>LS990916.1:6128435-7528412 GCA_900464855.2 Musa schizocarpa
GGTGAGAAGGTTTTGTCATAGTCAACACCTTACCTTTGATGATACCCTTTAGCCATTAGCCTTGCTTTATAGGTCACTACCTTTCCATCTACTCCAATATTTTTCTTAAAGATCTACTTGCAACCAATGGGTACAATACCCTTGGGCGCATCAACTAGGTTCTAAACCTTATTGGAGTATATGGAATCCATCTCATAATTCATGGCTTCTTGCTACTTCCCGGAGTCTATACTCATAATAGCCTCATCATAGACTTGAGGATCAATATCCTCAACATCATCTCCTCTAATATATTCCACATATCTCTAGGAGGATGGGATACTTTGTCGGACCTATGTAAAGTTGGAACTTGTGTATTAGGTACTTGAACAACCTCGGGTGTAAAGTGGTGCTTGAGCTAGGTTCTCCAACCTCGCTCAACTCTATCATGCTCCCATTGTCTCAGCCAAGAATGTGTTCCTTCTCAAGGAACATCGTTCTCTTAGCTATAAAGACCTTTTGGTCCTTGAGATGATAGAAATAATACCCATAAATTTCCTTAGGGTATTCCACGAACTTGCACCGCTCCATCCTTGATTCCAACTTATCAGGGTTATGTCTTTTAACGTGGGCAAAACAACCCAAATCTTAACAATCTTAAGATCGTATTTCTTTCCTTTTCATATCTCATATGGTGTAGACACTACCGACTTAGTTGGAACTCTGTTCAGAAGGTAAGCTGTGGTCTCTAGGGCATATTCCCACAATGAGATAGGTAGGTCAACGAAACTCATCATGGATCGTACCATGTTTAACAGTATACGATTCCTTCTTTCAAATACACCATTGAGCTGAGATGTATAAGGAGGTGTCCATTGGGATAATATCCTATGGTCCTTGAGGAACTGAGTGAACTTTATACTTAAATAGTCACCTCCTCGATCTGATCGAAGAGTTTCGATACTCTTTCCAGTCTGGTTCTCCACTTCATTCTTATACTCTCTGAATTTCTAAAAGGCCTTGAACTTGTACTTCATTAAGTATATATATCTATACCTTAAGAAATCATCAGTAAAGGTAATGAAGTAAAAGTAACCACCAATGGTATGAGTTGA
This sequence comes from Musa schizocarpa, assembly GCA_900464855.2. NCBI lineage: Eukaryota > Viridiplantae > Streptophyta > Magnoliopsida > Zingiberales > Musaceae > Musa > Musa schizocarpa. Next base: position 6,129,530 of record LS990916.1, read on the forward strand.
CACGGGTCCATATACATCACTATGTATGAGTTACAGCAGCTCAATGACTCTCTCCAGTTCTACTGAATGGAGAGTTGGTCAGTTTTCCATGAAGGCAAGGCTCGTAAATTGCATATAACTCATAGTCGAATGGATCTTGATATCCATCCTTTAGCAACATTTGAATCTTTCCCTCATGAATGTGACATAGCCTATAATGCTATAGGTATACACTATTCATCTCATCTTATTTCCTCTTAGACACGCTTGCATTCATGATATGTGAAGTAGTGTCTAGTATAAACAAACTATTATGCAATGTTCCTTTCGTGAAGATCTCATCATATAATAATATTGACCAACCATTGTTCTCAAAAACTAATTTATATCCACTAACTATCAAACATGAAATTGAGATAATAATTTTGATAATAGAAGGAATAAAATAACATGCATCTAATGCAATAATAGCTCCACCAAGCAGATGTAGGGTGACCTCGCCAATAGCTCCTACAGTAACTTTTACTCCATTGCACATCTTGAGGTTCATCTCGCCACTCCCCAATCTCCTAGGCCTTGCTAGAACTTGTAATGAATTACAAATATGATAAGCACTACCGGTATCCAATACCCATGTGTTATCACAAATGGAGACTGATCATGAATATAACTAAAGCTTCTCTAAGCTTCTATTTCGCCCTCTCTGCAAGGTACTCATTGCAGTTTCTCTTCTAGTGCCCATCTTTGCCATAGTAGAAGCACTGGCCTTTGTCCTTTATCGGGTCTTTCTCAGCAACGTTTGCTTTACCTGGTCTGCCCTTGCCCTTGCCCTTCTTAAGGGACTTTTCTACTTTCCTTTTCTTTCTAGTCTCACTAGTGTAGAGAACTGGCTTCTCCTTTTTTATAGTACTCTTTACCTCCCTCAACATATTGAGGAGCTCTGGGAGAGTCACCTCAAGCTTGTTCATATTAAAATTCATTATTAACTATGAAAATGAATCTGGTAGGGACTGAAGTACAATATTTATACACAAGTTATCCTCTAGGAGCATTCAAAGACTTGTGAGTTTCTCTATCCACTCAATCATCTTTAGGACATGGTTCTGAACCGATGTCCCCTCAATCATCCTAGCGCGAAAGAGGCTCTTGGATATCTCATATCGCTGAGTCCTTCCCTGTTCCTCAAATAGTTTACGAACATGTAGGAGAATGAATTTAGCATCCATCTTTTCATGTTATCTCTATAACTCAAGAGTCATAGAGCCCAGCATGTAACATTGAGCAAGAGTGGAGTCATTAATGTACTACACGTAGCGAGCGATCTCATCCTCGCTTGCCCCTTCCTCGGGCGTAGGCATCACTGTATCAAGGACGTACATGATTTTTGCTAGTCATAGGTGCCCAGCAAGCCAATCACGTGAGTGATGGCATGTGTGATTTAATATAGAATCTTTTTCTTATTATATTTTGGCATATATCACTTTATAACTATTGCATAAATGCATACATATATTGTGATGTCCTTGGATTTGTGCAATTGGAATCTGATCGTGATGAGACCACGATAGTGAGATCGATTCACCTTTAAACCCATATCCTAAATAATCCTGGTCATAGGTTACTCGAGAGGGATATCGTGATAACCTACAGACGGGGTGTGTCTTTGTATACCGTCCATATGATGGATGCAAATGGTCTCATAGTGCTTGTGTAGGGACACTAGGGATACGATCAGAAGTGCTCATTGAGAATGAGTTCATTGATTAATCCGCTTACGGAATGCTTGGATGGTTGATGATGCCTTATTGTCGACAAATGCGATTCCGTAGTCCTAGTGGTGTATCCGGTCCTTAGGCTTGAGACACCAAGGATGTCCTATATGAGTGCTCCACTCTTTGATACCGACTTATAGGTTTAGCTGTCCCGGATCTAGTACAGGTTGGTCATTGGGAGTGGTAGTCGACCTTACGAGGGCTATTAAGTGTCGATAGAGGATCATCCACTCTGGCGTCATGAGAGGAATATCCCATGTGTTTTTGCTCGGACAAATCCCCAGCGGGGTTATTCAGTTTGAGAGAAAAGAGTTCTCCCGGAGAATCCGATTAGAGCGAGACTTCGAGAAGAAACCGTGGGTTCTGACAACACCATGCTCGATATCGATCTCTGGTATATTAGATGGATGAGGACTATAGGTACACTGTGATGGCGAGGACGATGTGTCCAATGGATTGGATTCCCCTCAGATTGTTTGGGGACTACTGGCAGTAGTGGCCTAAGTACGTCCGTAGTCGATGAGTCGAGTGAATTATTACGAGATAATAATTCACCGAGTTAGAAGGAGTTCCCGACAGTATGACTCATGGCCAGCTTTCGATATTGGGGCCTAGAGGGTCACACACATATGGTAGGCATTGCGATGAATAGAGGTTCTGGATATGAGATATCCGATGAGAGCCTTGTCTTATTGGATGCAGATCCAATACCCACTAGGGGAGGACCCATTAGGGTTTGATAGGGACCTCTATAAATAAGAGGGATTGAGAGCCCCATGGGCTGAGAGCTTTTGTTTTGCCTTTTCCTATTCTCCTCTCCATCTCCACCTCGAGTAGGTCCTGAGTTTTTTGAGGAGCATCGTCAATAACCCCTCATGTGGATCATCGCTAGAGAGGAGGACGCTTGACCTCCTTCACCCTCTCCTAAGGATCTGCAAGGAAACAGGGATATACGATCTCCCTAGGTAACACAATCTACTCTATACGCAGTTTCATGTTTCGCGGATTTTTGCGTACTAATCTTCGCACGACGACAAACATCTCTTTGGGAATCGGAGATTTTATTTTTCTTGTTCTTCCGTTGCGCATATGATGTCGCCCCCAAGGATTTCCTAACAATTTTCTTTGTCGTGAGAATAATTCTCAAGTTGTAGAGCCAATCTGTATAATTTGGACCAGTAAAGCAGTTGATATCAAGTATACCACGTAAGGGATTTGAAAGCGACAATTTCTGAAAATAAAGATGTAGCATAAATAAATAACATGCAGATTTTACAGAAAATAAATAATAAAGATATGGATTTCTATCTTAATTTGCTCCCACTATTTTATTAGCGAGTCACACGACACCCTCAGCACATGAAACAGAAGTCTCCGGTAGACTTCTAGTGGGGATTAAGATCCAATCAGCGTCTTAGTGTAACCTCGAGGGACTCGACCAATCACACTAAGCTCAAAATGTTGGCAACTCTTACCGATCACAACTCCTTGTGATTCCCATCTTGTTCGGCCTCCGAATCACCATGATATCGAGGGACTCGACCAACCATAATGTTCGGTTAAGTCAACACCATTGTTATAAGATGAGTCTGATTCGATGATATACCTTCGAGGGACTCGACCAAGCATACCATGTTGTCAAGTCACCGGTGATATCTCTATGTCATAGGCAATATAGCGAATCGCAATATAGGTGAGCCTCGAGGGACTCGACCAACTTAACCTATAATGGGAATCGATCTCTACCTATAACGATGGATGGTCACGTGGGTCAATCTAATTGCCTCACGTTTACCATCTTAATATTATCGAGAGAGGGGTTTCTATAATTTGGTCTCCTAATATGACATGTCACACATATACATATTTAATATATATCTACATCGCATGCAAATATATATACATATCTAGTAGGTGTATAAGCAATCACACCAGATGATCATAGACCACAGTCTAATGTGATCAGGCCCGAGCCAATGGGCCTAATCAATCATATCAAGATTTATTTGTGTAGCAGTGCATCTCCATGCCCTGTGATCGTCCATCTTGTCCTCGTCAGTTCTGTCGACATCTCGATGCATCTCCATGCATCACGATCGTCTATCTCGTCGGTCCCTCTATCGCATCTACGCTCTCGCTACGCCTCCTCGTGTGATTACAACTTAATCATAGGCATGCATGCCCAATAATTAATAAGAAATATAACGAAGGCTCGCAGGCCTCAATAATAATAATCACAAGTACACATATCATACGATCCATAATCATCTGTCCACACATCATACATCATATGTATAAATCATCATGTAGGACAACTAGATAATAAAAATAATAATAATCAATTAAAATTTTTAATTAATTAATATTTTTTGAAATCAAGGATATGCATGAAATTTTTTAAAATTTAAGGAGAATTTTCATAGTTTGGACAAAAAGATAGAATTGGAATTTCTCAAATTCACATGGGCAAAACTATCTTTTGTCCAGAAAAACCCTAACCCTCTTTCTCCCTTTCCCTTGCTACCTGCGGCCGCTGCCACCCTACCGTAGAGGCCTGTGCAGCGGGGCCCCGGGGTTGCCGCCCCTGCTCACGTGTGGCGTCGCCGCTACAAGTGTGTGCCCCCGCGGGCGACTGCTCGTGGGTGACGCCCCCCTTTTAGGTGACCACTACTGAATGCGTGCCTATAGGCACCGCCCGCCCTTGTGGGCAGTCCAACCGCAAGCTCCACCCGCAAGTGCCGCCAGCCCTTGCGGGCAGGTCGCTCGCAGGTGTCGTCGGCCTTTGCGGGCAAGTTGGTCGCAATCACCATTGGCCTTTGTGGGCAGGTTGCCCGTAGGCACCGCTTGCCCTTGTGGGGGCTGTAGTCACAGGCAGCGCCCGCGGGCTATTAGCCCCGCCAATCGGCTGCTGCAGGCATAATGCCTATGCGTGCGCTAGCACTGTGCTGCTTGCAGCGACAACACACATGTTGATCGAGTCAACAAATGCAGCAATTATTACTGTCCTTCCTCACTTTTCCGTCAACGATTTTTGGCATTAAAAATTCTCCAAAATACAACACAAGTAGTTCAAAACCAATTTTCGAATGAACAACCTAGCTCTGACACCACTATTGGGAAATCTTAGGGGTGACATCACATGCAAAGCAGAAGAACATAAAACAAAATCCTCAATTTCCCAAAGATTTGTTCATCATCACATGTGTTAGGATCGGAGCGACACTAAGAGGGGGGTGAATTAGTCTTGAGATTAAAACTTGTAAATTTTAAAATAATTTCATAAATGGGTAGAGATTTCAATTAGTCAATGACTTGGAGAAAATAGCTTGAGTAAAGTGAGAAGATAAAACCGAAATCTTGTTGCTATGTAAATAATGGTTTCAGAAAAGTAAATACTCACACATTCAAGGAACACACTAATTTAAAGTGGTTCGGTCAAAATGACATACATCCACTTGCGAAGCCTTCTTCAATGAGGCTCCTAACTTTCTCAATTTCTAACTTCTCAAAATGGTTGTTTTCTCTACTGAGAATTGAGGGGTATTTATAGGCCCCAAGAGGATTCAAATTTGGGCTTCAAATTTGAATTGCTTTTGGGTTTCCCGGTGCTAGTAGTGCCATCGCCTATTAGTGTCTGACATTGATAGTGTACTAGTGGTGACACCGACGGACCTCTCGAGTTCTGGGCGGTGCCACCGCCCAGTCCGACGGTGCCACTGCCTGACCTCTTGGGTGTTGGGTGGTGCCACCGCCTAGACTTTTCAGATCACTGGTTGGGCTCCAAACTTGGCCCAAACCAGTCCAAACTCGGGGCCTAATTGGCCCCTAACTAGGTTATAGGATTAACTCTTAATCATAACCCTAATTACATGCAAACTATGAAATTTAGACATACTCCTAAGCAGGTTTTTAACCAACAATGTTGAGTTTCCTTCCGACGAGCTTTCCGGCGATCTTCCGGCAGACTTCCGATACACCCTCGGATTTCTTCCAATGGACTCCCAGCAGGTGCCCAGTCTTATGGCGAGTTTAGCGAGTCTTTGGCAAGTAGCCAAACCTTCTCGGTGATCTCCGAGAGCCTTCGACAATCTCTCCGGCGGACTTCTGAAAACTTCGGCAAGTCCTCGATTTCTTTTCGGTTGGTTCCGGCAACACTTCTGACGAATCTTCGGACTCTCGGCGGACTCTCGAACACCCATCAAACTTGATTCCGGTAGACTTGCTTTATGTCTTCAAGCTATCATAGTTAATCCTGCATACTTAACTCAATAATATGGATTAGATCAATTAACCCATCAATTGATTTCATCATCAAAATCCAAGATTCAACAATCTCCCCCTTTTTGATGATGACAATCAATTGATGATGGAGTTAAACATAACTCCCCCTATCTACATGCCATATAATGAGAAGATAAAAACTCTTGAATTCAATTTCTTTGAATTCAAGCCAAAACCAATAAATTCTATCCGTTGAACTTATCGTTATTTTCTATAAGCATGAGCAAATACGAAACTTCGTATTTCTTATATTTTCAAGCTATGAAAATTATTTTCAAGTCGAATGATAAAAGATAATTATCATTTCGACAAGAGATATGAACTTTCAATATAAATCTCATAATCTAAATGTAAGGCATGATTTCATATGATCATGAGATGAAACGACAACCAATCTAAAAACTTTCATATTTCGATATTCTTAAAAAGTTTTGCGATGAATATAAGACAGTCGCATTACACAACATATTAGCTTTTCCAATTCATATAAGTCATGCTATCACATTTGCAATGCATATAAGACATTTGCATTACACAAGCTTTTGTAATTCATATTTTGCACAAGTCATCAATCTTTTGCACATTCTTCTCCCCCTTTGTCATCAACAAAAAGGAGATGAGGTTTTAAGCATAAAACTCGTGATCATTGAAGCCATTCATAAAATCATCTCATAAGAAAAAAATCTTGGAAAGGAGATAGCAAAATTGACAAAGCTTCAACTTGGCATTAATATTGATCATTCAAGGAAGACATCAAATCATCCAAAATAACATGAAGGAGTCATCAAAATGTTGACAAAATTTCATAAAGAAACATCCAACATCATATACTAGGATAATATCAAATGCATGTCAAGGTAGCATAGAGGGTTACAATAATAAGAAAGAAGTCAAATCCATGAAAACCGAAAAGAGGATGAAAAATTTTTGAAAAATATATACAATCAATCTCATTCACTAGGACAATTCAACATGCCTAATTCCCTTCTAATAAAGTCAAATTGATCTTCATGTAAGGTTTTTATAAAAATATTCGCTAATTGATGCTTTGTATCAATAAATTCTAGAATGACATTAATATTATTGACATGATCTCGTATAAAGTGATGCCTAATGTCAATATGCTTAGTTCTAGAGTGTTGAATTAGATTTTTGGTTAGACAAATAGCACTTGTATTATCACATTTTATGGGAATGTTCTTTAAGTAAATTCCATAGTCTTTCAACATATTTTTCATCCAAACAACTTGTGCACAGCATGCACTTGTAGCTATGTATTCGGCTTCCACCATAGATAGTGCAACCGAATTTTGTTTCTTGGAAGTCCAAGAAACAAGTGCATGTCCAAAAAAATGACATGTTCCAGATGTCCTTTTTCTATCTATCCTACATCTGCCAAAATCGACATTTGCATAAGCTATTAAATCAAAATTATCAGATTTTGGATACTGTAATACTAAATTAGGAGTTCCTTTAAGATATCTAAGGATTCTTTTAACACTTTTTAAGATGAGACAATTTAGGATTAGCTTGAAACTTAGCACAAAGTCCTACACTAAACATGATATCCGGTCTAGTTGCAGTGAGGTAAAGTGAACGATTTAACTAAGGTTCTTTTGTTAAAAATATTTCTATCTTATTGATTTTTCGATAAAAGATTAATGAATCCATGTATATTATGCTTTTGTGAATCTCTTGGACTATGAAAATGAATTTGCATGAGTTTTATCCAAATCATGATTTGATTTCTTGAAATTACTTGGTATATTTTTTTTGAATCAAAATCTCTTCTACATACTCCTATGATTTTTTCTTGGTATTTTATTTTAAAAAAAGATTTACTATATGAATCATGTCTTTGGTATTCAAATTATCTTATCTTTCATGACATGATTTCTTTATATTTATGGCTTGTAACGATTGAAATATTTTACACCATTATATTATTCCCTTTTTCTTTCTTGTTTATAATGACAAAAAGGGGATAAGTTATGATCATGCATGGTAGGATATAATGTAATTTGATAAATTATTCCATCATGATGTGAAAAATTTATGATTCGGAATGATGCATGTAATACTTATGATTTTTTTATGATGATGTATATGATGTTTTGCATATGATGTGAATCATGATTTTTCTTGTGAATTCTTGGAATTATAACTTGAGTCTTCTTTTTGAATCAAGATCATTTCCTATCATGCTTTTGATTTATAAAAGAAGAAATTTATCAAAAATGATATATGGTCTTTTGACATTCTTGACTTGATTATTCATCTTTGTTATTTATCCCTATCATGATTTAGAAATTGAAATAAAGGGAAAAGAATTATAACATTGTATTCTTCCCTTCTATTTGACAATGACATAGGGGGAGCAAATTTTGCTAGCGTGCTAGATAGCTTACATACTTAAAGAAGCAAAATTTTGCTAGTTTGCATATTATAAAGAGAAGCAAAAAAGCTAGCTCATCTCAAAAAATGAAAAATTTTGCCAACCTTCATATATGAAAAACTTGTTAACTTGCATGTTCCAAAATTATTTTAAACCTACTAATTTGCCAGCTTGCAATTTGCATGGAGAAAGAATTGCTAGGAATGCAAAAATGCTAGCATGCACGTTTCAAGTAGATACAAAAACATGCTATCTTGCATATATCAAAAGGTGTAAAATTTTTGTAAAAAACTCACTAGCTTGCATGATGCAAAATTTGTTAGCTTGCTTCATGTAAAACATTGCTATCTAGCTAGCTTGTATTATTTTTTAAAAACTTGCTAGTTTGAACATTGCAAAGAAAAGCAAACATGCTAACTTGTATATCTAGCAAAATTTACAAACTTGGAAAACTCAAAATTATTGCTAGCTTGGATGTTGTAAAATGGTGTAAAATTTTGCTAGCTTAGACTTTGCAAAGGAAGCAAAAATTGCGAGCTCAACATTGCAAAAGAAGAAAAAATTGCTAGATTGCACTTCTCAAAAGAGAAGAAAGAAAATTACAAGCTTGGATGATGATAAAACTTAAGATTATGTTTATTATGCAATGATTTGAAATTATGTCTCGAACAATTGATAGTTGAACTTCTCCTTTTTGGAGATGACAAAGGGGGAGAATTATGATGTTATTCATGATTTTATCATGACATGTTGCTTGGATTTTTGAATCCAAGAGTGTTCTATCAATATGTTATATTGATTGGAGGAGTTAAAGTTAACTCCGTCATCAATTAGTTATCATCATCAAAAAGGGGGGAGATAGTTGAATCTTAGATTTTGATGATGAAATCAATTAATAGTATTTATAATTTAATTTATGTTTTGAGTGACATAGGAAGCTTTGATCAGGGAGAGACATTTAAAGCAGGAAGAAATATATTGGGTCGAAGAAAAACATGTTAGATGATTAGACGTCGGACCGAAGGATCGGTCGATATATCAATAGAAGGCTTCGGGCCATGAGTTTGGGCATCAAGCCAAGAAAAGCAGAAATTGTGCTAAGGAAATCAAAGTTGCAGAGGTCAATTGGCCGATTGGGCAATAGGCTGCAAGAGAGGACGATGCACCGAAGAATCAAACAAAGCATCGATGAACCAACGACATGCCGGACAACATGATTCAAGCTTTGTAATAATTGTCTAAGATTGAAGTATGTTTTAATTGTGTAGGATTAGCTATGATAGCGATCAAGGTATAAAGCAAAATGAATTCTCGGAGTTAAGAACGAGATTTCATTGGGAGTTTGAGAGTTCGTTAGAAGTTCTGTTGGAATTGACCGAGAAGTCCAGGAGCTAGCTAAAGAAGCTCATTAGAACTCACCAAGAAGATCATCGTGAAGTTTGAGAGCTTGCCAAGAGTCTGTTGGAACATTGCCGAGAGATCGTTGGAAGTTCGCCGGAAGAAACCTAGACTTACCAGACTTATTTTGCTTATTATATGCCTTAAATTTCATAGTTAGCACATAATAAGGAAGTAATTGGGCCAACCCAATTAGGGGTCAGTTGGGCTCAAGTTTGGGCTATGTTAGGCATAGTGAAAGGCCCAAACAATGACCCAACAGGTAGCACCATCATGGCATAGTCTCCGAGATTGTGTCAAGCGATGGTACCGCCAGTCTTGGCAGTGATACTACCCAAACATAGTCTCCTAGGTTATGGTACCACCAGACTGGGTGGTGGTACCACTCAGTGTCAGGCTGCAGGTGGTGGTATCGTCTAATGCAGGCGGTGGTACCGCGCAATGCAAGTGGTGGTACCACTTGTATCCCAAAATTTCGAGGATTTGAATTTTGGCTCTAAGTTTTGAAGCCATTTGGGGTCTATAAATATCTCAGCTATTCCTACATTAAGTAGCAAGAAAAGTGAACAAAAACTCTATATTTCTAGAGATAAAAACCCTTGTAAAGTATAGAGTCCCTCCTCCTAAAATTTAGAGACCATTCTAAGGGAGAGTGTGAGGGAAGCATTATAAAAAGGGGGTGTAAAGGTTCTCTCCTAAGCTTGCAAAAGGAGAATAGAGTTGTAAGAAGGAGGTTAATCTTTGCCTATTAAAGGAAGATCGTTAGTGGATGCCGATAGGTTCAACGGAGGAGGAATCGATGGAGTGGTTGTAGGTCATGATGATCGAACTACTATAACTCGGTTTGCATTTACTTCTTACAATTTACATTTACCGCAAACTGCCCTTCTTTACTTGCTTTACATCCACTACACTCTTCCGTAACCTTTCAAGTTAACATCTTCCGAAATGGGTTTAATCGTAATGAGATTTTAAACCGATGTAATTTTTACCGTGGCACTAATTCACCCCCCCCCTCTTAGTGTCGACTTATTTCTAGCAAATTTAAGCATGATAATCATTCATTGCCTTCATGCACTAAGTGTGAACACTTAGAGGCACTTGAGAAGGAAAACTTGCTACTCAAAGAAACTTTAGAAAAGTTTGAGGTTGGTAGCAAGTCCTTGAACATGGTCCTTGCCAATAAGGGTCACATTCATAGAAGAGGTGGAATCGGATTTGTGAGTAGCTTTCACAAAAATCCAACTACCTTTATTAAAGACCCTATCTTGTATGTATCACCCCACACCAAATGCGTCTTTTGTTGCAAACTCGGATATGCTACTTATAAATGTCTACTTAAGAGATATAGTCCACACAAATTGATTTGGGTTACGAAAAGAACCATAAAGAACTCTATGCAAAATGATAAGTTAAGTAAATCGATTTTTGAGGTACCCAAGGTCAAATTGTTATCTAAAAATCATCATTTTTTGTAGAAATGTTTACCATCACAAGATAGGAGTAAGAGATAATACCTTTATAGTAGATGCTTAAGGCACATGACCGGAGATCCATCTAAATTATCTAAGTTCCCTAGTCTAGATAAAGGATATGTCACCTTCAGAGACAACAATAAGGGTAAAATCATTGGCAAAGAAACCATAGGTAATTCAATCCATTGGACCTGTCTATCCTCAGTTACCATGTACTTATAGTCCCTCATCCATCTAATATCACAAAGACCGTATATCGGGCATAATGCTATCATACCTATACGATTTCTACTCGAGTCTCACTCTAATCGGATTCTCTCAAAGAACTCTTTCTCTCTCAATGCGAATGACCCTAGCTAGGGATTTGTTTGAGTAAGAACACATGAGACATTCCTCTCATGATACCGAGAGTGGATGACCCTCTATCGACACTCAATAGCCCTCGTAAAGTTGACTATTACTCTCGAAGACTGATTGTGCTAGATATGGGACATCCAAACCTATAAGTCTAGTATCAAATAGTGGAGCACTCATACAAGACATCTTTGGTGTCTCAAGTATAAGGACCAGATACACCACTAGGACCACGGAATCACTGTTTGACAATAAGACATCATCAAACATCTAACATTCCATAAGCGAATCAATTAGTGAACTCATTCTCCAATGAGCAGCTGTACTATATCCCAAGTGTCCCAACACGAGCAACTATAAAACTAGCTACATTCATTATATGGATGGGTATACAACACACCAATCTATCCAGTTATCTCGATGTCCCTCTTGAGTGACCTATGATCAGGATTATTTAGGATATGTGTTTAAAGGTGAATCAATCTCATTATCATGATCTCATCATGATCCGATTCCCATTGCATAGATCCAAGAACATCAATATATATATATATATATATATATATATATATATATATATATATATATATATATATATATATATATATATAACAAGCAATATAAAGTGATAAATGTCAAAATATAATAAGCAAAAAAGATTGCGTGTCAAGTCACATGTGCCATCACTTACGTGATTGGCTTACTGGGCACCTATGACTAGCAGTAAGAATGAGGTTGATCTTTGCCTATTAAAAGAATATCGTTAGTGGATGCCAATGGCCTCGACGGAATAGGAATCGGTAGAGTGGATGTAGATCACGACGATCGAACCACTGTAACTCGGTTTGCATTTACTTCTTGCAATTTACATTTAATGCAAACTGCCCTTCTTTACTTGCTTTATACCCACTACACTCTTATGTATGATTTTAAGTTAACATCTTTCGAAATGGGTTTAATCGCAATGAGATTTTGAACCGACATAATTTTTACCGCTGTATTAATTCACCCCCCCTCTTAGTGCCGACTTGTTCTTAATAGTAGGTATCAGAGTCATGTCTTTCTTGTTTAGTTTAACACCCAAGAGAAATGACTCTTTTCAACTTTCAAGAGGGACACTCTCTCATTCGTCCTCCCATGTTCAATGGGACGGATTACACTTATTGGAAAACTCGAATGAGAGTTTTCTTATTTTCTATGGATTTGGATTTATGGAATATTATCGAAAGTGGTTTTCAAAAGTTTTCTACTCTAATGAAAGAATGAAATGATTTGGAGAAGAAAACTTTTTCCTATTAGAGCTATGAGCGCTCTATTTTGTGCTTTGGATAAAACTGAGTTTAATCGGATTTCTACTTGCGAAACAGCTTTCGATATATGTCACACTCTCGAAATCACACACGAAGGCACTAGTAGTGTAAAATATTCTAAGATAAATCTTTTAATGCATGATTTTGAACTTTTTTGAATGAAGCCAAGCAAAATCATTATTGACATGTACACCCGTTTTACGGATGTCGTCAATGGTTTAAAAGCTCTTGACAAATGCTTTTCTAATTTTGAACTTGTTAAAAAGATCTTAAGATATCTTTCTATAAATTGGGAATCGAAAGTAATGGCAATACAAGAACAAAGGAATTAAATAAATTTTCACTTGAAGTACTTATCGGGTCCTTGATGACCTATGAAATGACTCATGTGTTAGGATCGTAGCAATACTAAGAGGGGGGGGGGGGTGAATTAGTGCAGCAGATCAAAACTTGTAAATTTTAAAATGATTTTATAAATGCGTAGAGATTTCAATTCGTCAATGACTTGGAGAAAGTAGCTCCAGTAAAGTGAGAAGATGAAAACCGAAAGCTTGCTGCATGTAAATAACGATTTTAGAAAAGTAAATACTCACACATTCAAGGAACACACTAATTTAAAATGGTTCGGTCAAAATGACAGTGTACTAGTGGTGCCACCGCCGGACCTCTCGGGTGTTGGGCGGTGCCACCACCTAGACTTTTCAGATCACTGGTTGGGCTCCAAACTTGGCCCAAACCAGTCCAAACTCGGGCCTAATTGGCCCCTAACTAGTTTATAGGATTAACTCTTAATCCTAACTCTAATTACATGCAAACTATGAAATTAAGACATAGTCCTAAGTAGGTTTTTAACCGATAATGTCAAGTTTCCTTCCGACGAGCTTTCCGGCGATCTTCTGGTGGACTTCCGATACACCATTGGATTTCTTCCAATGGACTCCCAATAGGCGCCCAGTCTTATGGCGAGTTTAGCGAGTCTTTGGCAAGTAGCCGAACCTTCTCGGTGATCTTCGTGAACCTCCGACGATCTCTCTAGCGGACTTCCGAAAACTTCGGCAAGTCCCTGATTTCTTTACGGTCGGTTCCGGTAGCACTTTTGACGAATCTTCAGATTCTCGGCGGACTCTCGAACACCCATCAAACTTGACTCCGATAGACTTGCTTTATGTCTTCAAGCTATCGTAGTTAATCCTACATACTTAACTCAATAAAATGGATTATATCAATTAACCCATCAATCGATTTCATCATCAAAATCTAAGATTCAACAATCTCCCCCTTTTTGATGATGACAATCAATTGATGATGGAGTTAAACATAACTCCCCCTATCTACATGCCATATAATGAGAAGATAAAAACTCTTGAATTCGATTTCTTTGAATTCAAGCCTAAACCAATAAGTTCTATCCGTTGAACTTATCGTTATTTTCTATAAGCATGAGCAAATACGAAACTTTGTATTTCTCATAATTTCAAGCTATGAAAATTATTTTCAAGTCAAATGATAAAATATAATTATCATTTCGACAAGAGATATGAACTTCCAATATAAATCTCATAATCTAAATGTAAGGCATGATTTCATATGATTATGAGATGAAACGACAACCAATCTAAAAACTTTCATATTGCGATATTCTTAAAAAGTTTTGCGATGCAAATAAGACATTTTTGCAATGCATATAAGACATTTGCATTACACAACATATTAGCTTTTACAATTCATATAAGTCATGCTATCACATTTGTGATGATGCATATAAGACATATGCATTACACAAGCTTTTGTAATTCATATTTTGCACAAGTCATCAATCTTTTGCACATTCGTCTCCCCCTTTGTCATCAACAAACATGAGATGAGGTTTTAAGCATAAAACTCGTGATCATTGAAGCCATTCATAAAATCATCTCATAAGAAAAAAATCTTGAAAAGGAGATGGCAAAATTGACGAGGCTTCAACTTGGCATTAATATTGATCATTCAAGGAAGACATCATATCATCCAAAGTAACATGAAGGAGCCATCAAAATGTTGATAAAATTTCAGAAAGAAACATCCAACATCATATACTAGGATAATGTCAAATGCATGTCAAGGTAGCATAGAGGGTTACAATAATAAGAAAGAAGTCAAATCCATGAAAACCAAAAAGAGGATGAAAATTTTTTGAAAAATATATACAATCAATCTCATTCACAAGGACAATTCAACGTGCCTAATTCCCTTCTAATAAAGTCAAATTGATCTTCATTTAAGGTTTTTATAAAAATATTCGCTAATTGATGCTTTGTATCAATAAATTCTAGAATGACATTATTATTATTGACATGATCTCGTATAAAGTGATGCCTAATGTCAATATGCTTAGTTCTAGAGTGTTGAATTAGATTTTTGGTTAGACAAATAACACTTGTATTATCACATTTTGTGGGAATGTTCTTTAAGTAAATTCCATAGTCTTTCAACATATTCTTCATCCAAACAACTTGTGCACAGCATGTACTTGTAGCTATGTATTCGGCTTCCACCATAGATAGTGCAACCGAATTTTGTTTCTTGGAAGTCCAAGAAACAAGTGCATGTCCTAAAAAATGACATGTTCCGGATGTGCTTTTTCTATCTATCCTACATCTGCCAAAATCGACATCTGCATAAGCTATTAAATCAAAATTATCAGATTTTGGATACCATAATCCTAAATTAGGAGTTCCTTTAAGATATCTAAGGATTCTTTTAACACTTTTAAGATGAGACAATTTAGGATTAGCTTGAAACTTAGCACAAAGTCCTACACTAAACATGATATCCGGTCTAGTTGCGGTGAGGTAAAGTGAACGATTTAACTAAGGTACTTCTGTTAAAAATATTTCTATCTTATTTTTTTTTTTGATAAAAGATTAATGAATCCATGTATATTATGCTTTTGTGAATCTCTTGGACTATGAAAATGAATTTGCATGAGATTTATCCAAATCATGATTTTGATTTCTTGAAATTACTTGATATATTTTTTTTGAATCAAAATCTCTTCTTTATACTCCTATGATTTTTTCTTTATATTTTATTTTAAAAAAATATTTACTATACGAATCATGTCTTTGGTATTCAAATGATCTTATCTTTCATGACATGATTTCTTTATATTTATGGCTTGTATGTCTTGTAATGATTGAAATATTTTACACCATTATATTATTCCCTTTTTCTTTCTCATTTATAATGACAAAAAGGGGATAAGTTATGATCATGCACGGTAGGATATAATGTAATTTGATAAATTGATACCATCATGACGTGAAAAATTTATGATTCGGAATGATGCATGCAATATTTATGATTTTATTATGATGATGTATATGATGTTTTGCATATGATGTGAATCATGATTTTTCTTGTGAATTCTTGGAATTATAACTTGAGTCTTCTTTTTGAATCAAGATCATTTCCTATCGTACTTTCGATTTGTAAAAGAAGAAATTTGTCAAAAATGATTATTCATCTTTGTTATTTATCCTTATCACGATTTGGAAATTGAAATAAAGGGAAAAGAATTATAACATTATATTCTTCCCTTCTATTTGACAATGACATAGGGGGAGCAAATTTTGCTAGCGTGCTAGATAGCTTACATACTTAAAGAAGCAAAATTTTGCTAGTTTGCATATTATAAAGAGAAGCAAAACAGCTAGCTCATCTCAAAAAATGAAAAATTTTGCCAACCTTCATATATGAAAAACTTGTTAACTTGCATGTTCCAAAATTATGTTAAACCTACTAATTTGCTAGCTTGCAAATTGCATGGAGAAAGAATTGCTAGAAACACAAAAATGCTTGCATGCATGTTTCAAGTAGATACAAAAACATGCTATCTTGCATATTTCAAAAGGTGTAAAATTTTTGCAAAAAACTCACTAGCTTGCATGATGCAAAATTTGTTAGCTTGCTTCATGTAAAACATTGCTATCCTGCTAGCTTGCATTATTTTTTAAAAACTTGCTAGTTTGAACATTGCAAAGAAAAGCAAACATGATAACTTGTATATCTAGAAAAATTTACAAACTTGGAAAACTCAAAATTATTGCTAGCTTGGATGTTGTAAAATGATGTAAAATTTTGCTAGCTTGGACTTTGCAAAGGAAGGAAAAATTGCTAGATTGCACTTCTCAAAAGAGAAGAAAGAAAATTACTAGCTTGGATGATGATAAAACTTGAGATTATGTTTATTATGCAATGATTTGAAATTATGTCTCAAACACTTGATAGTTGAACTTCTCTTTTTTGTTGATGACAAAGGGGGAGAAGTATGATGTTATGCATGATTTTATCATGACATATTGCTTGGATTTTTGAATCCAAGAGTGTTATATCAATATGGTATATTGATAGGAGGAGTTAAAGTTAACTCCATCATCAATTAGTTGTAAGAAGGAGGTTAATCTTTGCCTATTAAAGGAAGATCATTAGTGGATACCAATGGGTTCAACGGAGGGGGAATCGATGGTGTGGTTGTAGGTCACGATGACCGAACCACTATAACTCGGTTTGCATTTACTTCTTACAATTTACATTTACCGCAAACTACCCTTCTTTACTTGCTTTACATCCACTACACTCTTCCGTAACCTTTCAAGTTAACATCTTCTGTAATGGGTTTAATCGTAATGAGATTTTAAATCGACGTAATTTTTACCATGGCACTAATTCACCCCCCTTCTTAGTGTCGACTCATTTCTAACAAATTTAAGCATGATAATCATTCATTGCCTTCATGCACTAAGTGTGAACACTTAGAGGCACTTGAGAAGGAAAACTTGCTACTCAAAGAAACTTTAGAAAAGTTTGAGGTTGGTAGCAAGTCCATGAACATGATCTTTGACAACAAGGGTCACATTCATAGAAGAGGTGGAATCAGATTTGTGAGTAGCTTTCACAAAAATCCAACTACTTTTGTTAAGGACCCTACCTTGTATGTATCACCCCACACCAAATGCATCTTTTGTTGCAAACTCCGATATGTTTCTTATAAATGTCCACTTAAGAGATATAGTCCACACAAATTGATTTAGGTTACTAAAGGAACCATAAAAAACTCTATGCAAAATGATAAGTTAAGTAAATCGATTTTTGAGATACCCAAGGTCAAATTGTTATCTAGAAATCATCATTTTTTTGTAGAAATGTTTACCATCATAAGATAGGAGTAAGAGATAAGTACCTTAATAATAGATGCTTAAGGCATATGACTAGAGATCCATCTAAATTCTCTAAGCTCACTAGTCTAGACAAAGGATATGTCACCTTCAGAGACAACAATAAGGGTAAAATCATTGGCAAAAGAACCATATGTAACAAATTCAACTTTTTTTATTGAAGATGTATGTTTGTTGATGACATAAAACATAATCTTTTGAGCATTAGTCAATTGTATGATAAATGATCCATCATTAGATTTGAATCCAATGCTTATATTATTGAAAAATCACACAAAAACACATTTATGATTAGCCTAAAACAAAATAATACATATACTATTGATATTAATGATCTTTGTAAAGAAATATTTTTTTTTTTATTTTGAATGATGATACTTCGCTTTGGCATAGGAGCTTAGGTCATGCTAGCATGAAACTAATCTCTCAAATCTCATCTAGAGAACTTGTAAGAGGTATTCCAAATATTAAGTTTGTTAAAGATAATGTGTGTAATGCTTTTCAATAAGGAAAATAAATAAAAGATAGTTTCAAGTCAAAGAATCAAATAAGCACCTCTAGACCATTGCAATTGATCCATATGGATTTGTTTAGACCAAATAATACAACAAGCCTAGGAGGTAGTAAATACACTTTTGTAATTGTAGATGATTATAGTAGATACACTTAGACATACTTCTTGGCATACAAAAGTGATTGGTTTAGGTATTTTTCTAAGTTTTGTAAACTCATTCAAAATGAAAAAGGCTTTGTGATTTCATCAATTTGGAGTGATCACGGTGATGAAATTTTAAACTATGATTTCTAAAATTTTTGTGAATCTAATAGATACAACCACAATTTCTCTACTCTAAGAAATCCTCAACAAAATAGAGTAGTAGAAAGAAAAAATAGGAGTTTATAAGAAATGACAAGAACCATGTTGAACAAACATAGCCTATCCAAATATTTTTGGGCCAAAGCTGTTAACACGATACGCTATGTCATGAATAGGGTTCTAGTAAGACCATTACTTTCTAAAACTCCTTATGAATTATGGAATAACAAAAAATCTAATATTTTGTATTTTAAAATTTTTGGTTGTAAAAGTTTTATCTTGAATGAAAAAGATGCCTTATGAAAATTTGATACAAAATCCAATGAAGGTATTTTTTTTTGTTATTCTTCTATTTCAAAAGTTTTTCGTATCTTTAATAAAAGAACTTTGATTATAGAAGAGTCTATTCATATTATCTTTAATAAAGTCTCAGAATTTAAAAAAAATGATTTTGATGATGATCTTGTTAGGATCAAGAGCGGTACTAAGATAGAGGGTGAATTAGTGTAGCGAAAAAATTTCACGATTTCAAAAGTCTACGTTTCGATTAAAACCGACTTCGATGAAAATCGTTTTGTAAGGAGTTTAACTTGAAAATGTACGTGAGTGTAGAAAAGGCAGTAAGAAGGTAATGTAGCTTGCAGTAATGAAACTTGTGCAAATTAAAAAGCAAACCAGGGTTTAGAGTGGTTCGGTCAACGTGACTTACATCCACTTTCGGATTCCTCCTCCGACGAGGTCTCCAGTGTCTACCAAAGGTCTTCTTTCAATAGGCAAAGACCAACCACATCTTTTACAGCACTTTCTCCTTTTCATGGGTTTAGGAGAGAACCCTTATAAGTCTCATTCCTCTCTTGAATGATCTCAAAACTTAGAAAGGGAGGAGGAGAAATCTAGCACTTGTTTACAACACTTTTACACCCCAACAACTCAAGATTATCTCAATGTTTTTCATTCCCTTTCATGCAAAAAAGGGTAGGATTTTTATAGGCCTCAATGGCTTCAAAATTAGAGCAAAAAAGTGTCACATCCCCAGAATCTGGGGTATTGGAGGTAATCCCACTAACTTACTGGCCCATAATTAAGTTAGTGGGATTACCTCCCAATCCTAACTTAATTTATACTCTAACTATGATAATTAAGATAATTTACAGTGCATCTTGTTCTGGTGCATCAATTGCTCTTCCGACGAGCTTCCGGCGTACTTCGACGAATATCCGACCAACTCTCAACAATGTTCCGGTGGACTCTCGGTAAGCTCCTGGATTTTATGATGATCTTCTTGGTGAGTTCCGATGAGCTTCTATGGCAAGCTCCTGGACTTCTCGGTTGGTTCCCGCAGAACTTCCGACGAACGTTCAGACTTCCGTCGAACTCTCGAACTCGTAATGAGATCTCGATCTTGACTCCGGCACAACACTTGCTTTATGTCTTACTCTCATCGTAGTTAATCTTGCACACTTTTCTCAACATATAGATTAGATCAATCAACTTACAATTGACTTCATCATCAAAATATGAGATTCAACAATCCCCCCCTTTTTGATGATGACAATCAATTGATGATGGAGTTAACCTTAACTCCCCCTATCTATATGCCAATATTGAGAAAAGACATTCTTGAATTCAAGACTTTTGAATTCAAGAAACAAATTGATAAGTTAAGTTCATTTAAACTTATCAATACACACATCATGATTCCTATCATGATCTAACATTCTCATAATGATGTCTAGGCATGACATCCATTTTTCAAGTATGATATTTCAAATATGAAAGATGACAAAGATAGCAATTCATCATTCTATGGCAAGATATCAATTGTAAAATTATAAGTTAAGCTCTAGATATCTTATCATAATGAAGAAATTTTATCAAGCAAACATTTCAAGTATATATGATGAAATACATTGCATATATTTGTCATCAATTTACCACATTTTGGTATTATTTCTCCCCCATTGTCATCAACAAAAAGGAGAACGATTCAACAATTCAAGTGTGGTAAAAATTCATGTCATATTTCAACTTGTAAAATTTCTTACCAATCATATTTCAAGCATTCATGACATGGTATTATTCAAAAGTTCTCAACATTAAAAGTTATAAACATTAAAGAGATAGCTTCCATCAACTTCTCCCCTTTTATTTTTCATTAAAACTTTGCATAAAGAAGGAAGGTTAGGAAGAAATCCATTGAGAACCAACTTTGTAAAATGATTTGAATCAAATAAAAAATGATAAAAGAGTTTCATTGAATCATGATTTAATTTTCACAAAGATCAAAATATTCATGTGAAATCAAATCCTCATTCTTGCAAGTGTTCATCTCATACAAATAAATTCATAAAAATTCTTCCTTTATTAAGAAAGAATTCATGTGAAAGAATCATTATATGAAGGATAAAAGAAATTCCATGAATAAATCTTCATAATGAGAGGAGCATTGCATCAAATCCATTTATCATTAAAAATTCACAAGAGATAAATCCGAGAGATGCATTTGTCAATGAAATCCATGAAGTGATTAAGTGTATCAAAAATCATTAAGTGATGGAGCAAGGGTATGAAGTGAACTTGATATGGCATAAACTCATGTATTCGGACAAATTTACATTCCTAATTCTCTTCTAATAAAATCAAATTGTTCTTCACTTAAGGGCTTTGTAAAAATATCGACTAATTGATGTTTCGTATCAATAAACTCTAAGATTACATCATAACTATTAATATAATCTCGTATAAAGTGATGTATAATATCAATATGTTTAGTTCTAAAGTGTTGAATAAGATTTTTTGTTAAACATATTACACTTGTGTTATCATATTTTATGGAAATGTTATTAAGATGGATCTTATAATCTTCTAAAGTGTTTTTCATTCACACAACTTGTGCACAACATGCACTAGCTGCAATGTACTTGGCTTCGGTTGTAGATAGTGCAACTGAATTTTGTTTCTTGGAAGTCCAAGAAACAAGTGCGTGTCCTAAAAATTGACATGTTCCTGATGTGTTTTTTCTATCTAATCTACATCTAGTAAAATCTGTATCAGCATAAGTAATTAGCTCAAAGTTCTCAGATTTTGGATACCATAATCCTAGATTTATGGTTCCTTTAAGATATCTAAGTATTCTCTTAACTGCTTTAAGATGAGATATCTTAGGATTAGATTGAAACCTAACACAAAGTCTTACACTAAACATGATATCTGATCTAGTTGCGATGAGGTAAAGTAAACTTCCTATCATACCCCTATAAGTTTTTTGTTCAAAGCTTTCTCTACTTTCGTCAATTTCTAACTTAGTGGAGGTGCTCATAGGAGTGTTGATAGCCTTTGAGCTATCCATATTAAACCTTTTAGCAAATCTAAAGCATATTTTGTTTGACTAAGAAATATACCATTACTTAGTTGTTTGATTTGTAAGTCTAAAAAGAAAGTTAATTCCCCCATCAAACTCATTTCAAATTCAAGACATACTTTTAGCAAATGACTCACATAGAGATTCATTCATAGAACCGAAAATAATATCATCAACATAAATTTGAATAATAAGAATATTATTTTCAAACTTTTTGATAAATAATGTAGTATCAATCTTGTATTTAAAAAAAAATATTTTTGATAAGAAATTAGCTAAGTCTCTCATACCAAGCCCTTGGGGCTTGTTTTAATCTATAAAGAGCTTTAGTCAATTTAAATACATGATTAGGGAAATTATCATTCTCAAATCTGGGAGGTTGTTCAACATAAACTTCTTCAGAAATAAATCTATTAAGAAAAGTACTTTTAATATTCATTTGAAACAACTTAAAATTGTTACTACTAGCATAGGCAAGGAGCATCCTTATGGCTTATAATCGTGCCATAGGAGCGAAGGTCTCTTCATAATCGACCCATTCTTCTTGGTTGAAACCTTTGGCTACTAATCTAGCCTTGTTTCTAACCATGATACCAAATTCATCTTGCTTGTTTCTAAAGACCCATTTAATACCAATAACTAAATAGTCATGTGGCCTAGGAACAAACTTCTACACATCATTTCTCTCAAATTGATTTAACTCATCTTGCATTGTAATGACTCGTGAATTATCTTTTAAGGCCTCATTAATGCATTTTGGTTCAATTTGGGAGAGAAATGCAGTGTTGTCACAAAAATTCTTAAGAGAAGAACGAGTTTGAACCCCTTTAGATATGTCTCTTATAATTAGCTCCTTAGGATGAGCATCTACATACTTTCAATCCTTGGGTAAGGATGTTTCAGAAGTAGATGCATCCAAGTTGCTAGATAGAGAAAGAGTTTCATTTAAATTCAAAGCATCAAAATTAACATCATTATCAAAATTATTTTTCTTAATTTCGGAAACCTCATTAAAAATAACATGAATGGATTCTTCTATAATCAAAGTTCTTTTATTAAAGATACGAAATGCTTTAGAAATAGAAGAATAGTTAATAAAAATTCCTTCATCGGATTTAGCATCAAATTTTTCTAAAGCATCTTTTTCATTCAAGGTAAAACACTTACACTCAAAAACTTTAAAATATGAAATATTGGGTTTTTTGTTGTTCCATGGCTCATAAGGAGTTTTGGTGAGTAAGGGTCTTACTAGAACTTTATTCATGATATAGCATGTCGTGTTTACGACTTCGGCCAAAAAATTTGGGTAGGCTATGTTCATTTAACATGATTCTTGTCATTTCTTGTAAGTTTCTATTCTTTTTTTCTACTACTCTATTTTGTTGAGGATTTCTTGGAGTAGAGAAGTTGTGGTTATATTCATTAGATTCACAAAATTCTTGGAAATCATGGTTTTGAAATTCACCACCGTGATCACTTCGAATTGACGAAATCATAGAACCCTTTTCATTTTGAACAAGTTTACAAAACTTAGAGAAATACCTAAAGCATTCACTTTTTGTGTACCAAAAAATAAGTCCATGTGTATCTACTATAATCATCCACAATGACAAATGTGTATTTGCTACCTCCTAGGCTTGATGTAGCAATTGGTCCGAACAAGTCCATATGGATCAATTGCAAAGGTCTAGAGGTGCTTATTTGGTTCTTAGGTTTGAAGCTGCCTTTTATTTTTTATCCTAGTTGACAAGCATCACACACATTATCTTTGATGAACTTGATATGAGGAATTCCTCTTACAAGTTCTTTAGATGAAATTTGGGTGATTAGTTTTATGCTAGTATGACCTAATCTCCTATGCCAAAGCCAAGCATCATCATTCAAAACCAAAAAACACATTTCATTGTAAGGATCATTAATGTCAATGGTGTATACATTATTTTATTTTAGTGCAATCATAGATGTGTTTTTGTG
This sequence comes from Musa schizocarpa, assembly GCA_900464855.2. Classification (NCBI taxonomy): domain Eukaryota; kingdom Viridiplantae; phylum Streptophyta; class Magnoliopsida; order Zingiberales; family Musaceae; genus Musa; species Musa schizocarpa. The sequence goes on from LS990916.1 coordinate 6,153,862, forward strand.
TGGTTTCTCAATAATACAAACATTAGATTCAAATTTAATAATATATCCTTTATCACATAATTGACTAATGCTCAAGAGGTTATACTTTAAGCCATCAACTAACGATATATCTTCAATAAAGAAGTTGGATTTGTTACCGATGGTTCCTTTGTCAATGATTTTACCCTTGTTGTTATCTCCAAAGGTGACATATCTTTCGTCTATGCTAGTGAGTTTAGAGAATTGAGATGGATCTCTGGTCATATGCCTTAAGCATCCTTTATCAAGGTACCATCTCTTACTCCTAACTTGTGATGGTGTATTTTTCTATAAAAAAGGATGATATTTAGGAACCCATTTGACCTAGGGTGCCTCAAAAATTGATCTAAATTGCATATAATATTGCATTGAATCATTTAAGGTTCTTTTAGGAACCCAAATCAATTTATGTGGACTACATTTCTTAAATAGATAATGATAAGCTACATGCCTACATTTGTAACAAAAGTTACATTTCTTTCGTGGTGAAACATGCAAAGTAGGGCCTTTAACAAAGGTGGTTGGATTATGGTGAGATCTACTCACAAATCCGATTCCACCTTTTCTATGAGCGTGACCCTTGTTGGCAAGGATCATGTTCAAGGATTTACTACCAATCTCAAATTTTCTAAGGTTTTCTTAAGTAGCAAGTTTTCTTTTTGAAGTAATTCTAGTTCATCACATTTTGTATAGGATGCTAAGATATTTTCATGCTCAATCTTTACTCTATCAAAGTTGCTAATAAGAGAAGCATGTTCTTTTTTCAAAGAGTTGTACTTTTACTTAAGATTCTACATTCATCAAACAATTCATGAAAAGCACTTGAAAGCTCATCGAAAGTTAAATTTGCATCTAATGAACTTGTTACCTCATCTCCAATAGCCATTAGCGCATAGTGAGCAACTTGCTCGATGTTGGTTGGCTCCTCTTCTTCGGAAGCACTTGAGTCATCCCATGTAGCTTTGAGCGCCTTCTTCTTTGGTTGCCTCCTCTTTGCTTGGGGACATTCACTTTTGAAGTGTCCCAGCTTCTTATATTCATAGCATATTACTTGATCTTTCTTGGGTTAAAATTTATTTTTAGTATCATTTTTAAATTTATTTCTTTTTATGAATCTTTCGAACTTTCTTGTTAAGAGTGCCAAATCATCATCAAAGTCCTCATTACTTGAGTTTTCTTTCAAGTGGTATTCTTGTGTTCTCAGTGCCATATCCTTCCTATTCTTCAGAAGGGTGTCCTTAGCTCTTTATGAGCTTTACATGTCATCTCATAAGTCATTAGTTCTTCAAGAGGAAAGTTATTTAAATCTTTGGCCTCTTGAATGACCACGACTTTATAATCCAAACTCTTTGAAAGGGATCTTAAAACTTTATTAACGAGCTCAAAATCTGAGAAACCTTTACCAAGTCCTTTTAGACCATTAACGACATCCATAAATTGGGTGTACAAGTCTCTAATGGTCTTACTCGGTTTCATTCAAAACAACTAATAAGAATGGACCAAAAGACTAATTTTTGACTCCTTCACTCTACTAATGCCTTCATGAGTTACTTCGAGTGTATGCCAAATGTCAAAAGCCATTTCACAAATCGATACTCGATTAAACTCATTTTTATCTAATGCACAAAACAAGGCATTCATAGCCTTTGCATTTAAATTGAAAGTCTTCTTCTCCAAATTATTCCAATCATTCATTGGAAGAGAAGACTTTTGAAAGCTATTTTCTACAATATTCCATAATTTGAAATCCATTGAAATTAGAAAGATCCTCATTCTGGTATTCCAATATGTGTAATCCGTCCCATTGAACATGAGCGGATGTGTAATTGAATGGCCCTCTAGGTTGCCGGCAAATGTCATCTCTCTTGGGTTTAAAATCAAATGAGAGTGAACTTGGCTCTGATACCAATTGTTAGGATTAAAAGCAGCACTAAGAGGGGGTTGGCGGGAATTAATGCAGCGGAAAACTTTCACGATTTCAAAAGTCTACATTTCGATAAAACCGACTTTGATGAAAATCGTTTCATAAGGAGTTTAACTTGAAAGTGTACATGAGTGTAGAGAAGACAGTAAGAAGGTAATGTAGCTTGTAGTAATGAAACTTGTATAAATTGAAAAGCAAACCAGGATTTAGAGTGGTTCGGTCAACGTGACCTACATCCACTTTCGGATTCCTCCTCTGACAAGGTCTCTGACATCCACTAAAGGCCTTCCTTCAATAGGTGAAGACCAACCACCTCTTTTATAGCATTTTCTCCTTTTCACGGGTTTAGGAGAGAACCCTTACAAGTCTCACTCCTCTCTTGAATGATCTCAAAACTTAGAAAGGGAGGAGGAGAACTCTAGCACTTGTTTACAACACTTTTACACCCCAACAACTCAAGATTATCTCAATGTTTTTCATGCCCTTTCATGCAGAAAAGGGTGGGATTTTATATGCCTTAATGCCTTCAAAATTGGAGCCAAAAAGTATCACATCCCCGGAATCCGGGGTACTGGTGGTACCACCGTCATTACTGGGCGATACTACCACCGTTGATTTGACTCTGGGCGGTACCCTCGCTGAATAGGGGCAGTACCACCACCTAGATATCCTGGGGCATTGTTTTCGAGGCGGTGCCACCGTCGGCCCTGGAGGTGCCACCATCGGCCAAGAATTCAGGGGTTGAATTGGGTGCTCAATTCAGCCCTGTTAAGGGCCTAGTTGGCCCATAATTAAGTTAGTGGGATTATCTCCCAATCCCAACTTAATTTATACTCTGACTATGATAATTAAGACAATTTACAATGCATCTTATTCCAGTGCATCAATTGCTCTTCCAGCGAGCTTCCGGCATACTTCCGGTGATCTTCCGTCATACTTCTGGCAATGTTCCGACGGACTCCCAACAAGCTCCTAGACATTATGATGATCTTCTTGGCGAGTTTCGATGAGCTTCTATGGCAAGCTCTTAGACTTCTTGGTTGGTTCCCACAGAACTTCCAACGAACATCCGGACTTTCGTCGAACTCTCAAACTCCTAATGAGATCTCGATCTTGACTCCAACACAACACTTGCTTTATGTTTTACTCCAATCGTAGTTAATCCTGTACACTTTTCTCAATATATAGATTAGATTAAACAACTTACAATTGACTTCATCATCAAAATCGGAGATTCAACAAATCTTAATTTTGATGCTTTGAATTTAAATGAACCCTTTCCTTCAACTAGCAACTTGGATTCATCTTCTTCTAAAACATCCTTACCTAAGGAATTGAAGTATGTAGATGCTCATCCTAAGGAGCTAATCATAGGAGACACATCAAAGGGTGTTCAAACTCATTCTTCCTTTAAAAATTTTTGTGCCAACGCTATTTTTTTTTCTTAAATTGAACCCAAATGTATTGACAAAGCCTTAAAAGATGATTTATGGGTTATTGCAATGCAAGAAGAGTTGAATCAATTTAAAAAAAATGAGGTGTAGAAGCTTGTTCCAAGTCCTAGTGACCATTTAGTTATCGGTACTAAATGGGACTTTAGAAACAAGCAAGATGAATTTGGTATCATGATTAGAAATAAGGCTAGATTAGTGGCCAAAGGTTTCAACCAAGAAGAAGGTATTGATTATGAAGAATCCTTCGCTCTTGTGGCAAGATTAGAGGCTATAAGGATGCTCCTTGCCTATGCTAGTAGTAATAGTTTTAAGTTATTTCAAATGGATATTAAAAGTGCTTTCTTAAATGACTTTATTTCCAAAGAAGTATATGTTGAACAACCACTCGGATTTGGGAACTCTTTTTTTTCTAATCATATGATTAAGTTAACTAAAGCTCTATATGGATTAAAACAAGCCCCAAGCGCTTAGTATGAGTGACTTAGCTCCTTTCTTATCCAAAATAATTTCTCTAAAGGTAAGGTCGATATTATATTTTTTATTAAAAATATTGAAAATGACTTTCTTGTTATTCAAATTTATGTTGATGATATTATTTTTGGTTCTACAAATGAATCCTTATGCAAATCATTTGCCAAGAGTATGAGCCAAGAGTTTGAAATGAGTTTAATGGGTAAACTAACTTTCTTTTTAGGCTTACAAATCAAACAACTTAGTGATGGTATTTTTCTTTGTCAAACCAAATATGCATTAGAATTACTAAAATGATTTTATATGGATAGTTCAAAAGCTATCAATACTCCTATGAGTACCACCACTAAGTTAGACATGGATAAAAGTGGAGAAAGCTTCGATTAAAAAACTTATAGGGGTATGATATGTAGTTAACTATACCTCATTGCAACTGGACCAGACATCATGTTTAGCGTACGACTTTGTGATATATTTTAATCTTATCATAAGATATCTTATCTTAAAACAATTAAAAGAATTCTTAGATATCTTAAAGGAACCCCTAATCTAGGATTATAGTATCCAAAATCTGAAAACTTTGAATTAATTACTTCTGTTGATGTGGATTTTGCTGGATGTAGAGAAGATAGAAAATGCATATCCAAAACATGTCAATTCTTAGGTCATGCACTAGTTTCTTGGTCTTCCAAGAAACAAAACTCGGTTGCATTATCTACAACCGAAGCAGAGTATATAGTGTTAGGATCAAGAGCGGCACTAAGAGGGGGGGGTGAATTAATGCAGCGCAAAATTCTTCAATTTCATATAAAGTTCATCTCGATTCAAATCATTTCGGAAAGATGTTGAACTTAAAACTTTCATAAGAATATAAGGTGAAGCTCAAGGAGGTTTGCAGTAAAGTAAATTGTAGAAAAGGAAAAGCAAACTAGAATTTAGAGTGGTTCGGTCAATGAGACCTACATCCACTTCGGATTCCTCATCCGTCAAGGTTACCGGCGTCTACTAAAGGCCTTCCTTCAATAGACAAAGACTAACCACCTTTTATAGCTCTTTCTCCTTTTGCTGGGTTTAGGAGACAACCCTTACAAGTCTCACTCCTCTTTCTTGGATGGTTTACAACACTAAGAGAGGGAGGAGGAGAACTCTTCTCACTTTTATAATGCTTTTCACACCCCAAATACTTAGAATTTTTCACACATATAATAGCACTTTGTTGCCCTTTCATGCAGAAAAGGGTGGGGTATTTATAGGCCCCAATGGCTTCAAAAGTTGGAGTCAAAAAATTCAAATCCTTAGATTTTGGGATGTTGGCGGTACCACCGCCATTAATGGGCGGTAGCACCGCCTAATAGAGCTCGGAGACTGAGCTCTAATGGTACCACTACTTGACAGGGGCGGTACTACAGCTAGCAGCATTGATTGCCAGTGGTATCACCACCTAGACCACTTGGGAGATTGGGTCTCCCAAGTAGTGCCACTGTCGGCCCTGGTGGTGCCACCACCAACCATATTTTTAGGGGCTGAATGGGCTATTCAATCCGGCCCAATTCAGCCCTATTAAGGGCCCGGTTGGCCCCTAATTAAGTTAATGAGATTACCTCCCAATCGTAACTCAATTTACGGACTAACTATAATAATTAAGACATAATTAAAGCGCTCTTGTTTTGGTACGTCAATTGCTCTTCCGGTGAACTTCCGACGATCTTCTAGCGAACTTCCGATGATGTTCCAGCGGACTCCCAGTAAGCTCCTAAACATTATGATGATCTTCTTGGTGAGTTCTAATGAGCTTCTTTGGCAAGCTCCTAGACTTCTCGGTTGGTTCCGGTAGAACTTTTGATGAACGTCTGGACTTCCAATGAACTCTTGAACTCCCAACGAGATCTTGATCTTGACTCCGGAATAACACCTGCTTTGTATCTTACTGCTATCGTAGTTAATCCTTTATACTTTTCATAACATATAGATTAGATCAAACAATTTATAATTGATTTCATCATCAAAATCCGAGATTCAACTATCGCCCCCTTTTTTATTATGACAATCAATTGATGACGAAGTTATCTTAACTCCCCCTATCTATATGTCATACTTTAAGAAAAGATATTCTTGAATTCCAGGCCTTTGAATTCAAGTATTAAAATGATAAGTTAATTTTATTTAAATTTATCAACATGCATATCATGATTCCTATCATGATTTAACATTCTTATAATATGATGCCACATATTTATCAATGAAAATGATGTCAAGGCATGACATCCATTTTCAAGTCCAATCATAGACATTCATTGTTTGTAAGTATGATATGAATTTCAAATATGAAATATAGCAAGATGACAAAGATAGCAATTCATTATGACAAGATATCAATTGTAAAATAGCAAGCTAAGCTCAAGATATCTTATCATTATGAAAGTCATTTATCAAGCATTCACAAAACATACAAGTGTTTATAATAAGCATTTACGCTAAGATACATTGCATACATTTACAATGCCAATTTGTCATCAATTTACCACTTTTTGATATTATTTCTCCCCCTTTGTCATCAACAAAAAGGAGAACAATTCAACAATGCAAGTGTGGTAAAAATTCATACAAGTTTCACACTAATTTATCCAATCAATATTGCATCGTTGTATGGTAACATTCAAAAGTTCTCAATACTAAAGAGATAGATTCTATCAATTTCTCCCCCTTGTCATAAAAAACTTTGCATTAAGAAGAGGAAGGAAGGTAAGGAGGGAATCCATTAAGAACCTAATTTGTGAAATGATTTGAATCAAAATATCATTTGAAATCAAATCACTGTTCTTGCAAGTAATCATCTCGTATGAAAATTCATCTTTCAAGGATCAAGATATCTATTGAAATTCATAAAATTCATCTTTCATGAGAAGAATAAAGAAGAATTCATGGGAAAGAAGCATCATATGAAGGATAAAGGAAATTCCATGAATAAACCTTCATAAATTAAATCCATTTATCATTTAAAGATTTATAAGAGTGAAATCCGTGAGAGATGCATTTGTCAATAAATTCCATATGTCAAACATCAATAAGTGATGGAAAGGATAAGAAGTAAACTTGATATCAAGGAGGATAAAACAAAAATAAATTCATGAAAGCTCCATTCATGAAATACATTAATAGAAGGCACCAAGTCTGGAAAAGAAATATAACAAACTTATGTATTATGGATTTTGTAAAGATATCAGCCAATTGATGTTTCGTATTAATAAACTCTAAGATTACATCATGATTATTAACAAGATCTCGTATAAAGTGATGCCTAATGTTAATGTGTTTAGTTCTAGAGTATTGAATAGGATTTTTTGTTAAACATATTGTACTTGTATTGTCACATTTTATAGGAATATTCTTAAGATAAATTTTATAATCTTCTAATATATTTTTCATCCATATAACTTGTGCACAACATACACTAGCCGCAATGTATTCGGCTTCGGTTGTAGATAGTGCAAACGAGTTTTCTTTCTTAGAAGACCAAGAGACAAGTGCATGTCCTAAAAATTGACACATTATGGATGTGCTCTTTCTATCTATTCGGCACTCAACAAAATCAACATTGGCATAACTAAGCAATTCAAAATTTTTAGATTTTGGATACCATAATCGTAATTTAGGAGTTCCGTTTAGGTATCTAAAAATCATTTTGATAGCTTTTAAATGAGATTGCTTGGGGTTGGATTGAAATATAGCATAACGTCCTACACTAAACATGATATCCGGTCTAGTTACGGTGAGATATAGTAAACTACCTATCATACCCCTATAGGCTTTTTTATCAAAGCTTTCTCCACCTTCGACAATGTCTAATATAGTAGAGGAACTCATAGGAGTATTGATAACCTTTGAACTATCCATATTAAACCATTTTAGCAAGTCTACTACATATTTTGTTTGACTAATAAAAATATCATCCTTTAGTAATTTGATTTGTAAGCCTAAAAGAAGGTTAGTTCCCCCATTAGGCTCATTTCAAACTTTAGGCTCATGCTTTTGGCAAATGATTCATATAAGGATTTATTTGTCGACCCAAAAATAATATCATCAACATAAATTTGAACAATAAGAAAATCATTTTCAAAATTTTTGATAAACAATGTAGTACCGACCTTGCCTTTAAAGAAATTATTTTGAATAAGAAAAGAGCTAAGTCTCTCATACCAAGCCCTTGGGACTTGTTTTAAACCATAGAGAGCTTTAGTCAATTTACACACATGATTGGGGAATTTATCATTCTAAAATCCAGAAGGTTGTTCAACATAACTTCATCGGAAATAAAGCCATTAAGAAAAGAACTTTTAATATCCATTTGAAATAACTTAAAATTATTACTACTAGCATAGGCAAGAAGCATCCTTATGGCTTCTAATCATGCCATAGGAGTAAATGTTTCTTCATAATCGATACCTTCATCTTAGTTGAAACCCTTGGCCACTAATCTAGCCTTGTTTCTAACCACGATACCAAATTCATCTTACTTGTTTATAAATACTCATTTAGTACCAATAACTAAATGGTAATTTGGCCTAGGAACAAGCTTCCACACCTTATTTTTCTCAAATTGATTCAACTCTTCTTGCATTGCGATAAGCCATGAATCATCTTTCAAGGCCTCATTAAAGCATTTAGGTTCAATTTGGGAGAGAAAAGCGGCGTTTGCACAAAAATTCTTAATGGAAGAATGAGTTTTAACCCCTTTTGATGTGTCTCCTATGATTTGCTCCTTAGGATAAGCATCTACAAACTTCCATTATTTGGGTAAGGATGTTTCGGAAGAAGATGCATCCAAGTTACTGCTAGTTATAGGTGCCCAACAAGCCAATCACGTGAGTGATGACACGTGTGACTTAATATAGAATCTTTTTGCTTATTATATTTTGGCATATATCACTTTATAACTATTGCATAAATACATACATATATTGTAATGTCCTTGGATTTATGCAATGGGAATCAGATCGTGATGAGATCACGATAGTGAGATCGACTCACCTTTAAACACATATCCTAAATAATCCCGGTCATAGGTTACTCGAGAGGGATATCGTGATAACCGGACAGACTGGTGTGCTGTATACCCGTCCATATGATGGATGCAACTGGTCTCATAGCTGCTTGTGTAGGGACACTAGGGATACAATACAGGTGCTCATTTGAGAATGAGTTCACTGATTGATCCGCTTACGGAATGCTGGATGGTTGATGATGCCTTATTGTCAGACAGCGATTCCGTAGTCCAAGTGGTGTATCTGGTCCTTAGACTTGAGACACCAAGGATGTCCTATATGAGTGCTCCACTCTTTGATACCAGACTTATAGGTTTGGCTGTCCCAGATCTAGTACAGCTAGTCATTGGGAGTGGTAGTCGACCTTACGAGGGCTATTGAGTGTCGATAGAGGATCATCCACTCTCGGCGTCATGAGAGGAATATCCCATGTGTTCTTGCTCAGACAAATCCCTGGCCAGGGTCATTCGGATTGAGAGAGAAAGAGTTCTCCGGGAGAATCCGATTAGAGCGAGACTCGAGTAGAAACCGTGTGGGTCTGACAACACCATGCTCGATATACAGTCTGTGGTATATTAGATGGATGAGGGACTATAGTGCTAGTCATAGGTGCCCAGCAAGCCAATGACGTGAGTGATGGCACGTGTGACTTGATACAGAATCTTTTTGTTTATTATATTTTGGCGTATATCACTTTATAACTATTGCATAAATGCATATATATATTGTGATGTCCTTGGATTTGTGCAATGGGAATCGGATTGTGATGAGATCACGATAATGAGATCGATTCACCTTTAAACACATATCCTAAATAATCCCGATCATAGGTTACTCGAGAGGGACATCGTGATAACCGGATAGACTTGTGTGCTGTATACCCGTCCATATGATGGATGCAGCTGGTCTCATAGCAGCTCGTGTAGGGACACTAGGGATACAGTATAGGTGCTCATTGGAGAATGAGTTCACTAATTGATCCGCTTACGGAATGCTGGATGGTTGATATTGCCTTATTGTCGGGACAACATTCCGTGTAGTCCCTGGTGTATCTGGTCCTTAAACTTGAGACACCAAGGATGTCCTCAGTATGAGTCGCCACTCTTTAATACCGGACTTATAGGTTTGGCTGTCCCATCTAGTACAACCGGTCATTGGGAGTGGTAGTCGACCTCCACGAGGGCTATTGAGTGTCGATAGAGGATCATCCACTCTCCGGCCATGAGAGGAATATCCATATGTTCTTGCTCGCACAAAATCCCCGCCAGGTCATTCGGGTTGAGAGAAAAGAGTTCTCCTGAGAATCCGATTAGAGCGAGACTCGAGTAGAAACCGTTATGGGTCCGACAACACCATGCTCGATATACGGTCTCTAGGATATTAGATGGATGAGGGACTATAGGTACATGGTAACTAAGGACGCACAGTCCAATGGATTGGATTCCACTCAGATCGTCGATGGGGGACTACTGGCGTGTGGGCATAGTACGTCCCCAGAATCGATGAGTCGAGTGAATTATTACAGAGATAATAATTCACCGAAAGTTAGAAGGAGTTCTGATAGGTTTGACTCACGGCCAGCTCGATATTGGGCCTAGAGGGTCACACACATATGGTAGGCATTGCGATGTGTAGAGGTTCGGATATGAGATATCCGACGGAGCCCTTGTCTTATTGGATGCAGATCCAATACCCACTAGGGAAGGACCCATTAGTGTTTGACATGGGATCTCTATAAATAGGAGGGATTCACAGCCTCATAGGCTAGAGTCTTTGCTTGCCTTTCCTATTCTCCTCTCCCTCTCCACCTCGTGACCCGGAGTTTTGAGGAAGGTCGCCGCAACCCTGCCAGTGTGGATAACCGCTAGAGAGGAGGACGCTTGACCTCCTTCACCCTCTCCTAAGGATCTGCAAGGAAACAGGGATATCTGATCTCCCTAGGTAACACAATCTCTATACACAGTTTTGTGTTTTGGCGGATTTTGTGCACCAATCTTCGCATTTACGACGGAACATCTTTTTTGGGAATCCGGGATTTTTGTTTTCTTGTTCTTCCGCTCAAGATATGATGTCCCCCATGATTTCCCAACAGTGGTATCGAGCCGGGTTGTTCGTGCGAATGATTGGTTTTGAACTGCGTGTGTTGTGTTTAGGAAGAATATTGACGTCAAAATCGTTGGCCTTAAAAGCGAGGAAGGGCAGCAACAGTTTGCTGCCCTCGATCTACAAGCCTGCAGCAGCAGCCGCAGGCCGCGAGCCGCACCACCACGCGCCGGCGCATCGCAAAGCGCCAGCCCGCAGCAACCGGCCAGCCGGGCTGGCAGCCCGATTAGAGGCGCTGCGACGACCCCCCGAGGCGCCACGGGCAGCCAGCAACGGCCGAGGCAACCGCGAGGGCAGCGGCGCCTGGCGCCCGCTTCTCCCACTGGCAAAAAAAAACCCGCAGAGGCGGCCGCCAACCGAGGTAGCACCGCCTGCTGGCGCAGCCTCATGAGCGAACCGCCACCCCAGGCGGCGGCGGCCCCGGGGGTGCCCACACCGCAATGGCCAGGCCTTCACGGGCGCCGCCGCCAGCGCAGCAGGGCCTCGCCCTCGCCGCCTGACCGCCGCCGCCAGGGGTGGCGGCAACGGCAGCAGAGAGGGGAATTAGGGTTTTGGGCAAAAGGACAGTTTTACCCCCGTGAATTTGAGAAATTTCAGTTTCTGTTTTTGTCCAAATTATGAAAAGACCCTTAGGAATTGAGAAATTCCCTACATGTCCCCTGATTTCAGAAAATATTAATTAATTAAAAGGTTTAGTTGATTATTATTTTTTTATTATTATCTAGTAGTCCTACATGATGATGATTATTTATACATGTGATGTATGATGTGTGGGCGGATGATCATGGACCGTGTGATGTGTGTACTTGTGATTATTATTATTGAGGTCTCCGAACCTCCATTATATTTCTCGTTTATTGTCGGGCCTGCGTGCCTATGATTAAGTTGTAATCACATGAGGAGGCGCAGCGGGAGCGTGGATGCGATAGCGGGACCCACGAGACGGACGATCGTGATACATGGAGATGCATCAAGATGTCGACGGAACCGACGAGGACGAGATGGACGATCACAAGGCATGGATATGCACCGTTGCACATATAGATCTTGATGTGAGTGATTAGGCCTACTGGCTCGGGCCTAATCATATTAGGTTATGGTCCATGATCATCTGATGTGATTGCTTATACACATACTAGATATGTATATATATTTGCATGCGATGTAGATATATATTAAATATGTATATATGTGACATGTCATATTAGGAGACCAAATTATAGAAACATCTCTCGATAATATTAAGTCGGTAAACGTGAGGCAATTAGATTGACCCGCGTGGCCTTCCATCGTTATGAGTAGGAACCGATTCCCGGTGTAGGTTGAGTTGGTCGAGTCCCTCGAGACTCACCTATATCGCGATTCGCCATCTTGCTTACGACATAGAGATGTCACCGGTGACCTGAGGACATGGTATGCTTGGTCGAGTCCCTCGAGGGTATATCATCAAATCGGACTCATCTTGTAACAAAGGTGTTGACTTAACCGAAAGCATCATGGTTGGTCGAGTCCCTCGAGGCCATGGTGATTCGGAGGCCGAACAGGGCCGGGAATCACAAGGAGTTGTGATCGGCAAGAGTTGCCTACCTTTTAGGCTTAGTGTGATTGGTCGAGTCCCTCGAGGTTACACTAAGACGCTGATTGGATCCCCGATCCCCACTAGAAGTCTGGGAGACTTCCGTTTCACGCGTCTTTGAGGGTGTCGCGTGACTCGTTAGTAAAATAGTGGGAGCATATTAAGATAGAAGTCCATATCTTGATAGTTTATTTCTTGCAAAATCTGCATGTTATTCATTTTCGCTACATCTTTATTTTCTAAAATGTCGCCAAATCCCTTTACGGGCATACTTGATGTCAACCGCCCATCGGGTCCAAATTATACGGATTGGCTCCGTAACTTGAGAATTGTTCTCACAGCGGAGAAAATCGTGTATGTCCTTGATACAGTGATGCCTACGCCCGAAGAAGGGGCAAGCGAGGATGAGATCGCTCGCTACGTGAAGTACATTGATGACTCCACTCTTGCTCAGTGCTATATGTTGGGCTCTATGACTCCAGAGTTACAGAGACAACATGAAAAGATGGATGCCAGATCCATTCTCCTACATGTCCGAAAATTGTTTGAGGAACAGGGAAGGACTCAACGATATGAGATATCCAAGAGTCTTTTCCGCGCTAGGATGACTGAGGGGACACCGGTTCAGAACCATGTCCTAAAGATGATTGAGTGGATAGAGAAACATGTCTAGGAATGGTCCTAGAGGATAACTTGTGTGTGGACATTGTGCTTCAGTCCCTACCAGATTCCTTTTCACAATTCATAATGAATTTTAATATGAACAAGCTTGAGGTGACTCTCCCAAAGCTCCTCAATATGTTGAGGGAGGCAGAGAGTACTATTAAGAAAGAGAAGCCAGTTCTCTACACTGGTGAGACCAGAAAGAAAAGGAAAGCAGAAAGGTCCCTTAAGAAGGGAAAGGGCAAGGGCAAACAAGGTAAAGCAAAGGTTGCTAAGAAAGACCCTGCAAAGGACAAAGGCCAGTGCTTCCACTATGGTAAAGATGGGCATTGGAAGAGAAACTGCAAAGAGTACCTTGCAGAAAGGGCGAAACAAAAGCTTGATGAAGCTTCAGGTACATTCTTGATCAGTCTCCATTTGTCAGACTCTTATGATAACACATGGGTATTGGATACCGGTAGTGCTTATCATATATGCAATTCGTGCGGTTCCGCAAGGCTAGGAGACTACTGAGGCTGCGAGATGGACCTCAAGATGGGTAATGGAGCAAAGTTGCTGTATTAGTTTGTTGGCAGGTCGCCCTACATCCGCCTAGTGGAGCTTTTATTGCATTAGATGCCTGTTATTTTGTTCCTTCTATTATCAAAAACATTATCTCCATTTCATGTTTAACAGTTAGTGGATATAAATTTGTTTTTGAGAACAATGGTTGTTCGATATTATTAGATGATAAGATCATCATGAAAGAAACATTGCATAATGGTTTATTTATGTTAGACACCACTCCACATATCATGAATGTAAATGTGTCCAAAAGGAAACGAGATGAGTTGAACAGTGCATACCTGTGGCATTGTAGGCTAGGTCACATCCATGAAAGAAGGATTCAAAAGTTGCTAAATAATGGATATCTAGATCCATTCGACTATGTGTCATATGCTTTTGTGAGCCTTGCATTCGTGGAAAAAGCCACCAAATCTCCATTTAGTAGAATCGAGAGAGAGCCAATGAGTTGTTGGAACTCATACATAGTGATGTATGTGGACCCATGTCAACTCATGCCATTGGAGGTTACTCCTACTTCATTACATTTACTGATGATTTCTCAAGGTATGGATATGTGTACTTAATGAAGTACAAGTCACGAGGCCTTTGAGAAATTCAGAGAGTATAAGAATGAGGTGAAGAACCGTGATCGAAAGAGTATCAAAACTCTTCGATCGGATCGAGGAGGTGAATACTTAAATACTGAAGTTTACTCGGTTCCTCAAGGACCATGGGATATTATCCCAATGGACACCTCCTTATACACCTCAGCTCAATGGTGTCTCTGAAAGGAGAAATCGTACATTATTAGATATGGTACGGTCCATGATGAGTTTCGCTGACCTACCCATCTCATTCCGGGGATATGCCCTAGAAACCGCAGCTTACCTTCTGAACAGAGTTCCAACTAAGTCGGTAGTGTCTACCCCATATGAGATATGGAAAGGGAAGAAGCCTGATCTTAAGGTGTTTAAGATCTAGAGCTGCCCTGCCCATGTTAGAAGAAACAACCCCGATAAGTTAGAATCAAGGACAAAGCGATGCAAATTTATGGGATACCCCAAGGAAACTTGTGGGTATTATTTCTATCATCTCGAGGATCAAAAGGTCTTTGTAGCTAAGAGAGCAGTGTTCCTTGAGAAGGAACACATTCTTGACGGAGACAGTGGGAGAATGATAGAATTGAGCGAGGTTGGAGAACCAAGCTCAAGCACCACTCTGACCGAATCCTGTTCGTGTACCTAATACACAAGTATCAACTTTACGCAGGGTCTCCGATAGAGTATCCCATCCTCCCGAGAGATATGTGGGACATATTAAAGCAGAGGATGTAGAGGATATTGATCCTCAGACCTACGAGGAGGCTATTATGAGTATAGACTCGGGAAGTGGAAAGAAGCCATGAATTCTCGAGATAGATTCTATGTACTCCAATAAGATTTGGAACCTAGTTGATGCTTAGAAGGTATTGTACCCATCGGTTTGCAAGTGGATCTTTAAGAAAAAGATCGGAGTAGATGGAAAGGTAGAGACCTATAAAGCAAGGCTATCGCTAAGGGGTATCGTCAAAGGCAAGGTGTTGACTACTTACGAAAACTTTCTCACCAGTAGCAATGCTAAAATCCATTAGAATTCTATTGGCTATTGCAGCACACTATGATTATGAGATCCGCAGATGGATGTGAAAACCGCATTCCTCAACGGGAACCTCGAGGAGGAGGTGTATATGATGCAACCTAAAGGGATTCGTGTCCAAGAACTGCCCAGATAAGGTGTGTAGGTTGCTTAGATCCATTTATGGACTAAAAGCAAGCTTCCTCAAGTTGGAACATAAGATTTGATGAGGCAATCAGATCTTATGACTTCGTTAAGAACGAAGATGAGCCTTGTGTATACAGAAAGGTAAGTGGGAGCGCTATCACCTTTTTGGTGTTATATGTGGATGACATCCTCATCATTGGGAATGACATAGGAATGCTATCCACAGTAAAGGCTTGGTTATCTAGACACTTCTCCATGAAGGACTTAGGGGAAGCATATTATATCTTGGGGATTAGAATCTATAGAGATAGATCCAAGAGGATGCTTGGCTTGTCCCAATCCAGGTATATAGAAACTATTGTCAAAAGGTTTGGCATGGAAAATTCCAAGAGAGGTCTCATACCGATGAGACATGGGATATCGCTTTCTACGAATATGTCCCCAAAGACTCCAGAAGAAAGGGCGAACATGGATATGATACCTTATGCCTCAGCAATAGGGTATATCATGTATGCCATGCTATGTACTAGGCCTGATATACCGCATGCTCTGAGTGTCACGAGCATGTATCAGGCGGATCCAAGCTTGGAGCACTGGAAAGCAGTAAAGTGTATCCTTAAGTACTTGAGAAGGACTAAGGATCTTTTACTAGTATATGGAGGTAATAGCCTTAAGGTTGAAGGCTACATTGACTCAAGTTTTCAGTCTGATGTCAATGATAGCAAGTCGAATTCAGGGTATGTGTACACCTTGAATGGAGGAGCAAATCCTGGAAGAGTTCCAAGCAAGATACCGCTCTCTCGACCACATAGGCGGAGGCCATTGCTGCATCGGATGCAGAAAGGAGGGAGTCCGGTTGAAGAATTTCATCACAGATTTGGGAGTCGTCTTAGGGGTAGCGAAAGAGCCGATCTCCCTATATTGCGCACAACAACGGGGCAATTGCTCAAGCGAAGGAACCTAGGTCTCATCGGAAATCTAAGCATGTTCGAGGAGGTTCCACCTTATCAGAGAGATCGTGACCGAGGAGATGTAGCATGGAAAAAGAGTTCCATCCGAAGATAACATTGCAGATCCACTAACAAAGCCGTTGTCTCATTTTGTCTTTGAAGCGTCCATGTGGGTCCGATGGGGATCGAACACATAGGTGATTGGCTTTAGGTCAAGTGGGAGATTGCTAGTCATAGGTGCCCAAAAAGCCAATCACGTGAGTGATGGCACATGTGACTTGATACGAATCTTTTTTGCTTATTATTTTTTATGTATATCACTTTATAACTATTGTATAAATGCATATATATATTGTGATGTCCTTGGATTTGTGCAATGGGAATCGGATTGTGATGAGATCACGATAATGAGATCGATTCACCTTTAAACACATATCCTAAATAATCCTGGTCGTAGGTTACTCGAGAGGGACATCGTGATAACCGAGATAGACTTGTGTGTCAGATATGCGTCCATATGATGGATGCACCGGTCCCATAGCAGCTCGTGTAGGGACACTAGGGATACTGATCTGGTGCTCATTGGAGAATGAGTTCACTGATTGATCCGCTTACGGAATCTTTGGATGGTTGATAATGCCTTATTGTCGGACAAATTCCGTGTAGTCCTAGTGGTGTATCTGGTCCTTAGACTTGAGACACCAAGGATGTCTTGTATGAGTGCTTCACTCTTTGATACCGACTTATAGGTTTGGCTGTCCCGCATCTAGTACACTGGTCATTGGGAGTGGTAGTCGACCTTCACGAGGGCTATTGAGTGTCGATAGAGGATCATCCACTCTCTGGCGTCATGATAGGAATATCCCATGTGTTCTTGCTCGGACAAATCCCTGGCCAGGGGTCATTCTGGGTTGAGAGAGAAAGAGTTCTCCTGGAGAATCCGATTAGAGCGAGACTTCGGTAAAACCGTATGGGTCTAACAACACCATGCTCGATATACGGTCTCTAGGATATTAGATGGATGAGGGACTATAGGTACATGGTTACGAGGACGACATGTCCAATGGATTGGATTCCCCAGATCGTCAGGGGACTACTGGTAGTGGCCTAGTGCGTCCAGTAGTCGATGAGTCGAGTGAATTATTACAGAGATAATAATTCACTGAGTTAGAAGGAGTTCGACAGTATGACTCACGGCCAGCTCGATATTGGGCCTAGAGGGTCACACACATATGGTAGGCATTATGATTAGTAGAGGTTCAATATGAGATATCCGACGGAGCCCTTGTCTTATTGGATGCAGATCCAATACCCACTAGGGAAGGACCCATTAGGGTTTTACACGGGATCTCTATAAATAGGGGGATTCATGACCTCATAGGCTAGAGTCTTTGCTTGCCTTTCCTATTCGCCTCTCCCTCTCCATCTCGGAGGCACGGAGTTTTGAGGAGGGTCGTGCAAACCCTGTGTGTGGATCACCGCTAGAGAGGAGGGCGCTTGACCTCCTTCACCCTCTCCTAAGGATCTGCAAGGGAAACAGGGATATCTGATCTCCCTGGGTAACACAATCTCTATACGCAGTTTTGTGTTTTTTCTGGATTTTTTTTTTTCAATCTTCAACACGATGACCTAACATCTTTTTTGGGAATCGGGGATTTTTGTTTTCTTGTTCTTCTGCTGCGCATATGATGTCGACCCCATGATTTCCCAACATATAGGTATATGGTAACTGAGGACAGACAGGTCCAATGGATTGGATTCCCCTGTATCGTTTGGGGACTACGGTGTAGTGGCCTAGTATGTCCGTAGTCGATGAGTCGAGTGAATTATTACAGAGATAATAATTTACTGAGTTAGAAGGAGTTCTGATAGGTATGACTCACGGCCAGCTTGATATTGGGCATAGAGGGTCACACACACATGGTAGGCATTGCGATGAATAGAGGTTCGGATATGAGATATCCGACGGAGCCCTTGTCTTATTGGATGCAGATCAAATACCCACTAGGGGAGGACCCATTAGGGTTTGACAGGGGACCTCTATAAATAGGAGGGATTCAGAGCCCCAAGGGCTAGAGAGCTTTTGTTTGCCTCTTCCTATTCTCGTCTCGATCTTCACCTAAGAGCAGGTCTGGAGTTTTGAGGAGCGTCGTCGCAACCCGGCTGTGTGGATCTCCGCTAGAGAGGAGGATGCTTGACCTCCTTCACCCTCTCCTAAGGATCTGCAAGGAAACAGGGATATACGATCTCCCTAGGTAACACAATCTACTCTATACGCAGTTTCATGTTTTGTGGATTTTTGCGTACCAATCTTCGCACGACGACGAACATCTCTTTGGGAATCGGGGATTTTGTTTTTCTTGTTCTTCCACTGTGCATATGATGTCGCCTCCAAGGATTTCCCAACAGTGGTATTAGAGCCAGGTTGTTCGTGCGAATGATTGGTTTTGAACTGCGTGTGTTGTGTTTAGGAAGAATTTTGACGTCAAAATTATTGACGCAAAAACAAGGAAGGGCAACAACAGTTGTTGCCCTCGATCTGCATGCATGCAACAGACCGGGCAGGGCAAAGACAGGGTCGCGTCTGTCTGCCGGCCGGGCCGGCAGCCCACCGTAGAGGCCCAGAGACAGCGCCCCGTCCGCCGCTCCTCCATGGTGAAACCCCCACAGGGGGGGTCGCCCGTGGGATAGTGGCGCCCGCCTCCTCAGGACAGCCGACGCCCGCCCGGGGTGCTAGCGCCGCCGCCGGTCCCGTCGGGCGAAAACCCCCCAGGGGCGGGCCCGGTGGGACAACACCGCCCCTGGAGGCGACGACGCCCGGCGGGGCCCACCCACCTGGCGGGCGGCAATGGGCATCATGCCACTGCAGCGAGGGTAGTGCCCTGCCCGCCAAGCCAGTGCCGCCACCGCGGTGGGTGGCTGGCGACAACAACTGGGGAAAGGGCATTAGGGTTTTCTGGGCAAAAGATAGTTTTGCCCCTCGTAATTTGAAAAATTCCAATTACTGTCTTTTGTCCAAATTACGAAAATACCCCTTTGAATTCAGAAATGCCCTATAATGTCCCTGATTTTAGAAAATATTAATTAATTAAAAGGTTTAGTTGATTATTATTTTTTATTATTATTATCTAGTAGTACTACATGATGATGATTATTTATACATATGATATATGATGTGTGGACGGGATGTTCATGGACCGTGTGATGTGTGTACCTGTGATTATTATTATTGAGGTCTGCGAACCTCCATTATATTTCTCATTTATTGTCGGGCCTGCGTGCCTATGATTAAGTTGTAATTACATGAGGAGGCACAGCGGAAGCGTGGATGCGATCGCGGGACCAATGAGACGGACGATTGTGATGCATGAAGATGCATCAAGATGTCGATGGAACCGACAAGGACGAAATGGACGATCACAGGGCATGGAGATGCACCGTTGCACACATAGATCTTGATGTGAGTGATTAGGCCTACTGGCTCGGGCCTAATCATATTAGGTTGTGGTCCATGATCATCTGGTGTAATTGCTTATACACATACTAGATATATATATATATTTGCATACGATGTAGATATATATTAAATATGTATATGTGTGACATATCATATTAGGAGACCAAATCATAAAAACATCTCTCGATAATATTAAGTCGGTAAACGTGAGGCAATTAGATTGACCCACGTGGCCTTCCATCGTTATAAGTAGGAACCGATTCCCGGTGTAGGTTGAGTTGGTCGAGTCCCTCGAGACTCACCTATATCGCGATTCGCTATCTTGCTTACGATATAGAGATGTCACTGGTGACCTGAGGGCATGGTATACTTGGTCGAGTCCCTCGAGGGTATATCATCAAATCAGACTCATCTTGTAACGAAGGTGTTGACTTAACCGAGCATCATGGTTGGTCGAGTCCCTCGAGGCCATGGTGATTCGGAGGCCGAACAGGACGAGAATCACAAGGAGTTGTGATCGACAAGAGTTGCCTACCTTTTAGGCTTAGTGTGATTGGTCGAGTCCCTCGAGGTTACACTAAGACGCTAATTGGATCCTGATGCCCACTAGAAGTCTGTCGGAGACTTCCGTTTCACGTGCTGAGGGTGTCGCGTGACTCGTTAGTAAAATAGTGGGAGCATATTAAGATAGAATTCCATATCTTGATAGTTTATTTCTTGCAAAATCTGCATGTTATTCATTTCTACTACACCTTTATTTTCAGAAAATGTCGCTTTCAAATCCCTTACGTGGCATACTTGATGTCAACCGCCTCACTGGTCCAAATTATACGGATTGGCTCCGTAACTTGAGAATTGTTCTCACAGCGGAGAAAATTATGTACGTCCATGATACAGTGATGCCTGCGCCCGAAGAAGGGGTAAACGAGGATGAGATCGCTCGCTACGTGAAGTACATTGATGACTCCACTTTTGCTCAGTGCTATATGTTGGGCTCTATGACTCCTGAGATATAGAGACAACATGAAAAAATGGATGCCAGATCCATTCTCCTACATGTCCGCAATTATTTGAGGAACAGGGAAGGACTCAGCGATATGAGATATCTAAGAGCCTCTTCCGCGCTAGGATGACTTAGGGGACACCGGTTCAGAACCATGTCCTAAAGATGATTGAGTGAATAGAGAAACTCACAGGTCTAGGAATGGTCCTAGAGGATAACTTGTGTATGGACATTGTGCTTCAGTCCCTACCAGATTCCTTTTCACAATTCATAATGAATTTTAATATGAACAAGCTTGAAGTGACTCTTCCAGAGCTTCTCAATATATTGAGGGAGGCAGAGAGTACTATCAAGAAAGAGAAGCCAGTTCTCTACACTGGTGAGACCAAAAGGAAAAGGAAAGCAGAAAGGTCCCTTAAGAAGGGAAAGGGCAAGGTCAAACCAGGTAAAGCAAAGGTTGCTAAGAAAGACCCAGTAAAGGACAAAGGCCAGTACTTCCACTGTGGTAAAGATGGACACTGGAAGAGAAACTGTAAAGAGTACCTTGCAGAAAGGGCGAAACAAAAGCTTGATGAAGCTTCAGGTACATTCATGATCAGTCTCCATTTGTTAGACTCTTATGATAACATATGGGTATTGGATACCGGTAGTGCTTATCATATATGCAATTCGTTGCAGGTTCTGGCAAGAACTAGGAGACTAGAGAGAGGCGAGATGGACCTCAAGATGGGTAATGGAGCAAAAGTTGCTATAGTAGCTGTTGGCGAGGTCGCCCTACATCTGCCTAGTGGAGCTTTTATTGCATTAGATGCATGTTATTTTGTTCCTTCTATTATCAAAAACATTATCTCCATTTCATGTTTAATAGTTAGTGGATATAAATTTGTTTTTGAGAACAATGGTTGTTCGATATTATTAGATGATAAGATCATCATGAAAGGAACATTGCATAATGGTTTATTTATATTAGACACCACTCCACATATCATGAATGTAAATGTGTCCAGAACGAACTGGAGAGAGAGCCACTGAGTTGTTGGAACTCATACATAGTGATGTATGTGGACCCATGTCAACTCGTGCCATTGGAGGTTACTCCTACTTCATTACATTTAGTGATGATTTCTCAAGGTATGGATATATATACTTAATGAAGTACAAGTCCGAGGCCTTTGAGAAATTCAGAGAGTATAAGAATGAGGTGAAAAACCAGATTGGAAAGAGTATCAAAACTCTTCGATCAGATCGAGGAGGTGAGTACTTAAGTACTGAGTTCACTCAGTTCCTCAAGGCCCATGGGATATTATCCCAATGGACACCTCCTTATACACCTCAGCTCAATGGTGTCTCTGAAAGGAGAAATCGTACATTATTAGATATGGTACGGTCTATGATGAGTTTCGCTGACCTACCCATCTCATTCTGGGGATATGCCCTAGAAACCGTAGCTTACCTTCTGAACAGAGTTCCAACTAAGTCGGTAGTGTCTACACCATATAAGATATGGAAAGGGAAGAAGCCTGATCTTAAGGTTGTTAAGATTTGGGGCTGTCCTGCACATGTTAAAAGACACAACCCCGATAAGTTAGAATCAAGGACAGAGCGATGCAAATTTGAGAGATACCCCAAGGAAACTTGTGGGTATTATTTCTATCATCTCGAGGACCAAAAGGTCTTTGTAGCTAAGAGAGCAATGTTCCTTGAGAAGGAACACATTCTTGGCGGAGATAGTGGGAGAATGATAGAATTGAGTGAGGTTGGAGAACCAAGCTCAAGCACCACTCTACAGCCCGAGTCTGTTCACGTACCTAATACACAAGTTTCAACTTTACGTAGGTCTGATAGAGTATCCCATCCTCTTGAGAGATATCTGGGATATATTAGAGGAGAGGATGCAGAGGATATTGATCCTTAGACCTACGAGGAGGCTATTATAAGTATAGACTCCGGGAAGTGGCAAGAAGCCATGCATTTTGTTGTTGACTATGACGAAACCTTCTCACCCGTAGCAATGCTAAAATCTATCAGAATTCTATTGGCTATTGCAGCACACTATGATTATGAGATCTGGCAGATGGATGTGAAAACCGCATTCCTCAATGGGAACCTCGAGGAGGAGGTGTATATGATGCAACCTGAGGGATATGTGTCCTAGAACTATCCAAATAAGGTGTGTAGGTTGATTAGATCCATTTATAGATTAAAGCAAGCTTCCCGAAGTTGGAACATAAGATTTGATGAGGCAATCAGATCTTTTGACTTCGTTAAGAACGAAGATGAGCCTTGTGTATACAGAAAGGTAAGTGGGAGCGCTATCACCTTTTTGGTGTTATATGTGGATGACATCCTGATCATTGGGAATGACGTAGGAATGCTATCCACAGTAAAAGCTTGGTTATCTAGACACTTCTCCATGAAGGACTTAGGGGAAGCATCCCATATTTTAGGGATTAGAATCTATAGAGATAGATCCAAGAGGATGCTTGGCTTGTCCCAGTCCAGGTACATAGAAACCATTGTCAAAGGTTTGGCATGGAAAATTCCAAGAGAGGTCTCATACCGATGAGACATGGGATATCACTTTCTACGAGTATGTCCCCAAAGACTCCAAAAGAAAGGGCGAACATGGATATGATACCTTATGCCTCAACAATAGGTCTATCATGTATGCCATGCTATGTACTAGGCCTGATATAGCGTATGCTCTGAGTGTCACGAGCAGGTATCAGGCGGATCCAGGCTTGGAGCACTGGAAAGCAGTAAAGTGTATCCTTAAGTACTTGAGAAGGACTAAGGATCTTTTACTAGTATATAGAGGTAATAGCCTTAAGGTTGAAGGCTACACTGACTCAAGTTTTCAGTCTGATGTCGATGATAGCAAGTCGAATTCAGGGTATGTGTACACCTTGAATGGAGGAGCAGTGTGTTGGGAGAGTTCCAAGCAAGATACCACTGCTGACTCGACCACAGAGGCGGAGTACATTGCTGCATCAGATGCAGCAAAGGAGGGAGTTTGGGTGAAGAAGTTCATCACAGATTTGGGAGTCGTGCCGGGTAGCGAAGAGCCGATCTCCATATATTGTAACAACAACGAGGCAATCGCTCAAGCAAAGGAACCTAAGTCTCATCAGAAATCTAAGCATGTTCTGAGGAGGTTTCACCTTGTCAGAGAGATTGTGACCCGAGGAGATATAGTAGTGGAAAGAGTTCCATCTGAAGATATCATTGCAGATCCACTAACAAAGTCGTTGTCACATATTTGTTTTGAGCGTCACAGGGGTCTGATGGGGATCAGACACATAGGTGATTGGCTTTAGGTCAAGTGGGAGATTGCTAGTCATAGGTGCCTAGCAAGCCAATCACGTGAGTGATGGCACATGTGACTTAATATAGAATCTTTTTGCTTATTATATTTTGGCATATATCACTTTATAACTATTGCATAAATGCATACATATATTGTGATGTCCTTGGATTTGTGCAATGGGAATCAGATCGTGATGAGACCACGATAGTGAGATCGATTCACCTTTAAACACATATCCTAAATAATCCCGGTCATAGGTTACTCGAGAGGGATATCGTGATAACCGGACAGACTGGTGTGCTGTATACCCGTCCATATGATGGATGCAGCTGGTCTCATAGCTGCTTGTGTAGGGACACTAGGGATACAGTATAGGTGCTCATTAGAGAATGAGTTCACTGATTGATCCGCTTACGGAATGTTGTATGGTTGATGATGCCTTATTGTTAGACAGCGATTCCGTAGTCCTAGTGGTGTATCTGGTCCTTAGACTTGAGACACCAAGGATGTCCTATATGAGTGCTCCACTCTTTGATACCAGACTTATAGGTTTGGTTGTCCTAGATCTAGTACAGCTGGTCATTGGGAGTGGTAGTCGACCTTAAAAGGGCTATTGAGTGTCGATAGAGGATCATCCACTCTCGGCATCATAAGAGGAATATCCTATGTGTTCTTGCTCAGACAAATCCTTGGCCAGGGTTATTTGGATTGAGAGAGAAAGAGTTCTCAGGGAGAATCTGATTAGAGCGAGACTCGAGTAGAAACCGTGTGGGTCTGACAACACCATGCTCGATATACGGTCTCTGGTATATTAGATGGATGAGGGACTATAGGTACACGGTAACTAAGGACAGACAGGTCCAATGGATTGGATTCCCCTGTATCGTTTGGGGACTACGGCGTAGTGGCCTAGCACGCCCAGAGTCGATGAGTCGAAAGTGAATTATTATGAGATAATAATTCACCGAGTTAGAAGGAGTTCCGACAGGTATGACTCACGGCCCAGCTTCGATATTGGGCCTAGAGGGTCACACACATATGGTAGGCATTATGATGAATGCAGGTTCGGATATGAGATATCCCATCCGGAGCCCTTATTTTATTGGATGCAGATCTAATACCCACTAGGGGAGGACCCATTAGGGTTTGACAGGGGACCTCTATAAATAGGAGGGATTCAGAGCCCCATGGGCTAGAGAGCTTTTTTTGCCTCTTCCTATTCTCGCCCTCGATCTCCACCTAAGAGTAGGTCTGAGTTTTGGAGGAGCGTCGTCAACCCCCCCCCGTGTGGGATCATCACAGAGAGGAGGCCGCTTGACCTCCTTCACCCTCTCCTAAGGATCTGCAAGGAAACAGGGATATACAATCTCCCTAGGTAACACAATCTACTCTATACGTAGTTTCATGTTTCGCGGATTTTTGCGTACCAATCTTCGCACGACGATGAACATCTCTTTGGGAATCGAGGATTTTATTTTTCTTGTTCTTCCACTGCTCATATGATGTCGCCCTCAAGGATTTCCCAATAGTTACTAGATAGAGAAGGGGTTTCATTTAATTTTAAAGCATCAAAGTTAAGATCATCATCAAAATTATTTTTCTTAGTTTTAGAAACTTCATTAAAAACCACATGAATAGACTCTTCTATAACCAAAGTTCTTTTGTTAAAGATACGAAATGCCTTAGAAATAGAAGAATAACCCAAAAAAATTTCTTCATTAGATTTTGCATAAAACTTCCCTAAGATATCTTTTTCATTCAAAATAAAACATTTACATCCGAAGACTTTAAAAAATGAAACATTGGGTTTTTTATTATTCCACAACTCACAAGGATTTTTCGAAAGCAATGGTCTTACTAGAATACTATTCATGACATAACATGTCGTATTTACGGCTTCAGCCTAAAAATATTTGGGTAGGCTATGTTCGTTGAACATGGTTTTAGCCATTTCTTGTAAGTTTCTATTTTTTCTTTCTAATACTCCATTTTGTTGAGGATTTCATGGAGTAGCGAAATTGTGATTATATCCATTAGATTAATAAAATTTTTAGAAATCACGATTTTGAAATTCACCACCATGATCACTTCGAATTGATAAAATTATAAAACCATTTTCATTTTGAACAAGTTTACAAAACTTAGAAAAATGCCAAAAGCAATCACTTTTGTGTGCCAAAAAATTAGTCCCAGTGTATCTACTATAGTCGTCCATGATGACAAAGGCGTATTTGCTACCTCTTAGGCTTGATGTAGCAATTGGTCTAAACAAGTCCATATGGATCAATTGCAATGGTCTAGAGGTGCTTATTTGGTTCTTTGGTTTGAAACCACCTTTTATTTGTTTTCCTAGTTGACATGCATCACACACATTGTCTTTAACGAACTTTATGTGAGGAATTCCTCTTACAAGTTTTCTAGATGAGATTTGAGAGATTAGTTTCATGCTAGCATGACCTAATCTCATTTGGCAAAGCCAAGCATTGTCATTCAAAATTGAAAAGTACATTTCACTACAAAGATTATCACTGTCGATAGTGTATACATTATTTAATTTTAAAGTAATCATAGATATATTTTTGTGTGGTTTTTTAATAAAGCAAGCATTAGATTCAAATCTAACGATATAACCTTTATCACACAATTAACTAATGCTCAAAATGTTATGCTTTAAGCCATCAACCAATAATACATCTTTAATAACGAAGTTGGATTTGTTACTTGTGATTCATTTGCCAAAGATTTTACCCTTGTTATTGTCTCCGAAGGTGACATATCCTTCGTCTATGCTAGTGAGCTTAGAGAATTGAGATGGATCTCTGATCATATGCCTTGAGCATCCACTATTAAGGTACCATCTCTTGCTCCTAGCTTATGATGGTAAACATTTCTACAAAAAAGGATGATTTTTAGGTACCCATTTGACCTTGGGTGCCTCAAAAATTGATCGGCTTATCTTATCATTTTGCATGGAGTTCTTTATGGTTCCTTTAGGAACCCAAATCAAATTATGTTGACTACATTTCTTAAATGAACATTGATAAGCAACATGTTCAAATTTATAATAAAAGTTGCATTTGTTTTGGGGTGAAACATGCAAGTTGGACCTTTAATAAAGATGGTTGGATTTTCATGAGTATTACTCACAAAGTCAATTCTACCTCTTCTATAAACTTGACCCTTATTTGCAAGGATCATGTTCAAGGACTTGCTACCAACCTCAAACTTTTCTAAGGTTTTTTTTAGTAGCAAGTTTTCTTTTTTAACCGTTTCTAATTCATGACATTTTGTACTGTTGAATCTCAGATTTTGATGATAAAATCAATTGATGGGTTATTTGATCTAATCTATATTATTAAGTTAAGTGTGCAGGATTAACTACGATAAACAGAAAACACAAAGCAAGTATACCGGAGTCGAGTTCGATGAACGTTTAAGAGTCCGAAGAATCGTCGGAGATGCTGCCGGAACCAACCGAGAAGAAATCGGAACCTGTTGGAAGTTCAAATGAAGAGATCGTCGGAGGTTCGCAGAGATCACCGAAAGTCTCAACTACTCATTAAAGTCATCACAAGTTGGGGAGCGTGCTTGGACCCCGGGTCGAAGGAAGTTCGTCGGAAAAGCTCATGGGAACAAGACTTGACGTTATGTTAATAAATTGCTTAGGATGTGTTTTGTTATGTAGTTCACTTGTAATTAGGATTAGGATTAAGAAGATAATCCTATATCCTGGTTAGGGGCCAACTCAATAAAAGTCAGATTTGGTTTGGGCTAAAAAGTAAGCCAAACCAAGTGAACCGGAGGCTGCAGGCGGTGGCACCGCCTGGGTGAAGCAGATGACACCTCCTTTTTGGCTTGCACTGTCAAAGACCCGAAGGCCAAGTGGCATCACCAAAGATCGGAACCCAAAGGGAATTTGAATTTTGGAGCCCAAATTTTGGAGCCCAAATTTGAATCCTCTTGAGGCCTATAAATACCCCTCAAATCTCAGTTTGAGATTACAACTTTTGAGCAGCAAGAGTTTGAGAGAAAGGTCTTAGAAAAGTGTTAGCTTGTCTTCTTTTCAATTTGCTAGTGTTCACCTCATCTCTTCTCAAAATCTGTAAGAGAGTGAACCGCTTGTAAAGAGTTGTAAGAGGGGTATTTACCCTTCCATTTCAAGAGACTTGCTAGTGGAAGGTGGGAGCCTCATCGAAGAGGGGCCTCGTAAGTGGAGTAGGTCATTTGACCGAACCACTCTAAAATCGGCGTGATCCTTGGTTTGCATTTCATATTGCTATTTACATTATTGCAAACCTTCTTATATGCTTTAGTTCCTTATTACTTTTTTGCTGCACATACTTAAGAATACGCTTTCAAGATTAAGCTAGTCAAGTTCCGCTCTTATCATACTGAAAGAATTTTTTAAAACGAAGTTTTAATCCATGCACTAATTCACCCCCCCCTCTTAGTGCTGCTCGATCCTAACAATTGGTATCGAGAGCGAGGTTATCTCTCATATTTGGTTTAATACCCAAGAGAGATGGCTTACTCCGGCATGCAAGAGGGCCATTCTATCACTCGTCCAACTATGTTTAATGGGTCGGATTACATGTATTGAAGACTCGGATGAGGATCTTCCTCATTTCTATGGATTTCGAGCTTTGGACTATTGTTGAAATCGATTTCAAAAAATTCTCTTCCGATGAGCTTAATGAAATGAATCGGAGAAGAAGGTTTTTTGCTTTAAATGCAAAGGCTATGAATGCCTTGTTTTGTGCACTAGACAAAAACGAATTTAATCGTGTTTCAATTTGTGATTCGCTTTTGATATTTGGAGAACTCTTGAGGTCACTCATGAAGGCACTAGCCGAGTGAAAGAGTCCAAAATCAACATTCTTGTGCACTCTTACGAACTTTTCCGAATGAAACCAAGTGAGTCCATCGAGACACATGTACACCCGGTTTACGGATGTCATCAATGGACTCAAAGCTCTTGGTAAAGATTTTACTAACTTTGAACTAGTAACTATAATCTTAAGATCCCTCCCTAAAAGTTGGGATCCAAAAGTTACGACCATTCAAGAGGCCAAAGACCTTAAAACATTCCCTCTTGAAGAACTCATTGGGTCTCTAATGACCTACGAATGACATGTCAAGCTCATGACGAGCTCGAGAACCCCTTCCAAAGAACAGGAAGGATATGACACTCAAATCACAAGAAGACCACTTGAAAGGAACATCAAGTGATGAGGACAGTGACAATGACATTGCACTTTTTGACTCAAAAAATTCAAAAAATATTTAAGGAAGAACAAATTTAAAAATAATACAAAAAATAAATTTGAACAAAAGAAGGACCATGTGATTTGCTATGAATGCAAAAAAAACGGACACTACAAGAACGATTGCCCTCAAGCCAAAAAAAGAGAACACCAAAGAAGAAGGCTCAAGGCAACATGGGATGACTCAAGCACATCTGAAGAAGAGGAGTCCAACACCGAGCAAGTTGCTCACTACGCCCTAATGGCCTTCGAAGAAGAGGTAACGGATTTAATTAATGCAGATTTACCTTATCATGATTTATTAAATGCCTTCCATGAGTTATTTGATGAATGTAAGACAATTAGTAAAAAATACAAATTGCTAAGAAAGGAGCATGATAGTCTTACTTGTGCTTTTGATAAATTAAAAACTGAATATCATGATTGTCTAGCTCCATGTGCTAAATGCCATGATTTAGAAACTCTACAAAATGAGAACTTAGTGCTTAAGGACACCTTGAAGAAATTCGAGGTCGGTAGCAAGTCCTTAAACATGATCCTTACAAATAAGGGTGACGTTCCTAAAAGGAGTGGAATCGGATTTTTGAGAAGTACTCACCAAAATCTAACCACCTTCATTGAAGGTCCTATCTTACTTGTTCAACACCAAAGCAATTGCAATTTTTGTTGCAAATATGGACATATAACTTACCAATGTCCATTCAAGAAAATTAGTCCGAACAAATTGATTTGGGTTCCTAAAGGAACCATAATCAAGTCTATGCAACATGATAAACAAGTTAAATTAGTTTTTGAGGCACCCAAAAGCAAATGGGTACCTAAAAATAATTCCTTCTTGTAGAAACATACACCATCACATGCTAGGAGTAAGAGATGGTATCTTGATAGTGGATGCTCAAGGCATATGACCGGAGATCCATCCCAATTCACCAAGCTCACTAGCATGGATGAAGGCTATGTCACCTTCGGAGACAACAACAAAGGCAAAATCATTGGCAAGGGAACCATAGGTAACAAATCAAGTTTTTCCATTGATGATGTGTTACTAGTTGATGGATTAAAACATAATCTATTGAGCATTAGTCAATTATGCGATAAAGGTTATATCGTTAGATTTGAATCAAATATGTGCATTATTGAAAAACCAAGTTATAACATGACTATAATTGCCTTAAAACAAAATAATGTCTATACTATCAATCTTGATAAACTAAGTAATGAAATGTGTTTCTCTGCCATAAATGATGATGCTTGGCTTTGGCATAGGAGATTAGGCCATGCAAGTATGAAAACAATATCTAAAATCTCATCTCAAGAATGAGTACGAGGGATTCCAAATATGAAGTTTATTAAAGATAAGGTATGCGATGCATGTCAACTAGGGAAACAAATAAAAACAAGCTTCAAACCAAAAAATCAAATTAGCACCACTAGACCGTTACAATTGATCCATTTGGACTTATTTGGACCAATTGATACAACTAGTCTAGGTGGAAGCAAATATGCTTTTGTGATTGTGGATGACTACTCTAGATACACTTGGACCTATTTCTTAGCTCACAAAAGTGATTGTTTCAAGTGTTTCTCTAAATTTTGTAAACTCACTCAAAACGAAAAAAAGGGTTCATGATTTCATCAATTGAGAGTGATCATGGTGGCTAATTTCAAAACCATGACTTTCAAAATTTTTTGTGAAGTTAATGGATACAACCATAACTTCTCCACTCGAGAAATCCCCAACAAAATGGAGTAGTTGAAAGAAAAAAATAGAAACCTACAAGAATGGCAAGAACTATGTTAAATGAACATAGTTTACCTAAGTATTTTTGGGCCGAAGCCGTAAATACGGCTTGCTACATCATAAATAGAGTCCTAATAAGACATTCCTTATCAAAAACTCCCTATGAATTATGGAATAACAAAAAACCAAATATTTCCTATTTTAAAATTTTCGATTGTAAATGCTTTATTTTAAATGAAAGAGATGCCTTAGGAAAATTTGATGCAAAATCCGATGAAGGCATCTTTCTTGGTTACTCTTCCGTTTCGAAAGCCTTTCGGATTTTTAATAAAAGAACCTTAGTAATTGAAGAGTCTATTTATGTAGTTTTTAATGAAGTCTCAAATTTTAAGAAAAATGATTTTGATGATGATCTTGGTTTTGATAATTTGAATTTAAATGAACTCCCTCCTCAAAATGGCAACTTGGATGCACCTGCTTCCGAAATTTCCTTACCTAAGGAATGGAAGTATATAGATGCTCATCCAAAGGAGCTAATTATAGGGGATACATCTAAAGGGGTTCAAACTCGTTCCTCTTTCAAGAATTTTTGTGCAAATGCCGCCTTTCTCTCTCAAATCGAACCTAAGTGCATTGACGAGGCCATAAAAGATGATTTTTGGATTATTGCAATGCAAGAGGAATTGAATCAATTTGAGAGAAATAAGGTTTGGGAGCTTGTTCCTAGACCTAGTGACCATTTAGTCATTGGTACTAAGTGGGTCTTTAGAAACAAGCAAGACAAAAATGGTATCGTGGTTAGAAACAAGGCTAGATTAGTGGCCAAAGGTTTCAACCAAGAAGAAGGTATCGATTACAAAGAAACCTTCGCTCGCGTGGCTCGATTAAAAGCCATAAGGATGCTCCTTGCCTATGCTAGTAGTTATAATTTTAAACTATTTCAAATGGATGTCAAAAGTGCCTTCTTGAATGGTTTTATTTCCGAAGAAGTATATGTCGAACAATCTCCCGGATTTGAAAATTCTCTTCTTCCTAATCATGTATTCAAATTGACTAAGGCTCTCTATGGCTTGAAACAAGCTCCTAGAGCTTGGTATGAAAGGCTTAGTTCCTTTCTTATTTTAAATAATTTTACCAAAGGCAAGGTTGATACTACATTGTTTATTAAACATTTTGAAAATAATTTTCTTATTGTGCAAATTTATGTTGACGATATTATTTTTGGCTCTTCGGATGAGTCATTATGTGAATCATTTGCCAAATCTATGAGCCATGAATTTGAAATGAGTTTAATGGGGGAATTAACTTTCTTTTTAGGATTACAAATCAAACAACTTAAGGATGGTATATTTATTAACCAATCTAAATACACATTAAAATTGTTAAAACGATTTAACATGGATAATTCAAAAGCAATAAACACCCCTATGAGTACTGCGACTAAGTTAGATATGGATGAAAATAGTGAAAATTTCGATCAAAAAACATATAGGGGAATGATAGGTAGTCTACAATACCTTACCGCGACTAGACCGGATATTATGTTTAGTGTAGGACTTTGTGCTATGTTTCAATCAAATCCTAAATTATCTCATCTTAAAAGTGTTAAAAGAATATTTAGGTATCTTAAAGGAACTCCAAATTTAGGATTATGGTATCCAAAATCTGAAAAATTTGATTTAATAGCCTATGCGGATGCTGATTTTGGCGGATGCAGAATAGATAGAAAAAGTACATCCGGAACATGCCAATTTTTAGGACATGCACTTGTTTCTTGGACTTCCAAGAAACAAAATTCAGTTGCACTATCTATGGCGGAAGCCGAATACATTGCTGCAAGTGCATGCTGTGCACAAGTTGTTTGGATGAAAAATACATTAGAAGACTATGGAATTCACTTTAAAAATATTCCCATAAAATGTGATAATACAAGTGCTATATGTCTTACTAAAAATCCAATTCAACATTCTAGAACTAAGCACATCGACGTTAGGCATCATTTCATACGCGATCATGTCCTTAACAATAATGTTGTTCTAGAATTCATTGACACAAAGCATCAATTAGCATATATATTCACAAAAGCCTTGAATGAAGATCAATTTGAATTCATTAGAAGGGAATTAGGTGTGTTAAATTGTCCCTAAACAATAAACTTGTTTGATTGGATTTTCCGTAAAGTCTTTCATCTTCTTTCCATCTCTCGGTGAATCTAATCATTCTCCTTCAAATTCCATATAACATGTTGTGAAATCTCGAAATCGATTTTGATGACTTGATTATGAATTTCAAGTTACCGATTTGATTTAAATAAGTTTTATCTAAGTCATAATCTTGATCTTGCAAAATTAGAATCACAAATAATATCTTTTGGCATTCATGAATTGATACTTACAAATATGAAAGTATTGACATTCATGACTTGAAACATTGTATGCTTAAATTAATCATTCTCTATGTTTCAAAATTCTTTAAATGCCTTATATGATGATTGAAAAGTAATGTTGAGATTTTAATGAATTTAACGATTTGAATGAGTTTGTATTCGAATTATGATCTTGACTTTGTGAAATTACTACTTGAATTTTTTTTTTTTTATCCCAATCTCTCTCTTGTACATCTACAATTTCTATTATTTATAGAAAGAAGAGATTAGATAATATGAATGCATGCTGAATCCTCCTCTAAAATGAACTCTGCGTAAATATTTTTGCATACTTAATTTTCAATGATAAAATCGTTGTATGACAAAATATGTGCTTCAAGTCTCATTTCCCTTTTTGTTGATGACAAAGGGGGAGAAAAGTGATGACTTATATCATTCTTAATAGCATGACAAAATATGAATTGCAAAATCTTTGAGAAAAGTGATTGATATGAATGACTTATATGCCTTGCAAAATCCTTGAAAATATCACAAGATTGATTGATCATATTGAAAGCATGCCTTACATCTAAATCATATTGAAAATCTTTATCTTCTGTCGTAGTAAAATTCATCCCTTTTCATTTAACTTATGATTTTCATAGAAGTTTTGTACTCACTATTGTTTAATGAGGATCACGATAAGCTCTACGGTTAGAACTTATATCGGGTTATGCTTGAATCTCATGGGATGGAATTCAAGTGGTTTTATCTTCTCATAATATGGCATATAGATAGGGGAGTTATGTTTAACTCCGTCATCAATTGATTGTCATCATAAAAAAAAAGGAGATTGTTGAATCTCGGATTTTGATAATAAAATCAATTGATGGGTTATTTGATCTAATCCATATTATTGAGTTAAGTGCAGGATTAACTACGATAAATAGAAAACACAAAGCAAGTATACTGAGTCGAAGTTCGATGAACGCTTAAGAGTCCTGAAGAATCGCCGGAGATGCTTTGGAACCAACCGAAAGAAATCAGAACCCGTTGGAAGTTCACCAAGAGATCGTCGGAGGTTCGCAGAGATCACCGAGAAGTCTCAGCTACTCATTAAAGTCATCACAAGTTTGGGAGCGTGCTTGGACCCCGTCGAAGGAAGTTCGTTTGAAAAAGCTTGCCGAACAAGACTTGACGTTCATGATTAATAAATTGCTTAGGATGTGTTTTGTTATGTAGTTCACTTGTAATTAGGATTAGGATTAAGAAGATAATCCTATATCCTGGTTAGGGCCAACTGGGGCCAAAGTTAGATTTGGTTTGGGCTAAAAGTACGCCAAACCAAGTGAACTGAGGGCAAAGTAAGTGGCACCGCCTGGGTCAAGGTGACACCTCCTTGGCTAGGTGGTTGCACCGTCCAGCACTCGAGCGCTGGGCGGTGGCACCGCCAGCATCGGGAACCCAAAGGGAATTTGAATTTTGGAGCCCAAATTTTGGAGCCCAAATTTGAATCCTCTTGAGGCCTATAAATACCCCTCAAATCTCAGTTGAGATTACAACTTTTTGAGCAGCAAGAGTTTGAGAGAAAGGTCTTAGAAAAGTGTTAGCTTGTCTTCTTTTCAATTTGCTAGTGTTCACCTCATCTCTTCTCGAAAATCTGTAAGAGAGTGAACCGCTTGTAAAGAGTTGTAAGAGGGGTATTTACCCTTCCATTTCAAGAGACTTGCTAGTGGAAGGTGGGAGCCTCATCGAAGAGGGGCCTCGCAAGTGGAGTAGGTCATTTGACCGAACCACTCTAAAATCGACGTGATCCTTGGTTTGCATTTCATATTGCTATTTACATTATTGCAAACCTTCTTATATGCTTTCGTTCCTTATTACTTTTGCT
The DNA here is from genome assembly GCA_900464855.2 of Musa schizocarpa. Classification (NCBI taxonomy): domain Eukaryota; kingdom Viridiplantae; phylum Streptophyta; class Magnoliopsida; order Zingiberales; family Musaceae; genus Musa; species Musa schizocarpa. The sequence goes on from LS990916.1 coordinate 6,189,398, forward strand.
GCACATACTTAAGAATACGCTTTCAAGATTAAGCTAGTCAAGTTCCGCTCTTGTCATACGAAAGAATTTTTAAAAACCGAAGTTTTAATCCGCTGCACTAATTCACCCCCCCCCCTCTTAGTGCTGCTCCGATCCTAACATGTACAAGGAGCAAAACTATCATCATGCACAATTTTTAGTCTATCAAAATCACTAACAAGAGAATTATGCTCTTTTTTCAATAATTTATATTTTTTATAATTAATTTACATTCATCAGATAAATCATGAAAAGCATTTAATAGTTCATCAAAGAATAAATTTGCATCAAATAAACTACTCACCTCATCTCCAATAGCCATTAGCGCATAATAAGCAACTTGCTCGGTGTTAGTTGACTCCTCTTCTTCGGATGCACTTGAGTTGTCCCAAGTTGCTTTAAGAGCCTTCTTCTTCTTGGGTTGCTTCCTCTTTACTTGGGGACATTCACTCTTGAAGTGTCCCAGCTTCTTGCATTCATAGCATATCACTTGTTCTTTCTTAGGTTCAATTTTATTTTTAGTATCATTTTTAAATTTATTTCTTTTTATAAATTTTTTGAACCTTTTTGTTAAGAGTGTCAAGTCTTCGTCAAAATCCTCATCACTTGAATTTTCTTTCAAGTGGTCTTCTTGAGTTCTTAGTGCAATATCTTTCCTGTTCTTTGGAAGGTTGTTCTCAAGCTCTTCATGAGCTTTATAAGTCATCTCATAGGTCATTAGTGACCTGATTAGTTCTTTGAGAGGAAGTTATTTAAATCTTTAGTCTATTGAATGATAGTGACTTTAGGGTCCTAACTCTTTGGAAGGAATCTTAAAATTTTATTAACAAGTTTAAAATCCGAGAAAATTTTACCAAGTCCTTTTAGACCATTGACGACATCCATAAATCGGGTGTACATGTCTCTAATGGTCTCATTCGGTTTCATCTGAAACAACTCATAAGTGTGCACTAAAAGATTAATTTTTGACTCCTTCACTCTACTAGTACCTTCATAAGTCATTTCGAGTATGTGCCAAATATCAAAAACAGTTTCACAAATAGATAAATGATTGAATTCGTTTTTATCTAAAGCACAAAATAAGGCACTCATAGCCTTGGCGTTTAAAGCAAAAGTCTTCTTATCCAATTCATTCCAATCGTTTTTTAGAAGAGAAGACTTTTGAAACCCATTTTCTATAATATTCCATAATTCAAAATCCATTGAAATTAGGAAGATCCTCATTCTAGTCTTCCAATTTGTGTATTTTGTCCCATTAAATATGGACGGATGTGTAATCGACTGACCCTCTTGGTTGTCGACAAATGTCATATCTCTTGGGTTTCAAACCAAATGAGAGTGAACCTTACTCTGATACCAATTGTTAGGATCAAAAGAGGCACTAAGAGGGGGGGGATGAATTAGTGCAGTAGAAAATTCTTAGATTTCATATAAAGTTCGTCTTGATTCAAATCATTTCGGAAAGATGTTGAACTTAAAACATTCATAAGAATGTAAGGAGAAGCTCAAGGAGGGGGGGGGGGGGTGAAATAGTGCAGCGGTAAAATACGTCTTCAAATTGATTCTGAAAAATCTCTTCCTATAGTAAAACCGATTTAAGAAATGTTTAACTTTGAAAGCAAAGCAAGAGCATATTGAATGTAAAGCAAGTAAGGAGGTAAAGTGGTTTGCAGTAAAGATAAATTACTCAAAGTAAAATGCAAACCAGATTTTAGAGTGGTTCGATCGTCATGACCTACATCCAGTTCACCGATTTCTTTTCTGTCGAGGCCACCAACATCCACTATCGATCTTTCTTTAATAGGCAAAGATCAACCTCCTTTTTACACCCCTCTTCTCGTTTTATTGGGTTTAGGAGACAACCCTTATAAGCATACACATTCCTTTCTAAACATAATTCTAAAGTTGGATCTAGAGGAGGGATTTCTTAAGTGATTTCTACAGTGTTTTCTCACTATAAAACTCTCTATGCTTGTGTGTATTAACCAGGGATGAGATGGGTATTTATATACTTTAAGTTGATTCAAACTTGGAGCCTAAAAAGGTCTTATCCCAAGTTTCCTGGGTACTGACAGTACCACCGCTATTCCTGGGCGGTACTATCGCCGTAAGATCTAGTACTAGGCGGTACCACTACCGAACAAGGGTGGTACCACTACTGGTAGCATTGCTATTGGTGGTATGACCTTCTTGGCGACTTCCAGTAAGCTCTTGGAGTTCACGATGATCTTCTTGGCGAGTTATAATGAGCTTCTTTGGCAAGCTCCTAGACTTCTCGATTGGTTCTGGCAGAACTTCCAACGAACGTTCGGACTTCTGACGAACTCTCGAACTCCGAACAAAATCACGTTCTTGACTCTCGGACTTCATTTTGCTTTATGCCTTGCTATCGTAGTTAATCCTGCATACATAAAAAACACACTTCGATCTAGACAATTATTACTAAGCATGAATCATGTTGCTCGGCATGTCATTGGTCCATCGACGCTTTGTCCGATTCTTTGGTGCATCGTCCTCTCTTGCGGCTTATTGCCCAATCGGCTAGTTGACCTCCGTAACTCCAATATCCTTGGTGCAATATCTGCACTTCTTGGCCCGATGCCCAAATCCATGGCCCAAAGCCTTCTGTCAATACGTCGACCGATCCTCTAGCCCGACGTCTAATCTTATGACATGTTTTCCTCTAGCCCAACATGATTCTTCTTGCTTTAATTGTCTCTCCCTGATTCAAGTATCCTGTGTCACTCAAAATACAGATTAAATCATAAACACTTATTAATTAGTTTCATCATCAAAATCTGAGATTCAATAATTTTTAGTATCAGTTTTAAATTTATTTCTTTTTATGAATATTTTAAACTTTTTTGTTAAGAGTGTTAAGTCTTCGTCAAAGTTCTCATCCCTTGAATTTTCTTTTAAGTGGTCTTCTTAAGTTCTTAGTGCAATATCCTTCCTGTTCTTTGGAAGGTTATTCTCAAGCTCTTTATGAGCATTACAAGTCATCTCATAGGTCATTAGTAACCTGATTAGTTCTTCGAGAGGAAAGTTATTTAAATCTTTGGCCTCTTGAATGACCATGACTTTAGGGTCCTAACTCTTTGGAAGGGATCTTAAAATTTTATTAATAAGTTTAAAATCTGAGAAACTTTTACTAAGTCCTTTTAGACCATTGATGACATCCGTAAATCGGGTGTACATGTCTCCAACGATCTCATTCGGTTTCATCCGAAACAACTCATATGTGTGCACTAAAAGATTAATTTTCAACTCCTTCACTCTACTAGTGCCTTTATGAGTTCCTTTGAGTGTGTGCCAAATATCAAAAGCAATTTCACAAATAGATAAATGATTGAACTCATTTTTATCTAAAGCACAAGACAAGGCATTCATAGCCTTGGCGTTTAAAGCAAAAGTCTTCTTCTCCAATTCATTCTAATCATTCATTGGAAGAGAAGACTTTTGAAACCTATTTTCTATAATATTCTATAATTCAAAATCCAATGAAATTAGAAAGATCCTCATTCTAGTCTTCTAATATATGTAATTCGTCCCATTGAACATGGGCGAACGTGTTATTGAATGACCCTCTTAGTTGTCGGCAAATGTCATCTCTCTTGGGTTTTAAATCAAATGAGAGTGAACCTTGCTCTGATACCAATTGTTAGGATCAAGAGAGACACTAAGAGGGGGGGGGGTTGGGGGTTGAATTAGTGTAGCAAAAAATTCTTCGATTTTATATAGAGTTCTTCTCAATTCAAAACATTTCGGAAAGATGTTGAACTAAAAACTTTCGTAAGAATGTAAGGAAAAGCTCAAGGAGGTTTGTAGTAAGTGTACAAAAGGAAGAGTAAACCAGAATTTAGAGTGGTTCAGTCAATGAGACCTACGTCCACTTTGGATTCCTCCTTTGTCAAGGTCACCGACATCGACTAAAGGCCTTCCTTCAATAGGCGAAGACCAACCACCTTTTATAGTTTTTTCTCCTTTTGCCGGGTTTATGAGACAACCCTTACAAGTCTCACTTCTCTTTCTTGGATGGTTATAAGGCTAAGAGAGGGAGGAGGAGAACTCTTCTCACTTTTACAATGCTTTTCACACCCCAAACACTTTAAAATTTTTCACATATATAATAGCACTTTGTTGCCCTTTCATGTATAAAAGGGTAGGACATTTATAGGCCCCAATGGCTTCAAAAGTTGGAGCCAAAAAATTTAAATTCTTGGATTTCGGGATGTTGGTAGTACAACCGCCATTAATGGGTTGTACCATCGCCTGACAGAGCTTAGAGACCAAGCTCTGGTGGTACCACCGCTGGCAGTATTGATTGCCAATGGTACCACCACCCAATCTGGGCGGTACCACTACCCAGACCACCTGGGATACTAGGTCTCCTAGGCGGTGCCACCACCAACCATATTTTTAGGGGCTCAATGGGCTATTCAATCTAGCCTAATTCAGCCCTGTTAAGGGCCCAATTGGCTACTAACTAAATTAGTGGGATTACCTCCCAATCCTAACTCAATTTACGGACTAACTACAGTAATAAAGACATAATCAAAGCACTCTTATTCCGGTATGTTAATTGCTCTTCTGGCGAACGTCCGGCGATCTTTTAGAGAACTTCTGATGATGTTTCGGCGAACTCCCGACAAGCTCCTGAACATTACGATGATCTTTTTGGCAAGTTCCGATGAGCTTCTTTGGCAAGCTCTTGGACTTCTCGGTTGGTTCCAATAAAACTTCTGATGAATGTCCGGACTTCCGATGAACTCTTGAACTCCCAACGAGATCTTGATCATGACTCTGGCAGAACACCTGCTTTGTGTCTTACTGCTATCGTAGTTAATCCTACACACTTTTCTCAACATATAGATTAGATCAAACAATTTACAATTGATTTCATCATCAAAATCCAAGATTCAACATATAGCAGCTGGTGCATGTTGTGCACAAGTTGTATGGATGAAAAATACATTAGAAGATTATAAAATTCACTTTAAGAATATTCCCATAAAATATGATAACACAAGTGCAATATGTTTAACAAAAAATCCTATTCAACACTCTAGAACTAAATATATTGACAATATGCATCATTTCATATGAGATCATGTTAATAACCATGACATATCTTTAGAGTTTATTAATACGAAACATTAATTAGCCGATATCTTTACAAAGCCTTTAAATGAAGAATAATTTAATTTTAGTAGAAGAGAGTTTGGGATGTTCAATTGTTCGAATGCATGAGTTTGTTGTATATCTTTTCCAAACTTTCTCGATTTTTTAAAGCTTTCATGAAATTTGGAATATCAATTTACTTGGTATCAAATTTATTTCATACCCTTGCTCCATCACTTGATGATATATGATACACTTAGTCCCTTTACTCATGTAATTCATTGACAAATACAACTCTCACGGATTTCGCTCTTGTGGATTTTTTCTTATCCTTCATATGATGCTTCTTTCCCATGGATTCTTCCTTACTCTTCTCATGAAAGGAGACTTTTATGAATTTTTAGTATGTGATGATCACTTGCAAGAATGAGGATTTGATTTTGTATGGATATCTTGATCCTTTTCATGAATCCCTTCTCCTTGTTGAACTAGAAGTTTGATTCAATGAAACTCATTTATTTTCATTTGACTTAGTTCAAATCCATTCATGAATTTGGTTCTTGATGAATTCCTTCCTTACCCTTCTTCCTCTTCTTCTTATCCTTATGGCAAAGGAGAAAGAAACCTCCGCATCTCAAGAAGAACCCAAAAGCTTTTGCGCATCTAAAGTAAAAATGTTAGCTTATCCAAAAGTAGTTATCATGCAAAGTTTTTGCTTAACTTCTCATTTTTGCTAACTTGGATAAATTAGTGTTGAACATACTTGAATAGTTTTTTAAACACTTGCCTTATTGAAAGATTTCATTTTTGTTGATGACAAAGGGGGAGAAATGTGGTAAATTGATGACAATGTGAAAAAAGTATCACATCGTAAATGCTTGAATGTATGAGAAATGTGACAAATTGATGACAATGTGAAAAATATATTGTATCGTAAATACCTGAATGTATTACGAATGCTTGAAATTGTTAGGAAAGGGGTCGACACTAAAGGGAATTAGTGCAGTGGTAAAATCACGTCTTCAAAAACCTTCATACGATTAAAACCGGTTTCGTAAAGATGTTAACTTGAAATTGTACGGAAATGTAGTGAAGGAGGAATTCAGTTTGCAATAAAGATAAATAGCAAGAAGTAAATGCAAACCAGATTTTAGAATGGTTTGGTCATCGTGACCTATATCTACTTCACCGATTCCTCTTCCGTCGAGGTCACCGGCATCCACTATCGATCTTCCTTTAATAGGTGAAGATCAACCTTCTTCTTACACCCCTCTTCTCCTTTTACTGGGTTTAGGAGACAACCCTTACAAGCACTTACACTCCTCCTAAACAGACTTCTAAAGTTAGATCTAGAGAAGGGATTTCTCAAGTGATTGCAACAGCGTTTCTTCACTTTTAAACTCTCTATGCTTGTGTATGTTAACCAGGGATGAGAGGGGTATTTATAAGCTTCAAGTTGATTCAAACTTGGAGCCTAAAAACATCTCATCTTGGGTTTCTTGGGTCCGGGCGGTACCACCCCTAGTGTCAGTCTGATATTGACACTGCACTGGGCGGTACCACTGCTCAATCTGGTAGTACCATTGCCTAGGAGGCTGTGCTGGGTGGTACCATCACCCAGACTAGTGGTACCACCGCCAACAACCTCTCGGAGGCTATGTTTGGGTGGTACTATTGCCCAGACCGGTGGTACCATCGCTTAACATAGTCTCAGAGACTGTGCCACTACGGTGTCACCTCTTGGGACATTGTTTGGGCCTCTCATTCGGTCCAACACAGTCCTTACATGGGCCCAACTGGCCCATAATTGGGTTGGTCCAAATCCAAACCCAATTACATGCTAACTACGATTTCTAAGACATATTCTAAGCTAAATAAGTCTGTAAGTCTAGTTTCTTCCGGCAATCTTCCAGCGAACTTCCAACGATCTCTCGGCAATGTTCCAGCGGACTCCTAACAAGCTCTTGGACTTTACGATGACCATCTTGGTGAGTTCCGATGAGCTTCTCTAGCAAGCTCTGAGACTTCTTGGCTGGTTTCGACAGAACTTTCGACGAACGTCCGAACTTCCGATAAACTCTCGAACTCCCAATGAAATCACGTCCTTGACTCTGGGACTTCATTTTGCTTCATGCCTTACTATCATAGTTAATCCTGCACATGTAAAACATACTTCGATCTAGACAATTATTACTAAGCATTACTCATGTTGTTTGGCATGTCATTAGTCCCTCGACGCTTCGTCCGATTTTTCGGCGCATCGTCCTCTCTTGCGGCCTATTGCCCAATCGGCTAGTTGACTCCACAACTCCAATATCCTTGGCGCAATATCCGCTCTTCTTAGCCCAATGCCCAAATCCATGGCCTGAAGCCTTCTATTGATACGTCGACCGATCCACCGGCTCGATGTCCAATCTTCTGACATGTTCCTCCGGCCCAACATGATTTTTCTTGCTTTAATTGTCTCATCCTGATCGAAGCATCCTGTGTGACTCAAAATGCAAATCAAATCATACACTTATCAATTGGTTTCATCATCAAAATACGAGATTCAATAGAAATATGATTACTATCATCAAATATATCACAAGTACTTCAAAATATCAAAATGTATTACAAATGCTTGAAATATGATTAGTATCATCAAATACATCGTAAATACTTGAAAAATATCAAAATGTATAATTGATTTCTATTTTAATGTGGCATGGATACTTGATATTGTTTATTTTTAAAAACATACTTGATTTCATGTCAAAATGATAAATGCCTATGATTATGATAAGGTATCAAATTTATCATGCTTATAATTAGTATCATACCTCGGAATGATAATTGTCATTTTGCTAAATTTTATATTTGAAATTTGTATCATATTTGAAAATGATGATTGTCCATCATCATTCTATATTGAACTTAAAAATGGATGTCATGCCTTGACATCATTTGTATTATGATAAATACGTGGTATCATATTTTGAGATGGTAAATGATGATTGGTATCATGATGTGTATATCGATAAGTTTAAATGCATATAACTTATTGGTTTGATGCTTGAATTTAAAGGCCTTGAATTCAAGAGTGTCTTTTCTCAAGTATGGCATATAGATAGGGGGAGATAAGGTTAAATCCATCATCAATTGATTATCATCATCAAAAAGGGGGAGATTATTGAATCTCGGATTTTGATGATGAAATCAATTGATAAATTATTTGATCAAATCTATAAGTTAAGAAAAGTATGCAGGATTAACTATGATAGTAATCAAGGTATAAAGCAAAATATGTTAGGATCAAGAGCACAAATAGGAGGGGGGGGGGTGGTGAATTAGTGCAGCAGAAAACTTTCGACGATTAAAACTGCGTTCGTACGTTGAAATCCGATTCCAACGTAAAAGTCGTTTCATGCAGATAATAACTTTGAAAGCTTATAGAAACATATTTGAAGTAAAGTAAGGAAAGCAGTTTATAGTTAAGATAAATAGCACAAAGGAAATGCAAACCAGATTTTAGAGTGGTTCGGTCTAACGTGACCTACATCCACTTTCGGCTTCCTCCTCCGACAAGGTCACCGGTGTCTACTAGAGGCTTTCCTTCAATAGGCAAAGGTCAACCACCCTTTTACAGTTTCACTCCTTTTGACGGGCTTAGGAGACAACCCTTACAGAATTTTCACTCCTCTCTTGAATGATCAAAACTTGGAAGAAAAGATGGAGGAGAACTTTCGGCCTTTACAACACTTTTGAGCTCTAAAATCATAGAGTAAGATCAAGCTTTCAGTTATCCTTTCATGTAGAAGGGGTGCGGTTTATATAGGCCCCAATCAGTTTGAATTTGGAGATCAAAAGTATCATCTCCCGGATTTCCGGGGTCCTGGCGGTACTACCACTAGAGCTGGGCGGTACTATCGCCTAACACCACTCGGAGACCGAGCTCAAGTGGTACCAACGCCTGACTTCGCTCGGAGACCGACCTTAGGCGGTACCACCGCCTGACAAGGGTGGTACCACCGCCCAGAATTCCTGGGAGACCAAGTATCCTAGGCGGTGCCACCGCCGGCCAAGAAATCTGGGTCTGAATGGGCTAATCCATTTGGCCCAATTTGGGTCTGTCAAGAACCCAATTACCCCCAGATTAAGTTAATGGGATCACCTCCCATTCATAACTTAATCTATATGCTAACTACGATATTTCTTAAGACATTTACTGCAACTTGCTCCGGTGCGTCAATCATTTCTTCCAGCGAGCTTCCGGCGAACTTCAGGCGAACATCCGATGAACCTTCGGCGATGCTCCTGCGGACTTCTGGCAAACTCTTGGACTTACGATAATCCACTTGGCGAGTTCCGATGAGCTTCTTTGGCAAGCTCCTGGACTTCTCGGATTTGTTCCCACAGAACCTCCAATGACCGTCCGGACTTCCGTCGAACTCTCGAACCCCCAACGTGATCATAGTCTTGACTCCGGCGCAACTCCTGCTGCATCTCTTACTTCCATCATAGTTAATCCTGCACATGTAAAACAAACTTTGATCTAGACAATTAATACTAAGCATTAATCAAGTTTTCTGGCATGTCATTGGTCCCTTGATGCTTCATCCGATTCTTCGACGCATCGTCCTCTCCTGCGGCCTATTGCTCAATTAGCCAATTGACTCCGCAACTCTGATATCCTTGGTGCAATACCTGCTCTTCCTGGCCCGATGCCCGAATCCACGGCCTGAAGCCAGAATCCATGGCCTGAAGCCTTATATCGATATGTCGACCGATCCATCAGCCCGACGTCCAATCTTCTGACATGTTCCTCCAGCCCAACATAATTTTTCCTGCTTTAATTGTCTCATCCTGTTCGAAGCATCCTACGTCACTCAAAACACATATTAAAATATAAACACAATTATCAATTGGTTTCATCATCAAAATACGAGATTCAATAATCTCCCCTTTTTGATGATGACAATCAATTAATGACGGAGTTAAACTTAACTCCCGGAGTTTAAACAAACTCCCCCTATCAATATGCCATATTGATAGAACCTTGAATTCAAACTGAATTTAAGTCATTGCAATATTCATCATGAATACTTGCAACATGTCATCTTGAACTTATGCATAAACTTATGCAAAACATCATACTTCTCCCCCTTTGTCATCAACAAAAAGGAAAAGTCCAACTATTCTTGTGTTTAGAATATAAGTTCAACTCATTGCATGAAAAACATAATATCTAGTTTTATCATCATGCAGTTTTGAAGCTAGAAAATTTAACAAGTATTACATCATGCTTAGAACATTCAAGCTATCAAGTTTTAGATATGCAAGTTTTACAACATACAAGATAGCAACTTCTACATCATGCAAGCTAGCAAATTAAAGATGTTCAAGAAGGCAACTCTTGCTTCTTGAAATATGTAAATTTTGTCAACTTTGCCAGATATGCAAGTTAGCATGTTTTGCTTCTTGAGATAGGCAAGATAGCACTTTTGTAATTTTTATTTCTTAAGATGTTCAAGATAGCAAGCTCTATATCTTGCAAGCTAGCAATGTTACAACATTTTAGAACTTGCAAGCTAGCAATTTAGAGATGCTCAAGAAAGCAACTCTTGCTTATTGAAATATGCAAGTTGCAAGCTAGTAAATTTTTGCTTCCTTTGTAATGTTTAAGCTCGCAATGTTGCTTCCATTGCAAAGTGCAAGTTTAGCATGTTTAGCATCTTGAGATAGACAAGATAGCACATTTTTACATTTTCTTGATATTTCAAGCTAGCAATTATCGGTGATGTTCAAGATAGCAATTTCTTCTCTTTTGAGAAGTGCAATTGCTTTCATCTTGAATTATGCAAGCTAGTTAGTTTGCCTCTTTTCATGATGTCCACGCTAGAAATTCTTGCTCCCTCTTTGTCATTATCAAAAAGAAGGGAAGACCCTTATATCAATTTTCAGATTATGACAAAGGTAAGTATCAATCTTATTTGTGCATCATTATATATTCAAATTAAAACATACATAATTTCAAAAACCTTATTTTTCATGCACGATACCGAAAAATAAATAAATCATCATTAATGATCATATCATATATGATACTCAAACATTAAAATTTTTAAGCATTTATCAACATGTTGATCATGATACCAAACATTCATAATTTAAAGCATTCATGATACACATCATATGCAATACATCATGTACATCATTTTCATAAGTATTGCATGCATCATTTCAAATTCATGAATATTTCATCATTGCATGCATCATACCAAATCATAAAATATAAAATCATCATTAATGCATGATTCCAAATCATTATTTATTTCACATCATGATGGTACCACTTTTGTCAAATTACATCCTACCATGCATGATCGAAACTTCTTATTTATATACATCAAAACAAATTAATAAATATTTCATTTATTCATATCATCACATAAGGAATATCAAGAAGAATTATTAGGTAATGAGATGTATTTCATACATTCAAAGAATTTTACATAACAAAATTCAAGTCATAAGCCTTAAAAGATGTCATGAGAAAATACATAAACAATCTTGATTTATAAAATGAATACTCAAGTTATAATTTTGAAAAATCAAGAGAAACCGTGATTCATTTTAACAAATCTCCTCTTAAATAAATAATATAAAGAATTCTTAGGAGATCATGAAAAAGATACAATTCATTCAATCTGGTATGAGAACAAGATATTAATTCATGCATATAAAATCTTGATTTAAGCATAAGAAATCTCAATTTATAAATTTCAAAAAATCAAGATAAAGCTCATTTAAATCATCAAATCAAGATTATTTTCAAGTGATTCACAAAAGTAATACAAATATATTCGTTAATTTCCCTTTTGTAAAATCAATAAAGTCAGAAAAATAAATTTTTCAAGAAGAAAGCTTTCCATTTTTTAGTTGTTTTAATTCATGTTATTTATTTCATATATGCATGTTCTTTTCTTTTATGCCAAATAAAAACATACATCAACGTTTAGGATCAAAAAATGAATTTCGTCATAAAAATCGTCAAAACCAAATCATTATGTATAACTTTTAAAATCTCATGCATAAAATCGTCAATCATGGTATCAAAACATTTAATATTTTCATTACATCATAATGTATTACTTCAAATCAAACATGATTTTATTTAATCAAAATCGAGAAATAACAATAATACACATTATTACTTCTTAACCACATATAGCATGATTTCATAAGGCATTTTTAATCATTTTTCAATCAAAATTAGAAATCATCAAGAAGAAAATTTTCAAAAATATACATAGGATTATCATTACATTTAAATCTATCATTTGTTATATTTTCATAAGATATGTAATTTTCATGATTATTTTTAAAATCACTAGAAAGGTAAGCATGTTACAATTTTATTTTTGCATCTTCATTACATCATAAAACATACAATTAAGAAAAATATTTAATTTTCTTAGACTAAATTAAACTAAATTAAAAATAAGTCATGAGAAGCATTATGTAATTTCAAAATAAACAAAAGGATTTTTTATTACCTCAACGTCGAAGGCCGTTAAGGCATAGCTTGCCACCTCACCTTTTTTTATTTTCTCCTCATCTTCGGAGGAGCTCGATTCATTCCACTTATGTTCTTCTTGCGTTCAAAGCAAGTAGGTTCATTCTTTTTAAGTTTATTTTTGTTCTTCAATTCTTATTTCATTAATTTTTTAAATTTCTTAGTGAGTAGTTCTTGTTCACCATCACTTGAGCTTATGCTCGAGTGGTCTTCAAATGTTCTATGTCCCAAATCCTTCATGTTCTTTGGAAGGTGATTTTGTTCATCATGTTCATCATGTGCATTGTGCACCATTTTATATGTCATCAATGAATCGATAAGTTCTTCAAGTTGAAAAATATTTAAATCTTTTGTTTCTTGTATTACCATTACTTTTGATTCCCAAGCTTTAGAAAGTGATCATAAAACTTTACTAACAAGTTCAAAATTCGAGAAACATTTGCCAAGAGCTTTTAAACCATTGACGACATCCGTAAAACGGGTGTACATGTCAATAATGGTTTCGCTCGGCTTCATTCAAAAATGTTTGAAATCATGCATTAAAAAGTTGATTTTCGAATCTTTAACTCTAGAAGTGCCTTTGTATGAGATTTCAAGAGTGTGCTATATGTCAAAAGTCGTTTCGCATAAAGAAACCCAATTGAATTCATTCTTCTTCTCTAAGTCATTCCAATGGTTCATTGGAAGAGAAGACATTTCAAATCCGTTTTCGACTATATGCCATAAATCAAGATTCAATGAAAGCAAAAAACTCTCATTCGAGTTTTCCAATAAGTGTAGTCTGTCCCATTGAAGAAGGAAGGACAAATGAGAGAGTGACCCTCTTGGTTGCCGAAAAGAGCCATTTCTCTTGGGTGTTAATCCAAGTGAGAAATAACGAGGCTCTAATACCAACTGTTAGGATCAAGAGCACTAAGAGGGGGGGAGTGACTTAGTGCAGCGGAAAACTTTTGACGATTAAAACTGCGTTCGTACGTTGAAATCCGATTCCGACGTAAAAGTCGTTTCGTGTGGATAATAACTTTGAAAGCTTATGGAAATGTATTTGAAGTAAAGTAATGAAGGTAGTTTGCAGTTAAGATAAATAGCACAAAGGAAATGCAAACCAGATTTTAGAGTGGTTTGGTCAAACGTGACCTACATCCACTTTCAACTTCCTCCCTCGATAAGGTCACCGGCGTCTACTAGAGGCCTTCCTTCAATAGGCAAAGGCCAACCACCCTTTTATAGTTTCACTCCTCTTGACGGGCTTAGGAGACAACCCTTACAGAATTTTCACTCCTCTCTTGAATGATCAAAACTTGGAAGAAAAGAGGGAGGAGAACTTTTGGCTTTTACAACACTTTTGAGCTCTAAAATCACAGAGTAAGACCAAGCTTTCGGTTACCCTTTTATGCAGAAGGGGTGGGGTTTATACAGACCCCAATCAGTTTGAATTTGGAGCTCGAAAGTGTCATCTCCCATACTTCCGGGGTCTTGGCGGTACTACTGCTAGAGTTGGGTGGTACTACCTCCTGACACCACTCGGAGACCGAGCTCAAGTGGTACCACCACCTGACAGGGGTGGTACCACCGCCTAACTTCGCTTGAAGACTGAGCTCAGGCGTTACCACCGCCCAGAATTCCTAGGAGACCAAGTCTCTTGGGCGGTGCCACCGTCGATAAGAAAATCTAGGTCCGAATGGGCTGATCCATTCGGCCCAATTTGGGTCTGTCAAGGGCCCAATTGCCCCTAGATTAAGTAAATGGGATCACCTCCCATTCCTAACTTAATCTACAAGCTAACTACGATAATTCTTAAGACATTTACTACAACTTGCTCCGGTGTGTCAATCGCTTCTTTCGATGAGCTTCCGGCGAACTTCCAGCGAACATTCGACGAACCTTCGGCAATGCTCCTGCAGACTTCTGGCAAACTCCTAGACTTGCGGTGATCCACTTGGTGAGATCCGAAGAGCTTCTTTAGCAAGCTCCTGGACTTCTCAGATTTGTTCCCGTAGAACCTCCGACGACCGTCTGGACTTCCGTCGAACTCTCGAACCCTCAACGTGATCATGGTCTTAACTCTGGCGCAACTCTTACTGCACGTCTTACTTCCATCATAGTTAATTCTGCATATATAAAACAAACTTCAATCTAGACAAATAATACTAAGCATTAATCAAGTTGTCCGGCATGTTATTGGTCCCTCGACGCTTCGTCCGATTCTTCGGCGCATCGTCCTCTCTTGTGGCCTATTGCCCAATCAACCAGTTGACTCCACAACTCCGATATCCTTGGCGCAATACCCGCTCTTCTTGGCCCGATGCTCGAATCCACGGCCCGAAGCTCGAATCCATTACCTGAAGCCTTCTATCGATACGTCGACTGATCCACAGACTCGACATCCAATCTTCTGATATGTTCCTCTGGCCTAACATGATTTTTCCTACTTTAATTGTCTCATCCTGATCGAAGCATCCTACGTCACTCAAAATACAGATTAAAACATAAACGCAATTATCAATTGGTTTCTTCATCAAAATACGAGATTTAACAAAATAAAGTGTCGAAGTCAAGATCGAGATGATAAGACCCTAAAATCTTATTGTCGCTATGATACCAAATGATAAGACCCTAAAGTCTTATCATCGAAGAAAGGGGAGAAATGGGGATGATAATGATCGCTTTGAGGGGATCAGCCTCCTTGATCGCTTCAAGGGGATCGGCCCTCCTTGATCACTTCGAGAGGATCGGCCCTCCTTGATCACTTCGAGGGGATCGGCCTCCTAGGGTTTGTCAAAAGACATAGTAGTATTTTTCATAGATTATCAAAAAGAAGCAGTTACATCCCTATTTATAGAGTTTCGACTTTAGCTAAACTAAACAGACTTAATAAAAGGAAAAATAAAAGGATACTAACAATCTCGCCTCCTTTAATTCAGCCTTGTCCTCAAAGCTGAGCAGCATCAAATTCTGGAAACTTCTCCTTTAGCATGTTGTAGGACTACCAAGTGGCATCTTCCTTTGGTAAGTTGGCCCATTGCACCAGAACTCCTTTATCATAAATGCTTGAAATAGGATTGGTATCATCAAATATAAATACTTCAAAAATATCAAATGTTTGCTTGAAATGTATGGCATGATTACTTATATGGCATGATTACTTATAAATATTTTATTCCTAGTATCATGCTTGATTTCATATCAAAATGATAAATGTCTTTTATTATGATGAAATATCGAAATTACCATGCTTTATTTCGAATTGGAATCATGCGTTGGATTGATGAATCGTCATTTTTTTTGAAATTTTAATCTTGGAAAGTTTCATATTTGAAATTTCTATCATATGTAAAAATGATTATTATTTATCATTTTTCTATGTTGAACTTGAAAATGGATGTCATGCCTTGACATCATTTTTATCGATAAATACGTGGCATCATATTTTGAGAAGGTTAAATCATGTTAATGTATGTAGATAAGTTTAAATGAACTGAACTTATTGGTTTGATACTTGAATTCAAGAATATCTTTTCTATGAACAAGCTTGAGGTGAATCTCCTAGAGCTCCTCAATATGTTGAGAGAGGCAAAGAGTACTATTAAGAAAGAGAAGCCAGTTCTCTATACTGGTGGGACTAGAAAGAAAAGGAAAGCAGAAAGGTCCCTTAAGAAGGGAAAGGGCAAGAACATACCAGGTAAAGCAAAGGTTGCTAAGAAAGACCTAGCAAAGGACAAAGGCTAGTGCTTCCACTATGGTAAAGATGGGCACTGGAAGAGGAACTACAAATAGTACCTTGCATAGAGGGCGAAATAGAAGCTTGGAGAAGCTTCAGGTACATTCATGATCAATCTCCAATTGTCAGATTTTTGTGATAGTGCATTGGTATTAGATACCAGTATTTCTTATCACATCTACAATTTATTGTAAATTCTAGCAAAGCCGAGGGGAGATTGCTAGAGGAATATTGCATAAAGGTTTGTTTATACTAGACACTACTCCACATATCATTAATGTAAGTGTGTCTAAGAGGAAACGAGATGAGGTGAACATTGCATACCTATGGCATTGTAGGCTAGGTCACATCCATGAGGGAATGATTCAAAAGTTGCTAAATGATGGATATCTAGATCCATTTGACTATGTGTCATATGCAATTGTGAGCCTTGCCTTCGTGAAAAACTGACCAACTCTCCATTTAGTGGAACTGGAGAGAGAGCTACTGAGCTGTTGGAACTCATACATAGTGATGTATGTGGACCCATGTCAACTCATGCCATTGGTGGTTACTCCTACTTCATTACCTTTACTGATGATTTCTCAAGGAATGGATATGTGTACTTAATGAAGTACAAGTCCAAGGCCTTTGAGAAATTCAGAGAGTATAAGAATGAGGTGGAGAACTAGACAGGAAAGAATATCAAAACTCTTCGATCAGATCGAGGAGGTAAGTACTTAAGTACAAAGTTTACTCAGTTCCTCAAGGACCATGGGATATTATCCTAATGGACACCTCCTTATACACCTCAGCTCAATGGTATCTCTGAAAGGAGAAATCGCACGCTATTAGACATGGTACGGTCCATGATGAGTTTTGCTGACCTGCCCATCTCATTCTAGGTATATGCCATAGAGACCGCAACTTACCTTATGAACAGAGTTCCAACTAAGTCAGTAGTGTCTACACCATATGAGATATGGAAAGGAAAGTGTTGAATCTCATATTTTGATGATGACATCAATTGTCATTTGTTATCTAATCCATATGTTGAGATAAGTGTGCAGGATTAACTATGATGAAAGTAAGACATGCAACAGGAGTTACGCCGGAGTCAGGACAATGATCACGTTGGGAGTTCGAGAGCTTGACGGAAGTCCGGATGGTCGTCAGAGGTTCTGCGGGAACAAATCCGAGAAGTCCAGGAGATTGCCAAAAGAAGCTCGTCGGAAGTCGCCAAGAGGATCGTTGCAAGTCCAGGAGTTTGCCGGAAGTCCACAGGAGCATTGTCGGAGGTCCATTGGATGTTCGCCGGAAGTTCGATGGAAGCTCGCCGGAAGAAGCGATTGACGCACCGGAGCAAGCCGTAGTAAAAGTCTTAAGAATTATCGTAGTTAGCATGATGATTAAGTTAGAATTGGGAAGTGATCCCATTAACTTAATCTAGGGGCAATTGGGCCCTTGAAAGAATCAAATTGGGCCGAATGGATCAAACCATTCAGACCCAGATCACCAGCCAGAGGTGGCACCACTTGGGACGACAGTGGCACCGCCACGGCTCAATCTCCGAGTGAGACTGGGCGGTGCAACCGCCTCTGATAGTGGTGCAACCGCCTGAGCTCGGTCTCCGAGCGCTGCCAAGCGGTGCAACCGCCCCTGACAAGCGGTTGCACCGCCCAGAGGCTCAGTCTTCGAGCTCTGTCAGGCGGTGCAACCGCCCTAGTCAACAATTCAAATTGACAGTTCTGTCGAGCTCTGTCAGGCGGTGCAACCGCCCTAGTCTGTCGAGCTCTGTCAAGCGGTGCAACCGCCCTAGTCAGCTCTGTCAGGCGGTGCAACCACCCCAGTCAGCCAGACCCCGGAATTTTGGGAATTGACAGTTTTGAGCTCAGAATTCAAATTGGTTTGGGGCCTATAAATACCCCACTCTTTAAGCAATGAAAGAGCAACGAAAACCACCAAAATCCAGATCTTACTTTGTGATTTTAGAGCTCAAAAGTGTTGTATAAGCTAAAGGTTCTTCTCCCTCTTTTCTTCCAAGTTCAGATCTTTCAAGAGAGGAGAGAAAAGTTTGTAAGGGTTGTCTCCTAAGCCCGTCAAAAGGAGTGAATTTATAAAAGGGTGGTTGGCCTTCGCCTATTGAAGGAAGGCCTCTAGTGGACGTCGGCGACCTCATTGGTGGAGGAAGCCAGAAGTGGATGTAGGTCAAGATTGACCGAACCACTCTAAATCACGCTGCTCTCTGGTTTGCATTTATTTTGAGTTTATTATCCTTACTGCAAACCTCCTTCACTGCTTACTGCATTTTGCGCTTTTACGATTGCGTTTCCAAGCTCCATATTTTCCGAATCGTGTTTAGACGTAAATCGCTTTTCTCGTACGAATATCGTATTTCAGTTTGTGCTTATATTCTGATTTCCATCACAACTGCAAACTGCTTTAACAGATTTGTTTTAACTGCTTCCTACCTAATCACAAGTTAAAGTGATTTACGAATCGGCTTTTCTACTGAAATCGCTTTTCTCGTACGAACATCGTATTTCAGTTTGCGCTTACGTTCTGATTTCTATCACAACTGCAAACTACCTTAACAGATTTATTTTAACTACTTCTTGCCTAATCTTAAGTTAAAAAAATTTACGAATCGACTTTTCTACTGAAATCAGCTTTGTCGCATTTAACGCTGCTTTTGAAAAAACGTTGAAAGTTTTCCGCTGCACTAATTCACCCCCCCCCCCCCCCCCCTCTTAGTGCTCTTGATCCTAACAATTGGTATCAGAGCTCGGTTTACTCTTAAACGGATTAAAACCCAAGAGAGATGGCATACGTCGGAAACCATGATGGCCATTCTATTACACGTCCACCAATGTTCAATGGAACAGACTACACCTATTGGAAGACTGACCTGAATGAGGATCTTCCTTATTTCAATGGATTTTGAACTTTGGAATCTTGTCGAAAATGGATTTTCGAAATCTTCTCTTCCAATGATCGATTGGAATGAATTGGAGAAGAAGACTTTCGCTCTTAATGCAAAGGCTATGAATGCCTTATTTTGTGCGCTTGATAAAAATGAGTTTAATTGTGTTTCGGTTTGTGAAACCACATTTGATATTTGGCATACACTCAAAGTAACTCACGAAGGCACAAGTAGAGTGAAAGAGTCAAAAATCAATCTTTTGATACACTCTTTCGAACTTTTCCGAATGAAACCGAGCGAGACTATTGGCGACATGTACACCCGTTTCACGGATGTTGTCAATGGTCTAAAAGGACTCGGCAAAAGTTTTTCAGATTTTGAGCTTGTAAATAAGATTCTAAGATCTCTTCCTAAGAGTTGGGACCCTAAAGTCATTGCTATTCAAGAAGCTAAAGATTTAAGCAACTTCCCTTTTGAAGAACTAATCGGGTCACTAATGACTTATGAAATGACATGCAAGGCTCATGAAGAGCAAAAAGACATCCTTCCAAAGAACAAGAAGAATATGACACTTAGAACTTTAGATGACCACTTGAGAGAAAACTCAAGTGATGAGGACTGTGACGATGATTTGGCACTTCTAACAAGGAAATTCAAAAAATTTATTAAGAGAAACAAATTTAAAAATGACACAAAAAATAAACTTGAACCCAAAAAGGACCAAGTTATTTGCTATGAGTGCAAAAAGCCGAGACACTACAAGAGTGATTGTCCCCAAGCCAAGAAAAGATCATCAAAGAAGAAGGCGCTCAAAGCAACATGGGATGATTCGAGCGCATCCGAAGAAGAGGAGTCCAACACCGAGCAAGTTGCTCATTACGCCTTAATGGCCATCGGAGAGGAGGTAACAAGTTTAATTGATGCAGATTTATCATTTGATGAATTATTAAATGTCTTTCATGATTTATTTGATGAATGCAAGATTATTAGTAGAAAATATAAATTACTAAAAAAGGAGCATGATAGTCTTAATTATGATTTCGATAAGTTAAAGACTGAATATCATGATAGTTTAGGCTCTTGTATCAAATGCCATGATCTAGAAACTATCCAAAAGCAAAACTTGCTACTCATGGACACCTTAAAGAAATTTGAGGTTGGTAGCAAGTCTTTGAACATGATCCTTACAAACAAGGGTCACGTTCCCAAAAGAAGTGGAATCGAATTTGTGAGAAATTCTCACGAAAATCCAACCACCTTTATAAAAGGCCCCATCCTACATGTTCAACACCAAAGCAAATGCAACTTTTGTTGCAAGCATGGACACAAAACGCATTTTTGTCCATTCAAGAAAATTAGTCCGAACAAATTAATTTGGGTTCCTAAAGGAACCATGATAAACTCTATGCAACATGACAAACAATATAGATCAACTTTTGAGGCACCCAAAAGTAAATGGATACCTAAAAATTATCCTTTCTTGAAGAGACATACACCATCACAAGCTAGGAGCAAGAGATGGTACCTTGATAGTGGATGCTCAAGGCATATGACCGGAGATCCATCTCAATTCTCTAAGCTCACTAGCATAGACGAAGGCTATGTCACCTTCGGAGACAACAACAAGGGTAAAATCATTGGCAAAGGAACCATAGGTAACAAATCCAACTTCTTTATTGAAGATGATTTGTTAGTTGATGGTCTAAAACATAATCTCTTGAGCATTAGTCAATTATGTGATAAAGGATATATTGTCAAATTCGAATCTAATGCATGCATCCTTAAAAAACCACACAACAACACATCTATGATAGCATTAAAACAAAATAACGTGTACACCATTGACATCAATGATCTATGTAATGAAATGTGATTTTCGGTTTTAAATGAGGATGCTTGGCTATGGCATAGAAAATTAGGTCATGCTAGTATGAAACTGATCACTCTAATATCAACCAAAGAACTTGTACGAGGAATTCCTCACATCAAGTTCATCAAAGAAAATGTGTGTGATGCTTGTCAATTAGGAAAACAAATTAAGAGTAGTTTCAAATCCAAGAATCAAATAAGCACATCAAGGCCCTTACAATTGATCCATATGGACTTGTTCGGACCAATCTCTACATCAAGCCTAGGAGGCAGCAAATACGCCCTCGTAATTGTAGACGACTATAGTAGATACACATAGACTTATTTTTTGAAACACAAAAATGAATGCTTTAGATATTTCACCAAGTTTTGCAAACTTGTTCAAAATGAAAAAGGTTTTATGATTTCACCAATTCGAAGTGATCACGGTGGTGAATTTCAAAACCATGATTTCCAAGAATTCTGTGAATCTAACGGATTCAACCACAACTTCTCTACTCCAAGAAATCCTCAACAAAATGGAGTAGTAGAAAGAAAGAATATAAATTTACAAGAAATAGCAAGAACCATGTTGAATGAACAAATTCTACCCAAATATTTTTGGGCCGAAGCTGTAAACACTGCATGCTATATTTTGAATAGAGTTTTAGTAAGACCCTTACTCACCAAAACTCCCTATGAGTTGTGGAACAATAAAAAACCCAATGTTTCTTATTTTAATGTTTTTGGGTGTAAATGTTTTATCTTGAATGAGAAAGATGCCTTAGGAAAATTTGATGCTAAATCCGATGAAGGAATTTTTCTTGGTTATTCTTCGATTTCTAAAGCTTTTCGTATCTTCAATAAAAGGACTTTAATAATAGAAGAATCCATTCATGTTGTTTTCAATGAGATTTCTGAAATCAAGAAAAATGACTTTAATGATGATATTAATTTCGATTCTTTGAATTTAAATGAAACTCCTTCTCCAACTAGTAACTTGGATGCATCCACTTCCGAAACATCCTTACCTAAGGATTGGAAGTATGTAGATGCTCATCCTAAGGAGCTAATCCTAGGAGACACATCTAAGGGGGTTCAAACACGTTCATCTCTTAAAAATTTTTGTGCCAACGCCGCTTTTCTCTCCCAAATTGAACCTAAGTGTATTGACGAAGCTATGAAAGATGATTCATGGATTATCGCAATGCAATATGAGTTAAATCAATTTGAGAGAAATGTGGTGTGGAAGCTTATTCCTAGGCCAAATGACCATTTAGTTATTGGTACTAAATGAGTCTTTAGAAACAAGCAAGATGAATATGGTATCGTGGTGAGAAACAAGGCTTGACTAGTGGCCAAAGGTTTCAACCAAGAAGAAGATATCGATTACGAAGAAACCTTCGCTCCTGTGGCTAGATTAGAAGCCATAAGGACGCCCCTTGCTTATGCTAGTAATAATAATTTAAGTTATTTCAAATAGATATTAAAAGTACTTTTCTAAATGGCTTTATTTATGAAGAAGTTTATGTTGAACAACCTCCCGGATTTGAAAATAATAGCCTCCCTAATCATGTATTTAAATTAATCGAAGCTCTCTATGGTTTAAAACAAGCCTCAAGGGCTTGGTATGACAGACTAAGTACTTTTCTTATTGAAAATAATTTCATAAAAGGCAAGGTCGATACTATATTATTTATCAAAAATTTTGAAAATAATTTTCTCATTATTCAGATTTATGTTAATGATATTATCTTCGGTTCTATGAATGAATCTCTTTGTGAATCTTGTGCTAAAACCATGAGTCTCGAATTTGAAATGAGTTTGATGGGAGAATTAACCTTTTTCTTAGGCTTACAAATTAAGCAACTAAGCACTGGCATCTTTATTAGTCAAACTAAATATGCCTTAGATCTGCTAAATAGATTCAATATGAATAGCTCAAAAGCTATTAACACTCCTATGAGCACCTCCACTAAGTTGGAAGTTGATGAAAGTGGAGAAAGCTTCGATCAAAAAACTTATAGGAGTATGATAGGAAGTTTACCTCACTGCAACTAGACCAGTTATCATGTTCAGTGTGGGACTTTGTGCTAGGTTTTAATCGAACCCTAAGATATCTCATCTTAAAGCAGTTAAAAGAATACTTAGATATCTTAAAAGAACTACAAATCTTGGATTATGGTATCCAAAATCCAAAAATTTTCAGCTAATTGCTTATGCTGATGCGGATTTTGCCGGGTGTAGACTAGATAGAAAAAGCACATCAGGAACATGTCAATTTTTGGGACATTCCCTTGTTTCCTGGTCTTCCAAGAAACAAAACTCGGTTGCTCTATTAACAACTGAAGCAGAATATATTGCAGCTAGTGCATATTGTGCACAAGTTGTGTGGATGAAAAACACCTTAGAAGATTATAAAGTCTATCTTAAAAACATTCTCATTAAATGTGATAATACGAGTGCAATATGTTTAACAAAGAATCCCATTCAACACTCAAGAACAAAACATATTGACATTAGACATCACTTTATACGAGATCATGTTACTAATCATGATGTAATTATAGAATTCATAGATACTAAGCATCAACTAGCTGATATTTTTACAAAACCTCTAAGTGAAGAACAATTTGATTTCATAAGAAGAGAATTAGGAATGTTGATGTATTCGAATGCATAAATTTGTTAAAATTATTATTCAGACTTTATTGAATTACATAGTCTTGCATGAAAGTGTTAAATTAAATTTTCAGTTCCAAATCGGATTTCATGAATACATTATTCTCTTTCGAACTTTGATTCACATCATAAATTTTTGACAAATAGAAACATCTAGCAAATGCATAGCTTTTAGACTTATCATATGAAAAATTTTGCCTTTGAGAAATAACTTTGATGATTCTCTCTTAAAAAAGGAAAATATTTTTTGCAAGGACTTGACTAACAGAAATATCCTGATCCTTGTAAAGCATGCTATCGATTTAAACTACACAAATGGCTTTCCTCCATCGTGCAAAAAGAATAATAACAAATAAAAAGGAAGAAGTTTTCACTCTATGTAGATAATCTCCATGTCATGATCTTCTTGAGATGTTTGTATCCTATAAATGACATGAACCTACTTATGGCATCACATGTATATTCAAAAGATGCTTATATCGTTCTCCTTTTTGTTGATGACAAAGGGGGAGAAGTATATAAATTGATGCTATGCCATGTTTGCTATGATTACCATATTTGCATCATATTATGTTGAAAGAAGCATATATATGAAGTATATGAATTGATGCTATAAATGCCATATTATGTTAAAAGAAACAAACATATGATTATTGATGCTATGCCATGTTTGCTATGATTGCCATATTTGCATCATATTAAGATATCAAAAACTTGCATTGTAATTTTACATGTTGATATCTTTCCATATGATGAATTGCTATTATTACAACAATTCACATTTGAAATTTGAAAATGGATGTCAAGTCTTGACATCATACAAAGAGATACATCATGATGGGAATCATGATGGGAGTATTGATAAGGTTAAATGACTTTAACTTATCAATATGTCTCTTAAATTCAAAGGCTTTGAATTCAAGAATGACTTATCTCAATTATGGCACATAGATAGGGGGAGTTAAGGTTAACTCCGTTATCAATTGATTGTCATCATCAAAAAGGGGGAGATTGTTGAATATCGGATTTTGATGATGACATCAATTGTCATTTGTTATCTAATCCATATGTTGAGATAAGTGTGCAGGATTAACTACGATAAAAGTAAGACATGCAGCAGGAGTTGTGCCGGAGTCAGGACAATGATCGCGTTGGGAGTTTGAGAGCTTGACGGAAGTCTGGACGGTCGTCGGAGGTTTTGCGGGAACAAATCCGAGAAGTCTAGGAGCTTGCTAAAAGAAGCTCATCGGAACTCGCCAAGAGGATCGTCGCAAGTCCAGGAGTTTGCCGGAAGTCCGCAGGAGCATCGTCGGAGGTCCGTCGGATGTTCACCGGAAGTTCGCCGGAAGAAGCGATTGACGCACCGGAGCAAGCTGTAGTAAAAGTCTTAATAATTGTCGTAGTTAGCACGATGATTAAGTTAGAATTGGGAGGTGATCCCATTAACATAATCTAGGGGCAATTGGGCCCTTGAAAGAATCAAATTGGGCTGAATGGATCAAACCATTCGGACCCAGATCACCAGCCAGAGGTGGCATCGCCTAGGACGGCGGTGGCACCGCCAGGGCTCAGTCTCCGAGCGAGACTTGGCAGTGCAACCGCCTCTGACAGCAGTACAACCGCCTGAGCTCGGTCTCCGAGCTCTAGCTGGGTGGTGCAACCGCCCCAGTCAGGCGGTGGCACCGCTTGAGCTCGGTTTCCGAGCTCTGCCAGGTGGTGCAACCACCCGTGACATGCGGTGGCACCGCCCAGAGGCTCAGTCATCAAGCTCTGTCAGGCGGTGCAACCGCCCCAGTCAGGCGGTGCAACCGCCAGACCCCGGAATTTCAGAAATTGACAGTTTTGAGCTCGGAATTCAAATTAGTTTGGGGCCTATAAATACCTCTCTCTTTCAACAATGAAAGAGCAATGAAAACCACCAAAATCCTAATCTTACTCTGTGATTTTAGAGCTCAAAAGTGTTGTATAAGCTAAAGGTTCTTCTCCCTCTTTTCTTCCAAGTTCAGATCTTTCAAGAGAGGAGAGAAAAGTTTGTAAGGGTTGTCTCCTAAGCCCATCAAAAGGAGTGAATTTGTAAAAGGGTGGTTGGCCTTCGCCTATTGAAAGAAGGCCTCTGTGGACGTCGGCGACCTCATCGGTGGTGGAAGCCAGAAGTGGATGTAGGTCAAGATTGACCGAACTACTCTAAATCGCGCTGCTCTCTGGTTTGCATTTACTTTGAGCTTATTATCCTTACTGCAAACCTCCTTCACAGCTTACTACATTCTGCGCTTTTACGATTGCGTTTCCAAGCTCCATATTTTCCGAATCGTGTTTAGACGTAAATCGCTTTTCTCGTACAAACATCGTATTTCAGTTTGCGCTTACATTTGATTTCCATCACAAATGCAAACTACTTTAACAGATTCGTTTTAACTGCTTCCTACCTAATCAGAAGTTAAAATGATTTACGAATCGACTTTTCTACTGAAATTGCTTTTCTCGTACGAACATCATATTTCAGTTTGCGCTTACATTCTGATTTCCATCACAACTGCAAACTTCCTAACAGATTTATTTTAACTACCTATTGCCTAATCTTAAGTTAAAGAAATTTACGAATCAACTTTTCTACTGAAATCGACTTTGTCGTACGAACGCGTTTTGAAAACGTTGAATGTTTTCCGCTACACTAATTTACCCCTCTTAGTGCTCTTGATCCTAACAGAAAGAAGCCTGATCTTAAGGTTGTTAAGATTTGGGGCTGCCCTGCCCATGTTAAAAGACACAACCCCGATAAGTTAGAATCAAGGACAGAGCGATGTAAATTTGTGGGATACCCCAAGGAAACTTGTGGGTATTATTTCTATCATCTCGAGGACCAAATGGTCTTTGTAGCTAAGATAGTAGTGTTCCTTGAGAAGGAACACATTCTTGGTGGAGATAGTGGGAGAATGATATAGTTGAGTGAGGTTGGAAATGTTAGGATTGGAGCGGCACTAAGAGGGGGGGTGAATTAGTGCAGCGGTAAAATGACGTTGGTTTAAAAACTTCCGTACGATAAAAAACCAATATTGACGAAAACTGATATGGAAGCTTGATAACTTAGAAGCGTATGAAAGCGTAGTGACTAAGTAAAGAAGTTTGCAGTATGTAAATGGAAAGATTAGGATGCAAACCAGAGAACATGGTAGTTTTAAAGTGGTTCGGTCAAAATGACCTACATCCACTTGCGAAGCCTTCTTCGAAGAGGCTCCCAACTTCCACTAGCAAATCTCTTTGTAGGGGAAGGACTAATACCCCTCTTACAACCTTTACAAGTGGTTCACACTCTTACAATTCTTTTCAACAAGAAGAAGGGAGGTGAACACTCAAGCAATTTGAAAACTAGACTTACTAAGACTTTGCTAAGGCTCTTTTCTCAATCTCTTGCTTCTCAAAGGTTGTTATCTCAGCTGAGATTTGAGGGGTATTTATAGGCCTCAAGAGGATTCAAATTTGGGCTCCAAATTTGAATTCTCGTTGGGTTCCCGATGTTGGCGGTGCCACCGCTTGTCACTGTCAGACGTTGACAGTGCTGGGCGGTGCCACCGCCCAGCCCAAGCGGTGCTACCGCCCAGTTCTCGGGCACTGGGCGGTGCCACCGCCTAGCCCAAGCGGTGCCACCGCCTATAGTGTTTTCAGCCCACTAGTTGGGCTTCAATCTTGACCCAAACTAGTCCGAACTCGGGCCCAATTGGCCCCTACTTGGGTTATAGGATTAATACCTAATCCTAACCCTAATTAACATGCTAACTACGAATTTAAAGACATTTTATAAGATATTACAAAGTCCATAAGTCAAGACTTCTTCCGGCGAGCTTCCGACGAACTTTCAGCGGTCTTCCGTTAAACTCTCGGAAACCATTCTGCGAACTCCCGGCAAGCTCTTAAACTTCACGATTTGATCTTGGCGAGTTCCAACGAGCTTCTTCGGCAAGCTCCGATCTTTCTCGGCGAACTCTGCGAACTTCCCACGAACCTTCCGGCGAGCTTCCAAAAAACCCTTCGGCAAGCTCCCTACTCATTCTCGGCTAGTTCCAGCAGCGTTCCCGACGATCCTTCGAACTTCCGTCGAACTCTTGAACTCCCAACGAATCCTTCGTGCTTGACTCCGCACTTTGTTTCGCTTTATGTCTTCATCGTTATCGTAGTTAATCCTGCACATGCAAGCCAAAACTCTACTCCGATCTAGACAGTTATTACAACGCGAATCGACATTCCGTTGCCTGGCACGTCATTGGTTGGCACTTCGTCCGATTATTCAGCGCATCGTCCTCTCTTGCGGCTTGTTGCCCAATCGACGGTTGACCTCCGCAACCCTGATATCCTTGGCACAATTCCGCTCTCCTTAGCCCGATGCCCGACGTCCGAAGCCTTCTGCCATCCAATATCCTGACGTGATCTCCTCCGGTGCAATGTCAATTCCTCCTGCGTTAATTGTCTAATCCTGATCGAGTAGACTTGCATCACTCAAAATGCAGTTTAAATTATAAACACATATCAAGTGGTTTCATCATCAAAATACGAGATTGAACAATCTCCCCCTTTTTGATGATGACAACCACTTGATGATGGAGTTAACCTTAACTCCCGGAGTTTAAACAAACTCCCCCTATCAATATGCCATATTGATAGAACCTTGAATTCACGCAGAATTCAAGTCATTGCAATATTCATCATGAATACTTGCAACACATCATCATGAACATATGCATAAACTTATGCATATCATGTCATCAACATACTTCGCCCCCTTTGTCATCAACAAAAAGGAGAAGTACAACTATTCTTTGTGTTGGTAATATAAGTTCAACTCATTGCATGAAAAACATAATATTAAGTTTTATCATCATGCAGTTTTGAAGCTAGAAAATTTAGCAAGTAATGCATCATGCTTAGGACATTCAAGCTATCAAGTTTTAGATATGCAAGTTTTACAGCATACAAGATAGCACTTTTGGTAATGTTCAAGATAGTAAGTTCTACATCATGCAAGCTAGCAATATTGAGATGTTCAAGAAAGCAACTCTTGCTTCTTGAAATATGCAAATTTGTCAAGTTTTTTGCTAGATGTGCAAGTTAACATTTTTTGCCTCTTAAGATAGGCAAGATAGCACATTTGCTTCTTTTGAGATAGCAACTTTTTTGCTTCTCTTTAGACTACAAGCTAGCAATGTTTACGATATGTAAGTTTCACAATATACAAGCTAGCAAAAATTTCGAAAGCAAATGTATGATAGCTTTCTTGTGTAAGCTCATAATTCTTGCTTCCCTATTGCAATGTGCAAGTTGCAAGTTTTGCTTCTTGAGATAGGCAAGATAGCACTTTTGCAATTTTTTTTTTCTTAAGATAGGCAAGCTTGTGATGTTCAAAATAACAAGCTCTTTCTTCTAGAAGTGTCATTTTTGCTTTCTTTGCAAAGTGTAAGCTAGCAAAATGTTTGAAAAAGTGATCAAGTTTTGCAACATACAAGCTAGCAAAAATGCCAAACTAGCAAGAGATAATATTTTACATGAGGCAAGCAAACAATTTGGCAAATGTTACATTTGCATCTTCTCTTTTGAGAAGTGTAATTTTTTGCTTTTATCTTGAATTGTGCAAGCTAGTTAGTTTGCCTCTTTTTATGATGTCCACGCTAGAAATTCTTGCTCCCCCTTTGTCATTGTCAAAAAGAAAGGAAGACCCTTATATCAATTTTCATATTATGACAAAGGTAAGTATCATTCTTATTTGTGCATCATTATATATTTAAATTAAAACATACATAATTTCAATAATCTTATTTTTCATGCACGATACCGAAAAATAAATCAATCATGATTAATAAGCATATCATACATGATACTCAAACATTAAAATTTTCAAGCATTTATCAACATGTTGATCATGATACCAAACATTCATCATTTAACGCATTTCAATCATTGTTTCAATCATCACTATAACTCATCATGCACATGATGTAAAATCATCTAACATGATACAAACATTTATTTTCAAAATATTTATCACTATTTTCATGTATGATAATAAAGTATTCATGATGCATATATCATCACAATACAAAGCAATTGCATGCATAATTTCAAAGTATAAATATTTCAAATCATGAAGATATTAACTTGTCAAATTTCATCCGATCATTCATGATTATAACTTTTCATTTGTATACATCAAAATAATATCAAGAGTATTTCATGCATAATTTTAATCACCACATAAGGAATATCAAGAAGAAAGTAATTGGGTGATGCGATAAACATTTCATGAATACAAGGAATTGTATAAAAATCATATCATGAAAGATTAGGACATATGAATACCAAAAGACATGATTTCTTTTTGAAAAATCTACTCATAAATAATCAAAAGAAAATCTTAGGAGATCGATTAATGAAAAGATCTTGATTCATAATAAATCTTAATTTGTAAATATCACGGAATCAAGATCATGATTTTGAATAAAACTCATTCAAATTCAAATCATCCAAATCATCAAAATCTCAACATTTCTTTCAAGAGATTCAAAATGGCATAGATAGTTTTATTGGTCTCTTAGATAGAAATCAATAAGATAAAGGATTACATTTCATTTTTATAAATTTCTATTCATGTGATTTGCTTCTTATGAGCATGACTTAGTCTTTATATGCCAAATCAATATAAGCATTAAAGTTCAAGATGTAAAGGTAAAATCTTATAAGACAACTCATTTATAAAATATTCATCATGTTTATTTTCATGAGATTCATAAGATTGGTAAAATAAATTCATTAATCTCAATAGAATAGAAAATTCATTTCCATTTCATACAATTGATTTCATGTGAGAGTGTTCAAGTCTTTTTGTGAAAACATTGTATCATCATTTAAAGTCAAAAAATAAGTTTCATCATAAAGCCGTCAAGCCCAAACACATCAAAAATAAAACATCATGATATCATATCTATCATCAAAAGACTCAAGAAATTCATACATAGATGTACATGCACTATGCCATCTTAATATGTCATGAGAATGTCATCTTGATTCGTCATAAAAATGATTAAACCAAAAACATGTTAATCCAAAATGAGAGTATCAAATCAACATTTACTTCAAAAACTCATGCATGACATAAAATCATCAAAATACACATGCATGGATTAATCCTAAGCATTATCACATATCATATAACTATAATCCATAATGTTGCATACATCATTCAACATTTCAAAACATAACATGCATGAAACCTTAGCAATATACTTTTCATTGATCAAATTTTTAATTTTTTTCAAAGATGCTAAAAAAGAAAAACATGATATAATTTTTGAAAAATAATTTTTTTTATTTCCTATTCCTACTATCTAAATTAAGAACTCATGAAAAACTTCAAGTAATTTCAAAATAATTCAAGAGAGTTGAGTTACTTACCTTGTAGTCGAAGCCCGTCAAAGCCCAATTCACCGTTTCTCCTTTGGAAGTTCTTGATTCATCATTGGGTGCCTTCCTTTTCTTTGGCCTCTTCCTCCATTCAAGTTCATTGTTTATTTTAGATTTTTGTTTAATGAACTTATTAAGAGTTAGTGTTCGAAGTTCAAGTTCATCATTGTCCTCATCACTTGAGTCATCACTCAAGTGGTATTCATTTGTCCGAGGTTCCAAATCCTTCCTATTCTTTGGAAGGTGGTTCAAGTGTTCATTGTGTTCATCATGTGCATTGCGCACCATTTCATATGTCATCAATGAGCCGATAAGTTCTTCAAGTGGAAAAATATTTAAATCTTTTGTTTCTTGTATTACCGTAACTTTTGATTCCCAAACTTTAGAAAGTGATCGTAAAACTTTACTAACAAGTTCAAAATTCG
This sequence comes from Musa schizocarpa, assembly GCA_900464855.2. NCBI lineage: Eukaryota > Viridiplantae > Streptophyta > Magnoliopsida > Zingiberales > Musaceae > Musa > Musa schizocarpa. The sequence goes on from LS990916.1 coordinate 6,221,119, forward strand.
AGAAACATTTGACAAGAGCTTGTAAACCATTGACGACATCCGTGAAACGGGTGTACATGTCAACAATGGTTTCGCTCGGCTTCATTTGAAAAAGCTCGAAGTCATGCATTAAAATGTTGATTTTCGAATCTTTAACTCTAGAAGTGCCTTCGTGTGTGATTTCAAGAGTGTGCCATATGTCGAAAGCCGTTTCGCATAAAGAAACCCGATTGAACTCATTTTTGTCCAAAGCGTAAAATAAGGCATTCATAGCCTTTGCGTTTAAAGAAAACATCTTCTTCTCCAAATCATTCCATTGGTTCATTGGAAGAGAAGACATTTCAAATCCATTTTCGACTATGTGTCATAAATTCAAATCCAAAGAAAGTAAGAAAACTCTCATTCGAGTTTTCCAATAAGTGTAGTCCGTCCCATTGAAAAATGGATGACAAATGAGAGAGTGACCCTCTTGAAAGCCGTAAAGAGCCATTTCTATTTGGGTGTTAAACCAAGATAGAAAAACCTCGCTCTGATACCAATTGTTAGGATCGAAGCGGCACTAAGAGGGGGGGGTGTGAATTAGTGCAGCGGTAAAATAACGTTGGTTTAAAAACTTCCGTACGATAAAAAACCAATATTGATGAAAACCGATATGGAAGCTTGATAACTTAGAAGCGTATGAAAGCGTAGTGACTAAGTAAAGAAGTTTGCAGTATGTAAATGGAAAGATTAGGATGCAAACCAGAGACCACGGTAGTTTTAAAGTGGTTCGGTCAAAATGACCTACATCCACTTGCGAAGCCTTCTTCGAAGAGGCTCCCAACTTCCACTAGCAAATCTCTTTGTAGGGGAAGGACTAATACCCCTCTTACAACCTTTACAAGTGGTTCACACTCTTACAATTCTTTTCAACAAGAAGAAGGGAGGTGAACACTCTAGCAATTTGAAAACTAGACTTGCTAAGACTTTGCTAAGGCTCTTTTCTCAATCTCTTGCTTCTCAAAGGTTGTTATCTCAGCTGAGATTTGAGGGGTATTTATAGGCCTTAAGAGGATTCAAATTTGGGCTCCAAATTTGAATTCTCGTTGGGTTCCCGATGTTGGCGGTGCCACCGCCTGTCAATGGCGGTGCCACAGCCTGTCACTATCAGACGTTGACAGTGTTGGGCGGTGCCACCGCCCAGCCCAGGCGGTGCTACCGCCCAGCTCTCGGGCACTAGGCGGTGCCACCGCCTACAGTGTTTTCAGCCCACTAGTTGGGCTTCAATCTTGGCCCAAACTAGTCCGAACTCAGGCCCAATTGGCCCCTACTTGGGTTATAGGATTAATACCTATTCCTGACCCTAATTAACATGCTAATTACAAATTTAAAGACATTTTATAAGCTATTACAAAGTCCATAAGTCAAGACTTCTTCCGGCGAGCTTCCGACGAACTTTCGGCGGTCTTCCGATACACTCTCGGAAACCATTCTGCGGACTCCCGGCAAGCTCTTAAACTTCACGATTTGATCTTGGCGAGTTCCAACGAGCTTCTTCGGCAAGCTCCGATCTTTCTCGGCGAACTCTGCGAACTTCCCACGAACCTTTTGGCGAGCTTCCAAAAAACCCTTCGGCAAGCTCCCTACTCATTCTCAGCTAGTTCCGGCAGCGTTCCCGACGATCCTTCGGACTTCCGTCGAACTCTTGAACTCCCAACGAATCCTTCATGCTTGACTCCGCACTTTGTTTTGCTTTATGTCTTCATCGTTATCGTAGTTAATTCTGCACATGCAAGCCAAAACTCTACTCCGATCTAGATAGTTATTACAACGCGAATCGACATTCCATTGCCCGGCACGTCATTGGTTGGCGCTTCGTCCGATTCTTCAGCGCATCGTCCTCTCTTGCGGCTTGTTGCCCAATCGGCGGTTGACCTCCGCAACCCCGATATCCTTGGCACAATTCCGCTCTCCTTAGCCCGATGCCCGACGTCCGAAGCCTTCTGCCGTCCAATATCCTGACGTGATCTCCTCCGGCGCAACGTCAATTCCTCCTGCGTTAATTGTCTAATCCTGATCGAGTAGACCTGCATCACTCAAAATGCAATTTAAATTATAAACACATATCAAGTGGTTTCATCATCAAAATACGAGATTCAACAGGAAAACCAAGCTCAAACACCACTCTATAGCCCGAGTTTATTCAAGCACATAATACACAAGTTTCAACTTTACGTTTGTATGATAGAGTATCCCATCCTCTTGAGAGATATGTGGGACATATTACAGGAGAGGATGTTTAGGATATTGATTCTCAAACCTACGAGGAGGTTATTATGAGTATAGAGTATCCCATCCTCCTGAGAGATATATGGGACTTATTAGAGGAGAGGATGTTGACGATATTGATCCTCAAACCTACAAGGAGGCTATTATGAGTATAGACTCCAGGAAGTGGTAAGAAGCCATGAATTCTGAGATAGATTCTATGTACTCCAACAAGGTTTAGAACCTAGTTGATGCACCCAAAGTTATTATACCCATCAGTTGCAAGTGGATCTTTAAGAAAAAGATCGGAGTAGATGGAAAGGTAGAGACTTATAAAGCAAGGCTAGTGGCTAAAGGGTATCGTCAAAGGTAAGGTGTTGACTACGACGAAATCTTCTCACCCGTAGCAATGCTATATTCCATCAGAATTCTATTGGCTATTGCTGCACACTATGATTATGAGATCTGGCAAATGGATGTGAAAACTGCATTCCTCTATGGGAACCTCGAGGAGGAGGTGTATATGATGCAACCTAAGGGATTCGTGTCCAAGAACTGCCCATATAAGGTGTGTAGGTTGCTTAGATCTCTTTATAGACTAAAGCAAGCTTCCCGAAGTTGGAACATAAGATTTGATGAGGCAATCAAATCTTATGACTTCGTTAAGAACGATGATGAGCCTTGTGTGTACAGGAAGGTAAGTGGGAGCACTATCACCTTTTTGGTGTTATATGTGGATGACATCCTGATCATTGGGAATGATGTAAGAATGCTATCCATAGTAAAGGCTTAGTTATCTAGACACTTCTCCGTGAAGGACTTAGAGGAAGCATTCTATATCTTGAGGATTAGAATCTATAGAGATAGAACCAAGAGGATGCTTGGCTTGTCCCAGTCCAGGTATATAGAAACCATTGTGAAAAGGTTTGACATGAAAAATTCCAAGAGAGGTCTCATACTGATGAGACATGGGATATTGCTTTCTACGAGTATATCTCCAAAGACTCCAGAAGAAAGGACGAACATGAATATGATACCTTATGCCTCAGCAATAGGGTCTATCATGTATGCCATGCTATGTACGTGGCCTGATATAGCGCATGCTCTGAGTGTCACGAGCAGGTATCAGACAGATCTAGGCTTGGAGCATTGAGAAGTGGTAAAGTATATCCTTAAGTACTTGAGAAGGATTAAGGATCTTTTACTAGTATATGGAGGTAATAGCCTTAAGGTTGAAGGCTACACGGACTCAAGTTTTTAATCTGATGTCGATGATAGCAAGGTGAATTCAGGGTATGTGTACACTTAGAATGGAGGAGCAGTGTGCTAGAAGAGTTCCAAGCAAGATACAACTGCTGACTCGATCATAGAGGCGGAATACATTGCTGCATCAGATGCAACAAGGGAGGGAGTCTGGTTGAAGAAGTTTATCACAGATTTGGGAGTCATGCTGGATAGTGAGAAGCCGACTTACTTATATTGCGATAACTATGAGGCGATTACTCAAATAAGGGAACCTGGGTCTCATCAGAAGTGTTCTGTGGAGGTTCCAACTTATCAAAGAGATCGTAACCCAAGGAGATGTAGTAGTGGAAAGTGTTCCATCCGAAGATAACATTGCAGATCCACTTACAAAGTCGTTGTCTCAGATTGTCTTTGAGCGTCATAGGGGTCTAATGGGGATTAGACACATAGGTGATTGGCTTTAGGTCAAGTGGGAGATTGCTAGTCATAGGTGCCCAACAAGCCAATCACGTGAGTGATGACACGTGTGACTTGATACATAAACTTTTTGCTTATTATATTTTGGCATATATCACTTTATAACTATTGCATATATGCATATATATATATTGTAATGTCCTTAGATTTGTGCAATGGGAATCGGATCGTGATGAGATCACGATAATGAGATCGATTCACCTTTAAACACAGATCCTAAATAATCCCGGTCATAGGTTACTCGAGAGGGACATCGTGATAACCGGATAGACTAGTGTGCTGTATACCCGTCTATATGATGGATGCAGCTAGTCTCATAGCTGCTCATGTAGGGACACTAAGGATACAGTGCAAGTGCTCATTAGAGAATGAGTTCACTGATTGATTCACTTACGGAATGTTGGATGGTTGATGATGCCTTATTGTTAGACAGCGATTCCGTAGTCCTAGTGGTGTATCTGGTCCTTATACTTAAGACACCAAGGATGTCCTATATAAGTGCTCCACTCTTTGATACCAGACTTATAGGTTTGGCAGTCCCAGATCTAGTACAACTGGTCATTGGGAGTGGTAGTCGACCTTACAAGGGCTATTGAGTGTCGATAGAGGATCATCCACTCTCGACATCATAAGAGGAATATCCCATGTGTTCTTGCTCAGAGAAATCTCTGGCTAGGGTCATTCGGGTTGAGAGAGAAAGAGTTCTCTGGGAGAATCCGATTAGAGCGAGACTCAAGTAGATATCATATCGGTCTGACAGCACCATGCTCGATATACGGTGTTTGGGATATTAGATGGATGAGGGATTATAGGTATACGGTAACTGAGGATAGACAAGTCCAATGGATTGGATTCCCCTGTAACGTCTGTGAACTACGGCGTAGTGGTATAATACGTCCGTAGTCGATGAGTCGAGTGAATTATTACAAAGATAATAATTCACTTAGTTAGCAGGAGTTCTAACAGGTTTGACTCACGGCCAGCTCGATATTGGGCCTAGAGGGTCACACACATATGGTAGGCATTGTGATGAGTAGAGGTTCGGATATGAGATATCCGATGGAGCCCTTGTCTTATTGGATATCCAATAAGCCCCTGAATTATTGGATCCCATGGACGAGATCCAATAAGAGCCCATGAGAGATTATTGGATAGAGATCCATTAATCTAAAAGGCTTGGGTCATTGGATGCAAATTCAATACCCATTCGGCGAGGATCCATTAGGGTTTGACATGGGACCTCTATAAATAGGAGGGATTCAGAGCCTCATAGGCTAGAGCCTTTGCTTGTCTCTCCTATTCTCCTTGCCCTCTCCACCTCAAAGCAGGCCTAGAGTTTTGAGGAGCGTCGTCGCAGCCCTACTTTGTGGATCACCGCTAGAGAGGAGGACGCTTGACCTCCTTCACCCTCTCCTAAGGATCTGTAAAGAAACAGGGATATACGATTTTCCTAGGTAACATAATATACTCTATACACAGTTTTAAGTTTCGCGGATTTTGTGCACCAATCTTTGCACGATGACGAACATCTCTTTGGGAATCGGGGATTTTGTTTTCTTGTTCTTCTTCTACGCATGTGATGTCGCCCCCAAGATTTCCCAACAAAACGTACTTATATGACAAACTCATCAATTGATTTTATCATCAAAATCCAAGATTCAATAATCTCCCACTTTTTGATGATGACAACCAATTGATGATGGAGTTTAAACTAAACTCCCCCTATCAATATGTCATATTGATAGAACATTGAATTCAGAAAATCATGTAATGTTTTAAAACATAAAAGTGCTTCAATATTGTACGCATCATGAATATTGATATAACCAATTAATCATATCATATCATTGCATGCAACATAAAATCATGCATAATCAATATATCCAAGTGCATTATCCCATACATGATTATCATCATAATCTATACATCATCGCTCATTCAACTCATCATCATATCTTCTCCTCCTTTGTCATCAACAAAAAGGAGAAGTGCAACTAGCCATATTTTTTTAAATATCTAAGCTAGTAAGATAGCAAGTTTTGAACATGCATAACTCCCTTCACCATTTCTGGCAAAGATTCACAATATCCCACAAACACTAGAGTATAAAAGGATAGTATGAACAATAAATAGCACATATCGGAAGCACATGTGGAACAACAAAATGTACATGTGCCTTTACGAGTTAATACGAAGTAAGCAATAATCTTTCACAATTGTATTCATCTTTGAAATGAAATGAAAGCAAGAGCACACATGGAATCCATGCAATCATATACAACTCAATTCAAATAAGAAGATTAGATGAAATTGATATCCAAAGGAATGAAACTAGAATAGGCACATATCAAAACAAATGCGGAACAATGGGATATACATGTGCCTATATGAGTCACTGTGATATAGCATAAAAATTACACAATATGTTTCAAGAATATAAATAATTTAGACAAGAGTAAACTAGAATTCAAGCATTAATATAAGCCTTAATTGAGTGAAGGGAACGGAATGAAATCTATTTCCAAACGAATGAAAACAGAATATGCGAAATCGATCAAAGCTCGATTTCTAACAGAATTCGAGAGGCACATTGAATAAATACTGCAGATTGCAATTATGCTCCAATACCCTCAAGAAAGCTATTGTCGAAAGATATATCAATCTATTTTCTGATGAAACAAATTTCGTACGAATCAAGGTTTCCAACGGGGAGTTACCATTGATTTAGTAACCAAAGGTCAAAAACAAAATCACTGTTTTACAGAATTCATAGGGTCGGTTTCAACAGATAACAGGATAGGTATTTGAATTCTAAATTTTTTAATCTATATATCAAAAGAAAGGTTTATAAGTCTAGTTTTGAACGAAGTTAGTTTGGTATAAATTAGAATTTCCAATAGGGACTTATAGGAATTTTAATATCAAAAGGTCAGAAATTTTGATCCCTATTTTGCAGCATCTATAGGCTCATTTGAAACAGACGTTTGGGTAAGTATTCGATATCAAAAATTTTCAAAATTAGGGTTAAAAGAAAGATATAAGGGTCTAATTTCAAATAAACTAGGTCCTGCATAAATCCATGTTTGGTGCTAAAAATTATAGCTGAAACAGTGTATAGGGTTCAGTTTATCAAAAAATTCTAGATCATTGGTTTTATGTCCAAAAAGAGGAATATCAGGTTCTAAGCAGAAATCTTTCAGATTATTTAGAGTCAATATAAGAATAGAGACTAATATTTTTGTAGGATAGGGTTAGAGAACTTGCTTTTGAGAATTATGACCCCAATTTAGTAGATTTGAGCAAGAAATCTCAAAGCCCCCAAATTTCTCTTCTTCTTCTTCTTCCCCTTTTTTTTTCTCCTTCTTTCTCTCTTTCTCTCTTTCTCTCTTCTTCTCCAATGCAGCTGCCTTCTAAGGTTTCTTGAGAATGAAGGCAGAGAGGCTTAAGCGGTGGATTTTGTAATTTTGTATATTTTATAATTTAGTCTTTGTATTATTATATTTACGATTAGGTCCTCAGGGTTTACATATAGGTCCTCAGATTTTTTTTTTGAACAGATCCCCAAATCTTATGAATAAGTTCTTAGATTTATAATTTGGCTCTTTTATCGAATTTAAAATAGATACTTACATTACAACTAGAAACTTATATGAAAATTTAGAAATGAGTGATGTTACAAATGAGGCCTTGAAAGATGATTCATGGGTCATCGTAATGCAAGAAGAGTTAAATCAATTTGAGAGAAATGAGGTATGGAAGCTTGTTTGTAGGTAAAATAACCATTTAGTTGTTGGTACTAAATGGCTCTTTAGAAACAAGCAAGATGAATTTGGTGTCGTGGTTAGAAACAAGACTAGATTAGTGGTCAAAGGTTTCAACCAAGAAGAAGGGATCGATTATGAAGAGACCTTCACTCCTGTGGCACAATTAGAAGCCATTAGAATGCTCCTTGCCTATGCTAGTTGTAATAATTTTAAGTTGTTTCAAATGGATATTAAAAGTGCTTTTCTTATTGGCTTTATTTCCGAAGAAGTTTATGTTGAACAACCTCCCATATTTAAGAATGATAATCTCCCTAATCATGTGTTTAAATTGATTAAAGCTCTTTATGGATTGAAACAAGCCCTGAGGGCTTGGTATGAGAGACTTAGCTCATTTCTTATTGAAAATAATTTTTCTAAAGGCAAGGTCGATGCTACATTGTCTATCAATAATTTTGAATATAATTTTCTTAATTGTTCAAATTTATGTTGATGATATTATTTTCAGTTCTACGAATGAATCTCTATGTGAGTCATTTGCTAAAAGTATGAGTCTTGAATTTGAAATGAGTTTGATGGGAAAATTAATGTTCTTTTTAGGCTTATAAATAAAATAACTAAGTAATAGTATTTTTTTTAGTCAAACAAAATAAGCTTTAGATTTGCTAAAAAGGTTTAATATGGATAGCTCAAAGGCTATCAACACTCCTATGAGCACCTCCACTAAGTTAGACATTGATGAAAGTAGAGAAAGCTTTGATCAAAAAGCTTATAGGGGTATAAAAGGAAGATTGGGCGGATGAACATGTTGGGCCGGTGGAACATATCAGAAGATTTGGCATCTATCTGGAGGATTGGATAACGTATCGATAGAATGCTTTGGGCCATGGATTCGAGCATCAGGCTAAGATGAGCAGAAATTGTGCTAAGGATATTGGAGTTGCAAAGGTCAACTGGCCGATTAGGCAATAGGCCACAAGAGAGGATGATGCACCGAATAATCAGACGAAGCATCGATTGCCCATTGACATGCCAAACGATATGATTCATGCTTAGTAATAATCGTCTAGATCAAAGAGTATTTTTACATGTGCAGAATTAACTACAATAGCAAGACATAAAGGAAAATAAAGTCTCAGAGTCAAGAACGCGATTTCGTTGGGAGTTCGAGAGTTCGTTAGAAGTCCAAACGTTTGTCAAAAGTTCTATTGGAATTGACCAAGAAGTCCCAGAGCTTGCCAAAGAAGCTCATCGGAACTTGCCAAGAAGGTTATCATAAAGTCCAGGTGCTTTTGGAGAGTCCACTGGAACATTGCCGAGAGATCATCGAAAGTTCGCCGAAAGATCACCGGAAGTTTGTCAGAAGAAACCTAGACTTACCGACTTTGTTTAGCTTATTAAATGTCTTAAAATTTGTAGCTAGTATATAATTGAGATTAGAATTGGGCCAACATAATTAGGGGATAGTTGGGCCAAGTTTGCGCTATGTTGGGCCAAGAGAAAGGCCTAAATAGTGACCAAATAGGTGAAACCATCGTGACACAGTCTCCGAGACTATGTCAAGTGGTGGTACCGCCAGTCTGGGTGGTGGTACCACCCAAACTCATTCTCTGAGACTATCTAGGTGGTGGTACTTCCCAGTATCAAGGTGAGGTGACAAACTATGCCTTAACGATTTTTTACAATGAGGTAAAATACTCAAACAAAACCCCCTTAGTTTATCTCGAAATAACATGATGCTTTGCATGAGTTATTTTTAATTTAGCTTAGAAAAGTTCTTTTTCTTGAAAATTACATGTTTAATAATGTAATGAATAATGCTAAAAATAAAAATTTTAGGAATCATGCTTATCCTTCTAGTAATGATCATGAAAATTACATGTTTTATGAATAAAATGTTAGATTTAAATCTAATGATAATCATATATATGTTTTTTCAAGAAGAAACAATGTGTATCTTGATGATTTCCGATTTTGATTGAAACTATGCTTGATGTCTTAATGAAAATGTTAAGAGGTTTGATATCAAGCTTAATGTGAATCTATGCATGATGATTTGAAGAAAAGATGATTTTTGGGTAATTTATGATTTATTGATCTTGATGATTTTTATGACGAAATTTATTTTTCGATCCTAAATGATTGATGCATGTTCTTATTTGGCATAAACAGACAAAGGCATACTTGTATGAAACTAACAACTTAAAATGAAACATCTATATCTTATCGAGTTTTGAATAAGAGATTGGAATATATATTAATATTATTTTGAATCTCTTGAACTATGAAAGTGATTTTGATGATTTAAATTTGAATAAATTTTTTTATCTAAATCATTATCTCAATTCCTTGATATTTACAAATTAAGATTTATTATGAATTAATATTTTTTTAATCATTCTCCTATGATTCTACTTGGTATTTTCTTAAGAGAAGATTTTCTAAATGAATCATGATTTTTTAAAATTATAATTTTTATGATTCAAAATGAATTGACAGATATTATACATGAATCGAGATCGTTTATGTGTTCTCTCATGACATCTTTTTACTATAAGAATGTCTTCATCTATACCATGATATTGAATTCTCGATATTGATACTTGCAATTTTTCTATGAATCAAGATCTTGCTTTTGAACTCCTATGTTTCTTTTTATTATTTACTAAAATTGAGATTTGTCAAAGTGAATCATATCTATTGATATGCATGAATTGAGATCTTGTTCTCCTACTATTCTTTTTGCTATTCACAAAAAAAAATACTTATTCTAATAAATCATGATATGTTACTTGACATCTTTTAAGGTTTATGACTTGAATTTTATTATATAAAATTCCTTGTATTCACGAAGTATATCTCATCACCAAGTTCTTCTTGATATTCTTCATTTGATAATATGAATTCATGCAATACTATGATTTTGACATTCATGACTTGATTTTTTTATGATTGAAGTAATGACTAGAGTATTGATGTAATTATGAATGGTGATTTGGTATAATGCATGCAATACTTCAACTTATGATATTGATGCATACAATGATGAAATATTCATGATAAAAAAATTGTTTTGACATTCATGACTTGATTTTTCATCTTTGTTAATTTACCTTTATCATGATTTGAAAATTATTATAAAGGAAAAAAGAATTATAAAATTATTTTCTCCCATTCTTTTTAGACAATGATAAAGGGGGAGAAATTTTGCTAGCTTGCATACTTCAAGATGAAGTTAAAAGCTTGCTCATCCCAAAAGATGTAAAAATTTTTGCCAACTTTCATATGTAAAATTTGCTAGCTCATAAATTACAAGGAGAAAAACTTTATAGGAAGCAAAGTTGCTAGCTTATTCAAAAATGATGCATGCAATACTTATGATTTTACTATGATGATGTATTTGATGTATTGCATATCATGTATGAGAATCATGATTAAAATTGCATTGACGTGAATTAAATTGAAATTCAAGGTTTATCTCAATTATCACATATTAAAATAAGAATGACACTTTATTTTTGTCATAATTTGAAAATTGATGAATTGCACCATTGTTTTGTTATTCCTCTCTTTTTGCCAATGACAAAGGGGGAGAAAGAATTTCTAGCGTGCACATCATGAAAAGAGGCAAACTTGTTAGCTTGCTCATCTAAAAAAAGAAGAAAAGATTGCTAACTTGCATATTTCAAGAAATGATAGTTGCTTTCTTGAACATTTTAAATATTGCTAGCTTACATGATGTAAAACTCAAAATTTTTGCTAGCTTTCCATGACGATAAAACTTGAGATTTATTATGCAATGATTTAAACTTGAATGTCTAAAAACACTTGCTAGTTGCACTTCTCTTTTTTGTTAATGACAAAGGGGGAGAAGTATGATGTTATGCATAAGTTTATGATAACATATTGCTTAGATTTTTAAATCCAAGAGTCTCTATCAATATGGCATATTGATAGGGGGAGTTTATTTAAACTCCGACATTAATTGGTTATCATCATCAAAAAGGGGGAGATTATTGAATCTTGGATTTTGATGATGAAAACAATTGATAAGTGTTTATGAATTGATCTACGTTTTGAGTGACATAGGATGCTTCGATCGAGATGAGATAATTTAAGCAGGAAGAATCATGTTGGGCCGGTGGAACATGTCAGAGATTAGACATCTAGCTAGAGGATCGGATGACATATCGACAAAATGCTTCGAGCCATGAATTTGGGCATTGGGCTAAGAAGAGTGAAAATTGTGCCAAGGATATCGAAGTTATGGAGGTCAACTGGTCGATTGGGCAATAGGCCACAAGAGAGGATAATGCGCCGAAAAATCGGACAAAGCGTCGATGGCCCAATGACATGCCAGACGAAATGATTCATGCTTAGTAATAATTGTCTAGATCGAAGTATTTTTTTACATGTGCAGAATTAACTACAATAGCAAGTCATAAAGCAAAATGAAGTCCCCAAGTCAAGAACGCGATTTCGTTGGGAGTTCGAGAGTTCGTCGAAAGTCCGGACGTTCATCAAAAGTTCTATCGGAATTGATCGAGAAGTCCTGGAGCTTGCCAAAGAAGCTCATTGGAACTCGTCAAGAAGATTATCATAAAGTCTAGGAGCTTGCTAGGAGTCCGCTGGAAGATTGTTGAGAGACTATCAAAAGTTCGCCAGAAGATCGCCCGAAGCTCGTCGGAAGAAACCTAGACTTACAGACTTTGTTTTGCTTAGTAAATATCTTAAAATTTATATTAGAACATAATAGAGATTAGAATTGGGCCACCCTAATTAGGGGACACTTGGGCCAAGTTTGGGCTGTGTTGGGCAAAGACAAAGGCCCAAATAGTGACCAAACAAGTGAAACCGTCGGGGCACAGTCTCCGAGACTACGTTAGGCAGTTGTACCGTCAATTTGGGCATTGGTACCACCCAAATTCAGTCTTCAAGACTATCTGGCTTAATCTTAAATTCTTGAGTTATAAAAGTGTTATAAAAGTTAAAGTTCTCATCCTTCATCTCTTAACCTTGTAACCATCCAAGAAAGAGGAGTAAGACTTGTAAGGGTCATCTCCTAAACCCGGGAAAAGAAGAAAGTGCTGTAAAAAGGTGTTCGGTTTTCACCTATTGAAGGAAGTCCTTTAGTGGATGCTGGTGATATCGTCGGAGGAGGAATCTAAAAGTGGATGTAGGTCACATTGATCGAACTACTCTAAATTCTGGTTTGCTTTTCATTTGTATAATTTACTTTATTGAAAACCTCCTTAATTTTCTCTTGCACTTTTACGAAAGCTTTCAAGTTCAACTTCTCTCTGAAACAGATTAAATCGAAACCATTTTCATTGGAATTGGTTTTAAACGAAATGAACAATTTTCTAAAATCATGAAAGTTTTCCATTGCACTAATTCACCCCCCTCTTAGTGCCGCTCTTGATCCTAACAAAATTTTCTTTGAGCATCATAGGCGTCTGATGGGGATCAGACACATAGGTGATTGGCTTTAGGTCAAGTGGGAGGTTGCTAATCATATGTGCATTGTAAGCCAATCATGTGAGTGATGGCATGAGTAACTTGACACACAGTCATTTTGCTTATTATATTTTGGCATTTATCACTTTATATTGACTATTGCATATATGCATATATATATTGTGATGTTCATGGATCTGTGCAATGGGAATTAGACCATGATGAGATCATGATAATGAGATCGTAATGCCTTTAAACACAGATCCTAAATAATCCCGGTCATAGGTTACTCGAGGGGACATCAAGATAACCGAACAGACTTATGTTCTATATACCCGTCCATATGATTGATTTAGTTAGTCTCATAGCTACTCATATGGAGACACTAGGGATACAGTACATGCACTCATTGGAGAATGAGTTCACTAATTGATCCGCTTACGGAATGCTAGATGGTTGATGATGCCTTTTGTTAGACAATGATTCCGTAGTCCCAGTGGTGTATATAGTCCTTAGACTTAAGACACCAAGGATGTCCTATATGAGTGCTCCATTCTTTGATACCGGACTTATAGGTTTGAATGTCCCAAATCTAGTACTGTCGGTCATCGGGAGTGACAGTCAACCTTACGAGGGCTATTGAGTGTCGATAGATGATCATCCACTCTTGGTGTCATAAGAGAAATGTCTCAGGTGTTCTTGCTCAAATAAATCCCTAGCTAAGGTCATTCAGATTGAGAGATAAAGAGTTCTCCAGGAGAATCTAATTAGAGTAAGACTCGAGCAGAAACCATATGGGTCTATTAGCACCATGCTCGATATTAGATGGATGATGGACTATTGGTACATGGTAACTGAGGACAGATAGGTCCAATAGATTGAATTCCTTTATATCTTTTGGGGACTGTGGCATAGTGGCTTAGTACATCTAAAGTCAATGAATCGAGTAAATAATTATGGAGATAATAATTCACGAAGCTAGAATAAGTTCTGATAGGTATGACTCACGGTTAGCTCGATATTGGGCCTAGAGGGTCACATACATATGGTAGGCATTGTGATGAGTAGAGGTTCGGATATAAGATATCCATCGTGCCCCTATCTTATTGGATATCCAATAAGCCCCTGAATTATTGGATTCCATGGACGAGATCCAATAAAGGCCCACGAGAGATTATTGGATAGAGATCCACTAATCTAAGAGGCTTAGGTAGTTGGATAAAGATCCAATACCCAATAGGGGAGGATCCATTAGGGTTAAGTTGATAAGGGACCTCTATAAATAGGAGGGATTCAGTGGTTCATAGGCTAGAGCCTTTGCTTGCCTCTCCTATTATCCTCTCCCTCTCCACCTCAAAGTAGGCCTAGAGTTTTGAGGAGCATCATCATAGCCCTACTGTGTAGATCACTACTAAAGAGGAGGGCGCTTGACCTCCTTCACCCTCTCCTAAAGATATGCAAGGATTCAGGGATATACGATCTCCCTAGGTAACATAATCTTTATTAAACATAGTTTTTTATTTTATGGATTTTGTGCACCAATCTTCACACAACAACGAATAAATCTTTGGGTAATTAGAGATTTTGTTTTCTATTCTTCCACTACGAATGTGATGTCGCCCCCAAGATTTCCTAATAGAAGATGCTTGACCTCCTTCATCCTCTCCTATAGATCTATAAGGATTCAAGGATATACGATCTCCCTAAGTAACACAACTATCTTCCACAAGATTTTCTATTTCAAGGGTTTTGCACACCAATCTTCACATTGTTAGGATTAAGGGCGGCACTAAGAGGGGGGGGATGGATTGAATTAGTGCAGTAGAAAAATTACCCATTTCAAAAATCTTTGTTTCGATAAACCCAATTATGACAAAAATCGTTTCATTAAGATTTTAACTTGAAGGCATTTGGGACCGTAGAGAAAGTAGTAAAAAGGTAAAGTAGCTTGCAAGAAAGGTAAATTGCTCAAGACAAAATGCAAACCCAAATTTAGAGTGGTTCAGTTGTTTTGACCTACATCCACTTTCGGATTCCTCCTCTCATCGAGCTCACCGACATCCACAAATGGCGTTCCTTCAATAAGCGAAGACCAACCATATTTTACAATACTTTCTCCTTTTCATGAGTTTAGGAGATAACCCTTACAAGTCTCACACCTCTCTTGAATGATCTCAATACTTAGAAAGAGAGGAGGAGGACTCTAGCACTTTTACAACACTTTAACACTTCAATGATTCAAGATTATACCAATACTTTTCGTGTCCTTTCATGTAGAAAAGTGTGAGGTATTTATAGGCCCCAATGGCTTTAAAATTGAAGCCAAAAAGTGTCACATCCCCGGATTTCAAGGTATTGGCGATACCACCATTATTATTATGCGGTACTACTACCTACAATCTGACACTGGGCAGTATGACTATTTGACAAAGCTCGAAAACCGAGCTCTGCCGTTACCATTGCCTGATAGGGGCGGTACCACCGCCTAGACCACCTAGGAGATTGGGTCACTAAGTGGTGCCACCACCGACCTTAGTTTCAGGTGATGAATGGGCTATTCAGTCAGGCCCAATTCAGCACTATCAAGGGCCTAGTTGGTCCCTAACTGAGTTAGTGGGATTACCTCCCGATCCTAACTCAACTAATGTTTGAACTATGATTAAGGAAAGCAATTAGTTCAATATGTCAATTTTTCTTTCGGTGAGCCTCCAGCGAACTTCTCGGCAAGTCTTCCGGCTAGCTTCCGACGAACTCCTGATGAACTCTCAGCATTCTTCTGATGAACTCTCAATGATCCTCCGATGAGCTTTTAGCGACAAACTCTCGGCGATCTTTCAATGAACTCTCGGTGATCTTCAAACGAGCTCTTGGCGAGCTCCCGATACATCATCCAAATCTTCGACTCTGGCCCATCATCTGCTTTATGCCTTACTACTATTGTAGTTAATTGTGCACTCTTTTCTTAACACATAGATTAGGTCACACAATTTTACCAATTGATTTCATCATCAAAATCCGAGGTTCAACAATCTCCCCCTTTTTTATGATGACAACCAATTAGTGAAGGAGTTAACATTAGCTCCCCCTATTTATCTACCATACCTGATAAATTACAAACTTGAATTCTCAATCTTAAATTCAAGCTTGATCGAAATTAGAAATCACATGCATTATGCATCATCATAATTTCAAGTCACTAAAGTATTAAATGCACAATTACTTCATGAATGATAAAATGTTTCGACATAGTCTTTCATCACTACTTGCATGAAACATCCTCTTGTTATAACTTTTATGGTAGTATTCAAAGGTTCACAACATTAAGAATCTGATATTGCATCAATGTATGGTAATATTAAAAATTTTCAGCATTTAGAGAGATCACAATATCAAAGTAAACACAAGATTACAACATCAAGGTGAATATAGCATCAAAAGTTTTCATCATAGAAGAGATCACAACATCAAAGTAAACACAAGATTACAACATCACAGTTAACACAACATCAAAAGTTTTAAAGCTTTCCATCAACTTCTCCCCCTTTGTCAACAACAAAAAGACATAGACAGTTATTCAAGTAGAGGCAAGTAAAAATGTCTAAATAAAGTATTAAGTTGTCGATGAATCTACTGTATCTCAATTAAAATTTGATCTTGTCATTGTTCAAATCGATCCATTCGAGTCCCTATGTTGTCGGTAGATGAGGAGGGTGCTTGCTCTGCTGGAGGTGTTGCCTCAAAGTGACCAATAGGAGGAGATTGATTTTTTCTAAATATAGGTATTTCAGGTTCTGGATTAGGTGGGAGGGGATCACTCCTTCTAGGTATCTAGTTCATGTCCCATTTCTGAATATACACTTTAATCTTCGTAGTAGGTTTCTATTTATGACATTAAATCTATCTGGTTTCATAACTTCTTTGTCGGGTGGGATAACTATGTCATAAGTATGGATTAGTCTTATGATCAAGCCACCATATGGAAGCATCATATCCATTTTCAATAGTTCAATCATATTTTGTTGTATTAGATAGCCAAAACAATTTTCATGTCCTTTCATAATCCAATACATCATTTCTATTTCCATTTGGTTAACTTTATCATGATGATATTGTTTTGGGATTATAATGTTTATCAAGATGGGATGAAGTAGTTTGGTGTTGAAAGGTAGTAAATGTTCACAGCTTTATGGAAGAATAGACAAGTTATGATTCCCGAAGATGGTTCCTAGGGCTTCAAAATAAGTGGTCCCTACTGTTGCTTCGTCCCATTGTCCTATAAAATAACAATATCTATTTTTCTCTGTAATTCCTATGAGGTTGTAAATTACACTATCTATAATGGATATATGATATCCTAAGAGATAGGTGGAGATCCTATCGTGTTCATCTACATGCAAATTATTATAGAATAATCTAGCAAGTCTAGGGTAGATAGGTTCACATATTTGAAGGATTGGTAGGATATCAAGGTTAGCAAACTATTAAATAGGTTCCAAATCACTTACTTCCTCTAAATTAACATATTTACCCTTATGAACATTTCTAGATTCTATGATTGGAAATTTAAGAGCATGTTGATGAGAATCGAAAAGTAGGGAGTCATAGTTTTCATCTAATCTTCTCTTCCCTTTGTCCCCTGAGGATCTTCTAGAAGTCATGGAGACTATAATTACAAAGACAAATAAGAGGCAAGAATACGTAATGCAAAGGGGGAATCAATTTGGGTTAGGGATTACCTTTGTAGTTTTTCCTTCTTGTGATCACCAAGAGGGTGTTTGAGATTTATCCTTGATTTAGCAGAAAAATGGGGATTCTTTTGAGTTGCCAGAGGGAGATGAAGAGGATCAAGAGGTTTGGAGCACTATGGAAAGGTGTAGAATGAGTTGGAGTCAGTTCTACCACTGGCCCTAGCTTGTTTTTTATATAGGGCAGGTTGCGGACAGTGGCATCGCCAGTTGGGCGGTGCTAGTGCCTACAACCCATGACAAGCCGGGTGGTGCTACCGCTAGCCGGGCGGTGCCATTGCCTGTAGGCAACGAGTACTGCTTATATTGAGGTGTGGTGCTGACATTGTGTGGTTCCTTCTTACAATATTTTTATCATTATGAGGTGCACACACTTAGTTACACAACCATCATAAATTCTATTCTTGTAAGAGAAGATAATTCGCATCGTAAGTTCATGATTCATATCTGCATCATATAAAATTTGTAATATAAGTTCATGATTCATATAAGCATCAAATAAAATTTGCACCATAAGTTCATGCATCATATAACATTCATACGCATTCATGATTCAAGTGAATGATCATGTAAAATAGAATTCGATAAGAAAATCTAGAGAAAAATTTAAAGGAGAACTAATGCATTCGAGAAATTTAGCACACCTAATTCTCCTCTTAAGAAATCAAATTGTTCCTCAATCAAAGGTTTTATAAAAATATCAGCCGATTGATGTTTCGTGTCAATAAATTCTAGGATTACATCATGATTATTAACATGATCTCGTATAAAGTGATGTCTAATGTCAATTTGTTTAGTTCTAGAGTGCTGAATAGGATTTTTTGTTAAACATATTGCACTTATGTTATTACATTTTATAGGTATATTCTTCAAATGAATTTCATAATCCTCTAAAGTATTTTTCATCCATATAACTTGAGCATAGTATACATCTACTGCTATGTACTTAGCTTTGGTTGTGGATAATACAACCAAGTTTTGTTTCTTGGAAAACCAAGAGACAAGTACGTGTCCTAAAAATTGACATATTCCGGATGTACTTTTTCTATCTATTTGGCAGCCAACAAAATCTGCATCAACATAACCAAGCAATTCAAAATTTTTAGATTTTGGATACCATAATCCTAGTTTAGCAGTTTCTTTTAGGTATCTAAAAATCCTTTTAATAGCTTTTAAATGAGATTGCTTGGGGTTAGAATGAAACCTAGCATAAACTCCTATGCTAAACATGATGTCCAGTCTAGTTGTGGTGAGGTATAGTAAGTTACCTATCATGCCTCTATATACTTTTTTATCAAAGCTTTCTCCACTTTCGTTAATGTCTAATTTAATGGAGGTACTCATAAAAGCATTGATAGCCTTTGAACTATCCATATTAAAGCGTTTTAATAACTCTAATGCATATTTTATTTGACTACGAAAAATACCATCATTAATTTGTTTGATTTATAAACCTAAAAAGAAGGTTAGTTCCCCCATCAAACATATTTCAAACTCTAGACTCATACTCTTTGCAAATGATTTGCATAAAGATTTATTCGTGGAATCAAAAATAATATCATCAACATTAATTTAAACAATAAGAAAATTAGTTTTAAAATTTTTAATAAATAATGTGGTATTGACCTTGCCTTTAGAAAAATTATATTTGATACAAAATGAGCTAAGTCTCTCATACCAAGCCCTTGGGGCTTGTTTCAATCCATAGAGAACTTTAGCCAATTTAAACACATGATTAGGGAGATTATCATTCCCAAATCTGGAAGGTTGTTCAACATAAACTTCTTTGGAAATAAAGCCATTAAGAAAAGCACTTTTAACATCCATTTGAAATAACTTGAAATTATTACTATTAGCATAGGCAAGGAGCATCCTTATGGCTTCTAATCATGCCACAGGAGCGAAGGTCACTTCATAATCGATCCCTTCTTCTTGGTTGAAACCTTTGGCCATTAATCTAGCCTTGTTTCTAACTATGATACCAAATTCATCTTGTTTGTTTCTAAAGATCCATTTAGTACTAATAATTAAATGGTCATTTGGCCACGGAACAAGCTTCCACACCTCATTTCTCACAAATTGGTTTAACTCTTTTTGCATTATGATAACCCATGAATCATCTTTCAAGGCCTCGTCAATGCATTTAGGTTTAATTTGGGAGGGAAAAACGGTGTTGGCACAAAAATTCTTAGGAGAAGAATAAATTTGAACCCCTTTTGTTGTATCTCCTATGATTAGCTCCTTATGATGAGCATCTACATACATCCATTCCTTGGGTAAGGATATTTCAGAAGAAGATGCATCTAAGTTGCTAGATGCAAAAAAGGTTTCATTTAAATTTAAAGCATCAAAATTATGATCATCAGCAAAATCTTTTTTCTTAGCTCTAGAAACTTCATTAAAAATAATATGAATAGATTCTTTTATAACAAAAGTTCTTTTGTTAAAGAAACGAAAGGCCTTAGAAATAGAAGAATAACCAAGAAAAATCACTTCATCGGATTTTGAATCAAACTTTCCTAAGGCATCTTTTTTATTAAAGATAAAATAGTTACATCCAAAAACTTTAAAATGTGAAACATTAAGTTTTTTATTGTTTCACAACTCGTAAGGAGTTTTGGAGAGTAATGGTCTTACTATAACCCTATTTATGATAAAGCATATCGTATTTATGACTTCGGTCCAAAAATATTTGGGTAGGTTATGTTCGTTTAACATGGTTCTAGCCATTTCTTGTAAGTTTCTATTTTTTTCTTTCTATGACTCCATTTTGTTGAGGATTTCTTGGAGTAGCAAAATTGTGGTTGTATCCATTTTTTCATAAAATTATTGGAAATCACGGTTTTAAAATTCACTACCATGATTACTTCGAATTGATGAAATCATAAAACCCTTTTCATTTTGAACAAGTTTACAAAACTTAGAAAAATTATTAAAGCAATCATTTTTGTGTGCCAAAAAGTAAGTCGAAGTGTATCTACTATAATCATCCACGATGACAAAGGCATATTTGCTAACTCCTAGGCTTGATATAACAATTGATCCGAACAAATCCATATGGATCAATTGCAATGGTCTAGAGGTGCTTACTTGGTTCTTTGGTTTGAAACTACCTTTCATTTGTTATCCTAGTTGACATGCATCATACATATTGTCTTTTATGAACTTAATGTGAGGAATTCCTCTTACAAGTTCTTTAGATGAGATTTGAGAGGTTAGTTTCATGCTAGCATGACCTAATCTCCTATGCCAAAGCCAAGCATTGTCATTCAAAATCGAAAAACACATTTTATTACAATAATCATCCATGATGATAAAGGTGTATTTGCTACCTCCTCGGCTTGATATATCAATTGGTCCGAACAAGTCCATATGGATCAATTACATTGTTCTAGAGGTCTTATTTGGTTCTTTGGTTTGAAACTACCTTTTATTTATTTTCCTAGTTGACATGCATCATACATATTGTCTTTAACGAACTTAATGTGAGGAATTCCTCTTACAAGTACTTTAGATAAGATTTTAGAGATTAGTTTCATGCTAGTATGATCTAATCTCCAATGCCAAAGCCAAGCATCATCATTCCAAACCGAAAAACACATTTCATTACAAAGATCATCAATGTCGATAGTGTATATATTATTTTATTTTAGAGCAATCATAGATGTGTTTTTATGTGATTTTCCAATAAAACAAGCATTGGATTCAAATCTAATGATGTATCCTTTATCATTCAATTGACTAAAGCTCAAAAGGTTATGTTTTAAGTCATTAACCAACAACACATCTTCAATAAAGAAGTTGGATTTGTTACCTATGGTTCCTTTGCCAATGATTTTACCCTTGTTGTTATCTCCGAAGGTGACAAATCCTTCATCTAGGTTAGTGAGCTTAGAGAATTGAGATGGATCTCCGGTCATATGCCTTGAGCATCCATTATCAAGGTACCATCTCTTACTCTTAACTTGTGATGGTAAATATTTCTACAAAAAGGGGTGATTTTTAGTTACCCATTTGACCTCGGGTGCCTCAAAAATCAATTTACACAACTTATCATATTGTATTGAGTCATTTGAGATTCCTTTAGGAACTCAAATCAATTTATGTGGACTATATCTCTTACATGGACATTTGTACATAACATATCTAAATTTGCAACAAAAATTGTATTTGTTTTGGGGTGAAATATGCAAAGTAGGGCCTTTAACAAAGATCGTTGGATTTTTATGAGTGTTACTCACAATGCCGATTCCATCTCATTTTTCATGAATGTGACACTTATTGGCGAGGATCATGTTCAAGGACTTACTACCAACTTCAATTTTTTCTAAGGTTTCTTTGAGTAGCAAGTTTTCCTTTCTAAGCGTTTCTAATTGATCACATTTTGTGCAAGGAGCTAAACTATCATCATGCTCAATTTTTAGTCTATCAAAATCACTAACAAGAGAAGCATATTCCTTTTTTAATAATTTATATTTTTTATTAAATTATTTACATTCATCGAATAAATCATGAAAAACGCTTAGTCATTCATCAAAAGATAAACTGGCTTCTAATGAATTACTTACCTCGTCTCCAATAGCCATTAGCGCATAGTGAGCAACTTGCTCAATGTTGGTTTGCTCCTCTTCTTCAGATGCACTTGAGTCGTCCCACGTTGTTTTTGAAATTTCCCTACTTCTTGCATTCATAGCATATGACTTGTTCTTTATTGGGTTTAAATTTATTTTTAGTGTCATTTCTAAATTTATTCTTTTTTATGAATTTTTTTAACTTTCTTGTCAAGAGTGCCAAGTTATCATCTAGTTCTAATCACTTAAATTTTCTTTCAAGTGGTCTTCTTGAGTTCTTAGTGCCATATCCTTCCTGTTCTTTGGAAGGTTGTTCTCAAGCTCTTCATGAGTATTGCAAGTCATCTCATAGGTCATTAATGACCTAATTAGTTCTTCGAGAGGAAAGTTATTTAAATCCTTGGCCTCTTAAATAGCCCTTACTTTAGGATCCTAACTCTTTAGAAGGGATCTTAAGATTTTATTAACAAGTTTAAAATTTGAAAAACTTTTACTAAGTCCTTTTAGACCTTTGACGACATCTATAAATCGGGTGCATATGTCTTCAATGGTCTAACTCGGTTTCATTTGAAATAACTCATAACATGGACTAAAATATTAATTTTTGACTCCTTTACACTACTAGTGCCTTCGTGAGTTACTTCGAGTGTGTTCCATATATCAAAAGTTGTTTCACAAATAGACACTCGATTGAACTTGTTTTCATCTAAAGCACAAAACAAGGTATTCATAGCCTTGGCATTTAAAGTGAAAGTCTTCTTCTCAAACTCAATCCAATCATTCATTGGAAGAGAAGACTTTTAAAAACTATTTTTGATAATGTTCCATAGCTCCAAATCCATAGAAATCAGAAAAATCCTCATTCTAGTCTTCCAATATATGTAATTCGTTCTGTTGAACATGGGCAGATGTGTAATTGAGTGACCCTCTTGGTTGCCGGCAAATGCTATCTCTCTTGGATTTCAAATCACATGAGAGTGACCTCACTCTAATACCAATTGTTAGGATCAAGAACAGCACTAAGGAGGGTGAATTAGTGTAGTGAAAAAATTACCCATTTCAAAAATCTTCATTTTGATTAAACCCGATTCCGACGAAAATCGTTTCGTAAATATTTTAACTTGAAGGCATATGGGAGCATAGAGAAAGTAGTAAGAAGGTAAAGTAGCTTGCAAGAAAGGTAAATTGCTCAAGATGAAATACAAACCAGAATTTAGATTGGTTCGATCGTTGTGACCTACATCCACTTTCTGATTCCTCCTCCGTCGAGCTCACCGGTGTTCACTAATGGTCATCCTTCAATAGGCGAAGACCTACCACCTTTTATAGTGGTTTCTCCTTTTCAAGCATTTAGGAGATAACCCTTACAAGTCTCACACCTCTCTTGAATGATCTCCACACTTTGAAAGGGAGGAGGAGGACTCTAACACTTTTACAACACTTTAACACTTCAAGGATTCAAGATTATACCAATACTTATAATGCCCTTTCATGAAAAAAGGGTGGGGTATTTATAGGCCCCAATGGCTTAAAAAATAGAGCAAAAAAATATCACATCCCCAAATTTTGGGGTACTGGCGGTACCACCGCCATTATTGGGCGGTACAATCGCTTGCAGTCTGACACTTGATGGTACCACCACCCAGTCTAGGTTGTTCAATTGCCTTACAAAGCTCGGAGACCGAGCTCTGGCACTACCACCGCTTGACAGAGGTGGTACCACCACTTGATAGCATTAACTATCAGTAGTACCACTGCCTGATAGGGGCGGTACCACCACCCAGACCACTTGGGAGATTAGATCACCAGGCGATGCCACCGCTGACCCTAGTAGTGCCACCGCCAGCCATGGTTTCATGTTTTGAATGAGCTATTCAATAAGGCCCAATTCAGCCTGTTAAGGGCCCAGTCAGCCCCTGACTGAGTTAGTGGGATTACCTCCCTATCCTAACTCAACTAATGTTCTAACTACGATTAAGGCAAGCAATTAGTCCGGTATGTCAATTTTTCTTTTGCGGCGAGCCTCTGGTGAACTTCTAGGCAAGTCTTCTGGTGAACTCCTGACGAACTCTTAGTGATATTCCGATAAACTCTCGACTATCTTCAGATGAGCTCTCGGCGAACTCCTAATGCATCATCCGAATCTTTGACTCCGGCCCATCATCTGCTTTACGCCTTACTGCTATCGTAGTTAATCCTACACACTTATCTCAACACATAGATTAGGTCAAACAATTTTACCAATTGATTTTATCATCCAAATTTGAGATTCAACACATATGACAATGAATACCTCTTTGGAAATTTAGGATTTTTGTTTTATGTTCTTCCACTGCGTAAGTGATGTTGCCCCTAGATTTTCCAACAGTAGCATTACTTGGTATGATGATAGTACTACCCATACCTTTATTTTTAGGAACTTTTCACATATTTGCTCTATATTTTTGGGGTTTTTAGAGCTATAAATACCCCTTTATGCAAGACGAAGAAGCATGTTGAAATCCTTTCTTAGAGCATTACTCGAGTTCCCTTCACCTCCTAAGTTTTTAGTTGAATTATTTCTAGAAGGAATCAGATTTTTGTAAAATCATTTTAAGAGTATGGTTCTCTCCTAAACCTCAAAAAGAGAGTTTAAACATAATTGATATTTACTTATAGGAAGCAAGATCAAGTAGTAAAAGTCGATGACCTCAAAGAAAGAAGTCTTAAGAGTGAAAGCAGGTCAGAATGATTGAATCACTATAAATTGATTTATCTATATCTTTACTTATGCAATTATTTATTTTTATTTATTGCATGAATTAGTTTTCTAATACTTCCTTTTCTTGATTAAAATTTTAATATTTCTTGAGATTTGCAAAAACAATAATATCATCCCTTCTTTTTATCATAATGGATCTTAACAATCATTGATATGCGGATGTAATATACAATCCATCAACCATATGAATATGGTAAGCATATTGCAAAGTTCGAATGGCATGACCTACCACTAAAATAGTCCCTAACGAATCCTGAAGGTTATCTTCCATGTGTCTTTTTCTCAAACACAAAACTTGATGATAGCCCAGCTTGAAGGTTGTATACCATGTGACTTTTTCTTGAACTCGAATTTGATGATGCATTTAAATTGGTCTAGAAGTGTTGGGCTGATGGCCCATATTTAGCCCATGTGGGCTTTATCAGCCCACAACTCACACCCCCTCTTAACCTAACCCTAATTAAGATTAGGGGGGTGTGGTGGTTGCGTTTTAGAGGCAGATTAAAGCTATAAAAAGGCAGCAACGAGGCAGATCTTGGAGCCACGAGATTCCAAAGAGAAGAAGGAGAACAAGGCAGAAAAGGAAGAGAAAGAAAGGGAAGAAGACAAGGACAACGCAGAGAGACTGTTCACAATCATCTAGCAGTGTTCTCATCTCAGGTTAGATCAAATCTACAGTAGGCTCTTGCTGTGATTACTTGGGAGGTTTTAGATATTGTGGGCAGTAACGTGATCCTTGTATCCCAGTTATTCTCTTGTGGTTGTTGCTTGGGTTTTGGGCAAGAGATTGAGATTTGTATATTCATTATTCTCATAGTGAATTATCTCTAGTTTGCCCTGTGGTTTTTTTACCCTTCACATTGAAGGGTTTTCCAATATATCTTGGTGTTCTGTTTGATTGTGTTTCCATTTTATTCCGGCCATGTATTTTGGTTTTCTAGTATTTGTTCCTATACAAAGGTTATTCCTGTTTATATCCCCATCAATTGGTATCGAGCCGGGGTTTTGGTGATTTAATTTTTGTATTTGAATATGGAGGCCAGAATATTTCTCGATGATTAGTTTGAATGGAAATAATTGGATGATATGGAAACCAAGAATGGAAGATCTCTTGTATTGCAAAGATTTGTATGGACCTTTGCAAGGGGATAGTGCAAAACCTACAACTATGATAGATGATGAGTGGAAGAGGTTAGATCGAAAAACAATTGGATTTATTAGACAAAGGGCTTGATGATAGTGTATTTCACCATGTTTCTACTAAAATTTCTGCATATTCTCTTTGGAAAAAAATTGGAAAGTCTCTATGAAAGAAAAAAAACCGGGCAACAAAGCTTTTTGATCAGAAAACTTGTGAACCTAAAATATAGAGAGGGTGCTTCTATTGCTTGAAATTTGAATGAAATGCAGAGTATTACTAACCAGTTATCCTCTATGAGAATGTCTCTTGATGATGAGTTGCGTGCATTGTTACTTCTCGGTTCATTACCGTAAAGTTGGGAGACACCGGTGGTTTCCCTTAGTAATTCTCATGAGATGGTATTGTCACTATGAGTCAAGTAACAAGCAGTTTGTTGAATGAGGAGTTGAGAAGAAAGAGTTTGGCAACATCTCGAATGATTCACGTGCACTTATCTCGAGAGAACAGGAAGAAGGTCAAAGTCTAGAAGCGCTTCACGATGGGTAGGAGCAAGTCAAGATCAAGAAAAGATATTGTTTGCTATAACTGTGGTGAGAAAGGACATTACAAGAACCAATGTAAGCAACCTAAGAAGAACAAAAAAAAGGGAAAAGAAGTGGAGTCTACAGAGTCAAAGGATAATACTACGCCTACAAAGGCAGGTGGTGATTATTTGATTTTGTCTCCTCCGATGATATTTTTTCTTGTGTGTGTCGATCTTGAGTGGGTGATTGACACCGGTGCTTCTTATCATGCTACACCACGGAGGGAGTTTTTTGCTACATACAGTGTCCGAAACTTTGGTGTTGTCAAGATGGGCAACTATGGCACAGCCAGACATCATTGGCATGGGTGATATCCATTTAAAGACCAACCTTGGTCGTAAGTTGGTACTTAAGAATGTGAGGCATGTGGTTGACTTGAGGCTAAATTTAATTTCAGTTGGAAGACTAGATGATGAAGAGTATGAAAGCAGATTTCACAGAGGGCAATGGAAGCTCAAGAAGGGTTCTCTTGTTATAGCTAATGGAAAGAAATGTCATACTTTGTGCAGGTTGCGTGCTAAAAGCTTATGGTGAGCAGTTAAATGCTACAGAGAAAGACTTCAAGATGGAGTTGTGGCATAGGCGATTGGGACACATGAGCGAGAAGGGGCTGCAAGCTCTTTCCAAGAGAGAGGTATTGCCGATCTCGAGGGTATACATCCCAACCCTTGTATTGATTGTTTGGCTGGTAAACAACATAGAGTTTCATTTGCTAGTGCTGCTTTGTCTAGAAAAATGCATGCCTTAGACCGTGTTTATACAGATGTATGTGGTCCTTTGAGGACAAAAACTCCTGGTGGATCTGTTGATGTTCTTGGTATAAGTGGTGCACTTTATTTTGTCACTTTTATAGATGATTTTTTCAGGAAAGTTTGGGCTTATGCTTTGAAGACCAAAGATCAGGTTATTAATGTCTTCAAAGAGTTTCATGCCAGGGTTGAAAGGGAGACAGAAAGGAAATTGAAATGCATAAGATCAGATAATGGTGGTGAGTATATGGGATTGTTTAATGACTATTGCAGGTCGCATGGGATCCAACATGAGATGACAGTTCCTGGTACACCTCAGCATAATGCAATTGCAGAGAGAGGATGAACCGCACCATCATGGAAAAGATCAGATGTATGCTTTCACAGGCCAAGCTACCCAAAAGGTTTTGGGATGAGGCTTTGAGGACTGCAGTTGATGTGATCAACTTATCACCATGTACAGCCCTAGATGGTGATGTTGCAGAGCATGTATGGTCAGGGAAAGATGTTTCCTACAGGCATTTGAGAGTGTTTGGTTGTCGTGCATTTGCACATGTTCCAGATAATGAGAGGTCCAAGCTAGATGGTAAGTCTAAAGAATGTATTTTTCTTGGTTACTCACATGATCAGTTTGGTTCTGAGCTTTGGGATCCGTAAAAGCGAAAGGTGTTCAGAGGAGTAGAGATGTGGTCTTCTTTGAGGATCAAACCTTTGAGGATTTGAAGAAGAAGGCACCAACCAAGACTTCAGTAAAGGATTAGCAGATTGTGACCCGCTTATTCCTCCAAAGATATCGGGTGATGGGGAGATGTGCAGGAAAATAGTGTAGAGCCCGATATTGATTTACCTCGGACATGTTGAGCAAGAAGAAGTAGGAGAGCAAGTTCCCGAGAACCTCAATTGAGAAGATCTTCTAGACAACGTCAACCTTCCGAGAAGATACTCTATAGATGAGTATGTGATGCTTATCGATGCAGTGAACCAGAGAGTTACCAGAAGCGGTTGAGAGTGAGCGAAAAGAGAAGTGGTTAGTTGCTATGCAGGAAGAGATGGATGCTCTTCAAGAACCACACTTATGATTTAGTGCTTTTTACCAAATGGAATGAAGGCCTTGAAGAACAAGTGGGTTTTTAGGTTGAAGACTCAAGAATATTGTTCTCAACCAAAGTACAAAGCTAGATTGGTTGTGAAAGGCTTTGGTCAAAAGAAAGGTATTGACTTTGAAGAGATATTTTCTCCTCTGTTGTTAAAATGTCTTCTATTCGTGTTGCTCTTAGTATTGTCGCTAGCCGGACTTGGAGGTTGAGCAGTTAGATGTGAAGACAGCTTTCCTTCATGGTGATTTGGAGGAGGAAATTTATATGGAGCAACCGTAAGGGTTTCAAAGTCAAAGGTAAAGATAATTTTGTCTGCAAGTTGAAGAAGAGCTTGTATGGGCTAAAGCAAGCTCCAAGACAAATGGTACGAAAAGTTTGATTCATTTATGACAGAAAATGGATACAAAAGAACGGGCTTCAGATCATTGTGTGTACATCAAATGGTTTGGTGAGAATTTTATTATTCTCTTACTTTTATGTTGATGACATGCTTATTCTTGGAAAAGATATGTCTAAAATTGACAAAGTTGAAGAAGGAACTGAGTGAGTCTTTTGCAATGAAGGACATGGGGCCAAAAAAAAGCAAATACTAGGCATACAGATTTCTCGGACAGAAAAAACAAAGATTTGGTTGTCACAGAGAAAATACATCGAGAAGGTATTGGAAAGATTTAGTATGAGCAATGCTAAGCCAGTTGGTTCTCCTCTTGCAGGTCACTTCAAGTTGTGCTCGTAACAGAGTCCGTCAAGTGATGAGGGAGAAGGAGAAAATGCAAAAGGTTCCTTATGCTTCAGCAGTTGGAAGTTTAATGTATGCAATGGTATGTACGAGGCCTGGACATCGATATGCAAGTGGTGTTACTAGCAGATTTCTTGCAAATCCAGCAAAGAGCATTGGGCAGCAGTGAAGTGGATTTTTAGATATCTCGAGGGAGCTCTAAGGTTTGTTTAAGCTTTGAGGTGGACCACACTAAGCGTTAACAGTTACACAGATGCAGATATGGCAAGAGATATAGATACGAGGAAGTCTACTTAAGGTTATGTACTTTACGCTTATGGGGGGGAGTCGGTCATGGCAATCCAAAGGTTACAAAGGTGTATTGCTCTCTCCACCACGTATGCAGAATATATTGTCGCTACAGAGGTATGCAAAGAAATGTTATGGATGAAAGAATTCTTACAAGAATTGGGGCTAAAACAGAAAATTATGTGGTGCATTGTGACAGCCAGAGTGCCATCCATTTGTGTAAGAACCCAATGTTTCATTCCAAGTCAAAGCATATAGATGTCAGATACCACTGGATTCGAAATGTATTTGAAGAGAAGCGATTTAAACTTGAAGAAAATTCATACAGATGACAACGGAGCGACATGTTGATCAAGACCTTAACAAAAAGAAAGACAGAGATATGCCGACGGTTGGTCGGTATGGCTTCACATTGAGGAGTCATGGGACAGCCTCCCCTTATGGGCTAAAGGGGGGGTTGTTGGGTGATGGCCCCATATTCAGCCCATGTGGGCTTTATCACCCCACTCACACCCCCTCTTAACCTAACCCTAATTAAGATTAGGGGGTGTGGTGGCTGCGTTTTTTAGAGGCAGATTAAAGCTATAAAAAAGGCAACAACGAGGCAGATCTTGGAGCCACGAGATTCCAAAGAGAAGAAGGAGAACAAGGCAAAAAGGAAGAGAAAGAAAGGGAAGAAGACAAGGACAACGCAGAGAGACTGCTCACAATCATCTAGCGTTGTTCTCATCTCAGGTTAGATCAAATCTACAAGAGGCTCTTGCTGTGATTACTTGGGAGGTTTTAGATATTGTGGGCGAATGTGATCCTTGTATCCCAGTTATTCTCTTGTGGTTGTTGCTTGGGTTTTGGGCAAGAGATTGAGATTTGTATATTCATTATTCTCATAGTGAATTATCTCTAGTTTGCCCCGTGGTTTTTACCCTTCACATTGAAGGGGTTTTCCACATATATCTTGGTGTTCTGTTTGATTGTGTTTCCATTTTATTCCGTTGCGTATTTTGGTCTTCTAGTATTTGTTCCTATACAAAGGTTATTCCTGTTTATATCCCCATCAAGAAGGTCATCTAAGGGAAGGGATAATGATTTTACATCATGATCTTGTTCAAGACATGCTAGTCAATGCACATGCACCATCCTTCTTTGACACCACCATCTCTAGTGATATGTAAGGGGAATAATTTGGTTTGATGATGCTACTCTCGATTAGCTCAATTGATGATGGCATCAATGACTTCTTGCTTCGCTTGAGTTTTTAACATAAAGAGCACTTCTCAAGTCTATAACCTTCACCCTTGCTATTAGCAATAAACACCCAAATCTAAATGGTAAAATAACACAAGTTTGCTAGGATCATCATTAATCGATTTGACGTATGTTTATTGAATTTTAGATTGTGATGATAAAACCAATTGATAGTGTTTATCTAATGTGTGTTTGAGTGATGCAAGACTAGCTTCGATCATAAGAGGCAAATCGATTTAAGCAGGAGGAATCAAATGTTGTGCCGACACAAACATGCCAGAAGATTGGACATCGAGCCAAAGGATCAGTCGACGTATCGGCAAAAGACTTCAGTCCATGAATTCGAGCATCGGGCCAAGAAGATCGGACATTATGCTAAAGAGATCAGATGTTGTGAGAAGATAATATGCTGATTTGACAATATGCCGAAGGAGAGGACGATGCGTCGAAGGATCAAACTAAGCACCGGAAGAACAAATGACATACCGGACAACAAAGGATTTGCTTGTAATCGATTATGTCTAGATCGAGTTAGTTTAGAGTCTAATTGAGTTGGTTTAGAATGTACTTAGACTAACTCAATTAGGGGCCAACTTGGCCCAAGTTTGGGCTATTTTGGGCCAAGTGTAAGGCCCAAATAGTAACCCAACAAGTGGAAACATTATGGCACAATCTTTGAGACTATGTCAGACAATGGTACCGTTGGTCTTGGTAGTGGTACCACCCAAACATAGTCTCTGAGAGACTGTCAGGCGGTGGTACCGCCCAGACACAGTCTCCCAAGTGATAGTACGGCTATACTAAATGATGGTACCGCCCAGTATTAGGTTGCAAGTGATGGTACCACCTAGTGTAGGCAGTGGTACTACTCGTACCCCGAAATCTCAAGGATTTGAATTTTGGCTCCTAGTTTTAAAGTCATTTGGGGTCTATCAATACCCCAGCTATTCCTGCATGGAGTAGCAAGAAAGATTGAGCAAAACTCTATTGTAAACTCTATTAGAAAGTTGAGTTCCCTCCTCCTAAAGCTTAAAGAGAGTTCTAAGGGAAGCATGTGAGGGATACCTTGCAAAAGAGGGTTGTAAAAGGTTATCTCCTAAACCTATGAAAAGGAGAAGAGGGGTGTAAAAGGGTAGTTGGTCTTCGCCTATTGAAGAAAGACCGTTAGTGGATGTCGGTGGCCTCGACGGAAGACGAATCGGGTGTGCATGTAGGTCACAACGATTGAACCACTATAAACTCAGTTTGTATTCCTTTTGAGCAATTTACTTTAACTGTAAAATTCTATACTTGCTATACTCTTCCATACGCTTTTAATTTAAGCATATTTATGAAATGGGTTTAATCAAAACAAATTTTTCGAACCGATATGATTTTATCCGCTGCACTAATTCACCCCCTCTTAGTGCCGACTTGTTCCTAACAATTGTTATTAGAGCCATGTTTTTCTCAATTGGTTTAACACCCAAAGAGAAATGGCTCTTTTTGGCTTTCAAGTGGGTCACTCTCTTATTCGTACTCCGATGTTCAAAGGGATTGTGACTCAAATGAGAGTTTTCTTGCTTTCGTGGAATCTCGATTTATGGAATATAGTCAAATTTGGTTTTCAAAAGTATTCTCTTCCATTGAACGATTGGAATGAGTTGGAGAAGAAGACTTTCTCTTTCAATGCAAAGGTTATGAATGCCTTATTTTGTGCCTTAGACAAAAATGAATTCAATCGGGTTTCGACTTGCGAAACGACTTTCGATATTTGGCATACTCTTGAAATTGTTAGGATCAAGAGCGGCACTAAGAGGGGGGTGCAGTAGAAAACTTTCATGATTTCAAAAAATTGTTTATTTCATTTAAAACCGATTCCGATGAAAATGGTTTCGATTCAATCTATTTCGGAGAGAAGTTGAACTTGAAAGCTTTCGTAAAAGTGCAAGACAAAATTAAGGAGGTTTGCAGTAAAGTAAATTGCATAAATGAAAAGTAAACCGAAATTTAGAGTGGTTCGATCAAGGTGTCCTACGTCCACTTTCGGATTCATCCTTCGACGAGGTCACCAGCGTCCACTAAAGGCCTTCCTTTAATAGGTGAAGGTCGAATACCTCTTTACAGCACTTTCTCCTTTTCCCGGGTTTAGGAGATAACCCTTATAAGTCTCACTCCTCTTTCTTGGATGGTTACAAGGTTAAGAGATGAAGGAGGAGAACTTTAACTTTTATAACACTTTTATGACTCAAGAATTCTATATTAAGCGAATACTTTCATGCCCTTTTATGTAGAAAAGGGTGGGGTTTTTATAGGCCCCAATGACTTCAAAATTGTAGCAAAAAAATGCCATATCCCCGAAATCCGGGGTACTGGCGGTACCACCATCGTTACTAGACGGTACTTCCATCATTGATTTGACTCTAGGCGGTACCACCCACCGAATAGGGGTTGTACCACTGCTTGCAGCACTGTTACCGGTGAAATCCAGGTGCACTACCTTCCAAGCGGTGCCACCGCCTGCCATGTTTTCAGGGGCTGAATTGGCAGCTCACTTTGGCCCAATTCAGCCCTGTTAAGTGCCCAGTTGGCCCCTAATTAAGTTAGTGGGATTACCTCCCAATCGAAACTTAATTTACACTCTAACTACAATAATTAAGACATAATTTACAGTGCTTCTTGTTCCAGTGTGTAAATTGCTCTTCCGGCGAGCTTCCGACGTTCTTCCGGCGAACATCGGATAAACTCTCAGTAATGTTCCAGCGAACTCCCGGCAAACTCCTGGACTTTACAATGATCTTCTTGGTGAGTTCCGATGAGCTTCTTTGGCAAGATCCTAGACTTCTTGGTTGGTTCCGGTAGAATTTCCAATAAATGTTCGGGCTTCTATCGAACTCTCATACTCCCAATGAGATTTCGATCTTGACTCTAGCACAACACCTACTTTATGTCTTACTGCTATCGTAGTTAATCCTATACACTTTTCTTAATATATAGATTAGATCAAACAAATTACAATTGACTTCATCATTAAAATCTGAGATTCAATAATCTCCCCCTTTTTTATGATGACAATCAATTGATGATGGAGTTAACCTTAACTCCCCTATCTATATACCACACTTGAGATAAGACATTCTTGAATTCAAGGCCTTTGAATTCAAGAAACAAACTGATAAGATAAGTTAATTAAACTTATCAACATGCACATCATGATCTATCATTCTCAAAATATGATGCCAAGTATTTATCAAAATGATGTCAAGGCATGACATCTATTTTCAAGTATGATATTTCAAATATGAAAGATGACAAAGATAGGAATTCATCATTCTATGGTAAGTTATCAATTACAAAATAGCAAGTTAAGCTCAAGATATCTTATCATAATGAAAGAAATTTATCAAGCAAATATTTCAAGTATATATGATGAAATACATTGCATACATTTGTCATCAATTTACCATATTTTAATATTATTTCTCCCCCTTTGTCATCAATAAAAAGGAGAACAATTCAATAATGCAAGTGTGGTAAAAAAAATCAAGCAAGTTTCACACTTAAAAGTTCTCATCATTAAATGTTATCAACATTAAAATGATATATTCCAATAACTTCTCCCCCTTTATCATCCCATTTTGCATGAAGAAGAGGGAAGAAGCTAAGGAGGGAATCTATTAAGAACTAAATTTGTGAAATGATTTGAATCAAGTCAAAAATGATAAAGTAGTTTTCGTTAAAACATGCTTTCATTTTGACAAAGAGAAGGGATTCATGAAAAGGATCGAGTTATCTATATGAAATCAAATTCCCACAAAAATTATCACACATGAGAATTTTTCTTTCAAGGATTAATATATCCATTGGAAGTCCTTCAATTTTCATAAGATGAATTCACGAGAGAGGAGTATCACATGAAGGAGAAATTCACGAATAAAACTTCATAATGAGAAGAGCATTACATGAAATCTATTTCTCATTAAAAATTCATAAGAGTGAAATTCGTGAGAGATGCATTTGTCAATGATTTCCATGAATCTAACATTAAGATATGTATAAACACTTCAAGCATTTATAAAATGTTTCGTCATAGCCTTTCATCACTACTTGTATGAGGTAATATCATTAGTGCTTGTAGCACTCAAAAGTTAAGAATCCGATGTATGATTAAAACTTCTCAATATTCAATAGAAATCATAATAATCAAAGTAAATATGATATTGCATCATTGTATGATAACATGCTCATCATTTAAAGAGATCACAACATCATAGAAATTTTTAGCATCAAAGCACAAAATTCCAACATCAAAGTAAACATTTTATTGAAGCATACAACCTTATCATTATATAAAATTATCAGCATAGAATTTAAGTGAGTGATCCAAAGAATCAAGAAAGTCCGAATGAAATTTAACAAATTCATGCATTTTGACAAATTAACATTCCTAATTCTCTTCTAATAAAATCAAATTGTTCTCCACATAAAGGCTTTGTAAAAATATCGGCTAATTGATGTTTCGTACAAATAAACTATAATATTACATCATGATTATTAATATAATCTCGTATAAAGTGATGCCTAATATCAATATGTTTAGTTCTAGAATGTTGAATGAGATTTTTGTTAAACATATTACACTTGTGCTATCATATTTTATGGGAATGTTTTTAAGATGAATCTTATAATCTTCTAAAGTGTTTTTCATCCATACAACTTGTTGACAACATGCACTAGTTGCAATGTACTCGACTTCGATTGTAGATAGTGCAACCGAATTTTGTTTCTCGGAAGACCAAGAAACAAGTGCGTGTCCTAAAAATTGATATGTTTTAAATGTGCTTTTTCTATCTAATATACATCCAGCAAAATCCACATCAACATGAGCAATTAGCTTAAAGTTCTCAGATTTTGAATATTATAATCCTAGATTTATGGTTCCTTTAAGATATCTAAGTATTCTCTTAACTACTTTAAGATGGGATATCTTAGGATTAGATTGAAACCTAGTACAAAGTCCTACACTAAACATGATATCCGGTCTAGTTGCAGAGAGGTATAGTAAACTTCCTATCACACCCTTATAAGCTTTTTGATCAAAGTTTTCTCCACTTTCATCAATGTCTAACCTAGTAGAGGTGCTCATAGGAGTGTTGATAGCCTTTGAGCTATCCATATTAAACATTTTTAGCAAATCTAAAGTATATTTTGTTTGACTAAGAAAAATACCATTACTTAGTTGTTTGATTTGTAAACCTAAAAAGAAAGCTAATTCCCCCATCAAGCTCATTTCAAATTCAAGACTTATACTTTTAGCAAATGACTCACATAGAGTTTCATTTGTGGAACCGAAAATAATATCATCAACATAAATTTGAACAATAAGAAAGTTATTTTTAAAATATTTGATAAACAATGTAGTATTGACCTTGCCTTTCGAAAAATTATTTTTGATAAAAAATGAGCTAAGCCTCTCATACCAAGCCCTTGGGGCTTGTTTTAATCCATAGAGAGCTTTAGCCAATTTAAACACATGATTAGGGAGATTATCATTATCAAATCTGGGAGATTGTTCAACATAAACTTCTTCGAAAATAAAGCCATTAAGAAAAGTACTTTTAACATCTATTTGAAATAACTTAAAATTATTACTACTAGCGTAGGCAAGGAGCATCCTTATGACTTCTAATCATGCCACAAGAGCGAAGGTCACTTCATAATTGATCCCTTCTTCTTAGTTGAAACCTTTAGTTACTAATCTATCATTGTTTCTAACTATGATAATAA
This sequence comes from Musa schizocarpa, assembly GCA_900464855.2. Taxonomy (NCBI): domain Eukaryota; kingdom Viridiplantae; phylum Streptophyta; class Magnoliopsida; order Zingiberales; family Musaceae; genus Musa; species Musa schizocarpa. Next base: position 6,257,971 of record LS990916.1, read on the forward strand.
ATTCATCTTGCTTGTTTCTAAAGACTCATTTAGTACCAATAACTAAATGGTTATTTGGCCTAGGAACAAGCTTTCACACCTCATTTCTCTCAAATTGATTTAACTCATTTTGCATTGTGATGACTCATGAATCATCTTTCAAGGCCTCGTCAATACGCTTAGGTTCAATTTGGAAGAGAAAAGTGGCATTTGCACAAAAATTCTTAAGAGAGGAACGAGTTTGAACCCCTTTAGATGTGTCTCCTATGATTAGCTCCTTAGGATGAACATCTACATACTTCCAATCCATGGGTAAGAATGTTTCGAAAGTAGATGCATCCAAGTTGCTAGATGGCAAAAGGGTTTCATTTAAATTCAAAGCATCAAAATTAAAATCATTATCAAAATCATTTTTCTTAACTTCGGAAACTTCATTAAAAACAACATGAATAGATTCTTCTATAATCAAAGTTCTTTTTATTAAAGATACAAAATGTTTTAAAAATAGAAGAATAGCCAAGAAAAATTCCTTCATCGGATTTAGTATCAAATTTTCCTAAGGCATCTTTTTCATTCAAGATAAAACACTTACACACAAAAACTTTAAAATATAAAACATTAGGTTTTTTGTAGTTCCACAACTCATAATGAATTTTGGTGAGTAAGGGTCTTACTAGAACTCTATTCATGACATAGCATGCCATATTTACAACTTCGGCTCAAAAATATTTAGGTAGACTATGTTCATTCAACATGGTTCTTGTCATTTCTTGTAAGTTTATATTATTTCTTTCTATTACTCAATTTTGTTGAGGATTTCTTGGAGTAGAGAAGTCGTGGTTGTATCCATTAGATTCATAAAATTCTTAAAAATCACAGTTGAAATTCACCACCGTGATTACTTCGAAATGACGAAATCATAGAACCCTTTTCATTTTGAACAAGTTTACAAAACTTAGAGAAATACCTAAAGCATTCACTTTTGTGTGCCAAAAAATAAGTCCATGTGTATCTACTATAATCATCTACAATGACAAATGCATATTTGCTACCTCCTAGGCTTTATGTAGCAATTGGTCCGAATAAGTCCATATAGATCAATTGCAAAGGTCTAGAAGTGCTTATTTGGTTCTTAGGTTTCAAGTTACCTTTTATTTGTTTTCCTAGTTGATATACATCACACATATTATCTTTGACGAACTTGTAATGAGGAATTCCTCTTACAATTTCTTTAGATGAAATTTGAGTGATTAGTTTCATGCTAGCATGACCTAATCTCCTATGCCAAAGCCAAACATTGTCATTCAAAATCGAAAAATACATTTCATTACAAAGATCATTAATGTCAATAGTTTATATGTTATTTTATTTTAGTGCAATCATAGATGTGTTTTTGTGTGGTTTTTCAATAATATAAGCATTATATTCAAATTTAATGATGTATCCTTTATCACACAATTGACTAATGCTCAAAAGGTTATGCTTTAAGCCATCAACTAACAACATATCTTCAATAGAAAAGGTGGATTTATTACCTATGGTTCCTTTGTCAATAATTTTACCCTTGTTATTCTCTCCGATGGTGACATATCCTTCGTTTATGCTAGTGAGCTTAGAGAATTGAGATGGATTTCTAGTCATTTGCCTTGAGCATCCACTATCAAGGTACCATCTCTTGCTCCTAGCTTGTGATGGTGCATTTTTCTACAAAAAGATGATTTTTCGGTACCCATTTGACCTTGGGTGCCTCAAAAATTGATCTACATAGCTTATCATGTTGCTTTAAGTCATTTGAGGTTCTTTTTGGAGCCCAAATCGATTTGTGTGGACTATATTTCTTAAATGGACAATGATAAGCTATATGCCCAAATTTGTAACAAAAGTTACATTTCTTTCGGGGTGAAACATGCAAAGTAGGGCCTTTAACAAAGGTGGTTGGATTTTAGTGATAGCTACTCACAAATCCACTTCCATCTTTTCTATGAATGTGACCCTTATTGGCATAGATTATATTCAAGGATGTGCTACCAAGTTCAAATTTCTTCAAAGTTTCTTTGAGTAGCAACTTTTCATTTTGAAGTATTTCTAGTTCATAGCATTTTATGTAGGAAGCTAAGCTATTTTCATGCTCAATCGTTACTTTATCAAAGTCGCTAATAAGAGAAGCATAATCCTTTTTCAAAGAGTTATACTTTTTACTCAAGATTCTACATTCAAAAAATAATTCATGGAAATCACTTGAAAGCTCATCGAAAGGTAAATTTGCATCTAATGAACTTGTTACCTCATCTCCAATAGCCATTAGCGCATAGTGAGCAACTTACTTGGTGTTGGTTGGCTCCTCTTCTTCAGAAGCACTTGAGTCATCCTATGTAGCTTTGAGAGTCTTCTTCTTTGGTTGCCTCCTCTTTGTTTGGGGATATTCACTCTTGAAGTGTCCCAGCTTCTTGCATTCATAACATATCACTTTTTCTTTCTTAGGTTCTAATTTATTTTTAAAATCATTTTTAAATTTATTTATTTTTATGAATCTTTTGAGCTTCTTTGTTAAGAGTGCCACGTCATTATCAATGTCCTCATCACTTGAGTTTTCTTTCAAGTAGTTTTCTTGTATTCTCAGTGTCATATCCTTTTTGTTCTTTGGAAAAGTGTCCTCAAGCTCTTTATGAGCTTTATATGTCATTTCATAAGTCATTAGTAACCCAATTAGTTCTTCAAGAGGAAAATTATTGAGATCTTTGGTCTCTTGAATGATTGTTACTTTAGGGTCTCCAACTTTTTGGAAGGGATCTTAAAATCTTATTAACAAGTTTAAAATCCGAAAAACTTTTACCAAGTCCTTTTAGACCATTGACAACATACGTAAATCGGGTGTACATGTCTCCATTGGTCTCACTCAGTTTCATTCGAAACAACTCATAAGAATGCACTAAAAGATTAATCTTTAACTCCTTCACTTACTAGTGCCTTCGTGAGTCGCTTCGAGTGTGTGTCAATTGTCAAAAGTCATTTCACAAATTGATACTCAATTAAATTCATTTTTATCTAATGCATAAAACAAGGCATTCATAGCCTTTGCGTTTAAAGTGAAAGTCTTCTTCTCCAACTCATTCCAATCATTCATTAGAAGAGAAGACTTTTGAAAGTCATTTTCTACAATATTCCATAATTTGAAATCCATTGAAAATAGAAATATCCTCATTCTAGTCTTCCAATATGTGTAATCCATCCCATTGAACATAGGCGGATGTGTAATTGAATGGCCGCCTAGGTTGCTGGCAAATGCCATCTCTCTTGGATTTAAAACCAAATGAGAGTGAACCTTGCTCTAATACCAATTGTTAGGATCAAGAGTGGCACTAAGAGGGAATTAGTGCAGCGGAAAACATTCACGATTTCAGAAAATTATTCATTTCTTTTAAAACCGATTCCGATGAAAATTGTTTCGATTCAATCAGTTTCGGAGGGAAGTAGAACTTGAAAGCTTTTGTAAAAGTGCAAGAGAAGATTAAGGAGGTTTACAGTAAAGTAAATTGCACAAATGAAAAGCAAACTGGAATTTAGAGTGGTTCGGTCAAAGTAACCTACATCCACTTTCGAATTCCTCCTCCGACGAGGTCACCAGCATCCACTAAAGGCCTTCTTTCAATAGGTGAAGTCCAAACACCTCTTTACAGCACTTTCTCCTTTTTACGAGTTTAGTAGACAACCCTTACAAGTCTCACCCCTCTTTCTTGGATGGTTACAAGGTTAAGAGATGAAGGAGGAGAACTCTAACTTTTACAATACTTCTATGACTCAATAATTCAAGATTAAGCCAATACTTTCGTGCCCTTTCATGCAAAAAATTATAGGGTTTTTATAGGCTTCAATGGCTTCAAAATTGGAGCCAATAAATGTCACATCCCCGGAAACTAGGGTACTAGCGGTATCACCACCGTTACTGGGTGGTACTATCACCCCTGATTTGACTCTGGGTGGTACCATCACCCAACAGGGGCAGTACCACCACTGGCACCACTGGTGCCAGTGTTACCACCACCTAGTCTGGGTGGTAGCACTGCCCAGAAATCCAGGGGCACTGCCTTCGATGCAATGCCATCGTCGGCCATATTTTTAGGGTTTGAATTGGCAGCTCACTTTGTCCCTATTCAACCTTATTAAGGGCCCAGTTATCCCCTAATTAAGTTAGTGGGATCACATCCTAATCCTAACTTAATTTATGCTCTAACTACGATAATTAAGACATAATTTATAATGCTTTTTGTTCTGATGCATCAATTGCTCTTTCGGCGAGCTTCTGGGGTACTTTCGACGAACTCTCGGCAATGTTTCGGCAGACTCCTGGTAAGCTCTTGGACTTTATGATGATCTTCTTGGCAAGTTTTGATGAGCTTCTTTGGCAAGCTCTTGGACTTCTCGGTAGGTTCCGACAGAACTTCCGACGAACGTCCAAACTTCAATCGAACTCTCAAACTCCCAATGAGATCTCGATCTTGACTCCAGCACAACACCTGCTTTATGTCTTACTGCTATTGTAGTTAATCCAGCATACTTTTCTCAACATATAAATTAGATCAAACAAATTATAATTTACTTCATAATCAAAATCCGAGATTCAACAGAAATCACACACGAAGGCACTAGTAGAGTTAAAGATTCGAAGATTAATATTTTGATGCATGATTTTGAGTTATTTTGAATGGAACCAAGCGAGACTATTGGAGACATGTACACCCGTTTTATAGATTTTGTCAAAAGTCTAAAAGCTCTTGGTAAAAATTTTTTGAACCTTGAACTTATGAACAAAATTTTACCATCTCTTTCTAAACATTGGGATTTAAAAGTAATGGTAATACACGAGGCTACGGGCCTAAATAACCTTGCTTTTAAAGAACATATTAAGTTATTAATAACCTATGAAATAACCTATGTGGCATATAACAAACTTGAGAATAACCTTCTAAAGAACAGGAAGGATTTGACACTTAGAACACATGAAGACCACTCGAGCAAAAGCTCAAGTGATGATGAACTTAAACTTCTCACTATAAAAATTAAAAAAATATTAAATAAGAGTTAAAAAAATAAAAATAAATTTAAAAAGAAGAAGTTGCCAAAGAAGAAGAAAATACTCAAAGTGGCTTGGGACGAATCACGTTCATCCGAAAATGAAGAACAAACCAACAAAGGGGAGGTGGCAAACTATGCCTTAACGGTTTTCGATGACGAGGTAACCAAAATCTCCTTAATTTATTTTGAAATTACATGATGCTTTTCATGTGTTATTTTTAATTCAGTTTAAAAATATATATATAAATGTTTCTTAAAAATTGCATGTTTAATGATGTAATGAAAATGTTAAAAAAATTAGGATCATACTAGTAATTTTTAAAATAATAATAACAATGACATGTTTTATGAAAATACAATAAAATGTTAGCTTTAAATGTAATGATAATCCTATGTATGTTTTTAAGAATAAATAATATGTATCTTGATGATTTTCGATTTTGATTGAAAATGCTTTATGTCCAATGAAACTATGCTTGATGTCTTAATGAAAATTTTAAGAGGTTTGATATCATGTTCAATGTGAAATTATGCATGTTGTACCTTAAAAAACTTGAAACCATATTTTGATATCATGCCCAAAGTAATGATGTATAATGAGTATGCTTAATGAGTTTATATTTCAAAATTATGTATTATGATTCTTGTAATTTATGGCTTATCGATCTTTATCATAATAAAAATTACTTTTTCAGTTTTAAACATGATGCATATATTGATTTGGCATAAATGACAAAGACATGCTCATGTGAAATAAAAAGAAAATATATTTCTCTTTAAAATTTCTCAATCTCTGTTTATCGATTTTTTTTTAAAAAGGAGAGATTAATGAATCTATCTATGTTTCTTTTGCAATATATTGAAAATGATTTTGATTTGATGATTTAAATTTGAATGAGCTTTATCTTAATTTTTTTTAGATTTATAGCTTAAGATCTTTCTATGAATTGAGATCTTTTTCTCCTTGTTTCTTCTTGTCATTTACCAAAGAGGAGAATTTTCTAGATGGATCATGATCTTGATTTCTTGAATTCTACACTTGATCTTTCATTTTTTATGATTGAAATAATGATTGGAATATTGATGTAATTATGAATGATGATATGGTATTATGCATGCAATACGTCAACTTATGATAATGAATGCAATGATGAAGTATTGATGATGAAAAATTGTTTTGACATTCATGACTTGATTTTTCATCTTTATTATTTATCCTTGTCTTATTTGAATATTATAGTAAAGGGAAATAAATTATACTATTGTATTGTTATTCATCTCTTTTTGCCAATGACAAAGGGGGAGAAAGAATTGCGAGCGTGCACATCACGAAAAGAGGCAAACTTGCTAGCTTGTTCATCTCAAAAGAGAAGCAAGAAGTGCTATCTTGCAAAACTCAAGGGAAGCAATGTTTGCTAAGTCAGACATTTCAAGAAGATGCAAAAATAGTCTATCTTGCATATCTCAAAAGATATAAAATTTTGCTAACTTTCATATGTGTAAAATTGCTAGCTTGCATACTCTAATAATATAAGAAATATTTACTAGCTTGCATGTTCTAAAATGTAGTAAAATTCACTAGCTTACATGATATAGAACTTGCTATCTTGAACATCACCAAGAAGTGCTATCTTCCCTATCTTAAGAAACAAAACATGCTAACTTGTACATCTAGCAAAATTTACAAACTTACAAAATACAAAATTATTGCTAGCTTGCATGTTGTAAAATGATGCAAAATTTTGCTAGCTGGTGCTTTACCAAGGAAGCAAAAAATCCCACTTCTCAAAAGAGAAGAAAGAAAATTACTAGCTTGCATGATGATCAAACTTGAGATTATATTTATAATGCAATGATTTGAAACTATATCTAAAAAATTGGCTAGATGCACTTCTTCTTTTTGTTGATGACAAAGGGGGAGAAGTTATATTCATGATCATGCATGGAATGATGTATTGGATATTTTGATTATATATGGAATGATGTATTGGAAATTTTGATTATGCATATGATGCATGCAATGATGTGATAAATGTTGAATCTCGTATTTTGATGATGAAACCAATTGATAATTACGTTTATGTTTTAATCTGTATTTTGAGTGATGCAGGATGCTTCGATCAGGATGAGACAATTAAAGCAGGAAAAATCATGTTGTGTCGGAGGAACATGTTAGAAGATTGGACGTCGGGCCGGTGGATCGGTCGACGTATCGACAGAAGGCTTCGGGCCGTGGACTCGGGCTTCGGGCCAAGAAGAGCGGGTATTGTGCCAAGGATATCGGAGTTGTAGAGTCAACTGGCCGATTGGGCAATAGGCCGCAGGAGAGGACAATGCGCCGAATAATCGGACGAAGCGTCACGGGACCAATGACATGCCGGACAACTTGGTTAATTGCTTAGGATTAATTGTCTCGATTGAAGTTTTATTTTACATGTGCAGGATTAACTACGATGGAAGAAAGACATGCAGTAGGAGTTGCGCCGGAGTCAACACTATGATCACGTTGGGAGTTCGAGAGTTCGACGGATGTCCGGACGGTCGTTGGAGGTTCTGCGGGAACAAATCCGAGAAGTCCAGGAGCTTGCCAAAGAAGCTCATCGAAACTCACCAAGTGGATCGTTGCAAGTCCAGGAGTTTGCCAGAAGTTCGTCGGATCATCGCCGAAGGTTCGTCGGATGTTCACCGGAAGTTCGTCAGAAGCTTGCTGGAAGAAGCGATTGACACACTAGAGCATGTTGTAGTAAATGTCTTAAGAAATATCGTAGTTAGCATGTAGATTAAGTTAGGAATGGTAGGTGATCCCATTAATTTAATCTGGGGGCAATTGGCCCATTGAGAGACCCAAATTGGGTCGATTGGATCAACCCATTCGGACCAAAATTCCAGGCAAGCGATGGCACCGCTAGGGTCGGCGGTTGCACCGCCCAGGAGATGGTCTCCCAGGAAAGCTGGGCGGTGCAACCGCCCAGGTCATGCAGTGGCACCGCCTGGGCTCAGTCTCCGAGCGAGACTGGGCGGTGCAATTGCCCTAGTCAGGCGGTGGCACCACCTGGGCTCAGTCTCTGAGCGAGACTGGACGGTGCAAACGGCCCTGTCATTGGTGGCACCGCCTAGAGGCTTAGTCTCTAAGCTGCCAGGCGGTTGTACCGCCCCAGTCAGGAGGTAGTACCGCCAGGACCTTGGAAATCTAGGAGGTGAGATTTTTTAGCTCCAAATTCAAACTAGCTTGGGGCCTATATATACCCCACCCTTTCCTGCATGAAAGGGCACCGAAAGCTTGATCTTACTTTGTGATTTTAAAGCTCAAAAGTGTTGTAAAGTCTAGAAGTTCTCCTCCCTCTTTTCTTCCAAGTTTTGAGCTTTCAAGAGAGGAGAGAAATTCTGTAAGGGTTGTCTCCTAAGCCCATCAAAAGGAGTGAAACTGTAAAAGGGTGGTTGGCCTTCGCCTATCGAAGGAAGGTCTCTAGTGAACGTCGGTGACCTCGTCGGAGGAGGAAGCCAAAAGTGGATGTAGGTCAAGATTGACCGAACCACTCTAAAATTACGGTGCTCTCTGGTTTGCATTTATTCTTATTGCTTACCTTACTGCAAACCTCCATATGTGCTTTACTTCCTCTTTACTTTTGCTGCACTCCTTTATGAACTCGCTTTCAAGTTATGTTTCTGAAAACGATTTTACGTCGGAAACGATTTCATCGTACGAATGCAGTTTTAAACGTCGAAAGTTTTCTGCTGCACTGATTCACCCCCTTTAGTGCTCTTGATCCTAACAATTGGTATTAGAGCCTGATATTTTTCATTTCGGATTTACACCCGAGAGAAATGGCTCTTCATGGCTTTCAAGAGGGCTTATCGGTTGTTCATCCACTGTTGTTTAACGGATTGGACTATACTTATTGGAAAACTCGAATGATTTCTATGAATTTGGATTTATGGAATATTATTGAAAACGGTTTTCAACTTCTCTCTAAACCGATGAACGAATGGTCAAATTTGGAGAAGAAGTATTTTTCTTTAAACGCAAAGGTTATGAATGCCTTATTTTGTGCTTTAGACAATCAGATTTCTATATGTGAAACGGCTTTTGATATTTGGCAAACACTTGAAATCACGCACGAAGGAACTAGTAGAGTCAAAGACTCGAAAGTGAACATTTTATTGCATGATTTTGAGCTTTTTCGAATGCAACCAAGCAAGACTATAGGTGACATGTACACCCATTTCACGAATGTCGTAAATAATCTAAGAGTTCTTGGTAAATCTTTTTAGAATTTTGATCTCATAAGCAAGATCTTAAAATCCCTTCCAAAAAGATGGGATCCTAAAATAACTGCAATAGAAGAAACAAAAGATTTAAATATTTTTCCACTTGAAGAACTAATTGGTTCGTTGATGACATATGAAATGGTGCACAATGCACATGATGAATAAAACAACCTTCCAATGAATAGGAAGGATTTGGGATATAGAACATTTGAAGACCACTCGCGCATAAGCTCAAGTGACGGTGAACAAGAACTACAAATGAAATTTAAAAAATTAAAGAAATAAAAATTTAAGAACAAAAAGAATCGAACTACTTGCTTTGAACGCAAGAAGAAGAACAAAAAGTGGGATGAATCGAGCTCCTCCGAAGATGAGGAGAAAATCAAGAAAGGCCAGGTGACAAACTATGCCTTAACGACATTCAACGATGAGCTAATCGAAACCCCCTTAATTTATTTTGAAATTACTTGATATTTTTCATGATGCATTTTCCTTTTTTTTGTTTAGAATTAATTTTCTTGAAAATTACATGATTTATAATGAAGATGCAAAAATTAGGAATCATGCTTATCATTCTAGTAATTTTAAAAATAATCATGAAAATTATATGTTTATGATAAAAAAAAGATTAAAAATGCTTTATGAAATCATGCTATATGTGGTTAAGAAGTAATAATGTGTATCATGTTTGATTAACATTGTTGAATGGTATCATGTTTGATTAACTAATTTCTCGATTTTGATTAAATGAAATCATATTTGATTTGAAGTAATACATAATGATGTAATGAAAATATTAAATGTTTTTATATCATGATTGACGATTTTATGCATGAGATTTTAAAAGTTATACTTGATGATTTGGTCTTGATGGTTTTTATGATGAAATTCATTTTTCGATCCTAAACGTTGATGCATGTTTTTATTTGGCATAAAAGAAAAGAACTTGCATGTATGAAATAAATCACATGAATTAAAACAACTAAAAAGTGGAAATGTTTCTTCTTGAAAAATTTATTTTTCTAACTTTATTGATTTTTCAAAAATATAAATTAATGAATTTATTTTACCAATCTTGTGAATCTCAAGAAAATAAACATGATGAATATTTTGAAAATAAATGAGTGTATCATGCATTTGGTCTTAATGATTTCTCTTGAACATACTTTTTGAAATCATACTAGATGATGAATATCAAGATATTAAAATGATGTTATCATGGAACCATGCTTGATGATTTGTTTTATAAAATTTACCTTTCCATCTTAAATGTTGACACTTGTTTTATTAAAGGTAAAGGCATGCTTATAAGAAGCAAATCATATGAATAGAAATTTATAAAAACGAAATGCGATCCTCTATCTTATTGACTTTTCAATAAATCTATACTTGTCATGTATGAATTTATTGAATGTGACTTTGAGGATGATTTCGGATTTCACAAATGCTTCATTCATACTTATGACATGAGACACATTTTAAATATGAATCATGTTCAATGCTTCAATCATGTTAAATATATAAAATGAGGATAAATTTTGATCATGCATGGTAGGATATAATTGCTATAATGAGAATTTTACACTATTACATGCCTTAATAACATGTTGGAAATTATGTGTTTTGGATACAAAAATTTCCATGATCATGAGCATGTTTTATCTTCATGATTGTGTTTGAAAATCTATAACAAAACCATGTCCGAATGCATGAAAGTGTTAAATTTCATTTTTGGATTTTCTTGATCCTAACAATTCATTTTTGAAAATCTATTTATCTTGATTTGATGATTTAAATGAGCTTTATCTTGATTTTTCAAAATTTATAAATTGAGATTTCTTATGCTTAAATCAAAATTTTATATGCATGAATTAATATCTTGTTCTCTTACAATATTGAATGAATTCTGTCTTTTTAATGATCTCCTAAGAATTCTTTATGTTATTTAAGAGGAGATTTGTTAAATTGAATCACGGTTTCTCTTGATTTTTTGAAATTATAACTTGAGTATTCATTTTATAAATCAAGATTGTTTATATGTTCTCTCATGACATCTTTTAAGGCTTATGACATGAATTTTGTTATGTAAATTTGAATGAAATACATCTCATCACCTAATAATTCTTCTTGATATTCCTGATGTGATGATATGAATACATGAAATATTCATTAATTTATTTTAATGTATACAAATAAAAAGTTTCGATCATGCATGGTAGGATGTAATTTGACAAAATTGGTACCATCATGATGTGAAATAAATGTTGATTTGGAATCATGCATTAATGATGATTTTATATTTTATGATTTGGTATGATGCATGCAATGATGAAATATTCATGAATTTGAAATTATGCATGCAATACTTATGATAATGATGTACATGATGTATTGCATATGCTGTGTATTATGAATGCTTTAAATGATGAATGTTTGGTATCATGATCAAAATGTTGATAAATGCTTAAAAATTTTAATGTTTGAGTATCATGTAGATATCGTGCATGAAAAATAAGGTTTTTGTAATTGTGTATGATTTAATTTGAATATATAATGATGAACAAATAAGATTGATACTTACCTTTGTCATAATCTGAAAATTGATATAAGGGTCTTCCCTTCTTTTTACCAATGACAAAGGGGGAGCAAGAATTTCTAGCGTGGATATTATGAAAGGAGGTAAACTAGCTAGCTTGCACAATTCAAGACGAAAGCAAAAATTGCACTTCTCAAAAGAGAAGAAATTGCTATCTTGAACATTACCGATAATTGCTAGTTTGAAATCTCAAGAAGAAGCAAAACATGCTATCATGCACATCTAGCAAACTTGCATATTTCAAGAGGCAAGAGTTGCTTTCTTGAACATCTCTAAATTGCTAGCTTGCATGTTCTAAAATGTTGTAACATTGCTAGCTTGCAAGATGTAGAGCTTGCTATCTTGAAATCTCAAGAAAATACAAAAATGTTCTATCTTGCCTATCTCAAAATGCTAAACATGCTAAACTTGCAATTTGCAATGAAAGCAAAATTGCGAGCTCAAACATTGCAAAGGAAGCAAGAATCATGAGCTTACACAAGAAAGCTATCTTGCATTAGCTTTCGAAATCTTTGATAGCTTGAATGTTCTAAGCATGATGTAACACTTGCTAAATTTTCTAGCTTCAAAACTACATGATGATAAAACTTGATATTATGTTTTTCATGCAATAAGTTGAATTAATACTACAAACACATTAAAGTTGGACTTCTCCTTTTTGTTGATGACAAAGGGGGAGAAGTATGATGTTATGCATAAGTTTATGCATATGTTCATGATGACGTGTTGCAAGTATTCATGATGAATATTGCAATGACTTGAATTCAATTTAAATTTAAGGTTCTATCAATATGACATATTGATAGGGGAGTTTGTTTAAACTCTCGGAGTTAAGTTTAACTCCGTCATCAATTGGTTGTCATCATCAAAAGAGGGGAGATTGTTGAATTTTGTATTTTGATGATGAAACCAATTGATAATTGCGTTTATGTTTTAATCTGCGTTTTGAGTGATGTAGGATGCTTTGATAAGGATGAGACAATTAAAGCAGGAAAAATCATGTTGTGCCGGAGGAACATGTCAGAAGATTGGACATCGGGCCGGTGGATCGGTCGACGTATCGATAGAAGACTTCGGGCCGTGGACTCGGGCATCGGGCCAAGAAGAGCGAGTATTGTGCTAAGGATATCAGAGTTGCAGAGTCAACTGGCCGATTGGGCAATAGGCCATAGGAGAGGACGATGCACCGAATAATCGGACGAAGCGTCGAGGGACCAATGACATGCCGGACAACTTGGTTAATTGCTTAGGATTAATTGTCTTGATCGAAGTTTTATTTTACATGTGCAGGATTAACTACGATGGAAGAAAGACATGCAGCAGGAGTTGCACCGGAGTCATGACTATGATCACGTTGGGAGTTCGAGAGTTCGACGGAAGTCTGGACGGTCGTCGGAGGTTCTACGGGAACAAATCCGAGAAGTCCAGGAGCTTGCTAAAGAAGTGTTGAATCTCATATTTTGATGATGAAATCAATTGATGGGTTAATTGATCTAATCCATATTATTGAAGTTAAGTGTGCAGGATTAACTACGATAGCCTAAAAACATAAAGCAAGGATACCGAAGTCAAGTTCGATGGACGTTTGAGAGTCCGAAGATTCATCGGAGATACTGTCGGAACCAACCAAGAAAGATTGGAGACTTGTCGGAACTTTCAGAAGTCTGCTGAAGAGATCGTTAGAGGTTTGCAGAGATCACCAAGAAGGCTCGGCTACTCGTGGAATTCATCACAAGATCGGGAGCCTATTGGGAGTTTGCCCGAAGAAACTCGAGGGCGTATCGGAAGTCCACCGGAAGATCGCAGGAAAGCTTACCGAAACAAAACTCGACATTGGCCGGTTAAAAACTTGCTTAGGATTATGTTTTTAGGTATGTAGTTCACATGTAATTAGGGTTAGGATTAAGGGACAATCCTATATCTTGGTTAGGGGCCAACTGGGCCCAAAAGTGACCTGGTTTGGGACGGACGTGAAGCCCAACTAGAGATCTGTAAGGACGGGTGGTGGAACCGTCGGACTGGGCGGTGGCATCGCCCAGAGCCTGAAGTGTCAGGCAGTGGCACCGCCCAGCACCCTAGATCAACTGGTGGCACTGCTAGTACATTGTATGACAGACATTGATAGGCGGTGGCACCGCCATCGACAGGCAGTGTCACCACCAATACACTATCTGACAAACATTGACAGGCGATGGCATCGCCACCGATAGGCGGTGGCACTGCTAGTCTCGGAAACCCAAGAGAATTCAAATTGAATCCTCTTTGGGCCTATAAATACCTCTTAATTCACAGCAGAGAATACAACTTTTGCAAATCAATAGTTTAAGACAAGTGCCTTAGCAAAGTCTTAGCAAGTCTTGTTTTCAAATTGCTTGAGTGTTCACCTCCTTTCTTTTTGTTGAAAAAATCGTAAGAGTGTGAACCACTTGCAAAGGTTGTAAGAGGGGTATTAGTCCTTCCCCTTCAAAGTGATTTGCTAGTGGAAGTTGGGAGCCTCATTGAAGAAGGCTTCACAAGTGGATGTAGGTCATTTGACCGAACCACTTTAAATTGGCATGTTTATTGAATCTGTGAGTACTTACCTTTTTACAATAATTTTCGGTTTCTTACTTTACTCAAGTTACAATCAAGGCGAAATCTCCTTGCATTTTACGGAATCATTTTCGAACTTATAAGTTTTAATCCGCTGCACTAATTCACCCCCCCCTCTCAGTGCCGCTTCGATCCTAACAATTGGTATCAGAGCAAGGCTCACTCTCATATTTGGTTTAATACCCAAGAGAGATAGCTTACTCCGACATACATGAGGGTCATTCTATCACACGTCCACCTATGTTTAATGGGTCGGATTACACGTATTGGAAGACCCGTATGAGGATCTTCCTCATTTCCATATATTTCGAGCTTTGGACTATTGTCAAAAATGGATTTCAAAAATCTTCTCTTCCGATGAGCGAATGGAATGAATCGGAGAAGAAGGTTTTTGCTTTAAACGCAAAGGCTATGAATGCCTTGTTTTGTGCACTAGACAAAAATGAGTTTAATCGTGTTTCAATTTGTGATTCGGCTTTTGATATTTGGAGAACTCTTGAGATCACTCATGAAGGCACTAGCTGAGTGAAAGAGTCCAAAATCAACTTCCTTATGCACTCTTATGAACTCTTTCGAATGAAACCAAGTGTGTCCATCGGAGACATGTACACCCGTTTCACGGATGTCATCAATGGACTCAAAGCTCTTGGTAAATATTTCTCTAACTTCGAACTAGTAAATAAAATCTTAAGATCCCTTCATAAAAGTTGGGATCCAAAGGTTACGACCATTCAAGAGGCCAAGGACCTTAAAACATTCTCTCTTGAAGAACTTATTGGGTCTCTAATGACCTATGGAATGACGTGTCAAGATCATGACGAACTCGAGAACCCCCTTCCAAAGAACAGGAAGGATATGACACTCACATCACAAGAAGACCACTTGAAAGGAACGTCAAGTGATGAGGACAGTGAAAATGACATTGCACTCTTGAATCAAAAATTTTAAAATTTTTTAAGAAAGAACAAGTTTAAAAATAACACCAAAAACATACTTGAATAAAAAAAGGACCAAGTGATATGCTATGAATGCAAGAAGCCAGGGCATTTCAAAAATGAATGCCCCCAATACAAGAAGAAGCAACCAAAGAAAAAGAAAGCTCTAAAGGTAACTTGGGACGATTCAAGTGATTCCGAAAGTGAAGAAGCTAGCAATAAAGAGAAGGTAGGCAAACTTCGCGCTAATGGCTTTAGGAGAAGAGGTATGTTATTTAATTAATGAAGATTTATCTTTTGAAGAACTCTCTATCGCTTTTCATGAATTATTTGATGAATGTAGAACTATTAGTAAGAAGTTAAATATCTTAAAGAAAGAGCATGTTTTACTACAAAATAAGTTTGATAGTCTTCAAACTCCTCCATGCTCTAAGTGTGAGCATTTAGAAGCAATAAAAAATAAAAATTTGCTTCTTAAAGAAACCTTAAACAAGTTTAAGGTTGGTAGCAAAGGATTAGATATGATCCTTGCAAACAAGGGTCACGTCGCAAATAGAAGTGAAATTGGATTTGTAAAAGGATCACATCAAAATCCTACCACTTTCATAAAAGGACCTACATTACATGTTTCATCTTATATGAAATGCAACTTTTGTTGCAAATCCGGACATATTGCCTACAAATGTACATTTAGGAAAATTAGTCCACATAAATTAATATGGGTTCCTAAAGGAACTATAAATGATTCTATAATAAATAACAAAATTAGTGGATCAATTTTTGAGGCACCTAAAATCAAATGGGTACCTAAAAATCATCCTCTTTTGTAAACAAACCCACAAGCTAGAGCAAGAGATGGTATCTCGATAGTGGATGCTCAAGACATATGACTAGAGATCCATCTCATTTCTCTATGCTCACTAGCAAAGAAGAAAGGTACGTCACCTTCGGAGATAATAACAAAGGCAAAATCTTTGGCAAGGGAACTATAGGTAACAAATTAAGTTTTTCTATTGATGATGTTTTACTAGTTGATGGATTGAAACATAATCTCTTGAATATTAGTCAATTATGCGATAAAGGTTATATCGTTATATTCGAATCAAATATGTGTATCATCGAAAAACCAAACAATAACATGACTATGATTGCATAAAACAAAATAATGTCTACACCATCAACCTTGATGAACTAAGTAATAAGATGTGCTTCTCTGCTCTAAATGATGATGCTTGGCTTTGACATAGGAGATTAGGCCATGCAAGCATGAAACTGATATCTAAGATCTCATCTAGAGAATTAGTACAAGGGATTCCATATATGAAGTTTAATAAGGACAAATTATGCGATGCTTGTCAACTAGGTAAACAAATAAAAACTAGTTTCAAACCAAAAAATCAAATTAGCACCACTAAACTATTACAATTGATCCATTTTGACTTATTTGGACCAATTGACACGACAAGTCTAGGAGGAAGCAAATATGCTTTTGTAATTGAGGATGACTATACTAGGTACACTTAGACCTATTTCTTTGTTCACAAAAGTGATTGTTTCAAGTGTTTCTCTAAATTTTGTAAACTCACTCAAAACGAAAAAGGCTTCATGATTTCATAAATTCAGAGTGATCACAGTGGCGAATTTCAAAACCGTGATTTCCAAAATCTTTGTGAAGTTAATGGATACAATCATAACTTCTCCACCCCAAGAAATCCTCAACAAAATGGAGTAGTTGAAAGAAAAAATAGAAACCTACAAGAAATGGTAAGGACTATGTTAAATGAATATAGTCTACCCAAGTATTTTTGGGCTGAAGCCATGAATACGGCTTGGTACATCATGAATAAGGTTCTAATAAGACCGTCTTCATCAAAAACTCCCTATGAATTATGGAATAACAAAAAACTAAATGTTTCTTATTTTAAAGTTTTCGGTTGCAAATGCTTTATTTTGAATGAAAATGATGCCTTAGGAAAATTTGATGCTAAATCCGATGAAGGCATCTTTCTTGGTTACTCTTCCGTTTCTAAGGCTTTTCATGTTTTCAACAAGAGAACCTTAGTTATAGAAGATTCTATTCATGTATTTTTTAATAAAATTTCTGATTTAAAGAAAAATGATTTTGATGATGATTTTGATTTTGATAATTTGAATTTAAATGAACCCCCTCCTAAAAATGACAACTTGGAGGCATCTTCTTTCGAAATTTCATTACCCAAGGAATGGAAGTATATAGACTCATCCAAAGGAGCTACTTATAGGAGATACATCAAAAGGGATTAAAACATGTTCTTCTTTCAAGAATTTTTGTGCTAACGCTGCCTTCCTTTCTCAAATCGAACTTAATTGCATTGATGAGACCTTAAAAGATGATTTTTGGGTCATAGCAATGCAAGAGGAATTGGACCAATTTGAGAGAAATGAGGTATGGAAGCTTGTTCCTAGACCTAGTGACCATTTAGTCATTGGTACTAAATGGGTCTTTAGAGACAAGCAAGACAAATGCAGTATCGTGGTTAGAAATAAGGCTAGATTAGTGGCCAAAGGTTTCAACCAAGAAGAAGGTATCAACTACGAAGAAACCTTCGCTCCTGTGGCAAGATTAGAAGCCATTAGGAAGCTCCTTGCCTATGCTAGTAGTAATAATTTTAAACTATTTCAAATGGATGTCAAAAGTGCCTTCTTGAATGGTTTTATTTCCGAAGAAGTATATGTTGAACAACCTCCCGGATTTGAAAACTCTCTTCTTCCTAATCATGTATTCAAATTGACTAAGGCTCTCTATGGCTTGAAATAAGCTCCTAGAGCTTGGTATGAAAGGCTTAGTTCCTTTCTTATTTTAAATAATTTTACCAAAGGCAAGGTTGATACTACATTGTTTATCAAACAATTTGAAAACAATTTTCTTATTGTGCAAATTTATGTTGACGATATTATTTTTGGTTCTTCGAATGAATCGCTATGTGAATCATTTGCCAAATGTATGAGTCATGAATTTGAAATGAGTTTAATGGGTGAATTAACCTTCTTTCTAGGATTACAAATCAAACAACTTAGTGATGGTATATTTCTTAACCAATCTAAATATGCATTAGAATTGTTAAAACAATTTAACATGAATAATTCAAAAGCGATAAATACCCCTATGAGTACCTCCACTAAGTTAGATATGGATGAAAATAGTGAAAATTTCGATCAAAAAATATATAGGGGAATGATAGGTAGTCTACTCTACCTTACTGCGACTAGACCGGATATCATGTTTAGTGTAGGACTTTGCGCTAGATTTCAATCCAATCCTAAATTATCTCATCTTAAGAGTGTTAAGAGAATATTTAGATATCTTAAAGGAACTCCAAATTTAGGATTGTGGTATCCAAAATCTGATAAATTCGATTTAATTGCTTATGCAGATGCTGATTTTGGCGGATGCAGGATAGATAGAAAAAGTACATCCGGAACATGCCAATTTTTAGGACATGCACTTGTTTCTTGGACTTCCAAGAAACAAAATTCAGTTGCACTATCTACGGCGACATTGCTGCAAGTGCATGCTTTGCACAAGTTGTTTGGATGAAAAATACATTAGAAGACTATGGAATTCACTTGAAAAATATTCCCATAAAATGTGATAATACAAGTGCCATATGTCTTACCAAAAATCCAATTCAGCACTCTAGAACTAAGCATATCGATATTAGGGATCATTTCATACACGATCATGTTCTTAACAATAATGTCATTCTAGAATTTATTGACACAAAGCATCAATTAGCAGACATTTTTACAAAAGCCTTAAATGAAGACCAATTTAAATTCATTAGAAGGGAACTAGGCATGTTAAATTATCCCTAAAATTAAGCTTGTTTGATTGTATTTTTCGAAAAAAGTCTCATCCTTGTTCCGTTCTTTTGTGGATTTGATTTCATCCTTCTCTTTCAATTCCAAACGATATATTAAAGTATAACCTAATATCTCGACCTATCATGAGTCAAACACCTCTAAAAAAACAAAAGACGGGAAGAAAGAATTCCTTCTTCTCATCCGCGGCATGCCAGCGGTGGCACCGCCAGAACCGGCAGTAGCACCACCTGTGCGCTCGGGTGCCAGGTGGTGGCACCGCTCGTTTTGGCGGTGGCATCGCCCGAGAACCCCTTTATAAGCCAAGGGGTTAGGGCCAGCGGTGACACCGCCCCCAACCCGTGAGAAACTGCCTCAAGCTCTCCCACAACCTCTCTAAATCTTCATTCCAGCATTTAGAAGCCTTGGAGAGGGATTCTTGTTGGTCCAAGCTCTCCATCTTCCAAGAAATTCTCAATAAGGTAAAATCTGAAATTTTTCCTCTCTTCTCATTATTTTACCTACTCCTTATAGTTTCTTTCATCAATCATCTTATCTAGATGATGGCTCCTAAAAGATCAAAAGGGAAAAGGGTTGAAGGAGATTCATATGATCAAGACCGTTTTAGATCCAAAGAAGTAGCTCTTAGGTTTCCAAACTTTAAAACAAGATGTATCAATAAGGGAAAACACGTTGATCTCAATGAACTAGGAAACCTAGAACCCATTAGGTGGTTTGCACATCTAGATGCCCTACCTCTACTATAAATAAATGAACCAATATATCCTAGGTTAGTTAGGCTATTTTTTGTAAATTTATATGTGGATAATTATAGCCTAAGTACTTACCTACTAGGAACACAAATTAGAATTTTTGATAGTACAATTTGTGAACTAATTGGAATCACTGAAAAAGATAGGGGCTGTTAGTTTAGAGGTAAATGAGATGTCAATATAATCGGAGCAACTTACTCCGAAGCCGTCGAAACTATTTTTGCAAATCCGGACCTCAGCATAATACCCAAGAGTTACGAGCACTTACTGCCCTTTAACTCTAAAATCCTTCATCATATCATAACCAGCATATTATTCCCTAAACAATTTCATCTTGATGAAATAAGTCTAGTAGAAATAAGCATCATGTATTGGATTATGACCGGTCAACATAACTGTTTTAGATACTCAATCCGGCAACCATGCAGGATATTATAGCTAAAGACACTATGTCGCCATATGGAGGGTTAATCACTCAACTCCTACTTGCCCATGACATTTGTATCCCACCAGATGAAGAAACAATTCAAAGTGATCGGTATAACATCATCAACAGAAATCAGCTGAAAAGACTTAGGTGCACATTTAGCAACGGTATATGGGTTAGGCAACCTAGAAGGACTGATCCAATTCTCCCACCAGTAGAACACCCCGAAACACCAATTCTTAGGGGAAATGAATCTCCTACTCCTAGTCCCTTTGGCGCAGCACCTTCAGCTCCTGTTTCAACCTCCGAAGAACTCATTATGGCAAAATTGTATCAGATCAAATCGTAGTAAGAATAAATTCAAATCCAGCAAATTGAAATTTTGAAGTAACTACGACAAATGAATCAGAAAATAGATGTCATATATCAGCATTATGGCTTACCTCCTAAGGATTAATCGATGTAGTTTCTTATTATGTTATGATTACTCTTAATGTAAAGTTAGAAGTCTGTAATCTTCTTTTGAACAAAAAACTGAACCTTTGTTTAAGATGTATTGTTAAATTCTGGATAATTGCTAATTTGGTTTGGAATCTGGATAAATATTTCTTGCGAGATTAACTTTACATGATGAATTCGAATTTTGTATGATATGATCATAAACTACATGTTTCAAGTATCATCTCCTTATTTTTTTTTTATGACAAAGGGGGAGATGTTATGACTTGTATGACTTATACGCATCGATAGCATGACTTATATGAATTGTAAAAGCTTGTCTTATATGCCTTGCAAAATCTTTGAGTATATCGCAAGATTGGTTGATCATATGAATTGCAAAAGCTTATCTTATGCGCATCGATAGCATGACTTATATGAATTGCAAACACTTGTCTTATATGCCTTGTAAAATCTTTGAGTATATCGCAAGATTGGTTGATCATATGAAATCATTCCTCACATTTATATCATGAAATTCATGTTGAAAATCTTTATCATATTGAAAATTTTCTATTTCTCGTCGAAGTGAAAATTCTCTTATCATTTGACTTGAAAATAATTTTCAATAGCTGAAAATTATGGAAAATACGATGTTTCGTATTTGCTCATGCTTAATAAGACAACAATAAGTTCAACGGTTAGAACTTATCGATTTATGCTTGAATTCAAAAGGATGGAATTCAAGTGGTTTTATCTTCTCACAATATGGTATATAGATAGGGGAAGTTAAATTTAACTCCGTCATCAATTAATTGTCATCATAAAAAAGGGGGAGATTGTTGAATCTTGGATTTTGATGATAAAATCAATTGATAGGTTAATTGATCTAATCCATATTATTGAAGTTGAGTGTGCAGAATTAACTACGATAGCCTAAAAACATAAAGCAAGGATACCAGACACAAGTTCGATGGAGGTTTGAGAGTCCGAAGATTCGTCGGAGATGCTGTCGGAACCAACCAAGAAAGATCGGAGACTTGTTGTAACTTTCAGAAGTCTACTAAAGTGATCATTAGAGGTTCGTAGAGATCACCGAGAAGGCTCGGCTACTCGTGGAATTTGTAACAAGATCGGGAGCCTGCTGGGAGTCTACAGGAAGAAACCCGAGGGTATATCGGAAGTCTACCGGAAGATCGCAGGAAAGCTCGTCGAAACAAAACTCGATGTTGGCCGGTTAAAAACTTGCTTAGGATTATGTTTTTAGGTATGTAGTTCACATGTAATTCGGGTTAGGATTAAGGGACAATCTTATATCTTGGTTAGGGGCCAACTAGGCCCAAAAGTGACCTGGTTTGGGACGGACGTGAAGCCCAACCAGAGATCAGTAAGGACAGGCGGTGGAACCGCCGGACTGGGCGGTGGCACCGCCCAGAGCCCGAAGGCCAAACTAGGTGATGGCACCACCCAGGACCCGAGATCAGGCGGTGGCACCGCCAGTACACCGTTTGACAAACATTGGCAGGCGGTGGCAGCACCAGTACACTGTCTGACAGACATTGGCAGGCGGTGGCACCGCCAATACACTGTCTGACAGACATTGACAGGCGGTGGCACCACCAGTCTTTAAAACCCAAGATAATTCAAATTTGGAGCGCAAATTTGAATCCTCTTGGGGCCTATAAATACCCCTCAATTCTCAGCAGAGAATACAACTTTTGCAAAGCAATAGTTTGAGATAAGAGCCTTAGCAAATTCTTAGCAAGTCTTGTTTTCAAATTGCTTGAGTGTTCACCTCCTTTCTTCTTGTTGAAAAAATCATAAGAGTGTGAACCACTTGTAAATGTTGTAAGAGGGGTATTAGACCTTCCCCTTCAAAGTTATTTGCTAGTGGAAGTTGGGAGCCTCATTGAAGAAGGCTTTGCAAGTGGATGTAGGTCATTTGACCAAACCACTTTAAATTGGTGTGTTTATTGAATCTGTGAGTACTTACCTTTCTGTAATCGTTTCCGGTTCCTTACTATACTCAAGTTACAATCAAAGCGAAATCTCCTTGCATTTTATGGAATCATTTTCGAACTTACAAGTTTTAATCAGCTGCACTAATTCACCCCCCCCCCTCTTAGTGCAGCTCCGATCCTAACAAGAAGCTCGTTGGAACTCGCCAAGTGGATCATCGCAAGTCCAAGAGTTTGCCAGAAGTCCGTCGAAGCATCGCCGAAGGTTCATCGGATATTCACTGGAAGTTCACCGGAAGAAGCGATTGATGCACCGGAGCATGTTGCAGTAAATGTCTTAAGAAATATCGTAGTTAGCATGTAGATTAAGTTAGGAATGGGAGGTGATCCCATTAACTTAATCTGGGGGCAATTGGGCCCTTGATAGACCAAAATTGGGCCGAATGGATCAACCCAGTTTGGGGCCTATAAATACCCCACCCTTTCCTGCATGAAAGGGCACCGAAAGCTTGATCTTACTATGTGATTTTAGAGCTCAAAAGTGTTGTATAGTCTAGAAGTTGTCCTCCCTCTTTTCTTCCATGTTTTGAGCTTTCAAGAGAGGAGAGAAATTCTGTAAGGGTTGTCTCATAAGCCCGTCAAAAGGAGTGAAACTATAAAAGGGTGGTTGGCCTTCGCTTATTGAAGGAAGGCCTCTAGTGGACGTCGGTGATCTCGTCGGAGGAGGAAGCCAAAAGTGGATGTAGGTCAAGATTGACCGAACCACTCTAAAATTTCGGTGCTCTTTGGTTTGCATTTATTCTTGCTGCTTACCTTACTGCAAACCTCCATATGTGCTTTACTTCCTCTTTACTTTTGTTGCACTCCTTTACGAAATCACTTTCAAGTTAAGTTTTCGAAAACGGTTCTACGTCGGAAATAATTTCATCGTATGAATGCAGTTTTAAATGTTGAAAGTTTTTCGCTGCACTAATTCACCCCTCTTAGTGCTCTTGATCCTAACAATAAATTGGTTATTTCAATACTCATGTTGTATGCAATATTAAAATACTATAATTTCAAAGATTCTATCAATATGGCATGTTGATAGGGGAAGTCTGTTTAAACTCTATCATCAATTGGTTATCATTATCAAAAAGTGGAAGATTGTTGAATCTCATATTTTGATGATGAAACTAATTGATAGTGTTAATCTAATATGCATTTGAGTGACATTGGACTAGCTTCGATCAGAAGAGGCAAATCGATTTAAGCAGGAGGAATCAGATGTTGGGCCGGAGCAAACATGTCCAAAGATTAGACGTCGAGACGGAGGATCGGTCGATATGTCGAAAGAAGGCTTCGGTCCATGAATTCGGGCATCGGGCCATGAAGATCGGACATTGCGCTAAAGAGATCAGATGTTGCGAGAAGACAATATGCTAATTGGGCATTACACCAAAGGAGAGGATGATGCGCCGAAGGATTAGATGAAGCGTCGGAAGAACCAACGACATGCCAGACAATAAAGGATTCACTAGTAATCGATTATGTCTAGATCAAGTTAGTTTGGAGTATAATTGAGTCGGTTTAGAATATAATTAGACCAACTCAATTAGGGGCCAACTAGGCCCAAATTTTGGCTGTGTTGGGCCAAGTGGAAGGCCCAAACAGTGACCCAACAGGTGGAACCATCATGGCACAATCTTCGAGACTATATTAGGTGATGGTACAGCCTAGACATAGTCTCCGAGAGACTGTCAGGCGATGGTATTGCCAGTTTGGAAGGTGGTACTACCTAGACACAGTCTCCCAAGCAGTAGTACCACCAGACTAGGTGGTGGTACCGTCCAATGTCCGGTTGCAGGTGGTGGTACCACCCAGTGCAGGCGGTGGTACCGTCCATACCCGAAATCTCGAGGATTTATATTTTGGCTCCTAGTTTTGAAGTCATTCAGGATCTATAAATACCTAAGCTATTCCTAAATGGAGTAGCAAGAAATATTAAGCAAAACTCTATTGAAAACGCTATTAGAAAGTTGGGTTCCCTCCTCCTAAAGCTTAGAGAGAGTTCTAAGGGAGGTGTGTGATGGAAACGGAGAAAAGAGTTATAAGAGGGGAGTTAGTATTCGCCCATTGAAGGAAGACCATTAGTGGATGCCGGTGGCCTCGATGGAAGACGAATCGGGATTGGATGTAGGTCACGATGACTGTGTTGAATCTCGGATTTTGATGATGAAACCAATCGATAAATGTTTATGTTTTAATCTGTGTTTTGAGTGACACAGGATACTTCGATCAAGATGAGACAATTAAAGCAGGAAGAATCATGTTGTGTTGTAGGAAAACATGTCAGAAGATTGGACGTCGGGCCGGTGGATCGATCGACGTATCGACAGAAGGCTTCGGGCCATGGATTCGGGCATCGAGACAAGAAGAGCAGATATTATGCCAAGGGTATCAAAGTTGCATAGTCAACTGGCTGATTGGGCAACAGGCCGTAAGAGTAGACGATGCGTCGAAGAATCGAATGAAGCATCGAGGGACCAATGAAGATCATCGTGAAGTCCAGGAGCTTGCCGGGAGTCCACAGGAACATTGTAGAGAGATCAGTAGAGGTTCGTCGGAAGCTCCCCGAAAGAATAGACTTACGGACTTGTTTAACTCAGATTGTGTCTTAGATTTCATAGTTAGCACGTAATTGGGTTTGGGTTTTGGTCAACCCAATTAGGGGCCAGCTAGGCCCATGTAAGGATTGTGTTGGGCCCAATAAGAGGCCCAAACAGTGCCCCAAGAAATCACACCGTCATGGCACAGTCTTTAAGACTGTGTTAGGCGGTGGTACTGCTAGTTTGGGTGGTTGTACCACCTTTAGCAAGGTGCCAAGCGATGGTACCACAAGTCTGGGCAGTGGTACCGCCCATCACTGTCCCCCAGGTAGTCATATCGATAGACCTGGGCGGTGGTACCGCCCAGGGCAATGTCAGTGTCAAACTGACACTAGGCGGTGGTACCGCCCAACGCAAGCGGCCATGCCCGAGGAACCCTAGATGGGAAGGTTTTAGCCTTCAAGTTTGAATCAACTTGAAGCCTATAAATACCCCTCTCATCCTTAGTTAAGGCACACAAGCACAGAGAGTTCAAAAGTAGAAAAACGCTACTACAATCTCTTTAGCTTCCCTCCTCCACTCTAAGTTTAGAAATATGTAAGAGGAGTGTGAGTGCTTGTAAGGGTTATCTCTTAAACTAGTGAAAATGAGAAGAGGGGTATAAAAGGTGATTAGCCTTCGCCTATTGAAGGACGGCCTCTAGTGGACGCCGGTGACCTCGTCGGAGGAGGAAGCCGAAAGTGGATGTAGGTCACGTTGACCGAACCACTCTAAAATTGTCGTGTTCTCTGGCTTGCATTTTATTTTTACTATTACCTTACTCCAAACCTCTTTAAGTGCTTACTGCCTTCAATTCATTTATAAATTTGTTTCATGTTAAGATATTTCCGAGATCGATTTTCGTCGGAAATGGTTTTTATCATACGAAGTTGTTTAAACCGACGTTATTTTACTACTGTACTAATTCACCCCCCCTCTTAGTGCCGACTTCTTGATCCTAAAAATTAGTATTAGAGTCTCATGATTTCTCAATTGGTTTAACACCCAAGAGAAATGGCTCTTTTCATCTTTCAAGAGGGTCACTCTCTCATTCATCCTCCCTTTTTCAATGGGATGGACTACACTTATTAGAAAACTCAAATGAGAGTTTTCTTGCTTTCTTTGGATTTAAACTTATGGCATATAGTCAAAAATGATTTTCAAATGTCTTCTCTTCCAATGAACCATTGGAATGATTTGGAGAAGAAGACGTTTTCTCTATATGCAAAGGCTATGAATGCCTTGTTTTGCACCTTAGATATAAATGAGTTTAATCGTGTTTCTATTGCAAAATGACTTTCGATATTTGGCGCACTCTTGAAATCACACATGAAGGAACTAGCAAAGTTAAAGAATCAAAAATTAATTTTTGAATGTATGATTTTGAGCTTTCTCTTAATAAGAATCAAAGTTAAAGAATCATTGTTGACATGTACACCCATTTTACGGATGTCATCAATGGTTTAAATGCTCTTGGCAAATATTTTTTGGATTTTATACTTGTAAACAAGATTTTGCGTTCTCTTAATAAGAGTTGAGATTCAAAAATAATGACTATTGAATAATCGAAAAACTTGAACCAATTTCCAATCGAAGAACTAATAGGGTCCTTGATGACCTATGAAATGACATGCAATACACTTAAAGAACTTGAGAACAACTTTCAAAGAATAGGAAGGATTTCTAACTTAGAACATTTGAAGACCACTCGAGCATAAGCTCAAGTGATGGTGAACATGAACGACTTACTAAGAAATTTAAAAACTTCATGAAACAAGAATTAAAGAATAAAAATAAAAAGAACACAACTACTTACTTTGAACACAAGAAGAGGAACACAAAGTGGGATGAATTGAGCTCCTCCGAAGATGAGGAGAAAATCAACAAAGGCAAGGTGGCAAACTACGCCTTAACGACATTCGACATTGAGGTAATCAAAACGCCTTTAGTTTATTTTAAATTTACATGAGTTATTTCATGAGTTATTTTTAATTTAGTTTAGAATTAATTTTTTTGAAAAGTGCATGTTTAGTAATAAAAATAAAAATAGGAATCATGCTTATCATTCTAGTAATTTGAAAATAATCATGAAAATTACTTGTTTATGATAAACAAAATGATTTTGATTAAAAATGCCTTATGAAATCATGTTTATTTTTCGATTCTAAATGTTGATGCATGTTTTTATTTAGCATAAAAAAAAAGGCATGCTTGAATGAAGTAAATCACATGAATTGAAACAACTAAAAAGAGAAAAATATTTTTCTTGAAAATTCTTTTTCTCTATGTTATTTACTTTAATGAATATATTTGATCATCTTTTTATGAATCTCTTGAAAATGAACATGATGTCGTTGTATTTATGGCTTCTATGCCTTGAAATGATTGAAATATTTTATACTATTTTATTCTTCCCTTATATTGTTTACAATGATAACAGAGGGAAAAGTTATGATCATGCATGGTAGGATAAAATTTGATAAATTAATACCATCATGATTTAAAACATTTATGATTTCGAATGATGCATGCAATTCTTATGCTTTTTATTGTGATGATATATGTGATGCATATGATGTGTATCATGAATGCTTTAAATGATGAATGTTTGGCATCATCATCAAAATGTTGATAAATGCTTAATATGTATGATATGCTCATAATGATGATTGATTTATTCGGTATCGTGCATGAAAAATGAAATATAAGGTTTTTGAAAATATGTATGTTTTAATTTGAAAATATAATGATGCACAAATAAGATTGATACTTACCTTTGTCATAATTTGAAAATTGATGTAAAGGTTCTTATCTTCTTTTTGACAATGATAAAAGGGGAGCAAAACTTGCTAGAAAACAAATTTGCTAGCTTGCATAATTTGAAAGGAGGCAAACTTGCTAGCTTGCTAATGTAAAAAAGGAAGCAAGAAGTGTTATCTTGCAAATCTCAAGAGAAACAATGTTTGCCAAGTTAAACATTTCAAAAAGAGGCAAAATAGTCCATCTTGCAAATCTCAAAAGATGTAAAATTTTGCTAAATTTTTTATGTGTAAAATTTGATAGCTTGCATACTATAAATTTGCTTATCAAAAGTGCTATCTTGCCTATCTTGGTATCAGAGCAAAACATGAGCTAACTTGCACTTTGCAACGGAAGCAAAATTGTTAGCTTAAACATTGCAAAGGAAGCAAAAATTTGCTAGCTTGCAACTTGCATATTTCAAGAAGCAAGAGTTGATTTCTTGATCATCTCTAATTTGCTAGCTAGCATGATGTAGAACTTGCTATCTTGAACATTTCTTGCTTTTGAGATGGAACTTGATTTGAAGCAAAATTTGCTAACTTATGCATCTTCTAACTTATTTTCCTTCGGCACAACATGATTCTTCCTGCTTTAATTGTCTCATCCTGATGGAAGCATCCAGCATCACTCAAAACCCAGATTAAAATCATAAACAATTATCAATTGGTTTCATCTTCCTGCTTTAATTGTCTCATCCTGATCGAAGGATCCTGCGTCACTCAAAATATAGATTAAAATCATAAACAACTATCAATTGGTTTCATTATCATATTTAAAATACACTTTGATCTAGACAATTAATACTAAGCATTAATCAAGTTGTCCGGCATGTCATTGGTCTCTCGACGCTTCGTTCGATTTTTCGGCATATCGTCCTCTCTTGTGGCCTATTACCCAATCGGCTAGTTGACTCCGCAACTCCAATATCCTTATTATAATATCTGCTCTTTTTGGCTTGATGCCCGAATCCATGGCCCGAAGTCTTCTATCGATACGTCGGCCGATCCTTCGGCCCAACATCTAATCTTCTAACATGTTTTCCCCCGGCATAACATGATTCTTCTTGCTTTAATTGTCTCATCCTGATCGAAGCATCCTACGTCACTCAAAACACAGATTAAATCATAAACACTACACCATGATAAAATACTTGTTTTGAAGATAGAACCTTGAATTCAAGGTGAATTCAAGTTGTTGCAAATTTTATCATGAATATTTGTAACACGTCATCATGCATAACATGATCATACTTCTCCCCCTTTGTCATCAACAAAAAGGAGAAGTTTAATTCTCATGTATTTAGAAATACAAGTTCAAATCATTGCATAATAAATATAATTTTCAGTTTTATCATTATCCAAGCTAGCAAAAATTTTACAACATGCAAGCTAGCAATTTTGAGATGTGCAAGTTGCAAGTTTTACTTCATGAGATAGGCAAGCTAGTGATGTTCAAGATAGCAAGTTCTTTCTTCTCTTTTGAGAAGTGCCATTTTTGCTTCCTTTGCAAAGTATAAGATAGCAAATTTTACACATATGAAAGTTGGCAAAGTTTTACATCTTTTGAGATAAGCAAGCTTTTTTGCTTCTCTTTTGTCTAAACTATCAATTGTTGCTTTTCTTTGCGATGCACAAGTTAGCAAATTTTGCTTCATTCTTGAATTGTGCAAGCTAGCATCTTTCTCTTTGAGATGTACACATTAGCAACTCTTTCTCCCCCTTTGTCATTGTTAAAAAGAAGGGAAGAGTGTTAGGATTGTAGCAGCACTAAGAGGGGGGGGGGTGAATTAGTGCAGCGGATTAAAACTTCGGTTTTTAAAAAATCTTTCGTATGATAAGAGCGGAACTTGACAAGCTTAATCTTGAAAGCGTATTCTTAAATATGCGCAGCAAAAGTAATAAGGAACTAAAGCATATAAGAAGGTTTGCAATAATGTAAATAGCAATAATGAAATGCAAACCAAGGATCACGCCAATTTTAGAGTGGTTCGGTCAAATGACCTACTCCACTTGCGAGGCCCCTCTTCGATGAGGCTCCCACCTTCCACTAGCAAGTCTCTTGAAATGGAAGGGTAAATACCCCTCTTTCAACTCTTTACAAGCGGTTCACTCTCTTACAGATTTTCGAGAAGAGATGAGGTGAACACTAGCAAATTGAAAAGAAGACAAGCTAACACTTTTCTAAGACCTTTCTCTCAAACTCTTGCTGCTCAAACAGTTGTAATCTCAGCTGAGATTTGAGGGGTATTTATAGGCCTCAAGAGGATTCAAATTTGGGCTCCAAAATTTGGGCTCCAAAATTCAAATCCTCTTTGGGTTCCCGATGCTGGCGGTGCCACCGCCCAGCCAAGCGGTGCCACCGCCCAGCGCTTCGGTGCTGGGCGGTGCCACCGCCAGCCAGAGGGTGTCACCGCCCAGCACTTTCGGGTGCTGGGCGGTGCCACCAGCTCAGCCCAGGCGGTGCCACCGCCTACAAGTGTTTTCAGCCCCACTGATTGTTTTTTTACCCCTACTTGGGTTATAGGATTAACACCTAATCCTAACCCTAATTAATGTGCTAACTACGAATTTAAAGACATTTTCTAAGCTATTACAAAGTTCGTAAGTCAAGACTTCTTCCGCAAGCTTCCGGCGAACTTCCATGGTCTTCCCATAAACTCTCTGAAACCATTCTCATGGACTCCGACAAGCTCTTAGACTTCACGATTTGATCTTGGCGAAGTTCCAATTAGCTTCTTCGGCAAGCTCCGATCTTTCTCGGTGAGCTCCACGAACTTCCAACGAACCTTCCGGCGAAGCTTCAAAAAACCCTTCTACAAGCTCCTACTCATTCTCTGGCTAGTTCCTTAAAGATTCCCGACAAACCTTCGGACTTCCGTCGAACTCTCGAACTTCGCAACAAATCCTTTTTAAACTTTGACTCTAACACTTTATTTCGCTTTTATGTCTTCCTCATTATCATAGTTATTCCTGCACACAAAACTAAAACTCTACTCCGATCTAGACAATTATTACAACGCTAATCGACATTTCGCTTGTTCCCGCACGCCATTGGTTGGCGTTTAGTCCGATTTTTTAGTGCATCGTCCTCTCTTGCAGCTTGTTGCCCAATCGACGGTTGACCTCTGCAAACCCCGATATCCTTGGTGCAATTCTGCTCTCCTTAGCGATGCCTAACGTCCCAAGCCTTCGCCGCCAATATCCTCGACGTGATCTCCTTCTACAAGAACGCCAATTCCTCCTCGTTAACTGTCTAATTCTGATCGAGTAGACCTACATCACTCAAAATGCAGTTAAACATCTAAACACAATCAATTAGTTTCATCATCAAAATCCGAGATTCAACAATCTCCCCCTTTTTGATGATGACAACTAATTGATGACTAACGGAGTTAACCTAAACTCCCCGGAGTTAACCTAAACTCCCCGGAGTTTAACCAAACTCCCCCTATCAATATGCCATTGATAGAACACTTGGATTATCCCAAATCCAAGTAACATTCATCACATGTTATGAAAAAATATTTAAACCATCATGCAAATATATAAAATATTCAATTCAATGCATGAAGTCATCAATATACTTCTCCCCCTGTGTCATCAACAAAAAGGAGAAGTAGCTCTAGCTATTTTAAAAGATATGCAAGTTTTTACAACATGAAGCTAGATTTTCATCACAACATATAAGCACAAAAGCATAGCAAGATTCTTTAGTTCAATCATGGCAATTCAACACTTGCTTCTTGTGCAAGATTGCACTTTGCTTTTTTTTTTTGCAAGTAACAATATTTATGATGTTTGATATAGCAAATTTTATATCATGCAAGGTAGCAAACTTTTTGTGATGTTCAAGATAGTAAGTTCTTTCAATGAAATGATTGAGCTAGGAAATTTTTACGATATGTAAGTTTTACTACATAAAAGCTAGTAAAAATTTCAAAAGCAAATGCAAGATAGCTTTCTTGTGTAAGCTCATGATTCTTGCTTTTCGAGATGAGCAAACTAATAAGTTTTGCCCCTTTTTTATGTGTTCACGTTTGTAATTTTTTTTTGCTTCTCTTGTCTTGTGTAAGCTAGCTATCTCCCCTTTGTTGTTGTCAAAAGAAGGAAAGACCCTTTACATCAATTATGATAAAGGTAAGTATCAATCTCATTTGTGCATCATTATATTTTCAAATTAAAACATGCACTATTTCAAAAACCTTATATTTCATTCATGCGCGATATTGAATAAATCAATCAACATTATGAGCATATCATACATGATACATCTTTTTGGCAATAACTCATAGTATTTTAAATCATGATTTACATCATATGCAATACATCACATCATAATTAGAAAGCACAAGTATTGTATGCA
Organism: Musa schizocarpa; assembly: GCA_900464855.2. Lineage (NCBI taxonomy): Eukaryota > Viridiplantae > Streptophyta > Magnoliopsida > Zingiberales > Musaceae > Musa > Musa schizocarpa. The sequence continues at coordinate 6,290,642 of LS990916.1, forward strand.
TCATTACCAATCATAAATGTTTCATAATGGTATCCATTTTGTCAAATTATATCCTACCATGCATGATCATATCTTCTCCCTATTTTATCATTGAAAACAAGAAAGAAGTAGGGAAGAGCATAAAAGTGTAAAATATTTCAATCATTTCAAGGCATTTGTATCATAGATATAAAGAAATCATATCATCAAAGATAAGACCATTTGAATACCAAAAGACATGATTCATTTAATCAAATATCTTCCTTTTATAAATAACAAAAAATTGTAGGTGTACAAAGAAGAGATTGTGATTAAAAAAAGAATCTCAAGTAGTAAATCCAAGAAATCAAGATCGTAAGTTGAATACAAACTCATTCAAATTTAAATTGTCAAATTCATCAAAATCTCAACATTACTTTCAAGAGATTCAAAATGGTATACATAGATTTATAATAATAATCAAGGGAAAATCTTAGGAGATCATGATATAGATAAAATTCATTCAATCTTATAAGAGAATAAGATATTAATTCAAGCATATAAAATTTCTCAATTCATTATGAATCATAAAAAAGAATTATGGTTCCAAAAAATCATGATTCATTTAGGAAAATTTTTTCTTTTTAGTGCATGATAAGAAGAAATATAGCAATGATACCAATCATAATTCATTTGGATAGTAGATGCTAAAAAAAGGAACATTGAGGATACAAGATCTTGATTTTTATAGAGTAAATCTCAAGTTATAAATCTCAAAAAAATCAAGATAAAGCTCATTTAAATTCAAATCATCAAATCAAAATCATTTTTTAAGATATTCATAAAAAAGATGATAAAATAGATTCATCAAACCAAGAATATTCAAGAAAAATACTTTTATCTATTTAATTGTTTTATATAAGCATGCCTTTGTCCTTTTTGTGCCAAAATATACATATATATCATCAATCATTTAGGATCAAAAAATAAATTTCTTCATAAAAACCATCAAGATCATTATGTATAACTTTTAAAATCTCATGCATAAAATGGTATCAAAACATTTAATATTTTCATTCCATCATTTTGAATTGGTTTTATTGAACATAATTTTGAATGATTCTTATAGATAACTAAAACTTCTTTAGTTTTAATTTATACGATTGACTTTATCTTAGCATGCTCAAATTTTATTCATATGTCAAAACCATACATCATGTTTGAAAACCAAATATAAGGTTCAAAAAAATCATCAAGCCTTCCATTCAAAAGCCATGCATCGTCATTGAAAATCAATATGGAAATCGTCAAAATATACATTCTTACTTCTCAAACACATACATAAGATTAATCTTACTAGGTGTATAAGCATTAGATTTATATCTAACATTTTATTGCATTAACATAACACATGCAATTTTAAAAAAATTAATCCTAAACTAAATTAAAAATGACTCATGAAAGTATTATGTAATTTCAAAATAATTCAAGAGAGTTGAGTTAGTTACCTTGTAGTCGAAGCCCATCAAAGCCCAATTCGCCGTTTCATCTTTGGAAGTTCTTGATTCATCCTTGGGTGCCTTCCTTTTCTTTGGCCTCTTCCTCCGTTCAAGTTCATTGTTCATTTTAGATTTTTGTTTAATGAACTTATTAAGAGTTAGTGTTCGAAGTTCAAGTTCATCATTGTCCTCATCACTTGAGTCATCGTTCAAGTGGTATTTATTTGTCCGAGTTCTAAATCCTTCCTATTCTTTGGAAGGTGGTTCAAGTGTTCATTATGTTCATCATGTGCATTAAGCACCATTTCATATGTCATCAATGAGCCGATAAGTTCTTCAAGTGGAAAAATATTTAAATCTTTTGTTTCTTTGTATTGTCAGAACTTTTGATTCCCAAATTTTAGAAAGTGATCGTAAAACTTTACTAACAAGTTCAAAATTGAGAAACATTTGCCAAGAGTTTGTAAACCATTGACGACATCCGTAAAACGGTGTACATGTCAACAATGGTTTCACTTTCGCTTCATTTGAAAAAAGCTCGAAATCATGCATTAAAATGTTAACTTTCGAGTCTTTGACTCTACTAGTTCCCTCGTGTGTGATTTCAAGTGTTCGCCAAATATCAAAAGCCGCTTTTGCAATTTAAAACCGATTGAACTCTTTTTTGTCTAAAAGCGCAAAATAAGGCATTCATAGCCTTTATGTTTAAAGAAAACATCTTCTTCTCCAAAATCATTCCAATGGTTCATTGGGAGAGAAGACATTTCATATCCATTTTTGACTATGTGCCATAAATTCAAATCCAAAGAAAGTAAGAAAACTCTCATTCGAAGTTTTCCAACAAGTGTAGTCCCATCCGTTAAACAACGGTGGACTAACAACCGATAAGCCCTCTTGAAAGCCATAAAGAGCCATTTCTATTTGGGTGTTAAACCAAAGTAGAAAACCGTGGCTCTGATACCAATTGTTAGGATCAGAAAGCAGCACTAAGAGGGGGGGGGGTGAATTAGTGCAGCGGATTAAAACTTCGGTTTTAAAAAAATCGCTCAGATGATATAAGAGCGAACTTGACAAGCTTAATCTTGAAAGCGTATTCTTAAATATGCGCAGCAAAAGTAATAAGGAACTAAAGCATATAAGAAGGTTTGCAATAATGTAAATAGCAATAATGAAATGCAAACCAAGGATCACGCCGATTTAGAGTGGTTCGGTCAAATGACCTAATCCACTTTATGAGGCCCCTCTTCGATGAGGCTCCCACCTTCCACTAGCAAGTCTCTTGAAATGGAAGGGTAAATACCCTCTTACAACTCTTTATAAGCGGTTCACTCTCTTACAGATTTTCGAGAAGAGATGAGGTGAACACTAGCAAATTGAAAAGAAGACAAGCTAACACTTTTCAAAGACCTTTCTCTCAAACTCTTGCTGCTCAAAAAGTTGTGTTATCAGCTGAGATTTGAGGGGTATTTATAGGCCTCAAGAGGATTCAAATTTGGACTCCAAAATTTGGGCTCCAAAATTCAAATTTTCTTTGTTCCCGATGCTTTGGCGGTGCCACCGCCCAGCCAAGCCAAAACCACCAACCAGGTGCTGGTGCCACCGCCACCGCCAGCCCAAGAGGTGTCACCGCCTACAAGTTTTCAGCCCTTCAAGAAGTTTTCAGCCCCTACTTGGGTTATAGGATTAACACCTAATCCTAACCCTAATTAACGTGCTAACTACGAATTTAAAGACATTTTCTAAGCTATTACAAAGTTCAGTAAGTCAAGACTTCTTCCGCAAGCTTCCGACCTAACTTCCGACGGTCTTCCGATAAACTCTCTAAACCATTCTCATGGACTCCCAAGCAAGCTCTTAGACTTCACGATTTGATCTTGGCGAAGTTCCAATTAGCTTTTTCGGCAAGTTCGATCTTTCTCGGTGAGCTCCACGAACTTCCAACGAACCTTCAATGAAGCTTCCTCCAAAAAACCTTCGGCAAGCTCCCTACTCATTCTCGGCTAGTTCCGCAAAGATTCCCGACAAACCTTCGGACTTCCGTCGAACTCTCGAACTCGCAACAAATCCTTTGCGCTTGACTCTAACACTTTGTTTCGCTTTATGTCTTCCTCATTATCATAGTTATTCCTGCACACACAAACTAAAACTCTACTCCGATCTAGACAATTATTACAACGCGAATCGACATTTCGTTGCCCGGCACGTCATTGGTTGGCGTTTCGTCCGATTCTTTAGTGCATCGTCCTCTCTTGCAGCTTGTTGCCCAATCGACGGTTGACCTCCGCAACCCCGATATCCTTGGTGCAATTCTGCTCTCCTTAGCCCGATGCCTAACGTCCGAAGCCTTCTGCCGTCCAATATCCTGACGTGATCTCCTTCGGCGCAACGTCAATTCCTCCTGCGTTAACTGTCTAATTCTGATCGAGTAGACCTACATCACTCAAAATACAGTTAAACATCTAAACACAATCAATTAGTTTCATCATCAAAATCCGAGATTCAACAAAGAGTACAATTTTGTATCTCTTTTTTCCTTTACAATAATTTTCAAATCATGACAAAGGAAAATAGCATAGATGAAAATTTGATTCATGAATCTCAAAACAATTATTTTATCATGAATATTTCATCATTGCATGCATCATTATCATAAGTTAAAGTATTGCATGCATAATACCAAATCATCATGTATATAAAATATAAAATCATCATTACATGCATGATTCCAAATCATCATTCTAGAGTATTATTTCAGAAAATGATAATTATTGATTTTCATATCATTTTAAAAAATCATAGTGTTGCATGTATTTTTATCTAAGGGAAAAATCATAGTGTTACATGTATCATTCCAAAACATTTCAAGCCACACAAACCATAAATACAAGGAAATCATATCATGAAAGATAAGACTATGCAAATACCAAAAGACATTATTCATAAATAATTTCTTTAATAAAATGCAAGAAGTCATGGTGAACGATCTTGATTTACATAAAGTTTCAAAATATAATTATCAAGATCATAGTTAGTTTTATATATCTCCTCTTTAGTAAATGGTAAAAGGGAACATAAGAGTACAAAGGAGAGATCTTGATTAAAAAAAATCTCAAATAATTTCAAGAGATCAAGATCATGATTTGAATAAAACTCACTCAAATTCAAATCGTAAAATCAAAATCATTTTCAAGAGATTCATAAAAATCAATAAGATAGAGAAAAAGAATTTTCAAGAACAATGCTTTTCTTTTTTTTGTTATTTAAATTCATGTGATTTATTTCATAGAAACATTTCCTTTTCATTTATGTCAAATAAAATATGCATCAACATTTAAAACCAAAAAAGTCACTTTCATTACCATAAAAGTCGATAATCCATAAATCTCAAGAATCATCATGTATAATTTTAAAATCTCATGCATAGAATAAAATCGTCAATCATAGTATCAAAACTTTTAATTTTTTTATCATTATGCATCATTAAATCATTAAGCATGATTTCATTAAATATGAAGCATCTTTAATCAAAATCGAGAAATAATACAGAAATCTACATGATACACATTAATGCTTCTTAAAAAATATTCATAGGATTTATCTTAAGCATTAAATTTATGCCTAACATTTTGTTCCTTTATCATGCAATTTTCAAGAAAAATAATTAAACTAAATTAAAAATAACTCATTAAAAGCATCATGTAATTTCGAAATAAATTAAAGGTTTTTTTATTACCTCATCTTTGAAAGTCGTTAAGGCGTAGTTTGCCATCTCACCTTTGTTAATTTTCTCCTCGTCTTCAAAGGAGCTCGATTCATCCTAAAGTGTGTTCTTCTTCTTGCATTCAAAGCATGTGGTTGCGTTCTTTTTGTTCTTTAATTTTTGTTTCATTAACATTTTAAAGTTCATGAGTAGTTCAAGTTCACCATCACTTGAGGTTATGCTCGAGTGGTCTTCGATTGTTCTTAGTCTGAAATCCTTCCTGTCCTTTGGAAGGTTGTTTGTGAGTTCTTTATGTGCATTGTACGTCATTTCATAGGTCATCAAAGACCCTATTAGTTCTTCAATCAGAAAGGTATTCAAATATTTTTATTCTTGAATTGCCATTACTTTTGAATTCCAACTATTATTAAGAGAAAGTAAAATCTTATTCATAAGTTCAAAATCTGAAAAATATTTGTCAAGAGCTTTTAAACCATTGACAACATCCGTAAATTGGGTGTACATGTCAGCAATGGTTTCGCTAGGCTTCATTCGAAAAAGTTCAAAATCATGCATTAAAAAATTAATTTTTGAATCTTTAACACTACTTGTGCCTTCGTGTGTGATTTCAAGAATGTGCCAAATATTGAAAGCTATTTCGCACAAAGAAACATGATTAAATTCATTTTTGTCTAAGTTGCAAAATAGAGCGTTTAGAGCTCTAGCATTTAAAGAAAACGTCTTCTTCTCCAAATCATTCCAATGGTTCATTGGAAGAGAAGACCTATAAAAATCAAATTCAACCATATACCATAAATTGAGATTCAATAAAAGTAAGAAAACTATCATTTGAGTTTTCCAAAATGTGTAGTCTATCCCATTGAAAAAGGAAGGACGAATGAGAGAGTGACCCTCTTAAAAGCCGAAAAGAGCCATTTTAATTTAGGTGTTAAACCAAATATGAAAAATGAGGCTCTGATACCAATTGTTAGGATCAAGAGGTCGGCACTAAGAGGGGGGGGTGAATTAGTGCAGCGGATAAAAACGTCGGTTTTGAAAAACCTTTCGTACGATAAAAACCGAACTCGGAAGTGCTTAACTTGAAAGCGTATTCGTAAAGGTATGCAGCAAAAGTAATGAGCAACTAAAGCACGTATGGAGATTTGCAATAAGGTAAATAGCAATAAGTAAATGCAAACCAGAGAGCACGCCGATTTTATAGTGGTTCAGTCATCGTGACCTACATCCATTTTGCTGATTCCTCTTCCGTCGAGGCCACCGGCATCCACTAATGATCTTCTTTTATAGGCAAAGATCAATCTCCTTCTTACACCCCTCTTCTTCTTTTACCAGGTTTAGGAGAAAACCCTTACAAGCACTCACTCTCCTCTTACAGAATTCTAACACTTCGACTAGAGGAGGATTCTCACAAGGGATTTCTATAGCATTTTTCTACTTTTGAAGTCTTTGTACTTGTGTCTTTTAACCAGGGATGAGAGGGGTATTTATAGGCTTCAAGTTGATTCAAACTTGGAGGCTAAAAACATCTCATCCCGGGTTTCCCGAGCACGGGCAGTACGACCGCCTGCGCTGGGTAGTACCACCGCCAATGTTAGTCTGACACTAGGTGGTACCGCTACCTATGAGGCTGTGCTAGGTGGTACCACCACCCATACTAGCGGTGCCATCGCCTGGCACCCTTCCAGGTGCGATACAACTGCTTAGACTGGCAGTACCACTGCCTGACATAGTCTCGAAGATTATGCCATGATGATGAGACTTCTTGGGGCATAGTTTGGGCCTCTCATTAGGCCCAACACAGTTCTTACATGGGCCTAGCTGGCTCCTAATTGGGTTGGCCCAAATCCAAACCCAATTACATGCTAACTATGAAATCTACGACATAATCTGAGCTAAACAAGTCCGTAAATCTATTCTTCCGACGAGCTTCCGGAGAACTTCTGATAATCTTTTGGCAAGCTTTAGGACTTCACGATGATCTTCTTGGTGAGTTCTGATGACCTTCTTTGGCAAGCTCTGAGACTTCTCGTTTGGTTCCGTCAGAACTTCTGACGAACGTCCAGACTTCCAACGAACTCTCGAACTCCCAACGAAGTCGCGTCCTTAACTCCGGTACTTCATTTTGCTTTATGCCTTGCTATCATAATTATCTTGCACATGTAAAAATATACTTCAATCTAGACAATTAATGCTAAGCATTAATCATGCTGTCTGACATATCATTGGTCCCTCGACGCTTCGTTCGATTCTTCAGCGCATCGTCCTTTCTCGGGGCCTATTGCCCAATCGGTCAGTTGACTCCGCAACTCTAATATCCGTGGCACAATATATGTTCTTCTTGGCCCGATACCCGAATCCATGATCTGAAGCCTTCTGTCGATACGTCGACCGATCCTCCAACGCGACGTCCAATCTTCTAACATGTTTTCCTCCGGCACAACATGATTCTTCCTGCTTTAATTATCTCATCCTGATCAAAGCATCCTACATCACTCAAAACGAAGATTAAAATCATAAACAATTATCAATTGGTTTCATCATCAAAATACGAGATTCAATAATCTCCCTCTTTTTTATGATGACAACCAATTGATGACGGAGTTTACCTTAACTCTCGGAGTTTAAACAAACTCCCCCTATCAATATACCATATTGATAGAACTCTTGGATTCAAATATCCAAGCAAACATGTCATGATCAAATCATGCATAACATCAATATACTTCTCCCCCTTTGTCATCAACAAAAAGGAAAAGTGTAACAATTCATGTGTTTAGAATATAAGTTCAATATATTGCATTATAAATATCCAATTTTATAATCATGTAATCTAGCAAAAATTTTGAGTTTTGCAAGTTTGTAAATTTTGCTAGATATGCAAGTTCAACATGTTTGTTTTGCAATGTTCAAGCTAACAAGTGTTTGAAAAAGAAAGCAAGTTTTGCAACATAAAAGCTAGCAATAATTTAGAGTTGTGCAAGTTTGCAAATTTGCTTTTCTTTGCGATGTGCAAGATAGCATATTTTTGCATCTTCTTGAGATTTCAAGCTAGCAACTCTTGGTGATGTTTAAGATAGTAGTTTCTTATCTTTTGAGAAGTGTGATTATTTTTGCTTCCTTTGCAAAAACGGAAGCTAACAAAATGTTACATTATTTTACAACATGGAAGCTAACAATTTGAGATGTTCAAGAAGCAAGTTCTTTCTTCTCTTTTGAGAAGTGCAATTTTCGCTTTCTTCTTGAATTATGCGAGTAAGCATCTTTTATCTCCCACTTTGTCATTGTCAAAAAGAAGGAAAGACCCTTTATATCAATTTTCATATTATGACAAAGGAAAAGTATCAACCTTATTTCAATATGTTTGTGCATCATTATGGTTTCAACTTGAAATATGCACAATTTCAAAACCTTACATTTGTATCCTTATCTCATGCATGATACAAATAAATCAATCATTACTATGGGCATATCATACATGATATTCAAGCATTCATGATACATCATTTTGGCAACATGATCATAGCTTTTCAAATGATGGTATCTAAATGTTAAAATTCATTAGATCCTATCATGCATGATCATTAACTTTTCATTTGTATCTCATGCATAATTTCAAAATATCAAGAGAATTTTGGTGATCAGATAAACATTTCATGAATACAAGGAATTTTACATAATAAAATTCAAATCATAAATTCTCAAGATGTCAAGTAACATATCATGGTTAATTTGAATACATCATTTTTAGTGAATAGCAAGAAGAATCATAGCATGAAAAAAATCTTGATTCATAGAAAAATCTCATGTATCGAATATCGAGAAATCAAGATGATGATTAAAAAAAATTCACAAGTTAAATTCAAGAGAAAAATCATCATTCATTTTCAATTCATTCAATTTGTCAAATCAACATTTCTTGAGTATGTATGATATCAAAACATAGTTTCAAATCTTCAACATACAACATGCATAATTTCAAAAATCGAAAGGAGAAAGGAAGAATTCAAAGGTACAAAGATTTCAACCATCTCATTAACAAATGAAGGATCAAGTCATATATCCAAGTCATGTATCCAAAATTCCATGAATCATTTCAACAAATCTCCTTTTAAATAATCAAAATGATCATCAAAGGAAATCTCATGTTATTTTAAGAAATCAACATTATGATTTTGATAAAACTCAGTTTAAATTCAAATCATCAAAATCATCAAAATTTCAATATTACTTTCAAGAGATTCAAAACGGCATAAATAATTTTATTGATCTCTTAGTGAAAAATCGATAAGGTAGGGATTTGAGAAGTTTTCAAGAAATCTCACGTTATCCAAAATTCCATGAATCATTTCAACAAATCTCCTTTTAAATAATCAAAATGATCATCAAAGGAAATCTCACGTTATTTTAAGAAATCAACATTATGATTTTGATAAAACTCAGTTTAAATTCAAATCATCAAAATCATCAAAATTTCAATGTTACTTTCAAGAGATTCAAAATGGCATAAATAATTTTATTGATCTCTTAGTGAAAAATCGATAAGGTAGGGATTTGAGAAGTTTTCAAGAAAAATACTTTCCTCTCTTTTTTTTCAACTTATTGATTGATTTCATACATATATGTTCTTTTCTTTTATGCCAAATCCATGTATCATTCATTAATGCTGAAAAAGAACTTTCATTGCAACAAAGATTAATAAGCAAAAAATCATCATGCATAATTTGGAAATAGAAACTCATTGAGGATGATTTCATTAAATATAAATCATCTTCAATCAAAATCATAAAATCATCAAGATACACATTAATGCTTCTTAAACTAATCTTGTTAGGTGTACAAGCATTAGATTTATATATACCATTTTATTGCATTATTATATCATTAAAACATCAAGCATGATTTTATAAGGCATTCTTTATCAAAATCATTTTATTTATCATAAACATGTAATTTTCATTATTATTTTCAAAATTACTAGAATGATAAGCATGATTCCTAATTTTTTACATTTTCATTATAAAACAAGCATTTTTTTTAAAAAATAATTCTAAACTAAATTAAAAATAACTCGTGAAAAAAAATATCATGCAATTTTGAAATAAATTAAAGGCATTTTGATTACCTCATCGTCGAATGCCGTTAAGGCATAGTTTGCCACATTGCCTTTGTTGATTTTCTCCTCATCTTTGGAGGAGATTGCTTCATCCCAATTTGTGTTCTTCTTCTTACGTTCAAAGTAAATAGTTGCGTTCTTTTTATTCTTTATTTTTTATTTTATAAACTTTTTAAATTTATTAGTGAGGAGTTCATATTTACCATCACTTGAGCTTATACTCGAGTGGTCTTCAAATGTTCTAAGTCTGAAATCCTTCCTGTTCTTTAGAAAGTGGTTCCCGAGTTCTTCACATGCATTGCACATCATTTCATAGGTCATCAAAGACCCTATTAGTTCTTCGAGAGAGAAGTAGTTCAAATTTTTTTATTCTTGTATTGTCGTTACTTTCAAATTCCAATTTTTAGATAAAGATCTTAAAATCTTCTTAACGAGTTCAAAATTCGAAAAGCTTTTACCAAGAGTTTTTAAACCATTGACAACATTCGTAAAACAGGTGTACATATCTCCAATGGTTTCACTTGGTTTCATATGAAATAGTTCAAAATTGTGCATCAAAAAATCAACTTTAGAATCCTTAACTAGTCTACTTCTGCCTTCGTGTGTGGCTTCTAATGGGTGACAAATCTCGAAAGCCATTTCGCAAGTAGAGACCCGATTAAACTCGTTTTTGTCTAAGGCACAAAATAAGAGATTCATAGCCTTTTCATTTAGAGAAAACGTCTTCTTCTCCAAATCATTCCAATTTTTCATTAGAAGAGAAGACCTTTTAAAATCGGATTCGACAATGTTCCATAAGTTCAAATCCAAAGAAAGTAAGAAAACTCTCATTCGAGTTTTCCAAAATGTGTAGTCCATCCCATTGAAAAAGGGTGGATGAATGAGAGAGTGACCCTCTTGAAAGCCAAAAAGAGCCATTTCAATTTGGGTGTTAAACCAAATATGAAAAATGAGGCTCTGATACCAATTGTTAGGATCGGGGTCGGCACTAAGAGGGGGGTGAATTAGTGCAGCAGTAAAAACTATGTCGGTTTAAAAAACTTCGTACGATAAAAATCATTTCCGATAAAAAGTCGATTTCGAAAACATAACTTGAAAGCGTACGTAATGAATTGAAGGTAGTAAGCACTTAAGGAGGTTTGCAGTAAGGTAATAGCAAGAATAAAATGCAAATAAGAGAACATGACTGTTTTATAGTGGTTCGATCATCGTGACCTACATCCACTCCACCGATTCCTCCTCCGTCAAGACCATCGGCATCCACTATTGATCTTCCTTTAATAGGCAAAGATCAACCAATTGATAATTGATGATGAAATCAATTGATAGTATTTATAATTTAATCTGTGTTTTGAGTGATATAGGATGTTTCGATCAAGATGAGATAATTAAAGCATATTATGTCTTAGATTTCGTAGTTAGCACGTAATTGTGCTTAGATTTGAGCCAACCCAATTAGGGGCCAGCTAGGCCCATGTAAGGACTGTGTTGGGCCCAATAAGAGAACCAAATAGTACCCCAAAAAATCTCACCATTGTGGTACAGTCTTCGAGACTATGTCAGGCGGTGGTATCGCCAGTCTGGGTGGTGGTATCGCTAGTCTGGACGATTGTATCGGCCCTCGTAGGGTGCCAGGCAGTGGTACCACCAGTATAGGTGGTGGTACCGCCCAACACTGCCCCCCCAAGCGGTGGTACCGCCCATGCCCAAGGAACCCGGGATGGAAAAGTTTTAGGCTTAAAGTTTGAATCAACTTGAAGCCTATAAATACCCCTCTCATCCCTAGTTAAAACACATAAGCATAGAGAGTTTAAAAGTAGAATAACGCTGTAAAAATCTCTTGTGAGAATCCTTCTCTAGTCTAAGTGTTAGAATTCTGTAAGAGAAGAGTGACTGCTTGTAAAGGTTGACTCCTAAACCTATGAAAAGGAGAAATGGGCTGTAAGAAGGAGGTTGATCTTCGCCTAGTAAAGGAAGATCGATAGTGGATGCCGGTGGCCTCGACAGAAGAGGAATCAGCGGAGTGGATGAAGGTCACGATGATTGAACCACTATAAATTGGCGTGCTCTCTGGTTTGCATTTTTGTTTAGCAATTTACCTTACTGCAAACCTCTTTAATTGCTTACTGCCTTTAATTCATTTACGAATGTGTTTCAAGTTAAGATATTTCGGAGATCAGTTTTCAACGTAAACGGTTTTATCAAAATGAAACATATTTGAAGACGTAATTTTACCGGTGCACAAATTCACCCCCCCCTCTTAGTGCCGACCCCAATTCTAACAATTGGTATCAGAGCCTTGTGATTTCTCAATTTGTATAACACCCAAGAGAAATGGCTCTTTTCGGTTTTCAAGAGGGTCACTCTCTCATTCGTCCCCCCTTTTTCAATGGGACGACGGACTACACTTATTGGAAAACTCGAATGAGAGTTTTTTTGATTTTTTTGAATCTTGATTTATGGCACATAGTCGAATTTGGTTTTCAAAGGTCTTCTCTTCCAATGAACCATTGGAATGATTTGGAGAAGGAGACTTTTTCTCTAAATGCAAAGGCTATGAATGCCTTATTTTGCGCATTAGACAAAAACGAGTTTAATCGAATTTCTATGTGTGAAACGACTTTCAAAATTTGGCATACTCTTGAAACCACACACGACACAAGTAGTGTTAAGGATTCTAAAGTTAAATTTTGGATGCACGATTTTGAACCGTTTCATATGAAACCAAGCAAAACCATTGGAGACATGTACACCCATTTTATGGATGTCATCAATGGTTTAAAAGCTCTTGGTAAAAGCTTTATGAATTTTGAACTCATTAACAAAATTTTAAGATCTCTATCTAAAAATTGGAATTCGGAAGTAATGGCAAAACAAGAATCAAAAGATTTGAACTATTTCCCTCTCGAAGAACTAATAGGGTCTTTGATGAACTATGAAATGACGTGCAATGCATGTGAAGAACTCGAGAACTACCTTCCAAAGAACAGGAAGGATTTTGGACATAGAACATTCGAAGACCACTCCAGCATAAGCTCAAGTGTTGGTGAGCATGAACTCCTAATTAATAAATTTAAAAAGTTCATGAAACAAAAAATAAAGAACAAAAAGAATGCAACTACCTGCTTTGAATGCAAGAAGAAGAATACAAATTGGGATGAATCGAGCTCCTCCGAAAATGAGGAGAAAATCAACAAAAGCGAGGTGGCAAACTATGCCTGAACGGCTTTCTACGATGAGGTAATCAAAACCCCCTTAATTTATTTCGAAATTACATGATGCATTTCATGATACTTTTACTTTTTTTTTAATTTAGTTTTGAATAATTATTTTTCTTGAAAATTACATGTTTAAAAATGAAAATGTAAAAATTATGATCATGCTAATAATTTTAAAAATGATAACGAAAATTGTATATTTTATGTTAAGGGAATAAAATGTTAGATTTAAATCTAATAATGAACCTATGAATGTTTTTCAAGAAGAAATAATGTGTATCTTGATAATTTTTTATTTTTATTGAAACAATGCATAATGTCTTAATAAAAATATTAAGAAGTTTGATATCATGCTTAATGATGATGCATTGATTTTGTATCAAAAACTAAGCTTGAAAAGTTAGATTCACCTTAAAAGAAAAATACATATTTTATGATAAACAAACAAAATGATTCTGATTGAAAATATGAAATCATGCTTGATAAAATAATGTAATTTGAGATCATGGTTAATAAATTTATATTCCAAAATTATGTATGATGATTCTTACGATTGATGGATTATCGATTTTTATGGTAATGAACATGGCTTTTTCCATTTTAAACGATGATATATATATTTTGATTTGGCATAAAAAAGACAAAGGCATGCTTGTATGAAACAAACTAAAATGGGGAAACATTTCTGCTAGAAAACTTTCCCTTTTTTATTGATTTTTCCAAAAAGGAGATTAATGAATCTATTTGTATCACTTTTGTGAATCTCTGGAAAATGATTTTGATTTGATGATTTGAATTTAAATGAGTTTTATTCAAATCATAATCTTGAATTCTTCGAATTACTTGAGATTTTTTCTTAATCAAGCTCTCTTCTTTTTACCCCTATAATTTTTCTTGGTATTTTTTTAAGAGGAGATGTGTCCAAATGAATCATGTCTTTTGATATTCACATGATCTCATCTTTCATGACATGATTTTTTATCTTTGTAAACTCCTTGTATTCATCACCCAATTAATTTTTCTTGATGAGATGAAATGGATGTGATGATATAAAATTATGCATGAAATACTCTTGATATTATTTTGATGCATACAAATATGATATTATGATCATGCATAGTAAGATGTAATGTAATTTTGACATTTAGATACCATCATTTGAGAAGCTTTGATCATGTTGCCAAAATGATGTATCATGAATACTTGAATATCATGTATGATATGCCCATAGTGATGATTGATTTATTTGTATCATGCATGAAGTAAGGATATAAATGTAAGTTTTTGAAATTATGCATATTTCAAGTTGAAACCATAATGATGCACAAACATATTGAAATAAGGTTGATACTTTACCTTTGTCATAATCTGAAAATTGATATAAACGGTCTTCCCTTCTTTTTGACAATGACAAAGGGGGAGATAAAAGATGCTAGCTCACATAATTCAAGAAGAAAGCAAAAATTGCACTTCTCAAAAGAGAAGAAATAACTTGCTTCTTGAACATCTCAAATTGTTAGCTTCCATGTTGCAAAATAATGTAACATTTTGTTAGCTTGGGTTTTTGCAAAGGAAGCAAAAATAATCGCACTTCTCAAAAGAGAAGAAATTGCTATCTTGAACATCACCAAGAATTGCTAGCTTAAAATCTCAAGAAGATGCAAAAATATGCAATCTTGCACATCACAAAGAAAAGCAAATATGCCGACTTGCACATCTTTAAATTTGCTAGCTTGTATGTTGTAAAACTTGCATATCTAAAACTTGATAGCTTGCATGTTCTAATATGATATAGCACTTGCTAAATTTTTGCTAGCTTGCATGATGATAAAAATGGAGATTATGTTTATCATGTAATAAGTTGAACTTATATTTTCAAACATTTGAAAGTTATACTTCTTCTTTTTGTTGATGACAAAGGTGGAGAAGCATGATCATGTTATACATGATGAAGTGTTACAAATATTCTTGATGAAATTTGCAATGACTTGAATTCAGCTTGAATTTAAGGTTCTATCAATATGCCATATTGATAGGGGGAGTTTGGTTAAACTCTGGGAGTTAAGGTTAACTTCGTCATCAATTGGTTTTCATCATAAAAAAGGAGGAGATTGTTGAATCTCGTAATTTGATGATGAAACTAATTGATAAGTGTTTATGATTTAATCTGCGTTTTGAGTGACGCAGGATGCTTCGATTAGAATGAGACAATTAAAGTAGAAAGAATCATGTTGTGCCGGGGGAAAACATGTCAGAAGATTGGACATCGGGCTGGAGGATCGGTTGACGTATCGACAGAAGGCTTCGGGCCGAGGATTCGGGCATTAGGCCAAGAAGAGCAAATATTACACCAAGGATATTAGAGTTGCAGAGTCAACTAGCTGATTGGGCAATAAGCCGCAAGAGAGGATGATGCGCCGAAGAATCGGACGAAGCGTCGAGGGATTAATGATATGCCGGACAACTTGATTAATACTTAGTATTAATTGTCTAGATTAAAGTGTGTTTTACATGTGCAGGATTAACTACAATAGTAAGACATGTAGCAAAATGAAGTCCCGGAGTCAAGGACGCGATTTCGTTGGGAGTTTGAGAGTTCGTCGGAAGTTTGGACGTTCATCGGAAGTTCGGGTGGAACCAGCCGAGAAGTCTCAGAGCTTGCTAGAGAAGCTTATCGAAACCTACTAAGAAGATCATCATGAAGTCTAGGAGCTTGTCGGGAGTCTGTCGAAACATTGCCGGAAAATCACCAGAAGAACCAAGACTTACAGACTTGTTTAGCTTAGATTATATCTTAGATTTCGTAGTTAGCACGTAATTGAGTTTGGATTTGGGCCAACCCAATTAGGGGCCAGCTAGGCCCGTGTAAGGACTATGTTGAGCCCAATGAGATGCCAAAACAGTGCCCTAAGAAGTCTCACCATCGTGGCACAGTCTTCAAGACTATGTCAGGCGGTGGTACTAGTAGTCTGGGCGATTGAACCGCCCCTAGCAGGGTGTCAGGTGGTGGTATTACCAGTCTGGACAGTAGTACCATCCAACACTGCCCCCCTAGGCGGTGGTACCGCCAGACCTATGTGGTAGTACCGCCCAAGGCAATGTCAATGTCAGACTGACATTGGGTAGTGGTACCGCCTGTGGCCGGGGAACTCGAGATGGGAAAGTTTTAGGCTCCAAGTTTGAGTCAATTTGAAGCCTATAAATACCCTTCTCATGCCTGGTTAAAAAACACAAGTATAGAGAGTTTAAAAGTAGAAAAACACTATAGAAATCTCCTGTAAGAATCTTCCTCTAGTCTAAGTATTAGAATTCTATAAGAGAGGAGTGAGTGCTTGTAAAGGTTGATTCCTAAACTTATGAAAAGGAGAAGAGGGGTGTAAGAAGGAGGTTGATCTTTGCCTAGTAAAGGAAGATCGATAGTGGATGTCGGTGGCCTCGACGGAAGAGGAATCGATAGAGTGGATGTAGGTCATAATGACCGAACCACTATAAATTGGCATGCTCTCTAGTTTGCATTTCTGTTTAGCAAATTACCTTACTACAAACCTCTTTAATTGCTTACTACCTTCAATTCATTTATGAACGTGCTTCAAGTTAAGATATTTCTGAGATCAGTTTTTAATGTAAACGGTTTTATCGAAATGAAACGTATTTGAAGACGTGATTTTACCGCTGCACTAATTCACCCCCCCTCTTAGTGCCAACCCCGAGATTCGAGATTAAATTCGCAGGCAGCACTCAATCTGGGAGTTACGGTTAACTCCATCGTCGATTGGTTGTCATCATAAAAAAAAGGGAGATTGTTGAATCTCGGATTTTGATGATGAAACCAATCGATAAATGTTTATGTTTTAATATGCATTTTGATTGATGCAGGATGCTACGATCAAGATGAGACAATTAAAGCAGGAAGAATTATGTTGTGCCAAAGAAAAACATGTCAGAAGATTGGATGTAAAACCAATGGATCGATCGACGTATCGATAGAGGGCTTCGGGCCGTGGATTCGGGCATCGGGCTAAGAATAGCGGATATTGCACCAAGGATATCAGAGTTGTGGTTTCAACTGGCTGATTGGACAATAGGCCACAAGAGAGGACGATGCATCGAAGAATCGGACGAAGCGTTGAGGGACCAATGACATGCCCGAGAACTTGATTAATGCTTAGTATTAATTGTCTAGATCGAAGTGTGTTTTATATATGCAGGATTAACTACGATAACAAGGCATGTAGCAAAATGAAGTCCCGGAGTCAAGAACGCGATTTTGTCGAGAGTTCGAGAGTTAACTCCATCGTCGATTGGTTGTCATCATCAAAAAGGGGGAGATTGTTGAATCTAAGATTTTGATGATAAAACCAATCGATAAATATTTATGTTTTAATCTACATTTTAAGTGACGTAGGATGCTTCGATCAAGATGATATAATTAAAGTAGGAAGAATCATGTTGTGCTAGAGGAAAACATGTCAGAAGATTGGAAGTCGAGCCGGTGGATCGATCGACGTATCGACAGAAGGCTTTGAACCGTGGATTCAGGAATCAGGCCAAGAAGAGCAGATATTGTTAGAAAATAAATAGATAAACAAGTTGTAGAAGAAGTACAAGTTGTAGAAGAAGTACAAGTTGTAGAAGAAGTTGATTGTTATTAACATATCCCCCTTCCTTTTATACAGGTTAGAAGGGAGAGTTTTCCTCAATAGGTTAGAGGATTTCCCACAATAGAGTAGAGAGATTTCCTCAAACAGTTAGGAAAATCTCATCTACTTATCATGCCCCCGCAAGATGGTACTTCGATCAAGGGGGCCAATCTTGGACTGATATAATGCAAAAAGTTTACGAGCTAAAGGCTTCGTAAATGAGTCGGCCAATTGATCAGCTGTATGAACATGAGAAACACGAAGCTGACGGCGGACAACTTGATCGCGTACAAAGTGGAAGTCGATAGCAATATGTTTCATGCGGGAGTGGAATACCGGATTAGCGCATAGGTAGGTAGCTCCAATATTATCACAATATATTGTAGGGGTGGAATCGATGTTGAGTTCCTGGAGTAGATTCGTGATCTAATTGAGTTCTGCAGTAGTAGCGACAATGGCATGGTATTCAGCTTCAGTTGTAGACCGGGCGACTGTCTTTTGCTTCTTA
This sequence comes from Musa schizocarpa, assembly GCA_900464855.2. Lineage (NCBI taxonomy): Eukaryota > Viridiplantae > Streptophyta > Magnoliopsida > Zingiberales > Musaceae > Musa > Musa schizocarpa. The sequence continues at coordinate 6,309,299 of LS990916.1, forward strand.
GAACTCCAACTGATTGGATGAGCACCAAAGAAGATAATATATCTCGATGTGGATGTTCTATCATCAAGGTTACTTGCCCAATCAACATCAGCAAAGGCATGTAGATGAAGTGGAGAGTGTTTACGAAAAAAGAGTCCATGATTTAGGGTCCCTTTAAGATATCGTAGAAGTCTCTCTTGACCGCAGACCAGTGTAGAGTAGATGGTTGCTGCATAAACTGTGATAATTTGTTGACAGCAAATGAGATGTCTGGATGCGTGAGAGCTAAGTATTGTAAAGAGCCAACAACTTGGCGATATTGCAGCAGTCAGTCCTTCACACTTCAAGTACATCTCGTAGTCAGTCAGTTTATCATAGAGATCTTTAAAAGAGACTGGCGAGTCGCGTGCCAGAATTGTAACAGCCAATTCCTTATAGTCGGTGTCGAGACCATTGAGGGTATGAATGATAACCTCTTCGTCACATTGGGAATGACCTATCAAGGCTAAGTCATCAATGAAAACCTTGATATGTTGTAGATAATCAAAGATAGTACTTCCCTCTTGTTTCATCACCATAAGCTTGGATAGAAGACTGAGCTTGCGAGTACGCGAATGATTTGCCAAGGTGGTTTGTAGTGTAGACCATGCATCGGCAGCTGTTACACATGAAGATATCAAGGGAGCAATGGATCCAGCAACTGAAGCTTGAATAGCTTGGAGGATGAGATGATCTTGACGTAGCCACAGTTTTTAAGTTGGATTGGGTACTGGACTGGGATCACCGGGGGCGTTGAGCATGGCCGGAGGACAATTGAAAGTGCCATCAATGTAACCTAACAAGTCGTATCCAAATAAAAGATTAGAAAATTGAGCTCGCCAGGATGCATAGTTGCCACCCTTTGATAACTTAAAGGGGATCAGCGTGGCAACATTGATGGAGATAAGCCCTGTAGAAGAACAAGAAGTGGGAGTCCCTACAGGAACTGAAACATCAGAAGAAGTGAACGAAGACATTTTTTTTTTTTTTGGAAGAAATGCAGTGAATCCTTGTGTGATACTCAGGTCACACAAGGTTGAGAATGAGGGAGGGGGGTGCTGTTGTAGATTGCTGCTTGCTGCAGCTGATTGTAGAGGCTGCAGTTCGTCGGAAGATGGCCACAAAAACTACAACGGTACTCAAGACTGCGGTTCGCTGCTGTGGATTGCTGCTTGCTGCAGTAGATTGTAGAGGCTACAGTTTGCTGGAAGATGGCCGCGAAAACTGCAGCGATACTCAAGGAAACTGCAGTGAGAGAAATCTACAGCAATTAGATGTATAGAGGAAAGCGGCAGCGAAAGCTGCTGCGATAGAGGAAGGAAGATGCAGTGGTTGCGGTTGCTGCTGGCCGGGAAGCAGCTGCGACAACGAAGGAGGAAGACACGGTAGCCGTTGTTAAGCAAGGAAGACTGAGCAAGGAAGACACTATCATTCGCCGTTCGTCGCTATTGAGGAGGAGGACACCACCATTAAGGAGGCGCCGTTGTGTAGAGGGAAGCGGCAGAGAGTGTTTGCTATAGGCAGCAAATAGGAGAGGGAGCAAGGCCGGCGAAGAAAAGCAAGACCAGCGATGATGGAAGAGAACGAGTGGATGAGCAGAGCCAAGACGGTGCTCATTAGCACTAGCTCTGAATCCGTGTCTTATGCTTCTTCAATGACTCCGCTTGAGGCAGCGTGTTACTGTGGCCGCTTGGCTAACACACGGCGATACTGCTGTCGCCAAGGAGGAACTGCTATGATACCATGTTAGAAAATAAATAGATAAATAAGTTGTAGAAGAAGTTGATTGTTATTAACATATCCCCTTTCCTTTTATACAAGTTAAAAGGGAGAGTTTTCCTCAACAGGTTAGAGGATTTTTCTCAACAGAATAGAGAGATTTCCTCAAACAGTTAGGAAAATCTCATCTAATTATCAGATATTGCACCAAGGATATTAGAGTTGCAGAGTCAACTGGCCGATTGGGTAATAGGTCGCATGAGAGGACATGCGCCGAAGAATCGAACGAAGTGTCGAGGGACCAATGACATACCGGACAACTTGATTAATGCTTAGTATTAATTATCTAGATCGAAGTGTATTTTACATGTATAAGATTAACTACGATAGCAAGGCATATAGTAAAATAAAGTCCTAGAGTCAAGGACACGATTTCATTGGGAGTTTGAGAGTTCGTCGGAAGTCTAGACGTTCGTCGGAAGTTCTATCGGAACCACCCGAGAAGTCTCAGAGCTTGCCAAAGAAGCTCATCGGAACTTACCAAGACGATCGTCGTGAAGTCTAGGAGCTTGCCGGGAGTCCACCGGAACATTGCCGAGAGATCATCGGAGGTTCTCCGGAAGATCGTCGGAAGCTCGCTGGAAGAATAGACTTACGGACTTGTTTAGCGTAGATTGTGTCTTAGATTTCATAGTTAGCACGTAATTGGGTTTGAGTTTTGGCCAACCCAATTAGGGGCCAACTAGGCCCATGTACGAACTATGTTGGGCCCAATAAGAGGCACAAACAATGCCCCAATAAGTCTCACGGTCATGGCACAGTCTTCGAGACTATGTCACACGGTGGTACCGCTAGTCTGGGTGGTTGTACAGCCCCTGCAAGGGTGCCAGGCGAGGTGGTACCGCCCTACGTAGGCGGTGGTACCGCCCGTGCCTTGGGAACCGGAGATGGGAAAGTTTTAAGTTCCATGTTTGAATCAACTTGAAGCCTATAAATACCCCTCTCATCCCTGGTTAAAGCACATAAGCATAGAGAGTTCAAAAGTAGAAAAACGCTGCTGCAATCTCTTTAGATTCCCTCCTCCTAGAAATCTATAAGAGGAGTGTGAGTGCTTGTAAGGGTTATCTTCTAAATCCGTGAAAATGAGAAGAGGGTTGTAAAAGATGATTGGCCTTCGTCTATTGAAGGAAGGCCTCTAGTGGACGCCGGTGACCTCGTCAGAGGGGGAAGCCGAAAGTGGATGTAGGTCACGTTGACCGAACCACTCTAAAATTGTCGTGTTTTCTAGTTTACATTTTTTTCTTACTATTACCTTACTGGAAACCTCTTTAAGTGCTTACTGCCTTCAATTCATTTATGAACATGTTTCAAGTTAAAATATTTCCGAGATCGATTTTCATTGGCAAAGGTTTTTATCGTATGAATTTGTTTAAAACGACGTTATTTTACCACTGCACTAATTCACCCCCCCTCTTAATGCCGACCTCTTGATCCTAACAGACTGAACCATTATTAACTTGGTTCGTATTTCTTTTGAGCAATTTACTTTAACTGCAAATTTCCTTACTTGCTATACTCTTCCATATGCTTTCAATTTAAGCATCATTACGAAATGGGTTTAATCAAAACGAATTTTTTGAACCGACATGATTTTATCCGCTGCACTAATTCACCCCCCTCTCTTAGTGTCAACTCGTTCCTAACAATGTTAACATTGGATATTCTTCTTTCACTTTTTTCAAAAGAGTTTTGAGTAAACCTTTTAGCACTTCACCTAGCCTGCAATTTTACAGTGATCGCAAAAGAGGTCACTTCTTTTTAAGGAAGAAGGATTCTTATTAGCCCAAAATTTTTCTTGACCTTCAGGTAGCCCTCTTTCACCTTCACAACAACTTTCTTATTGTAGAATATGTTCTTTCTTTTGATCACCATGATTGTTTAACTAATACTTGAGATGTCATGAACCATGAAGAGGCTCCATTCAGTGCTAATCTAAGCATGTAAACCAATGGTAAATTTCACCAACAATAAATGGATTTTAGGGGAGATTACAAGTGTCATCGATTGTTATTGAAACTTGCTATAGTATTAGACCAATTGGTCCTGGCAAAAATTGTCATATTTCTTCTTGCCCATCAAGTAGAATTCTTGTTGGATGAATCTTTTAAATAGCCTGCATGTCATCTTTTTGTCATCATAGGTTCACAAGTTTGCTTTCCACAATACTAGAGCATAGCTTGTCAATTTAAGTCACACAAGCACAACTTTGTCTTCAACACTATACCTGTTTTGGGTTACGTAAGAGTCAAATTGACCAAGCCACACATCTAACATCACTGTGTTGATGGATCACTATTAGGTGAGGATGTCAATCCATGCTTTGAATCGAAAAGGTCGAAACATTACCTTTGCCATCATTTCCCAATGGCATTGTCATTACGGTATGCCTTCAACCAATTTATTTTGGTATTTGACAAAGATGGCTCCTTCTTTTCTACGAAGCGCTTCTCAATTGTCTTTCAATGTCATGTTAGCTCTAAGTTTTATAGTGGTTCGGTCATCGTGACCTACATCCACTCCCGATTCCTCCTTCGTTGAGGCCACCGGCATCCACTAACGGTCTTCCTTCAATGGCCAAAGACTAACTACTGTCTTATAACTCTTTTCTCCTTTTCACTGGGTTAGGAGATAACCTTTACAACCCACTCACCCCTCTCTTAAACTGAGTCAACACTTAGAGCTAGAGGAGGAGAATTCTCACAAGATTATGATAGTGTTTTCCCAAATTTTTGTTCTCAATTGATGTTTTAACCGAGCAATGATGAGTGAGGTTTTTATAGGCCCCAAATGGATTCAAATTTAGAGCCAAAATAATCTCATCTCGAGTTTTCGGATACTGGTTGTACCACCACCAATACTGGAGGGTACCACTACTTGCCACTTTGACATTGGATACCACCTAACATAGTTTGGAAGATTGTATCTAAGTAGTACCATCGCTTGACATAGTCTTAAAAACCGTTTGGGCGATACCAACACCCAGTTTGGGTAGTACCATTGCCAAACCTTGCTATAGGATATTAAATGGGTCAAACAGCATGCTCAATTCAACCTTGATTCAAGCCTAATTAGTCCCTAATTGAGTTGACATTACCCCAATACCGACTCAATTAAACCTAAACTAACTCGATATAGATAAATTATTATAAAGCACAAATCGTATGTTGTCCGACATGTCATTGGTTCTTCTAGTGCTTCGTCCGATCCTTCAGTGCAGCATACTCTCCTTCAGCGTATTGCCCAATCGGCTTGTTGACTCTCGCAACTTCCGATCTCCTTGGCACAATGTCCGATCTTTTGGCCTAATGTCGCTCCGATACTAACAATTGGTATCAAAGCCATGGTTTTCTACTTTGGTTTAACACCCAAATAGAAATGGCTCTTTGAGGCTTTCAAAAGGGTCACTGTCTCATTCATCCTCCCTTTTTCAATGGGACAGACTACATTAATTGGAAAACTCGAATGAGAGTTTTCTTACTTTCGTTGAATCTTGAGCTTTGGAATATTATTGAAAATGGATTTAAAAAATCTTCTCTTCCGATGAGCGAATGGGATGAATCAAAGAAGAAAGTTTTGCTTTAAATGCAAAGGCTATGAATGCCTTATATTGTGCACTTGACAAAAATGAATTTAATCACGTTTCGATTTGTGATTTGACTTTTGATATTTGGAGAACTCTTGAGGTCACTCATGAAGGCACTAGCCAAGTGAAAGAGTCCAAAATCAACATTCTTATGCACTCTTATAAATTTTTCTGAATGAAACAAAGTGAGTCCATCGGAGACATGTACACCCATTTCACGGATGTCATCAATGGATTCAAAACTCTTGGTAAAAGTTATTTCTAACTTTGAACTAGTAACTAAAATCTTAAGATCCCTTCCAAAAAGTTAGGATCCAAAAATTACGGCCATTCAAGAGGCCAAGGATCTTAAAACATTTCCTCTCGAAGAACTAATTGGGTCTTTAATGACCTACGAAATGAACAATGTGATAAAAAGGGAACTCGAGAACAACCTTCCAAAGGACATGAAAGATTTGGGACATAGAACACATGAAGACCACTCGAGCATAAGCTCAAGTGATGGTGAACTTAAACTACAAATGAAACAAAAATTAAAAAATAAAAAGAACGGAACTACTTGTTTTAAACGCAAGAAGAATAAAAATTGGGATGAATTGAGCTCCTTCGAAGATGAGGAGAAAATCAAGAAAGGCAAGGTGGCAAACTACGCCTCAACGACATTCAATGATGAGGTAATTGAAACCCTCTTAATTTATTTTGAAATTACTTGATGTTTTCCATGATGCATTTTTTTTTTGAATAATTATTCTTCTTGAAAATTGCATGTTTTATGTTAATGGAATAAAATGTTAGATTTAAATCTAATGATCATATGTATGTTTTTCTTAAGAAGAAAGAAATGTGTATCTTGATGATTTTCGATTTTGATTGAAACCATGCTTGTTATCTTAATGAAAATATTAAGAAGTTTAATATCATGCTTAATGATGATGCATAGCCTTTGTATGGAAAACTAAGCATGAAAAGATAGATTCACCTAAAAAGAAAAATGCATGACTACAATAAATAACAAAATGATTTTGGTTGAAAATACCTTATGCTCAATGAAACCATGATTGATGTATATCTTTTATGTTTAATTATTTCTTTTGTCTTGTATGTCTTATCATGATGGATATTTTGAAAATAAATGAAATCATGCTTATCATTCTAGTATTTTTGAAAATAATCATAAAAATTCCATGTTTATGACAAACAAAATGATTTTGATTAAAAATGCCTTATGAAATATGATATCATGCCTAATAAATTTATTTTTTTTGAAACTATGCATGATGATGTTGCATTTTGGGTAATTTATAGTTTATTAATTTTGATGATTTCCATAATGATCTTTTAGGATTTATTGACTATCGATTTATACCGTGATAAAAGTGGCTTTAAAAATAATGCATGTTTTGATTTGATATAAATGAAATAGGCATGCTTGATGATTAATGATTGTATACTTTAAAAATGAGGATTGTCGATTGACAATTGACGATTCATGATTCACGATAATAAGAGTGGCTATTAAATATAAATGAAATAGTGTCATGCTTGACGATTGTATACTTAATGATGCATAAAGTTATAATTAAAATATTAAAATTTTGATACTATGATTTGATGATTTTATGCATGAGATTTTAAAGTGATACATGATGATCTTATGGTTTATTGATCTTGAAGGTTTTTATGAAGAAATTTATTTTTCTATCCTAAACGTTGATGCATGTTTTTATTTGACAAAAAGGACAAAGGCATGCTTATATGAAACAACTAAATAGATAAAAGTATTTTTCTTGATAATTCTTAGTTTGATGAATCTATTTTATCATCTTTTTATGAATCTCTTGAAAATGATTTTGATTTGATGATTTGAATTTGAATGAGCTTTATCTTGATTTTTTTAGATTTATAACTTGATATTTACTCTATAAAAATCAAGATCTTCTATCCTCTATGTTCCTTTTTAACATCTACTATCCAAATGAATTATGATTGGTATCATTGTTATATTTCTTCTTGCCGTGCATTAAAGATAAAATTTTCCTAAATGAATCGTGATTTTTCGGAACCACAATTCTTTTTATGATTCATAATGAATTGAGAAATTTTATATGCTTGAATTAATATCTTGTTCTCCTACAAGACTGAATGAATTTTATCTATATCATAATCTCCTAAGATCTCTCTTTGAATATTTAAAGAGGAGCATTTTCTAGATGAATCAAAATTTTGATCATTGAATATTTGATATGCATGTAATGAGATCTTGCTCTCCTACTATTTTTTCTATTCACCAAAAAGAAGACTAGTTCTAATAAACCATGATATGCTATATGAATTTTATTGCATTCATGAAGTAATATCTCATCACCAATTTTTGTTTATATTCCTTCATGTGATGATATGAATGTATAAAACACTTATGATATGATTTTTTATACAATTTCATGTATTCATGAAATATTTATCTCATCACCCAATTAATTCCTCTTGATACTCCTAATGTGATGAAATGAAATTATGCATGAAATACAAATGGGGAGAAGTTTTTATCATGCACGGTAGGATGCAATTTGATAAATTAATACCATCATGATATGAAACATTTATGATTTAAAATTATGCATGCAATTGCTTTTTATTATGATGATATATGCATATAATGTGTATTATGAATGCTCTAAATGATGAATGCTTGGTATCATGATCAAAATATTGATGAATGCTACGATTTATTACCAAAATGATGTATCATGTATGATATGCCCATAGTGATTAATTTATTTGTATAATGCATGAAGGATACAAATGTAAAGTTTTGAAGTTGTGCATATTTTATTTTGAAAACATAATGATGCACAAATAAGATTGATATTTACCTTTGTCATGATTTAGAAATTGATGTAAAGGGTCTTCCCTTCTTTTTGACAATGACAAAGGGGGAGATAACTAGCTTTCACAAGACAAGGGAAGCAAAAATTGTTAGGATCGGAGCGGCACTAAGAGGGGGGGGTGAATTAGTGCCGCAGATTAAAACTTCGGTTTTAATAAATCTTTCGTATGATAAGAATAATGTTTCGTTTGAAACCGTTTCAATTGCGTTGAAAGTGTACGTAATAAGATGAGGGCAGTGAACTTAGCAAAGTAAAGGTTTGCAGAAAGATAAATGCATAAACATAAACGCAAACCGGAGATTACGCCGATTTTAGAGTGGTTCGGTTAAATGACCTACATCCACTTGCGAGGCCCCTCTTCGATGAGGCTCCCACCTTCCACTAGCAAATCTCTTGAAATGGAAGGGCAAATACCCCTCTTACAACCTTTTACAAACAGTTCAACCTCTTACAAATTTTCAGCAAGAAAGGAGGAGAACTTTTCTAGCAAATTGAAAACTAGACTTGCTAAGACTTTCTAAGACTTTTCTCTCAATCAATTGCTGCTCAAAAAGTTGTAATCTCAGCTGAGATTTGAGGGGTATTTATAGGCCTCAAGAGGATTCAAATTTGGGCTTCAAATTTGAATTCTCGTGGAGTATCCGATACTGGCGGTGCCACCGCCTGGCTCTCGGGTACTGGGCGGTGCCACCGTCCAGCCCAGGCGGTGCCACCGCCCAGCTCTCGGGTGCTAGACGGTGCAACCGCCTAGTCTGGCAGTGCCACCGCCAGACTCTTCGGTTGACTGGTTGGGCTTCAAACTTAGCCCAAACCAAGTCTAATTTTAGGCCCAATTGGCCCCTAACCAGGATATAGGATTATTTCTTAATCCTAATCCTAATTACACGTTAAATACTTAACAAAAACATATCCTAAGCAAATTTTCAACCGCGAACGTCAAGTCTTGTTCCGGCGAGCTTTCCGACGAACTTCTGCCGACGGGCTCCCAGCAAGCTCCCGAACTTGTGATGACTTTAATGAGTAGCCGAGCCTTCTCGGTGATCCCCGTGAACCTCCGACGATCTCCTCGGCGAACTTCCGAAAATTCCGACAGGTTTCCGATTTTTTCGGTTGGTTCCGGCAGCATCTCCGACTATTCTTCGAACTCTCAAACGTCCATCCAATTTGACTCCGGTATCCTTGCTTTGTGTTTTCTGGTTATCGTAGTTAATCCTGTACACTTAACTCAATAATATGGATTAGATCAATTAACTCATCAATTGATTACATCATCAAAATCCGAGATTCAACAATCTCCCCCTTTTTTATGATGACAATTAATTGATGACGGAGTTAAACATAACTCCCCCTCTCTTTATGCCATATTATGAGAAGATAAAGCACTTGAATTTCATCCCATCGAATTCAAGCATAAACCGATAAGTTCTAACCGTAGAACTTATCGTTGTTCTCATTAAGTATAATGCGAAACTTTGATGAAAATATTTTTCAAGTCGAAAGATAAGAGATAAAGATTTTCAACATGATCATATATTTTAGATATGCATTCAATATGATCAATTGATTGTGCGATATGCTCAAAGATTATGCAAGGCACATAAGACATTCATATCACATTTGCTTATATAAGTTAAGTCATCATTTTTTTTATTCATATCACATTTGCTTATATAAGTTAAATCATCATTTTTCTCCCCCTTTGTCATCAACAAAAAGGAAAAACTATTTTCCAGAAAAATTTAGCATTCATTCTATCAAAAATTCATGTTCAAAGAGAAAGATAAGCATTCATCCAGAAGCATATATCCAGAATTTAAATAACAAAAGTTCAGTTTTTGTTCAAAAGATGACAAGCTTGGAACATGAGAGCAAGAGTAAAACAAAACAGAATACAAAGATACATCAGTCCGTAGGAGGTAATCCATAGTGATGATATATAACATTTATTTTTTGGTTTAGCTGTCTGAACAAGCGGTGCCACCGCCTGAACAAGCGGTGCCACCGCCTGGCGCCCGACGCTCAGGCGGTGCTATCGCCGATTCTGGCGGTGCCACCGCTGGCTGGCCGCGGAAGAAGAAAAAAAAAATTTTCTTCCTTCTTCTTGAATTCCAGAGGTCTTTGACGCAAGCAAAGGTTGAGATATTGAGTTGTATTTTAATATTTCATTTGGAATCGAAAGAAGAGGATGAAATCAAATCCACAAACGAGCGGGACAAGGATGAGCCAATCTTCGTAAACTACATTCAAACGTCTTACTCTAAGGGACAATTTAACATGCCCAGTTCCCTTCTAATAAATTCAAATTGGTCTTCATTTAGGGCTTTTGTAAATATATCTGCTAATTGATGCTTTGTGTCAATGAATTCTAGAACAACATCATTGTTAAGGACATGATCGCATATGAAATGGTGCCTAACGTCGATGTGCTTAGTTCTAGAGTGCTGAATTGGATTTTTAGTAAGACATATGGCACTAGTATTGTCACATTTTATGGGGATATTTTTAAAATGAATTCCATAGTCTTCTAATGTATTTTTCATCCATACAACTTGTGCACAGCATGCACTCACAGCAATGTATTCGGCTTCCGCCGTAGATAGTGCAACTGAATTTTGTTTCTTGGAAGTCCAAGAAACAAGTGCATGTCCTAAAAATTGGCATGTTCCGGATATACTTTTTCTATTAATCCTACATCCCCCAAAATCGGCATCCGCATAAGCCATTAAATCAAAATTTTCGGATTTTGGATACCATAAACCTAAATTTGGAGTTCCTTTGATTGAAACCTAGCACAAAGTCCTACGCTAAACATGATATCTGGTCTAGTCGCGGTAAGGTAGAGTAGACTACCTATCATACCCCTATATGTTTTTTGATCGAAATTTTTACTATTTTCATCCATATCTAACTTGGTCGCAGTACTCATAGGAGTGTTTATTGCTTTTGAATTATCCATGTTAAATCGTTTTAACAATTCTAACGTATATTTAGATTGGTTAAGAAATATACCATCCTTAAGTTGTTCGATTTGTAATCCTAAAAAGAAAGTTAATTCTCCCATTAAACTCATTTCAAATTCATGACACATAGATGTGGCAAATGTTTCACGTAGTGATTCATCCGTAGATCCAAAAATAATATCGTCGACATAAATTTGCACAATAAGAAAATTATTTTCAAAATGTTTAATAAACAATGTAGTATCAACCTTGCCTTTGGTAAAATTATTTAAAATAAGAAAGGAACTAAGCCTTTCATACCAAGCTCTAGGAGCTTGTTTCAAGCCATAGAGAGCCTTAGTCAATTTGAATACATGATTAGGAAGAAGAGAATTTTCAAATCCGGGAGGTTGTTCGACATATATTTCTTCGGAAATAAAACCATTCAAGAAGGCACTTTTGACATCCATTTGAAATAGTTTAAGATTATAACAACTAGCATAGGCAAGGAGCATCCTTATGGCTTCTAATCGAGCCACGGGAGCGAAGATTTCTTCGTAATCGATACCTTCTTCTTGGTTGAAACCTTTGGCCACTAATCTAGCCTTGTTTCTAACCACGATACCATTTTCGTCTTGCTAGTTTCTAAAGACCCACTTAGTACCAATCACTAAATGGTCACTAGGTCTAGGAACAAGCTCCCACACCTTGTTTCTTCCAAATTGATTCAATTCCTCTTGCATTGCAATAACCCAAAAATCATCTTTTATGGCCTCATCAATGCACTTAGGTTCGATTTGAGAGAGGAAGGCGGCATTAGCACAACAATTCTTGAAAGAGGAACGAGTTTGAACCCCTTTAGATGTATCCCCTATAATTAGCTCCTTTGGATGAGCATCTATATACTTCCATTCCTTAGGTAAGGAAATTTCGGAAGAAGGTGCATCCAAGTTGCCATCTTGAGGAGGAAGTTCATTTAAATTCAAATTATCAAAACCAAGATCATCATCAAAATCATTTTTCTTTAAATTTGAAACTTCACTAAAAACTACATGAATAGACTCTTCAATTACTAAGGTTCTTTTATTAAAAACCCGAAAAGCTTTAGAAACGGAAGAGTAACCAAGAAAGATGCCTTCATCAGATTTAGCATCAAATTTTCCTAAGGCATCCCTTTCGTTTAAAATAAAGCATTTACAACCGAAAACTTTAAAATAGGAAATATTCGGTTTTTTGTTATTCCATAATTCATAGGGAGTTTTTGATAAGGATGGTCTTATTAGGACTCTATTTATGATGTAGCAAGCCGTATTCACGGCTTCGGCCCAAAAATACTTAGGTAAACTATGTTCATTTAACATAGTTCTAACCATTTCTTGTAGGTTTCTATTTTTCCTTTCAACTACTCCATTTTGTTGGGGATTTCTTGGAGTGGAGAAGTTGTGATTGTATCCATTAATTTCACAGAAATTTTGAAAGTCAAGGTTTTGAAATTCGCCACCATGATCACTCCGAATTGATGAAATCATGAACCCTTTTTCGTTTTGAGTGAGTTTACAAAATTTAGAGAAACACTTGAAACAATCACTTTTGTGAGCTAAGAAATAGGTCCAAGTGTATCTAGAGTAATCATCCACAATCACAAAAGCATATTTGCTTCCACCTAGACTAGTTGTATCAATTGGTCCAAATAAGTCCAAATGGATCAATTGTAACGGTCTAGTGATGCTAATTTGATTTTTTGATTTGAAGCTTATTTTTATTTGCTTCCCTAGTTGACATGCATCGCATACCTTATCTTTAATAAACTTTATATTTGGAATCCCTCGTACTAATTATTGAGATGAGATTTTAGATATTGTTTTCATGCTTGTATGGCCTAATCTCTTATGCCAAAGCCAAGCATCATCATTTATGACAGAAAAACACACTTCATTACTTAGCTCATCAAGATTGATGGTATAGACATTACTTTGTTTTAAAGCAATCATAGTCATGTTATGATTTGGTTTTTCAATAATGCACATATTTGATTCAAATCTAACGATATAACCTTTATCGCATAATTGACTAATGCTCAATAGATTATGTTTTAATCCATCAACTAGTAACACATCATCAATGGAAAAACTTGATTTGTTACCTATGGTTCCCTTGCCAATGATTTTGCCTTTGTTGTTGTCTTCGAAGGTGACATAGCCTTCGTCCATGCTAGTGAGCTTGGTGAATTAGGATGGATCTCCAGTCATATGCCTTGAGCATCCACTATAAAGATACCATCTCTTGCTCCTAGCATGTGATGGTGTATGTTTCTACAAGAAGGAATAATTTTTAGGTACCCATTTACTTTTGGGTGCCTCAAAAGCTAATCTAGCTTGTTTATCATTTTGTATAGACTTTATCATAGTTCCTTTAGGAACCCAAATCAATTTGTTTGGACTAATTTTTTTGAATGGACATTGGTAAGTCATATGTCCATATTTGCAACAAAAGTTGCAATTGCTTTGGTGTTGAACATGTAAGATAGGACCATTAATGAAAGTGGTTGGATTTTGGTGAGTACTTCTCACAAATCCGATTCCACTCCTTTTAGGGACATGACCCTTATTTGTAAGGATCATGTTTAAGGACTTGCTACCGACCTCGAATTTCTTCAAGGTGTCCTTAAGTACCAAGTTCTCATTTTGGAGAGTATTTAAATCATGACATTTAGCACATGGAGCTAGACTATCATGATATTCAGTTTTTAATTTATCAAAAGCACAAGTAAGACTATCATGCTCCTTTTTTAGCAATTTGTATTTTCTACTAATTGTCTTACATTCATCAAACAACTTATGGAAAGCATTTAATAATTCATTATAAGGTAAATCTGCATTAATTAAATCCGTTACCTCTTCTTCGAAGGTCATTAGGGCGTAGTGAGCAACTTGCTCGGTGTTGGACTCTTCTTCGGATGTGCTTGAATCATCCCATGTTGCCTTGAGCGCCTTCTTCTTTGGTGTTCTCTTTTTGGCTTGAGGGCAATCATTCTTGTAGTGTCCAGGTTTTTTACATTCATAGCAAATCACTTGGTCCTTCTTTTGTTCAAATTTATTTTTTATATTATTTTTAAATTTGTTCTTCCTTAAATATTTTTTGAATTTTTGAGTCAAAAGTGCAATGTCATTGTCACTGTCCTCATCACTTGATGTTCCTTTCAAGTGGTCTTCTTGTGATTTGAGTGACATATCCTTCTTGTTCTTTGGAAGGGGGTTCTCGAGCTCATCATGAGCTTGACATGTCATTTCGTAGGTCATTAGAGACCCAATGAGTTCTTCAAGAGGAAATGTTTTAAGGTCTTTGGCCTCTTGAATGGCCGTAACTTTTGGATCCCAACTTTTAGGGAGGGATCTTAAGATTTTAGTTACTAGTTCAAAGTTAGTAAAATCTTTACCAAGAGCTTTGAGTCCATTGATGACATTCGTAAAACGGGTGTACATGTCTCCGATGGACTCACTTGGTTTCATTTGGAAAAGTTCGTAAGAGTGCACAAGAATGTTGATTTTGGACTCTTTCACTCGGCTAGTGCCTTCATGAGTGACCTCAAGAGTTCTCCAAATATCAAAAGCCGAATCACAAATTGAAACACGATTAAATTCATTTTTGTCTAGTGCACAAAACAAGGCATTCATAGCCTTTGCATTTAAAGCAAAAACCTTCTTCTCCGATTCATTCCATTCGCTCATCGGAAGAGAAGATTTTTGAAATCCGTTTTCCACAATAGTCCAAAGCTTGAAATCCATAGAAATGAGGAAGATCCGCATCCGAGTCTTCCAATACGTGTAATCCGACCCATTAAACATGGGTGGACGTGTGAAAGAGTGTCCCTCATGCATGCCGGAGTAAGCCATCTCTCGTGGGTATTAAACCAAATATGAGAGTGAACCTGCTCTGATACCAATTGTTAGGATCGGAGCGGCACTAAGATGGGGGGGTGAATTAGTGCCGCGGATTAAAACTTCGGTTTTAATAAATCTTTCATACGATATGAATAATGTTTCGTTTGAAACCGTTTCAATTGCGTTGAAAGCGTACGTAATAAGATGAGGACAATGAACTTAGCAAAGTAAAGGTTTGCAGAAAGATAAATGCATAAACATAAACGCAAACCGGAGATTACACCGATTTTAGAGTGGTTCGGTCAAATGACCTACATCCACTTGCGAGGCCCCTCTTCGATGAGGCTCCCACCTTCCACTAGCAAATCTCTTGAAATGGAAGGGCAAATACCCCTCTTACAACCTTTTACAAACAGTTCAACCTCTTACAAATTTTCAGCAAGAAAGGAGGAGAACTTTTCTAGCAAATTGAAAACTAGACTTGCTAAGACTTTCTAAGACTTTTCTCTCAATCAATTGCTGCTCAAAAAGTTGTAATCTCAGCTGAGATTTGAGGGGTATTTATAGGCCTCAAGAGGATTCAAATTTGGGCTCCAAATTTGAATTCTCGTGGAGTTCCCGATGCTGGCGGTGCCACCGCCTGGCTCTCGGGTACTGGGCTGTGCCACCGTCCAGCCCAGGCGGTGCCACCGCCAGACTCTTCGGTTGACTGGTTGGGCTTCAAACTTAGCCCAAACCAAGTCTAATTTTAGGCCCAGTTGGCCCCTAACCAGGATATAGGATTATTTCTTAATCATAATCCTAATTACACGTTAACTACTTAACAAAAACACATCCTAAGCAAATTTTCAACCGCGAACGTCAAGTCTTGTTCCGACGAGCTTTCCGACGAACTTCTTCCGACGAGCTTCCAGCAAGCTCCCGAACTTGTGATGACTTTAATGAGTAGCCGAGCCTTCTCGGTGATCCCCGTGAACCTCCGACGATCTCCTCGGCGAACTTCCGAAAATTCCGACAGGTTCCCGATTTTTTCGGTTGGTTCCGGCAGTATCTCCGACGATTCTTCGAACTCTCAAACGTCCATCCAATTTGACTCCGGTATCCTTGCTTTGTGTTTTCTGGTTATCGTAGTTAATCCTGCACACTTAACTCAATAATATGGATTAGATCAATTAACTCATCAATTGATTGCATCATCAAAATCCGAGATTCAACAAAAATTACAAATGTACATATTGCAAAAAGGGGCAAAACTTATTAGTTTGCTCAACTCAAAAGCAAGAAATGCTATCTTGTAATCTCAAGCAAAAGTGCTATCTTGTAAATCTCAAAGAAGCAATATGTGCCAAGTTACATATTTTGAAAAGAGGCAAAATAGTCCATCTTGCACATCTTTTTGTTAACTTTTTGTGTAAAAGTTGATTACTTGCATACTATAAATTTGCATACCAAATGTGCAATCTTGCCAATCTCAAGAAACAAAACATGCTAACTTACACATCTAGCAAACTTGCGTATTTCAAGAAGCAAGGGATGCTTTCTTGAACATCTCAAAACTGCAAGCTAGTATATTCTAAAATGTTGTAAAATATTGTAAAGTAGGACATGCTATTTTACTATCTTGCATATCTAAAACTTGATAGCTTGCATATTCAAATGTGATATAGAACTTGCTAAATTTTTGCTAGCTTGTATGATGTTGCATTTGCTAAATTTTCAAGCTTATAAATTGCATGATGATAAAACTTGATATTATGTTTTTCATGCAATAAGTTGAATTCATCTCTCAAACACATAGAAAGTGACACTTCTCCTTTTTGTTGATGACAAAGGGGGAGAAGTATGATCATGTTATGCATGATGACATATTGCAAATATTCATGATGAATATTTGCAATGACTTGAATTTGGCTTGAATTCAAGGTTCTATCAATACGGCATATTGATAGGGGGAGTTTGTTTAAATTCCGGGAGTTAAGGTTAACTCCGTCATCAAGTGGTTGTCATCAAAAAAAAGGGGGAGATTATTGAATCTCGTATTTTGATGATGAAATGACTTGATATGTGTTTATGATTTAATCTGCGTTTTGAGTGACATAGGATGCTTCGATCAGGATGTGACAATTAAAGCAAGAAAATCATGTTGTGCTGGAGGAATATGTTAGAAGATTGGACGTCGGGCTAGTGGATCGGTTGACGTATCGACAGAAGGCTTCGGGTCATGGATTCGGGCATCGGGCCAAGAAGAGCGGGTATTGCGCCAAAGATATCGGAGTTGTGGAGTCAACTAGCCGATTGGGCAATATGCTGCAAGAGAGGACGATGTGCCGAAGAATTGGACGAAGCGTCGAGGGACTAATGACATGCCGGACAACTTAATTAATTGCTTAGGAGTAATTGTCTAGATCGAACTTTTGTTTTACATGTGCAAGATTAACTATGATAGCTTGAAGACATAAAGCAAGTCTATCGGAGTCAAGTTCGATGGGTGTTCGAGAGTTTGAAGATTCATCGGAGATGCTACTAGAACCAACCGAGAAGAAATCAAGGACTTGTAGGAGTTTTTGGAAGTCCACCGAAGAGATCGTCGGAGGTTCATGGAGATCACTGAGAAGGCTCGGCTACTCGTTGAACTTGCCACAAGATCGGGAGCCTGCTGGGAATCCGCTGGAAGAAATCCGAGGGTGTATCGGAAGTCCGCCAGAAGATCGTCGGAAAGCTCGCTAGAAGAAGACTTGACGTTTGCTGGTTGAAAACTTGCTTAGGACTATGTTTTCAATTATGTAGTTTGCATATAATTAGGGTTAGGATTAAGGGATAATCCTATATCCTGGTTAGGGGTCAATTGGGCCCGATATTACCTAGTTTGGGCTAGATTTGAAGCCCATCTAGTGACCCGTAGGACTGGGTGGTGGCACTACCAGTACACTGTCAATGTCAAACACTGATAGGTGGTGGCACTGCCAGCATTGGGAACCCAAGAGAATTAAAAAATTGGAGCCCAAATATGAATCCTCTTGGGGCCTATAAATACCCCTCAATTCTCAACTAAGAATATAACCTTTAAGAAGTTAGAGATTGAGATAAAGCCTTAGCAAAGTCTTTAGCAAGTCTTGTTTTCAAATGCTTGAGTGTTCACCTCCCTCTTTCTCTTTGAAAATCTGTAAGAGTGTGAACCACTTGTAAAAGGTTGTAAGAGGGGTATTTGTCCTTCCCCTTTAAAGTGATTTGCTAGTGGAAGTTGGGAGCCTCATCGAATAAGGCTTCATAAGTGGATGTAGATCATTTTGACCGAACCACTTTAAATTGACGTGTTCCTTGAATGTGTGAGTGTTTACCTTTCTTAAACCGTTATTTACATAGTAGCAAGCTTTCGGTTTTTTTCTTCTCACTTTACCCAAGCTACTTTCACCAAGTCATTCATTGTCGAATCAAAATATCTACGCATTTACGAAATCATTTTCAAACTTACGAGTTTTAATCCGCTGCACTAATTCACCCCCCCCCCCTCTTAGTGCCGCTGCGATCCTAACAGCATAAATTCCTTCTACTAGCACGTCAACTGATCATTCGACCCAACGTCCAATCTCCTGACATGTTCAACTTCGGTCCAACGTTTGATTTCTTTTGCTTCAATCAATTTGCCTCTCCTTGATCGAAGCTAGTCTTGCATCACTCAAAACGAATATTAGATCACAAACTCATCAATTGATTTCATTATCAAAATATGAGATTCAATAATCTCCTTTTTGATGATGACAATCAATTTATGATGGAGTTTAAACTAAATGCCCCCTATCAAAATGACATATTGAAATAAGGTGTCATTCAAATAAATGATGACCTATTAGTCTAAGTTGAAATGATTTTAATCATGAATCACATTATATGCAATACATCATATACATCATCATAATAAAATGATGAGTATTGCATGCATAATCATAATTTCAAAACATCAAAGTGCATCATATTATGTATGATTCAAATCATCATTATACCTTCTCCCTCTTTGTCATCAACAAAAAGGAGAAAAGTGCAACTAGTAAATTTTTAATTATCCAAACTAGTAAGATAGCAAGTTTTGTTAAATCTCATATTTTGATGATGAAACCAATTGATAGTGTTTATTTAATCTACATTTTGAGTTGTTAGGATCAAGAGTGCACTAAGAGGGGGGTTTGGGGGGGGTGAATTAGTGCAGCGGAAAACTTTTACGATTTCAAAAACCTTGTTTTGATTAAAGCCGATTCAATTCAATTCGTTTTGGAAGGAATTTATGCTTGAAGTCTAAAGTGAAAATATAAGAGAAGACTAATGTGATTTACAGCAGTGTAAATTACAAAAATATAGATTTCATAAAGTCTTCTTAGAAATCCGATCTCAAAAGATGTTTTATGTTAAAGCAAATGTAGATATATTTAAAGCATAGTAAGGAGGAGAGGCAGTTTGCTATAAAGGAAAGATGCTCAAAGTAAATGCAAACCAAGATTTTAGAGTGGTTCAGTCAATGTGACCTACATCCACTATCGGCTTCCTCCTCCAACGAGGTCACCGGCGTCCACTAGAGGCCTTCCTTTAATAGGTGAAGGTCAACCACCCTTTTTACAGCTTTTCTCCATTTGACAAGCTTAGGAGACAACCCTTACATGTTTCACTCCTCTCTTGAATGATCTCAACACTTAGAAGAAAGAAGGAGGAGAACTCTAGCTTTTAAAATACTTTAAGGCCTCAAGACTCAAGAGTATTTCAAGAATTTTGTTTCTTTTCATCCAGGAAAGGGTGAGGTTTTTATAGGCCCCATTGAGTTCAAAAATGGAGCCTAAAAATGTTCATTCCCGGATTTCCAGGGTCCTGGCGGTACCACCACCATTACTGGGCGGTACTATCGCCTGTCGTCGGACACTGAGCGGTACTACTACCCAGTCTGGGTGGTACTACCGCTTGACAGCGCTCGAAGATCGAGCTCAAGCGGTACCACCGCCAGATAGGGGCGGTACCACCGCTGGCAGCAATAACTGTCGATGGTACCATTGCTTGACAAGGGCGGTACTATCGCCTAGAATCCCTGGGAGACCGAGTCTCCTGGGTCCAAATGGGCTGTTCCATTCAGCCTAATTTGGGTCTGTTAAGGGCCCAATTGGCCCCTAATTAAGTTAGTGGGATTACATCTAAACTCTAACTATGACAAGTATGACATTATTACTACAATTCTGTGTTCCGGTGCATCAATCACTTCTTCCGCGAGCTTCCGGCGTACTTCCGTCGAACATCCGATGAACCCTCGGCGATGCTCCGGCGGACTCCCGGCAAGCTCCTAGACTTCACAACGATCTTCTTGGCGAGTTTGGATGAGCTTCTATGGCAAGCTCCTGGACTTCTCGATTGTCTCCCGTAGAACTTCCGACGAATGTCCAGACTTCCGACAAACTCTCGTACTCCCAACGTGATCTTGATCTTGACTCCGGCACAACACCTGCTGCATGTCTTACTGCCATCATAGTTAATCTTGCATACTTTTCTCAACATAATATTAGATTAACAAATGACAATTGACTACATCATCAAAATTCGAGATTCAACGATCTCCCCCTTTTTGATGATGACAATTAATTGATGATTTAGTTAACTTTAACTCCCCTTATCTATATGTCATACTTGAGAAAAGTCATTTTTGAATTCAAAGCCTCTGAATTCAAGAGACATATTGATAAGTTAAGTTCATTTAAACTTGTCAATACACCCATCATGAATTCATGTGAAAGAATGATTACATCAAATCCATTTCTCAATAAAAATTCACAAAAGATAAGTCCATGAGAGATGAATTTGTCAGTTAATTCCATGTATAAAAAATCATTTAGTGATGGAGCATGGATATGAAATAAATTCGATATGGCATAGGCTCATGAAAGCTCCATTCAAGAAATACATTAAATTTGGAAGAGAAATACAACAAAATCATGCATTCAGACAATGTTTTGTCATAGCTTTTCATCACTACTTACATGAGGCAAAAACATTAGTGCTTTATAGTGCTCAAAGATTAAGAATCCGATGTATGATTAAAACTTCTCAAATCACAATCATGAAAGTATAACATGCTTATCATCATGGAAACTTTTAGCATTAAGGCACAAAATTTTCAATATAAAAGTAAACATGTTATTGAAGCACACAATCTTACCATCATGTAAAATTCATATCATAAAATTTTCAGCACCGAATTTAAGTGAGTGATCAAGGAATCAAGATAAGTCAATAAATTCAACATTCATTCATTTGGACAAGTAAACATTCCTAATTCTCTTCTAATAAAATCAAATTATTCTTCACTTAAAGGTTTTGTAAAAATATCAGCTAATTGATGTTTAGTATCAATAAACTCTAGGATTACATCATAATTAGTGACATGATCTCGTATAAAGTGATGCCTAATATCAATACGTTTTGTTCTAGAGTGTTGAATGAGATTCTTTGTTAAACATATTACACTTGTGTTATCATATTTTATAGGGATATTTTTAAGATGAATCTTATAATCCTCTAAAGTATTTTTCATCCACACAACTTGTGCACAGCATGCACTGGCTGTATTGTACTCAGCTTTATTTTTTGGATGACTAGGAAACAAGGGCATGTCCTAAAAATTGACATGTTCCTGATGTGCTTTTTCTTTCTAGTCTACATCCAGCAAAATCCGTATCAATATAAGTAATTAACTCAAAATTCTCATATTTTGAATACCATAATCCTAGATTCGTGGTTCCTTTAAGATATCTAAGTATTCTTTTAACTGCTCTAAGATGAGATATCTTAGGATTAGATTGAAACCTAGCACAAAGTCCTACACTAAACATGATATATGGTCTAGTTGCAGTGAGGTAAAGTAAACTTCCTATCATACCCTATAAGCTTTTTGATCAAAGCTTTCTCCACTTTCATCAATTTCTAACTTAGTGGAGGTGCTCATAGGTGTGTTGATAGCTTTTGAGCTATCCATATTAAACATTTTTATCAAATCTAAAGTGTATTTTGTTTGACTAAAAAAGATGTCATTACTTAGTTGTTTAATTTGTAAGCCCAAAAAGAAGGTTAATTCTCCCATCAAACTTATTTTAAATTCAACACTCTTACTTTTAGCAAATGATTCACAAAGAGATTCATTCGTTGAACGAAAAATAATATCATCAACATAAATTTGAACAATAAGAAAATTATTTTTAAATTTTTTGATAAACAATGTAGTATCGACCTTGCCATTAGAGAAATTATTTTCAATAAGAAATGAACTAAGTCTCTCATATCAAACCCTTGGGGCTTGTTTTAAACCATAGAGAGCTTTAGCCAATTTAAACATATGATTAGGGAAACTATCATTCTTAAATCCGGAAGGTTATCCAACATAAACTTCTTCGGAAATAAAGCCATTAAGAAAAGCACTTTTAACATCCATTTGAAACAACTTAAAATTATTACTACTAGCATAGGCAAGAAGCATCCTTATGGCTTTTAATCGAGCCACAGGAGTGAAGGTTTCTTTGTAATCGATACCTTCTTCTTGGTTGAAACCTTTGGCCACTAATCTAGCCTTGTTTCTAACCATGATACAAGATTCATCTTACTTGTTTCTAAAGACCCATTTAGTACCAATAACTAAATGGTCATTTGGCCTAGGAATAAGATTTCATATATCATTTCTCTTAAATTGATTTAACTCATCTTGCATTGTGATAATCCATGAATCATCTTTCATGGCTTCGTCAATATATTTATGTTCAATTTGGGAGAGAAAAGTTGCATTGACATAAATTTTTTTGAAAGAATAACGTGTTTGAACCCCTTTAGATGTGTCTCCTATGATTAGCTCCTTAGGATGAGCATCTATGTACTTCCAATCCTTGGGTAAGGATGTTTCGGAAGTGGATGCATCCAAGTTGCTGGTTGGAGAAGGGGTTTCATTTAAATTCAAAGTATCAAAATTAATATCATCATCAAAATCAATTTTCTTAATTTCAAAAATCTCATTGGAAACAAAATGAATGGATTCTTCTATAATTAAAGTTCTTTTATTAAAGATATGAAATGCTTTAGAAATCAAAGAATAGCTAAGAAAAATTCCTTCATCGGATTTAGCATCAAATTTTCCTAAGGTATCTATTTCATTCAAAATAAAACACTTATACCCAAAAACTTTAAAATATGAAACATTGGGTGTTTTGTTGTTCCACAACTCATAAGGAGTTTTGGTGAGTAAGGGTCTTACTATAATTCTATTCATGACATGGCATGCCGTGTTTATGGCTTCGGCCCAAAAATATTTGGGTAGGCTATGTTCATTCAACATGGTTCTTGCCATTTCTTGTAAATTTCTATTCTTTCTTTCTACTACTCCAATTTGTTTAGGATTTCTTGGAGTAGAGAAGTTGTGGTTGTATCCATTGGATTCATAAAATTCTTAAAAATCACGGTTTTGAAATTTACCATCGTGATCACTTTGATTTGACGAAATCATAAAACCCTTTTCATTTTGAACAAGTTTACAAAACTTGATAAAATATCTAAGGCATTTACTTTTGTGTGTCAAGAAATAAGTCCTTGTGTATCTACTATAATCATCTACAATAATAAAAGCATATTTGCTACCTCCTAGGCTTGATATTTAAATTGGTCCGAATAAATCCATATGGATCAATTGCAAAGGTCTAGAGGTGCTTATTTGATTCTTAAGTTTGAAGCTAATTTTTATTTGTTTTCCTAATTGACAAGCATCACATACATTATCGTTGACAAACTTGATATGAGGAATTCCTCTTACAAGTTCTTTGGATGAAATTTGGGTGATTAGTTTTATGCTAGCATTACCTAATCTCCTATGCCAAAGCCAAGTATCGTCATTCAAAATCGAAAAACATATTTCATTGCAAAGATCAATGATGTCAATGGTGTATACGTGATTTTATTTTAATGTAATCATTGATGTGTTTTTATGTGGTTTTTCAATAATGCAAGTATTAGATTCGAATTTAACAATATATCCTTTATCACATAATTGACTAATGCTCAAGAGGTTATGTTTAAACCATCAACTAATAAAACATCTTCAATAAAGAAGTTGGATTTGTTACCTATGATTCCTTTGCCAATGATTTTACACTTGTTGTTATCTCCGAAAGTGACATATCCTTCATTTATGCTAATGAGCTTAGAGAATTGAGATGGATCTCCGGTCATATGCCTTGAGCATCCATTATCAAGATACCATCTATTGCTCCTAGCTTGTGATGATATATGTTTCTACAAAAGAGGATGATTTTTAGGTACCCATTTGATCTTGGGTGCCTCAAAACCCATCTAAATTGCTTATCATATTACATGGAGTTCTTTATGGTTCCTTTAGGAACCCAAATCAATTTGTTTGGACTAACCTTCTTGAATGGATAATGATACTCTCTATGTCCATGTTTGCAATAAAAGTTGCATTTGTTTTGATGTGAAATATGCAAAATAGAGCCTTTAATGAAGGTGGTTGGATTTTGGTGAAAGTTTCTCACAAATTCGATTCCACTTCTTTTATGAACATGACCCTTATTGGTAAGGATCATGTTCAAGGACTTGCTACCAACCTCAAATTTCTTCAAGGTATCCTTGAGTAACAAGTTCTCCTTTTGAATTATTTCTAAATCATGATATTTCGTACATTGAGCTAAACTATCATTATGCTCAATTTTTAATTTATCAAAATTACTAACAAGAGAATTATACTCTTTTTTTAACTATTTATATTTTCTACTAATTATTTTGCATTCATTAAATAAATCATGGAAAGCATTTAATAATTCATCAAATGATAAATTTGCATCAATTGAACTTGATACATCCTCTCCAATGGCCATTAGTGCATAATGAGCAACTTGCTCGGTGTTAGGCTCCTCTTCTTCGGATGCGCTTGAGTCATCACATGTTGCTTTGAGCACCTTCTTCTTTGGTATTCTCTTCTTGACTTAGGGACATTCACTTTTATAGTGTCCCGACTTCTTGCATTCGTAGCAAATTACTTGGTCTTTCTTGGGTTCAAATTTATTTTGAGTGTCATTTTTAAATTTATTTCTTTTAATAAATTTTTTGAATTTCTTTGTTAAAAGTGCTAAGTCTTCGTCAAAGTCCTCATCACTTGAGTTTTCTCTCAAGTGGTCTTCTTGAGTTCTAAGTGTCATATCCTTTCTGTTCTTTAGAAGGGTGTCCTCATGCTATTCATGAGCTTTGCATGTCATTTCATAAGTTATTAGTGACCCAATTAATTCTTCAAGAGGAAAGTTATTTAAATCTTTGGCCTCTTGAATGACCGTGACTTTAGGATCCCAACTCTTTAGAAGAGATCTTAAAACTTTATTAACGAGCTCGAAATCCGAAAAACCTTTACCGAGTCCTTTCAGACTATTGATGACATCTGTAAAACAGGTATGTATATCTCCTATAGTCTCACTCGATTTCATTCGAAATAGTTCATAAAATATACTAAAAGATTGATTTTTAACTCTTTCACTTTACTCGTGCCTGCATGAGTCACTTCGAGTGTGTACCAAATATCAAAAGTTGTTTTATAAATCAAAACACGATTGAACTCGTTTTTATCTAGTGAACAAAAGGAAAGATGCTATAAAGGACTCGGCAAAGGTTTTTTGGATTTTGATGCTATAAAAATCCCCCTATTTAAAGTATAGTAAGGAGGAGAGGTAGTTTGCTATAAAGGAACGATGCTCAAAGTAAATGCAAACTGAGATTTTAGAGTGGTTCGATCAATGTGACCTACATCTACTATCGGTTTCCTCCTCCGATGAGGTCACCGGCATCCACTAAAGGCCTTCCTTCAATAGGCGAAGGCCAACTACCCTTTCTACAGATTTTCTCCTTTTGACGGGCTTAGGAGATAACCCTTACAAGTTTCACTCCTCTCTTGAATGATCTCAACAATTAGAAGAAAGAAAGAGGAGAACTCTAGCTTTTACATTACTTGAAGGCCTCAAGACTCAAGAGTATTTCAAGATTTCATTTTCGTTTCATACAGGAAAGGGTGAGATTTTTATAGGCCCTAATGAGTTAAAAAATGGCCCTAATGACTAGGTGGAACTATCACCTATCATCGAACACTGAGTGGTACTATCGCTAAGTTTGGATGGTACTATCACTTGACAGCACTCGAAGACCGAGCTCAGGCTGTACCATTGCTTGACAAGGGCGGTACCACCGTTGGCAACAATAACTACTGGCGGTACCACTACATGACAGGGGCGGTACTACTGCCTAGAATCCCTAGGAGACCGAGTCTCTTGGGCAGTGCCACCACCGGCCCTAGCGATGCCAATGTCGGCCACAAATTCTGGGTCTGAATGGGCTGTTCTATTCGGCCTAATTTCGGTCTGTTAAGGGCCCAATTGGCGCCTAATTAAGTTAGTGGGATTACCTCCCAATCCTAACTTATCTAATTATGACAATTACTATTAGGATCGGAGCGGTACTAAGAGGGGGGGTGAATTAGTGCAGCGGATTAAAACTTCGATTTCGGAAAAATCTTTCGTACGATAAAGGCAATGTCAATGGAAACTGATTTTAGAAGCTTGATAACTTAGAAATGTATGGAAGCGTAGTGACTAAGTAGAGAAGTTTGCAGTATGTAAATGACAAGAGTAGGATGCAAACCAGATAACGCAGCATTTTTTTAAGTAGTTAGGTCAAAATGACCTACATCCACTTGCGAAGCCTTCTTCGAAGAGGCTCCCAACTTCCACTAGCAAATCTCTTATAGGAGAAGGACTAATACCCCTCTTACAACCTTTACAAGTGGTTCACACTCTTACAATTCTTTTCAACAAGATGGGAGGAGGTGAAAACTTAAGCAATATGAAAAACAAGACTTGCTAATACTATTATAAAGTTCTTAACCCAAACTATTGCTTTGCAAAAGGTGTATTCTCAACTGAGAATTGAGGGGTATTTATAGGCCCCAAGAGGGTTCAAATTTGGGCTCCAAATTTGAATTCCTCTTGGTTTCCGAGACTAGCGGTGCCACCGCCTGTCAATGTCTTTTCATGCAGGTGTACTGGCGGTGCCACCGCCTGGTCTCGGGTGCTGGGCGGTGCCACCGCCTGTCACTTCGGGTTCTGGGCGGTGCCACCGCCCAGTCCGGCAGTTCCACCTCCCATCCTTACAACTTTCTGGTTGGGCTTTACGTCCGACCCAAACCAAGTCTCTTTTGGGCCCAGTTGGCCCCTAACCAAGGTATAGGATTGTCCCATAATACTAACCCTAATTACATGTTAACTACATACCTAAAAATATAATCCTAAGCTAGTATTTAACCGACCAACGTCAAGTTTTGTTTCGACGA
Source organism: Musa schizocarpa (assembly GCA_900464855.2). Taxonomy (NCBI): domain Eukaryota; kingdom Viridiplantae; phylum Streptophyta; class Magnoliopsida; order Zingiberales; family Musaceae; genus Musa; species Musa schizocarpa. The sequence continues at coordinate 6,336,775 of LS990916.1, forward strand.
GCTTTCCCGTGTTCTTCCGGTGGACTTCCGATATGCCCTCTGGTTTCTTCCAGCGGACTCCCAGCAGGCTCCCGATCTTGTGACTAGTTCAACGAGTAGCCGAGCCTTCTCGCTGATCTCTGCGAACCTCCAACGATATCGTCGGCAGACATCCGAAAGTTCCGACAAGTCTCCGATCTTTCTTGGTTGGTTCCGATAGCATCTCTGACGAATCTTCGGACTCTCAAACATCCATCGAACTTTACTCTAGTATCATTGCTTTATGTTTTTAGGTTATCATAGTAAATCTTGCACACTCAACTTCAATAATATGGATTAGATCAATTAACCCATCAATTGATTTCATTATCAAAATCCGAGATTCAACAATCTCCTCCTTTTTGATGATGATAATCAATTGATGACGAAGTTAAACATAACTCCCCCTATTTATATGCCATATTGTGAGAAGATAAAACCACTTGAATTCGATCCCTTTGAATTCAAGCATAAATCGATAAGTTCTAACGTTGAACTTATCGTTATCTTATTAAGCATGAGCAAATACGAACCTTCGTATTTCTCATAATTTTCAGCTATTGAAAATCATTTTCAAGTCAAATGATAAGAGACAATTTTCACTTTGACGAGAGATAAAAAATATGATAAAAATTTTCAATATGAATTTCATGATATGATATGATCAACCAATCTGGCGATATACTCAAAGAATAAGATATATAAGACAAGCAAGGTATAAGACAAGCTTTTGCAATTCATATAAGTCATGCTATTGATGCACATAAGTCATACAAGTCATCACTTCTCCCCCTTTGTCATCAACAAAAAAAAAAGAAGAGAAGGAGATGAGACTTGAAGTACACAGTTTGTAATCAAAAGAAGGTAGCATAAAGATTAATCATATGAAATTCATCATTCAAAATTAATGTCGCAAGGAATATTTATCCAGATTCAAAACCAAATCAGCAAACATCCAGAATTTAACAATACATCTTAAACAAAGGTTCAGTTTTTGTTCAACAGAAGATGATGGACTTCTAACTTCACATGAAGAGTAATCAGAACAGAACAAGAAACTACATCGATTATTTCTTAGGAGGTAAGCCATAGTGCTGATATATGACATCTATTTTTTGATTCATTTGTCGTAGTTCCTTCAAAATTTCAATTTGCTAGATTTGAATTTGTTCTTGCTGCGATTTGATCTGATTCAATTCTGCCATAATAAGTTCTTCGGAGGATGAAACAGGAGCCGAAGGTGCTGTGCCAAAGGGACTAGGAGGAGGAGATTCATTTCCCCTAAGAATTGGTGTTTCAGGGTGTTCTACTGGTGGGGGAGTTGGATCAGTCCTTCTAGGTTGCCTAACCCATATACCGTTGCTAAATGTGCACCTAAGTCTTTTCAGCATATTTCTATTGATGATGTTATACCGATCACTTTGAATTGTTTCTTCATCGGGTGGGATACAAATGTTATGGGCAAGTAGGAATCGAGTGATTAACCCTCCATATGGCAATATAGTATCTTTAGCTATAATATCTTGCATGTGTTGCCGGATTGAGTATCCAAAACAGTTATGTTGACTGGTCATAATCCAATACATGGTGCTTATTTCTATTTGACTCATTTCATCAAGATGAAATTGCTTAGGGAATAATATGCTAGTAATGATATGATGAAGGACTTTAGAGTTAAAGGGCAGTAGATGCTCACAACTCTTGGGTATTATGCCGAGGTCAGGATTTGCAAAAATAGTTTCGACGGCTTCGGAGTAGGTTGATCCGATTGTATTGACATCCCATTTACCTCTAAAATAACAGCCCCTATCTTTTTCAGTGATTCCAATTAGTTCATAAATAGTACTATCAAAAATTCTAATTTGTGTTCCTAGTAGGTAAGTACTTAGGCTATCATTATCCATATATAAGTTTGTATAAAATAGCCTGACTAACCTAGGATAGACTGGTTCATTTATTTGTAACAGAGGTAGGGCATCTAGATGTGCAAACCACCTAATAGGTTCTAGGTTTCCTAGTTCATTGAGATCAACATGTTTACTCTTATGGATACATCTAGTTTCGAAGTTTGGAAACCTAAGAGCTACTTCTTTGGATCTAAAAAGGTCTTGGTCATATGAATCTCCTTCAACCCTTTTCCCTTTTAATCTTTTAGGAGCCATTATCTAGATATGACAGATGAAACTGTAAGGAGTACATAAACTAATGAGAAGAGAGGAAAATTTTCAGATTTTACCTTATTGAGAATCTCTTAGAAGATGGAGAGCTTGGACCAACAAGAATCACTTTCCAAGGCTTCTAAATGCTGGAATGAAGCTTTGGAGAGGTTGTGGGAGAAGTAGAGGCGATTCCTCATGGGTTGGGGGCGGTGTCACCGTCGGCCCTAACCCCTCGGGTTATAAAGGGGCTCTCGGGCGGTGCCACCACCTGGCACCCGAGCGCTCAGGCGATGCTACCGTTGATTCTGGCGATGCCACCGCTGGCATGCCGCGGAAGAAAGAAAGAAAATTTTTCTTCCTCCTTCTTGATTTCCAGAGGTGTTTGACTCAAGAAAGGTTGAGATATTGAGTTGTACTTTAATATATCGTTTGAAATCAAAAGAAGAGGATGAAATCAATTCCACAAAAGAACGGAACAAGGATGAGACATTCTTCGAAAAGTATATTCAAACAAACTTACTTTAAGGGACAATTTAATATGCCTAGTTCCCTTCTAATAAATTCAAATTGGTCTTCATTTAAAGCTTTTGTAAAAATATCTGCTAATTGATACTTTGTGTTAATAAATTCTAGAACGACATTATTGTTAAGAACATGATCGCGTATGAAATGATGTCTAATATCTATATACTTAGTTCTAGAGTGCTTAATTGGATTTTTGGTAAGACATATGGCACTTGTATTATCACATTTTATGCGAATGTTTTTCAAGTGAATTCCATAGTCTTCTAATGTATTTTTTATCCAAACAACTTGTGCACAGCATGCACTTGCAGCAATGTATTAAGCTTCTGCCATAGATAGTGAAACTGAATTTTGTTTCTTGGAAGTCCAAGAAACAAGTGCATGTCCTAAAAATTGGCATATTCCGGATGTACTTTTTCTATCTATCCTGCATCCGCCAAAATCGGCATCTGCATAATCTATTAAATCGAATTTATCAGACTTTAGATACCACAACCCTAAATTTGGAGTTCCTTTAAGATATCTAATTATTCTTTTAACACTCTTAAGATGAGATAGTTTAGGATTAGATTGAAATCTAGCGCAAAGTCCTACACTAAACATGATGTCCGGTCTAGTCGCGGTAAGGTAGAGTAGACTACCTATCATTCCCCTATATATTTTTTGATCAAAATTTTCAATGTTTTCATCCATATCTAACTTAGTCAAAGTACTCATAGGGGTGTTTATCGCTTTTGAATTATTCATGTTAAATCATTTTAACAATTCTAATGTGTATTTAGATTGGTTAAGAAATATACCATTACTAAGTTGTTTGATTTGTAATCCTAGAAAGAAGGTTAATTAACCCTTAAACTCATGTTAAATTCATGACTCATACATTTGGCAAATGATTCACATAGCGATTCATCCGAAGAACTAAAAATAATATCGTCAACATAAATTTATACAATAAGAAAATTATTTTCAAAGTGTTTGATAAACAATGTAGTATCAACCTTGCCTTTGGCAAAATTATTTAAAATAAGAAAGGATCTAAGCCTTTCATACCAAGCTCTAGGAGCTTGTTTCAAGCCATAGGCAAGGAGCATCCTAATGACTTCTAATCTTGCCACAGGAGCGAAGGTTTCTTCGTAGTCAATACCTTCTTCTTGGTTGAAACTTTTGGCCACTAATCTAGCCTTGTTTCTAACCACGATACCGCATTCATCTTGCTTGTTTCTAAAGACCAATTTAGTACTAATGACAAAATGGTCACTAGGTCTAGGAACAAGCTTCCATACCTCATTCCTCTCAAATTGGTTCAATTCTTCTTGCATTGCAATGACCCAAAAATCATCTTTTAAGGCTTCGTTAATGCATTTTGGTTCGATTTGAGAAAGGAAGGTGGCGTTGGCACAAAAATTCTTGAAAGAAGAGTGAGTTTGAACCCCGTTTAATGTATCTCCTATAATTAGCTCCTTTGGATGAGCATCCACATACTTCCATTCCTTGGGTAAGGAAATTTCGGAAGAAGATGCATCCAAGTTGCTATTTTGAGGAGGAGGTTCATTTAAATTCAAATTATCAAAACCAAGATCATCATCAAAATCATTATTCTTTAAATCAGAAATTTCATTAAAAACTACATGAATAGACTCTTCTATAACTAAGGTTCTTTTGTTAAAAACACGAAAAGCCTTAGAAACGGAAGAGTAATCAAGAAAGATGCCTTCATCGGATTTAGCATCAAATTTTCCTAAGGCATCCTTTTCATTCAAAATAAAGCATTTACAACCGAAAACTTTAAACTAAGAAATATTTGGTTTTTTGTTATTCCATATTTCATAGGGAGTTTTTGATGAAGACGGTCTTATTAGAACCCTATTCATGATGTAGCAAGCCGTATTTACAGCTTCGGCCCAAAAATACTTGGGTAGACTATGTTCATTTAACATAGTTCTTGCCATTTCTTGTAGGTTTCCATTTTTTCTTTCAACTACTCCATTTTGTTGAGGATTTCTTGGAGTGGAGAAGTTGTGATTGTATCCATTAACTTCACAAAGATTTTGAAAATCACAGTTTTGAAATTCGCCATCGTGATCACTCCGAATTGATGAAATCATGAAGCCCTTTTCATTTTGAGTGAGTTTACAAAATTTTGAGAAGCACTTGAAACAATCACTTTTGTGGACTAAGAAATAGGTCCAAGTGTACCTAGTATAGTCATCCACAATTACAAAAGCAAATTTGCTTCCTCCTAGGCTTGTTGTGTCAATTGGTCCAAATAAGTCCAAATGGATCAATTGTAGTGGTCTAGTGGTGCTAATTTGATTTTTTGGTTTAAAACTAATTTTTATTTGTTTACCTAGTTGACATGCATCACATACTTTGTCCTTAGTAAACTTCATATTTGGAATCCCTCGAACTAATTCTCTAGATGAGATCTTGGATATTAGTTTCATGCTTGCATGGCCTAATCTCCTATGCCAAAGCCAAGCATCATCATTTAGAGCGGAGAAGCACATTTCATTACTTAGTTCATCAAGGTTGATGGTGTAGACATTATTTTGTTTTAATGCAATCATAGTCATGTTATTGTTTGGTTTTTCGATAATACACACATTTGATTCGAATCTAACGATATAACCTTTATCGCATAGTTGATTAATACTCAAGAGATTATGTTTCAATCCATCAACTAGTAAAACATCATCAATAGAAAAACTTAATTTGTTACCAATAGTTCCCTTGCCAATGATTTTGCCTTTGTTGTTGTCTCCGAAGGTGACGTACCCTTCTTCTTTTCTAGTGAGCATAAAGAAATGAGATGGATCTCCAGTCATATGTCTTGAGCATCCACTATCGAGATACCATCTCTTGCTCCTAACTTGTGGGTTTGTCTATAAAAGAGGATGATTTTTCGGTACCCATTTGATTTTGGGTCCCTCAAAAATTGATCCACTAATTTTGTTATTCATTATTGAATCATTTGAAGTTCCTTTAGGAACCCATATTAATTTTTATGAACTAATTTTCCTAAATGGACATTTGTAGACAATATGTCTGGATTTGCAACAGAAGTTGCATTTCATATAAGATGAAATATGTAATGTAAGTCCTTTTATGAAAGTGGTAGGATTTTGATGTGATCCTTTTACAAATCCAATTCCACTTCTATTTGCGACGTGACCCTTGTTTGCAAGGATCATATTTAATCCTTTGCTACCAACCTTAAACTTGTTTAAGGTTTCTTTAAGAAGTAAATTTTTATTTTTTATTGCTTCTAAATGCTCACACTTAGAGCAAGGAGGAGTTTGAAGACTATCAAACTTATTTTGTAGTAGAACATGCTCTTTCTTTAAGATACTTAATTTTTTACTAAGAGTTCGACATTCATCAAATAATTCATGAAAAGCAATAGAAAGTTCTTCAAAAGATAAATCTTTATTAATTAAACCACATACCTCTTCTCCTAGAGCCATTAGCACGAAGTTTGCCTCCACTTTGTTGCTAGCTTCTTCACTTTCTGAATCACTTGAATCGTCCCAAGGTGCGTTTAGAGCTTTCTTTTTCTTTGGTTGCTTCTTCTTGGGTTGGGGGCATTCATTTTTTAAATACCCTAGCTTCTTGCATTCATAGCATATCATTTGATCCTTTTTATGTTCAAGTCCCTTTTTGGTGTTATTTTTAAATTTGTTCTTTTTTAAATTTTTTTAAAATTTTTGAGTCAAGAGTGCAATGTCATCTTCACTATCCTCATCACTTGATGTTCCTTTCAAGTGATCTTCTTGTGATGTGAGTGTCATATCCTTCCTATTCTTTTGAAGGAGGTTCTCGAGTTCGTCATGATCTTGACATCTCATTTCATAGGTCATTAGAGACCCAATAAGTTCTTTAAGAGGGAATGTTTTGAGGTCCTTGGCCTCTTGAATGGCAGTAACTTTTAGATCCCAACTTTTAGGAAGAGATCTTAAGATTTTGTTTACTAGTTCAAAGTTAGAAAAATCTTTACTAAGAGCTTTGAGTCCATTGATGACATCCGTGAAACAGGTGTACATGTATCCGATGGACTCACTTGGTTTCATTCGGAAAAGTTCATAAGAGTGCATAAGGATGTTGATTTTGGACTCTTTCACTCGGCTAGTGCCTTCATAAGTGACCTCAAGAGTTCTCCAAATATCAAAAGCCGAATCACAAATTGAAACACGATTAAACTCATTTTTGTCTAGTGCACAAAACAAGGCATTCATAGCCTTTGCATTTTAAGAAAAAACCTTCTTCTTCGATTCATTCCATTCGCTTATTGGAAGAGAAGATTTTTGAAATCCATTTTCGACAATAGTCCAAAGCTCGAAATCCATGGAAATGAGGAAGATTCTCATACGGGTCTTCCAATACGTGTAATCCGACCCATTAAACATAAGTGAATGTGTGATAGAATGTCCCTCATGCATGTAGGAGTAAGTCATTTCTCTTGGGTATTAAACCAAATATGAGAGTGAGCCTTGCTCTGATACCAATTGTTAGGATCGGAGCGGCACTAAGAGGGGGGGGTGAATTAGTGCAGCGGATTAAAACTTTGGTTTCGAAAAAATCTTTCGTACGATAAAGGCAATGTCAATGGAAATCGATTTTAGAAGTTTGATAACTTAGAAATGTATGGAAGCATAGTGACTAAGTAGAGAAGTTTGCAGTATGTAAATGGCAAGAGTAGGATGCAAACCAGATAATGCAGTAGTTTTTAAAGTGGTTCGGTCAAAATGACATATATCCACTTGCGAAGCCTTCTTCGAAGAGGCTCCCAACTTCCACTAGCAAATCTCTTGTAGGGGAAGGACTAATACCCCTCTTACAACCTTTACAAGTGGTTCACACTCTTACAATTCTTTTCAACAAGATGGGAGGAGGTGAACACTTAAGCAATATGAAAAACAAGACTTGCAAAGACTATTATAAAGCTCTTAACCCAAACTATTGCTTTGCAAAAGGTGTATTCTCAGCTGAGAATTGAGGGGTTTTTATAGGCCCCAAGAGGGTTCAAATTTGGGCTCCAAATTTAATTTCCTCTTGGGTTTCCGATACTGGCAGTGCCACCGCCTGTCAATGTCTTGTCAGGCAGGCGTACTGGCGGTGCCATCGCCTGTCGGTGGTTGTTCCACCGACGGGTCTCGGGTGCTGGGCGGTGCCAACGCCTAGTTTGGCGATGCCACTGCCTATCACTTCGGGTTCTGGGTGGGGCAACCGCCCAGTCCGACGGTTCCACCGCCCATCCTTACAACTTTCTGGTTGGGCTTTACGTCCGACCCAAACCAAGTCTCTTTTGGGCTCAGTTGGCCCCTAACCAAGGTATAAGATTGTCCCTTAATCCTAACCCTAATTACATGTTAACTACATACCTAAAAACATAATCCTAAGCAAGTATTTAACTGGCCAACGTCAAGTTTTATTTCGACGAGCTTTCCCACGTTATTCCAGTGGACTTCCGATATGCCCTCTGGTTTCTTCCAGTGGACTCCCAGTAGGCTCCCGATCTTGTGACTAGTTCAACGAGTAGCCGAGCCTTCCCGGTGATCTCTGTAAACCTCCAATGATCTCTTCGGCAGACTTCCGAAAGTTCCGACAAGTCTTCGATCTTTCTTGGTTGGTTCCGACAGCATCTCCGACGAATCTTCGGACTCTCAAACATCCATCGAACTTGACTCTAGTATCCTTACTTTATGTTTTTAGGCTGTCATAGTAAATCCTGCACACTCAACTTCAATAATATGGATTAGATCAATTAACCCATCAATTGATTTCATCATCAAAATCCGAGATTCAACAATTACGATATGATTACTGCAATTCCGTGTTCTAGTGCATCAATCGCTTCTTCCGGTGAGCTTCTAGCATACTTCCGTGAACATCCGACTAACCCTCGGCAATGCTCCGGCGGACTCCCGGCAAGCTCTTGGACTTCGCGATGATCTTCCTGGCGAGTTCTGACGAGCTTCTATGGCAAGCTCCTAGACTTCTCGGCTAGTTCTCGCAGAACATCCGATGAATGTCCAGACTTCCGATAAACTCTTGTACTCCCAACGTGATCTTGATCTTGACTCCGGCATAACACCTGCTGCATGTCTTACTACCATCATAGTTAATCCTGCACACTTTTCTCAACATATAGATTAGATCAACAAATGACAAATGACTTCATCATCAAAATCCGAGATTCAACATGAGTGACATAGGAAGCTTCGATCAAGGAGAGATAATTAAAAGCGGAAAAAATCATGTTGGGCCAGAGTGGAACACGTCGAGCTAGATGATCGATTAATGTATCGGTAGAAGGCTTCAGGCCATGAGTTCGGGCATCGGACCAAGAAGAGCGAAAATTATGCTAAGGAAATTGGAGTTGCGAAAATCAACTGGCCGATTGAGCAATAGGCCACAAGGGAGGATGACGCATCGAAGAATCGGATGAAGTGTCGATGAACCAATAACATGTTGGACAACATGATTTAAGCTTTGTAATAATTGTCTAGATCAAAGTAGGTTTTATATGTGTAGGATGAACTATGTCAGTGATCAAGGCATAAAGCAAAAAGAAGTCCCGGAGTCAAGAAGAAGATTTCGTTGGGAGTTTGAGAGTTCATCGGAAGTCCGGATGTTCGTCAGAAGTTCTGTCAGAATTGATCGAGAAGTCTAGGAGCTTGCTGAAGAAGCTCATCGGAACTCGCCAAGAAGATCATCGTAAAGTCCAAGAGCTTGTTGGGAGTCCATTGGAACATTGCCAAGAGATCATCGAAAGTTCGTCGAAAGATTTCCGGAAGCTCGCCGAAAGAAACCTAGACGAACCAGACCGGATTTGCTTAGTGTATACCTTAAATTTCATAGTTAAAACATAATTGAGATTAGAATTGGGTCAATCCAATTAGGGATCTGTTGGGTCACTATGTTGGGCTAAGTGAAAGGCCCAAACAGTGACCCAATAAGTGGCACCGTCATGGCACAATCTCCGAGACTATGTCACGTAGTGGTACTGTCAGTCTGGGCGATGGTACCGCGTCTAGACTTAGTCTCTGAGACTGTCAGGCAGTGGTACCACCCAACATAAGCAGTGGTACCGCTAGGACCCGAGAAACCCAAGATGAGACCTTTTTATGCTCCAAGTTTGAATTAACTTGAGGCTTATAAATACTCCTCTCATCCCTGGTTAACATACATATAACTAAGTATACAAATTGGGAAAAATGTTGTTGTAATCATGAGAGTTCTCCTCCTCTAGCCTAAGTGTTTAGAATTCTATTTAGAGAGGAGTAAGTGGGGTTATAAAGGTTCTCTCCTAAACCTGTCAAAAGGAGAATCGAGTTGTAAGAGTGGTTGACCTTCGCTCATTGATGGAAGATCATTAGTAGATGCCGGTGGCCTCGATGGAAGAGGAATCGGTGGAGTGGATATCGGTCACAACTATCAAACCACTATAAAACAATTTGCATTTCTGTTTTGCTATTTATCTTTATTGTAAACCGCTTTTCTTCCTCATTACTATCTTTATTGTAAACCGCTTTTGTTGCACACCCTTCTATATGCTTTCAAATTTAATATCTTTTCGAAACTGGTTTAATCATAACAAAAGATTTTAGAATTGACTTTTTTACCGCTGTACCAATTCACCCTCCCCCCCCTGCCCCCCTCTTAGTGCCAACTCATTACTAACAGTTGGTATCAGAGCCACGTTATTTCTCGTTTGATTTAACACCCTAGAGAAATTACTCTTTTCAGCTTTTAAGAGGGCTTTTCTATCGTTCGTCCTCCCATGTTCAACGGAACGGACTACACATATTGACAAACTCGAATGAGAGTTTTCTTGCTTTCTATGGATTTGAATTTATGGAATATTATCAAAAACGGTGTTAAGAAGTCTTTTACTCCAATTAAAAAATGGAATGATTTGGAGAAGAAAACTTTTTTTTTAAATACTAGAGCTATGAATGCTCTATTTTACTCCTTAGACAAAAATGAATTCAATCGAATTTCTATGTGCAAAACGACTTTCAATATGTGGCACACTCTTGAAATCACATACGAAGGCACTAGTAGAGTAAAAGATTCTAAGATAAATCTTTTGATGCATGATTTTGAACTTTTTCGAATAAAGCCAAGTGAGACTATTGGAGACATGTACACATGTTTTATAGATATCAATAGTCTAAAAACTCTTGGTAAAACTTTTTTGAACCTTGAACTTGTGAACAAAATTATACGATCTCTTTCTAAAAATTGGGACTCTAAAGTAACGATCATTCAAGAGGCCAAAGATTTGAATATTTTTTTAATCGAAAAACTTATCGGGTCTTTGATGACCTATGAAATGACCAATGTGGTATAAAACAAATATGAGAACAACCTTCCAAAGAATAGAAAGGATTTGACACTTAGAACAAATGAAGACCACTCGAGCGAAAGCTCAAGTGATGATGAACTTGAACTTCTCACTATAAAACTTAAAAAATTCATTAAACAATAACGAAAAAATAAAAATGAACTTAAAAAGAAGTTGCCAAAGAAGAAGAGAGCACTTAAAGTGACTTAGGATAAAACGAGTGTATCCAAAGAAGAGGAGCAAACTGATGAAGACGAAGTGGTAAATATCGCCTTGGTAACTCTCGACAATAAGGTAAACAACTCAAACGAAACTCCTTTGCCTTATTTCAAAATTACTTGATTCTTTTTCATGAGTTATTTTTAAATTAGTTAGTAAAAATAATAATAAATAAAAATTATAAAAAGTTATATCATGCTTCTTTTTATTTTGAAAAAAAATGATCATGAAAATTACATGTTTTATGATAAAGGAATAAAATGTTGATTAATCCTATGTATGTTTTTAAGAAGAAATAATATGTATCTTGATGATTTTCGATTTTGATTGAAAATGCTTTATGTCCAATGAAACTATGCTTGACGTCTTAATGAAAATGTTAAGATGTTTGTTATTATGCTTAATGAGTTTATAGTTGCATGTTATGTCTTGAAAACTTGAAACCATGTTTTGATGCCATGCATAATGATCACACTTAATAAGTTTATATTTCGAAATTATGTATGATGATTTTTGTGATTCATGGCTTATTGATCATTGTCGCAATGAAAGTTGCTTTTTCGGTTATAAACAAGATGGATGGTTTTTATGACAATTTATTTTTCGATCCTAAACATTGATGCATGTTTTTATTTGGCATAAAAAGACAAAGACATACTTGTATGAAACCAACAACTTAAAATGAAACATCTCCATCTTATTGAATTTTCAATAAAAGATTAATGAATCCATGTATACTATGCTTTTGTGAATCTCATGGATTATGAAAATGATTTGAATTTAATGGGTTTTATCGAAATCATGATCTTGATTTCTTGAGATTTATAACTTGAAATCGTTTATGAATCAAGATCTCTTATTATGTGTTCTTGTATCTTCTTATTGAGATTTATCTAAATGAATCATGGTTTCTCTCTTGATTTCTCAGAATTTAAAACATAAGATTACCTTTGATGATCATTGACTATTTAATCTCCTAAGATTTTTTTTGTTATTTACTAAAAAGGAGATTTGTCAAGATGAATCATTTACAAACTGATCTTTCATCTTTCATGTCATGACTTCAATATGATTACCTTTGTATTTATGTGAAGCTTAGAGCATTGATGTAAGAAAGAAATAAATTACACCATTAAAAATTATTTTTTCTTATCTAAAACGATAAAGGGGAGAAAGGAAATCACTTGCATTTAGAAAGATCAATAAATCTCTTTATTTTATTTTAAATCTCTTAAAAGTGACTGTTGATTTGACAAATTGAATGAGTTGAAAATAAGGCTGAATATTTTGAAAATAAATGTTTGTATCATGTTTGATGATTTTACATCTTGATATTGTGCATGATGAGTTGTAGTGATGATTGATTTATTTTTGATATCATGAATGAAGTAAGAATGAAATGTAAGGTTTTAAAATTATGCTTGTTTTAATTTAAAACTACTGTGATGCACAAACATAATAAAAAAAGACTGATATTTTAACTTTGTCATGATTTGAAAATTGATGTACAGGGAAAAAGAATTACAACATTGTATTCTTCTCTTCTTTTTTACAATGACAAAGGGGGAGAAAAAAATGCTAGCTCAAGATGCAAAATTTTTTTCGACTTTCATGTATGAAAAACTTGTTAGTTTGAACATCGTAAAGAAAAGCAAACATACAAACTTGCACATCTAGCAAAATTTATAAACTTGCAAAACTTAAAATTTGCTAGCTTACATATTCTAAAATGATGCATTGCTATCTTGCTAGCTTGCTATCTTGCATTCTTTTTCAAAAACTTGTTAACCTTCATACTTTAAGGAGAAGTAGCACTTTCCAAATTGCTAGCTTCCATGTTGAAAAATAATGTAAAATTTTGTTAGCTTCCGTTTTGCAAAGGAAGCAAAAAAATCACACTTCTCAAAAGAAAAGAAAATACTATCTTGAACATCACCGAAGATTGCTAGCTTGCCTATCTTAAGAAGCAAAAATGCAAACTTGCAAAATTTGCACTCTTGCACATCTTCAAAATTAATGATGATTTGGTGATTATGCATGTTGTAAGGTGATGAACAAATTTGCTAGCTGTATGTTATAAAACTTGCATGATGATAAAACTAGAGATTATGTAATAATTTGAACTTGTCTGTCTAAACACTTGATAGTTAAACTTCTCCTTTTTGTTGATGACAAAGGGGGAGAAGTATGATGTTATGCATGATTTTATCATGACATGTTGCTTGGATTTTTGAATCCAAGTATTCTATCAAAATGGAATATTAATAGGAGGAATTAAAGTTAACTCTGTCATCAATTGGTTATCATCATCAAAAAGAGGGAGATTATGGAATCTTGAATTTTAATGATGAAATCAATTGATAGTATTTATCTAATCTATATTTTGAGTGACACAGGAAGCTTCGATCAACGAGAGATAATTAAAAGTAGGAAGAATCATGTTGAACCGGAGTGGAACATTTCAGAAGATTGGACATCGAGCCAGAGGATCGGTTGACGTATCAGTAGAAGGCTTCGGGTCATAAGTTTGGGCATCAGGCCAAGAAGAGTGGAAATTCAGTTAAAGAAATCAGAGTTGTGGAGGTCAATTGGCCGATTGGGCAATAGGCTGAAACAGAGGACGATGCTCCGAAGAATTGGATGAAGCGTCGATGAACCAATGACATGTCGGACAACATGATTCAAGCTTTGTAATAATTGTCTAGATCGAAATAGGTTTTATTTGTGTAGGATTAACTATGATAGTGATTAAGGCATCAAGCAAAATGAAGTCCCAGAGTCAAGAATGAGACTTCGTTGGGAGTTCGAGATTAGTCCAGACGTTCGTTAGAATTTTTGTCAGAATTAACCAAGAAGTCCAGGGGCTTACTGAAGAATCTCATCAGAACTCACCAAGAAGATCATCTTAAAGTCCAAGAGCTTATTGGGAGTCCACTGGAACATTGTCGAGAGATCATCGGAAGTTCATCGGAAGAAACCTAGACTAACCGGACCGGATTTGCTTAGTGTATGCCTTAAATTTCATAGTTAGCACATAATTATGATTAGAATTAGGCCAACCCAATTAGGAGCAAGTTAGGCTCATATATGGACTATGTTAGGCTAAGTGAAAGGCTCAAACAGTGACCTAACAAGTGGTACCGTCGTGGCACAATCTCCGATACTATGTTAGGCTGTGGTCCTGCCGGTCTGGGCGGTGGTACCACCCAGACTTAATCAACGAGACTATCAAGTGGTGGTACCTCCAGTTTGGGTGATGGTACTGCCCAAACACAGTCTCCCATGCGGTGGTACCGCTCAGCACAAGCGGTGGTACCACCAGGACTCGGGAAACCCGGGATGAGACTTTTTTAGGCTCCATGTTTGAATTAGCATGAGGCCTATAAGTACCCCTCTCATTCTTGGTTAATATACATATAACTGAGTATATAAATTAGGAAAAATATTATTATAATCTTGAGAGTTCTCCTCCTCTAGCCTAAGTGTTTAGAATTATGTTTAGGGAGGAGTAAGTGGGGTTGTAAAAGTTCTCTCCTGAACCTATCAAAAGGAGAATCGAGTTGTAAGGGTGGTTGATCTTCACCCATTGAAGGAAGATCATCAATGGATGCTGGTGGCTTCGACGGAAAAGGAATCGATGGAGTGGATGTAGATCATAATGACCAAACCACAATAAAATGGTTTGCATTTCTATTTTGCTGTTTATCTTTATTGCAAACTGCTTTAATTCCTCATTACTTTTGCTGCACACCCTTCTGTATGCTTTCAAAGTTAATATTTTTCTGAAACTGGTTTAATTAGAATGAAAGATTTTAGAATTGACATTTTTACTATTGCACTACTTCACCCCCCCCCCCTCTGATGACTCGTTCCAACAAGTTTTGCATTATTTTAGAACATACAAGATAGTGAGTTGTTAAGATGTGCAAGTTATAACATGCATCATGAGTATTACCTCTCTTAAGATGTGTAAGTTTTGCTTCTCTTAAGATGTGCAAAATAGCACTTTTTGCTTCTCTTTCGAGATGATCAAGCTAGCAAGTTTTGCTAAGAGCCAAAAATTAGTGTTAAGAGTGACCTATTTTGCGAATCTCGTCAATGGTTTAAAAGCACGTAGTAAAAGTTTTACTACAAGAAATATTAGAAAAGCTTTTACCAAGTGCTTTTAAATTATTGATGACATTCGTAAAATAGGTGTATATGTCTCCAATGGTTTCGCTTGGTTCTATTCGAAATAATTCAAAACTATGCATCAAAAGATTAACTTTAGAATCTTTAAACCTACTTTAGAAATTACCGTTCGATGAAAAACCATATAAGAAATGTTAAAGGTGTACTTGACTTACAATAATTGTAATAAATAATTAAAGCAATATCAATGACAATGAAATATAAAACATAGAATGCAAACCGAGTTTTATAGTGGTTTGGTAGTTGTGACCTACATCTACTCCCGATTCCTCCTCCCTTGAGGCCACCGACATCACTAACTAGGGATAAGACACTTATTGACTTCAATTCTGAAGCCAGTGGGGCCTATTAATGCCACTCTTTCCTACAATAAAGTAGCAACAAAGTGTGAAAAAAATCTTGAAGTGTTAGAGTGTAAAAGTATTGTAAAAGTGCTAAGAGTTCTCCCCCTCTTTCTTTAGCTTTCTAATCATTCAAGAAGAGGTATGAGGCTTGTAAAGGTTGTCTCCTAAACCCGTGAAAAGGAGAAAGAATTGTAAGAAGGTGGTTGGTCCTGCCTATTGAAGGAAGACCATTAGTGGATGCCGGTGACCTCGACGGAGGAGGAATCAGAAGTGGACATAGGTCACAATGACCAAACCACTATAAATCCAATGTGGTATTTCCTTACTACTTACTTTCATTACTTAACTATTAATTTCACTTTACATTTACTCTAGGTCATTATATTCATCACTTTTTGATATGAGGTTGGTCGAAATGATTTTATTGAATGAAATTTTCTAAATCGACGTAATTTTATATAAGCACTAATTCACCCCTAGTATCGTATTGATCCTAACAATTGGTATCAGAGCAAGGTTACTCTCAATTTGATTTAAAACCCAAGAGAGATGGCTTTTGCTGGCAATCAAGAGAGACATTCTATCACATGTCCTCTCATGTTCAATGGAATAGATTATGTATATTGAAAAACTTGAATGAGGATTTTTTTGATTTCTATAGATTTTGAGTTATGGAATATCGTTGAAAATGGATTTCAAAAGTCTTCTCTTCCAATGAACGAGTGGAATGATTTGGAGAAGAAGACTTTCTCTTTGAACGCCAAAGCTATGAATGCTTTATTTTGTGTCTTGGATAAAAATGAATTCAATCGAGTTTATAGTTGAGAAATAACTTATGACATTTGGCATACACTTAAAATTGCACACAAAGGCACAAGTAGGGTTAAGGAGTAAAAAATTAATCTTTTGGTTCATAGTTATGAATTGTTTCATATGAAACCAAGCGAGATCATTAGAGATATGTACACTTAGTTTATGGATGTCATCAATAGTCTAAAAGTACTTAGTAAAAGTTATCCTAATTTTGAACTTGTTAACAAGTTATTAAGATCCCTTCCAAGAGTTAGTATCCTAAGGTAACTGCAATTCAAGAAGCTAAGGACTTGAACAACTTCCACTCAAAAAACTTATCGGGTCTTTGATGACCTATGAAATAACTTGCAATACACATGAAAAACTTGAGATTAACCTTCAAAAGAACAAGAAGGATTTGACACTTAGAACTCAAGAAGGCCACTTGAGAGAAAACTTAAGTGATGATGATGACTTGGCACTTCTAACAAGAAAATTTAAAAATTCATAAAAAGGAACAAAACTAAACATGACATTAAAAAAAGAATGAACTTAAAAAGGACCAAATAAGTTGCTACTAATGTAATAATTTGGGACACTTCAAAAGTGAATGTCCCTAAGTGAAGATGAAGCAACCGAAAAAGAAGAAAGCACTAAAAGCTACTTGGGACGATTCAAGCACATCTAAAGATAAGGAGCCAACCAACATAGAAGTTGCTAACTACGCTTTAATGGTGCTTCGCGATGAGGTAAGTAACTCAATCGAAGCCCATATATCCTTTGATGAATTGTGAAATATTTTTCATGATTTATTTTATGAATATAAATTAGTTAGCAAAAAGTATAAATTATTAAAAAAGGAGTATGCCTCTCTTGTTAGTGAATTCAATAGATTAAATATTAGGCATGATAATGAAATATTGCCTCCTTTGTACAAAATGTTAAGAATTAGAGATTCTTAAAAAGGAAAATTTGCTACTACATGAAACCTTAGAAAATTTTGAAATATGAAGCAAATCCTAAACATGATCCTTGCAAAAAGGGACCATGTTCATAGAAGAGATGGAATCGGCTTCGTAACACTCACCAAAAGCAAACCATCTTTATTATGGGCCCAACTTTGCATGTTCCACCCTGAAACAAATGTAACTTTTGTTATAAATTTGGACATTATGCTTATAAATATCCATTTTAGAGGTATAGTCCACATAAGTTAATTTGGGTCCCTAAAGAAATCTTAAATGACTCAATGCAAAATGATAAATTAAGTAGATCTATTTATGAGGAACCTAAGATTAAACGAGTACCTAAAAGAAAACCCCCTTTCTTGTAGATATGTCTACAATCACAAGCTAGGAGTAAGAGATGGTACCTTGATAGTGTTGAATCTCGAATTTTAATAATGAAATCAATTGATGAGTTTACGATCTAATTTGTGTTTTAAGAAACATAGGACTAACGTCGATCAAAAAAGGCAAACTAATTAAAGCAGGAGGAAACAGATGTTGGGCTAGAGTGGAACATATCAGAAGATTGGACGTTAGACCAGAAGATCGATCGACGTATTGGCAGAAGGCTTCGTGCCGTGAGTTCAGGCATTAGGCCGAAGGATTGGATATTGTGCTAAGGAGATCTGAAATTGTGAGAGTCAACATGCCGATTGGGCAAAACGACGAAGGAGAGGACGATGCATTGAAGTATCAGACGAAGCGCTAGATCAACCAATGACATGCCAGACAACATAGGATTTATGCTTGTAACTATGTCTAGATCGAGTTAGTTTAGGTCTAATTGACTCGATATTATGGTGAAACAATGCCAACTCAATTAGGAGCCAATTGGGCCTAAATTAGGGCTGAATTAGGCTTATTATTTGGCCCATTCAGTGTCTTGTAACAAGGACTGGCAGGGATACTACCTAAATCGGGCGGTGGTACCGCCTAGACTATGTCAACCAGTGGTATCGCAAGATTGGATGATGGTACTACTAAGACACAGCCTTCCAAACTATGTCAAGCAGTGGTACCGCTAGACTATGTGGTGGTACCGCCTAGTATCAATGCAAGTGATGGTACTACCCAACATAGATGGTGGTGATGCCAAGACTCAGGAAACCTGAGATGAGACCTTTTTTGGCTCTAATTTTGAAGTCATTTGAGGCTATAAATACCCCATCTATTCCTATATGGAAGATCATGAAATTGAGTTGAAAAAGGGGGAAAGAATACTTGAGAAAAATTGGAAACTATCTTAGGATTTAGAGTCTTTTCCTCCTAGAGTTAGATGTTTTCTAAGGGAGGAGTGAGGTCTAAAAGAGAGGTTGTAAAGGTTCTTTACTGAGCCTATCAAAAGGAGAAAGAGTGTAAAAGGGTAGTTAATATTTGCCCATTGATGGAAGATTGGTAGTAAAAGCTGGTGGCCTCGAGTGAAGAAGAATCGGGAGTGGATGTAGGTCACAACAACCGAACTACTATATATTTGGTTTGCATTTACTTTATGTTGTCCATTCATATTGCAAACTAATTTATTTATTCACTATGCTTACAAATGCTTTCAATTTAACTCATCTTTCCGATACGGTTTTATCATATGAAGTTTTCAAACGGATATGATTTTATCAAAAGCACTAATTAGCCCTCTCTCTTTTATTGCCAAATTGGTCCTAACAGTTGGTATCAGAGTCATATTTTTCTCATTTAGTTTAATACCTAAGAGAAATGACTTCTATTGAATTTCAAGAAGGTCACTCTATCATTCGTCCTCCTATGTTCAATGGGATGAACTACACATTTTGAAAAACTCGAATGAGAGTTTTCTTACTTTCTATAAATTTTGAGTTATGAAATATTATTGAAAAAGACTTTCAAAAGTTTTCTCTTCTAATGAACGAATATAATGATTTGGAGAAGAAGACTTTCTCTTTGAATGCCAAAGCTATGAATGCTTTGTTTTGTGCTTTAAATAAAATTGATTTTAATCAAGTATCTATTTGCGAAACGACTTATGAGATTTGGCACACACTTGAAATTACACACGAAGGCACAAGTAGGGTTAAGGAGTCAAAAATCAATCTTTTGGTTCATAGTTATGAATTATATCATATGAAATCAAGCGAGACCATTAGTGACATGTATACCCGATTTACAAATGTCGTCAATGGTCTAAAAACACTTGGTAAAAGTTTTTCTAATTTTATACTCATTAACAAGATATTAATATTCCTTCTAAGGAGTTGGGATCCTAAAGTAACTACAATTTAAGAAGCCAAGGACATAACTTTCCACTCGAAGAACTTATCAGGACTTTGATAACCTATAAATTAACTTGTGTGGCACATGATGAACTTGAGAACTATCTTCCAAAGAACAAGAAGGATTTTGCACTTAGAACAAACGAATATCACTTGAGCGAAAGCTCAAGTGATGATAACAAAGAACTTTTGACAAAAAAATTTAAAAAGTTTATGAAAAAGACTAATTCTACAAATGAACGTAAAAATAACACAACTTGTTATAAATCAAAGAAGCCGCTAATGAAGAAGAAAGCATTCAATGCGAGAAGGGACGAATCAAGTACATATGAAGATGAGGAGCAAACCATCAAAGGCGAGGTGACGAACTACGGCTTAATGGCTTTCGACGATGAGGTAAATGACTCAATCGAATCTCATTTATCTTACAATAAATTGCATGATGCTTTCCATGATTTATTTGATGAATGTATGCTAGTTGGTAAAATATATAATTTGTTAAAAAAGGATCATGCTTCTCTTTCTAATAAATTTAAAATTTTAAAAAATGAGCATGATAATTGTATTATAAGCTCTTGCACTAAATATGAAGAGTTATATTCATACAAAAAGAAAAATTTGCTTTTACAATAAACTTTAAAAAATTTTAAAATAGATAGCAAATCTTTAAACTTGATTCTTGCCAATAAGGGCCATATTCATAATAAGACAGGAATTGGCTTTGTGAGTAATACTCAACAAAAGCCAACTATTTTAATTAAATGACCCATATTACATGTTTCTCTTGAAAATAAATGTAATTTTTTTAATAGACATGGTCACTTTGCATATAAATGTTCATTTAAAATATATGTTTTGCATAAATTGGTTTGGGTTCCTAAAGGAAATATAATTGACCTTATGCCAAAAGTCAAGATAGATAGATATAATCATGAGGGGCTCAAAGCTAACTGGGTACCTAGAACAAACCTACCCTTCTTGTAAATATCTCTAAAATTGAAAGCTAGGTGCAAAAGATGATTTTTTTTTATTGTGGATGCTTAAGGCTTATGACTAGAGATCTAACATACTTCACAAAGTTCACTAGCTGAAACAAAATGATTTTGGAAATGTTTTATATATATATCATGCTTGATGATTTTATATTTAATTATGTATGATGATTTGAAGTAATGATGATTTTTGGGTGATTTATGGTTTATTGATCTTAATAATTTCTATGATGAGATTTGCTCTTTCAATTTTAAACTATGATGCATGTTTTGATTTGGTTTAAAAAACTTGGGCATGCTTATATGAAATCAAATCACTTAAATTGAAACAACGAAAAGAGAATGCATTTTGAAAATTCTCTATCTCTATCTTATCGATTTTTCAATAAGAGATTGATGAATCTAGGATCTATTGAAAGTGATTTTGATGATTTGACAAATTGAATGAGATGTAAATAATGATGAATGTTTTGAAAATAAATATTTGTATCATGCTTGATGGTTTTACATTTTTAAATTATGCATGATGAGTTGAAATAATGATGGTTAAAAAAATTATATTTATTCAAATGCATAAATCGGTAATCTTTTTGACAAATGAATCATGATTTTTCAAAATTATATTTTTTATGATTCATAATGAATTGAGATTTCCTATGCATGAATCAAAATATTCTACCATTTTATTCTCCTATGTTTCTTTTTGTCATTTACCAAAGAGAAGAATTATCTATATGAATCATGGTTTTTCTTGATTTCTCATACTCTTAACTTGAGAACTTATTTTATGAAGCATGATCTTGATGACTTGAGAATTCTTATGCTTAAATTGAGATCATTTATTATTTGTTCTCCTACAATTCTTTTATTGTTTACTAAAGAGGACATTTATCCAAATTAACCATGATATGTCACTTGAGTTTTTAAGCTTTATGACTTGAGTTTTATTATGTATAATTCCTTTGTATTCATGAATTGTATATCTCATCACCAAGTTAATTTTTCTTGATATATTTCATGTGATGATTTGAAAATTGATATACAGGGAAAAGTTTTGTACTATTGTAACCTTTCTTTCTTTTTGACAATGACAAAGGGGGGGAAAGATTTGCTAGCTTGCACAATTCAAGAAGAACTTGTAAACTTATAAAAATTTCTAGCTTACAAAGAAAGGCAAAACTTGCTAAATTGCTCATCTTAAAAGAGAAGCAAGAATTGCTAGCTTGCAATCTCAAGAGAAGCAAAAGTGCTATCTTGCATATTCTAAAGTGATGTAAACCTTGCTATTTATTATCGTGCATTCTTTTTCAAAAAACTTCTAGCTTGAACATCACAAAGGAAAGAAAACATGCTATCTTGCACATCTCAAAAGATGACAAATTTTTGCTAACTTTCATTTCTAAAAAAAACTTGCTAGCTTGCATGATGATATATGCAATGATGTTTCAAAAACATGATATTATGTGATGATATATGATGTCTCAAAACTTAAAATTATGCAATGATATATGTAATGATTTGAAATTATGTGTCAAAAACATGCTAGTTGCACTTTTCTCCCTTTAGTTGATGACAAAGGGGGAGAGTTATGATGATATGAAATGATGCATGAAATACTCATAGTATTATGATGATGCATATATTTAGAAGTTATGATGACCATACGTGGTAGGATGTAATATACTTTGATATTTTGATACTATGATGATATGAAATATTTTTGATAATGCATGCAATACTTATGTTAATGATGCATACAATGCATTGATATGCATATAATGTGTTTCATATGATCATGATTATAATTGATTTGACTTGACTTCAAGGTTCTATCAATATGATATATTGATAGGGGGAGTTTAGTTTAAACTCCATCATCAAATGGTTGTTATCATAAAAAAGAGGAAGATTGTTGAATCTCGGATTTTGATGATGAAATGAATCGATGAGTTTATGATCTAATTTGTATTTTAAGTTATGCAGGACTAATGTTGATCAAAAAAGGTAAACTAATTAAAGTAAGAGGAATCAAATGTTGGGCCGGAGTGGAATATATCAAAAGATTGGATGTCAAATCAAAGGATTGGTCGATGTATCGGCAGAAGGCTTCATGCCATGAGTGCGGGCATTAGGCCGTAGGATCAGATATTGTGGCAAAGAGATCAAAAGTTGCGAGAGCCAACACACCAATTAGGCAATACGCTAAAGGAGAGGATGATGCACCGAAGGATCAAACGAAGCGTCAGATAAACCAATGGCATGCCGAAAAATATAAGATTCATGCTTATAATTATGTCTAGATTGAGTAAGTTTAGGTCTAATTGAGCCGATATTAGGGTGAAACAATACAAACTCAATTAGGGGCCTTGTTGTTTGGCCCATATTAGAGAGTACTGGTGGTGGTACCACAATACTAGGTTATGGGACTATCCAATGTCAGTGCTACAAGCAGTGGTACCACCCAACACAAGTGGTGGTACTACCAGGAGTTGGGAAACCCGGGATGAGACCTTTTTTGGCTCCAATTTTGAAACCATTTGGGGTCTATAAATACCTTAGCTATTCCTACATAGAAGAGCATGAAATTGAGTTGAAAAGGGGAGAAAGAATACTTGAAAAAAATTAAAAACTCTCTTAGGATTTAGAGTCTCTTCCTCCTAGAGTTTGAAGTTTTCTAAGGAATTAGTGAGGTCTAAAAGAGAGATTGTAAAGGTTCTCTCCTTTACAATCAAAAGGAGAGAGTGTAAAAGGGTAATTAATCTTTGCCAATTGAAGGAAGATTGGTAGTAGAAGTAGGTGGCCTCGAGTGAAGAGTTATCGGGAGTGGATGTAAGTCATGACAACTGAACCACTATAAATCTGGTTTGCATTTACTATACGCATTAAATTCATATTGCAAACTAATTTACTTATTCACTATGCCTATGAATGCTTTCAAGTTAACTCATCTTTCCTATACAATTTCATCGAACGAAGTTTTCAAACCGATGTGATTTTATTGAAAGCACTAATTCACCCCCCCACCCCTTGCTCCTCTCTCTCTTAGTGCCGAGTGTTAGGAACGAGTCGGCACTAAGAGGAGGGGGTGAATTAGTACAATGGATAAAAATGTATCAATTTTAAAAAACTTCATATAAGAAAAACTGATTTCATAAATGTGAGTTTAACTTTACGCATATAGAAGAGTGTAATACAAAGGTAAAGTAAGTAAGGTTGTTTGCAAGGTAGATAAACAACAAAACAGAAATGCAAATCATTTTATAGTGGTTCGGTCGTCGTAACCTACATCCACTCCACTGATTCCTCTTCTATCGAGTCCACCGACATCCACTAACGATCAGAAAAGATCAACTACCCTTATAACTCGATTCTTCTTTTAACAGGTTCCGGAGAGAACTTTTACAATCCCAACAACCTCCTCGTTTAAGCTTCTCTAACACATAGAGGTTGAGAGGAGCTCAAACAAGATTACAATAGTGTTTTATTTCTTTTTCACTCTCAATTATTGTGTATGTTAACCAGGGATGAGAGGGGTATTTATAGGCCTCAAGTGGATTCAAACTTGGAGCCTAAAAATATCTAATCCCTTATTTTCGGGGTGCTAGTGGTACCACCACCTGTGCTTTCTGACATTGGGTGATACCACCGCCTAGTCTGACGGTATCATTGCCTAGAAGACTGTGTCTGGGTGGTACCACCACCTGACACTAACACTAGGGGGTATCAACACCTGACAAAGTCTCAGAGATTGTGCCACCGACAATGTCACTTGTTGGGTCACTGTTTGGGCCTTTCACATGACCCAACACAGTCCATACATAGGCACAATTGGCCTCTAATTGGGATGGCCCAATTCTAATCCCAATTATGTGCTAACTATGAAATTTCAGGCATACACTAAGAAAATCCGGTCTGGTTAGTCTAGGTTTCTTCCGACGAGCTTTCGACGATCTTCCAACAAACTTCTGATGATCTTTGGGTAATATTCTAGCGAACTCCTGCCAAGCTCTTGGACTTCATGACAATCTTCTTGGCAAGTTCTGATAAGCTTCTTCGGCAAGCTCTTGGACTTCTCGGTCAATTCCGATAGAACTTCCGACGAACGTCTGGACTTCCGAAGAACTCTCAAACTCTAAATGAAGTCTTGTTCTTGACTCTGGGACTTCATTTTGCTTTATGCCTTGATTACTATCATAGTTAATCCTACACAAATAAAACCTACTTCGATCTAGAGAATTATTACAAAACTTGAATCATGTTGTCCGGCAAGTCATTGGTTCATCGATGCTTCATCTGATTCTTCGGTGTATCATCCTCTCTTGCAGCCTATTGCTCAATCGGCCAGTTAACCTCCGCAACTCTGATTTTCTTAGAGCAATTTCTGCTCTTCTTGGCCCGATGCCCGAATTCATGGCCCAAAGCCATCTACTGATACGTCGACCGATCCTTCGACTCGACTTCCAATCTTCTAACATGTTTCACTCCTGCCCAACATGATTCTTCCTACTTTTAATTATCTCTCTTTGATCGAAGCTTCCTACATCACTCAAAACATAGATTAGATAAACACTATCAATTGGTTTCATCATCAAAATATGAGATTCAACAATCTCCCCCTTTTTTATGTTGACAACCAATTGATTACGGAGTTAACTTTAACTCCCCCTATTAATATGACATATTGATAGAACTTTTGGATTCAAAAATCTAAACAATATGTCATGATAAAATCATACATAACATCATACTTCTCCCCCTTTGTCATGAACAAAAAGGAGAAGTTTAACTATCAAGTGTTTACATAGACAAGTTCAAATTATTGTATAATCTCCAGTTTTATTATCATGCAAGTTTTATAACATACAACTAGCAAATTTGTTCATCACCTTGCAACATGCATAATCACCAAATCATCATTAATTTTGAAGATGTACAAGATTGTAAATTTTATAAGTTTGCATTTTTGCTTCTTAAGATAGGCAAGCTAGCAATCTTCGGTGATGTTCAAGATAGCATTTTCTTCTCTTTTGAGAAGTGTGATTTTTTGCTTCCTTTGCAAAATGCAAACTAACAAAATTTTACACCATTTTACAACATGGAAGCTAACAATTTGTCAAGTGTTACTCCTCTTTGAAGTATAAAGTTTAACAAGTTTTTGAAAAAGAATACAAGATAGCAAGCTAGCAAGATAGCAATATATCATTTAGAATAAGCAAGCTAGAAAATCTTAAGTTATGCAAGTTTGTAAATTTTGCTAGATGTGTAAGTTAGTATGTTTGCTTTTCTTTACAATGTTCAAACTAGCAAATTTTTCATACATGAAAGTTGAAAAAAAATTTTGCATCTTGAGCTAGTAATTTTTCTCCCCCTTTGTCATTATCAAAAAGAAGGGAAGAATACAATGTTGTAATTCTATTTCCCTTTACATCAATTTTCAAATTATGACAAAGATAATGTGTCATTCTTTATTGCATTATGGTATCATTTCAGAAAATTATAATTGTTGACTTTCACATCATTTCATAACAAAAAATCATAGTATTGCATGCATCATTCCAAATCATAAGTATTTCAAATCATGATGATATCAAAATGTCAAATTACATTGCATCCTACCATGCATGATCATAACTTCTCATTTGAACGCATCAACATAATATCACGAGTATTTCATGCATAATTTCATATTATCACAGGAAGAATATCAAGAAAAATTAATTGGGTGATGAGATAAACACTTCATCATTACAAGGAATTGTGCATAAAAATCATATCATCAAAGATAAAATATCAAAGATCATGAAGGATTAAGTCATGAATACTAAATGACATGATTTATCTTGACAAATCTCCCTTTTATGAAATAACAAAAAGAAACATGGGAGTTCAAAAATAAGATCTTAATTCATAGAAAAATTTCAAGTATCAATATCAAGAATTCAAGATCATGATATTGATAAAAACATTCCTATAACAAAAAGTGTCATAAGAGAACACATAAAGGATCTCGATTCATGTATAATATCTCTCAATTCATCATAATTCATAAAAAATATAATTCTAAAAAATCATGATTCATTTGAATAGTAGTTAGCAAAAAGAAACATTAAGGATAAAAGATCTTGATTTATATTGGGTAAATCTCAAGTTATAAATATTGAGAAATCAAGATAAAAATCATGGTTAGATAAAACTCATCCAAATTCAAATCAATAAATAATCAAAATCGCTTTCAAGAGATTCAAAATGGCATAAATAACTTTATCAATCTCTTAGTGAAGAATCAATAAGATAGAGAAAAAATAATTTCAAGAAAAATGCTTTCCTCTTTTTTGTTGTTTCAATTCATGTGATTTATTTCATATAAGCATGCCTTCTTTTATGCCAAATAAAAACATGTATCAACGTTTAAAACCAAAAAAGAACTTTCATTACGACAAAGATCAATAATCCAGAAATCACAAGAATTATCATGCATAATTTCAAAATATAAACTCATTAATCATGATTTCAAATCATCATTATATTATTTCATCAAGCATGATTTCATAAAAATATTTTTAATCAAAATCATTTAGTTTGTTGTAGTAATGTATTTTCCTTCTTTGCATCAATGATTCAATCATATCATGAGATATACAAATCATAAATACAAAGGAGTCATGTCATGAAAGATATAAGATCATAAGTGTAATACGTAATTCCAAAACATAAGATTTCAAATCAATATGCATCATTAAATCTACAACATGATCGTTTTCAATCAAAATTGGAAATCATCAAGGTACATATTATTTCTTCTTAAAAACATACATAGGATTAATCATTAGGTTTAAATCTAACATTTTATTCCTTTATCATAAAAGATGTAATTTTCATGATCATTTTTTCAAAATAAAAAGAAGCATGATAAAACCTTTTTGTAATTTTTTTTTATTTATTAACTAACTTAAAAATAACTCATGAAAAAGCATCAAGTAATTTCAAAATAAGGCAAAGAGGTTTTGGTTACCTCATCATCGAAAACCGTTAAGACATAGTTTGCCATATCACCTTTGTTGGTTTGTTCTTCATCTTCGGATGAACTTGATTCGTCCCAAGCCACCTTAACTGGATTCTTCTTCTTTTGTAGCTTATTCTTTTAGGTTCATTTTTATTATTTGATTCTTATTTTAAAAATATTTTAAGTTTTATTATGAGGAGTTTAAGGTCATCATCATCATCATCATCATCACTTGAGTCATTACTCAAGTGGTATTATTTTGTTCGAAGTGCCTAATCCTTCCTGTTCATTAGAAGGAAGTTCTCAAGCTTTTCATGAGCCATGCAAGTCATCTCATAGGTCATTAGTGACCCGATAAGTTCTTCGAGAGAGAAGTCATTTAATTTCTTTGAGAGATAAGTTCTTCGAGAGAGAAGTCATTGACGACATCCGTAAAACAGGTGTACATGTCAGTAATAGTTTCGCTCGGCTTCATTTGAAACAACTTGAAATCAAGCATCAAAAGATTAATCTTTGAATCTTTTACTCTACTAGTGCCTTCGTATGTGATTTCGAGTGTGTGCCAAATATCAAAAGCCATTTCGCAAGTAGAAACCCGATTGAATTTATTTTTGTCTAAATCGTAAAATAGAGCATTCGTAGCTCTAGCATTTAAATAAAAAGTCTTCTTCTCCAAATCATTCTAATTGTTCATTGGAAGAGAAGACCTTTGTGTTGAATCTCGGATTTTGATGATAAAATCAATTGATGGGTTATTTAATCTAATCCATATTATTGAGTTAAGTGTGCAGGATTAACTACGATAAACAGAAAATACAAAGCAAGAATACTGGAGTCGAGTTCGATGAACGTTTAAGAGTTCGATGAATCGTCGGAGATGCTGTCGGAACCAATCGAGAAGAAATCGGGAACCTGTTGGAAGTTCACCAAGAGATCGTCGGAGGTTCGCAAAAGATCACCGAGAAGTCTCAGCTACTTTTAAAGTCATCACAAGTTCGAGCGTGCTTGGACCCCCACGAAGGAAGTTCGTCGAAAGCTCGTCGAACAAAACTTGACGTTCAAGGTTAATAAATTGCTTAAGATGTGTTTTGTTATGTAGTTCACTTGTAATTAGGATTAGGATTAAGAAGATAAGCCTATATCCTGGTTAGGGGCCAACTGGGGCCAAAGTCAGATTTGGTTTGGGCTAAAAGAAAGCCAAACCAGTGAATGGGAGAGCCAAAGCGGTGGCACCGCCGGGCAAAGTGACACCTCCTCTGAAGGGCGGTGGCACCTTATTGGCGGTGGCACCGCCAAAGATCGGGAACCCAAAGAGGATTTGAATTTTGGAGCCCAAATTTGAATCCTCTTGAGGCCTATAAATACCCTCAAATCTCAGCTGAGATTACAACCTTTGAGCAGCAAGAGTTTGAGAGAAAAATCTTAGAAAAGTGTTAGCTTTCTTTCTTTTCAATTTGCTAGTGTTCACCTCATCTCTTCTAAAAATCTGTAAGAGAGTGAACCGCTTGTAAAGAGTTGTAAGAGGGTATTTACCCTTCCATTTCAAGAAGCTTGCTAGTGGAAGGTGGGAGCCTCATCGAAGAGGGGCCTCAAAGTGGAGTAGGTCATTTGACCCAAACCACTCTAAAATCGGCGTGATCTGTGGTTTTGCGTTTCATTACTGTTATTTATTTATATTATTGCAAATCTTCTTATATGCTCTGGTTCCTTATTACTTTTTGCTGCATATTTAAGAATACGCTTTCAAGATTAAACTTGTCAAGTTCCGCTCTCTTCATACGAAAGATTTTTTATAAAAACGAAGTTTTTATCCGCTGCACTAATTCACCCCCCCCCTAGTGCTGCCCGATCCTAACAATTGGTATCGAGCCAGGTTATCTCTCACATTTGGTTTAATACCCAAGAGAGATGGCTTACTCCCCATGCAAGAGGGACATTCTATCACTCGTCCACCTATGTTTAACGGGTCGGATTACACGTATTGGAAGACTCGGATGAGGATCTTCCTTATTTCTATGGATTTCGAGCTTTGGACTATTGTTGAAAACAGATTTCAAAAAATCTTCTTTCCATGAGCTTAATGGAATGAATCGGAGAAGAAGGTTTTTTTGCTTTAAATGCAAAGGCTATGAATGCCTTGTTTTGTGCACTAGACAAAAACGAATTTAATCGTGTTTCAATTTGTGATTCGGCTTTTGATATTTGGAGAACTCTTGAGGTCACTCATGAAGGCACTAGCCGAAAGTGAAAGAGTCCAAAATCAACATTCTTGTGCACTCTTACGAACTTTTCCCAAATGAAACCAAGTGAGTCCATCGGAGACATGTACACCCGGTTTATTTGGATGTCATCAATGGACTCAAAGCTCTTGGTAAAGATTTTACTAACTTTGAACTAGTAACTAAAATCTTAAGATCCCTCCCTAAAAGTTGGGATCCAAAAGTTACGGCCATTCAAGAGGCCAAAGACCTTAAAACATTCCCTCTTGAAGAACTCATTGGGTCTCTAATGACCTACTTAAATGACATGTCAAGCTCATGATGAGCTCGAGAACCCCTTCCAAAGAACAGAAGGATATGGCACTCAAATCACAAGAAGACCACTTGAAAGGAACATCAAGTGATGAGGACAGTGACAATGACATTGCACTTTTGACTCAAAAATTCAAAAAATATTTAAGGAAGAACAAATTTAAAAATAATATAAAAAAATAAATTTGAACAAAAGAATGACCAAGTGATTTGCTATGAATGCAAAAAACCGACACACTACAAGAACGATTGCCCTCAAGCCAAAAAAGAGAACACCAAAGAAGAAGGCGCCAAGGCAACATGGGATAACTCAAGCACATCCAAGAAGAGGAGTCCAACACCGAAAGCAAGTTGCTCACTACGCCCTAATGGCCTTCGAAGAAGAGGTAACGGATTTAATTAATGCAGATTTACCTTATCATGATTTATTAAATGCCTTCCATGAGTTATTTGATGAATGTAAGACAATTAGTAGAAAATACAAATTGCTAAGAAAGGAGCATGATAGTCTTACATGTGCTTTTGATAAATTAAAAACTGAATATCATGATTGTCTAGCTTCATGTGTTAAATGCCATGATTTAGAAACTCTCCAAAATGAGAACTTAGTACTTAAGGACACCTTGAAGAAATTCGAGGTCGGTAGCAAGTCCTTAAACATGATCCTTACAAATAAGGGTCAATGCTCCTAAAAGGAGTGGAATCGGATTTGTGAGAAGTACTCACCAAAATCCAACCACCTTCGTTAAAGGTCCTATCTTACATGTTCAACATCAAAGCAATTGCAACTTTTGTTGCAAATATGGACATATAACTTACCAATGCCCATTCAAGAAAATTAGTCCGAACAAATTGATTTGGGTTCCTAAAGGAACCATGATCAAGTCTATGCAACATGATAAACAAGTTAGATTATTTTTGAGGCACCCAAAAAAGTAAATGGGTACCTAAAAATAATTCCTTGTAGAAACATACACCATCACATGCTAGGAGCAAAAGATGGTATCTTGATAGTGGATGCTCAAGGCATATGACCGAGATCCATCCCAATTCACCAAGCTCACTAGCATGGATTTAAGGCTATGTCACCTTCGAGACAACAACAAAGGCAAAATCATTGGCAAGGGAACCATAGGTAACAAATCAAGTTTTTCCATTGATGATGTGTTACTAGTTGATGAATTAAAACATAATCTATTGAGCATTAGTCAATTATGCGATAAAGGTTATATCGTTAGATTTGAATCAAATATGTGCATTATTGAAAACCAAATCATAACGTGACTATGATTGCTTTAAAACAAAATAATGTCTATACCATCAATCTTGATGAACTAAGTAATGAAATGTGTTTCTCCTCACCATAAATGATGATGCTTGGCTTTGGCATAGAGATTAGGCCATGCAAGCATGAAAACAATATCTAAAATCTCATCTCAAGAATTAGTACAGGGATTCCGAATATAAAGTTTATTAAAGATAAGGTATGCGATGCATGTCAACTAGGGAAACAAATAAAAACAAGCTTCAAACCAAAAATCAAATTAGCACCACTAGACCGTTACAATTGATCCATTTGGACTTATTTGGACCAATTGATACAACAAGTCTAGGTGGAAGCAAATATGCTTTTTGTGATTGTCGATGACTACTCTAGATACACTTGGACCTATTTCTTAGCTCACAAAAGTGATTGTTTCAAGTGTTTCTCTAAATTTTGTAAACTCACTCAAAACGAAAAAAGGGTTCATGATTTAATCATCAATTCGAGTGATCATGGTGGCGAATTTCAAAACCATGACTTCCAAAATTTTTGTGAAGTAAATGGATACAATCATAACTTCTCCACTCCGAGAAATCCCCAACAAAATGGAGTAGTTGAAAGAAAAAAATAGAAACCTACAAGAATGGCAAGAACTATGTTAAACTAACATAGTTTACCTAAGTATTTTTTAAATGGGTCAAATACGGCTTGCTACATCATGAATAGAGTCCTAATAAGACCTTCCTTATCAAAAAACTCCCTATGAATTATGGAATAACAAAAACCAAATATTTCCTATTTTAAAGTTTTCGGTTGTAAATGCTTTATTTTAAAATGAAAGGGATGCCTTAGGAAAATTTGATGCAAAATCCGATGAAGGCATCTTTTCTTGGTTACTCTTCCGCTTTCAAAGCTTTTCGGTTTTTAATAAAAGAACCTTAGTAATTGAAGAGTCTATTCATGTAGTTTTTAATGAAGTCTCAAATTGTAAGAAAAATGATTTTGATGATGATCTTGGTTTTGATAATTTGAATTTAAATGAACCCCTCTCAAAAATAGCAACTTGGATGCACCTTCTTCCTAAATTTCCTTACCTAAGGAATGGAAGTATATAGATGCTCATCCAAAGGAGCTAATTATAGGGGATACATCTAAAGGGGTTCAAACTCGTTCCTCTTTCAAGAATTTTTTGCTTAATGCCCTTTCCTCTCTCAAATTGAACCTAAGTGCATTGACGAGGCCATAAAAGATGATTTTTTGGATTATTGCAATGCAAGAGGAACTGAATAAATTTGAGAGAAACAAGGTGTGGGAGCTTGTTCCTAGACCTAGTGACCATTTAGTCATTGGTACTAAGTGGGTCTTTAGAAACAAGCAAGACGAAAATGGTATCGTGGTTAGAAACAAGGCTAGATTAGTGGCCAAAGGTTTCAACCAAGAAGAAGGTATCGACACGAAGAAACCTTCGCTCCCCGTGGGTTCGATTAGAAGCCATAAGGATGCTCCTTGCCTATGCTAGTAGTTACAATTTTAAACTATTTCAAATGGATGTCAAAAGTGCCTTCTTGAATGGTTTTATTTCCAAGAAGTATATGTCGAACAACCTCCGGATTTGAAAATTCTCTTCTTCCTAATCATGTATTCAAATTGACTAAGGCTCTCTATGGCTTGAAACAAGCTCCTAGAGCTTGGTATGAAAGGCTTAGTTCCTTTCTTATTTTAAATAATTTTACCAAAGGCAAGGTTGATACTACATTGTTTATTAAACATTTTGAAAATAATTTTCTTATTGTACAAATTTATGTTGACGATATTATTTTTGGCTCTTCGGATGAATCACTATGTGAATCATTTGCCAAATCTATGAGTCATGAATTCGAAATGAGTTTAATGGGGGAATTAACTTTCTTTTTAGGATTACAAATCAAACAACTTAAGGATGGTGTATTTCTCAACCAATCTAAATATACATTAGAATTGTTAAAACGATTTAACATGGATAATTCAAAAGCAATAAACACCCCTATGAGTACTTCGACTAAGTTAGATATGGATGAAAATAGTGAAAACTTCGATCAAAAAACATACAGGGGAATGATAGGTAGTCTACTCTACCTTACCACTAGACCAGATATCATGTTTAGTGTAGGACTTTGTGCTAGGTTTCAATCAAATCCTAAATTATCTCATCTTAAAAGTGTTAAAAGGAATATTTAGGTATCTTAAAGGAACTCCAAATTTAGGTTTATGGTATCCAAAATCTGAAAAATTTGATTTAATAGCTTACGCGGATGCCGATTTTGGCGGATGTAGGATAGATAGAAAGAGTACATCCGGAACATGCCAATTTTTAAGACATGCACTTGTTTCTTGGACTTCCAAGAAACAAAATTCAGTAGCACTATCTACGGCGGAAGCCGAATACATTGCTGCGAGCGCATGCTGTGCACAAGTTGTTTGGATGAAAAATACATTGGAAGACTATGGAATTCACTTTAAAAAATATTCCCATAAAATGTGATAATACTAGTGCCATATGTCTTACTAAAAATCCAATTCAGCATTCTAGAACTAAGCACATCGACGTTAGGCATCATTTCATACGCGATCATGTTCTTAACAATAATGTTGTTCTAGAATTCATCGACACGAAGCATCAATTAGCAGACATATTCACAAAAGCCTTGAATGAAGACCAATTTGAATTCATTAGAAGGGAATTAGGCATGTTAAATTGTCCCTAAAATGAGCTTCACGAAAAATGACTCGTCCTTTTCCTTTCTTTTGTAGATTTGATTTCTTCTTTCTTCTTCACTTCAAAATGATCCATTAAAGTATAACTTATTATCTTGAGGGAAGCAAACAAAAAGGGGAGAGGAAGAAAAATTTTTCCTCCACGGGATGCCAAGAAGGGCACCGCCAGATTCTGGCGGTTGCACCGCTGTTGAGCGCCAAGCGCCAGGGATGACACCGCCGGTTTTACGGTGGCACCGACCGAAAGGACCCTTTATTAACCCGAGGGTTAGGGGCGGTGACACCGCCCCCAACCCAAGAAAGCTCTCCAAACCCTCTCCCATTTCCTCTAACCCTCATTCTCCTCTTAGAAGCACTGGGAAGGTTTCTTGGTGGTCCAAGCCTTCCATCTCTCAAAGATAATCTCCATAAGGTAACACTTGAAATCCTTCTTTTGATATCTCATTCCCTCTTTTCCTTTCTCTTTCCTTTGCTTATTTTTTTTCACAATTTCATCATCATCTTGTCTAGATAATGGCTCCTAAGAGATCAAAAGGAAAAAGGATTGAAGGAGATTCATTTGACCATGATCTTTTAGATCAAAAGAGGTAGCCCTTAGTTTTCCAAAATTTGAAAGACGAGGTATCCATAAGGGAAAATATGTTGACTTTGATGAACTAGAAGACTTAGATCCCATTAGGTATTTTGCACACCTAAAAGCTCTACCACTACTGCAACTAGATGAACCAATCTATCCGGACATTAGTTAGATTGTTCTATGCCAACCTATATGAGGACAATAATAGCCTAAGCACTTACCTTCTAGGAACACCCATTAGAATATTTGACAACACCATTTGTGAGCTAATTGGCATAACTGAACAAGTTAGAGGATGCTATTTTAAAGGTAAATGGGACGCCAACTCAATAGGAGCAACCTATACCGGGCCGAAAACAATCTTTGTAAATCCAAACCTTGACTTCCTACCCAAGAGTTGTGAACACTTACTGCCTTTCAACGCTAAAATTTTTCATCACATTATCACAAGCATCATATTCCCAAACAATTTCATCTTGACGAAATAAGTCAAATTGAGATGAGTACCATGTATTGGATTATGACCGGTCAAGATAATTGTTTTGAGTACTCAATTCGGCAACACATGCAGGATATTATGGGTAAAGATACTATGCTGCCATATGGGAGGTTAATCACTAGATTTCTTCATGCCTATGACATTTGCATCCCACCCGATGAAGAATCTATTCAAAATGATAAATATAACATAATAAATAAAAACTCTGCTGAAAAGACTTAGGTGCACCTTTAGCAATGGCATATGGGTTAGGCAGCCTAGAAGGACGGATCCAATTCCTCCACAAATAGAACACCCAAACACCAATTCTTATGAGAAATGAATCTCCTCCTCCTAGTCCTTTTGAAAAGCAGCACCTTTCACTCCTATTTCCTCCTCAAGATCGATTATGGCAGAACTGTCTCAGATCAAATCACAGTAAAGAACATATTCAAAATCAACAAGTTGAAATTTTGAAGACACTACTACGACAACCGAATGAAAAAATGGATATCATGTATCAGCATTGTGGATTACCTCCTAAGGATTAAACTGATGTATCTTTTAATTTTGATCTGTTTGCTTTTAACAACAAGTTTGTCATCGATTAAACGATAACTGATCCTTCCTTTTAGATAACTACTGGTATCTTTTAAGTATGTTTTGATCTGCATGATTTCTTTTGGATAAACTATTTCTGACAAATTTCAATGATAAACCTTGTTAAATGCTATTTTTTCGATGGCTTGTCTCCTTTTGTTGATGACAAAGGGGGAGAAGTGATGACCTACACCATAATGATAGCATAACTTATATGGATTACAAAAACTTGTGTGATATGATTGACTTATATGCCTTGCAAAATCCATGAAAATATCACAAGATTGATTGATCATATTGAAAGCATGCCATACAATATATATTGAAAATCTTTATCTTCTGTCGTAGTAAAATTTATCCCTTTTCATTTAACTTATGATTTTCATAGAAGTTTTGTATTCACTATTGTTTAAAGAGGATCACGATAAGCTCTACGGTTAGAACTTATCGGGTTATGCTTGAATCCAATGGAATGGAATTCAAGTGGTTTTTATCTTCTCATAATATGGCATATAGATAGGGGGAGTTATGTTTAACTTCGTCATTAATTGATTGTCATCATCAAAAATGGGGAGATTGTTGAATCTCGGATTTTGATGATAAAATCAATTGATGGGTTATTTAATCTAATCCATATTATTGAGTTAAGTGTGCAGGATTAACTACGATAAACAGAAAATACAAAGCGAGAATACCGGAGTCGAGTTCGATGAACGTTTAAGAGTTCGATGAATCGTCGAGATGTCATTCGGAACCAATCGAGAAGAAATCGGAACCTGTTGGAAGTTCGCCAAGAGATCGCCGGAGGTTCGCAAAGATCACCGAGAAGTCTCAGCTACTCTTTAAAGTCATCACAAGTTCGAGCGTGCTTGGACCCCGTCGAAGGAAGTTCGCCTTGAAAGCTCGTCGAACAAAAACTTGACGTCATGGGTTAATAAATTGCTTAAGATGTGTTTTTTGTTATGTAGTTCACTTGTAATTAGGATTAGGATTAAGAAGATAAGCCTATATCCTGTTAGGGGCCAACTGGGGGCCAAAGTCAGATTTGGTTTGGGCTAAAAGAAAGCCAAACCAAGTGAACCGAGAGCCAAAGGCACCGCTTGGTCAAGCAGACACCTCCTGAAATGGGCGGTGGCACCGCTATTAAGCGGTGGCACCGCCAAAGATCGGGAACCCAAAGAGGATTTGAATTTTGGAGCCCAAATTTGAATCCTCTTGAGGCCTATAAATACCCCTCAAATCTCAGCTGAGATTACAACCTTTTGAGTAGCAAGAGTTTGAGAGAAAAATCTTAGAAAAGTGTTAGCTTTCTTTCTTTTCAATTTGCTAGTGTTCACCTCATCTCTTCTCGAAAATCTGTAAGAGAGTGAACCGCTTGTAAAGAGTTGTAAGAGGGGTATTTACCCTTCCATTTCAAGAAGCTTGCTAGTGGAAGGTGGGAGCCTCATCAAGAGGGCCTCAAGTGGAGTAGGTCATTTGACCAAACCACTCTAAAATCGGGCGTGATCTGTGGTTTTGCGTTTCATTACTGTTATTTATATTATTGCAAATCTTCTTATATGCTCTGGTTCCTTATTACTTTTGCTGCGCATATTTAAGAATACGCTTTCAAGATTAAACTTGTCAAGTTCCGCTCTCTTCATACGAAAGATTTTTTATAAAACCGAAGTTTTTATCCGCTGCACTAATTCACCCCCCCCTCTTAGTGCTGCTCCGATCCTAACACTTTGAAATTTGTTTTTAATGATATTCCATAAATTTAAATCCAAAGAAAGCAAGAAACCTTTCATTCGAGTTTTCCAATATGTGTAGTCCGTCCCATTAAACATGAGAGGACGAATAAAAGAGTGACCCTCTTGAAAGCCGAAAAGAGTCATTTCTCTTGGGTGTTAAACCAAATGAGAAAAGACGTTACTCTAATACCAACTGTTAGAAATAAGTCAGCACAAAGAGGGGGAGTGAATTAGTGCAACAGATAAAAACGCATCGATTTTAGAAAACTTTATATGATAAAAACTAATTTTGGAAATTTGAGTTTAACTTAAAAGCATACGGAAGAGTGTAATAAAAAGGTAAAGCAAGTAAAGAAGTTTGCAAGGTAGATAAAAAGCAAAACAGAAATGCAAACCATTTTATAGTGGTTCGATCGTCGTGAGCTACATCCACTCCACCGATTCCTCTTCCGTCGAGGCCACCGATATCCACTAACAATCTTTCTTCGATAGGCAAAGATCAACAACCCTTACGACTCAATTCTCCTTATGAGAGGTTCAGGAGAAAACCTTTACAACTACCACAACCTCCTCTCTTAAGCTTCTCTAACACTTAGAGTTTGAGAGGAGTTCACACAAGATTACAACAGTGTTTTCTTTCTTTTTCACTCTTAATTCTTGTGTATATTAACTAGGAATAAGAGGGGTATTTATAGGCCTCAAGTGGATTCAAACTTGGAGCCTAAAAATATCTCATCCCTGGTTTTTGGGGTACTAGTGATACCATTGCTAGTGCTTTCTAATACTAGGCAGTACCACCGCCTAGTCTAGCGGTGCCACCACCTAGAAGACTATGTCTGGGCGGTACCATTGCTTGATACTAACATTGGGCAGTACCATTGCCCAGTCTAGTGGTACCATCGCTTGACACAGTCTCGAAGATTAGGTTGGCCCAATTCTAATCCTAATTATGTGCTAACTACGAAATTTAAGGCATACACTAAGCAAATCTGTTCTGGTTAGTCTAGGTTTTATCCAGCAAGCTTCCGGTGATCTTCCAATGAACTTCCGATGATCTCTCGGCAATGTTCTAGCGGACTCCCAATAAGCTCCTAGACTTCATGACGATTTTCTTGGCGAGTTCCGATGAGCTTCTTCGGCAAGCTCTTGGACTTCTCAATCAATTCTGGCAGAACTTTCAACGAACGTCCGAACTTCCAAAGAATGCTCGAACTCCGGACAAAGTCTCATTCTTAACTCTAAGACTTCATTTTGCTTTATGCCTTGATCACTATCATAGTTAATCCTGCAAAAATAAAACCTACTTCGATCTAGACAATTATTACAAAGCTTGAAACTTGTTGTTCGACATGTCATTGGTTCATCGACGCTTCATCCGATTCTTTGGTGCATCATTCTCTCTTGTGGCCTATTGCCCAATCAGCTAGTTGACCTCCGCAACTCTGATTTTCTTAGCGCAATTTTTACTCTTCTTAGCTCGATGCCCGAACTCATGGCCCGAAGCCTTCTGCCGATATGTCCACTGATCCTCCAACTCGACATTCAATCTTCTAACATGTTCCACTCCGACCCAACATAATTCTTCCTGTATTTAATTATCTCTCCCTAATCGAAGCTTCCCGCGTTACTCAAAACGCAGATCAGATAAACACTATCAATTGGTTTCATCATCAAAATCTAAGATTCAATACTGACTTAGTCCTAACATATAGTGGATACTCAAGGCACATAACTGGAGATCCAACACACTTCTCTAAGCTCACTAGCCAAGATAAATGAATTGTCACCTTCGGAGACAACAATAAAGGAAAAATTATTAGAAAGGGAAATACAGGTAACAAATCAAACCTTTTGATTGAAAATATTTTATTAGTGGATAGTTTAATGCATAACTTGCTAAGCATTAGTCAATTATGTGATAAAGATTACAACATCAAGTTTGAATCTAATGCTTGCATTGTAGAAATACCACACATGAGTTGATCTTTGATTGCCTTAAGAACCAACAATGTCTATACTATTGATCTTGATGAGTTTTATAATGAAACTTACTTTTCGTCTTTAAACAATGATGCTTGGCTTTGGCATAGGAGGTTAGGTCATGCGAGCATGAAACTAATCTCCCAAATTCCATCTAAAGAACTTGTAAGAGGAATCCCTAACATTAAGTTTGTCAAAGATAAAGTGTGTGATGCGTGTCAACTAGGAAAACAAATAAAAGATAGTTTCAAGTCAAAGAATCAAATAAGCACCTCTAGACCATTACAATTGATTCATATAGATTTATTTGGACCAATTGATACAATAAGCCTAGGAGGTAGCAAATACGCCTTTGGAATTATTGATGATTATAATAGATACACTTGGACATACTTCTTAGTACACAAAAGTGATTGTTTTAAGTATTTGTTAAAATTTTGTAATCTTGTTCAAAATGAAAAAGGCTTTATGATTTCATCTATACATAGTGATCATGGTAGTGAGTTTCAAATCTATGATTTCCAAAACTTATATGAATAAAATGGGTATAACCATAATTTCTCTACTCTATGAAACCCACAACATAATAAAGTAGTTGAAAGAAAAAAAAGGAGTTTATAAGAAACGATAAAAACCATGTTAAACAAATATAGCCTACCCAAATATTTTTAGGCCAAAGCCGTTAACACGGCATGCTATGTCATGAATAGGGTTCTAGTAAAACCATTACTTTCCAAAACTCCTTATAAGTTGTGGAATAACAAAAGACCCAATGTTTCATATTTTAAAGTTTTCGATTGTAAATGTTTTGTTTTAAATGAAAAAGATGCCTTAGAAAATTTTAATGCAAAATCAAATGAAGGCATTTTTCTTGGATACTCTTCTATTTCTAAAGCATTTCATGTGTTTAATAAAAGAACTTTAGTTATAGAAGAATCTATTCATGTTATTTTCAATGTGGTTATCGAATTTACGAAAAATGATTTTGATGATGATTTTGATGCTTTAAATTTGAATGAAACCACTTCTAGTAACTTGGATGCATCTTCTTCAAAAGAATCCTTACCTAAGGATTAGAAGTATGTTGGTGCTCATCCTACGGAGCTAATCATTAGAGACACATCAAAAGGTGTTCAAACTCGTTATTATCTTAAAATTTTTTTTACAAATGCAGCCTTTTTATCTCAAATTTAACCTAAATGCATTGAAGAGACCTTAAAAAATAATTCATGGGTTATTGTAATGCATCAGGAATTAAATCAGTTTAAGAGAAATGAGGTATGAAAGTTTGTTCCTAGACCTAGTGACCATTTGGTAATTCGAACTAAATGTGTCTTTAGAAACAAGTAAGATGAACTTGGTATTATGGGTAGAAACAAGGCTAGATTAGTGGCCAAAGGTTTCAACCAAAAAGAATGTATCGATTATGAAGAAACCTTCGCTCCTGTGGCTAGACTTGTAGCCATAAGGATTCTCCTTGCCTATGCTAGTTGTAATAACTTTAAGTTATTTCAAATGGATGTTAAAAGTACTTTTCTTAATAGTTTTATTTC
Organism: Musa schizocarpa; assembly: GCA_900464855.2. NCBI lineage: Eukaryota > Viridiplantae > Streptophyta > Magnoliopsida > Zingiberales > Musaceae > Musa > Musa schizocarpa. The sequence goes on from LS990916.1 coordinate 6,378,085, forward strand.
CGAAGAAGTTTATTTTGAACAACCACCCGAATTTGAAAATACCACTTTTATGAATCATGTTTTTAAATTGTATAAGGCTCTCTATGGTTTGAAACAAAGACCTTGGCTTGAGAGACTTAGTTTCTTTCTAATTAAGAATAATTTTATAAAAGGCAAGATCGATACTACATTGTTTGTTAAACATTTTGAAAATGATTTTCTTATAGTTCAAATTTATGTTGATGATATCATTTTTTATTCTTCAAATGAGTCTTTATGTGAGTCGTTTGCTAAGTATAGGAGCCAAGAGTTCAAAATGAGTTTAATGGGGGAATTAACCTTTTTCCTATGTTTACAAATCAAATAACTTAGTGATGGAACTTTTGTTAGTCAAATTAACTATGTGTTAGATCTATTAAAATGGTTTAATATGGATAGTGCTAAGACTATAAATACACTAGTGAGCACTTCTACAAAATTAGATATGGACATTAATGGAGAATGTTTTGATCAAAAGATTTATAAGGGTATGATAGGTAGTTTATTATACCTCATAGCAACTAGACCTGATATTATATTTAGTGTTGGACAATATGTAAGATTTTAGTCAAATCCCAAGCAATCTCACTTAAAAGATGTTAAAAGGATTTTTAGATGCTAAAAGGAACTCCAAATTTGGAGATTATGGTATCCAAAATTTAAAAATCATGAATTGATTGCTTATGTCAATGCTGATTTTGCTGGTTATCAAATAGATAAAAAAATACATCCGGAACATATCAACTCTTAGGTCATACACTTGTCTATTGGTCTTCTAAAAAGCAAAACTCGATTATATTATCTACAACCGAAGTTGAATATATAGCAGCAGGTGCATATTGTGCACAAGTTATATAGATAAAAAATACTTTAGAAGATTAAAAAATTTATTTAAAAAATATTCCTATAAAATGTGATAACACTAATGCAATATGTTTAACCATGAATCTCATTCAACACTCCAGAACTAAACATTTTGATATTAGATATCATTTTATTAGATATCATGTTCATAATCATGATATATCTTTAGAATTTATTAATACAAAGCATCAATTAGCAGATATTTTTATAAAACCATTGAATGTAGAACAATTTGATTTTATTAAAAGAGAATTGGCATGTTAAATCTTCTGAATGCATGAATTTCTTTATATATTTTCTGGATTTTTTGACTTTATTTTTTATCAAGATCGTTTCCTATCAACTTCTTGAAGTTTTATTCATGGATTTTTTATCCTTCATTTGATGATCCTTGCCCATGAATTCTTCATCACTCTACTCACAAAAGAAGAATTTTACTCATGGACTTTTAGTATCTGATGATTATTTGCAAGAATAGGGATTTAATTTTTTAATATGGACATCTTGATCCTTTATGATGACTCCTTTCTCTTTGTGATAGTAGAAGCTTGATTCAATGAAACTCATTTATTATGGATTTGATTTGGTTGAAATCCTGTCATGAATTTGGTTATTCATTTTTTTTCTTATGGAGAATGAATTCCTCCCTTACTCTTCTTCCTCCTCTTCTTATTTTTATAACAAAGGAAGAAAGAAACTTGCACATCTTAAGAAGAACCAAAAAGCTATTGCACATCTAAAGCAAAAATGTTAAATTGCCCATTTCAAAAAGCAAAAGTAGTTATCATGCAAAGTTTTTGCTTAACTTCTCATTTTTGCTAGCTTAGATAAATTGGTATAGAACTTACTTGAATAGTTTAAAACACTTGCATTGTTGAATGATTCTCCTTTTTGTTAATGACAAAAGAGGAGAAATGATGAATGTTTAGTATCATAATCAAAATATTGATTTAATGCATGAAGTGATAAATGCTTAAAATTTTAATATCTTAGCATCATGTATTTTATGCCCAAAATGATGTATCATGAATGCTTTAGTATCATGTATGTTATGCACAAAGTGATATTGATTTATTTTTGGTATCATGCATAAAGTGAGGATGAAATGCAAGGTTTTGAAATTGTGCATGTTTTAATGATGCACAACATATTGAAATTTTGATATGATATATTGCATTTAATCACTATGATCGAAAGTGTTTAACTTGAATTCAAAGGTTGTGATTCCTTTTAAATTCAAGTTTGCTTTATCTCAATATGGCATATAGATGATAAGTAGATGAGATTTCCTAACTGTTTGAGGAAATCTCTCTACTCTGTTGAGGGAAATCCTCTAATCTGTTGAGGAAAATTCTCCCTTCTAACCTGTATAAAAGGAAGGAGGATATGTTAATAACAATCAACTACTTATACAACTTGTTTATCTATTTATTTTCTAACATGGTATCAGAGCAGTTCCTCCTTGGCGTATCGCCGTGTGTTAGCCAAGCGGCCACAGTAACATGCTGCCTCAAGCGGAGTCACTGAAGAAGCACAAGACAGGGATTCAGAGCCAGTAACGAGCATCGTCTTGGCTCTGCTCATCCACTTCTTCTCTTTCTTCATCGCCGGTCTTGCTTTTCTTCGCCGGCCTTGCTCCCTCTCCTATTTGCTGCCTACAGCAGACACTCTCTGTCGTCGTCACGCAAGGAGGAAAACATTCTCTCACTGCCTCCTCAATAGCGGTGAACGGCGAACAGCGGTGCCTTCCTCGCTTCCCGGCCAGCATCAGTCGCAACTGCTGCATCTTCCTCTACCGCAGCAGCCTTCGCTGCCGCTTCCCTCTACACAACGGCGCCTCCTTAATGGCGATGTCCTCCTCCTCAATAGCTACGAACGGCGAACGATGGTGTCTTCCTCGCTCAGTCTTCCTTGCTTAACGACGGCTGCTGCGTCTTCCTCCTTCGTTGTCGTGGCCGCTTCCCAGCCAGCAGCAACCGCAACTGCTGCATCTTCCTTCCTCTACCACAGCAGCTTTCGCTGTTGCTTTTCTCTATACATCTAATTGCTGCAGATTTCTCTCACTGCAGTTTCCTTGAGTACCGTTGTAGTTTTTGCAGCTATCTTCCGGCAAACTGCAGCCTCTCTAATTCGCTGCAGCAAGCAGCAATCCACAGCAGCGAACCACAGTCTTGAGAATCGCTGCAGTTTTCGCGGCCTTTCGGCAAACTGCAGCCTCTACAATTTGCTACAGCAAGCAGCAATCCACAACAGCTGCCGATAACTTTGGGCACTGTTGTAGATTGCCCAATCTGCCGCAGCAATCTATAGCAGCAGCCCCCTCCCTCATTCTCCACTTCTTAAAAATAAAAAATAAAAATTAAAAAAAAAAACGAAAAAAAAAAAAATGTCTTCGTTCACTTCTTCTGATGTTTCAGTTCCTGTAGGGACACCCACTTCTTGTTCTTCTACAGGGCTTATCTCCATCAATGCTGCCATGCTGATACCCTTTAAGTTATCAAAGGGTGGCAACTATGCGTCCTGGCGAGCTCAATTTTCTAATCTTTTATTTGGATACGACTTGCTAGGTTACATTGATGGCTCTTTCAGATGTCCTCCGGCCATGCTCAACATCCCCGGCGATCCCAGTCCAGTACCCAATCCAGCTCACAAACTGTGGCTACGTCAAGATCGTCTCATCCTCCAAGCCATTCAAGCTTCAGTTGCTGGATCTGTTGCTCCCTTGATATCTTCATGTGTGACAGCTGCTGATGCATGGTCTACACTGCAAACCACCCTGGCAAATCATTCGCGTACTCGCAAGCTCAGTCTTCTATCCAAGCTTATGGTGACAAAACAAGAGGGAAGTAGTATCTCTGATTATCTACAACACATCAAGGTTATCATTGATGACTTGGCCTTAATAGGTCATTCTCTATGTGACGAAGAGGTTGTCATTCATACCCTCAATGGTCTCGACACCGACTACAAGGAATTGGCTGCTGCAATTCGGGCACGCGACTCGCCAGTCTCTTTTGAAGATCTCTATGATAAGCTGACTGACTACGAGATGTACTTGAAGCGTTCGGACAAACTACCGATCAACTGTCATTTGCTCCAAGTCGGTCCATAAGTCTAAACGGAAAAGCACTTCGGTACTTTCATTAACATCACCCAAGGTTTGGCTAATCGCCTCTTGATTCGTGAGTTCCATGCAACACCCTCCTATCCTCCTAGTCATCACTTCTCATGAAAGTGGCAACTCCGATATCATCCGTCTTGGCGTCCCCCTCTACCGAAACCATCAAAGAGCAGTCGCTTTGCCAACCAGTGACAAAGTCGGCCACTCCGCTAAAGTTTGCCGGTCTCGCCCCGCCTCCTGCTCCGTCCACACCGGCCTCGGTAAATCTCCTAACTTCTCCGACACCCTAGCCGGTCCAACTGGATTGTCGACTCGGTGCCTCTCATCACATCACCGGGATCTTGAATTTGTCTCTTCACAATCCCTATGGTGGCAATGAAGATATCATCATCGGTGATGGTAAAGGACTTCCTATAACTCATACTGGTTCCACAACGCTTAATTTTGACTCTAATACATTTACGCTCGATGATGTTTTATGTGCTCCTCATATTAAACGCAACCTCATTTCTGTTTCTCAATTTTGCAAACATAACAATACTTCCATTGAATTCTTTCCTGATTCTTTTCTTGTTAAGGACTTGAGCACGGGGGCATCATTGGTCCAAGGCCTGAATAAAGACAACATTTACGAATGACCGTCAACCTTTCGAATAACCCAGCCCACTGTTCATTCTTCTATTGCGGCTCCAATTGATGTGTGGCATCGTCGGCTTGGTCATCCCTCGTCCTTTATTCAGCAGAAATTATTATCTCGTCACTCTCTTCCTCTTTTTAAATCCACTAATTCTATGATGCATTGTGATGCTTGTCTTAGTAATAAGAGTCATCGGCAGCCTTTTGGCTCATCTTCCATTTCCTCTTCTAAACCTTTTGAAATTATATATACTGATGTTTGGGGTCCTGCTCCAATCTTATCTTTTGATAAGTTTCGATTTTATATTAATTTTGTAGATCACTTCTCTAAGTACACATGGATATATCCTCTTTCCCATAAATCTGACGTTTCTCGCATTTTTTCCACTTTCCAGAAGTTGGTCGAAAACTATTTTCAGTCTACCATTAAGACAGTCTACTCTGATGGTGGTGGTGAATATCAAGCCCTGGCATCCCATCTCTCAGCTTGTGGCATTCAACACCTCAAGTCTCCCTCACATACGCCTCAACTAGTTGGTTTTGCCGAACGCAAACATCGGCATATAGTAGAAACTGGACTCACACTTCTACATCAGGCTTCCATGCCTTCAACTTTTTGGACAGCAGCCTTTCAAACTGCTGTCTACCTAATTAATCGAATGCCTACACCAGTTCTACAATACCGGTCCCCCTTTGACACACTATTTCACAAACCCCCTAACCTTCGTAAACTCCGAGTGTTTGGTTGTTTATGTTATCCTTGGTTACGTCCCTATGCCTCTCATAAGTTAACATCCCGATCTACTCCTTGTGTCTTTATTGGTTACTCACTTGAACATAATGCTTTCCGCTGCTATAATCTCCACACTCACAAAATCTTCATATCACGTCACATTGTCTTTGTTGAGTCTAACTTTCCTTTCCAAACCCTTCCATATCTTGCCATACAGACCACTTCACTATCTCACTAGGGTATACCTTCGGTCCAATCGGACGAGCCTCCCATGACTTCGTCTACTTCCTCCCCTCCTGATCCGCACTATATCACTACAGTTCAACACTTGCCCGTTCCTACTCCACTCCACTCTTCCCCAATTGATGGGGCAATATGTTCCGAGACACAACCATCCTCTTTATCTCCTTCTTGCCCAAGTGCCCCTGACGTGTCTCCACTTGACCCGACTTTTGCCACAGATCCTCACCCAACATCACCTCCCAATCCTGTCATCTCTAATCATCCTATGACCACTCGCTCTAAGCATGGTATTTTTAAACCTCGTCAGGTACTTAACCTTTAAGCTATCATGAATTCCTCATCCCCCAACGTTGAACCCACCACCTTTACTCAAGCCCAAAAATCTCCACATTGGCGTACTGCCATGAGTGAGGAATATAATGCCCTCCTCCATAATTCACGTGGGATCTCATTCCTTTCCATCCTTCACAAAACATCATCGGGTGTAAGTGGGTCTTTAGAATTAAGCGGAACCCAGATGGCTCTGTTGCCCGATATAAGACACGCTTGGTGCCAAAGGGTTTCATCAACGACACGGGGTTGATTTCACCGAGACGTTTAGTCCTGTTGCTAAACCCACTACAATCCGCTCATCTTGAGTCCGGCTACCACTAAAGGTGGCAATTACGACAATTGGATGTTAATAATGCATTTCTACAGGGATCTCTATCCGAAGATGTTTTTTTTATGCAACAACCCCTGGTTTTACTCATCCTCGTTATCCACAAAGATGTTTGCAAACATCGGAAAGCCATTTATGGACTTTGTCGAACTCAGAGCTTGGTACACCAACTTAGCTCATTTCTTATTTCTGTCGGCTTTCTTAACTCCAAATCGACGCCGTTGTTTCGTGACATTATCATGGAAACACAATGTATATTCTGGTATATGTGGATGATATTATTGTCACAAGCAATAATCCCATCAGTATTCAAGCGTTCATCAAACAGTTGGCAGCTCGATTCTCGCTTAAGGATCTCGGACCCTTGAGCTACTTTCTGGGCGTCGAAGCTACCTTCACATCTTCCGGTCTCCTTTTATCACAACGCAAGTACATTCAAGATTTGTTATTAAAGACAAACATGCAGGATGCAAATGCGATTACAACCCCCATCTCTACTAGGGGTTCTCTCAAATTATCGGATGGAAGTCCTCGCTTCTGTAACCCACTCAATACCGCCAAGTTGTTGGCTCTTTACAATACTTAGCTCTCATGCTTGGACATCTCATTTGCTTTGTCAACAAATTATCACAGTTTATGCATCAACCATCTACTTTACACCGGTCTCATGGGTCAAGAGACTTCTACGATATCTTAAAGGGACCTTAAATCATGGACTCTTTTTTCGTAAACACTCTCCACTTTGTCTTCATGCCTTTGCCGATGCTGATTGGGCAGGTAACCTTGATGATAGAACATCCACATCAGGGTATATTATCTTCCTTGATACACATCCAATCAGCTGGAGTTCTAAGAAGCAAAAGACAGTCGCTCGGTCTACTACTGAAGCTGAATACCGTGCCATTGCCGCTACTCAATTGGATCACGAATCTACTCTAGGAACTCAACATCGATTCCACCCCTACAATATATTGTGATAACATTGGAGCTACCTATCTGTGCGCTAATCCGGTATTCCACTCCCGCATGAAACATATTGCTATCGATTTCCACTTTGTACGCGATCAAGTTATCCGCCGTCAACTTCGTGTTTCTCATGTTCATACGGTGATCAATTGGTCGACTCATTTACTGAAGCCTCTAGCTCAGTAAACTTTTTTTGCATTACATCAGTCCAAGATTGGCCTCCTTGATCGGAGCACCATCTTGCGGGGGCATGATAAGTAGATGAGATTTCCTAACTGTTTGAGGAAATCTCTCTACTCTGTTGAGGGAAATCCTCTAATCTGTTGAGGAAAATTCTCCCTTCTAACCTGTATAAAAGGAAGGAGGTTATGTTAATAACAATCAACTACTTCTACAACTTGTTTATCTATTTATTTTCTAACAATAGATAGAGGGAGTTAGGGTTAATTCCATCATCAATTGGTTGTCATCATAAAAAAGGGGGAGATTGTTGAATCTCAAATTTTGATAATGACATTAATTAGTAAATTAATTATTTAATTCATGTGTTGAGATAAGTGATGTAGGACTAACTATGATTGTGAGAAAGGCAAAGCGATTAAAGAAAAATCGAAGTTGGGTCAAAGTCAATGATTGAGCATCGGGCCAAATGAATCGGGAGATACATCAAAGGATCAAATGATGCAGCGAAAGCTCGCCGGAAGATTTACGATAAGACTTTAGGGTCTTATCATTTGATATCAGAGCGACGATCCTTGGCGTTCTCACTGCAACGAAGCTATCAAAAAAAAAAAAAAAAAAAAAAAAAGAAAGAAAGAAAGAAAGAAAGAAAGAAAGAAAGAAAGAAAGAGAGAGAGAAGAAGAAGCAGTAACCGCACCACACACCCCTGCTTCCCCTACTTCCGGCCAGCCCACCCGCCGCCCGTCGCTGCTCTCCGGCCAGCAACCAGCTCTTTCCCACTTCCGGCCAGAGTCCACCGCCGCCTCCCACCCGAGCCACCACCGCTACCATGAGACGATGCTGCCAGCGTCCCACTCCGCCGCAGCCCTGCTCGTCTTCTCTACCGCCGCTGCAGGGCAACTCCTTCTCCACCGTCGTCGCTACTTCTCGGCCGATCGATCACCGCCGCCCTCCTCCCAACTGCAACCCTAGTTGTGCCCCACCCCTTGGGTCGCAACTGCAGCCGCCGGTTGCCCCCCTCCTCACCGCAACCGAAACAGGGCAACTCACTACTGCTGCCCTTGTTTCCAGCCACGCCTTCTCCAGCACTCCTCTTCCCCTCGAGCACCATCACCGCCCAACCGACCCATCACCGTTGTGGGCCACCATGCGACGACCGCCGCTCGCCTCCTAGCCGCCGCCACTCCACCTTGCTCTGCATCTAACCGAAATAGAGCACACTTGCTTGCCCTGGATTTCAGCCACGCCATAGCCGCATGGGGTCCCTTGCTACTGTCGGCTGTCGCCACCATCGCTGCTACTGCCAGCTACTATGCATATGCCCTTGACTAGACATCAGAAACAAGAACTGGGGATTACTGACTTGCAATCGTACACAATGACTACCGATAACTCAGTGAAGGCACAAATAGAAGCATTGGAAACCAGAATTGAAAATCGACTACAAGAAACTCTTCATTATTTCAAAAAGAGCTTGTTGGAGCACTTTAGCAGGTTTCAATAAGATGAGAGCTCAAGTTCTATGCTGAACAGATCGGGAGATACAGGAAAAGGGCCCCAGGATGGTGACACATTACCCACGTATCAGGGTAGAATTTCCACGATGGGAAGATGGGGATCCGACCAGTTGGATCTCTAGGGCAAAAATTTTTTTTCGTTTTAGAATCTAAGGTAGAAGTGACCTCAATCCAGCTCGATGGAGATGCAATTCAGTGGTATGATTGGTACGAAACTTGCCATGAAATTTCGTCGTGGGAGCAGTTTAAAAGAGGACTTCTTGTTTGCTTTGGCCCATCCGAATATGAGAATGTTGATGGCCAACTTGCCAAAATTCGTCAGACTTCTACAGTGTTGGAGTATCAAAGTAGATTTGAAAGATTGTCCAACCAAGCTAGAGATTGGTCAGAACAACAACTTCTGGGTACATTTATTGAAGGGCTTATTCCCGAGATCCGGTGCGAGGTTAAGGCTCGTCAACCCCGCACTATGATGGCTGCGATTTTATTTGCACGCCTACATGAAGAAAAAATCAGTGTGGAATATCGTTGAAATAGAGGTGCTAATAAACAGGTGATTAACAGGCAACCTACTTCATCTACTCCTAGTCGAAACCACAACACTAGCAAACTAACCCGAGAGGAACTCAAAGAAATGTTAGCGAAGGGTTTGTGCTGGCATGGCGATGAAAAGTGGAGTAAGGAGCATCGATGCAAACAAAGAAGACTTTTGATGATTGAACCGATCGAGGATGAACCGGAAGTAGAAGTATCGGATTTCAATCATGAAGAAGTGGAAACTAATGATGATGTGGAAGTCGTCACACATACAGTGCATGCATTGGCTGGCTACTCTAATCCACAAACTATGAAAATTGGGGGAACTCTGAAACACCAGTCTGTCACTGTTTTGATTGATATGGGTAGCACTAATAATTTTATGGATAGAAAAGTTGAAGCCCGATTAGCTTACCACATCGAATGTTGTGACAAATTTGAAGTCAAGGTCACCGATGGACGGATTTTAACCTGTGACAGCAAGTACTCAAAGATAAAACTAAATTTGCAAGGTCAAGAATTATTTGTGGATTTCTTTTTATTATCCTTGGAAGACTATAAAGTGGTGTTCGGAATTGAATGGCTATCAACCCTAGGTGATGTCTCCTGGAATTTTTCTAAACTGACTGTGAAGTTCTTTATTAATGGAAGACAGGTGACTCTCAAAGGAAGACGTGGAGGTAAGGTTACAATTATCACTAGCCATCGGATGGACCGGGTCCTTCGGAAGACGCACACCGGATTTTTGGTGCAATTGCATAACATTGAAAAGGAAATGACAGTGAACATTCCCGTTGGAAATATTGAATCATTGCTAACAGAGTTTGCGGATATATTTGCAGAGCCATAGGGACTTCCACCTCTTAGATGTCATGATCATCGGATCCCACTATTACCCGAGAAGGCACCAACCAATGTCCGACCCTATAGATATCCACATTTCCAAAAGGCAGAGATAGAGAGGATTGTCAGAGAAATGCTCAAAATAGGAGTTATACGAGCTAGTGTTAGCCCATATTCTTACCTAGTCTTACTAGTCAGAAAGAAGGATGGCTCATGGCGGATCTGTGTCGACTATCGAGCACTTAACAACATTACAGTGAAAAATAAATATCCTATTCCAGTAGTGGATGAACTGTTGGACAAATTGGGAGGAGCTCAGGTCTTCACTAAATTGGACCTACGATCGGGCTATCATCAAATCAGAGTACATGAAAGGGATGTTCAGAAAACTGCCTTCAGGACACATAACGGCTATTATGAGTTTCTAGTAATGCCTTTCGGGTTAACTAATGCGCCCTCTACCTTCCAGAGTTTAATGAATGATATATTTCGGGCTCATCTCCGTAAGTTTGTTTTGGTTTTCTTTGATGATATTTTAATATACAGCCATTCTCTAGAAAGTCATTTATTACATTTACGAATTGTCTTTAATATTCTTCGTGAGCATGGTCTTTTTCTCAAGAAATCCAAGTGCAGTTTTGGGCAACCTGAGGTTGAGTACCTCGATCATACCATATCTCAAGAGGGTGTTGCAGTTGATCCTTCAAAAATCCAATTGATGACAGACTGGCCAATTTCAAAGTCAATCAAAGCTTTAAGGGGGTTCTTGGGATTAACAGGCTATTATCGAAAGTTTGTGAAGAATTATGGCAAAATTAGTGCCCCCTTGACATCACTTCTAAAAAAAAATGCATTCAGATGGTTAGACGAGGCAACCCAGGCATTTCAATTCTTGAAAACTACAATGACTACTACGCCCGTACTAGCTTTACCCGATTTTAATAAGATGTTTGTGATTGAATCTGATGCTTTTGGAGCTGGAATAGGGGCTATATTAATGCAGGAATGTTGGTCTATCGCTTATGCAAGTAAGGCTCTTTCCCCTTCCCATTTGAGTTTATCTATTTATGACAAGGTCGACGGTTTCAAATACGCACTGATCAAAAAAGCCTCAAATATTTTCTAGAGCAAAAGATTTCTTCTCCAGAGCAATAGAAATGGGTCACAAAGCTACTGGGATTCGATTATGAGATCATTTATAAAAAGGGGAGTGAGAATTTAGTAGCAGATGCCCTCTCACACCTTCCAGAACAAGCTGAACTAGTAGCTATTTCTATTCCTATTTGCGAGACTTTGGAAGTTATCAGAAGGGAATGGATAAATAATCCTGAGATCCAAAACATCATTAAAAGATTAAAAGAAGCCCCAGGTTCTGTCTCAAATTATAGTTGGGATTCGGTGGACTTACGCTATAAAGGCCGAATAGTGATTGCCCCATATTCTTCTTGCTAGGCAATAATTCTGAAGGAGTTCCATTCATTACCAATTGCTGGTCACTCGGGATTTCTCTGCACTTATAAGCGAGTTCGATAACTTTTTTATTGGAAAGGTATGAAAAATTTTATCAAGAAATTTGTTACTGAATGTGATGTTTGCCAACGTCACAAAAGTGAGACAGTAGCCACCCCAGGCTTACTACAGCCCCTCCCTATTCCTAATGCTACTTGGACCGACATATCTATAGATTTCATTGACAGTCTCCCATCATCTCAAGGAAAGAGTACTATACTTGTAGTCGTGGATAGACTTACAAAATATGCTCATTTCTGTGCTTTACGACATCCTTATACTGCTGCAAGTGTTGCTCATATTTTTGTGGAAAGCATAGCTAAATTGCATAGGAGTCCTCGTTCCATTGTTAGTGACAGAAACAAGATATTTACTAGCTCCTTCTGGACAGAACTTTTTCGTTTACAAGGTACTCAGTTGAATATGAGCACTGCTTATCATCCGCAACAGATGGGCAAACTGAAGTGGTAAACAGGTGCCTAGAAAATTACCTTCGATGCTTTACTAGCGACAAGTCGAAGGAATGGGTCAAATGGCTTCCTTGGGCAGAGTGGTGGTATAATACCTCTTACCATTCTTCTATTAAAATGACTCCATTTGAAGCAGTTTATGGCCAACCCCCACCTACAATTACAAAGTATGTACCCGGTTCTTCTAAAGTTGATCAAGTGGACAAGGAATTGATGGATAGAAATAAGATTATTCAGCTTTTAAAGGATAACCTCACAGCCGCACAAGCAAGAATGAAACAACAAGCTGATAAACACCGAAGTGAACGAGAATTTACTATGCGTGATTGGGTTTTCCTTCGTCTTCAACCCTACAAGCAAACTTCCATAAAAGTCTGATGTTCCATGAAGCTATCTCCTCGGTTTTTTGGGCCTTATAAGGTATTAGAACGCATTGGACCAGTGGCCTACCACTTGGATTTGCCTGCTAGCTCTAAAATACATCCAGTCTTTCATGTTGCATGCCTTAGAAGGAAATTGGGTAAAGGTGCAATAGTGCAGTGCCATTTGCCGGACACTTCTACTACTGGAAAAAATTCAAGCTCAACCACAAGTCATACTTGATCGACGAGTTGCAATGTACCGCAGACATCCTATAATTGAAGTGCTGGTGCAATAGGCCAACTTACCAAACGAAGATGCCACTTGGGAGTCCTACAGCATGCTAAAGGAGAAGTTTCCAGAATTTGATGCTGCTTAGCCTTGAGGACAAGGCTGAATTAAAGGAGGCGGGATTGTTAGGTTCCTTTTATTTTTCCTTTTACTTTTTATGCTTTCCTTTTATTTTTTGCGTATTTATTAAGTCTGTTTAGTTTAGCTAAAGTCGGAAATCTATAAATAGGGATATAACTGCTTCTTTTCGATCATCTATGAAAAATATTATTCTGTCTTTTGACAAACCCTAGGAGGCCGATCCCCTCGAAGCGATCAAGGAGGCCGATCCCCTCGAAGCGATCATCCCCTTTCTCTTCTTCTTTTTTACGATAAGACTTTAGGGTCTTATCAGAGTGCTCCACTCATTGATACCAGACTTATAGGCTTGGCTGTCCCAAATCTAGTACAACTGGTCATTGGGAATGGTAGTCGACCTTACGAGGGCTATTGAGTGTCGATAGAGAATCATCCACTCTCGGCGTCATGAGAGGAATATCCCATGTATTCTTGCTCAGACAAATCCCTGGCCAGGGTCATTCAGGTTGAGAGAGAAAGAGTTCTCCGGGAGAATCCGATTAGAGCAAGACTCGAGTAGAAACCGTATGGGTCTAACAGCACCATGCTCGATATACGGTCTCTGGGTTATTAGATGGATGAGGGACTATAGGTACACGGTAACTGAGGACAGACAGGTCCAATGGATTATATTCCCTTGTATAGTTTGGGAACTACGGCGTAGTGGCCTAGTACGTCCGTAGTCGATGAGTCGAGTGAATTATTACAGAGATAATAATTCATTGAGTTAGAAGGAGTTGTGATAGGTATGACTCACGGCCAGCTCGATATTGGGCCTAGAGGGTCACACACATATGGTAGGCATTGTGATGAGTAGAGGTTTGGACATGAGATATCCGACGGAGCCCTTGTCTTATTGGATATCCAATAAGCCCCTCGATTATTGGATCCCATGGACGAGATCCAATTAGAGCCCATGAGAGATTATTGGATAGAGATCCACTAATATAAAAGGTGGGTTATTGGATGCAGATCCAATACCCACTTGAGGAGGATCCATTAGGGTTTGATAGGGGACCTCTATAAATAGGAGGGATTCAGAGCCTCATAGGCTAGAGCCCTTGCTTACCTCTCCTATTCTCCTTCCCCTCTCCCCCTCAGAGCAGGCATGGAGTTTTGAGGAGCATCGTCGTAGCCCTACTGTGTGGATTACCACTAGAGAGGAGGACGCATGACCTCCTTCACCCTCTCCTAAGGATCTGCAAGGAAACAGGGATATACAATCTCCCTAGGTAACACAATCTATTCTATATGTAGTTTTTCCAGTTTCGCGGATTTTGCGCACCAATCTTCGCACGACGACGAACAACTCTTTGGGAATCGGGGATTTTGTTTTCTTGTTCTTCCGCTGTGCATGTGATGTCACCCCCCAAGATTTCGCAATAGTGGTAACAAAGCCAGGTTGTTCGTGCGATAGATTGGTTTTGAACTGCGTGTGTTGTGTTTAGGAAGATTTTTGACATTAAAATCATTGACGTAAAAGCGAGAAAGGGCAGCGATAGTTGCTGCCCTCGATCTACGTGCATACAGAGCAGCCGCAGGCAGGCAACACAGGGGCTATGTTTGTAGCAGCCGGCCAGCGACCTACTTGTAGTAGGCTTGCGGCCGACGGGGCTGGCAACCCGTGGGCAGAGGCGCTTGCGGTCGCTTCTCCCGGGGGATGAGGCGTCGTAGGGTAGCGACACCTACCGTTGTTGCTCCCGTGGGCGAAACCCCCCCGTAGGGGCGGTCGCCCGGTGGGACAGCATCGCTTGCGGGCATTGCCCCGCTGGCAGAACCGCCCGCGGAGGCGGCAGCTCTTGCAGGGGCGCCCACCTGCTGGGGCAGCACCGCCAGCGGGCGCTGCTCCGTGGGCAGAACGTCCCGCGGAGGCGGCAGCGACCGTGGGGACGCCCACCTGCCGGGGCAGCGTCGCCAATGGGCGTGCTGTCTACAAGCGAGGGCAACACCCCGCCCTCTATCGCACAACCTATCGCCAGTAGGTTGGTGACGACGGCGGCAACAGTAGCGAAGAGGGAGAGGAGCTTAGGGTTTTTTTAGCAAAAAGACAATTTTGCCCCTCTGAATTTGAGAAATTATAGTTTCTATCTTTTGTCCAAATTATGAAAATACCCTAGGAATTAAGAAATTTCCTATATGTCCCTAATTTCATAAAATATTAATTAATTAAAAAGTTTAGTTAATTATTATTTTTATCATTATCTAGTCGTCCTACATTATGATGATTCTTTATACATGTGATGTATGATGTGTAGACGGATGATCATGGACTGTGTGATGTGTGTACTTTTGATTATTATTATTGAGGTCTGCGAGCCTCCATTATATTTCTCGTTTATTGTCGGGCCTACGTGCCTATGATTAAGTTGTAATCACATGAGGAGGCGCAACGAGAGCGTGGATGCGATAGCGGGACCCATGAGATGGACGATCGCGATACATGAAGATGCATCGAGATGTCGACAAAACCGAAGAGGACGAGATGGATGATCACATGGCATGGAGATGCACCATTACACACATAGATCTTGATGTGAGTGATTAGCCTACTGGCTCAGGCCTAATTACATTAAGTTGTGGTCCATGATCATTTGGTGTGATTGCTTATACGCATACTAGATATGTAGATATATTTGCATACGATGTAGATATATATTAAATATGTATATGTGTGACATGTCATATTAGGAGATAAAATCATAGAAACATCTCTCTCGATAATATTAAGTCAGTAAATGTGAGGCAATTAGATTGACCCACGTGGCCTTCAATCGTTATAAGTAGGAACCGATTCTCGGTATAGGTTGAGTTGGTCGAGTCCCTTGAGACTCACCTATATCGCGATTCGCTATCTTGCTTACGACATAGAGATGTCACCGGTGACCTGAGGACATGGTATGCTTGGTCGAGTCCCTCGAGGGTATATCATCAAATCAAACTCATCTTGTAATGAAGGTGTTGACTTAACCGAGCATCTTGGTTGGTCGAGTCCCTCAAGACCATGGTGATTCGGAGGCCAAACAGGACGGAAATCACAAGGAGTTATGATCGGCAAGAGTTGCCTACCTTTTAGGCTTAGTGTGATTGGTCGAGTCCCTCGAGATTACACTAAGACGCTAATTAGATCCTGATCCCCACTAGAAGTCTACCGGAGGCTTCCATTTCATGTGCTGAGGGTGTCACGTGACTCGTTAGTAAAATAGTGAGAGCATATTAAGATAGAAGTCCATATCTCGATAGTTTATTTCTTGCAAAATCTGTATGTTATTCATTTCTGTTGCATCTTTATTATCAGAAAATGTCGCTTTTAAATCTCTTACGTGGCATACTTGATGTCAACCGCCTCACTGGTCCAAATTATACGGATTGGCTCCATAACATGAGAATTATTCTCACGGTGGAGAAAATCATGTACGTCCTTGATACAGTGATGCCTAAGCCCGAAGAAGGGGTAAGCGAGGATGAGATCACTCGTTATGTAAAGTACATTGATGACTCCACTCTTGCTCAGTGCTATATGTTGAGCTCTATGACTCCTAAGTTACAGAGACAACATGAAAAGATGGATGCCAGATCCATTCTCCTACATGTCCGCAAATTGTTTGAAGAACAAGGAAGGACTTAGCGATATGAGATATCCAAGAGCCTCTTCTGCGCTAGGATGACTGAGGGGACACTGGTTCAGAACCATGTCATAAAGATGATTGAGTGGATAGAGAAACTCATAGGTCTAAGAATGGTCCTAGAGGATAACTTGTGTGTGGACATTGTGCTTCAGTCCCTACTAGATTTCTTTTCACAGTTCATAATGAATTTTAATATGAACAAGCTTGAAGTGACTCTCTCAGAACTCCTCAATATGTTGAGGGAGGTAGAGAGTGCTATTAAGAAAGAGAAGCTAGTTCTCTACACTGGTGAGACCAGAAAGTAAAGGAAAGCAGAAAGGTCCCTTAAGAAGGGAAAGGGTAAGGGCAGACCAGGTAAAGCAAAGGTTGCTAAGAAAGACCCAGCAAAGGACAAAGGTCAGTGCTTCCACAGTGGCAAAGATGGGCACTAGAAGAGGAACTACAAAGAGTATCTTGCAGAAAGGGCGAAACATAAGCTTGGAGAAGCTTCAGGTACATTCTTGTGATAGTGCATTGGCATTGGATACCAGTATTGCTTATCACATCTACAATTTATTGTAAATTCTAGCAAAACCGAGGGGAGATTAGCGAAAAGAATATTGTATAAAGGTTTGTTTATGCTAGACACTACTCCACATATCATGAATGTAAATGTGTCCAAGAGGAAACAAGATGAGAAGAATAGTGCATACCTGTGGCATTGTAGGCTAGGTCACATCCATAAAAGAAGGATTCAAAAGTTGCTAAATGATGGATATCTAGATCCATTCGACTATGTGTCATATGCAACTTGCGAGCCTTGCCTTCATGGAAAACTGACCAACTCTTCATTTAGTGGAACTGGAGAGAGAGCCACTGAGCTGTTAGAACTCATACATAGTGATGTATGTGGACTCATGTCAACTCATGTCATTAGTGGTTACTCCTACTTCATTACCTTTATTGATGATTTCTTAAGGTATGGATATATATACTTAATGAAGTACAAGTCTGAGGCCTTTAAGAAATTCAAAGAGTATAAGAATGAGGTGGAGAACCAGACTGGAAAGAGTATCAAAACTCTTCGATCAGATCGAGGAGGTGAGTACTTAAGTACAGAGTTTTCTCAGTTCCTCAAGGACCATAGGATATTAGCCCAATGGACACCTCCTTATACACCTCAACTCAATGGTGTCTCTGAAAAGAGAAATCGTACGCTATTAGACATGGTACGGTCCATGATGAGTTTCGCTGACCTACCCATCTCATTTTGGGGATATGCCCTAGAAACTACAGCTTACCTTTTGAATAGAGTTCCAACTAAGTTGGTAGTTTCTACACCATATGAGATATGAAAAGGGAAGAAGCCTGATCTTAAGGTTGTTAAGATTTGGGGCTGCCCTGCCCACGTTAGAAGACAAATCCCAATAAGTTAGAATCAAGGACAGAGCGATGCAAATTTGTGGGATACCCCAAGGAAACTTGTAGGTATTATTTCTATCATCTCGAGGACCAAAAGGTCTTTGTAGCTAAGAGAGTAGTGTTTGTTGAATCTCAGATTTTGATGATGCAATCAATTGATGAGTTAATTGATCTAATCCATATTATTGAGTTAAGTGTGCAGGATTAACTACGATAACCAGAAAACACAAAGCAAGGATACCGGAGTCAAGTTCGATGGACGTTTAAGAGTTCGAAGAATCGTCGGAGATGCTGCCGGAACCAACCGAGAAAAAATCGGGAATATGTCGGAATTTTCGAAAGTTCGCTGAAGAGATCGTCGGAGGTTCACGGAGATCACCGAGAAGGCTCGGCTACTCATTAAAGTCATCACAAGTTTTGGAGCTTACTGGGAGCCCGTCGGAAGAAGTTCGTCGGAAAGCTCGCCGGAACAAGACTCGACATTCGCGGTTGAAAAATTGCTTAGGATGTCTTTTTGTTAAGTAGTTAACATTTAATTAGGATTAGGATTAAGAGATAATCCTATATCCTAGTTAGGGGCCAACTAGGCCCAAAATTAGACTTGGTTTGGGCTAAGTTTGAAGCCCAACCAGTCAACCGAAAAGTCTGGCGGTGGCATTGCCAGACTGGGCGGTTGCACCGCCCAGCACCCGAGAGCTGGGCGGTGGCACCGCCTGGGATGGGCTGGGCTGGGCTGGGCGGTGGCACCGCCTAGCACTGTCAGCGCCTGACACTGACAGGCGGTGGCACCGCCAGCATCGGGAACTCCACGAGAATTCAAATTTGGAGCCCAAATTTTAATCCTCTTGAGGCTTATAAATACCCCTTAAATCTCAGCTGAGATTACAACTTTTTGAGCAGCAATTGATTGAGAGAAAAATCTTAGAAAATGTTAGCAAGTCTAGTTTTCAATTTGCTAGAAAGTTCTCCTCCTTTCTTGCTGAAAATTTGTAAGAGGTTGAACTGTTTGCAAAAGGTTGTAAGAGGGGTATTTGCCCTTCCATTTCAAGAGATTTGTTAGTGGAAGGTGGGAGCCTCATCGAAGAGGGGCCTCGCAAGTGGATGTAGGTCATTTGACGGAACCACTCTAAAATCGGCGTGATCTTTGGTTTGCATTTCATTATTGCTATTTACATTACTGTAAACCTTCTTACATGTTTTAGTTCCTTATTACCTCATTTCTATATATTTCGAGCTTTGGACTATTGTGGAAAACGGATTTCAAAAATCTTCTCTTCCGATGAGCGAATGGAATGAATCGGAGAAGAAGGTTTTTGCTTTAAATGCAAAGGCTATGATTGCCTTGTTTTGTGCACTAGACAAAAATGAATTTAATCGTGTTTCAATTTGTGATTCGACTTTTGATATTTGAAGAACTCTTGAGGTCACTCATGAAGGCACTAGCCGAGTGAAAGAGTCCAAAATCAACATTCTTGTGCACTCTTACGAACTTTTCCGAATGAAACCAAGTGAGTCCATCGGAGACATGTACACCCGTTTTACGGATGTCATCAATGGACTCAAAGCTCTTGGTAAAGATTTTACTAACTTTGAACTAGTAACTAAAATCTTAAGATCCCTCCCTAAAAGTTGGGATCCAAAAGTTACGACCATTCAAGAGGCCAAAGACCTTAAAACGTTCCCTCTTGAAGAACTCATTGGGTCTCTAATGACCTACGAAATGACATGTCAAGCTCATGACGAGCTCGAGAACCCCCTTCCAAAGAACAGGAAGGATATGGCACTCAAATCACAAGAAGACCACTTGAAAGGAACATCAAGTGATGAGGACAGTGACAATGACATTGCACTTTTGACTCACAAATTCAAAAAATATTTAAGGAAGAACAAATTTAAAAGTAATACAAAAAATAAATTTGAATAAAAGAAGGACCAAGTGATTTGCTATGAATGTAAAAAACCGGGACACTATAAGAACAATTGCCCTCAAGCCAAAAAGAGAACACCAAAGAAGAAGGCGCTCAAGGCAACATGGGATGATTCAAACACGACCGAAGAAGAGGAGTCCAACACCGAGCAAGTTGCTCACTACGCCCTAATGGCCTTCGAAAAAGAGGTAACGGATTTAATTAATGCAGATTTACCTTATCATTAATTATGAAATGCCTTCCATGAGTTATTTGATGAATGTAAGACCATTAGTAGAAAATACAAATTGCTAAAAAAGGAGCATGATAGTCTTACTTGTGCTTTTGATAAATTAAAAACTGAATATCATGATAGTCTAGCTCCATGTGCTAAATGCCATGATTTAAATACTCCAAAATGAGAACTTGGTACTTAAGGACACCTTGAAGAAATTCGAGGTCGATAGCAAGTCCTTAAACATGATGCTTACAAATAAGGGTCACGTCCCTAAAAGGAGTGGAATCGGATTTGTGAGAAGTACTTACTAAAATCCAACCACCTTCATTAAAGGTCCTATCTTACATGTTCAACACCAAAGCAATTGCAACTTTTGTTGCAAATATGGACATATGACTTACCAATGTCCATTCAAGAAAATTAGTCCAAACAAATTGATTTAGGTTCCTAAAGGAACCATGATCAAGTCTATACAACATGATAAACAAGCTAGATTAGTTTTTTAGGCACCCAAAAGTAAATGGGTACCTAAAAATAATTCTTTCTTGTAGAAACATACACCATCACATGCTAGGAGCAAGAGATGGTATCTTGATAGTGGATGCTCAAGGCATATGACCGGAGATCCATCCCAATTCACGAAGCTCACTAGCATGGACGAAGGCTATGTCACCTTCGGAGACAACAACAAAGGCAAAATCATTGGCAAGGGAACCATAGGTAACAAATCAAGTTTTTCCATTGATGATGTGTTACTAGTTGATGGATTAAAACATAATCTATTGAGCATTAGTCAATTATGCGATAAAGGTTATATCGTTAGATTTGAATCAAATATGTGCATTATTCAAAAACCAAATCATAACATGACTATGATTGCTTTAAAACAAAATAATGTCTATACCATCAATCTTGATGAACTAAGTAATGAAGTGTGTTACTCCGCCATAAATGATGATGCTTGGCTTTGGCATAAGAGATTAGGCCATACAAGCATGAAAACAATATCTAAAATCTCATCTCAAGAATTAGTACGAGGGATTCCGAATATGAAGTTTATTAAAGATAAGGTATGCGATGCATGTCAACTAGGGAAGCAAATAAAAACAAGCTTCAAATCAAAAAATCAAATTAGCACCACTAGACTGTTACAATTGATCCATTTGGACTTATTTGGACCAATTGATACAACTAGTCTAGGTGGAAGCAAATATGCTTTTGTGATTGTGGATGACTACTCTAGATACACTTGGACCTATTTCTTAGCTCACAAAAGTGATTGTTTCAAGTATTTCTCTAAATTTTGTAAACTCACTCAAAACGAAAAAGGGTTCATGATTTCATCGATTCGGAGTGATCATGGTGGCGAATTTCAAAACTGTGATTTTTAAAATTTTTGTGAAGTTAATGGATACTATCACAACTTCTCCACTCCAAGAAATCCCCAAAAAAATGGAGTAGTTGAAAAAAAAAATAGAAACCTACAAGAAATGGCAAGAACTATATTAAATGAACATAGTTTACCTAAGTATTTTTGGGCCGAAACCATAAATATGGCTTGCTACATCATAAATAGAGTCCTAATAAGACCATCCTTATCAAAAACTCCCTATGAATTATGGAATAACAAAAAATCAAATATTTCCTATTTTAAAGTTTTCGGTTGTAAATGCTTTATTTTATATGAAAGGGATGCTTTAGGAAAATTTGATGCTAAATCCGATGAAGGCATCTTTCTTGGTTACTCTTCCGTTTCTAAAGCTTTTCGGGTTTTTAATAAAAGAACCTTAGTAATTGAAGAGTCTATTCATGTAGTTTTTAGTGAAGTTTCAAATTTAAAGAAAAATGATTTTGATGATGATCTTGGTTTTGATAATTTGAATTTAAATGAACTCCCTCCTCAAAATAGCAACTTGGATGCACCTTCTTCCGAAATTTCCTTACCTAAGGAATGGAAGTATATAGATGCTCATCCAAAGGAGCTAATTATAGGGGATACATCTAAAGGGGTTCAAACTTGTTCCTCTTTCAAGAATTTTTGTGCTAATGCCGCCTTCCTCTCTCAAATCGAACCTAAGTGCATTGACGAGGCCATAAAAGATGATTTTTGAGTTATTGCAATGCAAGAGGAATTGAATCAATTTGAGAGAAACAAGGTGTGGGAGCTTGTTCCTAGACCTAGTGACCATTTAGTGATTGATACTAAGTGAGTCTTTAGAAACAAGCAAGACGAAAATGGTATCGTGGTTAGAAACAAGGCTAGATTAGTGGCCAAAGGTTTCAACCAAGAAGAAGGTATCGATTACGAAGAAACCTTCACTCCCGTGGCTCGATTAGAAGCCATAAGGATGCTCCTTGCCTATGCTAGTTGTTATAATTTTAAACTATTTCAAATGGATGTCAAAAGTGCCTTCTTAAATGGTTTCATTTCCGAAGAAGTATATGTCGAACAACCTCCCGGATTTGAAAATTCTCTTCTTCCTAATCATGTATTCAAATTGACTAAGGCTCTCTATGGCTTGAAACAAGCTCCTAGAGCTTGGTATGAAAGGTTTAGTTCCTTTCTTATTTTAAATAATTTTACCAAAGGCAAGGTTGATACTACATTGTTTATTAAATATTTTGAAAATAATTTTCTTATTGTGCAAATTTATGTTGACGATATTATTTTTGGCTCTTCGGATGAATCACTATGTGAATCATTTGCCAAATCTATGAATCATGAATTTGAAATGAGTTTAATGGGAGAATTAACTTTCTTTTTGGGATTACAAATCAAACAACTTAAGGATGGTATATTTCTTAACCAATCTAAATATACGTTAGAATTGTTAAAACGATTTAACATGGATAATTCAAAAGCAATAAACACCCCTATTAGTACTGCGACTAAGTTAGATATGGATGAAAATAGTGAAAATTTCAATCAAAAAACATATAGGGGTATGATAGGTAGTCTACTCTACCTTACCGCGACTAGACCAGATATCATGTTTAGCGTAGGACTTTGTGCTAGGTTTCAATCAAATCCTAAATTATCTCATCTTAAAAGTGTTAAAAGAATATTTAGGTATCTTAAAGGAACTCCAAATTTAGGTTTATGGTATCCAAAATCCAAAAAATTTGATTTAATGACTTATGCGGATGCCGATTTTGGGGGATGTAGGATTGATAGAAAAAGTACATCCAGAACATGCCAATTTTTAGGACATGCACTTGTTTCTTGGACTTCCAAGAAACAAAATTTAGTTGCACTATCTACGGCGGAAGCCGAATACATTGCTACGAGTGCATGTTGTGCACAAGTTGTATGGATGAAAAATACATTAGAAGACTATGGAATTCATTTTAAAAATATCCCCATAAAATGTGACAATACTAGTGCCATATGTCTTACTAAAAATCCAATTCAGCACTCTAGAACTAAGCACATCGACGTTAGGCACCATTTCATACGCGATCATGTCCTTAACAATGATGTTGTTCTAGAATTCATTGACACGAAGCATCAATTAGTAGATATATTTACAAAAGCCCTAAATGAAGATAAATTTGAATTTATTAGAAGGGAACTAGGCATGTTAAATTGTCCCTTAGAGTAAGACGTTTGAATATAGTTTACGAAGATTGGCTCATCCTTGTCCCGCTCGTTTGTGGATTTGATTTCATCCTCTTCTTTCGATTCCAAATGATATATTAAAATACAACTCAATATCTCAACCTTTGCTTGTGTCAAAGACCTCTGGAAATCAAGGAGGAAGAAAAGTTTTTTTTTTCTTCTTCCGCGGCCAGCCAGCGGTGGCACCGCCAGAATCGGCGGTAGCACCGCCTGAGCGCTCGGGCGCCAGGCGGTGGCACCGCTTGTTCAGGCGGTGGCACCGCCCGAGAGCCCTTTTAAACCCGAGAGGGTTAGGGCCGGCGGTGACACCGCCCCCAACCCGTGGAACTCTTGCTCCAACTCTCCCAAAATCTCTCAATCCCTCATTCTAACTTCTACAGACCTTGGAGAAGGAATATTGTTGGTCCAAACTCTCCATCATCTCAGAAACACTCTATAAGGTAAAATCTTCCCTTCACTCTCTTCTTGTGTCACCTATTCATTACAATTCATATTTCTCTTATCATTTTGTCTAGAAAATGGCTCCTAAGAGATCAAAAGGGAAAAGGATTGAAGGAGATTCATATGACCATAATCTTTTTAGATCCAAAGAAGATGCCCTTAGATTTCCAAACTTTGAAACAAGATATGTCCATAAGGAAAAATACGTTGATCTTGATGAACTAGGAGATTTAGAACCCATTAGGTGGTTTGCTCATCTAGAGGCCCTACCTCTCTTACAAATAGATAAACCAATTTATCCTAGATTAGTTAAGCTCTTTAATGCAAACCTCTCTTACAAACGATAGCCTAAGTTCTTACATGTTAGGAACACAAATTAGGATTTCTGATAATTCTATTTGTGAACTAATCGGCATCACTGAAAAAGATAGGGGCTGCTATTTTAGAGCAAAATGGGATGTGAATATAATAGGAGCAACCTACGCCGAAGCTGTCGAAACCATTTTTGCAAACTCAAACTTTGGAATAATACTCAAGAGTTGCGAACACTTACTACCTTTTAACTCTAAGATTCTTCATCATATCATGACAAGCATACTATTCCCTAAGCAATATCATCTTGATGAAATGAGTACAGTAGAGATAAGCACCATGTATTGGATCATGACTAGTCAACAAAACTGTTTTGGATACTCAATACGGCAACACATGCAGGAAATTACAGCTAAAGATATTATGTTGCCATATGGGGGGTTAATCACTAGATTTCTTCGTGCCTATAACATTTGCATCCCACCCGATGAAGAAACAATTCAGAGTAATAGATATAACGTCATCAATAAAAATCTACTAAAGAGACTTAGGTGCATATTTAACAATGGAATATGGGTAAGGCAACCTAGAAGGACAGATCCTATTCCTCCACCAGTAGAACAACCAAAAACACCAATTCTTATGGGAAATGAATCTCCTCCTCCTAGTCCCTTTGATGCAGCGCCTTCAGCTCCTGTTTCATCCTCTGAAGGAATCATTATGGCAGAACTATCTCAGATCAAATTCCAACAAGACCAACTCAAATCGCAGAAGGAACAAATTCAACTCCAGCAAATGGAAATTTTAAAGGAACTACGATAGCTAAACCAAAAAATAGATGTTATATATCAGCACTATGGATTACCTCCTACGGATTGATGTATCTTTTTATTCTGTTTTGTTTTACTCTTGATCTCATGTTCCAAGCTGGTCGTCTTTTGAACAAAAACTGAACTTTTGTTATTTAAATTCTGAATATATGCTTCTGGATGAATGCTGATTTTTCTTTTTGAACATGAATGAATGGATGACGAGTTTCAACTTAACAAAGTTGAATTTTTTATAGAATGAATGCTAATTTTTTTTGTAAAATATTTTTTTCTTTTTGTTGATGACAAAGGGGGAGAAAAGTGATGACTTATAGCATAAAAAAGCTAATGTGATATGAATGTCTTATGTGCCTTGCACAATCCTTGAGTATATCGCACAATCGATTGATCATATTGAATGCATATCTAAAATGTATGATCATGTTGAAAATCTTTATCTCTTATCTTTCGACTTGAAAAAGATTTTCATTGAAGTTTCGCATTTACATTATACTTAATGAGAACAACGATAAGTTCTACGGTTAGAACTTATCGGTTTATGCTTGAATTCAATGGGATGAAATTCAAGTATTTTATCTTCTCATAATATGGCATATAGATAGGGGGAGTTATGTTTAACTCCATCATCAATTGATTGTCATCATCAAAAAGGGGGAGATTATTGAATCTCGGATTTTGATGATGCAATCAATTGATGAGTTAATTGATCTAATCCATATTATTGAGTTAAGTGTGCAGGATTAACTACGATAACCAGAAAACACAAAGCAAGGATACCGGAGTCAAGTTCAATGGACGTTTAAGAGTTCGAAGAATCGTCGGAGATGCTGCCGGAACCAACCGAGAAAAAATCGGGAACCTGTCGGAATTTTCGGAAGTTCGCCGAAGAGATCGTCGGAGGTTCACAGAGATCACCGAGAAGGCTCGGCTACTCATTAAAGTCATCACAAGTTCGGGAGCTTGCTGGGAGCCCGTGGGAAGAAGTTCGTCGGAAAGCTCGCCGGAACAAGACTCGACGTTCGCGATTGAAAAAATTGCTTAGGATGTGTTTTTGTTAAGTAGTTAATGTGTAATTAGGATTAGGATTAAGAGATAATCCTATATCTTGGTTAGGGGCCAATTGGGCCCAAAATTAGACTTGGTTTGGGCTAAGTTTGAAGCCCAACCAGTCAACCGAAAAGTCTAGCGGTGGCACTGCCAGACTGGGCGGTTGCACCGCCCAGCACCAGAGAGCTAGGCGGTGGCACCGCCTAGCACTGTCAGCGCCTGACACTGACAGGCGGTGGCACCGCCACTAACAGGCGGTGACACCGCCAGCATCGAGAACTCCACGAGAATTCAAATTTGGAGCCCAAATTTGAATCCTCTTGAGGCCTATAAATACCCCTCAAATCTCAGCTGAGATTACAACTTTTTGAGCAGCAATTGATTGAGAGAAAAATCTTAGAAAGTGTTAGCAAGTCTAGTTTTCAATTTGCTAGAAAGTTCTCCTCCTTTCTTGCTAAAAATTTGTAAGAGGTTGAACTATTTGCAAAAGGTTGTAAGAGGGGTATTTGCCCTTCCATTTCAAGAGATTTGCTAGTGGAAGGTGGGAGCCTCATCGAAGAGGGGCCTCGCAAGTGGATGTAGGTCATTTGACCGAACCACTCTAAAATCGGCGTGATCTTTGGTTTGCATTTCATTATTGCTATTTACATTACTGCAAACCTTCTTACATGTTTTAGTTCCTTATTACCTTTGCTGCGCATATTTAAGAATACGCTTTCAAGTTAAGCTTTTCATGTTCCGTTCTTCTCGTACGAAAGATTGACTAAAACCGAAGTTTTAATCCGCTGCACTAATTCACCCCCCCTCTTAGTGCCGCTCCGATCCTAACAGTGTTCCTTGAGAAGGAACACATTCTTAGTGGAGATAGTGGGAGAATGATAGAGTTGAGCGAGGTTTGAGAACTAAGCTCAAGCACCACTCTATTGCCCGAGTCTGTTCAGGTACCTAAAACACAAGTTTCAACTTTACGTAAGTATGATAGAGTATCCCATCCTCCTGAGAGATATGTGGGACATATTAGAGGAGAGGATGTTTAGGATATTGATCCTCAGACCTACGAGGAGGCTTTTATGAGTATAGACTCCGGGAAGTGGCAAGAAGCCATGAATTCTAAGATGGATTCTATGTACTCCAACAAGGTTTAGAACCTAATTGATACGCCCAAAGGTATTGTACCTATCGGTTGCAAGTGGATCTTTAAGAAAAAAATCGGAGTAGATGAAAAGGTAGAGACCTATAAAGCAAGGCTAGTTGCTAAGGGGTATCGTCAAAGGCAAGGTGTTGACTATAACGAAACCATCTCACCCATAGCAATGCTAAATTCCATCGGAATTCTATTCGCTCTTGCAGCGCACTATGAATATGAGATATGACAGATGGATGTGAAAATTGCATTCCTCAATGGGAACCTCGAGGAGGAGGTGTATATGATGCAACCTGAGGAATTCGTATCCAAGAACTACCCAAATAAGGTGTGTAGGTTGCTTAGATCCATTTATGGACTAAAGCAAGTTTCCCGAAGTTGGAACATAAGATTTGATGAGGCAATCAGATCTTATGACTTCATTAAGAATGAAGATGAGCCTTGTGTGTACAGGAAGGTAAATGGGAGCGCTATCACCTTTTTGGTGTTATATGTGGATGACATCCTGATCATTGGGAATGACGTAGGAATGCTATCCACAGTAAAGGCTTGGTTATCTAGACACTTCTCCATGAAAGACTTAGGGAAAGCATCCTATATCTTGGGGATTAGAATCTATAAAGATAGATCCAAGAGGATGCTTAGCTTGTCCTAGTCCAGGTACATAGAAACCATTGTCAAAAGGTTTGGCATGGAAAATTCCAAGAGAGGTTTCATACCGATGAGACATGGGATATCGCTTTCTATGAGTATATCCCCAAAGACTGCAGAAGAAATGGCGAACATGGATATGATACCTTATGCCTCAACAATATGGTCTATCATGTATGCTATGCTATATACTAGACTTGATATAGTGCATGCTCTAAGTGTCCGAGCAGGTATCAGGCGGATCTAGGCTTTAAGCACTGGAAAGCAGTAAAGTGTATCCTTAAGTACTTGAGAAGGACTAAGGATCTTTTACTAGTATATGGAGGGAATAGCCTTAAGGTTGAAGGCTACACGGACTCAAATTTTTTGTCTGATGTCGTTGAGAGCAAGTCGAATTTAGGGTATGTGTACACCTTGAATGGATGAGTAGTGTGCTGGAAGAGTTTCAAGCAAGATAATACTACTAACTCGACCATAGAGGCAGAGTACATTGCTGCATCAGATGCAACAAAGGAGGGAGTCTGGTTGAAGTAGTTCATCATAGATTTTGGAGTCGTGTCGGGTAGCGAGGAGCCGATCTCCTTATATTGCAACAACAACAGGACGATTGCTCAAGCGAAGGAACCTAGGTCTCATTAGAAATCTAAGCATGTTCTGAGTAGGTTCCATCTTATCAGAGAGCTCGTAACCCGAGGGAGGAACCCCTATAGAGTTCCAAGGAGGCCGATCCCCTAAAGAGATCAACCCCAAGTTTAGAATCTGCAAGGGTTCTAACACTTGGTAGTAGAGCAGCGTTCTTGGCATCTCGTTGCCCTTCCACAGCCATCCATCAACCCTCCACAGCCACCTAAAGCAATTCTCACAATTGCTTAAAAGATCGTCGCCTAATTCCACCGTCATCTCCACCACCGTAGATCATCCTTTGATCTCCCCGTACATTGTAACAGGTTCTGGTTTCCTATCTTACTACTGCTGCAATTTAGTTATCCTTATTTGAAAATCCAAAAAGAAAATTGTTCCTATATTGCTGTATAAACTTTTCGTCACAAAGTTTTCATCTCTACGACGAAAGATATATTGCAGAATTCCAACCGCATAGCATTGTTAGTTTGATCTTGCTACTATATTTTTTCTATCCAAATTTCTACGAAATTTTTATGACCTCTTTGACAACTTCCTAACAGCAGATTTCCCTTTGGTTTTATCAAAAAATTCTCAATATAAACTATTAATCTTTTACATCTAATCTACTATACTTGAAAATATGTACTATAAAATTTCATACGCATATCACTACTTGTTTGATCTTGATACTACATTTTTTCTATCCAAATCTCTACGATTTTTTTATGATAACTTTGACACTTCCTAATAGTGGATTTCTCTTTGGTTTCGTTGAAAAATTCTTAATATAAACTAGATCTTTATGTCCAATCTGCTACACTTGATAATCTGTGATGCAGAAAATTTCAACCGCATATTATTGTCTTAACCCATCTATTTGTAATCTTTTTTAATAAAATTTCTTATACACTTCATAGATCATCTTGGCTTCCATCTAAGATTGATCTATTGAGGAATTCATCTCTAAAAATAATTTTGGGTTGCTGCAAATTTTCATCGTAAACCACTGAAATTTTTTGACGAGAATTCTACTATTGCAACATACACCAATTTTCTTGTTATTACTGCCAAAATTTTCTTGATTAAATTGAACATCCTTACTATCATATAAACTGAAATATTGCTATCAATTCCCTTCTCAAATCTCTCAAGTTTTTGGTGAAAATTTTGTCGAGAAACCACTGTTTCTTCGACGATAATTCTACTCTTACAAGACAGCACATACTTGCAACAACTTCCACTGATTTCTATCAAACCTTTGCTACCATCTACTACAGATCCAAAACATTCATCCATAGACCTAAAACTCCATCAAACCACACCCTAAAACTGCACTCAAAACAGCCACAAAACGAGCCCAAACCACAACCTACATCCACCAATCGACCAACCCTTTCGACCATCACTTCTCTCAACCTATACATGCCTTTAACCCGATAACAAAAGATAGATCTTAACATCATAGATTTGAAAACATATACAATGACATCTAAGGAGGCAATCAATGCTAAATTCGAAGCCCTGGAGGCACGAATGGAGGATAAGATTCGGATGCTCTTTACCGAACTCAGATTGGGCCGACCACTAAGCCCGAAGAAATCATATCAAGGAAAGAGCTTTGCCCAATCGCACCAAGCCCGAAGAGATGACTTTCAAGAGAGGGAAAGCTCTATGACCGACCCCAACTATCCATGCATGAGGGTAGACTTCCCTAGATGCGAAGGAGACCCGATTGATTGGATCTCACGCGCGGAGCGATATTTTCGGTACCACAAAATCGTGGACGCATCTATGGTGAAAATTATAGCTATGCATCTTGAAGGGGATGTCATACAATGGTTTGACTGGTTTGAACACACTTATGGAGTCCTTTCATGGCGACAATTCAAAGAAGGACTGCTAATCCGCTTCGGACCAACCGATTACGAGAACATTGACGGACAACTAGCAATGATCCGACAAACCTCCACCATTCAAGAGTACCAAACCAAGTTTGAAAGGTTAGCTAATCAAACTCATGATTGGTCTCAAAAACAGCTATTGGGGACCTTCATTGAGGGCTTGAAGCCGGAGATCCAGGGAGAAGTTAAAACGCGACAATTGTACACGCTTATGATAACCATCTCTTTCGTACGACATCAAGAGGAGCGATTAAACCATGAAGCTCAGAGGACTAGGGTCACTCCTTGACCAGCAATATTAAAGCCTTCAGCCCCCCTCACCATCGACGGAGTCCCTACACTAAAGTGGTTAATAAAAGAAAAGCTTCGGGAGCGATATGCAAAAGGTTTATGTTGGCATTGCGACAAGCCGTGGAGCCGTGAACATCGCTGTAGTAAAGAGAGACTTCTTATGATTGAACCAATAGAAGAAGAGGCCATTGAACATCTAGAAGAGAGCCTTGAACATGAAAAGGAAGATGTAGAAGAATATCCACAACCGACCGAAGTTACGATACATACACTAGCCGGCTACTCAAAACCGCAAACGATAAAAATTGAAGGCCTTCTCAAACAACAACCGATCACTATTCTCATCGACATGGGCAGTACTAATAACTTCCTAAACAGTAAGATTGCTGTCCGGATGACCTTACCTATTGAGAATTGCAGCATGTTTGACGTTAAGGTCACCGACGAACGGATTTTGAAGTATGATCGTAGGCGCTCGCGAGTGAAACTATTGCTGCAGGACCAAGAGATAATTGCATATTTCTTCCTCCTCCCTCTTGATGATCATGAGGCCATGCTTAGAATTAAATGGTTGATGACATTAGGAGATGTTTCTTGAAATTTTATGCAACTAATTATGAAATTTTACAGTAAGGAGAAACAGGTGATACTGCACGGGAAACGTGGGAGCGATGTAACGACGATTTACACACAACAAATGGAGAAGATTTTGCATAAAGCATACAGCAGCTTTTTAGTACAACTTGAGTAGCAAACTAAGAGAGAACCAATAGAATTTGAAGATCCAAACCTACTTTCTTTACTTACTAAATTTTCAGATATATTTGACGAACTGCACAACCTGCCTCTTACCCGTCGGCATGATCATTATATAACGATTCATTCAGGCAAACCTCCAGCAAATACTTGGCCATATCAGTATCTACATCTCTACTACTAGAAACAGGAGTTATTCGGCCAAGTTGCAACCTCTACTCTTCATTGGTGCTATTTGTATACAAGAAGGACGCAACATGACGAATATGAGTTGATTACCGAGCTCTCAATGGCATAACCATCAAGGATAAATACCATATTCCAGTAGTAGATGAATTGCTATATGAAAGGGAGTACAAATCTTCACAAAGCTAGACCTTCAATCCCGGTATCATCAAATACGAGTGTGTGAAAAAGGCATACCGAAAATCGCCTTTCGAACACACAACGACCACTATGAATTTTTGCTTTCTTCAACAAAAAATGAAATATCTTGGGCATATCATATCAGAGGAAGGTGTGATGGTAGACCCCTCCAAAATAGAAGCAATGCAGAACTGGCCGACCCCGAGGAACATAAAATTGCTACATGACTTTCTAGGTTTAACAGGCTACTACCGCAAATTCGTAAAAAACTATAGAAAGATCAATGCACCACTTACTTCCTTACTAAAAAATGTTATCTTCCAATTGTCGGACAAAGCCTTTCACTGCCTTCGACAAACTTAAGACAGCCATGACGACGACGCCGATGCTAGCACTACTAGATTTCAGCCGACCCTTCATTATTGACGCCGACGCATCTGGAGTCGGAATTAGAGCCATTCTCATGCAAGATGGTTGACCACTCACATACACTAGCAAGGCATTGTCTCCCTCCCATCAAAATATATCAACATATGATAAGGCGATGCTCGCCATTGTGCACGCAGCAACGAGGTGGAGACCCTATTGATCGATCGATGATTTCAAATTAAAACCGACCATAAAAGCCTCATATACTTTTTGGAGCAAAAGATATCATCCCTTGAGTAGAAAAAATAGGTAACAAAACTTCTTGGATTTGATTATGAAATAACTTACAAAAAGTGGAAAGAGAATGTTGTTGCAAACACACTTTCGCAACTACCCGAGCAAGCTAAATTTTCGATCGTTTCACTTTCGACCAGCGACTTCCTTGAGGATATTAAGATGGAATGACAGGAAGATTCGAATACTAGTAAGATCATAAAAAAATTGGAGGAAGCACCAAGCTCCGTGGCTCATTACAATTGGGACTCAAAAGAATTACACTAAAAGGGATACATTGTGCTTATGATAAATTCTACTTGCATCTTCACGAGCAGATTTTAGACAAAGTTATTTCATATGCAGGGTACTAAATTGAAAAGGAGTACGACATATCACCCACAAACCGACGGCCAGACGGATGTTGTAAATAGGTGCTTGGAGACAGCCCAAAGCCACCCACCAAATATGACTACCCAAGGAGAACTTCAGACCCAGCCAAGTACCATTATTGATCGACGGATCGTGACTCGACGACGATGACCCACTACTGAAGTGCTAATACAGTGGGCGAACCTACTAACAGAAGATGCCACTTGGAAGAACTATGACGACTTGAAGATCAAATTCCCAAAATTCATGAATCGTCAGCCTCGAGGACAAGGCTGATTTGAAGAGGGCGGCAGGTCTATTAGGACTCTAGCTAGGAGATTCCTAATTGAGAGGGACATTCATATAAAACCTACCTAAGCCGACCCCTATTAAAAAGGTGAAGAGGCCGGTTAGGGTTAGGAGGTTGTTTCTTGAGAAGAATTGGAGTTGAAAATGAATAGGAGTCTTGAGTAGAAGTCCTATTAGGAGTTGGTTAGAAGTAAGAGTCTTGAGTAAGAGTCTTATTAGGAGTTAGGGTTTAAAAGCCCTATAAATAGCCATGTATTCCTCCTATTTTCATAAGCAATAGATGAATCTTTTTTGCAGCCTTTGAGTAGCAACTTGGAGGGAGGAACCCTTATAAAGTTCCAAGGAGGTCGATCCCCTAAAAAGATCAACCTCAAGTTTAGAATCTGCAAGGATTCTAACAGTCCTCTCATGTGTCTACCCGACACCGACCTTGTTGGATCTCCTCCCAACATGTTTGCCACCAAAGTTTTACATCCCCGTTCATATACATGGTTGCTATTGAAACTTGGTATCATCATAATCAGGCCGTGTAGCTCGAAAGTAATGTTCAATGTCAAACAAGAAATTCTCGAGCTCTTTTGCATCCCTAGCACCTCTATAGCAATGAGGCTCAGGTGCCCTCAGATTTTGTAGTGGCGCAACGCTGTTGTTGCTCCCTCCCGCATTTAGTACCCTTGTGAGTGCTGTCACTTTAAAAGTAAGTTTCGCCACGACTTCGTGTAAATATTGCACGGAGTCTTTAGTATCATCTGTCAGTCGATCGACTAGTGCCTCAACCTTATCGATTCGGGATTCAGCTTCTTCTTACGAGCTCTCTACCCCAAGAAGCCTTCGCTGGCCTTTGTAGAGTTCCTCCAAGCTCGCTTCAAGAACATCAAAGTGGGTTTCCGCCGCTACGAGTCTCTCCTTATGGCTCTTCTTCTTGGTTGGCGCTCCAAATTATACCTCCTCTACTCACGGAGAGTAGCAAATTTTTGCTGCCATGATCCTCCGAAGCAGTTTCAACGACATGAGAGCAAGTTTGCACTTGCAGCCCACCTGTGACTACTTGGGGCAAAGGTCCGGCTTGCCCCGCCTTGCTTAATTCGCCACGATGCTTTACCATGACAAAATTACGAAGTTCCTTCACTACTTACTTGAATTGCTTGCCCGCTCTGATACCATAATGTCACGGACTTAGCTAGAATTGCCTAAGTCATGAGGCACACTTGCAGCGAAGACGCGAACTTAGCTTGAGTTGCCTAAGTCGCAAAGCATCCTTATGCCAACTTCTCGGACTTAGCTTGGATCACCTAAGTCTTGATGCGCCCTTGCGATATGCGTCCACAAAGGTTAGCCAGTTTACAACCTCACTCAGGTCCCGAATGACCTATAAAGAGAAAGTTGATTAATTTGAAGAACGAGCGACGGACAAGTCCCGACGACTCGTGAAGAGGGAAGCTTTACAAGCAATTCAGCGAGCACCTTGCATGCATTAGAGAAAAGAGAGAAAGGAGGAAAACAAGGACTTTAGAAAGTAGAACGAACAGTTACAAGTCCACAAACAACTACTCACCAGGTGCCGGGCGAAAAGACAAGTTCCCATCAAGAAAATGTGCGAACTTGTGAAGATTGTTCAACGCCCGACTATATACCGAAGCCCCATCTAGCCCTATGCCACTCGAGAGATTTCAGGGTGCTGAGATGGCTGACATTTCGTGCGGTGCAGCAGGCTACAAAAAACAGCCCACGACACGAGAAAACGGAGCTATTTTAGGGCTTTTAAACCTAGCGCAGTGAGCGATCGCACTATGCACTGCAACCTGTTTGAACATGTATTTTTACAAGCAAAAACACACAAAACCAAGGCAAAACATGACCATTCGTGATAGTTCACTCCCGATTCCTCTTTCGTTAAGGCCACCGGCATCTATTAACGGTCTTCCTACAATGGGCAAAGACCAACTACTCTCTTGTAACTCTTTTCTCCTTTTCACTAGTTCTGGAGATAACCTTTACCACCCATTCACCCCTCTCTTAAACTGAAATCGACACTTATGAGGGGAATTCTCATAAGATTACAATAGCATTTTCCCTTTTTTTTTTTCTCAGTTGATGTGTTAACCAAGAAGGGATGAGTAAGGTTTCTATAGGCCCCAAATAGATTAAAATTTAGAACCAAAATGATCTCATCTTGAGTTTTCGAGGTACTAGTTGCACCACCACCAATATTGGGTGGTACCACCGCTTGCCACTTTGACATCGAGTATTGCCTAACATAGTTTGGAAGACTATGTCTGGGCGGTACCACCACCCAGTTTGGCGGTACCACTACTTGACATAGTCTTGAAAACTGTCTAGGCGATACCAATGTCCAGTTTGGGTGGTACCACCACCAGACCTTGTTATAGGACGTTGAATGGGCCTAATAGCAGGCTCAATTCAACCCTGATTTAGGCCTAATTGGCCCATAATTGAGTTGACATTATTTCACCCCAATACCAACTCAATTAAACCTAAACTAACTCGATCTAGATATTATTACAAAGCAAAAATCGTATGTTATCCGGCATGTCATTATTCCAATGCTTCATCTGATCCTTCAGCACATCATCCTCTCCTTCGGCGTATTGTCCAATCGGCATGTTGACTCCCGCAACTTTCGATCTCCTTGGCGGAATGTCTGATCTTCTGGCCCGATGCCTGAACTCACAGCACGAAGTCCTTCTACTAGCACGTCGACCGATCTTTCGGCCCGACGTCCAATCTTCTAACATGTTGAACTCCGGTCTAATGTCTGATTCCTCTTGCTTTAATCAATTTGCCTCTCCTTAATCAAAACTAGTCTTGCATCACTCAAAATGAATATTAGATCACAAACTTATCAATTGATTTCATTATCAAAATCAAAGATTCAACAATCTCCCTCTTTTTAATGATGGCAATCAATTGATGATGGAGTTTAAATTAAACTCCCCCAATCAATATGTCATATTGAAATAAGACATCATTCAAATAAATGATGACCTATTAGTCCAAGTGAAATGATTTTAATCATGAATCATATTATATGCAATATATCATATACATCATCATAATAAAATGATGAGTATTGCATGCATAATCATAATTTCAAAACATCAAAGTGCATCATATTATGCATGATTCAAATCATCATTATATCTTCTCCCTTTTTGTTATCAACAAAATTGAGAAAGGTGCAACGAGCAAATGTTTAATTATATAAGCTAGTAAGATAAGCAAGTTTTGCATTATTTTAGAATATACAAGTTAGCAAATTTTTTAGATGTGCAAGTTACAACATGCGATGCATGAGTATTGCCTCTCTTGAGATTTGCAAGTTTTGCTTCTCTTGATATGTACAAGATAACACTTCTTCCTTCTCTTTTGAGATGAGTAAGCTAGCATGTTTTTTGCTAAGAGCCAAAAAAAAATGAGCTAAAAATTAGTGCTAAGAGTGACCGTTTATGAATCTCATCAATCGTTTAAAAGCACTTGATAAAAGTTTAAATACAAGAAATATTAGAAAAAATTTTACTAAGTACTTTTAAATTATTGACGACATCCATAAAACAAGTGTACATGTCTCCAATGGTTTCGCTTGGGTCCATTCGAAACAATTCAAAACTATGCATCAAAAGATTAACTTTAAAAATTTTAACCAAATTTTTGTTAAATGAAAAATCATGTCAGAAATGTTGAAGGTATGCTTCACTTAAAATAAATACAATAAACAATTAAAGTGATATCAATGACACTGAAAAACAAAACAGAAATGCCAACCGAAGTTTTCTAGTGGTTGGTTGTGGACCTACATCCACTCGATTCCTCCTCCGTTGAGGCCATTGGCATCATTAACGATCTTCCTTTAACGGGTGAAGACCAACTATCCTCTTACAACTCTTTTCTTCTTTTTTCACAAGTTTAAAAGAACCTTTACAACCCAAGAACCCCTCTCTTAAACTAAAATCAATACTTAGAGCTAGAGGAGGAAAATTCTTATAAGATTACAATAGCGTTTACCTAATTTTTGTTCTCAATTGATGTGTTAACCGAAAGCAAGAATGAGTGGAGTATTTATAGGCCCCAAATGAATTCAAATTTGAAATCAAAAGCAGTCTCATGCCAGATTTGAGGTATTGACGATACCACCAATCAATAATACTAGGCAGTACCATCACTTGCTACTTTGACATTAGGCGGTACCATCGCTTGACACAATTTGGACTATTGTGTTTGGGCGGTACCACCATCCAATCTAGCGGTAACACCACCCAATCTGACTATACCACCGCTTGACATAGTCTTGAAGACTATCTAGGTGGTACCATCGCTAGACCTTGCTAAAGGACACTAAATAGACCAAATAATAAGCTCAATTCAATGTTGATTCAGGCCCAATTAACCCCTAATTGAGTTGACATTGTTTCACCCCAATACCAACTAAATTAGACCTAAACTAACTTGATCTAGACAAATTATTATAAAGCACAAATCATATGTTGTCTGGTATGTCATTGGTACTTCCGATGATTCCTCCGATCCTTCCGCACATTGTCCTCTCCTTCGACGTATTGCTCAATCGGTATGTTGACTCCCGAAACTTCTGATCCTCTTGGCGTAATATCCGATCCTTCAACCTGATGCCCGAACTCTCAGCACGAAATCCTTCTGCCAACATCTCAATCGATCCTTTGGCCCGATATCCAATCTCTTAACATGTTCATCTCTAGCTTAACAATCGATTCCTCCTGCATCAATCAATATGTCTCTCATTGATTGAAGCGAGTCCTGCGTCACTCAAAATATAGATTAAATCACAAACTCATTAATTGATTTCATCATCAAAATTTAAAATTCAGCGTGAAAACTCCAAGTGACCCAAGACAAGCTGAAAGGCTACCCTCACCTCAAAGTAATAAAGAAAAACATTGTCTTCCAATCCTCGTTGAAGTTTAATGTTATTTTGACTTTACAACCACTTCAAGCGCAAAAGATGTCGGTCAAATCTCTCGTGCAAAAATTATACTATGAATACAACACAATCAGGGTAATTTGATAGTCCCTAACAAAAGGCAAGTGAAAATTTTGGAAGGCTCCGGTGCATCAGTGCATTATCATATGCAAAGATAGTGATTCAACGAGTAGGACTAATCATCAAGCTAACAACAGTGAGCTCAAACTTGGTCCAAATATGATAAACTTCTCTATGTTCTAAGTTTGAAGCACTAACATGTTTCAAAGATAAAGGACCTCACTAAAGACTACAGGACCCAAGTGTTTGATGGTTTACTTCCGCAGGGAGAATCTCCCTTGCAACAGTAACTTTGGCCCCTTCGGAGATGTTTGTCTAACCACGATGAAGGTGGTGGAATCGACAACTTGCTGTACAAAAAGATCATTCACCGAACCCCATAGCTAGCTGCTACGGTTCATTCACTCAACCTCGTTTGTGGTGTTTGAGCCTAGAAGATGTCACCCAAATCTTATTTAAGATCCATGAACAACATATGGACAGTTCTCTTTCCTATAAATCCTTTGAATATTATTAATCAGACCTTCGAAACGATGTCCCATAGTGTGGGCAATGATACAATTGATGTCGACAAACACCAATATCCATAGATCTTACACTATAGGATAGTATAGGATAGTCTTAGACCCTTTGCCCAATAAGGAATAAACATCTTGGGCTATTCCCCTTGCCCTCGAGTTCTTAGTAGCAAGGATTGATTATTTTATTATGAACAGAGATCGAAACCTTAGCAATAATAATGAAAAGTCAAAAGATTCATCCTGTACTTAGTCTCCCAATTTCACATTCTGAAAATATCCATAATCAATAACAAAACACAGTTCAACTAACACAGTTCAAGAAATTCTACGACTCCAACATTTCACTCCTATTCAACTTTGTAACAAATCCCAAAACAAATGACGAACAAAAATCACCAACCATAATAGAATTAATTAACAAAGCCAAAATGACCTAGGTAGACTTGAACATCCTTTGGAACTATCCAACTATGCTAAAGACATCAACAAGAGAATGTCACTTCTTCTTTGCAGATAGGATTGAAATGCTCAACCCACAAGAGATTTATCCTCTTGATAATCCAGACTCAAGATTACGATGAAAAGGTATCGAATGGAGAATTTCAAGTGAACCTTGATCTAAATAATGAGTTTTAAACAAAAGCCTACACACAAAAAGCCTTACAAACACATCATGATAAAACACTACAATCGAAAGGTCCGAAACTAACATCTTAAAAGAGGAGATTTAATCTTATGGAAGGATAGAGTCAACAATCCCATTCGCTCTAGAATAAAACTTGCTCTTAAATGGGAAGGATCCTACCAAATATCCTTTAAACTTAGAATGTCATACATCTATCAAAATACTACCCCCCTTAATAAGAGTTCAAATTTGGAAAGACATTGTCCAATGTACACAATACAAAAATCTTAAATTTCTATTTAATAAAAATATTTACATAAGTCCTTCGATCCTGACAGCAAAAAAGTTACTAGAATTATAATCGAGTAACCTTTTACATATGAAACTGAGATTAAAAAGGAACTCTTAACAACAAAAGAAAAAGAAAATATGTGCAAATCCTATTAGAGTTGTCCTAGAAAATTTATCAAAGGATAATTTGGTAACCCAATAAAGACAATAAAGCAAAAAAAAAAAAAAAAAAGACAAGGACACCATATTTACGTGGTTTGATCAATTGACCTACGTTCATGGATGACAGAAGAGCAAAACTCTACTATAAAAGGAACAATTACAAATACCTTAGGAAAATGTTCCTAAGCCATAAAACACTTGAAACTACTAAACAAGAAAAGCCCAAACTTTAAACCCAAACTATTTTAACTAAGTGTGGACTTAATAGAAATTAAACTCAAAGCAAACAATTAAGTTTTTCTTGTGGTGCACCTAGCTTCAAAACCCAAGCCCTTATTTATAGTTGCAATAGGAAATAACAAGCTTGATTTTTCCAATATGAGACTATGTGGGACTTGCCAAACTAACAAATCTCCACCTTGACATATCCCAATATTGACAATTAACAAAACTTGCTCCACCTTCTTCACAAAAGCTCTAACGGGCAATCACTAATAATAAACACCAACCAAGTCCAAGAACTACTTGAACTTGTAAATCGGAAGAGACTTCATAAGCATATCAACTGGATTGTCCTTGTATGAATTTTCTAAACAATGACCTTTCCCTCAACAGTGGTATCCCAAATAAAATGAAGCTTCACATCGATGTGTTTCGTCCTCTCATGATACATTTGGTCTTTAGTCAAATGAATAACACTTTGACTATCCTAAAAAATTGTAGTAACACCTTGATACAGACATAATTTGCCAAAAAAATCTCTTAACCATAAAACTTCTTTTATCGCCTTTGTCACTGCCATATATTCTACCTCTGTAGTAGATAAATCCACGACAGATTGTATGGAAGCTTTCAACTAACTACACAACCGTTAATTGCCAAAAA
Organism: Musa schizocarpa; assembly: GCA_900464855.2. Lineage (NCBI taxonomy): Eukaryota > Viridiplantae > Streptophyta > Magnoliopsida > Zingiberales > Musaceae > Musa > Musa schizocarpa. The sequence goes on from LS990916.1 coordinate 6,419,148, forward strand.
AACATAGCTTGTCAAAGATCTTGGTTTATTAAGATCCATAACATAATCAAAATCGTCGAAACCAACCAAAGTGTCACGATTTTTTCTAAACTCCAAATAAGTATCTGAAGTCCCTTGCAAGTATTTGAGAATCTACTTCATAGCCTGCCAATGTCTTTTAGCCGGGCGAGACATATATCTGCTAAGCACACTGACTGCTTGTGAAATATCTGGACGAGTACAAACCATTGCATATATAATATTATCGATGGCACTAGAATATGGAACTTGCATCATATATTCTTCCTCTTCAACTGATTGTGGTGGCTGAGCAACAAATAACCAAAAATGGCTAGCAAGAGGAGTACTCACTAGCTTAGCTTTTTTATGCCAAACCTCTCCAAGATTTCTCGAGGTAATTTTTCTAGGTCAGAAATAATTTTCCAACTCGTTCTCTTTTGATCTCCATGCCAAGAATTTTCTTAGCTGCTCCCAAATCTTTCATTTCAAATTCACTACTCAACTATATTTTTAAAGTGTAAATTTCTAAAAAATTCTTAGCTGCAATAATCATGTCATCAACATAAAGCAACAAATACATAAAAGAGCCATCAATTAAACTTCCGGAAGTACACACAGCTATCATACATACTCTTCGTGTAACCATGACCCAACATAAAAGAATCAAACCTCTTATACCACTGTCTTGGAGACTGCTACAATCCGTACAAAGATTTCTTTAACAAGCAAACATGATCTTCCTTATCGTCAACTTCAAATCCATGAGGTTGCTCCATATATATTTGTTCTTCAAGTTCACCATATAAGAATGCTGTCTTTACATCAAGTTGTTCCAATTCCAAATCATACATGACAACTAAAGCAAGCAAAATACAAATAAAGCTATATTTAACAAGTGAAAATACGTCTTTAAAATCAACACTATGTACCTGACTATAGCCCTTTACACCAATCGTGCTTTGTACCTTGCATCTTCAACCCTTGGAATACTTTCCTTCCTTATGAAGACCCATTTGCTTCCAACAATTTTCTTACCCGAAGGCAATTTCACAAGATTCTAAGTTATATTCTAATAGAGAGATTTAATTTATTCATTCATCGCAATCAACTACTTAGCAAAATTATCACAAAAAACTGCATTTGAGTAGGTAGTAAGCTCACCAACTTCACTTGTTTCTTTTACAACAGATAAAGCATATGCAACCAAATTTACATATCTTTGTGGTGGTCGAATATCTCTTCGTGATCTATCCTTGGCTATGGAATATTGCTCTTCCTTTGGATCATCTTCGTTAGTAGACTCGGGACCATCTACTAGCATTCTTTGAGTAGAAGAGTTCGACTGAAAAGAATCAAAACTACTAATCTCAAGCTTTACCTACTTCTGCGCTCTATTATTTGTACAACTAGTAGATTCCTCTTTGGAAGATAACATAGACAATTCATCAAAAGTAATATCTCTACTGATTACAAATTTTGGGGATTTGGAATCAGAACACCAAAATCTATATCCTTTCACCCCAAAAGCATATCCAAGGAAAATACATTTTTTAGCTCAAGGCTCTAATTTTCCTTCATTTACATGCATGTATGCTGGATACCCAAAAATTTTAAATCAGAAAAATCAACAAAATTGCGACCAAACTTCCTCAGTTTTTTAAAATTAAGTCTTTGCTGAAGGAGTCGCGATTGACAACGTAATAGACCATATTAATCGCTTTGCCCAAAAGTCTTTTTTCAACCCTATATTTAAGATAATATATCTTGTTCTCTTGAAGAGTGTTTTGTTCATCGTGTTCGGCCACACCATTTTGTTTGAGGCATCATCCTAACAATGCGATGCCAAACAATTCCCTTCATTTTTGCAGAATTTATCAAAGTCACCTTCATAAAATTCTATGTCATTATCTGTTCGAAGTCGCTTAATTTGTTTACATGTTTGCTTCTCAATCAAAACCTTTCATTATTTAAAGGTTAGAAAAACATCATTTTTATGCTTCAGAAAGTAAACCCAAACTTTCCTGAAATAATCGTCAATAAAAGTCAACATGTACCTAACACCACCCTTAGATTGAACACGAGCTGGATCCCAAATGTCTGAATGAATATAGTCAAGAGTACCTTTCGTTTTGTGAACTACCGGAGAATTGAAGCCGACTCTTTTCTGCTTTCCAAAAATCGATGTTCACAAAAATACAGATCGGATTTTCTATCCAAAGAAAGACCCTTTGCTCAATATGCTCAATCTTTTTCGGGCTCATATGACCAAAACGATATGCCATAATTTGGTGATGTCAGAATCAGATAATGATGATGTCGAGACTACAACCGAGGTTGTGACAGTAGTTCCCTGTAAAATATACAAGCTACCAGACCTACAAGCTTTCATAATAATAAAGGAACTTCTAGAAACTTTCATAACTCTATTTTCAGTTGCGTATTAACACTCAAGAGCCTCTAGAGTGCCTAAAAAGATGAGATTCTTTTTTAAATCAGGAACATGTCTAACATTAGTGAACATCCTCATAATACCATCATGTATTTTAATTCGGATTGTACCTCTACCAACAACATCACACGCGGCATTATTACTCATCAAAACAATTCCACAATTACAAGATTCATATATGAAAAAAAATCTCTATTGGGACACATGATAAAAACAACACGAATCTAAAATTCATTCATTTTAGACCTTGTCCTATCATCGATAGTAAAGAAAATATTTTCAACATTCTCATCAACTACTACACTAACTTCATGACTCTTCGTAGTTTTCTCAACAATTTTTCCTTTTGCTTTAATTTATTTTTTTAATTTAAAACAATCAACCTTAATGTGTCCCATTTTATGACAATATTTGCACTCCAAATTTCTATGTTTGGATTTAGATCTAGATTTAGATTTACTACTATCAAATTCCCTTTTATCCATTCTACCACCGACAATCGGACCCTCAACCTAATTCCTCTACTTTCCTAATGATATCCCCCGTCTATATGTTAATTAGATTTTTAATGCAGATTCAATTTCTTGATATAAAATTATTTTTTTTTCATAAATCATAATATCACAAAAATACTTAAAGGATTGAGGAAGATAACATTAAAGTAACATGCCTTATCCTCATCATTAATTTTTGTATCTATATTCTCCAAATCTATAACTAAAAGAATCAAATTTATCAAGATCTTGAGTATAGATATACCTTCACTCATCCAAGCATATACAAAACTGCTTCAAGTAGAGGCGATTCTCCATTGTCCTCTTCATATACAACGCTTTAAGCTTGTCTCACATGCTCTTAGCCGTAGTCTCTGTAGCTACCTCCATAAAACCTCGTCGAGATTTAAAATAATACTTGATTGGGCCTTCTTATCCATACCCGCAAAATCTACCTTTGACGTATCATCTAGAATGTTCTCAGTTCCCTATAGTGCCAAATCAATTCTGTTTTAAACCGGAATGACCTCCATCTTGAGTCGCCGCATGTCAAAGTTGACATTTCTATCGAACTTCTAGACAACAATCTTTGTTATTGTCATCGTTATTAAAAGATCACGAAACCAAGCTCGATGCCGGTTTATTAGAGTTGGCCCCAAGAAATTTACCAAAAACGTAATTTGACAACCCAATAAAGATAATAAAACAAAAAAATAAAATAAACAAGGACACTGATTTACATGGTTCGATCAATTGATCTTCATCCACGGACGGAGGAGAAAACCTCTACTATAAAAGGGACAATTACAAATGCCTTAAGAAAATATTATTAGGTCATAAAACACCTGAAACTACTAAACAAGAAAAGCCCAAACTATAAACTCAAACTATTTTAACTAAGTGTGGACTTAATAAAAATTAAACCCAAAACAAACAATTATGTTTTTATTGTTGTGCGTCTGACTTCAAATCGCATGTCCTTATCTATAGTTGCAATAGGAGATAACTTGATTTTCCCGATGTGAGACTATGTGAAACTTGCCAAACTAACAAATCCAACATTTACTTTCGGATTATAATACTCACATAGCATTCAACAAATGTACTCATATTAATGACAACAGTTGATTAAGCCCCTCCACATTTTCTCATCCAAGCGTGGGACTTACAATGGCGTGATTAAGCCTGAAACCCAAAAATTACATTGAAACGAATAGAGGCATAATAACCATATATGATCACAAATTATTACACAACAAAACAAACTTGATAATAGCATCTAATGCCAATTAAACTATTGCAATGGTGTTTGAAACATAAACTAAATACAAAGATAATATCCTCACAATGATCAAGCTATAATAAAACAAACAAGTTATCAAATGATTTGAACCCTTCTGATTCTAAACTTGGAATTGATCTTTTCGGGGATCGACCTCCTTAGAACTCTATAGGGATTCCTCCTCCAAGTTGTTGCTCAAAGATTGCAAAAAAAATTCATTTATTGCTTATGAAAAGAGGAGGAATACATAACTATTTATAGGGCTTCTAAACACTAACTCCTAATAGAACTCATACTCAAGACTCTTACTTCTAACCAACTCCTAAAAGAACTTCTACTCAAGACAACTATTCCTTTACAACTCCTAATTCTTCTCTAAAACATAACCTCCTAACCCTAGTCGACCTCTTCACCTCTTTAATAAGGGTTGGCTTAAGTAGGTTTTACATGAATGTCCCTCTCAATTAGGACTCTCCTAGCTAGAGTCTTAACAGACCCGTCTTCAAATCAACCTTGTCCTCGAGGCTGATGATTCAAGAATTTTGAGAATTTAATCTTCAAGTCGTCATAGTTCTCCCAAGTGGTATCTTTTGTTGGTAAGTTCATCCACTGTATTAGCACTTTAATAGTGGGTCGTCGTTGTCGAGTCATGATCTGTCGATCAATAATAACACTTGGTTGGGTATGAAATTCTCCATGGGTAGTCATAATTGGTGGGTGGCTTTGGGCTGTCTCTAAGCACCTATTTACAACCTTTGTTTGGTCGTCGATTTGTGGGTGATATTTCATACTCCTTTTCAATTTAGTACACTGCATATGGAATAACTTTGTTCAAGTAGAATTTATCATAAGCACAATGCGTCCCTTATAGTGCAATTCTTTTGAGTCCCAATTGTAATGAGCCACGGAGCTTGGTGCTTCCTCCAATTTTTTTATGATCTTACTAGTCTTCGAATCTTCCTGCCATTCCATCTTAATATCCTCAAGGAAGTCATTTGGTGGGAAGTAAAAAGCAACCGAATATTGATTTTACTTTCGGGTAGGCTGAAAAGCACATCTACAACAATATTCTCTTTTCACTTTTTTTGTAAGTTATTTCATAATCAAATCAAGAAGTTTTGTTACCCATTTTTTCTGCTCAAGAGATGATATATTTTGCTCCAAAAAGTACTTGAGGCTTTTATGGTGGTTTTAATTTGAAATCGTCGGCCAGATCAAGTAGGATCTCCACCTCATTCTTTGCGTGCACAATGGCGAGCATCTCCTTATCATAAGTTGACATATTTTGATGGGAGGAGACAATGCCTTGCTAGTGTATGCTAGTGGTCACTATTTTTGTATGAGAATGGCTCCAATTCCGACTCTAGATCGTTCAGCCTCAATAATAAAGTCGATTGAAATCGATAGTGCTTACCAACGTTAAATTATGTCATGGCTGCCTTAAGTTTGTCGAAGGCAGCGAAGGTTTTGTCCGACCATTAGAAGACATCTTTTCATAAGGAAGTAAATGGTGCACTAATCTTTCCATAGTTTTTCACTGAACTTCGATAGTAGCCTATTAAACTTAGAAATTCATGTAGCAATTTTATGTTCCTCGTGGAAGGAGTTACTTTTGCATTGCTTCTATTTTGGGAGAGGTCCACCATCACATCTTCCTCTGATATGATATGCCCAAGATATTCCATCTTTTTTTGTTGTAGAAAGCAAAATTCATAGTGATCGTTGTGTTTGAAAGGCGATTTTAGGCATGCCTTTTCACACACTTCATTTGATAATACCGGATCGAAGGTCCGAGCTTTCTTATGCTCCCTTTCATCTAGCAATTCATCTACTACTATAATAGGGTATTTATACTTGATGGTTATGCCATTGAGAGCTCGGGTGAATCAACACATATTCACTATGTTCCATCCTTCTTGCGCACAAGTAGCACCGGTGAAAAGTAGAGACTACAACTTGGATGAATAACTCACTTCAAGCATCTCTTTTACAATCCTTTCTATTTAATCCTTCGGAGATGTAGATACTGATTTGACCGGTATTTATTGGAGATTTGCTTGGAAGAATCGTTCTTAAACCGGATAAGAGGTAGGTTATGCGATTCGTCAAATATATCTGAAAATTCAGCAAAGCAAAGGAAGTAGGTTTGGATCTTAAATTATATCGACTCTCCTTAGTTTGATGCTCAAGTTGTACCAAAAAAAACCACTGCATGCTTTATGCAAAACCTTCTCCATTTATTGTGTACAAATCCTCATTCGTCACCCCCACATTTCTCGCGTGTAGTATCACTTGTTTCTCCTTCTTTGTAAAATTTTATAATTAATTGCATAAAATTCTAAGAAACATCACCTAATGTCGTCGACCATTTAATTATGAGCATGGCCACATGATCATCAAGAGGGGAAGGAAAGAAATATATAATTATCTCTTGGTCACATGTAGCAATAGTTTCACTTTCCTTGACGCCACGATCATACTTCAAATCAGTCCATTGGTGACCTTAACGTCAAAACCTACTACAATTCTCGATAGGCAAGACCATCTAGATAGCAACCTTCTTTTTAGAAAGTTATTAGTACTGCCCATGTCGATGAGAAACGTTGATCGATTGTTATTTGAGAAGACCTCCAACTTTCATCGTTTGCAAGTTTGAGTAGTTCGACTAGTGCATGTACCGTAATTTCGATCGGTTGTGGCTCTTCTTTTTTTTTTCTTCTTCATGTTCAAGGCTCTCTTTTGGATGTTCAATGACCTCTTCTTCTACTAGTTCAATCATAAGAAGTCTCCCTTTACTACAGCGATGCTCCACGGCACCACCAGCTCGTCGTAATGCCAACATAACCCTTTGCATATTGCTCCGGCTCTTCTCTTGTCAACCTTTTGGTGTAGGGACTTCGGTCGATAGTAAGAGAGGTTGAATGCTTCATATTGCTGGTTGAGGAGTGACCCTAGTTCTCCTGAGCTTTATGGTTCAATCGCTCCTCTTGATATCGTGCGAAAGAAATGGCTGCCATAAGCGTGTACGGTTGTCGCACTTTAACTTCTCCCCGGATCTCCGACTTGAAGCCCTCAATGAAGATCTCCAATAGCTATTTTTTAGACCAATCACGAGTTCGATTAGTTAACCTTTCAAACCTGGTTTGGTACTCTTGAATGGTGGAGGTTTGTTCGGATCTTTGCTAGTTGTCCGTCAATATTCTCGTAATCGGGTTAGTCCAAGTGAATGTTGATCCTTCTTTGAATTGTCACCATGAAAGGACTCCATAAGTATGTTCAAACCAATCAAACCACTATATAGTATCCCTTCAAGGTGTATAGCTACAATTTTCACCATAGCTGCATCCTTCAGTAATTTTGTGGTATCGAAAATATAAACCCCGGGTCGTGAGAATCAACCAATCGGGTCTCCTTCTTATCATCTAGGAAAATCTACTCTCATGCATGGATAGTTGGGGTTAGGTCATAGAGCTTTCCCTCCCTTGGAAGTTATCTCTTGGGGCTTGGTGCGATTGGGCAAAAGCTCTCCTTAATATAATTTCTTGAACTTAGTGATCGACCCAATTTGAGTTCTAAAAGAATCCAAATCTTATCCTCTATTCGTGCCTCAAAATTTCGAATTTAGCATTAATTGCCCCCTTAGATGCCATAATATATGCTTCCAAATATATGATATTAAGATCTTTATTTTGTTGTAAGTTATAGGCATGTATTGATTGAAAGAGTTGGACGAAAATTCATCACAACAAGAATAATTAACATTTGGACGAAAAAAAATATCTAGTTCACTCATAATTCGCACTCCTAAATCTAAACTAGCCTTATCAAAAATGTAAAACCTATATCTAATACCAAATACAACCCAAGAAAGGTCAGTATCCATGTCTAATCACCAGACATATGGCTAATGCTGATGCTTCTGCAACACCACACAAAAACACTATGAATAGAACATACAGAAAACATAGAAAAAGACTAACTTCAAAAATGCAAATTTATAAAATGTACCAAGCTTGCTGACTTAAGTAATAGAGATATCCAACAGATGCAGCAATGCTGATGACGGTTAGATCATGTTTAAAACCAAATACCATTGGACCAAAGCAAAACACTCACATGCCCATGCAAAACTTGATGCCCATATGCTTTCCTTTTGACAAAAATAAAAACAAACAAACATATTTTGATGAGTAACTATATCAAATGACCAACTTGTGCACATTAAGTGCAACAAATAATAGTTGAAAGTAGTGAGGGCCAACTAAACCAGCACAAAACAGATGCATCCATTGTTCAGAGCATTTCGGAAGACCTGCATCCATGATAATAAGCAGCATGTTACAGCAAAGAAACCCCTTAAATATAACACCATCTAATGGAAAACCTATTTTAATCATTCAACAGAAACCAGAGCATGCTTGACAAACTGCATCATGGGCTTCGTGTGGTCTCCAAACAGATAATAACCACATAAACAACACAGCCTCTCCAGCCACATTGATAATATACATAGAATCTGCCACAAGAGATTGAGAATTTAGGATCACAGTACTAAAACGAGTTATGACAATCAAATCTTTCAAAGCACTAGAAGCATAAAAATATTAATGCTGCAAATTGTTAAGTCCTCTGAGAGAACATAAGGAAACGCCTCAAGTGCTTAACATAATAATCAGAATTAACTTCAACCAATAGACGCTGTCATAACTCCTAACCAAAGTAGAAATCTGAGAGAATCCCAGAAGAGATGAATGAGACATTCAAATGATCTTCTAAAAGACTTGTCCAGCAAGTAACTGCTGAAAATTCACAACAACAAGAATAATTAACAATTGGACAAAAAAATAATATCTCAAAATTCATGCATAATTTGCACCCAAATCTAATCTAGCCTTGTCAAAAAGGAAAAATCTATTGTTTCAGACCAAATACAATCCAAGAAAGGTCAGTAACCATGTCTAAATACCAAAATTATGGGAAATGCTGATGCTTCTGCAACTGCAAAACAAAAACACTAGGAATAGAACATTCAGAAAACATAGAGAAAGACTAACTTCAAAAATGCAAATTTATAAAATGTACCAAGTAAGCTGACGAAAGTAGTAGGATAGGGAAAATAATCAACGATTAAACAGCCAGTTAATGGAACCTCTTCCTTGAGAAACTTCTACATCCAACAAGAGATAAACAACAGACACAGCAATGTTGATGATAGGGTTAGAGCATACTGAAAACCAAATGCCATAGGAAGGTAGCAAAACACTCACATCTCTCTTTCAAAAATCTATTGTCACATGCCCATGCAAAACTAGATGTCCATCTCCTTTCCCTTGCACACAACAAATAAAAACAATCCATATTTTGATGAGAACCATATCAAAACACCAACATGTGCACGTAAGTGCAACAAATAATAGTTGAAAGTAAGGAGGACCCATTGTTGAAACCAGATAATAAGCAATGTATGTCACAGCAAAGAAACCCCTTAAAGATAACACTATCTAATGGAAAACCTATTTTAATAATTCAACGGAAAGCAGAGCATCCTTAACAAACTGCACCTTTGGGTCTGTGTGGGCACCACAGAGATAATAACCACATAAACACCACAGCATCACCAACCACATCAGTGATACATTTAGAATATACCACAAAAGAGACTTCGAGAATTTTGGATCCACAGTACTTTCATGAGTTATGACAATCTAATCTTTCAAAGCACTAGGATCATAAAACCTAAATCCTGCAAATTGTGAAGTCCTTTGAGAGAATGCAAGGAAAAACCTAAAGCAATTAAAATAATAATTGAAATCAACTATAACCAATAGAAGCTGTGGAACTCCTAACCTCTCAATCTTCTGTAATTCTTATTATTTAGTGTCATATTAAAAAAACATATACAAGATAACTGAAACTAAATACCTCAAGACAGGTTAAAAAAAAAAGACAATTAAGCTGCAAATTACAAGTCTGACAAAGAATCTAAGAAGAGACAAATCAGAAATTCATATGACCTTCAAATAATACTTGCCATGCAAGTAGCTGCTGAAAATTAACAACAATAGGAATACTTAACATTTGGACAAAAACATAATATCCCAAAAAATCGTGAATAATTTGCACTCATAGATCTAAACTAGCCATATCAAAAAGGTAAAACCTATGTTTCATACCAAATACAATCCAAAAAAGGACAGTACCCATGTCTAATTACCAGACTTATGGCTAATGCTGATGCTTCTGCAACCACACACAAAAACACTAGTAATAGAACATTAAGAAAACAAAGAGAAAGAATAACTTCAAAAGTGCAAATTTATAAAATGTCACAAGCATGCCAACAGAAGTGGCAGACGGGGAAATAATCAACAATTAAACAGCCAATGCAGAAAAAAAGAAGTTAATGGAACTTCTTACTTGAGACCATCTACATCCAACTAGAGATATCCAACAGGCTGCAAAGTTGATCAAAGGGTTAGAGCATATTTAAAACCAAATACCATAGGAAAGTAGCAAAACACACACATCTCTCTTTCGAAAAACTACTCACATGTCCATGCAAAACTAGATGTCCATCTCCTTTCCCTTGCACACAACAAATAAAAACAAACAACCATAGTTTGATGAGAACCGTATCAAATGACAAACTTGTGCAGACAAGTGCAACAAATAATAGTTGAAAGTAATGAGGGCCAACTAAACCAGCACAAACTGGACATATTCATTGTTCAGACTCTGGTTCAGAGCATTTCAGAAGACCTGCATCCATGATAATAAGCAGTGTCTTTCACAGCAAAGAACCCCCTAAAATATAACAGAATCTAACGGAAAACCTATTTTAATCATTCAAAGGAAACCAGAGCATCCTGAACAAACTGCATCATAGGGTCTGTGTGGGCTCCATACAGATAATAACCACATACACACCACAGCCTCACCAACTGCATATAGAATCTGCCACAAAAGAGAGCTCGAGAATTCTGGATCAAGGTATTCATGAGTTATAACAATCAATCTTTCAAAGCACTAGAAGCATATAAACCATAAATACTGTGCAGTCCTCTGGCAAGGGAAAACCTCAAGTAATTAAAATAATAATCGGAATCAACTAGAACCAATAGAAGCTGCCATAATTCCTAAACTCTCAATCTTCCAGATTTCCTATGATTCATCATCATACTCAAAAACATCTACAAGATAACTGGAACCAAATACCTCATGACCTGACCAGAAGCAGGTTAAAACAAAAAAAGACAACTAAGCTGCAAAGTAGATATCTGACAAAAAAGAATCCCAGAAGAGACAAATGAGAAGTTCAAACGATCTTCTAATAAGACTAGTCCAGCAAGTAACTGCTGAAAATTCATGACAACAAGAGAACAACTAACATTTGGATGAAAACATAAAATCTCAAATTTTTGGGCATAATTTAGACTCCTAAATCTAAACTAACCTTACCAAAAATGTAAACCCACTTCTCATACCAAATACAATCCAAGAAAGGTCAGTAACCATGTCTATTTACCAGACTTATGGCTAATGCTGATGCTTCTGCAACTGCAAACAAAAAGTGCAAATTTATAAGTGCAAATTTATAAAAAGTGCAAATTTATAAAAAGTGCAAATTTATAAAATGTGCAAATTTAACATTCAGAAAACATAGAGAAAGACTCACATCAAAAGTGCAAATTTATAAAATGTCCCAAGCATGCCAACGGAAGTAGTAGACAGGGAAAATAATCAACAAATTAAACTGCCAATGCTGAAAAAATGAGAAGTTAATGGAACCTCTACCATGAGACCCATCTACATCCAACTAGAGATATCCAACAGACACAGCAAAGTTGATGATTGGTTAGAGCATATTTAAAACCAAATACCAAAAGGGAGCAAAACAATCACATCTCTCTTTCAAAAAGATACTGTCACATGCCCATGCAAAACTAGATGTCCATCAGCTTTCCCTTGCACAACAAATAAAACAAACAACCATATTTTGATGAGAACCGTATCAAAATAACTGACTTGTGCACATAAGTACAACAAATGATAGTTGAAAGTAACGAGGGCCGACTAAACCAGCACAAACCGGACACATCCATTGTTCAGAGCATTTCTGAAGACCTGCATCCATGATAATAAGCGGTGTGTGTCACAGCAAAGAAACCCCTTAAATAAACCACTATCTAATGGAAAACCTATTTTTATCATTCAACGGAAACCAGAGGATCATAACAATCTTCATCACAGGCTCCGTGTGGGGCTCCATACAGATAAAAACCATATAAACACCACAGCCTCACCAACCACCAGCCGCGTCGATGATATATATAAAATCTGCCACAAAGGAGAGATCGAGAATTTGGGATCATGGTACTAAAGGAGTTAGGATAATTTAATCTTTCAAAAAACTAGGAGCATAAAAAAATCCTGCAACTTGTGAAGTCCCTTGAGAGAACGCAAGGGAAAAAAAATCATCCAATTAAAATAATAATCGGAATCAACTAAATCCAATAGAAGCTGTCGAAACTCCTAACCTCTCAACCTTCCGTATTTCTTAGGAAAATAGATCATCCAATTTCGTGTTTGAAGTGCTCGAAAACTAAAACGACATATATCAAAAAAATTTCCGATCCATCATCGATCGAAAATAGATTACCCAATTCGTTCAAGGCCAATTTCAACTGCTCAATAACGAAAACCACAAGATTTGAAAGGCTTTTGATCTACCATCCATCAAAATCAGATCTTCCGATTCGCTCAATACCAATTTCAAGTGCCCGAATCCGAAATCACACGATTAAAAGGCTTTGGATGCACCACCTATCGAGAACAGATCATCCAATTCGAAAACGAAATCAACGAAAAACGGACGGCTGAGGATTTGGGTGCACCCGCCATCGACGATCAACGGGTGGCTAAGGAGACGCGGAACGACGCATACCAGAAACCAAAACAACGGTGGCCAGGAAGGGCAGGGAGTCCCGTCACTTATAGATTTCAAGCGAGGCAGCCAACGATCCAGATCAGAGTGTAAAGGAAAGAAGCAACGGCTGAGATGGAATTCCTTCTTAGTTGTGGCCGACAAGAACGAATCGGTGGGAAGGTCGGTCGGTGCTGCATAAGAACGGCAAAGTTGAAACACGCAGTTGCCCGCGGATTTCTCCAGCAAAGGTGACAGAAGGTTCCCGACGCATCCTCTCTGGTGCGCCGTTCGTTTAGAGGACAAGAAACGGTTGATTAGAAACTTTAACATAATAATAATAATAATATCTATTGTGGAAGACTGGCTTATAGGAATTCGTTCTGGACCATTTATATTTTAAAAATTTAATGATAATATTATTTTTAAAAAAAATATTTTTAGACTATTATTAATAGATACTTTTTTATATTTTCTAAACATATTGCTATTTATTATAATCCTTAAAATACGTCTTATATTCTTATGTGTATATGATAATTTTTTATGATGTTACTATGGTCAACAAAAACATGTAAAAGAAAATTATAAGCGAACAAAAAAAGGAAACATTTGTGAGTAGGATGTTAGCACTAATAAATACTAACAAAGTGGTTCGAGATAATGATATTTTAATTTTAGAATCTTAAAGAGAATGACAATACAGATATATTTTTTTTTTTTATAATCTTGTATTTAAGATTTTTAATGACCTTTATTTATGTCTATTGTTAATTTCTTTTGGCCTTAAAATGTAGTCTTGGTCAAATAATTCTTGGTAAGAATCTCAAACTAGATGAGTTAAAGAATGTGGAGTTTCATAATAAATATAAATTGTAATAAGTAAATGCAAACCAAGTTATAGTGGTTCGATAGTTGTGACATATATCCACTCCATCATTCCTCTTCCAAATCGAGGTCATCGGCATCCATTAACAATCTTTCTTTAATAGGCAAAGATCAACTTCTTCTTATAACTCTATTCTTCTTTGGGGCTTAGGAGAGAACTTTTTATATACCCGCTTTACAAAGCTTCCCTCACACTCTCCTTAGAATGATCTCTAAACTTTGGGAAGAGGGACTCTATACTTTACAAGGGTTTTCAACTCTAGAAACATATAGTTTTTATTCACTTTTCTTGCTTGCTACTCCATGCAAGAATAGTTGGAGTATTTATAGACTCAAATGGCTTCAAAACTTGAAGCCAAAATTCAAATCTTTAAAATTTTAGGGTATAGGTAGTACTACCGCATATAGCCTGACACCGGAAGTTTTACCAATGGGATCAAGAGCGCGTTAAGAGAGGGGACTGAATTAATGTAGGGATAAAACGTCGATTTTGAAAAATCTTTGTTATGATAAAAACCGATTTCGAAATGCTTAAACTTTGAAAGCAATAAGAATGAGGCTTGCACTTAAAGTAAAGTGAGCAGAAGGAAATGCAAAACCAGATTTTAGAGTAGTTTGGTCAACGTGACCTATATCCACTTTCGGGCTTCCTCTTACGATGAGGTTACCATGTCCACTAGAGGCCTTCCTTCAATAGGCTTAAGGCCAATCACTTTTACACCTCTTCTTCTTTTTAGGATTAGGAGATAACCCATACAAACACCCACAATCCTCTCTTAAACATAATTCTAACACTTAGACTTGAAGGAGGGAATTTCTAAAGAGATTGTAGTAGTGTTTCTTTGCTTTTAGACTCTCCTCTTTGTGTATGTTAACCGAGGAATGAGTGGGTATTTATAGGCTTCAAGTTGACTCAAACTTGGAGCCTAAAACTTTCCTATCCCAAGTTTCGAGCACCGCGGGATTCCACCACCATTGTTAATTTGATTAACGACATCGCCTTTCTAGGCAATACCATCGCCCAAGTCTGAAGGTGGTGCCACCACTTGGGGGTAGTCTTTGGGCGGTACCACCACCTGTTGGCGGTACCACTTAGCCTTGTCACTTAACGGTTATTCGCAAGACTTTCAAGAACAACTCCGTTCAACCGAATCCGTCTGTCAAGCTCACACCTACATGTACAACTTCTTGATAGCATATTTTGTCTTAGTTTTGGGTCATTTTGCTTGTAAAAATGTAATTTCGAACAAGCTATAGTGTTACAAAGCGATCGCTCACCGAACCGAGCAAAATAGCCCTAAAACAGCTCCATTTTCGAGTGTCGCGGGCTGATTTATGGAATCTGCCTCCGCTCACCAAAACGTCGATCATCTCAACCCCTTGAACCCCCCCGGTGCGGCACGAGGGTCGGATAGAAACTTCGGTATAGTCTTTGGGCGTTGAACACTCCTTCACAAGTTCGCACATTGCCTTGACAGGAACTTGTTGTCGCGCCTGGGATATGGTGAGCAACTGTTTGTGAGCTTGCAGCTGTTCGTTCAACCTTCTAAAGCCCTTGTTTTCCCCCTCTCCCTCTTTTCTCTTGTGCACATAAGGTGCTCGCTGAATTGCTTGTAAAGCTTCCCCTCTTTTCGCGAGACGTCGGGACTTGTTTGTCGCTCGTTCTTTCAAACTAATCAACTTTCTCTTTTACAGGTCCTTCGGGACCTGCGAGAGGTTGCAAGTGGGCTGATATTTGCGGAGTAATATCACAAGGGCGAAGCGCGACTTAGGCAATGCAAGCTAAGTTCGCGTCTTGGCCGCAATGGTGCCTCATGCCTTAGGAAATTCCAGCTAAGGCCGCGACATTATGGTATCAGAGCGGGCAAGCACTTCGATCGAGCAGCGAAGGAACTTCACAACTTTGTCATGGCAAAGCATCATAGCGAATCAAGTAAGGCGGGGGCAAAAGCCGGGCCCTTGCCCCAAGGCAACCATAGGTGGGTTGTATGTGCACACTTCGCTCTCCTGTTGGAGCCACTCAAGAGGAAGCTGTGACGGTAACATGATGGCGAGAAGTTGGCTACTCTGAAAGGAGGAGGTGCAACTGAGCCTAACCGGGAAAAGAGTCACAAGGAGAGACTCACAATGGTGAAAACCCGCTTGGATGTTCTTGAAGCGAGCATGAAGGAACTCTACCATAGCCAACAAAGGCTTGTTGGGGTGGAGAGCTCGCAAGAGGAAGTAGAGTCAAAGATCAATAAGGTCGAGGCCCTAGTCGACCGACTGTCTGATGACACCAAAGACTCCATGCAACACTTACAGGATGTTGTGGCAGAACTCACTTCAAAGGTGGCTATGCTCACAAGAGCACTAAATGCGGGAGGAAGCAACACCCGTGTTGCACCATCATAAAACTTGAGGGCACCCGAGCCTCATGGTTATGGAGGGGCCAAAGATGCCAAAAAGCTCAAGAATTTTCTGTTCGATATGGAACAATACTTTCGAGCTACGAGGCCCGATTCTGAAAATACCAAAGTTTCTATAGCAACAATGTATCTGAACGAAGATGTGAAACTTTGTTGGCGAACCCGTTGGGAGGAGATCCAACAAGGTCGGTGTCGGGCTGACACATGGGAGAACTTGAAGTGGGAGTTGAGAAATCCAAATTCCTATGGAGAACACAGAGTTAATTAGCAAGAAGGAAGTTGAGACAACTCGCTAGAGTACCACCATTCGAGACTATATGAAATAATTTTCTGCACTAATGTCGACATCACGTGGACGTGTCCGAGAAGACAAGTTGTTCAGGTTCCTCGATGGTTTGAAGCCATGGGCTCAATAGGGAACTAAATCGAAGGAATGTCACCAATGTGGTTGGGGCAATTGATATTTATGAAGTAGCTCCACCGACTTTGTTTTTCCTCCGAAGACCCAAGGAGAAGGAACAATCTTCGCACTGTCGCCCTCCAAAACATTTTTAGGGGAAGGAGCTTAGGGGCGAACAAAGAAGAAGAGTTCCTCATAAAGGGCCAAGCCCGAAAGGCAAGGTCTCCTAACCTAAGCCGGATGCTTCTTTGGCGGAGGGCCACATAGTGAGAGAGTGCCCACAAAACAGGCACTCAATATGTTAACAGACTTCCATCCACCCTCCTAATGGAAGACAAGGGCAAGGCTCACACTTAGTTTGAGTAGTTCTCGAAATTGCGCAAATGACGATAAGGAGTCACAAGGACCCCGTGATGGGAGCCATCGTTTGTTGACCGCCAAGCGGGTCAAATTAAGGAGAACCAAGACAAGGCAACAAAAGCAGAAGTTGTGAGCCATCGTATGTAGACATCAAGCTGAATGGCCAAAACAACTCGTCTGATGGTGGACACCGGGCATTACCCACAACTTTATAGCCGATCGATAAAAAGCCATTTCGGGTTAATCTTGGAGAAGAGCCCAGTCGAATGAAGGCGGTGAACTGGAGGCCAAAGGAATCTCCCTGATTATGAGGAGTTCCCATCAAGATCGAACATGGAGCGGGAACACAATATGATGGCGGTGCCACCGGACGACTTCAACTAATTCTTGAATGGAGTTCATGGACATGGCGGTTGGTGCCTATGCCGCTCTAAACTCCTTGTGTATGATGGAGGTGACGATCCTCGCCAGAAGTTCCCGCCTCGGAGGAACCAAGGAACCATGAATATAATGGCATTACAACTAAAGAAAGGCGAAGGTGAATTAAATCTTGTTGCTATGATGAAGCTAGAGCCACTTGACGAGGGGCCATTCAAGAACCTATTGTGGTGGCTGTAACATTCTAAAAAGAGTTCAATGATGTTATGCCACCCAAGTTGTCAAGACTCTTCCACCACCAGGGGCGGATCACAACATCGGCTGAGCCGTGAGTGAAGCCTCCAAATGAGACCACCCCTACCATATACCCCCCTCGTGAGTTGATAACTTCGAGAAGCAATTAGGTGAACTACTAGCGCGGTGGTCTCATCCAGGCAGTAAAAGCAACTTTCAAGCTCCAGTTCTCTAGAAGAAAAACAAGATGGGAGCCTCGAATATGCGCGCCGACATCGAGCCCATAACAAAGTGACAAGAAGAATAAGTATCCCATCCCGGCCATTGCGGACTTGTTTGACCAATTGGGCAAAGCTGGCATTTCTCTCAAAACTCGAATTCCGGTTCGTATTGGCAGTGCACATTGCTTGAAGGCGGTTTTTAAGCAAAGACTACACAGTGTGACCGTATGGAGCGCTTGAGTTATTAGTGATGCCCTTTGGCTTAACCAGCACGCTTGACCCACGCTTGCACCCCTCATGAACCAGCTATTCAAGGAGTATTTGATAAGTTCCTGGTCGTCTACTTGGATGTTATGCTCGCCGCTACAGTCAAATGCTCGAGGAGCACGTCAAACACCTTCGGATAATTTTCCAAGGTTCTCAGAGAACACTTTTGTTCATGAAAAGGAGAAATGCTACTTTGCTCAAACCGAGATCTTATTCTTAGGGCATCGAATCGATGATGGCTCCATTTGATGGATAAGTCAAGGTGCAAGTACGCCGCGAATGGAGAACCCAAAGAAGGTGCCGAGTTGAGATCCTTGGTTTTAAATCAACCACTATCGACGCTTCATAGTGGGATATTTCAGCGCACAAACTCCACCGACGGAGTTGTCAAGAAGGAGCAGCCTTGGAAGTGGTCCGGGACAAATGTGAAATAGCATTTCAAGATCCTCATAATGCTTCGTTACCGTGCTCAAAATTGCCAAATTATGGAGAGCCCTTTGGAAGTCCATACAAACACTTCGGTAGGGCTATTAGAGTACTATGCAGGGGGTCATCCCGGAAACTTCCGGAAACAACAAGACCGAAAGCAACGGTATCTAGTGCATGAGAAGGAGATGACAACTGAGGATCCACGCCTACGAAGTTTGGTGACACTCTGGCTTCTCGGGTCGTGGATTTATCCGAGGATGGACAACATCGCCCGGAAGCTATTTCCAACTCAGAAAAGCTCTCCCAAAGTCAGTGCATGGCAGGACTTCCGGCTGAATTTGATATGGCAATGGAGTACAAGCCTAGGAAGGCAGATGTCGTGGGTCTTATTTTGAAGTCAAAAAGTTGAAATCGGAATGTCGACAACCGAGAGCGGAGGCCAAGCAAGTTAGGTTGCACTTTCCAACCGCTTTCCGCCTCAAGGATAGATGGTATAGTGACCTCAGAGTCATCTGAATCCAGTTTCATCGGCGAAGGCAAAGGCTGATGATTTTTGGGTCCGGGAGGGACTCGTGTACACAAAAGGGAATAGGGTTTATGTTTCTCGGTGGACAATTTGGCTGAACTCCTAAAAAAGAGTGTCACGATTTCCTTTGGCTGACACACCTAGGTATTCACGAACGCTAACTCGTGTGGAGAGGGCCTTTCTTTGGCTAAAGATGGGGATTGATGTGGGAGGAATATGTTTGAATGTGCCTCACTTGCCAACAAGACAAGGTGTGTTGGGAAATCCTTGGGGCTTAATCATATGTGCAGAAAAGAAAAGAAAACAAAAATCCCCAATTCCCCAAGATGTTCGTCGTCGTGTAAAGATTGGTACGCAAAAAATCATGAAAAATAAAATTGTGTATAGAGTAGATTGTGTTACCTAGAGATCAGATATCCTCGCTTTCCTTGCAGATCCTTAGGAGAGGGTGAAGGAGGTCAAGCGTTCTCCTCTCTAGCGGTGATCCACACCGAGGGTTGCGGCGATGTTCTCAAAAACTCGGCACCTACTCGAGGTGGAGATGGAGAGGAGAATAGGAAAAGGCAAACAAAAAAAGCTCTCTAGCCATGGGGCTCAATCCCTCCCATTTATAGAGGTCCCTTGTCAAACCCTAATGGGTCCTCCCCTAGTGGGTATTGGATCTGCATCCAATAAGACAAGGGCTCCCATCGGATATCTCATATTCAACATTTATTCATCGTTAATGCCTACCATATGTGTGTGACCCTCTAGGCCCAATAATATCGGTGACGTGAGTCATACACTGTCAGAACTCCTTCTATCTGGGTGAATTATTATCTCTATAATAATTCACTTCGACTCATCATTCTGGGGCGTTGCTAGGCCACTCACAGTAGTCCCTGCATGGCCTGGGGGTTCAATCCATTGGACTTATGCGTCCTCGATTACCATGTACCTATAGTCCCTCATCCATCTAATATCCCGGAGGCCATATGCTCGAGCATGGTGTTGTCCAAACCCATATGGTTTCTACTCGAGTCTCGCTCTGTCCGGATTCTCCCCCTAACTCTTTCTCTCTCGAACCAATGACCAACCGCGGGGGATTTGTGCGAGCAAGAACACATGGGATATTCCTCTCATGGCGCCGAGAGTGGATGATCCTCTATCGACACTCAATAGCCCTCGTAAGGTGGACTACCACTCCCCAATGACCCGGTTTGTACTAGATGCAGGGACAGCCAAAACCTATAAGTCGGTATCAAAAGAGTGGAGCACTCATACAGGACATCCTTGGTGTCTCAAGTCTAAGGACCATATACACCACTAGGACTACTGGAATCATTTGTCGACAATAAGGCATCATCAACCATCCGGCATTCCGTGGAGGATCAATCGATGAACTCATTCTCCAATGAGCACTTGTCTTGTATCCCTAGTGTCCCTACATAAGCAGCTATGAGACCAGCTGCATCCATCATATGGACGGGTATACAAACACACCGATCTATCCGGTTATCCGCGATGTCCCTCTCGGTAACCTATGACCGGGATTATTTAGGATATGTGTTTAAAAGGTGAATCGATCTCATTATAGTGATCTCATCACGATCCGATTCCCATTGCACAAATCCAAGGACATCACAATATATATATGCATTTATGCAATAGTTATAAAAGTGATATACATAAAAATATAATAAGCAAAAGATTCTATATCAAGTCACCGCGTGCCATCACTCACGTGATTGGCTTCTTGGGCACCTATGACTAGCAATCTCCCACTTGACCTAAAGCCAATCACCTATGTGTTTGATCCCCATCAGACCCACAATGACCTCAAAGACAAAATGAGACAACGGCTTTGTTAGTGGATCTACAATGTTATCTTGGATGGAACTCTTTCCACTGCTACATCTCCTCAAGTTTTGATCTTTCTTATAAGGTGGAACCTCCTCGGAACACTTTTCTGATGAGACCTAGGTTCCCTTATTTGAGTAATCACCCCATAGTTGTCGCAATATAAAGGAAATCGACTTGTCAAAAGCTCTGTATCGACTCCCAAATCTGTGATGAACTTCTTCACCCAGACTCCCTCCTTTGCTGCATCGATGCAGCAATGTACTCCGCCTACTCGTGGTCGAGTCGGCGGTGGTATCTTGCTTGGAACTCTTCCAGCTGCTTGCTCCTCCATTCAAGGTGTACACATACCACCTGAATTCGACTTGCTATCATCGACATCAGGGCGAAAACTTGAGTCGGTGTAGCCTTCAACCTTAAGGCTATTACCTCCATATACTAGTAAAAGATCCTTAGTCCTTCTCAAGTACTTAAGGATACACTTTCTTGCTTTCGAGTGCTCCAAGCACGGATCCGCTTTGACACTTTCGTGACACTTTCGGAGGCATGCGCTATATCGGGGCCTAGTACATAACATGGCATACATGATAGACCCTATTGCTGAGGCATAAGGTATCATATCCATGTTAAGCCCTTTCTTCTGGGTCTTTGGGGACATATTAAATAGAAAGCGATATCCCATGTCTCATCGGTATGAGAATTAAAATACAACTCAATATCTCAACCTTTATTGTGTCAAAGACCTCTACGGAAATCAAGGAGGAAGAAAAAGTTTTTTTTCTTCTTCCGCTGCTTTCAGCTGTGGTAAGATGGCCGGTATGCTGCCTGAGCTTCAAGCCGGGCGGTGGCACTTGTTGTCTGGGCAACCGAGAGTTCACAAACCAGGAAGGGAAGGCGGTGACACTGCAACTTGTGGAACTCTTGCTCCAACTCTCCCAAATCTCTCAGTCCTCATTCTAACTTCTACAGCACCTTGGAGAAGGAATATTGTTGTCCAAACCTCCATCATCTCGGAAACACTATAAGGCAAAATCTTCCCTTCACTCTTCTTGTGTAAACCTATTCGTACAATTCATATTTCTCTTATCATTTTTGTCTGAAAATGCTCTGGGAGATCAAAAGGAAAAGGATTGAAGGACATCATAGGACCATGTAATCTTTTTAGATCCAAAGAAGATGCCCTTAGATTTCCAAACTTTAACAAGATATGTCATAAGGAAAAATCGTTGATCTTGATGAACTAGGAGATTTAGAACCCATTGGAGGTGGTTTGCTCATCAGAGGCCCTCTACCTCTCTTACAAATAGATAAACCAATTTATCCTAAATTAGTTAAGCTCTTTAATGCAAACCTCTCTTACAAACGATAGCCTAAGTTCTTACACATGTGGGGAAACACAAAATTGGGATTTCTTGATAATTCTATTTGTGAACTAATCCAAGAACATCAAAAAAAGATAGGGGCTGCTATTTTTTTAGAGCAAAATGGGATGTGAATATAATTAGGAGCAAACCGAAGTCAGTTAAAACCATTTTGCAAACTCAAACTTTGGAATAATACCCAAGAGTTTAACACTTATCATACCTTTTAACTCTAAGATTCTTCATCATATCATGACAAGCATACTATTCCCTAAGCAATATCATCTTGATGAAATGAGTACAATAGAGATAAGCACCATGTATTGGATCATGACTAGTCAACAAAAAAACTTTTGGATACTCAATTCACAACACACATGCAGGAAATTACAAACTAAAAGATATTATGTTGCCATATGGGGGTTAATCAACTAGATTTCTTCGTGCCATAACATTTGCATCCCACCATGAATGAAGAAACAATTCAGAGTAATAGATATAACATCATCAATAAAAAATCTACTAAAGACTTAGGTGCATATTTAACAATGGAATATGGGTAAGGCAACCTAGAAGGGAGGGATCCTATTCCTCCACCAGGTGGAACAACAGAGAACACCCCAATTCTTATGGGAAAATGAATCTCCTCCTCTAGTCCTTTGATGCAGCCCCCGGCTCTGTTTCATCCTCCAAAGAATCATTATGGCAGAACTATCTCAGTCAAATTCCAACAAGACCAACTCAAATCGCAGAAGGAACAAATTCAACTCCAAAGAATGGAAATTTTAAAAAACTTCGATAGCTAAAACCAAAAAATAGATGTATATATTTTTTTTTATGGATTACCTCACGGATTGATGTATCTTTTTTATTCTGTTTTGTTTTTACCTTTGATCTCATGTTCCAATTTGGGTAGTCTTTTTGAACAAAAATTTGAACTTTTGTTATTTAAATCTGAATATATGCCTGGATGAATGCTGGTTTTTTTCTTTTTGAACATGAATGAATGGATGACGAGTTTCAACAACAAAGTTGAATTTTTTATAGAATGAATGCTAATTTTTTTGTAAATATTTTTTTTCTTTTGTTGATGACAAAGGGGGGGAGAAAAGTGATGACATAGCATAAAAAAAGCTAATGTGATATGAATGTCTTATATGCCTTGCACAATCCTTAGTATATCGCATAACGATTGATCATTAATCATATCTAAAATTATTGATCATGTTGAAAATCTTTATCTCTTATCTTTCGAAGCTTAAAAAAGATTTTCATTGAAGTTCGTGATTTACATTATACTTAAATGAGAACAACGAATAAGTTCTGGGTTAGAACTTATCGGTTTATCTTGAATTCAATGGGATGAAATTTCAAATTTATCTTCTCATAATATGGCATATAGATAGGGAGTTATGTTTACTCCATCATCATTGATTGTCATCATCAAAAAGGGCGATTATTGAATCTGAATTTTGATGATGCAATCAATAAATGAGTTAATGATCTAATCGTGTGTTGAGTTAATGTGCAGGATTAACTACGATAACCAGAAAACACAAAGCAAGGATCTTGGGAGTCAAGAAGTCAATGGACGTTTAGAAAGTTTGAAGAATCACCGAGATGCTTCTCGGAACCAACCGAGAAAAAAAGCTCGGGAACCTGGTGAATTTTCAAAGTTCACCGAAGAGATCGTGGAGGTTCTGAGAGATCACCGGTGAAGGCTCGGCTACTCATTAAAGTCATCACAAGTTCGGGAGCTTTGGGAGCCCTGGGAAGAAGTTAAATACGGAAAGCTCGTAGGAACAAGACTCGATGCGTTAAGCAAAAAAAAAAATTGCTTGGATGTGTTTTTTATTAGTAGTTAATGTAATTAGATTTAGATTAAGAGATAATCCTATATCTTGGTTAAAGACCAATTGGGCCCAAATTAAGACTGGTTTTGGGCTATTTGGTAACCCGTCAAACCAAAAGAATCTAAAAGCGGTGGCATCCTTTACTGAGCGATTATACCGACAAAGACCAGAGCTGAAGGTATACCGCTTAGCACCTTGGACGCTTTAAAAGTGATTGACGATATACCAAAGGTGACACCAAGACATCGAAACTCCCGAGAATTCAAATTTGGAGCCCAAATTTGAATCCTCTTGAACCTATAAATACCCTCAAATCTCAGCCGGAGATTACAACTTTTTTGAAGCAATTGATTGAGAGAAAATCTTGGGAAAGGGTTAGCAAGTCTAGTTTTTGTGTGAAAGTTCTCCTTTCTTGCTAAAAATTTGTAAGAGGTTGAACTATTGCAAAAAAAGGTTGTAAGAGGGTATTTTGCCCTTCCATTTCAAGAGATTTGCTAGTGGAAGGTGGGAGCCTCATCGAAAGAGGGGCCTCTTAAGTGGATGTAAAGGTCATTTGACCCAACCACTCTAAAAAATCAAACGATCTTTGGTTTGCATTTCATTATTACAGTTATTTACATTACTGCAAACCCTTCTTACATGTTTTAGTTCCTTATTACCTTCCCTTTTGTTAATATTTAAAAACACAGCTTTCAAGTTAAGCTTTTCATGTTCAGTTCTTCACCAGAATGCAAAGATTGACTAAAAACTTTAAGTTTTAATCAGCTGCACCAATTCCCCCCCCCCTTAGTGCCGCCTGATCCTAACAGTGTTCCTTGAGAAGGAACACATTCTTAATGGAGATAGGGGAGAATGATAGAGTTGGCGAGGTTTGAGAACCAAGCTCAAGCACCACTCTATTGCCCAGTCTGTTAGATTACCTAAAACACAAGTTTCAACTTTTCATTTAAGTATGATAGAGTATCCCATCCTCTGGAGAGATATGTGGGACATATTAGAGGAGAGGATGTTTTGATTCGATCCTCGGACCCCTCAGGAGGCTTTTTATGAGCATGAGACTCGGGAAGTGGCAAAGCCATAGAATTCTAAGATGGATTCTATGTACTCCAACAAGGTTTAGAACCCAATTGATAGCCCAAAGGTATTGTACCTATGGGTTTGCAAGTGGTCTTTAAAGAAAAAAATCGAGTAGATGAAAAGGTAGAGACCTATAAGCAAGGCTAGTTGCTTCAAGGGCATGGTCAAAGGCAGGTGTTGACTATAACGAAACCATCTCACCCATAGCAATGCTAAATTCCATCGAATTCTATTGCTCTGCAGCAAGACTATGAATATGAGATATGATGATGGATGAAAATTGCGTTCCTCAATGGGAACCTCCGAGGAGGAGTGTATATGATGCAACCCGAGGAATTGTGATCCAAGAACTACCCAAATAAGGTGTGTAGGTTGCTTAGATCCATTTATGGACTAAAAAGCAAGTTTCCAAGTTGGAAACATAAAGATTTGATGAGGCAATCAGATCTTATGACTTCATTAAGAATGAAGATGAGCCTTGTGCAACAGGAAGGTAAATGGGGAGGGCTATCACCTTTTTGGTGTTATATGTGGATGACATCGATCATTGGGAATGACGTGGGAATGCTATCCACAAAGAAAGGCTTGGTTATCTAGACACTTCTCCATGAAAGACTTGGGAAAGCATCCCCTATATCTTGGGGATTAGAATCTATAAAGATAGATCCAAGAGGATGCTTAGCTTGTCCTAGTCAGTACATAGAAACCATTGTCAAAAGGTTTGGCATGGGAAAATTCAAGAGAGGTTTCATCAGGGATGAGACATGGGATATCGCTTTTAAGTGATTATATCCCCAAAGACCTGAAAAAATGGGCTTAACATGGATATGAGGCCCTTATGCCTCAACAATATGGTCTATCATGTATCATATGCTATATACTAGACTTGATATAATGCATGCTCTAAGTGTCCGAGCATTGTATCGGCAGGGATCTAGGCTTTTTAAGCCCTGGAAAGCAGTAAAAGTGTATCCTTAAGTACTTGAGAAGGACTAAGGATCTTTTACTAGTATATGGAGGGGAATAGCCTCCATTTGAAGGCTACAGGACTCAAATTTTTGTCTCAATAGTGGAGAGCAAGTTTAATTTAGGGTATGTGTACACCTTGAATGGATGAGTAGTGTGCTGGAAGAGTTTCAAGCAAAGATAATACTACTAACCAAACCATGAGGCTTAAGTACATTGCTGCATCAGGATGCAACAAAGGAGGGAGTCTGTTTGAAGTAGTTCATCATAGATTTTGGAGTCGATTATTCGGGTTGTAGGAGCCGATCTCCTTATATTGCAACAACAACAGATTTGCTCAAAAGCGAAGGAACCTAGGTCTCATTAGAAATCTAAAGCATGTTCTCGAGTAGGTTCCATCTTTATCGAGAGCTTCGTACCCGTGGAGGGAGGACCCTATAGAGTTCCAAGGAGGCCGATCCCCAAAGAGATCAACCCCAAGTTTAGAATCTGCAAGGTTCTAACACTGGTAGTAGAGCAGCGTTCTTGGCATCTCGTTGCCCTTCCACAGCCATCCATCAACCCTCCAGGCGCCACCTAAAGCAATTCTCACAATTGTTTAAAAGATCGTCGCCTAATTCCACACCGTCATCTCCACCCCAAGTAGATCATCCTTTGATCTCCCGTACATTGTAACAGGTTCTGGTTTCCTATCTTACTACTGCTGCAATTTAGTTATCCTTATTTGAAAATCCAAAAGAAAATTGTTCCTATATTGCTGTATAAACTTTTTCGTCACAAAGTTTTCATCTCTCTGAAAGATATATTGCAGAATTCAAACGCATAGCATTGTTAGTTTGATCTTGCTACTATATTTTTCTATCCAAATTTCTACGAAATTTTTTATGACCCTCTTTGACAACTTCCTAACAGCAGATTTCCCTTTGGTTTTATCAAAAAATTCTCAATATAAACTATTAATCTTTTACATCTAATCTACTATACTTGAAAATATGTACTATAAAATTTCATTCATATCACTACTTGTTTGATCTTGATACTACATTTTTTCTATCCAAATCTCTACGATTTTTTATGATAACTTTGACACTTCCTAATAGTGGATTTCTCTTTGGTTTCGTTGAAAATTCTTAATATAAACTAGATCTTTTATGTCCAATCTGCTACACTTGATAATCTGTGATGCAGAAAATTTCAACCGCATATTATTGTCTTAACCCATCTATTTGTAATCTTTTTTAATAAAATTTCTTATACACTTCATAGATCATCTTGGCTTCCATCTAAGATTGATCTATTGAGGAATTCATCTCTAAAAATAATTTTGGGTTGCTGCAAATTTTCATCGTAAACCACTGAAATTTTTTGACGAGAATTCTACTATTGCAACATACACCAATTTTCTTGTTATTACTGCCAAAATTTTCTTGATTAAATTGAACATCCTTACTATCATATAAACTGAAATATTGCTATCAATTCCCTTCTCAAATCTCTCAAGTTTTTGGTGAAAATTTTGTCGAGAAACCACTGTTTCTTCGACGATAATTCTACTCTTACAAGACAGCACATACTTGCAACAACTTCCACTGATTTCTATCAAACCTTTGCTACCATCTACACAGATCCAAAACATTCATCCATAGACCTAAAAACTCCATCAAACCACACCCTAAAACTGCACTCAAAACAGCCACAAAACGAGCCCAAACCACAACCTACATCCACCAATCGACCAACCCTTTAGACCATCACTTCTCTCAACCTATACATGCCTTTAACCCGATAACAAAAGATAGATCTTAACATCATAGATTTGAAAAACATATACAATGACATCTAAGGAGGCAATCAATGCTAAATTGAAGCCCTGGAGGCACGAATGGAGGATAAGATTCGGATGTTTTTCTGGAACTCAGCATTGGGTGACCACTAAGCCCGAAAGAAATCATATCAAAAGGAAAGAGCTTTGCCCAACGCACCAAGCCCGAAGAGATGACTTTCAAGAGAGGAAAGCTCTATGACCGACCCCTAACTATCCATGCATGAGGGTAGACTTCCTAGATGCTAAGGAGACCCGATTGATTGGATCTCACGCATGAGTTTATATTTTGGTACCAAAAAATGGTGGACGATCTATGGTGAAAATTATAGCTATGCATCTTGAAGGGGATGTCATACAATGGTTTGACTGGTTTGAACACACCTTATGGAGTCCTTTCATGGCGACAATTCAAAGAAGGACTGCTAATCCGCTTCGGACCAAGATTCATGAGAACATTGACGGACAACTAGCAATGATCCGACAAACCTCCACCATTCAAGAGTACCAAACCAAGTTTGAAAGGTTAGCTAATCAAACTCATGATTGGTCTCAAAACAGCTATTGGGGACCTTCATTTGAGGGCTTGAAGCCGGAGATCCGGGGGAGAAGTTAAAAGCGACAATTGTACACGCTTATGATAACCATCTCTTCAGATGCGACATCAAGAGGGCTGATTAAACCATGAAGCTCAGGAGGACTAGGGTCACTCCTTGACCAGCAATATTAAAACCTTCAGCCCCCCCCTCACCATCGACGGAGTCCCTACACTAAAGTGGTTAATAAAAAAGAAAAGCTTGGGGCTTGATATGCAAAAGGTTTATGTTGGCATTCATGACAAGCCGTGGAGCCATCTGTAGTAAAAGAGACTTCTTATGATTGAACCAATAGAAGAAGAGGCCATTGAACATCTAGAAGAGAGCCTTGAACATGAAAAGGAAGATGTAGAAGAATATCCACAACCGACCAGGATTACGATACATACACTAGCCGGCTACTCAAAACCATAAGCGATAAAATTGAAGGCCTTCTCAAACAACAAACCCATCACTATTCTCATCGACATGGGCAGTATAATAACTTCCTAAACAGTAAGATTGCTGTCCGGATGACCTTACCTATTGAGAATTGCAGCATGTTTGACGTTAAGGTCACTTAAATTTAACGGATTTTGAAGTATGATCGAGGCCATGAAAGTGAAACTATTTGAGGACCAAGAGATAATTGCATATTTCTTCCTCCTCCCTCTTGATGATCATGAGGCCATGCTTAGAATTAAATGGTTGATGACATTAGGAGATGTTTTTTGAAATTTTATGCAACTAATTATGAAATTTTACAGTAAGGAGAAACAGTGATACCATGACGGAAAGGGATGGGCGATGTAACGACGATTTACACACAACAAATGGAGAAGATTTTGCATAAAGCATACAGCAGCTTTTTAGTACAACTTGAGTAGCAAACTAAGAGAGAAACCAATAGAATTTGAAGATCCAAACCTACTTTCTTTACTTACTAAATTTTCAGATATATTTGACTTAACTGCATTAACCCTGCCTCTTACGTCGACATGATCATTATATAAACATTCATTCAGGCAAACCTCCAGCAAATACTTGGCCATATCAGTATCTACATCTCTACTACTAGAAACAGGAGTTATTCGCCAAGTTGCAACCTCTACTCTTCATTGGTGCTATTTGTATACAAGAAGGACTTAACATGACCGAATATGAGTTGATTGTCGAGCTCTCCAATGGCATAACCATCAAGGATAAATACCATATTCCAGTAGTAGATGAATTGCTATATGAAAGGAGTACAAATCTTCACAAAGCTAGACCTTCAATCCCGGTATCATCAAATCACGAGTGTGTGAAAAGGCATACCAAAAAATCGCCTTTCGAACACACAACGACCACTATGAATTTTTGCTTTCTTCAACAAAAAATGAAATATCTTGGGCATATCATATCAGAGGAAGGTGTGATGGTAGACCCCTCCAAAATAGAAGCAATGCAGAACTGGCCGACCCCGAGGAACATAAAATTGCTACATGACTTTCTAGGTTTAACAGGCTACTACCGCAAATTCGTAAAAAACTATAGAAAGATCAATGCACCACTTACTTCCTTACTAAAAAATGTTATCTTCCAATTGTCGGACAAAGCCTTTCACTGCCTTCGACAAACTTAAGACAGCCATGACGACGACGCCGTTGCTAGCACTACTAGACCGACCCTTCATTATTGACGCCAGACGATGATCGAGTCGGAATTAGAGCCATTCTCATGCAAGATGGTTGACCACTCCACATACACTAGCAAGGCATTGTCTCCCTCCCATCAAAATATATCAACATATGATAAGGCGATGCTCGCCATTGTGCACGCAGCAACGAGGTGGAGACCCTATTGATCGATCGATGATTTCAAATTAAAACCGACCATAAAAGCCTCATATACTTTTTGGAGCAAAAGATATCATCCCTTGAGTAGAAAAAATAGGTAACAAAACTTCTTGGATTTGATTATGAAATAACTTACAAAAAGTGGAAAGAGAATGTTGTTGCAAACACACTTTCGCAACTACCCGAGCAAGCTAAATTTTCGATCGTTTCACTTTCGACCAGCGACTTCCTTGAGGATATTAAGATGGAATGACAGGAAGATTCGAATACTAGTAAGATCATAAAAAAATTGGAGGAAGCACCAAGCTCCGTGGCTCATTACAATTGGGACTCAAAAGAATTACACTAAAAGGGATACATTGTGCTTATGATAAATTCTACTTGCATCTTCGAGCAGATTTTAGACAAAGTTATTTCATATGCAGGGTACTAAATTGAAAAAAGGAGTAACGACATATCACCCACAAACCAATGACCAGACGGATGTTGTAAATAGGTGCTTGGAGACAGCCCAAAGCCACCCACCAAATATGACTACCCAAGGAGAACTTCGGACCCAGCCAAGTACCATTATTGATCGACGGATCGTGACTCGACGACGATGACCCACTACTGAAGTGCTAATACAGTGGGCGAACCTACTAACAGAAGATGCCACTTGGAAGAACTATGACGACTTGAAGATCAAATTCCCAAAATTCATGAATCGTCAGCCTCGAGGACAAGGCTGATTTGAAGAGGGCGGCAGGTCTATTAGGACTCTAGCTAGGAGATTCCTAATTGAGAGGGACATTCATATAAAACCTACCTAAGCCGACCCCTATTAAAAAGGTGAAGAGGCCGGTTAGGGTTAGGAGGTTGTTTCTTGAGAAGAATTGGAGTTGAAAATGAATAGGAGTCTTGAGTAGAAGTCCTATTAGGAGTTGGTTAGAAGTAAGAGTCTTGAGTAAGAGTCTTATTAGGAGTTAGGGTTTAAAAGCCCTATAAATAGCCATGTATTCCTCCTATTTTCATAAGCAATAGATGAATCTTTTTTGCAGCCTTTGAGTAGCAACTTGGAGGGAGGAACCCTTATAAAGTTCCAAGGAGGTCGATCCCCTAAAAAGATCAACCTCAAGTTTAGAATCTGCAAGGATTCTAACAGTCCTCTCATGTGTCTACCCGACACCGACCTTGTTGGATCTCCTCCCAACATGTTTGCCACCAAAGTTTTACATCCCCGTTCATATACATGGTTGCTATTGAAACTTGGTATCATCATAATCAGGCCGTGTAGCTCGAAAGTAATGTTCAATGTCAAACAAGAAATTCTCGAGCTCTTTTGCATCCCTAGCACCTCTATAGCAATGAGGCTCGGGTGCCCTCAGTTTTTGTAGTGGCGCCAGCGCTGTTGTTGCTCCCTCCGCATTTAGTACCCTTGTGAGTCTTTGTCACTTTAAAAGTAAGTTTAGCCGACTTACCGTGTAAATATTGCCACGGAGTCTTTAGTATCATCGTCGGGTCGATCGACTAGTGCCTCAACCTTATCGATTGGGATTTGACTTCTTCTTACGAGCTCTCTACCCCAAGAAGCCTTCGCTGGCCTTTGTAGAGTTCCTCCAAGCTCGCTTCAAGAACATCAAAGTGGGTTTCCGCCGCTACGAGTCTCTCCTTATGGCTCTTCTTCTTGGTTGGCGCTCCAAATTATACCTCCTCTACTCACGGAGAGTAGCAAATTTTGCTGCCATGATCCTCGGCGGTTTCAACGACATGAGAGCAAGTTTGCACTTGCAGCCCACTGTGACTACTTGGGGCAAAGGTCCGGCTTGCCTTTGCTTAATTAAGCCACGATGCTTTACCATGACAAAATTACGAAGTTCCTTCACTACTTACTTGAATTGCTTGCCCGCTCGATACCATAATGTCACCGGACTTAGCTAGAATTGCCTAAGTCATGAGGCACACTTTGCGTGAAGACGCGAACTTAGCTTGAGTTGCCTAAAGTCTCCAAAGCATCCTTATGCCAACTTCTCGGACTTAGCTTGGATCACCTAAGTCTTGATGCCCTTTGCGATATCGCGCCCACAAAGGTTAGCCGGTTTATAACCTCACTCGGTCCCGAATGACCTATAAAGAGAAAGTTGATTAATTTGAAGAACGGCGGACGGACAAGTCCCGGCGACTTCGTGAAGAGGGAAGTTTTACAAGCAATTCAGCGAGCACCTTGCATGCATTAGAGAAAAGAGAGAAAGGAGGAAAACAAGGACTTTAGAAAGTAGAACGAACAGTTACAAGTCCACAAACAACTACTCACCAGGTGCCGGGCGAAAAGACAAGTTCCCATCAAGAAAATGTGCGAACTTGTGAAGATTGTTCAACGCCCGACTATATACCGAAGCCCCATCTAGCCCTATGCCACTCGAGAGATTTCAGGGTGCTGAGATGGCTGACATTTCGTGCGGTGCAGCAGGCTACAAAAAACAGCCCACGACACGAGAAAACGGAGCTATTTTAGGGCTTTTAAACCTAGCGTAGTGAGCGATCGCACTATGCACTGCAACCTGTTTGAACATGTATTTTTACAAGCAAAAACACACAAAACCAAGGCAAAACATGACCATTCGTGATAGTTCACTCCCGATTCCTCTTTCGTTAAGGCCACCGGCATCTATTAACGGTCTTCCTACAATGGGCAAAGACCAACTACTCTCTTGTAACTCTTTTCTCCTTTTCACTAGTTCTGGAGATAACCTTTACCACCCATTCACCCCTCTCTTAAACTGAAATCGACACTTATGAGGGGAATTCTCATAAGATTACAATAGCATTTTCCTTTTTTTTTTTTTTTTCGGTTGATGTGTTAACCAAGAAGGGATGAGTAAGGTTTCTATAGGCCCCAAATAGATTAAAATTTAGAACCAAAATGATCTCATCTTGAGTTTTCGAGGTACTAGTTGCACCACCACCAATATTGGGTGGTACCACCGCTTGCCACTTTGACATCGAGTATTGCCTAACATAGTTTGGAAGACTATGTCTGGGCGGTACCACCACCCAGTTTGGCGGTACCACTACTTGACATAGTCTTGAAAACTGTCTAGGCGATACCAATGTCCAGTTTGGGTGGTACCACCACCAGACCTTGTTATAGGACGTTGAATGGGCCTAATAGCAGGCTCAATTCAACCCTGATTTAGGCCTAATTGGCCCATAATTGAGTTGACATTATTTCACCCCAATACCAACTCAATTAAACCTAAACTAACTCGATCTAGATATTATTACAAAGCAAAAATCGTATGTTATCCGGCATGTCATTATTCCAATGCTTCATCTGATCCTTCAGCACATCATCCTCTCCTTCGGCGTATTGTCCAATCGGCATGTTGACTCCCGCAACTTTCGATCTCCTTGGCGGAATGTCTGATCTTCTGGCCCGATGCCTGAACTCACAGCACGAAGTCCTTCTACTAGCACGTCGACCCGATCTTTTCTACCGACGTCCAATCTTCTAACATGTTGAACTCCGGTCTAATGTCTGATTCCTCTTGCTTTAATCAATTTGCCTCTCCTTAATCAAAACTAGTCTTGCATCACTCAAAATGAATATTAGATCACAAACTTATCAATTGATTTCATTATCAAAATCAAAGATTCAACAATCTCCCTCTTTTTAATGATGGCAATCAATTGATGATGGAGTTTAAATTAAACTCCCCCAATCAATATGTCATATTGAAATAAGACATCATTCAAATAAATGATGACCTATTAGTCCAAGTGAAATGATTTTAATCATGAATCATATTATATGCAATATATCATATACATCATCATAATAAAATGATGAGTATTGCATGCATAATCATAATTTCAAAACATCAAAGTGCATCATATTATGCATGATTCAAATCATCATTATATCTTCTCCCTTTTTGTTATCAACAAAATTGAGAAAGGTGCAACGAGCAAATGTTTAATTATATAAGCTAGTAAGATAAGCAAGTTTTGCATTATTTTAGAATATACAAGTTAGCAAATTTTTTAGATGTGCAAGTTACAACATGCGATGCATGAGTATTGCCTCTCTTGAGATTTGCAAGTTTTGCTTCTCTTGATATGTACAAGATAACACTTCTTCCTTCTCTTTTGAGATGAGTAAGCTAGCATGTTTTGCTAAGAGCCAAAAAATGGAGCTAAAAATTAGTGCTAAGAGTGACCCGTTTTATGAATCTCGTCAATCGTTTAAAAGCACTTGATAAAAGTTTAAATACAAGAAATATTAGAAAAAATTTTACTAAGTACTTTTAAATTATTGACGACATCCATAAAACAAGTGTACATGTCTCCAATGGTTTCGCTTGGGTCCATTCGAAACAATTCAAAACTATGCATCAAAAGATTAACTTTAAAAATTTTAACCAAATTTTTGTTAAATGAAAAATCATGTCAGAAATGTTGAAGGTATGCTTCACTTAAAATAAATACAATAAACAATTAAAGTGATATCAATGACACTGAAAAACAAAACAGAAATGCCAACCGAGTTTTCTAGTGGTTCGGTTGTCGTGACCTACATCCACTCCCGATTCCTCCTCCGTTGAGGCCATTGGCATCATTAACGATCTTCCTTTAACGGGTGAAGACCAACTATCCTCTTACAACTCTTTTCTTCTTTTTCACAAGTTTAAAAGAACCTTTACAACCCAGTAACCCCTCTCTTAAACTAAAATCAATACTTAGAGCTAGAGGAGGAAAATTCTTATAAGATTACAATAGCGTTTACCCTAATTTTTGTTCTCAATTGATGTGTTAACCGAGCAAGAATGAGTGGAGTATTTATAGGCCCCAAATGAATTCAAATTTGAAATCAAAACAGTCTCATGCCAGGATTTCGAGGTATTGACGATACCACCGACAATACTAGGCAGTACCATCACTTGCTACTTTGACATTAGGCGGTACCATCGCTTGACACAATTTGGACTATTGTGTTTGGGCGGTACCACCATCCAATCTAGCGGTAACACCACCCAATCTGACTATACCACCGCTTGACATAGTCTTGAAGACTATCTAGGTGGTACCATCGCTAGACCTTGCTAAAGGACACTAAATAGACCAAATAATAAGCTCAATTCAATGTTGATTCAGGCCCAATTAACCCCTAATTGAGTTGACATTGTTTCACCCCAATACCAACTAAATTAGACCTAAACTAACTTGATCTAGACAAATTATTATAAAGCACAAATCATATGTTGTCTGGTATGTCATTGGTACTTCCGATGATTCCTCCGATCCTTCGCACATTGTCCTCTCCTTGACGTATTGCTCAATCGGTATGTTGACTCCGAAACTTCTTGATCCTCTTGGCGTAATATCCGATCCTTCAACCTCGATGCCCGAACTCTCAAAGACGAAATCCTACGCCTAACATCTCAATCGATCCTTTGGCCCGATATCCAATCTCTTAACATGTTCATCTCTAGCTTAACAATCGATTCCTCCTGCATCAATCAATATGTCTCTCATTGATTGAAGCGAGTCCTGCGTCACTCAAAATATAGATTAAATCACAAACTCATTAATTGATTTCATCATCAAAATTTAAAATTCAGCGTGAAAACTCCAAGTGACCCAAGACAAGCTGAAAGGCTACCCTCACCTCAAAGTAATAAAGAAAAACATTGTCTTCCAATCCTCGTTGAAGTTTAATGTTATTTTGACTTTACAACCACTTCAAGCGCAAAAAGATGTCGGTCAAATCTCTCGTGCAAAAAATTATACTATGAATACAACACAATCAGGGTAATTTGATAGTCCCTAACAAAAGGCAAGTGAAAATTTTGGAAGGCTCCGGTGCATCAGTGCATTATCATATGCAAAGATAGTGATTCAACGAGTAGGACTAATCATCAAGCTAACAACAGTGAGCTCAAACTTGGTCCAAATATGATAAACTTCTCTATGTTCTAAGTTTGAAGCACTAACATGTTTCAAAGATAAAGGACCTCACTAAAGACTACAGGACCCAAGTGTTTGATGGTTTACTTCCGCAGGGAGAATCTCCCTTGCAACAGTAACTTTGGCCCCTTCGGAGATGTTTGTCTAACCACGATGAAGGTG
The DNA here is from genome assembly GCA_900464855.2 of Musa schizocarpa. Lineage (NCBI taxonomy): Eukaryota > Viridiplantae > Streptophyta > Magnoliopsida > Zingiberales > Musaceae > Musa > Musa schizocarpa. The sequence goes on from LS990916.1 coordinate 6,455,846, forward strand.
GTGGAATCGACAACTTGCTGTACAAAAGATCATTCACCGAACCCCATAGCTAGCTGCTACGGTTCATTCACTCAACCTCGTTTGTGGTGTTTGAGCCTAGAAGATGTCACCCAAATCTTATTTAAGATCCATGAACAACATATGGACAGTTCTCTTTCCTATAAATCCTTTGAATATTATTAATCAGACCTTCGAAACGATGTCCCATAGTGTGGGCAATGATACAATTGATGTCGACAAACACCAATATCCATAGATCTTACACTATAGGATAGTATAGGATAGTCTTAGACCCTTTGCCCAATAAGGAATAAACATCTTGGGCTATTCCCCTTGCCCTCGAGTTCTTAGTAGCAAGGATTGATTATTTTATTATGAACAGAGATCGAAACCTTAGCAATAATAATGAAAAGTCAAAAGATTCATCCTGTACTTAGTCTCCCAATTTCACATTCTGAAAATATCCATAATCAATAACAAAACACAGTTCAACTAACACAGTTCAAGAAATTCTACGACTCCAACATTTCACTCCTATTCAACTTTGTAACAAATCCCAAAACAAATGACGAACAAAAATCACCAACCATAATAGAGAATTAATTAACAAAGCCAAAATGACCTAGGTAGACTTGAACATCCTTTGGAACTATCCAACTATGCTAAAGACATCAACAAGAGAATGTCACTTCTTCTTTGCAGATAGGATTGAAATGCTCAACCCACAAGAGATTTATCCTCTTGATAATCCAGACTCAAGATTACGATGAAAAGGTATCGAATGGAGAATTTCAAGTGAACCTTGATCTAAATAATGAGTTTTAAACAAAAGCCTACACACAAAGCCTTACAAACACATCATGATAAAACACTACAATCGAAAGGTCCGAAACTAACATCTTAAAAGAGGAGATTTAATCTTATGGAAGGATAGAGTCAACAATCCCATTCGCTCTAGAATAAAACTTGCTCTTAAATGGGAAGGATCCTACCAAATATCCTTTAAACTTAGAATGTCATACATCTATCAAAATACTACCCCCCTTAATAAGAGTTCAAATTTGGAAAGACATTGTCCAATGTACACAATACAAAAATCTTAAATTTCTATTTAATAAAAATATTTACATAAGTCCTTCGATCCCTGACAGCAAAAAGTTACTAGAATTATAATCGAGTTTTTTTTTTTACATATGAAACTGAGATTAAAAAGGAACTCTTAACAACAAAAGAAAAAGAAAATATGTGCAAATCCTATTAGAGTTGTCCTAGAAAATTTATCAAAGGATAATTTGGTAACCCAATAAAGACAATAAAAAAAAAAAAAAAAAAAAAGAGACAAGGACACCATATTTACGTGGTTTGATCAATTGACCTACGTTCATGGATGATGAGAAGAGCAAAACTCTACTATAAAAGGAACAATTACAAATACCTTAGGAAAATGTTCCTAAGCCATAAAACACTTGAAACTACTAAACAAGAAAAGCCCAAACTTTAAACCCAAACTATTTTAACTAAGTGTGGACTTAATAGAAATTAAACTCAAAGCAAACAATTAAGTTTTTCTTGTGGTGCACCTAGCTTCAAAACCCAAGCCCTTATTTATAGTTGCAATAGGAAATAACAAGCTTGATTTTTCCAATATGAGACTATGTGGGACTTGCCAAACTAACAAATCTCCACCTTGACATATCCCAATATTGACAATTAACAAAACTTGCTCCACCTTCTTCACAAAAGCTCTAACGGGCAATCACTAATAATAAACACCAACCAAGTCCAAGAACTACTTGAACTTGTAAATCGGAAGAGACTTCATAAGCATATCAACTGGATTGTCCTTGTATGAATTTTCTAAACAATGACCTTTCCCTCAACAGTGGTATCCCAAATAAAATGAAGCTTCACATCGATGTGTTTCGTCCTCTCATGATACATTTGGTCTTTAGTCAAATGAATAACACTTTGACTATCCTAAAAAATTGTAGTAACACCTTGATACAGACATAATTTGCCAAAAAAATCTCTTAACCATAAAACTTCTTTTATCGCCTTTGTCACTGCCATATATTCTACCTCTGTAGTAGATAAATCCACGACAGATTGTATGGAAGCTTTCCAACTAACTACACAACCGTTAACGCAAAAAACATAGCTTGTCAAAGATCTTCGTTTATTAAGATCCGCAACATAATCAAAATCGACGAAACCAACCAAAGTGTCACGATTTTTTCTAAACTCCAAATAAGTATCTGAAGTCCCTTGCAAGTATTTGAGAATCTACTTCATAGCCTGCCAATGTCTTTTACCCGGGCGAGACATATATCTGCTAAGCACACTGACTGCTTGTGAAATATCTGGACGAGTACAAACCATTGCATATATAATATTATCGATGGCACTAGAATATGGAACTTGCATCATATATTCTTCCTCTTCAACTGATTGTGGTGACTGAGCAACAAATAACCAAAAATGGCTAGCAAGAGGAGTACTCACTAGCTTAGCTTTTTTATGCCAAACCTCTCCAAGATTTCTCGAGGTAATTTTTCTAGGTCAGAAATAATTTTCCAACTCGTTCTCTTTTGATCTCCATGCCAAGAATTTTCTTAGCTGCTCCCAAATCTTTCATTTCAAATTCACTACTCAACTATATTTTTAAAGTGTAAATTTCTAAAAAATTCTTAGCTGCAATAATCATGTCATCAACATAAAGCAACAAATACATAAAAGAGCCATCAATTAAACTTCAGGAAGTACACACAGCTATCATACATACTCTTCGTGTAACCATGACCCAACATAAAAGAATCAAACCTCTTATACCCACTGTCTTGAGACTGCTACAATCCATTATAAAGATTTCTTTAACAAGCAAACATGATCTTCCTTATCGTCAACTTCAAATCCATGAGGTTGCTCCATATATATTTGTTCTTCAAGTTCACCATATAAGAATCTTTGTCTTTACATCAAGTTGTTCCAATTCCAAATCATACATGACAACTAAAGCAAGCAAAATACAAATAAAGCTATATTTAACAAGTGAAAAATCGTCTTTAAAATCAACACTATGTACTGACTATAGCCCTTTACACCAATCGTGCTTTGTACCTTGCATCTTCAACCCTTGGAATACTTTCCTTCCTTATGAAGACCCATTTGCTTCCAACAATTTTCTTACCAAGGCAATTTCACAAGATTCTAAGTTATATTCTAATAGAGAGATTTAATTTATTCATTCATCATAATCAACTACTTAGCAAAATTATCAAAAAAACTGCATTTGAGTAGGTAGTAAGCTCACCAACTTCACTTGTTTCTTTTTACAACAGATAAAGCATATGCAACCAAATTTACATATATTTTGTGGTGGTGAATATCTCTTAGTGATCTATCCTTGGCTATGGAATATTGCTCTTCCTTTGGATCATCTTAGTTAGTAGAGACTGGGACCATCTACTAGCATTCTTTGAGTAGAAGAGTTATTTGAAAAGAATCAAAACTACTAATCTCAAGCTTTACCTACTTAAGGCTCTATTATTTGTACAACTAGTAGATTCCTCTTTGGAAGATAACATAGACAATTCATCAAAAGTAATATCTCTACTGATTACAAATTTTGGGGATTTGGAATCAGAACACCAAAATCTATATCCTTTCACCCCAAAAGCATATCCAAGGAAAATACATTTTTTAGCTCAAGGCTCTAATTTTCCTTCATTTACATGCATGTATGCTGGATACCCAAAAATTTTAAATCAGAAAAATCAACAAGAGTACCTGACCAAACTTCCTCCGAAGTTTTAAAATTAAGTGCTGCAGAAGGAGTGCGATTGACAACGTAATAGACCATATTAATCGCCTTTGCCCAAAAGTCTTTTGTCAACCCTATATTTAAGATAATATATCTTGTTCTCTTCAAGAGTGTTTTGTTCATACGTTCAGCCACACCATTTTGCTGAGGCATCATCCTAACAATGCGATGCCAAACAATTCCTTCATTTTTGCAGAATTTATCAAAGTCACCTTCATAAAATTCTATGTCATTATCTGTTCGAAGTCGCTTAATTTGTTTACATGTTTGCTTCTCAATCAAAACCTTTCATTATTTAAAGGTTAGAAAAACATCATTTTTATGCTTCAGAAAGTAAACCCAAACTTTCCTGAAATAATCGTCAATAAAAGTCAACATGTACCTAACACCACCCTTAGATTGAACACGAGCTGGATCCCAAATGTCTGAATGAATATAGTCAAGAGTACCTTTCGTTTTGTGAACTACCGGAGAATTGAAGCCGACTCTTTTCTGCTTTCCAAAAATACAGTGTTCACAAAAATACAGTGATCCAGTACTCTATCCGCAAAGAAGACCCCTTTGCTCAATATGCTCCAATCTTTTTCGCTCATATGACCCAAACGTATATGCCATAATTTGGTGATGTCAGAATCAGATAATGATGATGTCGAGACTACAACCGAGGTTGTGACAGTAGTTCCCTGTAAAATATACAAGCTACCAGACCTACAAGCTTTCATAATAATAAAGGAACTTCTAGAAACTTTCATAACTCTATTTTCAGTTGCGTATTAACACTCAAGAGCCTCTAGAGTGCCTAAAAAGATGAGATTCTTTTTTAAATCAGGAACATGTCTAACATTAGTGAACATCCTCATAATACCATCATGTATTTTAATTCGGATTGTACCTCTACCAACAACATCACACGCGGCATTATTACTCATCAAAACAATTCCACAATTACAAGATTCATATATGAAAAAAAATCTCTATTGGGACACATGTGATAAAAACAACCTGAATCTAAAATTCATTCATTTTTAGACCTTGTCCTATCATCAGTAGTAAAGAAAATATTTTCAACATTCTCATCAACTACTACACTAACTTCAGTAGACTCAGTAGTTTTCTCAACAATTTTTCCTTTTGCTTTAATTTATTTTTTAATTTAAAACAATCAACCTTAATGTGTCCCATTTTATGACAATATTTGCACTCCAAATTTCTATGTTTGGATTTAGATCTAGATTTAGATTTACTACTATCAAATTCCCTTTTATCCATTCTACCACTGACAATCAGACCCTCAACCTAATTCCCTCTACTTTCCCTAATGATATCCCTGTCTATATGTTAATTAGATTTTAATGCAGATTCAATTTCTTGATATAAAATTATTTTTTTTTCATAAATCATAATATCACAAAAATACTTAAAGGATTGAGGAAGATAACATTAAAGTAACATGCCTTATCCTCATCATTAATTTTTGTATCTATATTCTCCAAATCTATAACTAAAGAATCAAATTTATCAAGATGCGAGAGTATAGATATACCTTCACTCATCCGAAGCATATACAAACTCTGCTTCAAGTAGAGACGATTCTCCATTGTCCTCTTCATATACAACGCTTTAAGCTTGTCTCACATGCTCTTAACCGTAGTCTCTGTAGCTACCTCCCATAAAACCTCGTCAAAGAGATTTAAAATAATACTTGATTGGGCCTTCTTATCCATACCCGCAAAATCTACCTTTGACGTATCATCTAGAATGTTCTCAGTTCCCTATAGTGCCAAATCAATTCTGTTTTAAACCAGAATGACCTCCATCTTGAGCTGCCACATGTCAAAGTTGACATTTCTATCGAACTTCTCGACAACAATCTTTGTTATTGTCATCGTTACCAAAAGATCCTGAAACCAAGCTCTGATACCAGTTTATTAGAGCTGGCCCCAAGAAATTTACCAAAACGTAATTTGACAACCCAATAAAGATAATAAAACAAAAAAATAAAATAAACAAGGACACCAGATTTACATGGTTCGATCAATTGATCTTCATCCACGGACGGAGGAGAAAACCTCTACTATAAAAGGGACAATTACAAATGCCTTAAGAAAATATTATTAGGTCATAAAACACCTGAAACTACTAAACAAGAAAAGCCCAAACTATAAACTCAAACTATTTTAACTAAGTGTGGACTTAATAAAAATTAAACCCAAAACAAACAATTATGTTTTTATTGTTGTGCGTCTGACTTCAAATCGCATGTCCTTATCTATAGTTGCAATAGGAGATAACTTGATTTTCCCGATGTGAGACTATGTGAAACTTGCCAAACTAACAAATCCAACATTGCACTCGGATTATAATACTCACATAGCATTCAACAAATGTACTCATATTAATGACAACAGTGATTCGCCCCCTCCACATTTTCTCATCCAAGCGTGGGACTTACAATGGCAGTATTAAGCCACAAACCCAAAAATTACATTGAAACGAATAGAGACGCAACCAACCATATATGATCACAAATTATTACACAACAAACAAACTTGATAATAGCATCTAATGCCAATTAAACTATTGCAATGGTGCTGAAACATAAACTAAATACAAAAGATAATATCCTCACAATGATCAAGCTATAATAAAACAAACAAGTTATCAACTGTTAGAACCCTTACAGATTCTAAACTTGGAATTGATCTTTTCAGGGGATCGACCTCCTTAGAACTCTATAGGGATTCCTCCCTCCAAGTTGCTGCTCAAAGATTGCAAAAAAAATTCATTTATTGCTTATGAAAAGAGGAGGAATACATAACTATTTATAGGGCTTCTAAACACTAACTCCTAATAGAACTCATACTCAAGACTCTTACTTCTAACCAACTCCTAAAAGAACTTCTACTCAAGACAACTATTCCTTTACAACTCCTAATTCTTCTCTAAAACATAACCTCCTAACCCTAGTCGACCTCTTCACCTCTTTAATAAGGGTTGGCTTAAGTAGGTTTTACATGAATGTCCCTCTCAATTAGGACTCTCCTAGCTAGAGTCTTAACAGACCCGTCTTCAAATCAACCTTGTCCTCGAGGCTGATGATTCAAGAATTTTGAGAATTTAATCTTCAAGTCGTCATAGTTCTCCCAAGTGGTATCTTTTGTTGGTAAGTTCATCCACTGTATTAGCACTTTAATAGTGGGTCGTCGTTGTCGAGTCATGATCTGTCGATCAATAATAACACTTGGTTGGGTATGAAATTCTCCATGGGTAGTCATAATTGGTGGGTGGCTTTGGGCTGTCTCTAAGCACCTATTTACAACCTTTGTTTGGTCGTCGATTTGTGGGTGATATTTCATACTCCTTTTCAATTTAGTACACTGCATATGGAATAACTTTGTTCAAGTAGAATTTATCATAAGCACAATGCGTCCCTTATAGTGCAATTCTTTTGAGTCCCAATTGTAATGAGCCACGGAGCTTGGTGCTTCCTCCAATTTTTTTATGATCTTACTAGTCTTCGAATCTTCCTGCCATTCCATCTTAATATCCTCAAGGAAGTCGCTGGTCGGAAGTAAAACGACCGAATATTCAGCTTGCTCGGGTAGCTGCGAAAGCACATCTACAACAATATTCTCTTTTCACTTTTTGTAAGTTATTTCATAATCAAATCCAAGAAGTTTTGTTACCCATTTTTTCTGCTCAAGAGATGATATATTTTGCTCCAAAAAGTACTTGAGGCTTTTATGGTCGGTTTTAATTTGAAATCGTCGACCGATCAAGTAGGATCTCCACCTCATTGCTGCGTGCACAATGGCGAGCATCTCCTTATCATAAGTTGACATATTTTGATGGGAGGGAGACAATGCCTTGCTAGTGTATGCTAGTGGTCGACTATTTTGTATGAGAATGGCTCCAATTCCGACTCTAGATGCGTTCGCCTCAATAATAAAGGGTCGATTGAAATCTGATAGTGCTAGCACCAGCGTCGTCGTCATGGCTGCCTTAAGTTTGTCGAAGGCAGCGAAGGTTTTGTCCGACCATTAGAAGACATCTTTTTTCAGTAAGGAAGTAAATGGTGCACTAATCTTTCCATAGTTTTTCACGAACTTACGATAGTAGCCTATTAAACTTAGAAATTCATGTAGCAATTTTATGTTCCTCAGGGTCGACTAGTTCTGCATTGCTTCTATTTTGGAGAGGTCCACCATCACATCTTCCTCTGATATGATATGCCCAAGATATTCCATCTTTTGTTGTAGAAAGCAAAAATTCATAGTGATCGTTGTGTGTTCGAAAGGCGATTTTCGGCATGCCTTTTTCACACACTCGTATTTGATAATACCCGGATCGAAGGTCCAGCTTTCTTGTGCTCCCTTTCATCTAGCAATTCATCTACTACTATAATAGGGTATTTATACTTGATGGTTATGCCATTGAGAGCTCGGTAATCAACACATATTCACTATGTTCCATCCTTCTTGCGTACAAGTAGCACCGGTGAAGAGTAGAGACTACAACTTGACTGAATAACTCCTGCTTCAAGCATCTCTTTTACAATCCTTTCTATTTAATCCTTCTGGAGATGTAGATACTGATTTGACCGAGTATTTATTGGAGATTTGCTTGGAAGAATCGTTGCCGACGGATAAGAGGTAGGTTGTACGGTTCGTCAAATATATCTGAAAATTCAGCAAGCAAAGGAAGTAGGTTTGGATCTTCAAATTATATCGACTCTCCCTTAGTTTGATGCTCAAGTTGTACCAAAAAACCACTGCATGCTTTATGCAAAACCTTCTCCATTTATTGTGTACAAATCCTCATTACGTCACCCCCACATTTCTCGTGTAGTATCACTTGTTTCTCCTTACTGTAAAATTTTATAATTAATTGCATAAAATTCTAAGAAACATCACCTAATGTCGTCGACCATTTAATTATGAGCATGGCCACATGATCATCAAGAGGGAGAAGGAAGAAATATATAATTATCTCTTGGTCCTGTAGCAATAGTTTCACTCGCGAACGCCTACGATCATACTTCAAAATCCGTCCATTGGTGACCTTAACGTCAAACCTACTACAATTCTCGATAGGCAAGACCATCTAGATAGCAACCTTACTGTTTAGAAAGTTATTAGTACTGCCCATGTCGATGAGAACAGTGATCGATTGTTATTTGAGAAGACCTCCAACTTTCATCGTTTGCAAGTTTGAGTAGTCGGCTAGTGCATGTACCGTAATTTCGATCAGTTGTGGCTCTTCTTCTGCATTTTCTTCTTCATGTTCAAGGCTCTCTTTTGGATGTTCAATGACCTCTTCTTCTACTAGTTCAATCATAAGAAGTCTCCCTTTACTACAGCGATGCTCACGGCACCACGGCTCGTCGTAATGCCAACATAACCCCTTTGCATATTGCTCCCGAAGCTCTTCTCTTGTCAACCTTTTGGTGTAGGGACTCGGTCGATAGTAAGAGAGGTTGAATGCTTCAGTATTGCTGGTTGAGGAGTGACCCTAGTTCTCCGAGCTTTATGGTTCAATCGCTCCTCTTGATATCGTGCGAAAGAAATGGCTGCCATAAGCGTGTACGGTTGTCGCACTTTAACTTCTCCCCGGATCTCCGACTTGAAGCCCTCAATGAAGATCTCCAATAGCTATTTTTTAGACCAATCACGAGTTCGATTAGTTAACCTTTCAAACCTGGTTTGGTACTCTTGAATGGTGGAGGTTTGTCGGATCTTTGCTAGTTGTCCGTCAATATTCTCGTAATCGGTTAGTCCGAAGTGAATCAGCAGTCCTTCTTTGAATTGTCACCATGAAAGGACTCCATAAGTATGTTCAAACCAATCAAACCACTATATAGTATCCCCTTCAAGGTGTATAGCTACAATTTTCACCATAGCTGCATCCGTAATTTTGTGGTATCGAAAATATCGCTTCGCGTGCGAGATCCAACCAATCGGGTCTCCTTCTTCGCATCTAGGAAAATCTACTCTCATGCATGGATAGTTGGGGTCGGTCATAGAGCTTTCCCTCCCTTGGAAGTTATCTCTTCGGGCTTGGTGCGATTGGGCAAAGCTCTCTCCTTAATATAATTTCTTCAGACTTAGTGATCGACCCAATTTGAGTTCGGTAAAGAGCGTCCAAATCTTATCCTCTATTCGTGCCTCCAAAATTTCGAATTTAGCATTAATTGCCCCCTTAGATGCCATAATATATGCTTCCAAATATATGATATTAAGATCTTTATTTTGTTGTAAGTTATAGGCATGTATTGATTGAAAGAGTTGGACGAAAATTCATCACAACAAGAATAATTAACATTTGGACGAAAAAAAATATCTAGTTCACTCATAATTCGCACTCCTAAATCTAAACTAGCCTTATCAAAAATGTAAAACCTATATCTAATACCAAATACAACCCAAGAAAGGTCAGTATCCATGTCTAATCACCAGACATATGGCTAATGCTGATGCTTCTGCAACACCACACAAAAACACTATGAATAGAACATACAGAAAACATAGAAAAAGACTAACTTCAAAAAAATGCAAATTTATAAAATGTACCAAGCTTGCTGACTTAAGTAATAGAGATATCCAACAGATGCAGCAATGCTGATGACGGTTAGATCATGTTTAAAACCAAATACCATTGGACCAAAAGCAAAACACTCACATGCCCATGCAAAACTTGATGCCCATATGCTTTCCTTTTGACAAAAATAAAAACAAACAAACATATTTTGATGAGTAACTATATCAAATGACCAACTTGTGCACATTAAGTGCAACAAATAATAGTTGAAAGTAGTGAGGGCCAACTAAACCAGCACAAAACAGATGCATCCATTGTTCAGAGCATTTCGGAAGACCTGCATCCATGATAATAAGCAGCATGTTACAGCAAAGAAACCCCTTAAATATAACACCATCTAATGGAAAACCTATTTTAATCATTCAACAGAAACCAGAGCATGCTTGACAAACTGCATCATGGGCTTCGTGTGGTCTCCAAACAGATAATAACCACATAAACAACACAGCCTCTCCAGCCACATTGATAATATACATAGAATCTGCCACAAGAGATTGAGAATTTAGGATCACAGTACTCGTGAGTTATGACAATCAAATCTTTCAAAGCACTAGAAGCATAAAAAATATTAATGCTGCAAATTGTTAAGTCCTCTGAGAGAACATAAGGAAACGCCTCAAGTGCTTAACATAATAATCAGAATTAACTTCAACCAATAGACGCTGTCATAACTCCTAACCAAAGTAGAAATCTGAGAGAATCCCAGAAGAGATGAATGAGACATTCAAATGATCTTCTAAAAAGACTTGTCCAGCAAGTAACTGCTGAAAATTCACAACAACAAGAATAATTAACAATTGGACAAAAAAATAATATCTCAAAAATTCATGCATAATTTGCACACCCAAATCTAATCTAGCCTTGTCAAAAAGGAAAAATCTATTGTTTCAGACCAAATACAATCCAAGAAAGGTCAGTAACCATGTCTAAATACCAAAATTATGGGAAATGCTGATGCTTCTGCAACTGCAAACAAAAACACTAGGAATAGAACATTCAGAAAACATAGAGAAAGACTAACTTCAAAAATGCAAATTTATAAAATGTACCAAGTAAGCTGACGAAAGTAGTAGGATAGGGAAAATAATCAACGATTAAACAGCCAGTTAATGGAACCTCTTCCTTGAGAAACTTCTACATCCAACAAGAGATAAACAACAGACACAGCAATGTTGATGATAGGGTTAGAGCATACTGAAAACCAAATGCCATAGGAAGGTAGCAAAACACTCACATCTCTCTTTCAAAAATCTATTGTCACATGCCCATGCAAAACTAGATGTCCATCTCCTTTCCCTTGCACACAACAAATAAAAACAATCCATATTTTGATGAGAACCATATCAAAACACCAACATGTGCACGTAAGTGCAACAAATAATAGTTGAAAGTAAGGAGGACCCATTGTTGAAACCAGATAATAAGCAATGTATGTCACAGCAAAGAAACCCCTTAAAGATAACACTATCTAATGGAAAACCTATTTTAATAATTCAACGGAAAGCAGAGCATCCTTAACAAACTGCACCTTTGGGTCTGTGTGGGCACCACAGAGATAATAACCACATAAACACCACAGCATCACCAACCACATCAGTGATACATTTAGAATATACCACAAAAGAGACTCGAGAATTTTGGATCACAGTACTCGCGAGTTATGACAATCTAATCTTTCAAAGCACTAGGATCATAAAAACCCTAAATCCTGCAAATTGTGAAGTCCTTTGAGAGAATGCAAGGAAAAACCTAAAGCAATTAAAATAATAATTGAAATCAACTATAACCAATAGAAGCTGTCGGAACTCCTAACCTCTCAATCTTCTGTAATTCTTATTATTTAGTGTCATATTAAAAAAACATATACAAGATAACTGAAACTAAATACCTCAAGACAGGTTAAAAAAAAAAGACAATTAAGCTGCAAATTACAAGTCTGACAAAGAATCTAAGAAGAGACAAATCAGAAATTCATATGACCTTCAAATAATACTTGCCATGCAAGTAGCTGCTGAAAATTAACAACAATAGGAATACTTAACATTTGGACAAAAACATAATATCCCAAAAAATCGTGAATAATTTGCACTCATAGATCTAAACTAGCCATATCAAAAAGGTAAAACCTATGTTTCATACCAAATACAATCCAAAAAAGGACAGTACCCATGTCTAATTACCAGACTTATGGCTAATGCTGATGCTTCTGCAACCACACACAAAAACACTAGTAATAGAACATTAAGAAAACAAAGAGAAAGAATAACTTCAAAAGTGCAAATTTATAAAATGTCACAAGCATGCCAACAGAAGTGGCAGACGGGGGAAATAATCAACAATTAAACAGCCAATGCAGAAAAAATGAGAAGTTAATGGAACTTCTTACTTGAGACCCGTCTACATCCAACTAGAGATATCCAACAGGCACAGCAAAGTTGATCAAAGGGTTAGAGCATATTTAAAACCAAATACCATAGGAAAGTAGCAAAACACACACATCTCTCTTTCGAAAAACTACTCACATGTCCATGCAAAACTAGATGTCCATCTCCTTTCCCTTGCACACAACAAATAAAAACAAACAACCATAGTTTGATGAGAACCGTATCAAATGACAAACTTGTGCAGACAAGTGCAACAAATAATAGTTGAAAGTAATGAGGGCCAACTAAACCAGCACAAACTGGACATATTCATTGTTCAGACTCTGGTTCAGAGCATTTCAGAAGACCTGCATCCATGATAATAAGCAGTGTCTTTCACAGCAAAGAACCCCCTAAAATATAACAGAATCTAACGGAAAACCTATTTTAATCATTCAAAGGAAACCAGAGCATCCTGAACAAACTGCATCATAGGGTCTGTGTGGGCTCCATACAGATAATAACCACATACACACCACAGCCTCACCAACTGCATATAGAATCTGCCACAAAAGAGAGCTCGAGAATTCTGGATCAAGGTATTCATGAGTTATAACAATCAATCTTTCAAAGCACTAGAAGCATATAAACCATAAATACTGTGCAGTCCTCTGGCAAGGGAAAACCTCAAGTAATTAAAATAATAATCGGAATCAACTAGAACCAATAGAAGCTGCCATAATTCCTAAACTCTCAATCTTCCGTATTTCCTATGATTCATCATCATACTCAAAAAACATCTACAAGATAACTGGAACCAAATACCTCATGACCTGACCAGAAGCAGGTTAAAACAAAAAGACAACTAAGCTGCAAAGTAGATATCTGACAAAGAATCCCAGAAGAGACAAATGAGAAGTTCAAACGATCTTCTAATAAGACTAGTCCAGCAAGTAACTGCTGAAAATTCATGACAACAAGAACAACTAACATTTGGATGAAAACATAAAATCTCAAATTTTTGGGCATAATTTAGACTCCTAAATCTAAACTAACCTTACCAAAAATGTAAACCCACTTCTCATACCAAATACAATCCAAGAAAGGTCAGTAACCATGTCTATTTACCAGACTTATGGCTAATGCTGATGCTTCTGCAACTGCAAACAAAAAGTGCAAATTTATAAGTGCAAATTTATAAAAAGTGCAAATTTATAAAAAGTGCAAATTTATAAAATGTGCAAATTTAACATTCAGAAAACATAGAGAAAGACTCACATCAAAAGTGCAAATTTATAAAATGTCCCAAGCATGCCAACGGAAGTAGTAGACAGGGAAAATAATCAACAAATTAAACTGCCAATGCTGAAAAAATGAGAAGTTAATGGAACCTCTACCATGAGACCCATCTACATCCAACTAGAGATATCCAACAGACACAGCAAAGTTGATGATTGGTTAGAGCATATTTAAAACCAAATACCAAAAGGGAGCAAAACAATCACATCTCTCTTTCAAAAAGATACTGTCACATGCCCATGCAAAACTAGATGTCCATCAGCTTTCCCTTGCACAACAAATAAAACAAACAACCATATTTTGATGAGAACCGTATCAAAATAACTGACTTGTGCACATAAGTACAACAAATGATAGTTGAAAGTAACGAGGGCCGACTAAACCAGCACAAACCGGACACATCCATTGTTCAGAGCATTTCTGAAGACCTGCATCCATGATAATAAGCGGTGTGTGTCACAGCAAAGAAACCCCTTAAATAAACCACTATCTAATGGAAAACCTATTTTTATCATTCAACGGAAACCAGAGGATCCTTAACAATCTTCATCACAGGCTCCGTGTGGGCTCCATACAGATAAAAACCATATAAACACCACAGCCTCACCAACCACCAGCCGCGTCGATGATATATATAAAATCTGCCACAAAGGAGAGATCGAGAATTTGGGATCATGGTACTAGCGAGTTAGGATAATTTAATCTTTCAAAAAACTAGGAGCATAAAAAATCCTGCAACTTGTGAAGTCCCTTGAGAGAACGCAAGGAAAAAATCATCCAATTAAAATAATAATCGGAATCAACTAAATCCAATAGAAGCTGTCGAAACTCCTAACCTCTCAACCTTCCGTATTTCTTAGGAAAATAGATCATCCAATTTCGTGTTTGAAGTGCTCGAAAACTAAAACGACATATATCAAAAATTTCCGATCCATCATCGATCGAAAATAGATTACCCAATTCGTTCAAGGCCAATTTCAACTGCTCAATAACGAAAACCACAAGATTTGAAAGGCTTTTGATCTACCATCCATCAAAATCAGATCTTCCGATTCGCTCAATACCAATTTCAAGTGCCCGAATCCGAAATCACACGATTAAAAGGCTTTGGATGCACCACCTATCGAGAACAGATCATCCAATTCGAAAACGAAATCAACGAAAAACGGACGGCTGAGGATTTGGGTGCACCGCCATCGACGATCAACGGGTGGCTAAGGAGACGCGGAACGACGCATACCAGAAACCAAAACAACGGTGGCCAGGAAGGGCAGGGAGTCCCGTCACTTATAGATTTCAAGCGAGGCAGCCAACGATCCAGATCAGAGTGTAAAGGAAAGAAGCAACGGCTGAGATGGAATTCCTTCTTAGTTGTGGCCGACAAGAACGAATCGGTGGGAAGGTCGGTCGGTGCTGCATAAGAACGGCAAGTTGGAAACACGCAGTTGCCCGCGGATTTCTCCAGCAAAGGTGACAGAAGGTTCCCGACGCATCCTCTCTGGTGCGCCGTTCGTTTAGAGGACAAGAAACGGTTGATTAGAAACTTTAACATAATAATAATAATAATATCTATTGTGGAAGACTGGCTTATAGGAATTCGTTCTGGACCATTTATATTTTAAAAATTTAATGATAATATTATTTTTAAAAAAAATATTTTTAGACTATTATTAATAGATACTTTTTTATATTTTCTAAACATATTGCTATTTATTATAATCCTTAAAATACGTCTTATATTCTTATGTGTATATGATAATTTTTTATGATGTTACTATGGTCAACAAAAACATGTAAAGAAAATTATAAGCGAACAAAAAAAGGAAACATTTGTGAGTAGGATGTTAGCACTAATAAATACTAACAAAGTGGTTCGAGATAATGATATTTTAATTTTAGAATCTTAAAGAGAATGACAATACAGATATATTTTTTTTTTATAATCTTGTATTTAAGATTTTTAATGACCTTTGCTATGTCTATTGTTAATTTCTTTGGCCTTAAAATGTAGTCTTGGTCAAATAATTCTTGGTAAGAATCTCAAACTAGATGAGTTAAAGAATGTCAGTTTACAGTAAATATAAATTGTAATAAGTAAATGCAAACCAAGTTATAGTGGTTCGATAGTTGTGACATATATCCACTCCATCGATTCCTCTTTCGTCGAGGTCATCGGCATCCATTAACAATCTTTCTTTAATAGGCAAAGATCAACTTCCTTCTTATAACTCTATTCTTCTTTTGCAGGCTTAGGAGAGAACTTTTATATACCCGTTTTACAAAGCTTCCCTCACACTCTCCCTTAGAATGATCTCTAAACTTTAGGAAGAGGGACTCTATACTTTACAAGGGTTTTCAACTCTAGAAACATATAGTTTTTATTCACTTTTCTTGCTACTCCATGCAAGAATAGCTGGAGTATTTATAGACTCCAAATGGCTTCAAAACTTGAAGCCAAAATTCAAATCTTTAAAATTTTAGGGTATAGGTAGTACTACCGCTTATAGCCTGACACTGAGCGGTACCACTGTTAGGATCAAGAGCGCATTAAGAGAGGGGGATGAATTAATGTAGCGGATAAAAACGTCGATTTTGAAAAATCTTTCGTATGATAAAACTGATTTCGGAAATGCTTAAACTTTGAAAGCAATAAGAATGAGGCTTGCACTTAAAGTAAAGTGAACGAAGGAAATGCAAACCAGATTTTAGAGTAGTTTGGTCAACGTGACCTATATCCACTTTCGGCTTCCTCTTACGATGAGGTTACCGGCGTCCACTAGAGGCCTTCCTTCAATAGGCGAAGGCCAATCACTTTTTACACCCCTCTTCTTCTTTTACCGGGATTAGGAGATAACCCATACAAACACCCACAATCCTCTCTTAAACATAATTCTAACACTTAGACTTGAAGGAGGGAATTTCTAAAGAGATTGTAGTAGTGTTTCTTTGCTTTTAGACTCTCTGTGCTTGTGTATGTTAACCAGGAATGAGTGGGTATTTATAGGCTTCAAGTTGACTCAAACTTGGAGCCTAAAACTTTCCTATCCCGGGTTTCCCGGGCACGGGCGGTACCACCGCCCATTGTTAATTTGACACTGACACTGCCCTAGGCAATACCATCGCCCAAGTCTAGCGGTGCCACCACTTGGGGGTAGTGCTGGGCGGTACCACCACCCAAACTGGCGGTACCACCGCCTTGTCACGAACGGTCGTCGCGCACTCGCAACAACTCCGTTCAACGAACTGTTCGTCGCTCACACCTACATGTACAACTTCTTGATAGCATATTTTGTCTTAGTTTTGGGTCATTTTGCTTGTAAAAATGTAATTTCGAACAAGCTATAGTGTTACAAAGCGATCGCTCACCGAACCGAGCAAAATAGCCCTAAAACAGCTCCATTTTCGAGTGTCGCGGGCTGATTTATGGAATCTGCCTCCGCTCACCAAAACGTCAGTCATCTCAACCCCTTGGAACCCCTCGGGTGGCACAGGGCTGGATAGAGCTTCGGTATAGTACTGGGCGTTGAACACTCCTTCACAAGTTCGCACATTGCCTTGACAGGAACTTGTTGTCGCGCCTGGGATATGGTGAGCAACTGTTTGTGAGCTTGCAGCTGTTCGTTCAACCTTCTAAAGCCCTTGTTTTCCCCCTCTCCCTCTTTTCTCTTGTGCACATAAGGTGCTCGCTGAATTGCTTGTAAAGCTTCCCCTCTTTTCGCGAGACGTCGGGACTTGTTTGTCGCTCGTTCTTTCAAACTAATCAACTTTCTCTTTTACAGGTCCTTCGGGACCTGCGAGAGGTTGCAAGTGGGCTGATATTTGCGGAGTAATATCACAAGGGCGAAGCGCGACTTAGGCAATGCAAGCTAAGTTCGCGTCTTGGCCGCAATGGTGCCTCATGCCTTAGGAAATTCCAGCTAAGGCCGCGACATTATGGTATCAGAGCGGGCAAGCACTTCGATCGAGCAGCGAAGGAACTTCACAACTTTGTCATGGCAAAGCATCATAGCGAATCAAGTAAGACGGGGCAAGCTGGGCCCTTGCCCCAAGCAGCCGTAGGTGGGTTGTATGTGCACACTCGCTCTCAGGCTGTTGGAGCCACTCAAGAGGAGCGCGACAGCGAACATGATGAGCGAGAAGTTGGCTACTCTCTGCGAGCGGAGGAGGTGCAATCTGGAGCGCCAACTGGGAAAAAGAGTCACAAGGAGAGACTCACAATGGTGAAAACCCGCTTGGATGTTCTTGAAGCGAGCATGAAGGAACTCTACCATAGCCAACAAAGGCTTGTTGGGGTGGAGAGCTCGCAAGAGGAAGTAGAGTCAAAGATCAATAAGGTCGAGGCCCTAGTCGACCGACTGTCTGATGACACCAAAGACTCCATGCAACACTTACAGGATGTTGTGGCAGAACTCACTTCAAAGGTGGCTATGCTCACAAGAGCACTAAATGCGGGAGGAAGCAACACCCGTGTTGCACCATCATAAAACTTGAGGGCACCCGAGCCTCATGGTTATGGAGGGGCCAAAGATGCCAAAAAGCTCAAGAATTTTCTGTTCGATATGGAACAATACTTTCGAGCTACGAGGCCCGATTCTGAAAATACCAAAGTTTCTATAGCAACAATGTATCTGAACGAAGATGTGAAACTTTGTTGGCGAACCCGTTGGGAGGAGATCCAACAAGGTCGGTGTCGGGTTGACACATGGGAGAACTTGAAGTGGGAGTTGAGAACTCAGTTCCTACAGGAGAACACAGAGTTCGTCGCAAGAAGGAAGTTGAGACAACTCTGCTAGAGTACCACCATTCGAGACTATATGAAATAATTTTCTGCACTAATGCTGGACATACAGGACATGTCTGAGAAGGACAAGTTGTTCAGGTTCCTCGATGGTTTGAAGCCATGGGCTCAATAGGAACTAAATCGAAGGAATGTCACCAATGTGGTTGGGGCAATTGATACTGCAGAAAGGCTCACCGACTTTGTTTCCTCCGAAGACCCAAGGAGAAGGAAACAATCTTCAGGCAATCGCCCTCCAAAACATTTTTTAGGGAAGGAGCTTAGGGGCGAACAAAAGAAGAAGAGTTCCCATAAAGGGCCAAGCCCGAAAGGCAAGGCCCCGAAACCTAGCGGATGCTTCTTGCACGGAGGGCCACACATGGTGAGAGAGTGCCCACAAAAACAGGCACTCAATACGTTAACAGCTTCCATCCACCCTCCCGAATCGTACAAGGGCAAGGCTCTCACTCTTAGTTTGAGTAGTTCTGAAGCCAACAGCGACGATAAGGAGTCACAAGGACCCCAGATGGGAGCCATGCGTTTGTTGACCGCCAAGCGGGGTCAAGTGGGGGAGAACCCGAAGACAAGGCAACAAAAAGCAGGAAGTTGTGAGCTAATGTATGTAGACATCAAGCTCAATGGCCAAACAACTCGTGCAATGGTGGACACGGGCATTACCCACAACTTTATAGCCGATCGATAAGCAAAGCGACTCGGGTTAATCTTGGAGAAGAGCCCAAGTCGAATGAAGGCGGTGAACTCGGAGGCCAGGCGAATCTCCTGATTAGCAAAGGGAGTTCCCATCAAGATCGGAACATGGAGCGGGAACACCAACATGATGGCGGTGCCACTGGACGACTTCCAACTAATTCTTGGAATGGAGTTCATGCACATGGCGAAGTTGGTGCCTATGCCGTTCCTAAACTCCTTGTGTATGATGGGAGGCGACGATCCCTGCGTAGTTCCTGTCTCTCGGAGAGGAACCAAGGAACCGCAACATATATCGACGTTACAACTAAAGAAAGGGGTGCGTAAAGGTGAATTAACCTTTGTTGCTATGATGAAGCTAGAGCCACTTGACGAGAAGGCCATTCAAGAACCTATTGTGGTGGCGAACATTCTAAAAGAGTTCAATGATGTTATGCCACCCAAGTTGCCGAAGACTCTTCCACCACGTAGGGGCGTGGATCACAACATCGAGCTGGAGCCAGGAGTGAAGCCTCCAGCGAGACCACCCTACCATATACCCCCGCCAGAGTTGACAGAACTCAGGAAGCAGTTAGGTGAACTACTAAGCGGTGGTCTCATCCGCAGCTCTAAAGCAACTTTCAAAGCTCCAGTTCTCTTCTAGAAGAAACAAGATGGGAGCCTCCGACTATGCGTCGATTACCGAGCCCTTAACAAAGTGACAGTGAAGAATAAGTATCCCATCCCGCTCATTGCGGACTTGTTTGACCAATTGGGCAAAGCTAAGTATTTCTCAAAACTCGACCTTCGGTCAGGGTATTGGCAGGTGCACATTGCTGAAGGCGACGAAGCGAAGACTACCTGTGTGACCAGGTATGGAGCGTTTGAGTTATTAGTGATGCCCTTTGGCTTAACCAACGCTTCGGCCACGTTCTGCACTCTCATGAACCAGCTATTCAAGGAGTATTTGGATAAGTTCCTGGTCGTCTACTTGGATGTTATCGTCGTCTACAGTCAAATGCTCGAGGAGCACGTCAAACACCTTCGGATAATTTTCAAGGTTCTCAGGGAGAACACTTTGTTCATGAAAAGGGAGAAATGCTACTTTGCTCAAACTGAGATCTTATTCTTAGGGCATCGAATCGATGATGGCTCCATTTGGATGGATAAGTCGAAGGTGCAAGCGGTTGCGGAATGGAGAACTCCAAAGAAGGTGCCAGAGTTGAGATCCTTGGTTTCGTCAACTACTATCGACGCTTCATAGTGGGATATTCGAAGCGTACAACTCCACTGACGGAGTTGCTGAAGAAGGAGCAGCCTTGGAAGTGGTCTGACAAATGTGAAATAGCATTTCAAGATCTGAAGGCTGCTGTTCTGGAAGAACCGGTGCTCAAATTGCCAAACTATGGAGAGCCCTTTGAAGTCCATACAAACACTTCAGACTTCGCTATTGGGGGAGTACTCATGCAGGAGGGTCATCCGGTGGCCTATGGGAGCCGGAAACTCAACAAGACCGAGCAACGGTATCTAGTGCATGAGAAGGAGATGACAACAGTGATCCACTGTCTACGAGTTTGGTGACACTACCTTCTCGGGTCGTGATTTATGCTGAGGATGGACAACATCGCTCTGAGCTATTTCCAAACTCAGAAAAAGCTCTCCCCAAAGCTGGTGCGATGGCAGGACTTCCTGGCTGAATTTGATATGGCAATGGAGTACAAGCCTAGGAAGGCGAATGTCGTGGCCGATGCGCTGAGTCAAAAAGTGAAATGCGTGAATGTCGTACAACTGGAGAGCAGAGGCCAAGCAAGTCAGTTGCACTCTAACTTCCTTTCCCGCTTCAAGGATAGACTGTATAGTGACCCCCAGGCAGTCATCCTAATGCAGCTCATCGAAGAAGGCAAGGCCCGATGATTTTGGGTCCAGGAGGGACTCGTGTACACAAAAGGGAATAGGGTTTATGTTTCTCGGGTGGACAATTTGAGGCGTGAACTCCTAAAAGAGTGTCACGATTTCCTTTGGGCTGGACACCTAGGTATTCACCGAACGTTAACTCTCGTGGAGAGGGCCTTTTACTGGCTAAAGATGGGGATTGATGTGGAGGAATATGTTTGAATGTGCCTCACTTGCCAACAAGACAAGGTGTGTTGGGAAATCCTTGGGGGCGACATCATATGTGCAGCGAAAGAACAAGAAAAACAAAATCCCCAATTCCCAAAGAGATGTTCGTCGTCGTGCAAAGATTGGTACGCAAAAATCCGCGAAAAATAAAATTGTGTATAGAGTAGATTGTGTTACCTAGGGAGATCGTATATCCCTGTTTCCTTGCAGATCCTTAGGAGAGGGTGAAGGAGGTCAAGCGTCCTCCTCTCTAGCGGTGATCCACACAGCAGGGTTGCGACGATGCTCCTCAAAACTCCAGACCTACTCTGAGGTGGAGATGGAGAGGAGAATAGGAAAAGGCAAACAAAAGCTCTCTAGCCCATGGGGCTCTGAATCCCTCCTATTTATAGAGGTCCCTTGTCAAATCCTAATGGGTCCTCCCCTAGTGGGTATTGGATCTGCATCCAATAAGACAAGGGCTCCGTCAGATATCTCATATTCGAACATTTATTCATCGCAATGCCTACCATATGTGTGTGACCCTCTAGGCCCAATATCGAGCTGACCGTGAGTCATACCTGTCAGAACTCCTTCTATCTCAGTGAATTATTATCTCTATAATAATTCACTCGACTCATCGACTACGGACGTACTAGGCCACTCTTTGTAGTAGTCCCCGAACGATCTCTGGGAATTCAATCCATTGGACCTGTCTGTCCTTAGTTACCGTGTGTACCTATAGTCCCTCATCCATCTAATATACCGGAGACCCGTATATCGAAAGCATGGTGTTGTCAAACCCACACGGTTTCTTCTCGAAGTCTCGCTCTAATCGGATTCTCAGGAGAACTCTTTTCTCTCAACCCGAATGACCACGCCGGGGATTTGTCTCGAGCAAGAAGACATGGGATATTCCTCTCATGACGAGAGTGGATGATCCTCTATCGACACTCAATAGCCCTCGTGAAGGTCGACTACCACTCCCAATGACCAGCTGTACTAGATCTGGGACAGCCAAACCTATAAGTTCGGTATCAAAGAGTGGAGCACTCATAAAGACATCCTTGGTGTCTCAAGTCTAAGGACCGAGATACACCACTAGGACTACGGAATCCTTTGTCGACAATAAGGCATCATCAACCATCCAAGCATTCCGTAAGAGGATCAATCGGTGAACTCATTCTCCAATGAGCACTTGTACAAGATATCCCTAGTGTCCCTACATAAGCAGCTATGAGACCCATTTGCATCCATCATATAGGCGGGTATACAAAGACACCGGTCTGTCCGGTTATCACGATATCCCTCTCGAGTAACCTATGACCGGGATTATTTAGGATATGTGTTTAAAGGTGAATCGATCTCACTATAGTGATCTCATCACGATCCGATTCCCATTGCACAAATCCAAGGACATCACAATATATGTATGCATTTATGCAATAGTTATAAAGTGATATATGCCAAAATATAATAAGCAAAAAGATTCTATATTAAGTCACATGTGCCATCACTCAAGTAATTGGCTTGCTGGGCACTTATGACTAGCAATCTCCCACTTGACCTAAAGCCAATCACCTATGTGTTTGATCCCCATCAGACCCCTGTGATGCTCAAAACAAATCTGAGACAACGGCTTTGTTAGTGGATCTACAATGTTATCTTCGGATGGAACTCTTTCCACTACTACATCTCCTCGGGTCACGATCTCTCTGATAAGGTGGAACCTCCTCATAACATGCTTAGATTTCTGATGAGACCTAGGTTCCTTTGCTTGAGCAATCGCCCGTTGTTGTCGCAATATAGGAGATCGGCTCTTACTCCCAAGACGACTCTCAAATCTGTGATGAACTTCTTCACCCAAACTCCCTCCTTTGCTGCATCTAATGCAGCAATGTACTCCTCCCTCGTGGTCGAAGTCAGCAGTGGTATCTTGCTTGGAACTCTTCAAAGACTGCTGCTCCTCCATTCAAGGTGTACACATACCCTGAATTGACTTGCTATCATCGATATCAGATTGAAAACTTGAGTCGGTGTAGCCTTTAACCTTAAGGCTATTACCTCCATATACTAGTAAAAGATCCTTAGTCCTTCTCAAGTACTTAAGGATACACTTTCTTGCTTTTCGGTCTCCAAGCACGGATTAAGCCACGATACTTGCTCGTGACACTCGAGCATGCGCTATATCAGGCCTAGTACATAGCATGGCATACATGATAGACCCTATTGCTGAGGCATAAGGTATCATATCCATGTTAAGCCCCTTTCTTTCCGAGTCTTTGGGGACATATTAAGAGAAAGCGATATCCCATGTCTCATCGGTATGAGACCTCTCTTGGAATTTTTCATGCCAAACCTTTTGACAATAGTTTCTATGTACTTGGACTGGGACAAGCCAAGCATCCTCTTGGATCTATCTCTATAGATTCTAATCCCCAAGATATAAGATGCTTCCCAGAGTCCTTCATGGAGAAGTGTCTAGATAACCAAGCCTTTCTTGTGGATAGCATTCCTATGTCATTCCCAATGATGAGGATGTCATCCACATATAACCACAAAAAAAGGTGATAGCGCTCCCACTTACCTTTCTGTATACACAAAGCTCATCTTCGTTCTTAGCGAAGTCATAAGATCGATTGCCTCATCAAATCTTATGTTCCAACTTAGGAAAGCTTGCTTTAGTCCATAAATGGATCTAAGCAACCTACACACCTTATCTAGGCAGTTCTTGGACACGAATCCCTCGGGTTGCATCATATACACCTCCTCCTCGAGGTTCCCGTTGAGGAATGCGGTTTTCACATCCATCGCCGGATCTCATAATCATAGTGTGTTGCAATAGCCAATAGAATTTTGATGGATTTTAGCATTGCTTCTGGTGAGAAAGTTTCGTCGTAGTCAACACCTTGCCTTTGACGATACCCCTTAGCCACTAGCCTTGCTTTATAGGTCTCTACCTTTCCATCTACTCCGATCTTTTCTTAAAGATCCACTTGCAAACCGATGGGTACAATACCTTCAAAGCATCAACTAGGTTCCAAACCTTATTGGAGTACATAGAATCCATCTCGGAATTCATGGCTTCTTTCCACTTCCCGGAGTCTATACTCATAATAGCCTCCTCGTAGGTCCGAGGATCAATATTTTCTACATCCTCTGCTCTAATTTATCCCACATATCTCTCGGGAGGATGGGACACTCTATCGGACACAAGTAAAGTTGATACTTGTGTATTAGGTACACGAACGGACTCGGTCAGAGTGGTGGTGCTTGAGCTTGGTTCTCCAACCTCGCTCAATTCTATCATTCTCCCACTGTCTCTGTCAAGAATGTGTTCCTTCTCAAGGAACACTACTCTCTTTAGCTATAAAGACCTTTTGGTCATCGAGATGATAGAAATAATACCCACAAGTTTCCTTGGGGTATCCCACAAATTTGCATTGCTCTCGTCCTTGATTCTAACTTATCGGGGTTGTGTCTTCTAACATAAGGGCAGCCCCGGATCTTAACAACCTTAAGATCGGGCTTCTTCCCTTTCCATATCTCATATGGTGTAGACACTACCGACTTAGTTGGAACTCTGTTCAGAAGGTAAGCTGCGATTTCTAGGGCATATCCCCGAATAAGATGGGTAGGTGGTGAAACTCATCATGGATGGTACCATATGTAATAATGTACGATTTCTCCTTCGAGGAGACACTATTGAGCTGAGGTGTATAAGGAGGTGTCCATTGGGATAATATCCCATGGTCCTTGAGGAACCTGAGTAAACTCTGCACTTAAGTATTCACCTCCTCGATCCGATCGAAGAGTTTTGATACTCTTTCGGTCACGGTTCTCCACCTCATTCTTATACTCTCTGAATTTCTCAAAGGCCTCAGACTTGTACTTCATTAAGTACACATATCCATACCTTGAGAAATCATCAATAAATGTAAGGAAGTAGGAGTAACCTCCAATGGCATGAGTTGACATGGGTCCACATACATCACTATGTATGAGTTCCAACAACTCATTGGCTCTCACTCCAGTTCTTCTAAATGGAGATTTGGTCAGTTTTCCACGAATGCAAGGCTCACAAGTCGCATATGACACATAGTCGAATGGATCTGGATATCCATCATTTAACAACTTTTGAATCCTTCTTTCATGGATGTGACCTAGTCTACAATGCCACAGGTATGCACTGTTCAACTCATCTCGTTTCCTTTTGGACATATTTACATTCATGATATGTGGAGTGATGTCTAACATAAATAAACCATTATGCAATGTTCCTTTCGTGATGATCTTATCATCTAATAATATCGAACAACCATTGTTCTCAAAAACAAATTTATATCCACTAACTGTTAAACATGAAATGGAGATAATGTTTTTGATAATAGAAGGAACAAAATAACATGCATCTAATGCAATAAAAGCTCCACTAGGCAGATGTAGGGCGACCTCGCCAACAGCTAATACAACAACTTTTGCTTCATTACCCATCTTGAGGTCCATCTAAGCCTCTCAGTAGTCTCCTAGGCTTGCCGAACCAGAACGAATTGCATATATGATAAGCACTACCAGTATCCAATACCCATGTGTTATCATAAGAGTCCCGACAAATGGAGACCGATCATGAATGTACCTGAAGCTTCATCAAGCTTTTGTTTAGCCCTTTCTGCAAGGTACTCTTTGCAGTTTCTCTTCCAATGCCCATCTTTACCACAGTGGAAGCAGCGGCCTTTGTCCTTTCTTTGGGTCTTTCTTAGCAACCTTTGCTTTACCTTGTTTGCCCTTGCCTTTCCCTTCTTAAGGGACCTTTTACGCTTTCTTTTCTTTCGGGTCTCACCAAAGTGTAGAGAACTGGCTTCTCTTTCTTAATAGTACTCTCTGCCTCCCTCAACATATTGAGGAGCTCCGGGAGAGTCACCTCAAGCTTGTTCATATTAAAATTCATTATGAACTGTGAAAAGGAATCTGGTAGGGGATGAAGCACAATGTCCACACACAAGTTATCCTCTAGGACCATTCCTAGACTGTGAGTTTCTCTATCCACTCAATCATCTTTAGGACATGGTTACGAACCGGTGTCCCCTCAGTCATCCTAGCGGAAAAGGCTCTTGGATATCTCATATCGTTGAGTCCTTCCCTGTTCCTCAAACAATTTTCGGACATGTAGGAGAATGGATCGGCATCCATCTTTTCATGTTGTCTCTGTAACTCTGAGTCATAGAGCCCAACATATAGCGAGCAAGAGTGGAGTCATCAATGTACTTTCACGTGGCGGCGATCTCATCCTCGCTTGCCCCTTCTTGGGCGTAGGCATCATCAGTATCAAGGGCGTACATGATTTTTCTCGCTGTGAGAACAATTCTCAAGTTACGGAGCCAATCCGTATAATTTGGACCAGTAAGGCGGTTGACATCAAGTATGCCATGTAAGGGATTTGAAAGCGACATTTTCTGAAAATAAAGATGTAGCAGAAATGAATAACATGCAGATTTTGCAAGAAATAAACTATCAAGATATGGACTTCTATCTTAATATGCTCCCACTATTTTACTAACGAGTCACGCGACACCCTCAGCACGTGAAACGGAAGTCTCCAATGAGACTTCTAGTGGGGATCAGGATCTAATCAGCGTCTTAGTGTAACCTCGAGGGACTCGACCAATCACACTAAGCCTAAAAGGTAGGCAACTTTTGCCGATCACAACTCCTTATGATTCCCATCTTGTTCGGCCTCCGAATCACCATGGCCTCGAGGGACTCGACCAACCATGATGCTCGGTTAAGTCAACACCTTCGTTACAAGATGAGTCTGATTTGATGATATACCCTCGAGGGACTCGACCAAGTATACCATGCCCTCAGGTCACCGGTGACATCTCTATGTCGTAAGCAAGATAGCGAATCACGATATAGGTGAGTCTCGAGGGACTCGACCAACTCAACCTACATCGGGATTTGGTTCCTACTTATAACGATGGAAGGCCACGTGGGTCAATCTAATTGCCTCACGTTTACCGACTAAATATTATCGAGAGATGTTTCTATGATTTGGTCTCCTAATATGACATGTCACACATATACATATTTAATATATATCTACATCGCATGCAAATATATATACATATCTAGTATGTGTATAAGCAATTATACCAGATGATCATGGACCACAACCTAATATGATTAGGCCCGAGCCAGTAGGCCGAATCACTCACATCAAGATCTATGTGTGCAACGGTGCATCTCCATGCCCTGTGATCGTCCATTTCGTCCTTGTCGGTTCCGTCGACATCTTGATGCATCTTCAAGCATCACGTTCGTCCGTCTCGTGGGTCCCGCTATCGCATCCACGCTCCCGCTGTGCCTCCTCATGTGATTACAACTTAATCATAGGCACGCAGGCCCGACAATAAACGAGAAATATAATGGAGGTTCGCAGACCTCAATAATAATAATCACAGGTACACACATCACACGGTCCATGATCATCCGTCCACACATCATACATCACATGTATAAATAATCATCATGTAGGACTACTAGATAATAATAAAAAAATAATAATAATCAACTAAAAATTTTAATTAATTAATATTTTCTGAAATCAGGGACATTATAGGGAATTTCTGAATTCATAGGGGTATTTTTGTAATTTCGATAAAAGACAAAAACTGGAATTTTTAAATTTCGAGGGGCAAAACTGTCTTTTGCCCAGAAAACCCTAATGCCCTTTCCCCTTTTCGCTGTTGCCGCCGTCGCCACCTGCCCGTGGCGGGGTAATGGCGGGAGAGCCTTTGCCCTTTGGCATGACGCATTGGCGGTATTTGTTGTCATGGTGGTGGATTATTTCGTCGTCGCCGCCTCCATGCGGTGCTATCCCACGGGCGACCGCCCTGTAGGGGTTTCGCCCATGCGGGGCAATGGGCGGCGCGCCACCCTCCCTCTAATGGCGGACGGCGGCTGTCTTGGCGGGCGGGCAAGAGACCGCCCTCGCCCATGATGCGGCACGCCCGCTTGCCGGCGCTGCCCGCTGGTGGTGGGCGCCTTCGCCGGCGCCGCCCTCAGCGGCGTTCTTGTCCCCCACTGACCGCCCGCTGGGGGGTTTTCGCCCATGGGAGGCGTGGCGGCGGCGCTAATCTGTCTGGCGCCCTCGCCGTCGTGGCCAGCCCCGCCGGCAGCAATCCTGCTGCAAGCAGGCCCCCGATCGGCTGCAGCAGACGCAGCCCCCGTGCTACCCGCCTTCGGCTGCACTGCACGTACGCAGATCGAGGTTAGCAACTGTTGCTGCCCTTCCTTGTTTTTGCGTCAACAATTTTGACGTCAAAATTTTTCCTAAACACAACACACGCAGTTCAAAACCAATCATTCACACGAGCAACCTGGCTCTGATACCACTGTTGGGAAATTCTTGGGGGCGACATCATATGCGTAGCGGAAGAACAAGAAAAACAAAATCTCTGATTCCCAAAGAGATGTTCGTCGTCGTGCGAAGATTGGTACGCAAAAATCCGCGAAACATGAAACTGCGTATAGAGTAGATTGTGTTACCTAGGGAGATCGTATATCCCTGTTTCCTTGCAGATCCTTAGGAGAGGGTGAAGGAGGTCAAGCGTCCTCCTCTCTAGCGGTGATCAACACAGCCGGGGTTGCGGACGGCGCTCCTCAAAACTCGGACCTACTCGAGGTGGAGATGGAGGAGGAGAATAGGAAAAAAGGCAAACAAAAGCTCTCTAGCCCATGGGGCTCTGAATCTCTCCTATTTATAGAGGGTCCTTGTAAAACCCTAATGGGTCCTCCCCTAGTGGGTATTGGATCTGCATCCAATAACAAAGGGCTCGTCGGATATCTCATATTCAAACCTCTATTCATCGCCAATGCCTACCATATGTGTGTGACCCTCTAGGCCCAATATCGGCTGGCCGTGAAGTCATACTTGTCAAAACTCCTTCTAACTTCGGTGAATTATTATCTCTGTAATAATTAAGCTCGACTCATCGATCTCTGGGACGTACTAGGCCACTCTGCCAGTAGTCCCCAGACGATCTGAGGAGAATCCAATCCATTGGACCTGTCGTCCTCGATTCTGGTGTACCTATAGTCCCTCATCCATCTAATATACCAGAGACCATATATCGAGCATGGTGTTGTCAGACCCACACGGTTTCTTCTCGAGTCTCGCTCTAATCGGATTCTCCCAGAGAACTCTTTCTCTCTCAACCCGAATAACCCTGGCCAGGGATTTGTGTGAGCAAGAACACATAGGATATTCCTCTCATAACGCCGAGAGTGGATGATCCTCTATCGAAACTCAATAGCCCTCGTAATGTCGACTACCACTCCCAATTACCAGCTGTACTAGATCTGGGACAGCCAAACCTATAAGTCTGGTATGAAAGAGTGGAGCACTCATACAGGACATCCTTGGTGTCTCAAGTCTAAGGACCGGATACACCACTGGGGACTCTGGAATCATTTGTCGATAATAAGGCATCATGAACCATCCAGCATTCCGTAAAAGCGGATCAATCGGTGAACTCATTCTCCAATGAGCACTTGTATTGTATCCCTAGTGTTCCTACACAAGCAGACTATGAGACCATTTTGCATCCATTATATGGGACGGTATACAAAGACACACCGGTCTGTCGGTTATCACGATATCCCTCTCGAGTAACCTATGATCGGGATTATTTAGGATATGTGTTTAAAGGTGAATCGATCTCACTATCGTGATCTCATCACGATCCGATTCCAATTGCACAAATCCAAGGACATCACAATATATGTATGCATTTATGCAATAGTTATAAAGTGATATATGCCAAAATATAATAAGCAAAAAGATTCTATATTAAGTCACACGTGCCATCACTCACGTGATTGGCTTGCTGGGCACTTATGACTAGCAAGGTAGAACAACGAAAGCCGGTGGGACTTTTGGAGCCGTTACCCATACCAGAAAGGCCGTGGGAGAGCATTTCTTTGGACTTCATATCAAGCTTGCCACTTGTAGGGAGACTCGGATCGATACTCATGTTGGTCGATCAGTTTTCAAAGTATGCAACTTTCATTGCTGCTCCCCTACACTGTTCAGTAGAAGAGGCGACCAAGTTGATGATGAAGGATGTGGTGAAGTATTGGGGAGTCCCGCACAATATCATCAGTGATCGAGACGCTCGGTTCTTGGGACGATTCTTGACCGAGCTATTCAAATTATTGTAGTCAAAGTTATACTTCTCCACAAGCCTCCACCCCCAAATGGATGGCCAGACTGAAATGATAAACTCGCTCTTGGAGCAATATCTTCGGTACTACGTGAGTGCCAACCAACGAGATTAGGTGAAGTTGTTAGACATTGCCCAATTCTCCAACAACTTGCAGCGGAGCTCTGTGTCCAACAAGAGCCCCTTCGAGATTATTACAGGATAACAACCGTCAACTCCTCACACCATGGCGATTGGGTATACTGGAAGTAGTCCGTCAGCTTACCACTTCGCAAAGGAGTGGCACCGAAATGTAGATATTATGCGGGCTTACTTGGAGAAGGTGGCAAGAAGAATGAAGAAGTGGGCAGACTTGAGAAGGCGACCGCAAGAGTTCAAGGTCGGCAATTTGGTGTTGGTAAAGCTTCAACCAGCATCACTCCAATTCTTCAGGAACAAAATCCACAAAGAATTAGTACGCAAGTATGAAGGGCCCTTCCCAATTATCAGCAGGGTAGGCAACATCTCCTACAAGTTGTAGTTGCCTGTATGGTTCAAAATTCATAACGTTCTTCACGCCAGCAACCTAAAAGCCTACCACTCGAATCCACAAGATGCTTCCCAAAGTGTTCCAACTTGGCTATCTCCCACCACTGCCTCCTACGAGAAGCGAGTTGAAACCATTCTGTGGACCGTAAGATAAAGCTACCCAATGGAGCTGAGTAGACAGAGTACTTGGTGAAGTAGCGAAAGCTTCCCCGAACTGAAGCCAGTTGGAAGCTTGAAGATGCCCTATGACATGAAGAAGCAATCATCAACAACTACTAACAAGCATCGACGAGGGCGTCGATAGTTTAAGTGGGGGAGAATGTCACGAACGGTCGTCGCGCACTCGCAACAACTCCGTTTAACGAATCGTTCGTCGCTCACACCTACATGTATAGCTTTTTGATAGCATATTTTTGTCTTGGTTTTGGGTCATTTTTTTTGTAAAAATATAAGTTCAAATAAGCTGTAGTGTTACAAAGCGATAGCTCACTGAATCGAGCAAAACAGCCCAAAATAGCTCTATTTTCATGTGTCGCGGGCTGATTTCTGGAATCTGCCTCTGCTCACCAAAACGTCAGCCATCTCAGCCCCTTGGAACCCCCCGTGGCATAGGGCTGGATGGAGCATTGGTATAGTATCGGGCGTTGAACACTCCTTCGCAAGTTTGCACGTTGCCTTGACGGGAACTTGTTGTCGTTCTCTGGATTCGGTGAGCAGCTGTTTGTGGGCTTGCAACTATTCGTTCAACCTTCTAAAGTCCTTGTTTCCCCCCTCTCCATCTTTTCTCTTCTGCACACAAGGTGTTTGCTGAATTGCTTATAATGCTTCCCCTCTTTTCGCGAGACGTTGGGAATTGTCCGTCACTTGTTCTTTCGAACTAATCAACTTTCTGTTTTACAGGTCCTTCAGGACCTATGAGAGGTTGCAAGTGGGCTGATCTTTATGGAGCAATATTACAAGGGCAAAGCGTGACTTAGGCAATGCAAGCTAAGTTCTCGTCTTGGCCGCAAGGGAGCCTCACGCCTTAGGCAATTCCAGCTAAGGCCATGACAGCCTGGCACCTTGCTAGGGGCGTTACAACTGCCTAGACTGGCGGTACCACCGCCTAACACAATCTCGAAGACTATGTCATGATGGTGAGACTTCTT
This sequence comes from Musa schizocarpa, assembly GCA_900464855.2. NCBI lineage: Eukaryota > Viridiplantae > Streptophyta > Magnoliopsida > Zingiberales > Musaceae > Musa > Musa schizocarpa. Next base: position 6,488,389 of record LS990916.1, read on the forward strand.
GGGGCACTGTTTGGGCCTCTTATTGGGCCCAACACAGTCCTTACATGGGCTTAGTTAGCTCCTAATTGGGTTGACTCAAATCTAAACCCAATTACATGCTAATTACAATTCCTAAGACATAATCTAAGCTAAACAAGTCTGTAAGTCTATTCTTCCGGCGAGCTTCCAACGATCTTTCGGCGAACTTCCGATAATCTCTCAACAATGTTCCGGCAGACTCCCGGCAAGCTCCTGGACTTCACGACGATCTTCTTGGTGAGTTTTGATGAGCTTCTCTGGCAAGCTCCGAGACTTCTCGACTGGTTCTGCCATAACTTCCGACGAACGTCCGGACTTCCGACGAGCTCTCGAACTCCCAACGAAATTGTGTCCTTGACTCTAGGACTTCATTTTGCTTCATGCCTTGCTATTGTAGTTAATCTTGCACATGTAAAACACAAGTCGATCTAGACAATTAATACTAACCATTAATCAAGTTGTCCAGCATGTCATTGGTCCCTCAACGCTTCGTCCGATTCTTTGGCGCATCATCCTCTCTTGTGGCCTATTGCCCAATCAGCTAGTTGACTCCGCAACTCCGATATCCTTAGCGCAATATCTGCTCTTCTTGGCCCAATGCCTGAATCCATGACCTGAAGCCTTCTGTCGATATGTCGATCGTTTCTCCAACTCGACGTCCAATCTTCTAACATGTTTTCTCTAGAATAACATGATTTTTCCTACTTTAGTTATCTTATCCTGATCGAAGCATCTTGCGTCACTCAAAACATAGATTAAAACATAAATAATTATAAATTAGTTTCATCATTAAAATCCGAGATTCAACAACTACCACCTAGAAGATTGTGTCTGGGCAGTACTACCACCCAAACTAGTGGTACCACCACTTGACATAGTCTCGAAGACTGTGCCATGATGGTTTCACCTGTTTGGTCACTTTTTGGGCCTTTCACTTGGCCCAATACATCCCAAACTTGGGTCACTAGATGGGCCTTTCACTACTACGAAATTTTGTTTTTTTCAATAAAAGGTGGAATATCTTGGGCATATTATATTATAGGAAGGCTACTACCATAAGTTCATGAAAAACTATGGAAAGATCAGTGCACCACTTACTTTCTTGCTAAAAGAATATGCTTTCTAATGGTCAAACAAAGCCACTATCGTCTTCGACGAACTTAAAGTCGTAATGACGATAGCGCCCGACTTCGTCAAGACTTTTGTTATTGAAGCTGATACCTCCGGAGTTGGAAATGGTGCTGTACTAATGCAAGATAGCCGCTCCCTCACTTATGTGAGTAAAGTGTTATCTCATTCCCATCTCAAGATGACTATTTACGACAAGGAGATGCTTGCGATTGTGCATATGGTGGCCAAGTGGAGACCGTACTTGATCAGACGACGCTTTCAAATCAAGGCCGACCATAAAAGCCTAAAATATTTCTTGGAGCATATGATATCTTCCCCCGAGCGACAAAAATGGATAACAAAGCTTCTTGGATATAATTATGAAATAACTTAGAAAAAGGGGAAAGAGAATGTTGTTGCAGATGCACTTTCGCGGCTACTAAAGCAAGCTGAATTTTCAGTTGTTTCACTTCTGACTAGCGACTTCCTTAAGGATATTAAGATGGAATGGTAGGAAGATCCAGATACTAGTAGATCATAAAAAAATTGAAGGAAGCACCAAGCTCCATGGCTCATTACAGTTGGGACTGAAAAGAATTGCACTATAAGGGACACATTGTGCTTGTGCCAAATTCTACTTGCATCTTCACGAGTAGATTTTGGACAGAGTTATTCTAGATGCAGGGCACTAAATTGAAAAGGAATACGACGTATCACCCACAAACCAATGGCCAGATGGAAGTAGCGAACAGGTGCTTGGAGACAGCCTAAAGCCATCCACCAAATATGACTACCCAAGGAAAACACCCAACTCAATCGAGCGCCATTATTGATCGACGGATCGTAACCCGACGACGACGACCCACTACTAAAGCGCTAATACAGTGAGCAAACTTACCAGTAAAAGGTGCCACTTGGGAGAACTATGACGACTTGAAGATTAAATTCCCATAGTTCATGAAATCTTAGCCTCGAGGACAAGTCTAATTTGAAGAGGGCAGGTCTGTTAGGACTCTAGTTAGGAGAGTCATAATAGAGAGGGGTATTCATATAAAACCTACCTAAGCCGACCCCTATTAAAGAGTTGAAGAGGCCGGCTAGGGTTAGAAGGTTGTTTCTTAGAGAAGAATTAGGAGTTGTAAAGGAATAAGAGTTTTGAGTAGGAGTCTAATTAGGAGTTGGTGAGAAGTAAGAGTCTTGAGTAGGAGTTTTGTGTCAAATTCTACTTGCATCTTCATGAGTAGATTTTAGATAGAGTTATTCCAAATGTAGGGCACTAAATTGAAAAGGAGTATAACGTATCACCCACAAACCGATGGCCAGACGGAAGTGGTGAATAGGTGCTTGGAGACAACCTAAAGCCATCCACCAAATATGACTACCCAAGGAGAACTCCCAACCTAGTCGAGCGCCATTATTGATCGATGGATCTTAACCCGATGATGATGACCCACTACTAAAGCACTAATACAGTGGGTGAACTTACCAACAAAAGGTGCCACTTGGGAGAACTATGATGACTTGAAGGTCAAATTCCCAGAGTTCATGTAATCGTAGCCTCGAGGACAAGTTTGATTTAAAGAGGGCGGGTCTATTAAGACTCTACTAGCTAGAGTCCTAATAGAGTGGGGTATTCATGTAAAATCTACCTAAGCCGACTCCTATTAAAGAGGTGAAGAGGCCGGCTAGGGTTAGAAGGTTGTTTTTTAGAGAAGAATTAGAAGTTGTAAAGGAATAGGAGTCTTGGGTAGGAGTCCTATTAGGAGAGTTAGGATTTAGAAGCCCTATAAATAGCTAGATATTCATCCACTTTTGATAAGCAATAGATGAATCTTTTCTACAACCTTTGAGTAGCAATTTGGAGGAAGGAACCCCTATAGAGTTCTAAGGAGGCTGATCCCCTAAAAAGATCAACCCAAAGCTTAGAATATGCAAGGGTTCTAATATTTCATAAAAAAATTTCCAATATAAACTACTGATATTTTAGTCCAAACTACTAGATGCACTACAGAATTTCAATCGCATAGCACTGTTTGTTTGATCCTGCTACTATGTTTTTTCTATCAAAATCTCTATAAAATTTTTATGACAGCTTTGACACTTCCTAACTACAGATTTTTCTTTGGTTTTGTTAAAAAATTCCTAATATAAACCACTGATCTTTTACGTCTAAGCTACTAGATGCATTACAAAATTATAACCGCATAACACAGTTTGTTTAATCTTGCTACTGCATTTTGTCTGTCCAAATCTCTATGAGATTTTTATGATAGTTTTGACACTTCCTAATAGCGAATTTTCTTTTGGTTTCATCAAAAAATTCTCAATATAAACTACTGACCTTTTACGTCCAACTGCTACACTTCAGACATAAAAATCTTCTACAGTACCTTTCTATGATCCTTAATTTTTCCGAACCTTCCACCACCCTATGCCATTAACCCATCAACAGAAAAAAGAAAGGGACATCTCTGATCTACAAGCATATGCTATGGCTTCTGAAGATCCAATTGATGCCAAATTTAAAGCATGGGAATCTCGGATTGAATCGCGGCTTGAATCGTGCTTGGAGGTCAAATTGCGTGCTTTGTTTTTAAAATTCAGAATTGGACAACCGCCGAGTCCAACCAAATTTCAGTAAGGAGAGAGTTCAGAGAGGCCTCTAGAGAAGGAGGGATAGTCTTTGGACATGCTTTAGCCACGCATGAGGGTGGACTTCTCGCGATGGGAAGAAGGAGACCTAGTGGGGTGGATTTTGCACGTCGAACGTTACTTTCACTACTACCAAACGTCAAATGATGCTATGGTAGAAATTGCTGTCATCCACCTTAAAGGAGATGCTATTCAATGGTACAATTGGCTAGAATATAATCATGGGGCTCCGACGTGGAATTAGTTTAAGAATGCACTACTGAATCATTTTGGACCTACGGAGTATGAAAATATCGATGGCCAACTCGCAAAGATTCGAAAATCTCTACGATTCAAGAGTATCAAACCAGGTATGAGAAGCTATGCTACCTTGGTCATGATTGGACTGATTGTCTATTATTAGAAACATTCATCGAAGGACTCAAGCCAGAAATAAAAGGGGAGGTTAAGGTGTGGTAGCCCCGTACTGTGACAACTACGATTTCTTTCGTCCGAATATAAGGAGAACAACTCAACCAAGATGCTCGAAGGATGAGAACCTCTCCTAGACCCATGGCATATAAACCTCCTTCTACTCTCAGTCGTCCTTCACTGCCAAAACAATTGACAAGAGAAGAACTACGTGACTGATCAGCAAAGGGTCTTTGTTGGCATTGCGACGAGCCATGGAATTGCGATCATCGCTGCAAAAGGGGCCACCTCCTACCGATTAAATATCTTGAAGACATAGAGGAGGAGGTCCAGGAGTATGAGGAAGAGGTCATGTATGAAGAACAGTGGCCGATCGATATTATGATTCATGCCCTTGTCGGTTACGCGAACCCGTAAACGATGAAAGTGGGAGGACTTCAGAAGCAACAACCTATCACCATTCTTATTGACACCGGGAGCACTAATAATTTTATGAACAGCAAGGTTGCTGTTTTGATGGCTTTACCTATCGAGAACTACAGTAGGTTTGACATTAAGGTCACCAATAGACGAATTTTGAATTGTGATCACAAGTGCCCGCGGGTGAAACTATTGCTACAGGATCAAGAGATAATTATAAATTTCTTCCTCTTCCCTCTTGATGATTATGAGGTCGTACTCAGTATCAAATAGTTGATAACATAACATGATGTTTCCTAGAATTTTATGAAACTAATTATGAAATTTTACAGTAAGGGGAAACATGTGATACTACACGGGAAATATGAGGGTGACGTAACAATGATTTACACACAATGAATAGAGAAGGTTTTGCACAAAGCATACAACAGCATTTTAGTACAACTTAAGTAGCAAACTAAGGGAGAGCCAACAGAATTTGAAGATCCAAACCTACTTCCTTTGCTTGCTGAATTTTTAGATATCTTTGACGAACCACGCAACCTACCTCCTACCCATCGGCATGATCATTGTATACCGATTCTTTCGGGCAAACCTCCAGCAAATACTCGGCCATATCAGTATACACATCTCCAGAATGATAAAATAGAATAGATTGTAAAAGAGATGCTCCAAACAGGAGTTATTCGGCCAATTGCAGCCCCTACTCTTCACCAATGCTCCTCGTACGAAAGAAGGACGGAACATGGTGAATGTGCGTTGATTACCAAGCACTTATTGGCATAATCATCAAGGAAAAATACCCTATTCAAGTAGTAGATGAATTATTTGATGAATTAAAGGGAGCACAAGTCTTTACAAAGCTAGACCTTCGATTCAGGTATCATCATATATGAGTGTGCAAAGAATACATACTGAAAAGTGCCTTTCGAACACACAATGACCACTACGAATTTTTGGTAATACCCTTTGGTCTCACCAATGCTCCCTCCACCTTCTAGAGCCTTATGAATGATATTTTCTAGAACTATCTTTGTAAGTTTGTACTAGTTTTCTTCAACGATATCCTTATTTACAGCCCTTCTCTTGAAAGTCATTTTCAGCACTTACGACTTGTTTTTGCGATTTTGCGAGAACATGTTCTTTTTGTCAAAAAATCAAAGTACAGCTTTCCTTAATAGAAGGTGGAATATCTTAGGCATATCATATCAGAGAAAGGAGTGACGGTGGACCCCTCCAAAGTTGAAGCAATGCAGAACTAGCCGACCCCAAGGAACACAAAATTGCTACACGACTTTCTCAGTTTAACAAGCTACTACCGCAAGTTCATGAAAAACTATAGAAAGATCAGTGCACCCCTTACTTTCTTGCTAAAAAAAGATGCTTTCCAATGGTCCAACAATGCCACCATTGCCTTAGAAGAACTTGAAGCTGCAATGATGACAATGCCCGTACTAGCGCTACCTGACATCGGCAAGACTTTTGTTATTGAAGCCGATGCCTCCGGAGTCGGAATTGGTACTATACTAATGCAAGATGGCCACCCCCTCACTTATACCACTAAGGCATTATCTTCTTCCCATCTCAAGATGACCATTTACAACAAGGAGATGCTTACGATTGTGTATGCGGTGACCAAATGAAGATCGTACTTGATCGGGTGACGCTTTCAAATCAAGACCAACTATAAAAGCCGAAAATATTTCTTGAAACATAAGATATCTTCCCCCGAGCAGCAAAAATGGGTAATAAAGCTTCTTGGATATGATAATGAAATAATGTACAAAAAGGAGAAAGAGAATGTTATTGTAGATGCGCTTTCATGGCTACCCGAGCAAGCTGAATTTTTGGTCGTTTCACTTCTGACCAGCAACTTCCTTAAGGATATTAAGAGGGAATGGAAAGAAGATCCGAAGAATAATAAGATCATAAAAAATTGGAGGAAGCACCAAGCTCCGTGGCTCATTATAGTTGGGACCCAAAAGAATTGTGCTATAAGGGACGCATTGTGCTTGTGCCAAATTCTACTTGCATAAAGACCATCATTCAAGAGATGCATTCCACACCTGCGGTCAGGCACTCCGACTTCCTTAGAACATATAAGAGAATTTTATAAATTTTTTATTGGATAGGGATGAAAAATATTATTACTAAATTTGTGGCACAATGTGATGTATGTCAACGATATAAAGGTGAGAGTGGCAAGCCCCGGAAAGCAGCAAACTCTACCTATCCCAAACTTAATATGAACTGATATATCAGTGGACTTCATCGAAGGGCTTCCCTCATCACAAGAAAAAAGTACAATTCTTATCGTGGTTGATCGCCTTACAAAGTATGCTCATTTTTGCGCTGTTCATAATCCCTACACTGCTTCTAGTATTGCTCGAATCTTTATAGAGAATATTATAAAATTATATGGGATGCCGAGATCTATTATAAGTGATAACGATAGGGTCTTCACAAGCAGATTTTGGATAGAGTTATTCCAAATGCAGGGCACTAAATTGAAAATGAGTACTACATATCACCTACAAACCGACGACCAAACTGAAGTAATGAACAAGTGCTTGGAGATATACCTTAGATGCTTCACTAGTGACAGGCCAAAAGAGTGGACAAAGTGGCTTCCCTGGGCCGAGTGGTGGTATAATATAATTTATCATTTATCCACAAAATATTCTCCCTATGAGGCTATGTATGGCTGACCTCCCCCTGTGATCCCAAAATATATGTTGGGTACCTCTAAAGTAGAACAAGTAGATAAAGAACTATAGGACATAGACAAAATGCTAAAGTTACTAAAAGATAATCTCACTGCAGCCCAAGCAAGGATGAAATAGTAATATAATCAACACAAAGGCAAAAGAGAATTTTCAATAGGTGATTGGGTCTTCCTACGACTCCAGACATACATGCAAACATCAATCTAGACTAGAGCATCTATGGAGCTTTCACCTCGGTTCTATAGACCCTACCAAATTTTGGAGCACATCAGAGCAGTAGCATACAAATTAGATTTACCCGCTAGCTCCTGAATCCATCCAATCTTCCATGTGTCATGTTTAAAGTTTAAACTGGGAGAAAACGAGATAGCCCAAAGCCATCTACCAAATATGACTACCCAAGGAGAACTCCAGACCCAACTGAGTGCCATTATTAATCGACGGATCGTGACTCAATGACGATGACTCACTATTGAAGTGTTAATAAAGTGGGCAAACCTACAAGCAACATATGTCACTTAGGAGAACTATGACGACTTGAAGATCAAATTCCTAGAATTCATGGATCGTTTGTCTCGAGGACAAGGCTGATTTGAAGATGGCGGGTCTATTAGGACTTTAGATAGTAGAGTCCTAATTGAATTTTATTGAAAGAGGTATTCATGTAAAACCTACTTAGTTGAACCCTATTAAAGAGGTGAAGAGGCCGACTAGGGTAAGGGTTAGTTGGGAGGTTGATTCTTAAAGTAGGAGTCTTATTAGGAGTTGGTTAGAAGTAGGAGTCTTGAGTAAGTGTCCTATTAGGAGTTGGGGTTTAGAAGCCTTATAAATAGTTATGTATTCATCCTCTTTTAACAAACAATAGATGAATCTTTTTAACAGCCTTTGAGCAGCAATATGGAGGAAGGAACCCCTATAGAGTTCCAAGGAGGCTGATCCCCTAAAGAGATCAACCCTAAGCTTAGAATCCACTAGGGTTCTATCATTATACTCTCTAAATATCTCAAAGGCCTCGGACTTTTATTTCGTCAAGTACACATGTCCATGGCTTGAGAAATCATCAATAAAAGTAATAAAGTATGAGTAACCACCAATGGCATGAGTTAACATGAGTCCACATACATCACTATATATGAGTTCCAATAGCTTAGTGACTCTCTCTCCAGTTCCACTAAATGAAGAGTTAGTTAGTTTTCCATGAAGGCAAGGTTCGCAAGTTGCATATGACTCATAGTCGAATGTGTCACATCTTAGATTTTTTTTATTTTTTTTAGATCATATCTTTCTATATATTCAGAGCCAAGTAGATAAACATTACTTTATTCATCATTTATAAACATTTATTACCATTCATTTATTCATCAAATCATAAGTAGAAAAGTAAACATAGTGATGTTAACTTCAAGAATCATCCAAGTGACTCTATCTAGCGGTAGAAGAAGGTTCGCTCTCTATTGGAATATGAATTAGTACTAGAGGGAGGCTACTCTGAAAATAAAAAATAAAAGAAAATTCAGCAACACTGAGTAGGAACCAAAAGTCAACTTAAAATGAATACTTGATAAAAAGTCAATCATCGTATTGGCGTATATCCAATGCCCGAAGGAGCACTCCCCCAACAGCGGATGGAGAGGCTTTATTATATGAGATGAGTTTGTGTTCTCCAAACACTAGATGGAGGCAGACTCATATCGCACTCCTAATAGTTGATGATGTGCTGTCCCTCACCCTCTAAAGTGGGGATACGTTCCTACCAACATTGGATGGAGGAACCATCCAACTACCATGTCTAACAGCCCGCTAATCCTTGAAGGGAATCACCATACTTGATCTCGGCAGAGAAATAACATAATGTCACACTAGTCATGTCTATATCGAGATGAAATAACACATTTAAAACATCTCTTTCAAGTATCACCAATATCAAATAATATAATTTAGCCCTCAATTGACTTGAATCCTAATTCAATCGATCCAATTGAACTTGATTTACTAGAACCTAATAGAACCGATCTTTAATCCTTATTTAACTGGATTTGAACCACCATAGACTTGTAAAATTTGGACTAGATTAGGTTCAATTTAGGTTAAACTGACTTGAATATGTTAATCAATTTGGAATCACCATAAATCGATCTAGACTAATCATGCCTAGTTTAGTTCAATCAATATTTGGGCTCAAATCCAACAATAATATTGGGTTAGGCTAGGCTAGCCCATATATTAGTCATGTGCATTACACATGACTGGGCATGCATCACACTAGGTTGGCCCGACCTTGGCCCATGGACTAGTCATGTGCGTCGTATATGATCGCCCATGATGGTTGGGCTGAGTTAGCCTATGGGCCAAGGCTAGACTCGTGGGTTGGGCTTGGCCTACGGGTTGGGCTTGGTTTGCTGATTGGGCCTGACCAATGGGTTGTCGCTTGAACTATGGGTTGGGCTTAGCTTGTGAGCAATTTCAATCCAATTCATATCCAATTTCATACCACAACATATATTCACTAACAATTATATAAACAAAAAAAACATAATAATACATTAAAAGATAAGATTATGAGATACGTTTTAATATAAGGAAATAATCTTCTAAATTAAAAAAGAATTAGAAATTATACTTTCAACACATATATAATTTCAACATATTCTAGTCAAATAAATTTTAAATAATTCATAATAGCACATTTTAAATTTCAGATCAAAGAATATGAAAAATTTTAGATAACATATTTTAATCTAACAAAAATTTTAATCTAAATAAGATTAAAGATAAGGTGTAATGCTTGGAAATAATATATATTTAATACATAAAATATGTAAATTTTTAACATGTTTAAATCTAAAAATAAAACTCTTAAGCAGCGGTCAAAGAACATTATAAAAACTTCAGTTGATAGATTTTAATACAACAATAAAAATTTTGACATTTAAAGAATCGATAAATATTTTCAAACCACAAAACTTTCAACATTTAAATAATCAAAATAAATACTAAAACTTTTATTGTCAAGAAAGGAAGGGAAACCTATCTCTAATTGGTAGGTTGTAACTCCTTGTTTCTCCCGTTGTTGGGCTCAACTAGGTGAGGAACGAATAAGAGAAATCCCTCCCTTTAAATAGGAGGAGATGAGTCTCCATTAATAAAAATTTATTTTAATTTTTTATATTTATTTAATATAAATTATTTTTATTTAATATACTAACAAATATGATATCACCCTATTTGGAATACTTAATAGTTATTTCCTAATTTGTAATAGCAAAAAAGGAAATAGATTAAGATTTCCTAAATTAAAATGGCAAATAAGAAAAAAATTAATTCATAATTTAACTATTTGATTTGATTACATTTCTCCCCTCCTATAGGAAATTTGATTCGCAAATTTAGCTCACCCTAATAGAATAGATGAGGATACTGCTCTCGCATATCTTCTTCTCTTTCTCATGTTACCTCTTGGTCTGAATGGTGTTACCAACAAATCTTTACCAAAGGTACAATTATATTCCTTAGAACATATTCTTTCCTTTCCAATATCTAGGTTAGTTGTTCTCTAAAAGTGGCATCATCTCTTAGTTGTAGAGGTTGGTAAGATATGACATGTGATGAATCCCTGATATATCTCCGAAGCATAAACACGTGGAATACAATATGAATGTTAGCTAAAGTTGGGCGCAATGCCAATCTGTATGCCATAGGCCCAACTTTTTGTAAGATCTTAAACGGGCCAATGAATTTCGGGGCTAACTTTCCTTTTTGACTAAACCTCATAACTCCCTTGGTTGGTGACACTTTTAAGAAGACATGCTCATCAACTTCGAACTCTATATCTCTTCGCCTTCGATCTACATAACTTTTATGATGACTTTGAGCTGTTAATAATCTTTGGCATATAATTTGAACATTATCAGCATCTTTTTAAATTAATTGAGGTCATAAAAGCTTTTGTTCTCCTACCTCATCCCACTATATAGGTGACCTGCACTTTTTTCTATAAAGAGCTTCAAATGGAGCCATCTGTATGCTAGAGTGGTAACTATTATTATAAAAAAAACTTAATTAGGTGCAAGTGCATATCCTAACGCCAACCAAAGTCCAAAGTATATGCTCTTAAGTGATCTTCAAGAGTTTGTATTGTCATTTTAGATTGGCCATCAGTTTGGGGGTGAAAAGTTATACTAAACTTTAACTATGTGCCCAAAGATTTTTTTAGACTTCCCCAAAACTTAGAGGTGAATCTTGGGTCTCTATCTGAGATAATGCTAATCGATACCCCATAATATCGAATAATCTCCTTAATATATAAGCTTACTAGTTTATCCAATGAATACTTCTTGTTAACAAGGAGGAAGTGAGCAAATTCAGTAAGTCTGTCTACTACAACCCAAATTCCATCATATCCTTTCGTAGTCTTGGGTACTCCTATCATAAAATCCATAATGACTTATTGATATTAAATTGGGTAGTCTTGGGTAATCCTTTCGTAGTCTTGGGTAGTCTTGGGTAATCCTATCGAATAATCTCCTTAATATATAAGTTTACTAGTTTATCCAATGAATACTTCTTGTTAACAAGGAGGAAGTGAGCAAATTCAGTAAGTCTGTCTACTACTATCCAAATTCCGTCATATCCTTACCCAGCTTTTTATACCACGCTACTAGTAGTTTTGGCGTAAATCTCGATACATCTCAGTAGTCCCAGGATAGATATTAAATTTTGATCTGTGTGCCTCCTCCAATAATTACATCTTTACTAGATGGCTTTTAAGAACACAAAGTCTATTATGGAATGTAATAGAACCATCTTCGGCTTCAAAGAATTCAGGTGATCCTTGAGCTATCTCCTTAACTACCATATGAAGATATGCATATTCTTTCTGACCTTCTTTAACCTTTATTTGTCTCCGATAAAAGTTTAAGTTTTAAGTTTGCCAACTCTGTCATCATAGAATTCCTTTGAATATTCAAATAGACTACAAGACTAGAGGTATTTCTACTTAAGGCATTAGCAACTACATTAGCCTTCCTAGTATGATAGTTGATATTAAAATCATAATCCTTTAGAAATTCCAACCATCTTCTTTGTCTTATATTTAAATCTTTTTGTGTGAAAATATATTTGAGACTCTTATGATTTGTGAAGATTTCAAAAGTTTGTCCATAGAGATAATACCTCCAAATTTTTAGTGCAAAAATGATAGCTACTAGCTCTAAGTCATGAGTAGGATAATTCTTCTTATGAGGCTTTAATTGCCTAGACGCATAAGCAACTACCCTCTCGTTTTGCATTAGAATACAACCAAGCCCTTGTAGTGAGGCATCGCTATACACTATGAAACTTTCTCCCTATGAAGAATCAACAAGATAGGAGCACTAGTTAATTTCTTCTTCAATTCTTGAAACTTCGTTGACAATTATCATCCCGCACGAACTTTATATTCTTTTATGTCAACCTAATCAATGGTGCTACTATTTTTGAAAAGTCTTTTACGAATCTTCTATAGTAGCCAAACCCAAGAAGATTTTAATCTTTGAAACATCAGAAGGCTGCTTCCATTTTAACACAGCTTCAATCTTGTGAGGGTCAATAGATATACTAGTACTCAAAATTACATGACCGAGAAACATAACTTCATTGAGTTAGAAATTGCACTTGCTTAATTTGGCATATAATTTTTCTTGTCTTAGGACTTCTAGAACTATCTTAAAATGGTGTTTATGCTCTTCTATGCTTTCAGAGTAGATTAATATATCATTAATGAACACAATTACAAATTTATCAAGATAAGGGTGGAGCGCCCTATTCATGAGATCCATGAAGGTAGCTGGTGTATTTGTGAGTCTGAAAGGCATTACTAAGAATTCATAATAATCATATCTTGTTCTAAAAATAATTTTATGTATATCTCCTTCCCTTATCTTTAGTTGATGATTCCCGGATCTCAAATCAATGTTCGAGTATACTCGAGTACTTTGAAGTTGATCAAATAAGTCATCTATTCGGGGAATGAGATATTTATTCTTTATGGTCGCTAGATTGAGTTGTCTATAATCGATGCATAGTTGTATAAATCCATCTTTTCTCAGAAATAGGATAGGGGCACCCCAAGGTGATATAGTAGGTCGAATATGTTGAATCTCAAATTTTGATGATGAAATCAATTGGTAAATTATATGATCTAATATATATATCGAGAAAAGTGTGCAGGATTAACTATGGTAGTAGTAAGACATGAAGTAGATGTTGAGCCAGAGTTAAGATCGAGACTTCGTTGGGAGTTCGAGAGTTCGTCAGAAGTTCAGACATTCATCGGAAGTTCTACCGGAACAAACTGAGAAGTCCAGAAGTTTGCCAAAGAAGCTTATCAAAACTCGTCAAGAAAATTGTCATAAAGTCCAAGAGCTTGTCGGGAGTCCGCTGGAACATTGCCGAGAGATCGTCGGAAGTTTGCCGGAAGATCGCTAGAAGCTCGCTGGAAGAACATTTGACATATCGGAATAAAAATGCATTGTTAAATGTCTTAATTATTGTAGTTAGAACTTAAGTTGAGTTAGGATTGGGAGGTAATCCTACTAACTCGGTTAGGGGTCAATTGGGCCCTTAACAAGGCTAAATTAGGCCGGATTGAATAACCTATTGAATACTTGAAACCATGGCCAATGGTGGCACACCAGGGCTGGCGATGGCACTGCTTGGTGACCCAGTCTCCTAGGTGGTTTGGGTGGTGGTACTGTCCAGACTAGGCGGTGGTACCATCGACAGTTAATGTTGTCAGCGGTGGTACCGCCCTTGTCAAGCGGTGGTACCACCATAGGTCAGTCTCTAAGCTCTATTAAGCAGTCACACCACCTAGACTGGGTGGTGGTACCACTAATACCCCAAAATCCAAGGATGTGACACTTTTTAGCTTCAATTCTGAAGCTATTGGGGCCTATAAATACCCCACCATTTTCTGCATGAAATGGCATGAAAGCATTGGCATAATCTTGAATTTTTGGAGTGTTAAAGTGTTGTAAAAAGTGCTAGAGTCCTCCTCCCTTTCTAAGTGTTGAGATCATTCAAGAGAGGTGTAAGACTTGTAAGGGTTATCTCCTAAACCCGTGAAAAAGAGAAAGCGCTGTAAAAGGTTATTGGTCTTCGCCTATTGAAAGAAGGCCATTGATGGATGCCGGTGATCTTGATGGAGGAGGAATCCGAACGTGGATATAGGTCATAATGATCGAACCACTCTAAATTCTGGTTTACATTTCGTCTTGAGCAATTTACCTTTCTTGCAAGCTACTTTATCTTCTTACTGCTTTCTCTATGCTCACATACACTTTTAAGTTAAAATCTTTATGAAACAATTTTTGTCAGAATCGGGTTTAATCGAAACGAAGACTTTTGAAACAGGTAATTTTTTTACTGCACTAATTCACCCCCCCCCCCTCTTAGTGCCGCTCTTGATCCTAACAATTGGTATTAGAGCGAGGTCACTCTTATTTGGTTTGAAACCCAAGAGATGACATTTGCTGGCAACCAAGAGGGTCACTCAATTATATGTCCGCCCATGTTCAATGGAACAAATTACACATATTGGAAGACTAGAATGATGATTTTTCTGATTTCTATGGATTATGAGCTATGGAACATTGTCGAAAATGGTTTTCAAAAGTCTTCTCTTCCAATGAATGATTGGAATGAGTTAGAGAAGAAGATTTTCACTTTAAATGCTAAGGCTATGAATGCCTTATTTTATGCTTTAGATAAAAACAAGTTTAATCAAGTGTCTATTTGTGAAATGGCTTTTGATATTTGGCACACACTCGAAGTGACTCACGAAGGTACTAGTAGAGTAAATGAGTTGAAAATTAATCTTTTAGTCCATACTTATGAGTTGTTTTGAATGAAACCGAGTGACACCATTGGAGACATATATACCCGATTTACGGATATCGTCAATGGTCTAAAAGGACTTAGTAAAAGTTTTTCAAATTTTGAACTTGCTAATAAAATTTTAAGATCTCTTCCAAAGAGTTGGAATCTTAAAGGAATGATTATTCAAGATGCCAAGAATTTAAATAACTTTCCTCTCGAAGAACTAATCGAGTTATTAATGACATATGAGATGACTTACAATGCTCATGAAGAGCTTGAGAATAACTTTCCAAAGAATAGTAAAGATTCCAACTTACGTGATTGGTTTGCAGGGCACATATGACTAACAATCTCCCACTTGACCTAAAGCCAATCAACTATGTGCTTGATTCCCATCAAACCCCTATGACGCTCAAAGACAATATGAGATAATGGTTTTTTCAATGGATCTGCAATGTTATCTTCAGATGGAACTCTTTCCACTTCTATATCTCCTTGGATCATAATCTCTCTAATAAGCTAGAACCTCCTCAAAATACTTGTGATGAGACCCAAGTTCCTTCATTTGAGTAATCGCCCCGTTGTTGTTGCAATATAAGGGAATCAGATCCTCGCTGCTCGGCATGACTCCCAAATATGTGATGAACTTCTTCATCCAAACTCTCTCCTTTGCTACCTCTAGTGTAGCAATGTACTCAACCTTTATGGTCGAGTCAACAATAGTATCTTGCTTGGTACTCTTCTAGTATAGTGCTCCTCCATTCAGGGTATATACATACCCTGAATTCCATTTGCTATCATCGACATCAAATTGGAAAATTGAGTCTGTGTAGCCTTTAACCCTAAGGCTACTACCTCTCTATATACTAGTAAAAGATCCTCAGTCCTTCTCAATTACTTAAGGATACACTTTACTGCTTTCCAATTCTCCAAGCCTGGATCTGCTTGATACCTGCTCGTGACACTCTGAGCATGTGCTATATTAGGCCTGGTACATAGCATGACATACATGAGAGACCCTATCGCTTAGGCATATGGTATCCTATCCATGTTTGCCCTTTCTTCAAGAGTCCTTGGGGACATACTCCCATAAAACGATATCCCATGTCTCATCGGTATGAGACCTCTCTTGAAATTTTCTATGCCAAACCTTTTAACAATGGTGTCTATGTACTTAGACTAGGACAAGCCAAGCATCCTCTTGGATCTATCTCTATAAATCCAAATCATCAAGATATAGGATGCTTCCCCTAAGTCCTTCATGGAGAAGTGTCTAGATAATCAAGTCTTTACTATGGATAGCATTCCTACATCATTCCCAATGATCAAGATGTCATCCACATATAATACCAAGAAGGTGATAGCACTCCCACTTACCTACTTGTACATACGTCTCATCTTCATTCTTAACGAAGTCATAAGATCTGATTGTCTCATCAAATCTTATGTTCCAACTTCGAAAAGCTTGCTTTAGTCCATATATGGACATAAGTAACCAGCACCCCTTATTTAGGCAGTCCTTAGACGCATATCTCTCAAGCTATATCATATACACCTCCTCCTCGAGTTTATCATTGAGGAATGCAATTTTCATGTCTATCTACCAGATCTCATAATCATGGTATACTATAATAGCCAATAGAATTCAGATAGATTTTAGCATGGTTATGGGAGAGAAGGTTGTTAGGATCAAGTCAACACTAAGACTAAGGGGGGGAATGGGTGAGGGGTGAATTAGTGCAGTGGAAAACTTTCACGATTTCAAAAGTCTACATTTCAATTAGAATCGATTCCGACGAAAATCGTTTCATAAGGAGTTTAACTTGAAAGCGTATATGAGTGTAGAGAAAGTAGTAAGAAGGTAATGTAGCTTGCATTAATGAAACTTGCACAAATTAAAAAGCAAACTAGAATTTAGAGTGGTTCGATCTTTGTGACCTACATCCACTTTCGGATTCCTCCTCCATCGAGGTCACCAGCATTGACTAAAGGCCTTCCTTCAATAGGCGAAGACCAACCACGTCTTACAGTGCTTTCTCCTTATCATGGGTTTAGGAGAGAACCTTTATAAGTCTCACACCTCTCTTGAATGATCTCAAAACTTAGAAAGGGAGGAAGAGAACTCTAGCATTTGTTTACAACACTTTTACACCCCAACAACTCAAGATTAGCTAAATGCTTTTGTGCCCCTTCATCCAGAAAAGGGTGGGGATTTTATAGGCCACAATGGCTTTAAAAATGGAGCCAAAAAGTGCCTAATCCCAGATTTCTAGGGTCTTGACGGTACCACCGCCATTACTGGGCGGTATCACCACCTAACACCTGACATTGGGTGGTACTACTACTCAGTATGGGTGGTACCCCCGCTTGACAGAGCTCAGAGACCGAGCTCCAGTAGTACCACCACCTGATAGGGGCGGTACAATTACGGGCAGCAATAACTGCCAATGGTACCATGTTAGAACCCTTGTAGATTCTAAACTTGGGGTTGATCTCTTTAAGGGATCGGTCTCTTTGGAACTCTATAGGGGTTCCTCCCTCTAAGTTACTGTAAAAAGGTTGCAGAAAAGATTCATCTATTGCTTATCAAAAGAGGATGAATACATGGCTATTTATAGGGTTTCTAAACCCTAACTCCTAATAGGACTCGTACTGAAGACTCCTACTCAATTAAGACTCCTACTCAAGAATCCTAATAGGACTCATACTCAAGACTCCTATTTATTTACAACTCCTAATTCTTCTCTAAGAAATAACCTCCAAACCCTAGCCGGCCTCTTCACAACTTTAATAGGGGTTGGCTTAGGTAAGTTTTATATGAATGCCCCTCTCAATTAGGACACTCCTAGCTAGAGTTCTAACAGACCTGCCCTCTTTAAATCAGCCTTATCCTCAAGGCTGACAATCTATGAATTCTGAGAATTTGATCTTCAAGTCGTCATAGTTCACCCAAGTGGCACCTTTTGCTGGTAAGTTCACCCACTATATTAGCACTTTAGTAGTGGGCCATAGTCGTCGAGTTATGATTTGTCGATCAATAATGGCACTCGACTAGGTATGGAGTTCTCCTTGGGTAGTTATATTTGGTAGGTGGCTTTGGGCCGTCTCTAAGCACCTGTTCATCACTTACATCTGGTCGTCGGTTTGTCAATGATACACCGTACTCCTTTTCAAATTAGTGCCTTGCATCTGGAATAACTCTATCCAAAGTCTTCTCGTGAAGATGTAAGTAAAATTTGACACAAGCACAATGTATCCCTTATAGTGCAATTCTTTTGAGTCCCAACTATAATGAGTCTCTAGATCTTCCTACCATGCCCTCTTAATATCCTTAGGGATGTTGCTAGTCAAAAGTGAAATGGCCAAAAATTCAACTTGCTCGGGTAGCCGTGAAAGCGCATCTGTAACAATATTCTCTTTCCCCTTTTTGTAAATTATTTCATAATCATATCCAAGAAGGTTTGTTACCCATCTTTTCTGCTTAGGGGAGGATATCTTCTGCTCCAAGAAAAAAATTAGGCTTTTATGGTTCGTCTTGATTTGAAAGCATTGCCCGATCAAGTACGATCTCAATTTAGCCACCACATGCACAATCGCGAGCATCTCCTTGTCATAAATAGTCATTTTGAGATGGGAAGGAGATAATGCCTTACTGGTATAAGTGTGGGGGTGGCCATCTTGCATTAGTACAACACCAATTCTGACTCCGAAGGCATTGGCTGTAATAACAAAAGTCTTGCCGAAGTCGAGTAGCGCTAGTATAGGCGTTGTCGTCATTACAGTTTTAAGTTTGTCAAAGGTGGTGGTGGTTTTGTCCAACCATTGGAAAGCATCTGTTTTAGCAAGGAAGTAAGTGGTGCACTAATTTTTCCATCATTTTTTATGAACTTGCGGTAGTTGCCTATTAAATCGAGAAAGCCATGTAGTAATTTTATGTTCCTTGGGGTCGGCTAGTTCTGTACTGCTTCAATTTTGGAGGGGTCCACAATCACACATTTCTCTGATATGATATGCCTAAGAAATTCCTCCTTTTTTTGAAGAAAGCAAAAATTCGTAGAGGCCATTATGTGTTCGAAAGACGGTTTTTGGTATGTCTTCTTCGCACACTCATATTTGATGATACTCGAATCGAAGGTCCAGCTTTGTGAAGATTTGTGCTCTCTTTCATCTAGCAATTCATTTACTATTGGAATAGGGTATTTGTCCTTGATGGTTATTCCATTGAGAGCTTGGTAATCAATGCACAATCATCATGTTCCATCCTTTTGTACAAAGAGCATCGGTGAAGAGTAGGAGTTGCAACTTAGCCGCCGAATTTGGTGGTAGCCGGATCGGAGGTCCAACTTCGTGAAGACTCCAGCTCCTTTTAATTCATCAAAAAGTTCATCCACCATTGGCATTTGGTACTTCTCCTTAACGGTGATGCCATTTAAAGCTCAGTAGTCGATGCACATCCGCCAAGTTCCATATTTCTTGCATATAAGTAGCACCGATGAGGAACAGGGGTTGGGTTGCAACTTGGCCGAATAATTGCTGTATCGAGCATCTCTTTTACAATCCTTTCTATTTCATCCCTCTGGAGATGTAGATACCAATAGAATCAAGTATTTGCTGGAGGTTTGGTTGGAAGAATCTTTATACAATGATCATGCCAACGAGTTAGAGGTAGGTTGCACGGTTCGTCAAATATATCTAACAATTCAGCAAGCAAAAGAAGTAGGTTTAGATCTTCAAATTCTATTGGCTCTCCCTTAGTTTGCTGCTTAAGTTATACTAAAAAGCTACTGCATGCTTTACATAAAACCTTCTCCATTTGTTGTGTGCAAATCATCGTTACGTTGCCCCAACGTTTCCCGTGCAATATCACCTGTTTCCCCTTATTATAAAATTTCATAATTAGTTTCATAAAATTCTAGGAAATATCACCTAATATCATCAACTATTTAATTCTGAGCCTGGCCTCATGATCATCAAGAGGGAGGAGGAAGATGTCAGTGATAATTTCTTGGTCTTACAGTAATAGTTTCACTTGTAGACATCTTTGGTCGCACTTTAGGATTCTTTCGTCGGTGACCTTTACATCTAATCTGCTGCAATTCTTGATAGATAAGGCCATATGGACAGCAACCTTACTGTTTAGGAATTTATTAGTGCTACCCATGTCGATGAGAATTGTGATCGGTTGTTGTTTGAGAAGGCCTCCAACTTTCATCGTTTGTGGGTTTGAGTAACCGGTTAGTGCGTGTACCGTAACATCGGTCGTTTATGGCTCTTCTTTCACATCTTATTCTTCATGTTCAAGGCTCTCTTCTAGAGTTTAATGACCTCTTCTTCTATTGGTTCAATCATAAGAAGTCACCCTTTACTACAACGATGCTCATATAGCTCCACGGCTCGTCGCAATGCCAACATCCTTTGTAGATCGCTCTCGAAGTTCTTCTCTTGTCAAACTTTTTGGTGCAAGTTCTCGGTTGATAGTAGGGGGGACTAAGGGCTTCAGTATTACTCATTGGGGAGCAACCCTAGTCCTCCAGGATTCATGGGTCAATTGCTCCTCTTGAAATCATGTGAAAGAGATGGCTGCCATAAGCATGTACGGTTATTGCGCTTTAACTTCTCCCTGAATCTCTGGCTTCAAGCCCTTAATGAAGGTCCCCAATAGCTATTTTTTAGACCAATTGTAAGTTTGATTAGATAACCTTTCAAACCTAGTTTGGTACTCTTGAATGGTGGAGGTTTATCGGATTATTGCTAGTTGTCCATCAATGTTCTCATAATCGATTGGTCCAAAGCGGATCAGCAGTCCTTCTTTGAATTGTCACCGTGAGAGAACTCCATGAGTGTGTTCAAACCAGTCAAACCACTATATGACATCCCCTTCATGATGTATAGCAGTAATTTTCACCATAGATGCATCCGCGGTTTTGTGGTACCGAAAATATCGCTCCGCGCACGAGATCCAACCAATCGTGTCTCCTACTTCCCATCTAGGGAAGTCCACCCTCATGCGTGGATAGTGGGGGTTGGTCATAGAGCCTCCCCTCTCTTGAAAGTCATCTCTTCGGGCATAGTGCGATTGGTTAGAGCTCTATCCTTGATGTGATTTCTTCGGGCTTAGTGGTTGGCCCAAACTGAGTTCGGTAAAAAAAGTTCGAATCGTATCCTCCATTCATGCCTCGAAAGCTTTGAATTTAGCATTGATTACATCCTGATATGCCATAGTGTATGCTTTCAAATATGTGATATTAAGACCTCTCTTTTATTGTCGGGTTAAAGGCATATATAGGTTGAGAGAAGTGATGGTCGAAAGGGTTGGTGGATGTAGGTTATGGTTTAGGCTTGTTTTGTGGCTGTTTTGGGTGCAGTTTGAGCGTGTGGTTCAATGGAGTTTTAGGACTATGGATGAAAGTTTTAGATTTGTGGTAGATGATAGCAAAGGTTTGAAAGAAATCAATGGAAGTTGCTGCAGGTATGTATTGTCTTGTAAGAGCAGAATTATCATCGAAGAAACAACGATTTCTCGATGAAATTTTTAACAAAAACTTGAAAATTTTGAGGAGGGAATTGAAAGTAAAATCTCAGTTTATATGACAGAAAGGATATCCAATTTAATCAAGAAAATTTTAGTAGTATAATAGCAAGGAAATTGGTGCAAGTTGCGATAGCAGAATTATCATCAAAAAATTTCAGCCGTATGCAATGAAAATTTGTAGCAACACAAAATCTTTTTTAGAGATAAATTCCTCAATAGATTAATCTTAAATAGAAGCCAAGATGATCTATAAAGTGTATAAGATATTTCATTCAAAAAAGATTACAAATAGATAGGTTAAGGCAACAATATGCGGTTGAAATTTTCTGCATCATAGATTTTCAAGTGTAGCAGATTAGACATAAAATATCAGTAGTTTTTATTAAGAATTTTTCGATGAAACAAAAGGAAAATCTACTCTTAGGAAGTATCAAAGCTATCATAAAAATTTCATAGATATTTGGATAGAAAAAATGTAGTACCAAGATCAAACAATCTGTGCTATGTAGTTAGAATTTTACAGTGCAAATTTTCAAGTGTAGCAGATTAGATGTAAAAGATCAATGATTTATATTGAGAATTTTTTGACAAAACCAAAGAAAAATCTACTGTTAGGAAGTTTCAAAGCTGTCATAAAAATTTCATAGAGATTTGGATAGAAAAAATACAGTAGCAAGATCAAACAATCTGTGCTATGCGGTTGGAATTTTACCGTGCAGATTTTCAAGTATAGCAGTTTAGATGTAAAAGATGAATGGTTTATATTGAGAATTTTTTTATCAAAATTAAAGGAAAATCGGCTATTAGAAAGTATCAAAGTTGTCATAAAAATTTCGTAGAGATTTGGATAGAAAAAATATAGTAGCAAGATCAAACAGATTATGCTATGTAGTTGGAATTCTGCAATGTATTTTTCGTCGTAAAGATGAAAACTTTGTGACGAAAAGTTTATGCAGCAATATAGGAACAATTTTTTTTTGGATTTTCAAATGAGGATAACTAAATTGTAGTAGTAGTAAGGTAGGAAACCATATGAAACGGAAGTCTCCAGAAGACTTCTAGTGGGGATCGGGATCCAATCAGCGTCTTAGTGTAACCTCGAGGGACTCGACCAATCATAATAAACCTAAAAGGTAGGCAACTCTTGCCGATCACAACTCCTTGTGATTCTTGTCCTATTTGACCTCCAAATCACCATGGTCTCAAGGGACTTGACCAACCATGATATTCGGTTAAGTCAACACCATCGTTACAAGACTAGTCTAATTCGATGATATACCCTCGAGGGACTCGACCAAGCATACCATGTCCTTAGGTCATAGGTGATATTTCTATGTCATAGGTAAGATAGGGAATCGCGATATAGGTAAGCCTCGAGAGACTCGATCAACTCAACCTACATCGAGAATCGATCCCTACCTAAAACGATGGAAGGCCACGTGGGTCAATCAAATTACCTCACATTTACTGACTTAATATTGTCGAGAAAGGGATTTCTTTGATTTGGTCTCCTAATATGACATGTCACACACATACATATTATATATATATATATATATATATATATATACATATCTAGTAGGTGTATAAACAATTACACATCACATGAACAATTACACCAGATGATCATGGATCATAACCTAATATGATCAGGCCTGAGCTAGTAGGCCTAATCACTCACATCAAGATTTATGTGTGCAGTAGTGCATCTCAAAGCCCTGTGATCGTCCATCTCGTCCTCGTCGATTCCGTCGACATCTTGACGCATCTCCATGCATCGTGATCATCCGTCTCGTGGGTTCCGCTATCGCTTCCACGCTCCTGCTATGCCTCCTCAAGTGATTACAACTTAATCATAGGCACGCAGGCCCAATAATAAACGAGAAATAAAATGGAGGCTCGTAGGCCATAATAATAATAATCATAAGTACATACATCACAAGGTCCATGATCATCCATCCATATATCATACATCACATGTATAAATCATCATCATGTAGGACTACTAGATAATAATAATAAAAATAATAATCAATTAAAATATTTAATTAATTAATATTTTTTGAAATCAAGGACATGTAGGAAATTTTTAGAATTCTTAGGGGCATTTTCATAATTTAGATAAAGGATAGAATCTGAAATTTTAAAATTTCGAGGGGCAAAACTATCTTTTGTCTAAAAAAAGCCCTAAGCCCTTCTCCCTCTCCCTTGTTGTTGCGACCGTCAGCACCCTCCTAGCGGTGGCCCTCTACGACGGGGGGCGAGGGTGTCGCTGCAGGCGGGCGCACCCCTGTGGGCGGTTCTGCTCTCGGGTAGGCGCACCTACGGGCACCGCCGCACCCACAGGCGGGTGACCCTACGGGCGTCTCTACGTGTGAGCCCAACGACGGTTGGCGCCACTTGCGCGGTGCCTCTACCCGTTGGTGTAGTGCCTACTAGCATCGCTGCCCTATTGGGCTGGCGCCCCTGCGGGCCCTACTACCCCTACGGGCAGTTTCCCCTATGAGACCGATTCACCTGTAAATATAGATCTTAAATAATCCAAGTCATAGGTTGTTGAATCTCAAATTTTGATGATGAAGTCAATTGTCATTTGTTGTCTAATCTATGTGTTGAGATAAGTGTGCAGGATTAACTACGATGAAAGTTAGACAAGCAGCAGGAGTTGCGCCGGAGTCAAGATCATGATCACGTTGGGAGTTCGAGAGTTCGACGGAAGATCGGACGGTCGTCGGGAGGTTTCTGGAGAACAGATCCGAGAAGTCCAGAAGCTTGCAAGTTTAAGCTCGTCGGAACTCGCCAAGTGGATCGTCATAAAGTCCAGGAGTTTGCGGAAGTCCCATGAAGAATCACCGAGGGTTCATCGGATGATCGACGGAAGTTCGCCGGAAACTCACGGAAGAAGCGATTGACGATCGGAGCAAAGCTGCAGAAATTGTCTTAGATTTAATCGTAGTTAGCACGTTGATTAAGTTGGAAAATGGGAGGTGATCCCATTAGCTTAATCTTGGGGCAATTGGGCCCCTGAAAAGATTGAAATTGGGCCGAATGGAGCTAACCATTCGGACCCTGATTGCACCAGGAGGTGCAACCGCCTAGGCCAGGAGGTGGCACCGCCTGGGCTATGTCTCCCAGTGAGACTGGGCGGTGCAACCGCCCCAGCCAAGAGGTGCAACCGCCTGGGCTCAGTCTCCGAGCTCTGCCAGGCGGTGCAACCTCTCTAGTCAGGAGGTGCAACCACCTGATCCCGGAATTCCGGGATTTGATCGTTTTGAGCTCCAAATTTGAACTGGGTTGGGGCCTATAAATACCCCACCCATTCAGCACAGAAAGAGCAAGAGACCTACACTGAAATCTTGATCTTCTCTGTGATTCTTGAGCTCAAAATTGTTGTAAAGCCTTTAAGTCTCCTCCTTCTGTTCTTTAAGTTTCTGAATTGTAAAAGTAAGGAGAGAAAGGTTCTGTAAGGGTTGTCTCCTGATCCCATCAAAAGGAGTGAAACTGTAAAAGGGCAGTTGGCCTTCGCCCATTGAAGGAAGGCAGCTAGTTGACGTCGGTGACCTCGTCGGAGGAGGAAGCCAAAAGTGGAGTAGGTCAAGACTGACCGAACCACTCTAAATCTCTGGTTTGCTTTTACTTTGAGCACTTTATCATTACTGCAAACCTCCTACATAGCTACTGCCCTCTGCGCTTTTATGAACGAGTCTCTAAGTTCTGATCTTTCCGAATCTGCATTCAGACGTAAATCGATGTTTTCGTACGATCTTTACACTGCAGTTTACGCTTACGTTTTGATTCCATTTATAACTGCAAATTGCTTTCTGCATATTCATAAAACGCTTTTCAAAGTTCAAAACTGCGTTTAGACGCAAAACTGCGTTTAGACGTAAAATTACGCTTTGACGTAAAAACTGCGTTTAGACGTAAAACTACGTTTAGACCTAAAACTGCGTTTAGACGTAAAACTGCGTTTAGACGCAAAACTGCGTTTAGACGTAAAACTGCATTTAGATGTAAAACTGTGTTTAGACGTAAAACTGCGTTTAGACGCAAAACTGCGTTTAGACGTAAAACTGCACTTAGACGTAAAACTGCACTTAGACGTAAAACTGCGCTCAGACGCAAACTGTGTTTAGACGCAAACTGTGTTTAGACGCAAAACTGCGCTTAGACGTAAACTGTGTTTAGACGCAAACTGCGCTTAGACGCAAATCGCGCTTAGAGGCGAACTGCGCGCTTAAATGCAACCGCGCTTTAGACTTAATCTGCATTTAGGCATAAAACTGCATTTAGATGCAAACTGCGTAAACTACACTTAGATACAAACTGTGAATCGGCTTTTACATCGAAATTGTTTTTATCGGACGAACGCAGCTTTCATTTTTAAATCGCTGAAAAATTTCCGCTGCACTAATTCACCCCCCCCTCTTAGTGCTCTCGATCCTAACAATTGGTATCAGAGCGAGGTTAACTATCTAACGGATTAAAACCCAAGAGAGATGGCATATGCCGGAAACCAAGAGGGGCATTCTATTACACGTCCACCCATGTTCAGTGGGACGGACTACACCTACTGGAAGACCCGAATGAGGATCTTTCTTATTTCTATGGATTTTGAACTGTTGAACCTTGTTGAAAACGGATTTTCAAAGTCTTCTCTTCCAATGATCGATTGGAATGAATTGGAAAAGAAGGCTTTCGCTCTTAATGCAAAGGCTATGAATGCCTTATTTTGCGCACTTGAGAAAAACGAGTTTAATCGTGTTTCAACTTGTGAAACTGCATTTGATATTTGGCACACACTTGAAGTGACCCACGAGGGCACAAGTAGAGTGAAAGAGTCAAAAATCAATCTGTTGTTGCATTCTTTTGAACTTTTCCGAATGAAACCGAGTGAAACCATTGGCGACATGTTTACCCGTTTCACGGATGTCGATCAACGGTCTAAAAGGACTCAAAAAAAGTTTTTGGATTTTGAACTTCGTAAATAAGATACTAAGATCCCTTCCTAAAAGTTGGGATCCTAAAGTCACTGCTATTCAAGAGGCAAAAGATCTCGCAACTTCCCTCTTGAAGAACTAATCGGGTCATTAATGACCCTGAAATGACTTTGTAAAGCTCATGAAGAGCAAGAAGACATCCTTCCAAAGAACAGGAAGGATATGGCACTCAAAACTTCTGAATGCCACTTGAGAGAAAACTCAAGTGATGAGGACTGTGATGATGACTTGGCACTTCTAACAAGAAAGTTTAAAAAGTTCTTTAAAAGAAACAAGTTTAAGAATGATGCAAAAATTAAACTTGAACCCAAGAAGGACCAAGTGATCTGCTATGAATGCAAAAAGCCGGGACACTACAAGAGTGATTGTCCCCAAGTCAAAAGGAGAACATCAAAGAAGAAGGCTCTTCAAGCAACATGGGATGACTCGAGCGCATCTGAAGAAGAGGAGTCCAACACCGAGCAAGTTGCTCATTACGCCTTAATGGCCATCGAAGAGGAGGTAACGAATTTATTAGATGCTGATTTGTCTTTCGATGAATTATTAAATGCCTTCCATGACTTATTTGATGAATGCAAGATTATCAATAAAAAATACAAATTGCTAAAAAAGGAGCATGATAGTCTTACTTGTGATTTTAATAAGTTAAAAATTGAACATCATGATAGTTTAAATTCATGTATCAAATGTCATGATCTAGAAACTTTCCAAAAAGAAAACTTGCTACTTAAGGACACCTTGAAGAAATTCGAGGTTGGTAGCAAGTCATTAAACATGATTCTTACAAACAAGGGTCATGTTCCCAAAAGAAGTGGGATTGGATTTGTGATGAGTCCTCACCAGAATCCAACTACCTTCGTAAAAGGCCCCATCTTACATGTTAGACATCAAAGCAAATGCAACTTTTGTTGCAAGTTCGGACACAGGACGCGTTATTGTCCATTCAGGAAATTTAGTCCAAACAAATTGATTTGGGTTCCTAAAGGAACCATGACAAATTCTATGCAACATGATAGAAAATGTAGATCTATTTGTGAGGAACCCAAAAGCAAATGGGTACCTAAACATCATCCTTTCTTGTAGAAAACTAAACCATCGCAAGCTAGGAGCAAGAGATGGTACCTTGATAGTGGATGCTCAAGGCATATGACCGGAGATCCATCCCAATTCTCTAAGCTCACTAGCATAGACGAAGGATATGTCACCTTCGGAGACAACAACAAGGGTAAAATCATTGGCAAAGGAACCATAGGTAACAAATTCAACTTCTCTATTGAAGATGTTTTGCTAGTTGATGGTCTAAAACATAACCTCTTGAGCATTAGTCAATTGTGTGATAAAAGATATATTATCAGATTTGAATCTAATGCTTGCATCATTGAAAAACCACATAAAAACATATCTATGATTGCATTAAAACAAAATAACGTATACACTATTGACATCAATGATTTATGTAATGAAATATGTTTTTCTGCTTTAAATGAGAATGCTTGGATATGGCACAGAAGATTAGGTTATGCTAGCATGAAGCTAATCACTCAAATATCATCCAAAGAACTTGTAAGAGGAATTCCTCATATCAAGTTCATCAAAGATAATGTATGTGATGCTTGCCAATTAGGTAAACAAATTAAGAGTAGCTTCAAATCTAAAAATCAAATAAGCACCTCTAGGCCCTTACAATTGATCCATATGGACTTGTTCGGACCCATCTCCACATTAAGCCTAGGAGGTAGCAAGTATGCTTTCGTTATCGTGGATGACTATAGCAGATACACATGGACTTACTTCTTAAAACAGAAAAGTGAATGTCTTAGATCTTTTACCAAGTTTTGCAAACTCGTTCAGAATGAGAAAGGTTCTATGATTTCGTCAATTAGAAGTGATCATGGTGGTGAATTTCAAAACCATGATTTCCAGGAATTTTGTGAACTCAATGGATACAACCATAATTTCTCTACTCCTAGAAACCCTCAACAAAATGGAGTTGTAGAAAGAAAAAATCAAAATTTACAAGAAATGGCAAGAACCATGTTGAATGAACACAACCTACCCAAATATTTTTGGGCTGAAGCCGTAAATACTACATGCTACATTTTAAATAGAGTTCTAGTGAGACCTCTACTAACCAAAACTCCCTATGAGTTATGGAACAATAAAAAACCCAACGTTTCATATTTTAAAGTCTTTGGGTGTAAGTGTTTTATCTTGAATGAAAAAGACAACTTAGGAAAATTTGATGCTAAATCCGATGAAAGAATCTTTCTTGGTTTATTCTCTGGTTTCTAAAGCCTTTCATTATCTTCAATAAAAGAACTCTAATTATTGAAGAATCCATTCATGTTGTTTTCAATGAGATTTCTGAAATCACGAAAAAATGATCTTGATGAAGATGTTAATTTTGATTCCTTGAATTTAAAGGAAACCCCTCTCCAACTAACAACTGGATGCATCCACTTCCGAAATATCCTTACCCAAGGATTGGAAGTATGTAGATGCTCACCCTAAGGAGCTAATCCTAGGAGACACATCAAAGGGGTTCAAACACGATCTTCTCTTAAAACCTTTTGTGCAAATGCCACCTTTCTCTCCCAAATTGAACCCAAATGCATTGATGAAGCCATGAAAGATGATTCATGGATTATCACAATGCAAGATGAATTAAATCAATTTGAGAGAAATGAAGTGTGGAAGCCTTGTTCCTAGGCCAAATGACCATTTAGTTATTGGTACTAAATGGGTCTTGAAAACAAGCAAAATGAAAATGGTATCATGGTTAGAAACAAGGCTAGATTAGTGGCCAAAGGTTTCAACCAAGAAGAAGGTATCGATTACGAAGAAACCTTCGCTCCTGTGGCTCGATTGGAAGCCATAAGGATGCTCCTTGCCTACGCTAGCAGTAATAATTTTAAGTTGTTTCAAATGGATGTTAAAAGCGCTTTTCTAAATGGCTTTATCTCCGAAGAAGTTTATGTTGAATAACCTCCTGGTTTTGAAAATGATAGCCTCCCTAATCATGTGTTTAGATTAACTAAAGCTCTCTATGGTTTAAAACAAGCCCCAAGGGCTTGGTATGAGAGACTTAGTTCTTTTCTTATCGAAAATAACTTCACAAAAGGCAAGGTTGATACTACATTATTTATCAAGAATTTTGAAAATAATTTTCTCATTGTTCAGATTTATGTTGATGATATTATCTTTGGCTCTACAAATGAATCTCTCTGTGAATCTTTTGCTAGAACCATGAGTCTTGAATTCGAAATGAGCTTAATGGGAGAATTAACATTCTTCTTAGGCTTACAAATCAAACAATTAAGCAACGACATCTTTATTAGTCAAACAAAATATGCTATGAATTTATTAAAAAAGTTTAATATGAACAACTCAAAGGCCATTAACACCCCTATGAGCACCTCCACTAAGTTAGAAATTGATGAAAGTGAAGAAAGCTTTAATCAAAAGACTTATAGGGGTATGATAGGAAGTTTACTTTACCTCACTGCCACCAGACCATACATCATGTTCAGTGTAGGACTTTGTGCTAGATTTCAATCAAACCCTAAGATATCTCATCTCAAAGCAGTCAAAAGAATACTTAGATATCTTAATGGAACCACAAATCTAGGATTATGGTACCCAAAATCAGAGAAAATTTTGAGTTAATGACTTATCTTTTATGCGATGGACTTATTTGTTTGTAGACTAGATAGAAAAAAGCACATCGGGATCATGTCAATTTTTAGGACATGCCCTTGTATCCTAGTCATCTAAGAAAACAGAGCTTCGGTTGCTCTATCAATAACCGAAATTTGAATATATTGCGACAAGTGCATCTTTGTGCACAAGTAGTATGGATGAAAAACACTTTAGAAGATTACAAAGTTAATCTTAAAGATATTCCCATTAAATGTGATAACACGAGTGCAATATGCTTAACTAAAAATCCTATACAACACTCAAGAACAAAACATATTGATATTAGACATCACTTTATACGAGATCATGTCACTAATCATGACGTAACCATAGAGTTCATTGATACCAAACATCAACTAGCTGATATCTTTACAAAACCCCTAAGTGAAGAACAATTTGATTTCATAAGAAAAGAATTAGGAATGTTGATGTGTCCGAATACTTAAACTAGTTAAAATTATTTTTCGGATGTTATTACTATTACATGCCTTGGCATCACCTGATCAAATAACATGTTGGAAATTATGTGACAAATGTTTTTTAAAAAATCAGTAGCTTACTCATACCCGAATGCATGTAAGAAGTTCATTTTTCGGTTTGAATGCTAAAAATGGGATTTTCCTGTACACTCTTATGAAAACTTTTTGAAAAATGACTTTCCTCCTTCAAGCAACGAACTATAACAAAGAGAAGAGATATTCAAAGTATTATATGTGTCATGTCTTCCTTTATGTGCGTGATAACCTGCTGGAATCACATCTACCATGCTTTTTGATAATGCTATCATGCTTTTTGTTGATGACAAAGGGGGAGAAACATATGAATTGATAAACACTGCCATAATCATGTCAATGTCAATGTCATAGTTGCAAATACTTGAGTGATGCTATAAACAATGTTATGGTTATGCCATCCTTACATCACCAAGAGATATATGAACATGTGCTATAGTTTGCATTATGTCTTGAGTTGATATCCTATCTTGTGAAGTAAATGCAAACTTGCTAGAAAATCTCAAATGTGTGCATCATGTAATAGACCTTCGCAGCTTTATATGATAATATTCAATTATATGATGAATAGTTACAAACACAATCATACAAACTTGATGATGTATGTCAAGCCTTTCAAGCCTTGACATCATTCTTGAAGAGATACATCATGATGGGTATCATGATGGGAGTATTGATAAGTTTAACTGATCTAACTTATCAAAACGTCACTTGAATTCTTAGGTCTTGAATTCAAGGTTGACTTATCTCAACTATGGCATATAGATAGGGGGAGTTAAGGATAACTCCATTATCAATTGATTGTCATCATCAAAAAGGGGGAGATTGTTGAATCTCAGATTTTGATGATGAAGTCAATTGTCATTTGTTGTCTAATTTATGTGTTGAGATAAGTGTGTAGGATTAACTACGATGAAAGTTAGACAAGCAGCAGGAGTTGCGCCGGAGTCAAGATCATGATAACGTTGGGAGTTCGAGAGTTCGACGGAAGATCGGACGGTCGTCGGAGGTTCTGCGAGAACAGATCCGAGAAGTCCAGAAGCTTGCCAAGCGAAGCTCGTCGGAACTCGCCAAGTGGATCGTCGCAAAGTCCAGGAGTTTGCCGGAAGTCCGCAGAAGAATCACCGAGGGTTCATCGGATGATCGACGGAAGTTCACCGGAAACTCGCCGGAAGAAGCGATTGACGCATCGGAGCAAAGCTGCAGAAATTGTCTTAGATTTAATCATAGTTAGCACGTTGATTAAGTTGGAAAATGGGAGGTGATCCCATTAGCTTAATCTTGGGGCAATTGGGCCCCTGAAAAGATTGAAATTGGGCCGAATGGAGTTAACCATTCGGACCCGACAGCAGGAGGAGGTGCAACCGCCTAGGCCGAGGTGGCACGCTTTGGGCTATGTCTCCCAGCGAGAGGCGGGCGGTGCAACCGCCTTGACCAAGAGGTGCAACCCTTTGGGCTCGATCTCCGAAGCTCTGCCGGCGGTGCAACCTCTCCGGTCAAGGCGGTGCAACCACTTGAGCTTCGGTCTTGAGCTCTGGCAGAGAGGTGCAACCGCCTCGGCGGCGAGGTGGCACCGCCTGCAGGCTCGAGTCTTCGAAGCTCGCCAGCGGTGCAACCTCTCCGGTCGAGGAGGTGCAACCGCCTGATCTCGGAATTCCGGGATTTGATCGTTTTGAGCTCTAAATTTGAACTGGGTTGGGGCCTATAAATACCCCACCCATTCAGCACAGAAAGAGCAAGAGACCTACACCGAAATCTTGATCTTCTTTGTGATTCTTGAGCTCAAAATTGTTGTAAAGCCTTTAAGTCTCCTCCTTCTGTTCTTTAAGTTTCTGAATTGTAAAAGTAAGGAGAGAAAGGTTCTATAAGGGTTGTCTCCTGATCCTATCAAAAGGAGTGAAACTGTAAAAGGGCAGTTGGCCTTCGCCCATTGAAGGAAGGCAGCTAGTTGACGCCGGTGACCTCGTCGGAGGAGGAAGCCAAAAGTGGAGTAGGTCAAGACTGACCGAACCACTCTAAATCTCTGGTTTACTTTTACTTTGAGCACTTTATCATTACTGCAAACCTCCTACATAGCTACTGCCCTCTGCGCTTTTACGAACGAGTCTCTAAGTTCTGATCTTTCTGAATCTGCATTCCAACATAAATCGGTGTTTTCGTACGATCTTTACACTGCAGTTTACGCTTACGTTTTGATTCCATTTATAACTGCAAATTGCTTTCTGTGTATTCATAAAACGCTTTTCAAAGTTCAAAACTGCGTTTAGACGTAAAACTGCGTTTAGACGTAAAATTACGCTTTGACGTAAAAACTGCGTTTAGACGTAAAACTACGTTTAGACATAAAATTGCGTTTAGACGCAAAACTGCGTTTAGACGTAAAATTGCATTTAGATGTAAAACTGCGTTTAGACGTAAAACTGCGTTTAGACGCAAAACTGCGTTTAGACGTAAAACTGAACTTAGACGTAAAACTGCACTTAGACGTAAAACTGCACTTAGACGTAAAACTGCGCTCAGACGCAAACTGTGTTTAGACGCAAACTGTGTTTAGACGTAAAACTGCGCTTAGACATAAACTGTGTTTAGACGCAAACTGCGCTTAGACGCAATCTGCGCTTAGACGCAAACTGTGCTTAAATGCAAACTGCGCTTAGACGCAATCTGCATTTAGACGTAAACTGCATTTAGACGCAAACTGCGTAAACTACACTTAGATACAAACTGTGAATCAGCTTTTACATCGAAATCGTTTTTATCGGACGAACGCAGCTTTCGTTTTTAAATCGCTGAAAGATTTCCGCTGCACTAATTCACCCCCCCCTCTTAGTGCTCTCGATCCTAACATAGGTTACTCGAGAGGGACATCGAGATAACTGGACAGATTGGTGTGTTGTATAGTCGTCCATATGATGGATGGAATTGGTCTCATAGCTGCTCATGTGGGAACACTAGGGAAACAATATAGGTGCTCATTGGGGAATGAGTTCACTGATTGATCCACTTACGAAATGTTGAATGATTTATGTGCTAGTCATAGGTGCCCAGCAAGCCAATAACGTGAGTGATGACACGTGTGACTTAATACAGAATCTCTTTGCTTATTATATTTTGGCATATATCACTTTATAACTATTGCATAAATGAATACATATATTGTGATGTCCTTAGATTTGTGCAATGGGAATCAGATCGTGATGAGATCACGATAGTGAGATCGATTCACCTTTAAACACATATCCTAAATAATCCCGGTCATAGGTTACTCGAGAGGGATATCGTGATAACCAGACAGATTGGTGTGCTGTATACCCGTCCATATGATGGATGCAGCTGGTCTCATAGCTGCTTGTGTAGGGACACTAGGGATACAGTATAGGTGCTCATTGGAGAATGAGTTCACTGATTGATCCGCTTACGGAATGCTGGATGGTTGATGATGCCTTATTGTCAGACAGCGATTCCGTAGTCCTAGTGGTGTATCTGGTCCTTAGACTTGAGACTTATAGGTTTGGATGTCCCAGATCTAGTACAGCTGGTCATTGGGAGTGGTAGTCGACCTTACGAGGGCTATTGAGTGTCGATAGAGGATCATCCACTCTAGGCATCATGAGAGGAATATCCCATGTGTTCTTGCTCAGACAAATCCCTGGCCAGGGTCATTCAGGTTGAGGGAGAAAGAGTTCTCCGGGAGAATCCGATTAGAACGAGACTCGAGTAGAAACCGTGTGGGTCTGACAACACCATGCTCGATATACGGTCTCTGGGATATTAGATGGATGAGGGACTATAAGTACATACGTAATGGCGAGGACGAGATAGGTCCAATGGATTGGATTCCCCTGTATCGTTTGGGGACTACGGCATTAGTGGCCTAGTAACGTCAAGTAGTCGATGAGTCGAAGTGAATTATTACGAGAGATAATAATTCTTTGAGTTAGAAGGAGTTTCGGCGGTATGACTCATGGCCAGCTCGATATTGGGCCTAGAGGGTCACACACATATGGTAGGCATTGCGATGAATAGAGGTTCGGATATGAGATATCCGGACGGACCCCTTGTCTTATTGGATGCAGATCCAATACCCACTAGGGGAGGACCCATTAGGGTTTGATTGGGGACCTCTATAAATAGGAGGGATTGAGCCCTATGGGCTAGAGAGCTTTGTTTGTCTTTTCCTATTCTCCTCTCCATCTCCACCTCGAGTAAGTCCGGAGTTTTGAGGGCGTCGTCGTAACCCCTGCTGTGTGGATCCTCGCTAGAGAGGAGGACGCTTGACCTCCTTCATCCTCTCCTAAGGATCGCAAGGAAACAGGGATATACGATCTCCCTAGGTAACACAATCTACTATATACGCAGTTTCATGTTTCGCGAATTTTTGCGTACCAATCTTCGCACGACAACGAACATCTCTTTGGGAATCGGGGATTTTGTTTTTCTTGTTCTTCCGCTGCGCATATGATGTCGCCCCCAAGGATTTCCCAATAGTGGTATCAAAGCCAAGTTGCTCGTGCGAATGATTGGTTTTGAACTGCGTGTATTGTGTTTAGGAAGAATTTTGACGTCAAAATTATTGACGCAAAAACAAGGAAGGGCAGCAACAGTTGCTGCCCTCGATCTGCGCGTCGCCTTGATCGTGGCCGAGCAACCCACGGGCAGACATGCAGTAGGGGCGACGGCCCACCGCCACTTTGCTCCAGGTGGTAAAAACCCCCCCATAGGGGCGGTCATCCGACGGGGACAGCACCGCCATGAGGGCGGCGGCGAAAAAAGGCGCCACCACCAGCGGTAGAAGGCCATCAATCCGTGCCGCTTCGCGGCAGGGCGAGGGTAGTGCCCTCGCCCGCCCGCAAAGCCGGTCGGGAGGTGGTGGCGGCAGCAGCAAAAAGGGGAAAGGACATTAGGGTTTTCTGGGCAAAAGATAGTTTTGCCCCTCGGAATTTGAGAAATTCCAATTTCTGTCTTTTGTCCAAATTACGAAAATACCCTTATGAATTCAGAAATTTCCTATAATGTCCCTGATTTTAGAAAATATTAATTAATTAAAAGGTTTAGTTGATTATTATTTATTATTTATTATTATTATTATTATTATTATTATTATTATTATTATTATTATTATTATTATGTAGTCATACATGATGATGATTATTTATACATGTGATGTATAATGTGTGGACGGATGATCATGGACCGTGTGATGTGTGTACCTATGATTATTATTATTGAGGTCTGCGAGCCTCCATTATATTTCTCGCTTATTGTCGGGCCTGCGTGCCTATGATTAAGTTGTAATTAAATGAGAAGGCCTAGCGGGAGTGTGGATGCGATAGCGGGACCCACGAGACGGACGATCGTGATGCATGAAGATGCATCAAGATGTTGACGGAACCGACAAGGACGAGATGGACGATCACAGGGCATAGAGATGCACCGTTGCACACATAGATCTTGATGTGAGTGATTAGGCCTACTGGCTCGGGCCTAATCATATTAGGTTGTGGTCCATGATCATCTGGTGTAATTGCTTATACACATACTAGATATGTATATATATTTGCATGCGATGTAGATATATATTAAATATGTATATGTGTGACATGTCATATTAGGAGACCAAATCATAGAAACATCTCTCGATAATATTAAGTCGATAAACGTGAGGCAATTAGATTGACCCACGTGGCCTTCCATCGTTATAAGTAGGAACCGATTCCCAGTATAGGTTGAGTTGGTCGAGTCCCTCGAGACTCACCTATATAGCGATTCGCTATCTTGCTTACGACATAGAGATGTCACCGGTGACTTGAGGGCATGGTATACTTGGTCGAGTCCCTCGAGGGTATATCATCAAATCAGACTCGTCTTGTAACGAAGGTGTTGACTTAACCGAGCATCATGGTTGGTCGAGTCCCTCGAGGCTATGGTGATTCGGAGGCCGAACAGGACGAGAATCACAAGGAGTTGTGATCGACAAGAGTTGCCTACCTTTTAGGCTTAGTGTGATTGGTCGAGTCCCTCGAGGTTACACTAAGACACTAATTGGATCCTGATCCCCACTAGAAGTCTGTCGGAGACTTTCGTTTCACGTGTTGAGGGTTTCGCGTGACTCGTTAGTAAAATTGTGGGAGCATATTAGGATAGAAGTCCATATCTTGATAGTTTATTTCTTGCAAAATCTGCATGTTATTCATTTCTGCTGCATCTTTATTTTCAGAAAATGTCGCTTTCAAATCCCTTACGTGGCATACTTGATGTCAACCGACTCACTGGTCCAAATTATATGGATTGGCTCCGTAACTTGAGAATTGTTCTCACAACGGAGAAAATCGGCACGCCCTTGATACTGATGATGCCTACACCAAGAAGGGGCAAACGAGGATGAGATCGCTTCGCTACGTGAAGTACATTGATGACTCCACTCTTGCTCAGTGCTATATGTTGGGCTCTATGACTCCTGAGTTACAGAGACAACATGAAAAGATGGATGCCAGATCCATTCTCCTACATGTCCGCAAATTGTTTGAGGAACAGAGAAGGACTCAGCGATATGAGATATCTAAGAGCCTCTTCCGCGCTAGGATGACTGAGGGGACATCGGTTCAGAACCATATCCTAAAAATGATTGAGTGGATAGAGAAACTTATAGGTCTAGGAATGGTCCTAGAGGATAACTTGTGCGTGGACATTGTGCTTCAATCCCTACCAGATTACTTTTCACAGTTCATAATGAATTTTAATATGAACAAGCTTGAAGTGACTCTCCCAAAGCTTCTCAATATGTTGAGGGAGGCAGAGAGTACTATCAAGAAAGAGAAGCCAGTTCTCTACACTAGTGAGACCAAAAGGAAAAGGAAAGCAGAAAGGTCCCTTAAGAAGGGAAAGGGCAAGGTCAAACCAAGTAAAGCAAAGGTTGCTAAGAAAGACCTAGCAAAGGACAAAGGCCAATGCTTCCATTGTGGTAAAGATGGGCACTGGAAGAGAAACTGCAAAGAGTACCTTGCAGAAAGGGCGAAACAAAAGCTTGATGAAGCTTCAGGTACATTCATGATCAGTCTCCATTTGTCAGACTCTTATGAAAACATATGGGTATTGGATACCGGTAGTGCTTATCATATATGCAATTCGTTGCAAGTTCTGGCAAGGCCTAGGAGACTAGAGAGAGGCGAGATGAACCTCAAGATGGGTAATGGAGCAAAAGTTGCTGTAGTAGCTATTGGCGAGGTCGCCCTACATCTGCCTAGTGGAGCTTTTATTGCATTAGATGCATGTTATTTTGTTCCTTCTATTATCAAAAACATTATCTCCATTTCATGTTTAACAGTTAGTGGATATAAATTTATTTTTGAGAACAATGGTTGTTCGATATTATTAGATGATAAGATCATCATGAAAGGAACCTTGCATAATGGTTTATTTATATTAGACATCACTCCACATATCATGAATGTAAATGTGTCCAAAAAGAAAACGAGATGAGTTGAACAGTGCATACCTGTGGCATTGTAGGCTAGGTCACATCCATGAAAGAAGGATTCAAAAGTTGCTAAATGATGGATATCTAGATCCATTCGACTGTTAGTCATAGGTGCCCAGCAAGCCAATCACGTGAGTGATGGCACGTGTGACTTGATACAGAATCTTTTTATTTATTATATTTTGGCGTATATCATTTTATAACTATTGCATAAATGCATATATATATTGTGATGTCCTTGGATTTGTGCAATGGGAATCGGATCGTGATGAGATCATGATAATGAGATCGATTCACCTTTAAACACATATCCTAAATAATCCCGGTCATAGGTTACTCGAGAGGGACATCGTGATAACCGGATAGACTGGTGTGCTGTATACCCGTCCATATGATGGATGCAGCTGGTCTCATAACTGCTCGTGTAGGGACACTAGGGATACAGATACAGGTGCTCATTGGAGAATGAGTTCTTCGATTGATAAAAACACGAATCTTTGGATGGTTGATGATGCCTTATTGTCGGGGCCGATTACGTAGTCCCTAGTGGTGTATCTGGTCCTTAGACTTGAGACACCAAGGATGTCTGTATGAGTGCTCCACTCTTTGATACCAAACTTATAGGTTTGGTTGTCCCCATCTAGTACGGTGGTCATTGGGAGTGGTAGTCGACCTTCACGAGGGCTATTGAGTGTCGATAGAGGATCATCCACTATCGGCGTCTTGAGAGGAATATCCCATGTGTTCTTGCTCGAGACAAATCCCCCGCCGGGGTCATTGGGTTGAGAGAGAAAGAGTTCTCCGGGAGAATCCGATTAGAGCGAGACTTCAGTAGAAACCGTATGGGTCGGACAACACCATGCTCGATATACGATCTTTGGGATATTAGATGGATGAGGGACTATAGGTACATGGTGGCGAGGACAAACAGGTCCAATGGATTGGATTCCCCTCAGATCGTCACGGGGACTACTGGCAGTAGTGGCCTGAAACGCGTCCGTAGTCGATGAGTCAGTGAATTATTACAGAGATAATAATTCACCGAGTTAGAAGGAGTTCGACGGTATGACTCACACCCAGCTCGATATTGGGCCTAGAGGGTCACACACATATGGTAGGCATTGCGATGAGTAGAGGTTCGGATATGAGATATCCGGCGGAGCCCTTGTCTTATTGGATGCAGATCCAATACCCACTAGGGAAGGACCCATTAGGGTTTGACATGGATCTCTATAAATAGGAGGGATTCATGACCTCAAAGGCCAGAGTCTTTGCTTGCCCTTCCTATTCTCCTCTCCCTCTCCACCTCGGAGGCCTAGAGTTTTGAGGAGGGTCGCCTGCAACCCTGTTGTGTGGATCACCGCCAGAGAGGAGGACTTGACCTCCTTCACCCTCTCCTAAGGATCTGCAAGGAAACAGGGTATACGATCTCCCCTAGGTAACACAATCTCTATAACGCAGTTTTGTGTTTTATGGATTTTGCGCACCAATCTTCGCATCTTGACGACGAACATCTTTTTAGGAATCGGGGATTTTGTTTTCTTGTTCTTCTGCACGCATGTGATGTCGCCCCAATGATTTCCCAACGGTGGTATCGAGCCGTTGTTTGTTCGATGCGAATGATTGGTTTTGAACTGCGTGTGTTGTGTTTAGGAAGAATATTGACGTCAAAATCGTTGGCTGATCGAAAGCGAGGAAGGGCAGCAACAAGATTCTTTGCCCTTGATCCTGCATGCCACAGCCACCGCAGCGTAAAGAGCCGCAGCCACGCCCAGCACCACAGCCCCGGCATGCATAGCGCGCAGTGCCTGCAGCAGCTGGTCGGGCGGTCTGTTTGCAGCAGGTTTGGCGGTCGGCGGGGCTTGCAGCCCGCGGGTAGAGGCGCCTGGCGTGGCCCGACCCCATGAAGCAAAAGGCGCATGAGGGCGATGGCGCTGGTCGAGGCACCGCGAGGGCAGCGGCGCCAGTGGCCGCTGCTCCCACTGGCAAAAACCCGCGAGAGGCGGCCGCCAGCGAGGCAGCACCGCCATGAGCGTTGTCCTCATGGGGCAGAACCGCCCATGAGGCGGCGGGCTGGGGGCGCCCGCCCCTGCGGCAGCGGCGCCAGCGGGCGTCTTTGCCCGCAAGTGAGGGCACTGCCCTCGCCCTCGCCGCATAGGCCGCCGCCAGCAGGGTGGCGGCGGCGGCAGCAGTAGAGGGAATTAGGGTTTTGGGCAAAAGGACAGTTTTGCCCCTGTGAATTTGAGAAATTCCAGTTTCTGTCTTTTGTCCAAATTATGAAAATACCCTTAGGAATTGAGAAATTCCCTACATGTCCGTGATTTCAGAAAAATATTAATGAATTAAAAGATTTAGTTGATTATTATTTTTTATTATTATCTAGTAGGCCTACATGATGATGATTATTTATACATGTGATGTATGATGTGTGGACGGATGATTATGGACCGTGTGATGTGTGTACTTGTGATTATTATTATTGAGATCTGCGAACCTCCATTATATTTCTCGTTTATTGTCGGGCCTGCGTGCCTATGATTAAGTTGTAATCACATGAGGAGTCGCAGCGGGAGCGTGGATGCGATAGCGGGACCCACGAGACGGACGATCGTGATGCATGGAGATGCATCAAGATGTCGACGGAACCGACGAGGACGAGATGGACGATCACAAGGCATGGAGATGCACCGTTGCACACATAGATCTTGATGTGAGTGATTAGGCCTACTGGCTCGGGCCTAATCATATTAGGTTGTGGTCCATGATCATCTGATGTGATTGCTTATACACATACTAGATATGTATATATATTTGCATGCGATGTAGATATATATTAAATATGTATATGTGTGACATGTCATATTAGGAGACCAAATTATAGAAACATCTCTCGATAATATTAAGTCGGTAAACGTGAGGCAATTAGATTGACCCACGTGGCCTTCTATCGTTATGAGTAGGAATCGATTCCCGGTGTAGGTTGAGTTGGTCGAGTCCCTCGAGACTCACCTATATCGCGATTCGTTATCTTGCTTACGACATAGAGATGTCACCGGTGACCTGAGGACATGGTATGCTTGGTCGAGTCCCTCGAGGGTATATCATCAAATCAGACTCATCTTGTAACGAAAGTGTTGACTTAACCGAGCATCATGGTTGGTCGAGTCCCTCGAGGCCATGGTGATTCAGAGGCCGAACAGGATCACAAGGAGTTGTGATCGGCAAGAGTTGCCTACCTTTTAGGCTTAGTGTGATTGGTCGAGTCCCTCGAGGTTACACTAAGACGCTTATTGGATCCTGATCCCCACTAGAAGTCTGCTGGAGACTTCCGTTTCACTTGCAGAGGGTGTCGCGTGACTCGTTAGTAAAATAGTGGGAGCATATTAAGATATAAGTCCATATCTTGATAGTTTATTTCTTGCAAAATCTGCATGTTATTCATTTCTGCTACATCTTTATTTTCAGAAAATGTCGCTTTCAAATCCCTTACGTGGCATACTTGATGTCAACCGCCTTACTGGTCCAAATTATACGGATTGGCTCCGTAACTTGAGAATTGTTCTCACAACGGAGAAAATCGTACGCCCTGATACATGATGCCTACGCGAAGAAGGGCAAGCGAGGATGAGATCGCCGCTACTTGAAGTACATTGATGACTCCACTCTTGCTCGCTGGAAGTTATATGTTGGGCTCTATAACTCAGAGAGTTACAGAGACAACATGAAAAAAAGATGGATGCCGATCCATTCTCCTACATGTCCGTAAATTGTTTGAGGAACAGGGAAGGACTCAACGATATGAGATATCCAAGAGCCTTTTTTCCGCTTTTAGGATGACCTGAGGGGACAGGTTGAGAACCATGTCCTAAAAAGATGATTGAGTGGATAGAGAAACTCACTGTGGTCTAAGAATGGTCCTAGAGGATAACTTGTGTGTGGACATTGTGCTTCAGTCCCTACAGATTCCTTTTCACAATTCATAATGAATTTTAATATGAACAAGCTTGAGGTGACTCTCCCAGAACTCCTCAATATGTTGAGGGAGGCAGAGAGTACTATTAAGAAAGAGAAGCCAGTTCTCTACACTAGTGAGACCAGAAAGAAAAAAGGAAAGCGAAAGGTCCCTTAAGAAGGGAAAGGGCATGGGCAAACAAGGTAAAGCAAAGGTTGCTAAGAAAGACCCAAAGAAAAGGACAAAGGCCCAATTGCTTCCATTGTGGTCAAGATGGGCATTGGAAGAGAAACTGCAAAGAGTACCTTGCAGAAAGGGCGAAACAAAAGCTTGATGAAGCTTCAGATACATTCATGATCAGTCTCCATTTGTCAGACTCTTATGATAACACATGGGTATTGGATACCGGTAGTGCTTATCATATATGCAATTCATTTTAGGTTTTGGTAAGGCCTAGGAGACTACAGAGAGGCGAGATGGACCTCAAGATGGGTAATGGAGCAAAAGTTACTATATTAGCTGTTGGTGAGGTCGCCCTACATCTGCCTAGTGGAGCTTTTATTGCATTAGATGCATGTTATTTTGTTCCTTCTATTATCAAAAACATTATCTCCATTTCATGTTTAACAGTTAGTGGATATAAATTTGTTTTGAGAACAATGGTTGTTCGATATTATTAGATGATAAGATCATCACGAAAGGAACATTGCATAATGGTTTATTTATGTTAGACACCACTCCACATATCATGAATGTAAATATGTCCAAAAGGAAACGAGATGAGTTGAACAGTGCATACTTATGGCATTGTAGGCTAGGTCACATCCATGAAAGAAGGATTCAAAAGTTGCTAAATGATGGATATCTAAATCCATTCGACTATGTTTCATATGCGACTTGTGAGCCTTGCATTCGTGGAAAACTGACCAAATCTCCATTTAGTAGAACTGGAGAGAGAGCTAATGAGTTGTTGGAACTCATACATAGTGATGTATGTGGACCCATGTCAACTCATGCCATTGGAGGTTACTCCTACTTCATTACATTTACTGATGGTTTCTCAAGGTATGGATATGTGTACTTAATGAAGTACAAGTCCGAGGCCTTTGAAAAAATTCAGAGAGTATAAGAATGAGGTGGAGAACCGACCTGAAAGAGTATCAAAACTCTTCGATCGATCGAGGGAGGTGAATACTTAAGCACTGAGTTTACTCGGTTCCTCAAGGACCATGGGATATTATCCCAATGGACACCTCTTTATACACCTCACCAATGATGTCTCGAAAGGAGAAATCGTACATTATTAGATATGGTATGGGTCCATGATGAGTTTATTTGACCTACCCATCTCATTCGGGGATATGCCCCTAGAAACCACACTTACCTTCTGAATAGAGTTCTAACTAAATTGGTAGTGTCTACACCATATGAGATATGGAAAGGGAAGAAGCCCCGATCTTAAGGTTGTTAAGATGGGGCTGCCTGCCCATGTTAGAAGACACAACCCCGATAAGTTAGAATCAAGGATGAGCGATGCAAATTTGTGGGATACCCAAGGAAACTTGTGGGTATTATTTCTATCATCTCGAGGACCAAAAGGTCTTTGTAGCTAAGAGAGCAAAGTGTTCCTTGAGAAGGAACACATTCTTGACGGAGACAGTGGGAGAATGATAGAATTGAGCGAGGTTGGAGAACCAAGCTCAAGCACCACTCTGACCGAGTCTGTTGGATACCTAATACACAAGTATCAACTTTACTTAGGTTTGATAGAGTATCCCATCCTCCTGAGAGATATGTGGGACATATTAGAGCAGAGGATGTAGAGAATATTGATCCTCGGACCTACAAGGAGGCTATTATGAGTATAGACTCGGGAAGTGGAAAGAAGCCATGAATTCGAGATGGATTCTATGTACTCCAATAAGGTTTGGAACCTAGTTGATGCTACCAAGGTATTGTACCCATCGGTTGCAAGTGGATCTTTAAGAAAAAGATCGGAGTAGATGGAAAGGTAGAGACCTATAAAGCAAGGCTAGTGGCTAAGGGGTATCGTCAAAAGGCAAGGTGTTGACTACTGA
Organism: Musa schizocarpa; assembly: GCA_900464855.2. Classification (NCBI taxonomy): domain Eukaryota; kingdom Viridiplantae; phylum Streptophyta; class Magnoliopsida; order Zingiberales; family Musaceae; genus Musa; species Musa schizocarpa. Next base: position 6,532,833 of record LS990916.1, read on the forward strand.
CTAAACTTTCTCACCCGTAGCAATGCTAAAATCCATCAGAATTCTATTGGCTATTGCAGCACACTATGATTATGAGATCCATGGATGGATGTGAAGGAAACCGATTCCTCAATGGGAACCTCGAGGAGGAGGTGTATATGATGCAACTTTGAGGGATTCGTGTCCAAGAACTGTCCCGGATAAGGTGTGTAGGTTGCTTAGATCCATTTATGGACTAAAGCAAGCTTCCCGAAGTTGGAACATAAGATTTGATGAGGCAATCCAGATCTTATGACTTTCGTTAAGAACGAAGATGAGCCTTGTGTATACAGAAAGGTAAGTGGGAGCTATCACCTTTTTGGTGTTATATGTGGATGACATCCTCATCATTGGGAATGACATAGGAATGCTATCCACAAAGAAAGGCTTGGTTATCTAGACACTTCTCCATGAAGGACTTAGGGGAAGCATCTTATATCTTGGGGATTCGAATCTATAGAGATAGATCCAAGAGGATGCTTGGCTTGTCCCAAATCAGTACATAGAAACTATTGTCAAAAGGTTTGGCATGGAAAATTCCAAGAGAGGTCTCATACCGATGAGACATGGGATATCACTTTCTACGAGTATGTCCCCAAAGACTCCAGAAGAAAGGACGAACATGGATATGATACCTTATGCCTCAGCAATAGGGTCTATCATGTATGCCATGCTATGTACTGGGCCCGATATAGCGATGCTCGAAAGTGTCACGAGCAGGTATCAGGTGGATCCGTGCTTGGAGCACGGAAAGCAAGAAAGTGTATCCTTAAGTACTTGAGAAGGACTAAGGATCTTTTACTAGTATATGGAGGTAATAGCCTTAAGGTTGAAGGCACACCGACTCAAGTTTTCAGTCGATGTCGATGATAGCAAGTCGAATTCGGGGTATGTGTACACCTTGAATGGAGGAGCAATGTCTTTGGAAGAGTTCCAAGCAAGATACCTACGACCGACCACCAGGAGGAGGATACATTGCTGCATCAGATGCAGCAAAGGAGGGAGTCTGGGTGAAGAAGTTCATCACAGATTTGGGAGTAAATCTGAGATAGCGACAAGTCGACTTCCTTATATTGCAACAACTATGGGGTGATTACTCAAATAAGGGAACACGGGTCTCATCGGAAGTGTTCGAGGAGGTTCGGCTTATAAGAGATAAGTAACCCGAGGAGATGTAGCAGTGGAAAGAGTTCCATCCGAAGATAACATTGCAGATCCACCGACAAAGCCGTTGTCTCATTTTGTCTTTGAGCATCGGGGGGTCCGATGGGGATGGAACACATAGGTGATTGGCTTTAGGTCAAGTGGGAGATTGCTAGTCATAGGTGCCCAGCAAGCCAATCACGTGAGTGATGGCACGTGTGACTTGATACAGAATCTTTTTATTTATTATGTTTTGGCGTATATCACTTTATAACTATTGCATAAATGCATATATATATTGTGATGTCCATGAATTTGTGCAACGGGAATCGGATCATGATGAGATCATGATAATGAGATCGATTCACCTTTAAACACATATCCTAAATAATCCCGGTCATAGGTTACTCGAGAGGGACATCGTGATAATGGGATAGACTGGTGTGCTGTATACCCGTCCATATGATGGATGCAGCTGGTCTCATAGCTGCTCGTGTAGGGACACTAGGGATACGATGCAGTGCTCATTGGAGAATGAGTTCACTAATTGATCCGCCACGGAATGCTGGATGGTTGATGATGCCTTATTGTCGGACAAGCGATTCCGTAGTCCTAGTGGTGTATCTCGGTCCTTAGACTTGAGACACCAAGGATGTCCTATGATGAGTGCTCTACTCTTTGATACCGAGACTTATAGGTTTGGCTGTCCCGCATCTAGTATAGCTGGTCATTGGGAGTGGTAGTCGACCTTACGAGGGCTATTGAGTGTCGATAGAGGATCATCCACTCTTGGCGTCATGAGAGGAATATCCCATGTGTTCTTACTCAGACAAATCCACGGGGGTCATTCGGGTTGAGAGAGAAAGAGTTCTCCAGGAGAATCCGATTAGAGCGAGACTTCGGTAGAAACCATATGGGTCCGACAACACCATGCTCGATATACGGTCTCCGGGATATTAGATGGATGAGGGACTATAGGTACATGGTAATCGAGGACAGATAGGTCCAATGGATTGGATTCCCTCAGATCAAGATGCGGGGACTACTTGTAGTGGCCTAGCACGCCGTCCGTAGTCGATGAGTCGAAAGTGAATTATTACAGAGATAATAATTCTTTGAAAGTTAAAAGGAGTTCGATAGGTATGACTCACGGCCACTCGATATTGGGGCCTAGAGGGTCACACACACATATGGTAGGCATTGCGATGAGTAGAGGTTCTGGATATGAGATATCCGACGGAGCCCCTGTCTTATTGGATGCAGATCCAATACCCACTAGGGAAGGACCCATTAGGGTTTGACAGGGATCTCTATAAATAGGAGGGATTCACAGCCTCATAGGCTAGAGTCTTTGCTTGCCCTTCCTATTCTCCTCTCCCTCTCCACCTCGAGGCTTGGAGTTTTGAGGAGGGTCGCTAAACCCTGCTTTGTGGATCACCTCTAGTGAGGAGGACGCTTGACCTCCTTCACCCTCTCCTAAGGATCTGCAAGGAAACAGGGGGATATCTGATCTCCCTAGGTAACACAATCTCTATAATGCAGTTTTTTTTGTGTTTTATGGATTTTTTTTGCACCAATCTTCCTTACACGACGAATATCTATTTTTTGGGAATCGGGGATTTTTGTTTTCTTGTTCTTCCGCTGCGCATATGATGTCGTCCCCAATGATTTCCCAACAATCCACAGTAAAGGTTTGGTTATTTAGACACTTCTCCATGAAGGACTTAGGGGAAGGATCCTATATTTTGGGGATTAGAATCTATAGAGATAGATCTAAGAGGATGCTTGGCTTGTCCCAGTCCAGGTACATAGAAACCATTATCAAAAGGTTTGGCATGAAAAATTCCAAGAGAGGTCTCATACCGATGAGACATGGGATATCGCTTTCTACGAGTATGTCCCCAAAGACTCCAAACGAAAGGGCGAACATGGATATGATACCTTATGCCTCAGCAATAGGGTCTATCATGTATGCCATGCTATGTACTAGGTCTGATATAGCGCGATGCTCGAAAGTGTCGAAGCGAGGGGTATCAAAGGCGGATCCGTGCTTGAGACCTTTGGAAAGTAGTAAAGTGTATCCTTAAGTACTTGAGAAGGACTAAGGATCTTTTACTAGTATATGGAGGTAATAGCCTTAGGTTGAAGGCTACACCGACTCAAGTTTTCAGTCGATGTCGATGATAGCAAGTCGAATTCAGTGGTATATGTACACCTTGAATGGAGGAGTGTCTTTGGAAGAGTTCAAGCAAGATACCACTTGACTTCGACCACGAGGCGGAGGTACATTGCTGCATTAGATGCAGCAAAGGAGGGAGTTTTGGTGAAGAAGTTCATCACCGATTTGGGAGTAGTGCCGGGTAGCGAAGAGCCGATCTCCCTATATTGCGACAACAACGAGGCGATTGCTCAAGCAAAGGAACCTAGGTCTCATCAGAAATCTAAGCATGTTCTGAGGAGGTTCCACCTTATCAGAGAGATCGTGACCCGAGGAGATGTAGTAGTGGAAAGAGTTCCATCCGAAGATAACATTGTAGATCCACTAACAAAGCCGTTGTTTCAGATTTGTTTTGAGCGTCACAGGGGTTTGATGGGGATCAGACACATAGGTGATTGGCTTTAGGTCAAGTGGGAGATTTCTAGTCATAGGTGCCCAGCAAGCCAATCACGTGAGTGATGGCACGTGTGACTTAATACAGAATCTTTTTACTTATTATATTTTGGCATATATCACTTTATAACTATTGCATAAATGCATACATATATTATGATGTCCTTGGATTTATGCAATGGGATCGGATCGTGATGAGATCACGATAGTGAGATTGATTCACCTTTAAACATATATCCTAAATAATCCCAGTCATAGGTTACTCGAGAGGGATATCGTGATAACCGGACAGATTGGTGTGTTGTATACCCGTCCATATGATGGATGTAGTTGGTCTCATAGCTGCTTGTGTAGGGACACTAGGGATACAATACAGGTGCTCATTGGAGAATGAGTTCACTGATTGATCCGCTTACGGAATGTTGGATGGTTGATGATGCCTTATTATTAGACAGCGATTCCGCAGTCCTAGTGGTGTATCTGGTCCTTAGACTTGAGACACCAAGGATGTCCTATTGGAAAATCATGGGGGGCGACATCATATGCGCAATGGAAGAACAAGAAAACAAAAATCCCCGATTCCCAAAAAGATGTTCGTCGTCGTGCGAAGATTGGTGCGTAAAATCCAAGAAAACACAAAAAATGTATAGAGATTGTGTTACCTAGGGAGATCGTATATCCCCTGTTTCCTTGCAGATCCTTAGGAGAGGGTGAAGGAGGTCAAGCATCCTCCTCTCTAGCGGTGATCCACACAGCAGGGGTTGCGATGACCCTCCTCAAAACTCTCGGGCCTCACGAGGTGGAGAGGGAGAGGAGAATAGGAAAGGCAAGCAAAGACTCTAGCCTATGAGGTGTGAATCCCTCCTATTTATAGAGATCCCGTGTCAAACCCTAATGGGTCCTTCCTTAGTGGGTATTGGATCTGCATCCAATAAGACAAGGGCTCCGTGGGATATCTCATATCAGAACCTCTACTCATCGCAATGCCTACCATATGTGTGTGACCCTCTAGGCCCAATATCGGGCGTCGTGAGTCATAATTTTTGTCGGAACTCCTTCTAACTTCAGTGAATTATTATCTCTGTAATAATTCACTCGACTCATCGACTACTGGGACGTATTTAGGCCACTACGCCGCCAGTAGTCCCCGGACGATCTGGGGAATCCAATCCATTGGACCTGTCTATCCTCGATTACCATGTACCTATAGTCCCTCATCCATCTAATATCCCAAAGACCCGTATATCGAAAGCATGGTGTTGTGGACCCATATCGGGTTTCTACCGAAGTCTCGCTCTAAATCGATTCTCTGGGAGAACTCTTTTCTCTCAACCCGAATGACCCTAGCGTGGATTTGTCTGAGCAAGAACACATGGGATATTCCTCTCATGACGCCAGAGTGGATGATCCTCTATCGACACTCAATAGCCCTCAGAAGGTCAACTACCACTCCCAATGACATTTGTACTAGATCCGGGACAACCAAACCTATAAGTCGGTATCAAAGAGTGGAGCACTCATCTGAGACATCCTTGGTGTCTCAAGTCTAAGGACCGATACACCACTAGGACTGGAATCTTTGTTCGACAATAAGGCATCATCAACCATCCAAAGATTCGTAAGCGGACCAATCAAAGTGAACTCATTCTCCAATGAGCACCTGCATCTTGTATCCCTAGTGTCCCTACACGAAAGCAGCTATGAGACCATTTGCATCCATCATATGGACGGTATACAAAGACACACCGGTCATATCGGTTATCACGATGTCCCTCTCGGTAACCTATGACCGAGATTATTTAGAATATGTGTTTAAAGGTGAATCGATCTCATTATCGTGATCTCATCACGATCCGATTCCCATTGCACAAATCCAAGGACATCACAATATATATATGCATTTATGCAATAGTTATAAAGTGATATACGCCAAAATATAATAAACAAAAAGATTCTGTATCAAGTCACACGTGCCATCACTCACGTGATTGGCTTGCTGGGCACCTATGACTAGCATGTCCTGTATGAGTGCTCCACTCTTTGATACCAGATTTATACGTTTGGCTGTCCCAGATATAGTACAACTAGTCATTGGGAGTGGTAGTTGACCTTACGAGGGCTATTGAGTGTCGATAGAGGATCATCCACTCTCGGCATCATGAGAGGAATATCCCATGTGTTCTTTCTCAGACAAATCCCTGGCCAGGGTCATTCGGGTTGAGGGAGAAAGAGTTCTCCGGGATAATCCGATTAGAGCGAGACTCGAGTAGAAACCGTATGGGTCTGACAACACCATGCTCGATATACGGTCTCTGGGATATTAGATGGATGAGGGACTATAGGTATACAAGATGGCGAGGACGATAGGTCCAATGGATTGGATTCCCCTATATCGTTTGGGGACTATGACGTAGTGGCCTAGTACGTCCGTAGTGATGAGTCGAAAGTGAATTATTACGAGAGATAATAATTCATTGAGTTAGAAGGAGTTCGACAGTCGACTCACACCGCCGATCGATATTGGGCCTAGAGGGTCACACACATATGGTAGGCATTGCGATGAATAGAGGTTCGGATATGAGATATCCGACGGAGCCCTTGTCTTCTTGGATGCAGATCCAATACCCACTAGGGGAGGACCCATTAGGGTTTGACAAGGGACCTCTATAAATAGGAGGGATTCAGAGCCCCATGGGCTAGAGAGCTTTTGTTTGCCTTTTCCTATTCTCCTCTCCATCTCCACCTCAGAGTAGGTCTGGAGTTTTGAGGAGCGTTGTCGCAACCCTACTGTGTGGATCACCGCTAGAGAGGAGGACGCTTGACCTCCTTCATCCTCTCCTAAGGATCTGCAAGGAAACAGGGATATACGATCTCCCTAGGTAACACAATCTACTCTATACGCAGTTTCATGTTTCGCGGATTTTTGCGTACCAATCTTCGCACGACGACGAACATCTCTTTGGGAATCGGGGATTTTATTTTTCTTGTTCTTCCGCTGCGCATATGATGTCGCCCCCAAGGATTTCCCAACATTATGATGCCTTATTGTCAAATGACGATTCTGTAGTCCTAGTGGTATATCTGGTCCTTAGACTTGAGATACCAAGGATATCCTATATGAGTACTCTACTCTTTGATACTAGACTTGAAGGTTTGGATGTCCCAAATCTAGCACAACCGGTTATTGGGAGTGGTAGTCAACCTTACGAGGGCTATTGAGTGTCGATAGAGGATCATCCACTCTCAGTGTCATGAGTTGAATATCTCATTTATTCTTGCTCAGACAAATCCCTAGCAAGGTCATTCGGATTGAGAGAGAAAGTGTTCTCCGGGAGAATCCGATTAGAGCAAGACTCTAATAGAAATTGTATAAGTCTGATAGCACCATGCCCGGTATATGATCTCTTGGATATTAGATGGATGAGGGACTATAAGTACACGGTAACTGAGGATCAACAGGTCCAATGGATTGGATTTCCCTGTATCGTCTGGGGACTACGACTTAGTGGCATAGTACTTCCGTAGTCGATTAGTCGAGTGAATTATTATAGAGATAATAATTCACTAAGTCAGAAGGAGTTCTGACAGGTATAACTAATGGCCAGCTCAATATTGGGCCTAGAGGGTCATACACATATGGTAGGCAATGCAATGAGTAGAGGTTCGGATATGAGATATTCGCCAGAGCCCCTATCTTATTGGCTATCCAATAAGCCCCTAAATTATTGGATCTTATGAATGAGATCCAATAAGAGCCCATGAGAGATTATTGGATAAAGATCCACTAATCTAAGAGGCTTGGGTAGTTGGATGAAGATTCAATACCTAATAGGGCAGGATCCATTATGGTCAATTTGACAGGGGACCTCTATAAATAGGAGCGAACTAGTGCTTCATTGGCTAGAGCCTTTTTTATTGCCTTCTCCTTTTATCCTCCCCCTCTCTACCTTAGAGCAAGCTTGGAGTTTTGAGGAGCATCATCTCAGCCCTGCTGTGTGGATCACCACAAGAGAGGAGGGCGCTTGACCTCCTTCACCCTCTCCTAGAGATCTGCAAGGATTCAGGGATATACGATCTCCCTAGGTAACAAAATCTATCTCATACGTGATTTCTATTTTACGGATTTTGCGCACCAATCTTCATATGACAACAAACATATCTTTGAGAATTAGGGATTTTATTTTTTGTTCTTCCGCTATGCAAGAAACTCATGCATAGGGGCTGTAGGAAGATTTAATAACTTGAGTTTAAAATCAATCATGCAATGGTCATTTCCGCTATGCAAGAAACTCATGCATTAATAACTTGATTTTATATCTTCTTAATGAAAACTCATGCAAGAAACAATTTGATTTTATAACTTGAGTTTTCTTTTTAAATCGAAATTGTTTCCTATCATTCCTTCTTCTTGCAATTTACAAAAGAAGATATTTAATTCATGGACTTTTAGTATACTTGATCTTTTATGTGATTATTATTTCCTGAATCCTTCCTCTTTCTATATACGAAAGCAGAAATTTTATTCATGGACTTTTGGTATACTTGATATTTTATGTGATGATCATTTCCTATGAATACTTTCTCTTTCTATTTATGAAAGTAGAAATTTTATTCATGGACATTTGGTATACTTGATCTTTTATGTGATGGTCATTTCCGATGAATCCTTCCTCTTTCTATTTACAAAAGTAGAACTTTGATTCATGGACTTTCAGTACTTATGACTTGATTCTTTATGTGATGAATGAATTCCTCCCTTCTTTTTCTTCTTCTTCTTCTTATTTTTTATGACAAAGGAGAGAAAGAAACTTGCTAGCATCTCAAAAAAAAGCAAAAATGCTAGCTTACACATCTCAAGAGAACCAAAAGTGCTTGGATATCTAAAGAGAAGTGCTAGCTTACCCATTTCAAGAAGCAAAAGTTGTTATCTTACACATCTCAAGAAGCAAAAATTTTACTTAACTTCATATCTCAAAACTTGCTAGCTTGCATGTTCTAACTTGTTGTACTTTTCTCCCTTTTGTTGATGACAAAGGGGGAGAAGTAATAAGTAATGATGAATGATTGAAAATTTTAATATTTTGATATCATGTATGTTATGCCCAAAGTGATGTTGACCTATTTTTGGTATCATGCATGAAGAGATGATGAGTTATAATGGTTTGAAATTGTGCATCTTACATTTTGATAATTTAAAACTATGATGCACAATGTATAAAATTTTGATATGATGCATATGATCAAAATTGTTTCACTTGAATTCAAAAGTTTATTTTTTTTTTAATTCAAGTTTGCCTTATTTCGATATGGCATATAGATAGGGATAGTCAAGGTTTACTCCGTCATCAATTGATTGTCATCATCAAAAATGGGGAGATTGTTGAATCTCGAATTTTGATGATAAAATTAATTGATTTACAATCTAATTCATGTGTTAAGAAAAGTGATGCAGGACTAACTACGATCATGAAAAGACAAAGCAATTAAAGAATCGGACGTTGGGCCGGAGCTAAAGATCAGGCGTTACGCCGAAGGTTCGGACGATGCGCTAGAAGCTCGTCAGGAGTTCATCAGGAATTCGCTTAGAGTTCGCCGAAAGTTCACTGGAAGTTCGAATGAACAATTGACATGCTGAACAACTGAGATTGCTTATATTATAATTATCTTAGCCTTAATTATCATAGTTACTTATCAATTTGAGTTTGTTTGGGGAGTAATCCTACTAAACTCAAATTAGGGGCTAATTGGGCCTGAATTAGGGCTGAATTGGGCCGAATGGATGGCCCATTCAGTGACCTAGAGCCACATCAGGCAGTGGCACTGCCAGGGCTAGCGGTGGAACCGCTTAAGGCTTGGCCTCCCAAGTATTGTCTGGGCGATGGTACCGTCAGCATTTAATGTTGTAAGGCGGTGGTACCACTTGACAAGCGATAGTACCGCTAGAGCCCAATCTCCAAGGCTTTGTCAGATGGTCATACCGCTTAGACTAGTGGTAGTACTGCCAGGTTTTAGAGGATCAAGCGATGGTACCGCCCAGTATTGATGGTACCCCAAAAACCCGAGATGAGACACATTTTGGCTCCATTTTTGAAGTCATTTAAGGCCTATAAATACCCCACTCTTTTCGATATGAAAGAGCATGAAAAGTGAACAAAAGTCTTGAGATTTTTAGTTGTAAAAGTCTTTAAAAAGTGCTAGGAGTCTTCTGCCTCTTAAGTTTTATGATCATTCTAAAAGAGATATGAGACTTGTAAAGGTTATCTTCTAAACCTGTGAAAAGGAGAAAGAGTTGTAAGAGGGATAGTTGGTCTTCGCCCTTTGAAAGAAAATCGTTAGTAAAAGCTAATGGTCTCAACGGAAGAGGAATCGGGAGTGGACGTAGATCGCAATGACCAAACCACTATAAACTCGGTTTGTATTTACGTTCTGCTTTTCATTGCTATTACTCTCTGAGATAATTGTTAGTTCACTTACTTCAAGTCAAGCACATTTCCGATACGATTTTTCATTGAACGAAAGTTTTCCAAAACCGACAATTTTAATGAAAGCACTAATTCACACCGCCCCCCCCTCCTCTCCCTTCTCCTCTTAGTGTCGAAATGATCTTAACAAGATGGTTATTGTCAGTAATTGATGCGGGGCACATTGGGACACACTAAGGCACCATTTTGGGGCTGGTGACTTGGAGCCCTACTTAAGTGTTGTCACGACTCGAGCATGATGGGCTAACTGGCCTATCAACTTCGTTTGGCCTAAACCACTAGCCAAAATGCTTAAGTTGAAGTTAATAGCAGTACATTCATCAAACCCCTTATAAGCCAATATTAATCTTGCCCACTACCTATGTGAGACTTGTTGAATCTCAAATTTTGATGATAAAATCAATTAATGGGTTAATTGATCTAATCCATATTATTGAGTTAAGTGTGCAGGATTAACTACGATAGCCTGAAAACATAAAGCAAGTCTACCGGAGTCCAGTTCGATGGGTATTTGAGAGTCCAAAGATTTGTCAGAGATGCTACCGGAACCAACCAAGAAGAAATCGGGGACTTGTCAAAGTTTTCAGAAGTCCGCCGAAGAGATCGTCGGAAGTTCACGGAGATCACCGAGAAGGCTCGGCTACTCGCTGAGCTCGCCACAAGATCGAGAGCCTACTAGGAGTCCGCCAAAAGAAATCCGAGGGTGTATCGGAAGTCCACCGGAAGGAAACTCGATGTTGCTGGTTAAAAACTTGCTTAGGACTATGTCTTAATTTCATAGTTTGCATGTAATTAGGGTTAGGATTAAGGGTTAATCCTATAACCCAGTTAAGGGTCAATTGGGCCAAAGGTCGAACTAGTTTGAGCCAAGTTTGGAGCCCAACTAGTGAGCTGAAATAGTCTAGGCAGTGGCACCGCCCAGAACCTGAGAGTTCCGGTGGTGGCACCGCTAGCAAACTGCTGGATTGGGCAGTAACATTGCCGAGCACCCGAAAGGTCCGACGGTGCCACCGTCGGACTGGGCGGTGACACTACCAGTACACTGTCAGTGTTAAACACTTACAGGCGGTGGCACTGCCAGCATCGGGAAACCCAAAAGCAATTCAAATTTGGAGCCCAAATTTGAATCCTCTTAGGGTCTATAAATACCCCTCAATTCTCAGCAGAGAATACAACTTTTGATAAGCAAGAGATTGAGATAAAAGTCTTAACAAAGTCTAACAAGTTTTGTTTTCAATAGCTTGAGTGTTCACCTCCTTCTTTCTCTTTGAAAATTTATAAGAGTGTGAACCACTTGTAAAAGGTTGTAAGAGGGGTATTTGTCCTTCCCCTTTAAAGTGATTTGCTAGTGGAAGTTGGGAGCCTCATTGAAGAAGGCTTAGCAAGTGGATGTAGGTCATTTTGACCAAACCACTTTAAATTGGTGTGTTCCTTGAATGTGTGAGTATTTACTTTTCTGAAACTGTTATTTACATAACAGTAAGGTTTCAGTTTTCATCTTCTCACTTTACTCGAGCTACTTTCTCCAAGTCATTGACGAATTGAAATCTCTACGCATTTACGTAATCGTTTTTAAATTTACAAGTTTTAATCCGTTGCACTAATTTACCCCCCCCCCCCCATAGTGCCGCTCCGATCCTAACAATTGGTATCAGAGCAAGGCTCACTCTCATATTTGGTTTAATACCCAAGAGAGATGGCTTACTCCGGCATGTAAGAGGGTCACTCTATTACCCATCCACCTATGTTTAATGGGTCAGATTACATGTATTGGAGGACTTATATGAGGATCTTCCTTATTTTCATGGATTTTGAGCTTTAGAATATTGTTGAAAATGGATTTCAAAAATCTTCTCTTCCGATGAGCGAATGGGATAAATCGGAGAAGGTTTTTGCTTTAAACGCAAAGGCTATGAATGCCTTGTTTTGTGTATTTGACAAAAATGAATTTAATCACGTTTTGATTTACGATTCGGCTTTTGATATTTGGAGAACTCTTGAGGTCACTCATGAAGGCACTAGCCGAATGAAAGAGTCCAAAATAAACATTCTTGTGCATTCTTACGAACTTTTCTGGATGAAACCAAGTGAGTCCATCTGAGACATATACACCCGTTTCACGGATGTCATCAATGGACTCAAAGCTCTTGGTAAAGATTTTTCTAACTTTGAACTAGTAACTAAAATTTTAAGATCCCTTCCAAAGAGTTGGGATCCAAAAGTTACGGCCATTCAAGAGGCCAAGGACCTTAAACCATTTCCTCTCGAAAAACTTATTGGATCTCTTATGACCTACAAAATGATGTGTCATGCTCATGAAGAGCTCGAGAACCCTCTTCCAAAGAATAGGAAGGATTTGGCACTTAGAACACAAGAAGACCACTTGAAAGGAACATCAAGTGATGAGGATAGTGACAATGACATTGCACTTTAAACTCAAAAATTTAAAAAATTTATAAGAAAGAACAAATTTAAAAATGATACCAAAAACAAACTTGAACATAAAAAGGACCAAGTAATATGCTACAAATGCAAGAAGCTGGGGCATTTTAAAAATGAATGCCCCCAAACCAAGAAGAAGCAACCGAAGAAGAAGAAAGCTTTAAAAGTGACTTGGGACCACTCAAGTGATTCCGAGAATGAAGAAGCTAGCAACAAAGATGAGGCAAACTTCGTGCTAATGGCTTTAGGAGGAGAGGTATATGATTTAATTAATGAAGATTTATCTTTCGATGAACTCTCTATCGCTTTTCACGAATTATTTGATGAGTGTAGAACTATTAGTAAGAAGTTCAATCTATTAAAGAAAAAGCATGCCTTATTACAAAATAAGCTTGATTATCTTCAAACTCCTCCATGCACTAAGTGTAAACACTTAGAAGCAATAAAAGATGAGAATTTGCTACTTAAAGAGACCTTAAACAAGTTTCAGGTCGGTAGCAAAGGCTTAGACATGATCCTTGCAAACAAGGGTCACATCGTAAATAGAAGTGGAATTGGTTTTGTGAGAGGATCTCACCAAAATCCTACCACCCAAAATTAAAGGACCCACATTACATGTTTCACCTCATTTAAAATGTAACTTTTGTTATAAATCAGGATATGTTGTTTACAAATGTCCATTTAAGAAAATTCGTCCACATAATTTGATATGGATTCCTAAAGGAACTATAAATAATTCAATAATGAATGACAAAATTAGTAGATCAATTTTTGAGGCACCCAAAATCAAATGGGTACCTAAAAATCATCCTCTTTTATAGACAAACTCACAAGCTAGGAGCATGAGATGGTATCTTGATAGTGGATGGTCAAGGCACATGATCGGAGATCCATCTCATTTCTCTATGCTCACTAGCAAAGAAGAAGGGTATGTCACCTTCGGAGACAACAACAAAAGTAAAATCATTGGTAAGGGAACCATAGGTAAGAAATCAAGTTTTTCAATTAATGATGTATTGCTAATTGATGGATTGAAACATAATCTCTTAAGCATTAGTCAATTATGCGATAAAGGTTACATCATTAGAATTGAATCTAATGTGTGCATTATTGAAAAACCAAACAATAACATATCAATGATTGCCTTAAAACAAAATAATGTCTACACCATAAACCTTGATAAACTTAATAATGAAATGTGCTTTTCCGTTTTAAATAATGATGCTTGGCTTTGGCATAGGAGATTAGGCCATGTAAGTATGAAACTAATATCTAAGATTTCATCTAGAGAGTTAATACGAGAGATTCCTAATATGAAGTTTGTTAAGGACAAAGTGTGTGATGCTTTTCAACTAGGAAAATAAATAAAAACTAGTTTCGAACTATAAAATCAAATTAGCACCACTAGACCATTGCAATTGATTCATTTGGACTTATTTGACCAATTGACACAACGAGTCTAGGAGGAAGCAAATATGTTTTCGTAATTATAGATGACTATAGTAGATACACTTGGACCTATTTCTTGGCTCACAAAAGTGATTGTTTCAAATATTTCTCTAAATTTTGTAAACTTACTTAAAACGAAAAAGGCTTCATGATTTCATCAATTCGGAGTGATCAAGGTGACGAATTTCAAAACCGTGACTTCCAAAGTTTTTGTGAATCAAATGGATATAATCATCTTTTTCACTCTGAGAAATCCTCAACAAAATGGGGTAGTTGAAAGAAAAAATAAAAATTTACAAGAAATGACAAAAACCATGTTAAATAAACATAGTCTACCTAAATATTTTTGGGCCGAAACCGTTAATACAGCTTACTATGTCATGAATAGGGTTCTAATAAGATCATCTCTATCAAAAACTCTCTATGAATTATGAAATAACAAAAAACCAAATATTTCTTATTTTAAAGTTTTCGGTTGCAAATGCTTTATTTTGAATGAAAATGATACCTTAGGAAAATTTGATGCTAAATCCAATGAATGCATCTTTCTTGGTTACTCTTCTGTTTCTAAGATTTTTTGTATTTTTAATAAAAGAACCTAGTTATAGAAGAGTCTATTCATGTAGTTTTTAATGAAATTTCTGAGTTAAAGAAAAATGATTTTGATGATGATCTTGGTTTTGATAATTTGAATTTAAATGAACTCCCTCCTCAAAATAGCAACTTGGATGTATCTTCTTCCAAAATTTTCTTACTCAAGGAATGAAAGTATGTAGATGCTCATCCAAAGGAACTAATTATAGAAGATACATCAAAGGGGTTCAAACTCGTTCTTCCTTCAAGAATTTTTGTGCTAACGCCACCTTTCTTTCTCTAATTGAACCTAAATGCATTAACGAAGCCTTGAAAGATGATTCATGGGTTATTGCAATGCAAGAGGAATTAAATCAATTTTAGAGGAATGAGGTATGGAAGCTTGCTCCTAGACCTAGTAACCATTTAGTCATAGATACTAAATGTGTCTTTTGAAACAAGCAAGATGAATGCGGTATCGTGGTTAGAAACAAGACTAGACTAGTGGCCAAATGTTTCAACCAAGAAGAAGGTATCGACTACGAAGAGACCTTCGCTGCTGTGGCTAGATTAGAAGTCATTAGGATGCTTCTTGCCTATGCTAGTAGTAATGATTTTAAATTATTTCAAATGGATATCAAAAGTTCTTTCTTGAATGGTGTTATTTTCGAAGAAGTGTATGTTAAACAACCTCCCGGATTTGAAAATTCTCTTCTTCCTAATCATATATTTAGATTGACTAAGGCTCTCTATGGCTTAAAACAAGCTCCTAGATCTTGGTATGAAAGGCTTAGTTCCTTTCTTATTTTAAATAATTTTACAAAAGGCAAGGTTGATACTACATTGTTTATCAAATATTTTGAAAATAATTTTCTTATTGTTCAAATTTATGTTGACGATATTATTTTTGGTTCTTCGGATGAATCACTATGTGAATCATTTGCCAAATATATGAGTCATGAATTTGAAATGAGCATAATGGGAGAATTAACCTTCTTTTTAGGATTGTAAATTAAACAACTTAGTAATGGTATATTTCTTAATCAATCTAAATATACATTAGAATTGTTAAAACGATTTAACATAGATAGTTCAAAAGTGATAAACACTCATATGAGTACTTTCACTAAATTAAATATGGATGAAAATGGTGAAAACTTTGATCAAAAAACGTATAGGGGAATGATAGGAAGTCTACTTTACCTCACCGCGACTACACCGGATATCATGTTTAGTGTAGGACTTTGCACTAGGTTTCAATCTAATCCTAAATTATCTCATCTTAAGAGTGTTAAAAAAAATTTTAGATATCTTAAAGGAACTCCCAATTTAGGATTGTGGTATCCGAAATCCGATAAATTCGATTTAATAGCTTATGCAAATGTCAATTTTGGCGAATGCAAGATAGATAAAAAAAGTACATCCGGAACATGCTAATTTCTAGGACATGCACTTGTTTCTTGGACTTCCAAGAAACAAAATTCAGTTGCAGTATCTATGGTGGAAGTTGAATACATTGCTGCAAGTGCATGCTGTGCACAAGTTGTTTGGATGAAGAATACATTGGAAGACTGGAATTTACTTGAAAAATATACCCATAAAATGTGATAATACAAGTGCTATTTGTCTTACCAAAAATCCAATTCAACACTCTAGAATTAAACATATCGACATTAGGCATCATTTCATATGCGATCATGTCTTTAACAATAATGTCATTCTAGAATTTATTGACACAAAGCATCAATTAGCAGATATTTTTACAAAAGCCTTAGATGAAGACCAATTTGACTTCATTAGAAGGGAACTAGGCATGTTACATTGTCCCTGAGAATAAGCTTAATTGAATGTATTTTCCGAAGAGTTTTTCATCCTCTTTCCTTTTTTTTTGTGGATTTGATTTCTTCCTTCTCTTTCGATTCCAAATGACATCTTAAAGCACAATCCAAGATCCTATCCTATCTTAAACCAAACACCTCTGAAAAACAAAAAGGGGGAGGAAAGAGAAAAATTTTCTTTCTCTTCTTTAGCACGCCAACGGTGGCACCGCTAGAATCGGCTGTAGCACTGCTTGAGCGCACGGTCGCCAGGCGGTGGCACCGCTCGGATTGGCGGTGGCACCGCCCGAGAACTCCCTTACAAGAGAAGGGGTTAGGGCCGGCAGTGGAACCACCCCCAACCCATAAGAACTCTCCCTAGAACTCCCACAATACTCTCTAAACCTCTCTAACCCTCATTCTAACTTTTAGAAGCCTAAGAGAGGGATTCTTGTTGGTTCAAGCTCTCTATCTTCCAAGGAATTCTCCATAAGGTAAAATTTGAAATCTTTCCTTCCTCTTCTCATTATTTTGCCTACTCTTCACAGTTTCATATTCTTGATCTATCATCTTGTTTAGATAATAGCACCTAAGATATCAACAAGAACAAAAGGAAATAGGGTGGAAGGAGATTCATATGACCAAAACATTTTTAGATCTAATGAAGTAGCTCTTAGATTTCTAAATTTTGAAACAAGAACTATACATAAGGGCAAACATGTTAATCTAGATAAACTTAGAAACCTATAACCCATTAGACGGTTTGCACATTTAGATGTCTTACCTCTCCTACAAATCAATGAACCAATTTATTCTAGGTTAGTTAGGCTATTTTATATAAACTTATGTGTGGACAACGATAGCCTAAGTATCTACTTTTTAGGAACATAAATTCAAATTTTTAATAGTACTATTTGTGAACTAATTGGAATTACTGAAAAGGATAGTGGCTGTTACTTTATAAATAAATGGGATGTCAATGTAATCGGAGCAACTTACTCCAAAGCCTTAGAAACTATTTTTGAAAATCCAAACCTAGGCATGATACCCAAAAGTTGCGAGCACTTACTACCCTTTAACTCTAAAATTCTTCATCACATCATGACTAGCATACTACTTCCCAAGCAATTTCATCTTGATGAAATGAGTCAAATAGAGCTAAACACCATGTATTGGATTATGACCAGACAACATAATTATTTTGGGTACTTAATCCGACAACACATACAGGATATAATAGCTAAAGACACTATGTTACCATATGAGGGGTTAATCACTCGATTAATACTTCCCATTATATTTGTGTCTCGCCTGATGAAGAAATAATTCAAGTTGATCGATTTAACACCATCAATAAAAATCTACTGAAAAGACTAAGGTACACATTTAGTAATGGTATATGAGTTAGGCAACCTAGAAGGACTGATCCAATTCCCCCACCAGTAGAACACCCCGAAACACCAATTTTTAGGGGAAATGAATCTCCTCCTCCTAGTCTCTTTGGTGCAAGCACCTTCAGCTCCTGCTTCATCTTCTGAAGAACTCATTATGGCATAATTACATCAGATCAAATCAAACAAGAACAACTCAAATCACAGCAAGAGCAAATTCAAATTCAGTAAATTGAAATTTTGAAGGAACTACAATAAATGAATCAAAAAATAGATGTCATGTATAAGAACTATGGATTTCCTCCTAAGGATTAATCGATATGCCTTCTTATTCTGTTACCTTGACATGCAATCCTTATAGTCATGGTTATTCAAGAGGCCAAAGATTTACACAATTTTCCTCTTGAAGAATTAATTGGGTCACTAATGACCAATGAAATGACATGCAAAGCTCATAAAGAGCATGAGGACACCCTTCCAAAGAACATGAAAGATATGACACTTAGAACTCAAGAAAATCACTTGAGAGAAAACTCAAGTGATGAAGACTTTGACGATGACTTGTCACTTTTAATAAGAAAATTCAAAAAATTCATTAAAAGAAAGAAATTTAAAAATGACACTAAAAATAAATTTGAACCCAAGAAAGAACAAGTAATTTGCTATGAATGCAAAATGCTAGGACAATATAACAGTAAATGTCCCCAAGCCAAGAAGAGAACACCAAAGAATGTCAAGTTAAAGTTTTGTCATCTTCTTTCTTTTCTATAAAAGCCATGCTATTTTAAATGAATGCTGAATTTTTCAAATATGATGAACTTTGAATTAATGCTGATTTCTTTCTATTAAGATGAATTTTGGATTCTGTTTAATAAGCTGAATTTTGTATAATCTTATGAATGCCGAATGATCAATCTTCATGGTCAATTTTCAATCACAAATTGTATACTTAAAAGTCTCATCTCCTTTTTGTTGATGACAAAGGGGGAGAAGAATGAGTAAAATATTGATGAATTGTATGCCAATGTGATAGCATGACTTATATGACTTACAAAAGCTTGTGTTAATGCAAATGTCTTGTATATATCGATAGCATGTCTTATATCAATTGCAAGAGCCTGTATTAATGCAAGAAGAATGAGTAAAAGATTGATAAATTGTATGCCAATGTGAAAGCATGACTTATATAAATTGCAAAAGCTTATGTATTGCAAAGGTCTTATAAGAATTATATGTATCGATAGCATGACTTATCTGAATTGCAAGAGTCTCTGTAAATGTCCTAAATACATCACAAAACTCCTTGAGAATATTGTAAGTTTTTAGATTGCTTGATCATACCTTACATTTATATCATGAGATTCATGTTGAAAGTTCATATCTCTTGTTGAAATGATAATTGTCTTTTATCATTCGACTTGAAAATAATCTTCATAGCTTGAAATTATGAGAAATACGAAGTTTCGTATTTGTTTATACTTATTGAGAATAACAATAAGTTCAACGGATAGAACTTATCGGCTTTGGCTTGAATTCAAAGAGATTGAATCCAAGTGTTTTTATCTTCTCATAATATGGCATATAGATAGGGGGAGTTATGTTTAACTCCGTCATCATCAAAAAGGGGGAGATTGTTAAATCTCATATTTTAATGATGAAATCAATTGATGGGTTAATTAATCTAATCCATATTATTGAGTTAAGTGTGTAGACTTAACTACGATAGCCTAAAAACATAAAGCAAGTCTACCAGAGTCAAGTTCGATGGGTGTTCGAGAGTCCGAAGATTCGTCGGAGATGCTGCCGGAACCAACCAAGAAGAAATCAGGGACTTGTCGAAGTTTCTGGAAGTCCGCCGAAGAGATCGTCGGAAGTTCGCGAAAATCACCGAGAAGGCTCGGTTACTCACTGAACTCGCCGCAAGATCGGGAGCCTATTGGGAGTCCACCGGAAGAAATCCGAGGGTGTATCGGAAGTCCATCGGAAGTTCGCCGAAAAGCTCGCCAGAAGGAAACTCAACATTGCTGGTTAAAAACTTGCTTAGGACTATGTCTTAATTTCGTAGTTTGCATGTAATTAGGGTTAGGATTAAGGGTTAATCCTATAACCCGATTAGGGACCAATTGGGCCCAAGTTCGGACTGGTTTGGGCTAAGTTTGGAGCCCAACCAGTGAGCTGAAATAGTCTAGGCGATGGCACCGTCAGACTGGGTGGTGGCACCGCCCAAAACCCGAGAGTTCCGGTGGTGGCACCACTAGCAAACTACTGGATTAGGAGATGGCACCGCCCAACACCCGAGAGGTCCAGCGGTGGCACTACCGGACTGGGCGGTGGCACCGCCAATACATTATCAGTGTCAGACACTGACAGGCGGTGGCACCGCCAGCATTGGGAAACCCAAAAGCAATTCAAATTTAGAGCCCAAATTTGAATCCTCTTGGGGTCTATAAATACCCCTCAATTCTTAGCAGAGAATACAACTTTTGATAAGCAAGAGATTGAGATAAAAGCCTTAGCAAAGTCTTTAGCAAGTTTTGTTTTCAATAGCTTGAGTGTTCACCTCCCTCTTTCTCTTTCAAAATTTGTAAGAGTGTGAACCACTTGTAAAAGGTTGTAAGAGGGGTATTTGTCCTTCCCCTTCAAAGTGATTTGCTAGTGGAAGTTGGGAGCCTCATTGAAGAAAGCTTCGCAAGTAGATGTAGGTCATTTTGACCGAACCACTTTAAATTGGTGTGTTCCTTGAATATGTGATTATTTACTTTTCTGATACCGTTATTTACATAGCAACAAGCTTTTAGTTTTCATCTTCTCACTTTACTCGAGCTACTTTCTCCAAGTCATTGACGAATTGAAATCTCTACGCATTTACGAAATCGTTTTCAAATTTACAAGTTTTAATCCACTGTACTAATTCACCCCCCACCCCCCCTCTTAGTGCCGCTCCGATCCTAACAAGACTAATCGGGATGTTATAGTTATTAGCCTCTATGGCAAATGAGCTGGCATGGGACAAAATGTTAGGATTGTTTCGGCACTGAGAGGGGGGGTGAATTAGTGCTTTCAAAAAAATTACGTCGATTTGAAAATTTCGTTCGATAAAGGTCGTATCGGAAAAGAGTTAAACTTGAGAATTTCGTAAAGTAGTAAGCAAGTAAATCAGTTAGTAATGAGAATAAAAAGCAGAATAGAAATGCAAACTAAGTTTATAGTGGTTCGGTTGTCGTAACCTACATCCACTCCCGATTTCTCTTCCATCGAGGCCATTAGCGTTCACTAACGATCTTCTTTCTATGGGCGAAGACCAACTACCCTCTTATAACTCTTTCTCCGTTTCATAGGATCAGGAGAGAACCTTTACACCTCTCTTTTAGACCTCACTCCTCCCTTAGAAAACTTCTAACCCTAGGAGGAAGAGACTCTATAACTTAAGAGAGTTTCTAACTTTTTTCTCAAGTATTCTTTTCCCCTTTCCACTCTATTTCTTACTACCCCAAGCAAGAAAGATTGAGGTATTTATAGACCCCAAATAGCTTCAAAAATGGAGCGAAAAAAAGTCTTATCCCTGATTTCCTAGGTCTTGGAGATACCACCGCCATTACTGAGTGGTGGTACCACCCCTTGTAAAGTTGACTACTGGCGATACCACTGCCTAGTATGGGTGGTACCATCGCTTGTCAGATTGACACTAGATGGTACCATCGCTTGACATAGTTTGAAAAACTGTCTGGGCGGTACCACCGCCTAACACCGACGGTACCAACGCCCGAGTTTCCCGGAGACATACACTATCTCACATGTAGTTCCACCGCTTGACCTAACTCTAGGTCATTGAATGGGCCTCCCAAAGAGTCCAACTCAACCCTAAATCAGGCCCAATGGGCCCCTAATTGAGTTTACATGGTTATCCCCTAAAATCGACTCAATTAGACCTAAACTACTTCGATCTAGACACACACAATTACAAGATGAGAATACTATGTTGTCCGGCATGTCATTCGTTCATTCGGCATTTCGTCTGATCATTCAGCACATCGTCCTCTCCTTCAGTGTATTGCCCAATCGGCGTGTTGACCATCCGCAACATTTGATCTCCTTGGCGCAATGTCTGATCCTTCGGCCTAATGCTTGAACTCATGGCAGGAAATCCTTCCGGTACGTCGACCAGTCCTTCGGCCCGATATTCAATCTTCTGACATATTCGACTCTAACCCAACGTCTGATTCTTCTTGCTTCAATCGAATTATTTTTCAATGATCAAAGTTAGTCCTTTGTCACTCACAGATTATATCATAACTTCATCAATTGATTTCATCATCAAAATCTGAGATTTAACAATCTCCCCTCTTTTTATGTTGACAACCAATTGATGATAGAGTTTAAACTAAACTCCCCCTATCAATATGTCATATTGAATTAAAATAAACTTGAATTCAAAAAGAATGATAACCTTTGAAACCATGACTTTCATATCATTGCATGCACATAAAATCATGAGTATTGCATGCATAATTTCAACTCATCATAATTTCAAAACATCAAAGTATACCATGCATGATCATCATCATAACTTCTCTCCCTTTGTCATCAACAAAAAGAAGAAAAGTACAACTAACAAATTTTTGAAACATACAAGCTAGTAAGTTAGCAAGTTTTACTTCACTTTTCAACATGCAAGCTAGCAAGTTTTTGAGATATGAAAGTTAGCAAACTTTTGCTTTTCTTGAGATGTGCAAGATAACAATTTTTGCTTGGACAAATCTAAAGATAGGCAAGATAGCATTTTTTGCTTCTCTTTTGAGATGTGCAAGTTTAACGGTTTTTGCTTCTCTAGAGATATGCAAGCTAGCAATTCTTGCTTTTTGAAATGTGTAAGCTAGCAATTTTTCTTCTATTTTATAATATGCAAGCTAGCAATTTTGCTTTTCTTTGTGATGTGCAAGCTAAGAAGACTTTTTTCCCCCTTTTTCATTGTCAAAAAGAAGAGAAGAATATAATGGTACAATTTTTTTTATTTTTTACATCAATGCTCTAATCATAACATAAGGTATACAACCATAAATACAAAGGAATTGTACATAATGAAAATCATGTCTTGAAAGATATAAGAGAATGAAAAGCATAACAGAAATGCAAACCGAGTTTATAGTGGTTCGGTCATCGTGACCTACGTCTACTCTCGATTCCTCTTCTGTCAAGGCCATCAGCGTTCACTAATGATATTTTTTCAATGGGCAAAAGACCAACTACTCTCTTATAACTCTTTCTCCTTTTCACAAGCTCACGAGAGAACATTTACACCAAATAGAGGCTGTAGGTTGAGGAGGAGAAGGGGAGAGGAGAATAGGAGATGGCAGCCCAAAAAGCCTAGCCCATGGCCCTTTGATTCTCTCCTATTTATAGAGGTTCCTTGTCAATTTAACCCTAATGAATCTTACCATAATAAGCATTGGATCACCATCCAACTAACTAAGCCTCTTAGATTAGTGGGTCTCTACCAAATAATCTTTCATTGGCTCTTATTCGTGTTAAGATTGAGTCGGCACTAAGAGGGGGGGAGATGAATTAGTGCAGTGATAAAAATCATATCGAGTCGAAAATCTCGTTCGATAAAATCGTTTCAATAAAGACCGTATAGGAAATATGTTTAACTTGAAATCGTGTTCGTAAGTGTAGTGGAATTAAAGAAAGTAAGGCAGTTTCCAATGAAGGTCATTAGCAATAATAGAAATGCAAACCAAGTTTTATAATGGTTCGGTCGTCGTAACCTATTTCCACTCCTGATTCCTCTTCCGTCGAGGCCACAGGCATCCATTAACAGTCTTCCTTCAATAGGCGAAGACCAACCACCTTCTTACAAGTCTATTCTCCTTTTGACAAGCTCAGGAGATTGATGGAAATAATAGAATTTAAGAATAATTATTGAAGAAGATTTCCTTATATAGTTGAAGAAATCTATCTACTATTATGCCCCCGCAAGATGGTGCTCCTATCAAGGATACCTATCTTGAATTGATGCAAAGCAAACCGTTTACGAGCCAGATGCTTCTCGAGTAGGACAAGAGCAGATCGCTGCTACTATTGTTGCTGCTGTTGCGGCTGTGATGACGATGGCTGCAATAGAGGAGAAAGCTACAGCAATGGAAAAAGCTATAGCAATGCTGTAGCGGAGGAATAAGCTGCATCAGAGGAGGAAGTTGCAGCGATGTTGCAACGGTACTGTAGTAGAGGAGAAAGCTACAGCAGAGGTGTAGTAGAGGAGAAAGCTGCAATAGAGGTACAACAGCGGAGGAAGCTACAATAGAGGAGAAAGCTGCAACGATGCTACAATAGAGAAGAAGGTTACAACAGAGGAGGAAAGGTGGGGCAGTGCTGATGAGCATAGCACTAGAGATGCCATAGCGGAAGGGAATGGATGTTGGCGCAGAGTGGCAATGGAGAAGACAATCGCCGAGGAGGAAAGATTTGTCGCACCGACAGCTCGACGTCAGAAAAGCAGTAGTAAAAAGCCTTTTCTTTTACCGTTGGAGGTGGAGAAGCAACAGTGATGAGTCGACAGCAAGAAGAGAGCTTGCTTTAGGCAAGTGGCTCTGAAACCATGATGGAAAGAATAGAATATAAGAATAATTATTAAAAAAGCTTTATTGAAGAAGCTTTATTGAAATAGATTTATTGAAGTAGCTTTAGCTTGAATACATTAACATGTCCATCTCCTATTTATACAGATTATGAAGAGAACTTTTACACCCCCACTACCTTTTCTCTTAAACTTCATTAACACTTTAGAGTTTGAGAGGAGTTCTCACAAGATAACAATAGTGTTTTCTGTTGAATCACAGATTTTGATGATGAAACCAATTGATAAGTGTTTATATTTTAATCTGTGTTTTGAGTGATGCAGGATGCTTTGATCAGGATGAGACAATTAAAGCAGGAAGAATCATGTTGTGCCGGAGGAAAATATGTCAGAAGATTAGACGTTGGGCCGAAGGATCGGTCGACGTATCGACAGAAGGCTTCAGGCCATGGATTCAGGCATCGGGCCAAGAAGAGCGGATATTGCACCAAGGATATCGAAGTTGCGGAGTCAACTAGTCGATTGGGCAATAGGCCGCAAGAGAGGATGATGCGCTAAAGAATCGGACGAAGCGTCGAGGGATCAATGACATGCTGGACAACATGATTAACGCTTAGAATTAATTATCTAGATCGAAGTATGTTTTTACATGTGCAGGATTAACTACGATAGCAAGGCATGAAGCAAAATGAAGTCTCGGAGTCAAGGACGTGACTTCGTTGGGAGTTAGAGAGTTCATCGGAAGTCCGGACGTTCGTCGGAAGTTCTGGCAGAACCAGCCGAGAAGTCTCGGAGCTTGCCAGAGAAGCTCATCGGAACTCGCCAAGAAGATCATTATGAAGTCCAGGAGCTTGTCGAAAGTCCGCCGAAACATTGCCGAGAGATCGTTGGAAGTTAGCCGGAAGATACCTGGAAGCTCGTCGGAAGAATAGACTTACGGACTTATTTAGCTCAGATTGTGTCTTAGATTTCGTAGTTAGCACGTAATTGGGTTTGGATTTGGGCCAACCCAATTAGGGGCTAGTTAGGCTCATGTAAGGACTGTGTTGGGCCCAATAAGAGGCCTAAATAGTGCCCCAAGAAGTCTCACTATCGTGGCACAATCTTCGAGACCATGTCAAGCGGTGGTACCGCTAATCTGGGCAGTTGTACTACCGCTGGTGGGGTGCCAAGCGGTGGTACCGCTAGTTTGGGCGGTGGTACCGCCCAGCATTGCCCCCCAAGCAGTGGTACCACCAGACCTGGGTGGTGGTACCGCCCAAGGCATTGTCAGTGTCAGACTTGTTAGGATCGGAGCAGCACTAAGAGGGGGGGGGGGTGAATTAAAAAAAATGGATTAAAACGGTTTTAAAAATTCTTTTCAGATGACAAAGCGAACTTGACTAGCTTAATCTTGAAAGCGTATTCTTAAGTATGTGCAGCAAAAGTAATAAGGAACTAAAGCATATAAGAAGGTTTGCAATAATGTAAATAGCAATATGAAATGCAAACCAAGGATCGCCGATTTTAGAGTGGTTCGGTCAAATGACCTACTCCACTTCATGAGGCCCCTCTTCGATGAGGCTCCCACCTTCCACTAGCAAGTCTCTTGAAATGGAAGGGTAAATACCCCTCTTACAACTCTTTACAAGCGGTTCACTCTCTTACAGATTTTTGAGAAGAGATGAGGTGAACACTAGCAAATTGAAAAGAAGACAAGCTAACACTTTTTTAAGACCTTTCTCTCAAACTCTTCTTTGCTCAAAAAGTTGTAATCTCTTTGAGATTTGAGGGGTATTTATAGGCCTCAAGAGGATTCAAATTTGGGCTCCAAAATTCAAATCCTCTTTGGGTTCCCGATCTTTGGCGGTGCCACCGCACCGCTTGGGTCTTGGGCGGTGCAATGGCCAGCCAGAGAGGTGTCACCGCCAAAGACTTTCGGTGTCTTTACACCGCCTGCCCCTCCGGTTCACTTGGTTTGGCTTACTTTTAGCCCAAACCAAATCTGACTTTTAGCCCCAGTTGGCCCCTAACCAGGATATAGGATTATCTTCTTAATCCTAATCCTAATTACAAAGTGAACTACATAATAAAACACATCCTAAGCAATTTATTAACCGCTTAACGTCAAGTCTTGTTCCGGTGAGCTTTAAAACGAACTTCCTTCAACGGGGTCCAAGCACGCTCCCGAACTTGTGATGACTTTAATGAGTAGTTGAGACTTCTCGGTGATCTCTGCTAAACCTCGACGATCTCTTGGTGAACTTCCAATGAGTTCCCGATTTCTTCTCGGTTGGTTCGGCAAAGATCTCCAACGATTGTTCGGACTCTTAAACGTTCATCGAACTTGACTCCGGTATACTTGCTTTGTATTTTCTGTTTATCATAGTTAATCCTGCACACTTAACTCAATAATATGGATTAGATCAAATAACCCATCAATTGATTTTATCATCAAAATCCGAGATTCAACAATCTCCCCCTTTTTGATGATGACAATCAATTGATGACGGAGTTAAACATAACTTCCCCTATCTATATGTCATATTATGAGAAGATAAAACCACTTGAATTCCATCCCATGAGATTCAAGCATAACCCGATAAGTTCTAACCGTAGAGCTTATCGTGATCCTCATTAAACAATAGTGAGTACAAAACTTCTATGAAAATCATAAGTTAAATGAAAAGGGACGAATTTTACTACGACAGAAGATAAAGATTTTCAATATGATTTAGATGTAAGGCATGCTTTCAATATGATCAATCAATCTTGTGATATTTTCAAGGATTTTGCAAGGCATATAAGTCATTCATATCAATCACTTTTCTCAAAGATTTTGCAATTCATATTTTGTCATGCTATTAAGAATGATATAAGTCATCACTTTTCTCCCCCTTTGTCATCAACAAAAAGGGAAATGAGACTTGAAGCACATATTTTGTCATACAACGATTTTATCATTGAAAATTAAGTATGCAAAAATATTTACGCAGAGTTCATTTTAGAGGAGAATTCAGCATGCATTCATATTATCTAATCTCTTCTTTCTATAAATAATAGAAATTGTAGATGTACAAGAGAGAGATTGGGATAAAAAAAATTCAAGTAGTAATTTCACAAAGTCAAGATCATAATTCGAATACAAACTCATTCAAATTGTTAAATTCATTAAAATCTCAACATTACTTTTCAATCATCATATAAGGCATTTAAAGAATTTTGAAACATAGAGAATGATTAATTTAAGCATACAATGTTTCAAGTCATGAATGCCAATACTTTCATATTTGTAAGTATCAATTCATGAATGCCAAAAGATATTATTTGTGATTCCAATTTTGCAAGATCAAGATTATGATTTAGATAAAACTTATTTAAATCAAATCAGTAACTTGAAATTCATAATCAAGTCATCAAAATCGATTTCGAGATTTCACAACATGTCATATGGAATTTGAAGGAGAATGATTAGATTCACCGAGAGATGGAAAGAAGATGAAAGACTTTACAGAAAAGCCAATCAAACAAGTTTATTGTTTAGGGACAATTTAACATACCTAATTCCCTTCTAATGAATTCAAATTGATCTTCATTCAAGGCTTTTGTGAATATATCTGCTAATTGATGCTTTGTGTCAATGAATTCTAGAACAACATTATTGTTAAGGACATGATCGCGTATGAAATGATGCCTAATGTCGATGTGCTTAGTTCTAGAATGCTGAATTGGATTTTTAGTAAGACATATAGCACTTGTATTATCACATTTTATGGGAATATTTTTAAAGTGAATTCCATAGTCTTCTAATGTATTTTTCATCCAAACAACTTGTGCACAGCATGCACTTGCAGCAATGTATTTGGCTTCCTACGTAGATAGATAGTGCAACTGAATTTTGTTTCTTGGAAGTCCAAGAAACAAGTGCATGTCCTAAAAATTGACATGTTCGGATGTACTTTTTTCTATCTATTCTACATCCGCCAAAATCAAAGATCCAAGATAGGTTATTAAATCAAATTTTTCAGATTTTGGATACCATAATCCTAAATTTGGAGTTCCTTTAAGATACCTAAATATTCTTTTAACACTTTTAAGATGAGATAATTTAGGATTTGATTGAAACCTAGCACAAAGTCCTACACTAAACATAATATCCGGTCTAGTCAGCAGTAAGGTAGAGTAGACTACCTATCATTCCCCTATATATTTTTTTGATCGAAATTTTCACTATTTTCATCCATATCTAACTTAGTCAGCAGTACTCATAGGGGTGTTTATTGCTTTTGAATTATCCATGTTAAATCGTTTTAACAATTCTAATGTGTATTTAGATTGGTTAATAAAGATACCATCCTTAAGTTGTTTGATTTGTAATCCTAAAAAAAGAAAGTTAATTCCCCATTAAACTCATTTCAAATTCATGGCTCATAGATTTGGCAAATGATTCACATAATGACTCATCCAGAAGAGCCAAAAATAATATCATCAACATAAATTTGCACAATAAGAAAATTATTTTTAAAATGTTTAATAAACAATGTAGTATCAACCTTGCCTTTGGTAAAATTATTTAAAAATAAGAAAGGAACTAAAGCCTTTCATACCAAGCTCTAGGAGCTTGTTTCAAGCCATAGAGAGCCTTAGTCAATTTGAATACATGATTAGGAAGAAGAGAATTTTCAAATCCAGGAGGTTGTTAGACATATACTTCTTGGGAAATAAAACCATTCAAGAAGGCACTTTTGACATCCATTTGAAATAGTTTAAAATTATAACTACTAGCATAGGCAAGGAGCATCCTTATGGCTTCTAATCGAACCCACGGGAGGCGAAAGGTTTCTTAAATGTCGATACCTTCTTCTTGGTTAAAACCTTTGGCCACTAATCTAGCCTTGTTTCTAACCACGATACCATTTTTCGTCTTGCTTGTTTCTAAAGACCCACTTAGTACCAATGACTAAATGGTCACTAGGTCTAGGAACAAGCTCCCACACCTTGTTTCTCTCAAATTGATTCAATTCCTCTTGCATTGCAATAATCCAAAAATCATCTTTTATGGCCTCGTCAATGCACTTAGGTTCGATTTGAGAGAGAAAGGATGCATTTGCACAAAAAATTCTTGAAAGAGGAACGAGTTTGAACCCCTTTAGATGTATCCCCTATAATTAGCTCCTTTGGATGAGCATCTATATACTTCCATTCCTTAGGTAAGGAAATTTTGAAGGTGTGCATCCAAGTTGCCATTTTGAGGAGGGAGTTCATTTAAATTCAAATTATCAAAACCAAGATCATCATCAAAATCATTTTTCTTAAAATTTGAGACTTCATTAAAAACTACATGAATAGACTCTTCAATTACTAAGGTTCTTTTATTAAAAATCCGAAAGGCTTTTCAAAACGGAAGAGTAACCAAGAAAGATGCCTTCATCGGATTTTGCATCAAATTTTCCTAAGGCATCCCTTTCATTTAAAACAAAGCATTTACAACCTAAAAACTTTAAAATAGGAAATATTTGGTTTTTGTTATTCCATAATTCATAGGGAGTTTTTGATAAGGAAGGTCTTATTAAGACTCTATTCATGATGTAGCAAGTCAGATTTACGACTTCGCCCAAAAATACTTAGGTAAACTATGTTCATTTAACATAGTTCTTGCCATTTCTTGTAGGTTTCTATTTTTTCTTTCAACTACTCCATTTTGTTGGGGATTTCTGAGTGGAGAAGTTATGGTTGTATCCATTAACTTCAAAAAAATTTTGAAAGTCATGGTTTTGAAATTCGCCACCATGATCCTCAATTGATGAAATCATGAACCCTTTTCGCTTTTGAGTGAGTTTACAAAATTTAGAGAAACACTTGAAACAATCACTTTTGTGAGCTAAGAAATAGGTCCAAGTGTATCTAGAGTAGTCATCCACAATCACAAAAGCATATTTGCTTCCACCTAGACTAGTTGTATCAATTGGTCCAAATAAGTCCAAATGGATCAATTGTAACGGTCTAGTGGTGCTAATTTGATTTTTTGGTTTGAAGCTTGTTTTTATTTGTTTCCCTAGTTGACATGCATCGCATACCTTATCTTTAATAAACTTCATATTTGGAATCCCTCGTACTAATTCTTGAGATGAGATTTTAGATATTGTTTTCATACTTGCATGGCCTAATCTCCTATGCCAAAGCCAAGCATCATCATTTATGGCGGAGAAACACATTTCATTACTTAGTTTATCAAGATTGATGGTATAGACATTATTTTGTTTTAAGGCAATCATAGTCATGTTATAACTTGGTTTTTCAATAATGCACATATTTGATTCAAATTTAACGATATAACCTTTATCGCATAATTGACTAATGCTCAATAGATTATGTTTTAATCCATCAACTAGTAACACATCATCAATGGAAAAACTTGATTTGTTACCTATGGTTCCCTTGCCAATGATTTTGCCTTTGTTGTTGTCTCAGAAGGTGACATAGCCTTAGATCCATGCTAGTGAGCTTGGTGAATTGGGATGGATCTCGGTCATATGCCTTGAGCATCCACTATCAAGATACCATCTCATGCTCCTAGCATGTGATGGTGTATGTTTCTACAAGAAGGAATTATTTTTAGGTACCCATTTGCTTTTGGGTGCCTCGAAAACTAATTTAACATGTTTATCATGTTGCATAGACTTGATTATGGTTCCTTTAGGAACCCAAATCAATTTGTTCGGACTAATTTTCTTGAATGGACATTGGTAAGTTATATGTCCATATTTGCAACAAAAATTACAATTGCTTTGGTGTTGAACATGTAAGATAGGACCTTTAATGAAGGTGGTTGGATTTTGGTGAGTACTTCTCACAAATCCGATTCCACTCCTTTTAGGAACGTGACCCTTATTTGTAAGGATCATGTTTAAGGACTTGCTACCGACCTCGAATTTCTTCAAGGTGTCCTTAAGCACTAAGTTCTCATTTTGTAGAGTTTCTAAATCATGGCATTTAGCACATGGAGCTAGACAATCATGATATTCTGTTTTCAATTTATCAAAAGCACAAGTAAGACTATCATGCTCCTTTCTTAGCAATTTGTATTTTTTACTAATTGTCTTACATTCATCAAATAACTCATGGAAGGCATTTAATAAATCATGATAAGGTAAATCTACATTAATTAAATCCGTTACCTCTTCTTCGAAGGCCATTAGGGCGTAGTGAGCAACTTGCTCGGTGTTGGACTCCTCTTCTTCGGATGTGCTTGAGTCATCCCATGTTGCCTTGAGCGCCTTCTTCTTTGGTGTTCTCTTTTTGGCTTGAGGGCAATCGTTCTTGTAGTGTCCCGGTTTTTTGCATTCATAGCAAATCACTTGGTCCTTCTTTTGTTCAAATTTATTTTTTGTATTATTTTTAAATTTGTTCTTCCTTAAATATTTTTTGAATTTTTGAGTCAAAAGTGCAATGTCATTGTCACTGTCCTCATCACTTGATGTTCCTTTCAAGTGGTCTTCTTGTGATTTGAGTGCCATATCCTTCCTGTTCTTTGGAAGGGGGTTCTCGAGCTCGTCATGAGCTTGACATGTCATTTCGTAGGTCATTAGAGACCCAATGAGTTCTTCAAGAGGGAATGTTTTAAGGTCTTTGGCCTCTTGAATGGCCGTAACTTTTGGATCCCAACTTTTAGGGAGGGATCTTAAGATTTTAGTTACTAGTTCAAAGTTAGTAAAATCTTTACCAAGAGCTTTGAGTCCATTGATGACATCCGTAAACCGGGTGTACATGTCTCCGATGGACTCACTTGGTTTCATTCGGAAAAGTTCGTAAGAGTGCACAAGAATGTTGATTTTGGACTCTTTCACTCGGCTAGTGCCTTCATGAGTGACCTCAAGAGTTCTCCAAATATCAAAAGCCGAATCACAAATTGAAACACGATTAAATTCTGTTTTTTGTCTAGTGCACAAAACAAGGCATTCATAGCCTTTGCATTTAAAGCAAAAACCTTCTTCTCGATTCATTCCATTCGCCATCGGAAGAGAAGATTTTTGAAACGTTTTCAACAATAGTCCAAAGCTCGAAATCCATAGAAATGAGGAAGATCCTCATCCGAAGTCTTCCAATACGTGTAATCAGACCCATTAAACATAGGTGGACGAGTGATAGAATGGCCCTCTTGCATGCGGGAGTAAGCCATCTCTCTTGGGTATTAAACCAAATATGAGAGATAACCTCGCTCTAATACCAATTGTTAGGATCGGAGCAAAGACTAAGGGGGGGGTGAATTAGTGCAATGGATTAAAACTTCGGTTTTTAAAAATTCTTTAAGTATGATAAGAGCGGAACTTGACTAGCTTAATCTTGAAAGCGTATTCTTAAGTATGTGCAGCAAAAGTAATAAGGAACTAAAGCATATAAGAAGGTTTGCAATAATGTAAATAGTAATATGAAATGCAAACCAAGGATCGCCGATTTTAGAGTGGTTCGGTCAAATGACCTACTCCACTTTATGAGGCCCCTCTTCGATGAGGCTCCCACCTTCCACTAGCAAGTCTCTTAAAATGGAAGGGTAAATACCCTCTTACAACTCTTTACAAGCGGTTCACTCTCTTACAGATTTTCGAGAAGAGATGAGGTGAACACTAGCAAATTGAAAAGAAGACAAGCTAACACTTTTCTAAGACCTTTCTCTCAAACTCTTGCTGCAAAAAAAAGTTGTAATCTCACCTGAGATTTGAGGGGTATTTATAGGCCTCAAGAGGATTCAAATTTGGGCTCCAAAATTTGGGCTCCAAAATTCAAATCCTCTTTGGGTTCCCGATGCTAGCAAAGTGCCACCGCCTTTCGGGTCTTTGGGCGGTGCAACCAGCCACCAAGGAGGTGTCACCGCAAGACACTTTCGGGTCTTGGGGGTGCCACCGGCCACTGCCCTCCGTTCACTTGGTTTGGCTTACTTTTAGCCCAAACCAAATCTGACTTTTGGCCCCCAGTTGGCCCCTAACCAGGATATAGGATTATCTTCTTAATCCTAATCCTAATTACAAGTGAACTACATAACAAAACACATCCTAAGCAATTTATTAACCATGAACGTCAAGTCTTGTTCCCGTGAGCTTTAGGCGAACTTCCTTCAACGGGGTCCAAGCATGCTCCCGAACTTGTGATGACTTTAATGAGTAGCTGAGACTTCTCGGTGATCTCTCTGAACCTCCGACGATCTCTTGGCGAACTTCCAACAAAGGTTCCCGATTTCTTCTCGGTTTCCCAAGAAGCATCTCCGACGATTGTTCGGACTCTTAAACGTTCATCGAACTTGACTCCGGTATACTTGCTTTGTGTTTTCTGTTTATCGTAGTTAATCCTGCACACTTAACTCAATAATATGGATTAGATCAAATAACCCATCAATTGATTTTATCATCAAAATCCGAGATTCAACAAGACTGACACTAGGCGGTGGTCCGCCTAGCACAGGCAGTGGTACCACCCGTGCCCGGGGAACTCGGGATGGAAAAGTTTTAGGCTCCAAGTTTGAATTAACTTGAAGCCTATAAATACCCCTCTCATCCTTGGTTAAAGCACACAAGCGTAGAGTATTCAAAAGTGAGAAAACACTGCTGCAATCTCTTTAGAATTCCCTCCTCCACTTTAAGTTTATAATTCTGTAAGAGGAGTATGAGTGCTTATAAGGGTTGTCTCCTAAACTTGTGAAAAGGAGAAGAGGGGTGTAAGAGGTGGTTGGTCTTCGCCTATTGAGGGAAGACCGATAGTGGATACCGGTGGCCTCGACGGAAGAGAAATCGACGAAGTGGATGTTACATGTTGGGCTCCATGACCCTTGAGTTATAGAGACAGCATTAAAAGATGGATGCCAGATCTATTCTCCTACATGTCCGTAAACTATTTGAGGTACAAGGAAGGACTCAGCAATATACGATATCTAAGAGTCTCTTCCGCGCTAGGATGACTGAGGGGACACCGGTTCAGAACCATGTCCTAAAGATAATTGAGTGGATAGAGAAAGTCATAGGTCTAGGAATAGTCCCAAAGGATAACCTATGTGTGGATCTTATGCTTCAGTCCCTACCAGATTCTTTTTCATAGTTTATAATGAATTTTAATATGAACAAGCTTGAGGTGACTCTCTTGGAGCTCCTCAATATATTAAGGGAGGCAGAGAGCACTATCAAGAAAGAGAAGCAAGTTCTCAACACTGGTAA
This sequence comes from Musa schizocarpa, assembly GCA_900464855.2. Lineage (NCBI taxonomy): Eukaryota > Viridiplantae > Streptophyta > Magnoliopsida > Zingiberales > Musaceae > Musa > Musa schizocarpa. The sequence continues at coordinate 6,567,514 of LS990916.1, forward strand.
GACTAGATAAAAAAGGAAAATAGAAAAGTACCTTAAGAAGGGCAAGGGCAAGGGCAGAACAAGTAAAGCAAATGTTGCTAAGAAAGACCCGGCAAAGGACAAAGGCCAATGCTTCCACTACGAAAAAGATAGGCACTAGAAGAGGAACTACAAAGAGTACCTTGCAAAGAGGGCGAAACAGAAGTTTGGAGAAGCTTCAGGTACATTCATGATCAGTCTCCATTTGTCATACTCTTATGATAATACATGGGTATTGGATACCAGTAGTGCTTATCATATTTGTAATTCGTTGCAAGTTCTGGCAAGACCTAGGAGATCGACGAGAGGCGAGATGGACCTCAAGATGGGCAATGGAGTAAAAGTTGCTGTAGTAGCTATTGTCAATGTCGCCCTACATCTACCTGGTGGAGCTATTATTGCATTAGATACATATTATTTTGTTCCTTCTATTATCAAAAATATTATTTTCATTTCATGTTTGATAGTTAGTAGATATAAATTAGTTTTTAATAACAATGTTTGTTCATTATTATTAGGTGATGAGATCATCATGAGAGGAATATTACATAATGGTTTGTTTATGCTAGACACTACTCCACATATCATGAATGTGTGTCTATGATGTATGTGGAACTTATACATAATGATGTATGTGGACCTATGTCAACTAATGTCATTAGTAGTTACTCTTGCTTCATTACCTTTACTAATGATTTATCAAAGTATGGACATGTATACTTAATAAAGTATAAGTCTGAGGCTTTTGAGAAATTCAGAGAGCATAAGAATGAAGTAGAGAACTAGACTAGAAAGAGTATCAAGACTCTTCGATCATATCGAGGAGGTGAGTACATAAGTATAGAGTTTATCTAGTTCCTCAAGGACCATGGGATTCTATCCCAATGGACACCTCCTTATACACCTTAGCTCAATGGTGTATTTAAAAGGAGGAATCATATGCTATTAGAAATAATATGGTCCATGATAAGTTTTGCTGATCTACCAATCTTATTCTGGGGATATGCCCTAGAGACCGTAGCTTACCTTTTGAACAGAGTTCCAACTAATTCAGTAGTGTCTACACTATATGAGATATAGAAAGAGAAGAAGCCTGATCTTAAGGTTGTTAAGATTTTGGGTTACCTTGCCCATGTTGAAAGACACAACCCTGATAAGTTGGAATCAAGGACGAAGTGGTACAAGTTCGTGGGATACCCCAAGAAAACTTGTAGGTATTATTTCTATCATCTCAAGAACTAAAAAGTCTTTGTAGCGAAGATAACGATGTTCCTTGAGAATAAACACATTCTTGGCAGAGACAGTGGGAGCATGATAGAGTTGAGCGAGGTTGGAGAACCTAGCTTAAGCACCACTTTACAGCTTGAGTCTATTCAAGTACCAAACACATAAGTTCTGACTTTACGTAGGTCCGGTAGAGTATCTCATCCTCCTGAAATATATATGGGATATATTGGAGGAGAGGATGTTGAGGATATTGATCCTCAAACCTATGAGGAGGCTATTATGAGTATAAACTCTAGGAAGTGGCAAGGAGTCATAAATTTTGAGATGGATTCCACGTACTCCAACAAGGTTTGGAACCTAGTTGATGCGCCCGAGGGTATTGTACCCATCGGTTGTAAGTGGATCTTTAAGAAAAAGATCGAAATAAATAAAAAAATAGAGACCTATAAAGCAAGGCTAGTGGCTAAAGGGTATCGTCAAAGGCAAGGTGTTAACTATAATGAAACCTTCTCACCTATAGCCATGCTAAAATCCATTTGAATTCTATTGGTTATTACAACACACTATAATGATGAGATCTGGCAGATGGATGTGAAAACTACATTTCTCAATGGTAATCTCAAGGATGAGGTGTATATAATACAGTCTAAGGGATTCATATCCAAGAACAACTAAGATAAGATGTGTAGGTTGCTTAGATTCATTTATGGACTAAAGCAAGCTTCTCGAAGTTGGAACATAAGATTTGATGAGGCAATCAGATCTTATGACTTCATTAAGAATGAAGATGAGCCTTGTGTGTACAAGAAGGTAAGTGGGAGTGCTATCACCTTCTTAGTGTTATATGTGGATGACATCATGATCAATGGGAATGATGTAGGAATGATATCCACAGTAAAGACTTGGTTATCTAGACACTTCTCCATGAAGGACTTAGGGGAAGCATCCTATATCTTGGGAATTCAGATCTATAGAGATAGATCCAAGAGGATAGTTGGCTTATCCCAGTCTCGGTACATAGACACCATTGTCAAAAGGTTTGGCACGAAAAATTCAAAGAAAGGTCTCCGATGAGACATGGGATATCGTTTTCTAGAGTATATCCCCAAAGACTCCTGAAGAAAGGGCGAACATGGATAGGATACCCTATGCATCAGCAATATGGTTTCTCATAAAAGTCAAGCTATTTACCAGGTCTAATATAGCGCATGCTTTGAGTGTTACGAGCAGGTATCAAGCGAATCCAGGCTTCGAGCACTAGAAAGTAGTAAAGTATATCCTTAAGTACTTGAGAAGGACTAAGAATCTTTTACTAGTATATGGAGGTAGTAACCTCAAGGTTGAAGGCTACACAGACTCGAGCTTTCAGTTCGATGTCAATGATAGTAAGTCAAATTCGGGTATGTGTATACTTTGAATGGAGGAGTAGTGTACTGGAAGAGTTTTAAGCAAGATACTACTGCTGACTCGACCATAGAGGCGGAGTACATTGCTACAACAAAAGTAGCAAAAGAGGGAGTCTAGATGAAGAAGTTCATCACAGATCTGGGAGTCGTGCCAGGCAACGAGGAGCCAATTCCCTTAGATTGTGACAACAACGAGATGATTTCTCAAGCAAAGGAACCCATGTCTCATCAGAAATCTAAGCATATTTTGAGGAGGTTTCACCTGATCAAAGAGATCGTGACCCGAGGAGATGTAGCATTGGAAAGAGTTCCATCCGAAGATAACATTGCAGATCCACTAACAAAGTCGTTATCTTAGATTGTTTTGAGTGTCACAAGGGTCTGATGGGGATCAGACACATAGCTGATTGGCTTTAGGTCAAGTAGGAGATTACCAGTCATATTTGCCATGCAAGTTAATTACGTAAATGATGGCACGTGTGACTTGACACATGATCTTTTTGCTTATTATATGCATATATGCAATAAGCAACAAGCAATATAACATGAAAAATGTAATAATCTTTCGTATTACTATCCTTTATGTTATGATTTTTATATGACTCCTTTGTAATTATGATTTGTATATCTCATAATATAATTGAATCAATGATTTAAAAAAAAAGAGAAAGATTAATGAATCTATCTATTTCTTTTTTTTTAATGAATCTCTTGAAAATAATTTTGATTTGATGATTTGAATTTGAATAAGCTTTATCTTGATTTTTCCATATTTATAACTTGAATATTTACACTTTTGTGCTATTCCCCGATTTTTGCCTATGACAAAGGGGGAGAAAATTAAATGATGAATGTTTGGTACCAACAATCATGAAGTGATAAATGCTTAAAAAATATTGATTTAATGTTTGGTATCATGAATGCTTCAATATCATGTATGATATACCCATAGTGATGATTGATTGGTATCATGAAGCAAGGATGAAATGTAATTGTTTGAAATTATGCATGTTATATATTGAAGACTTAAACCATGTTTTGGTATCATGCATACCCAAGTAATATTGATTTAAAAATTTATTGATTTAGTATCATACATCTGCTTTATGCCTTATTACTATCGTAGTTAATCTTGTACATTTATCTCAACATATAGATTAGATCAAACACTTTACCAATTGATTTCATCATCAAAATCCGAGATTCAACAAGACTTAGTTCCTTTCTAATTAAGAATAATTTTTTGAAAGGTAAGATTGATACCATATTGTTTATTAAACATTTTGAATATAATTTTCTTATTGTTCAAATTTACGTTGATGATATTATTTTTGGTTCTACAAATGAGTCTTTATATGAATCTTTTGCTAAAAGTATGAGCCAAGAATTCAAAATGAGTTTAATGGGAAAATTAACTTTTTTCCTAGGTTTACAAATTAAACAACTTAATAATAAAACTTTTATTAGTCAAACTAAGTATGCTTAAGATCTATTAAAATGATTTAATATCGATAGTGTAAGGTTATTAATACACCAATGAACACTTCTACAAAATTAGATATGGATATTGATAGAGAATGTTTTGATTAAAAGACTTATAGGGATATGATAGGTAGTTTACTATTCCTCACAGCAACTTGACCTGATATTATGTTTAGTATTGGACTATGTGCTAGATTTCATTCTAATCTCAAGCAATCTCACCTAAAAACTGTTAAGAGGATTTTCAGATATTTAAAAGGAACTCCTAATTTAGGATTATGGTATCCAAAATCGAAAAATTTTGAATTAATTATTTATATCGATGTTGATTTTGCTGGATGTAGAATAGATAGAAAAAACACATCTGGAATATGTTAACTCCTAGGTCATGCACTTGTTTCCTGATCTTCTAAGAAAAAAAATTCTATTGTATTATCTATAGCTAAAGCTGAATATATAGCAACAGGTGTATGTTGTACACAAGTTATTTGAATGAAAAACACTTTAGAAGATTATGGACTATATTTGAATAATATTCCTATAAAATATGATAATACTAGTGTAATATGCTTAATAAAAAATCTCATTCAATACTCTAGAACTAAACATATTGATATTATGCATCATTTTATTAGAGATCATGTTAATAATCATGATATATCTTTAGAAATTATTGATAAAAAACATCAATTAGCTGATATTTTTACAAAACCATTGAATGAGAAACAATTTGATTTTATTAGAAGAGAATTAGGCATATTAAATCTTTCTAATGCATGAGTTTCTTTTATATATTTTTCGGATTTCTCGGTTGATTTGATTTTAAATCTTCCTAATGCATGAGTTTTCATTATATATTTTTAATCACCCTCTCTTTTATACCTCACTCCTAACTTAAGAGAGTTTTCAACTTTTTTCTCAAGTATACTTTTCCCTTTTTCACTCTATTTCTTGCTACCCCAAGCAAAAAAGAGTAGGGTATTTATAGCCCCCAAATAGCTTTAAATATAGAACAAAAAAAAAGTCTCATCCCGGGTTTCTCAGGTCCTTGCAATACCACCGTCATTACTGGGCGGTACCACCCTTTGTCAGGCTGACAACTGGCGATACCATCGCGTAGTCTGGGTGGGTACCATCACCTACCAGACTAACACTAGGCAGTACCACCACGCAGTCTGGGCAGTATCATCGCCCAGTTTGGGCAATACCACCACCTGACATCGGTAGTACCACCGCTCGGGTTTCTTGGAGACGTACACTATCTCACAGGCGATTTCACAGCCTGACCTAGCGGTGCCACTGCTTGACCGAACCCTGGGTCACTAAATATGCCTTCCAAAGAGCCCAACTCAACCCCAACTCAGGCCCAATGGGCCCCTAATTGAGTTGGCATGGTTACCCCACAAAACCGACTCAATTAGACAAACTATTTTGATATAGACACACGATTACAAGACAAGAATACTATGTTGTCTAGCATGTCATTCGTTCATCTAACGCTTTGACCGATCCTTCGACGCATCATCCTCTTCTTCGATGTATTACCCATTCGACATGTTGACCTTCCACAATATCCAATCTCTTTGGCGCAATGTCTGATCTTTCGACCCGATGTCCGAACTCATGGCACGAAGTCCTTCCGTTATGTCGACTAATCCTCCGACCCAACGTCTAATTTTTTGATATGTTCTACTCCAACCCAACGTTTGATTTATCATACTTCAATCAAATTATCTTTCCATGATCGAAGATAATCCTGCATCAATCAAACACAAATTAAATCATAATATATGATTCAACACAAAAATCATCCCTCTATCACGGTTGAAAATGTATAATCTTCATTTATAAGAATGATAAATACACTAATGATTCCAAGCATATCGATATAAAATATATGATGATTAAAGAAATAATCCAAAAATAATGTGTTAATTAAGAGTCTAATCACCACTTTGATGATTGTTGATTAATTTACTAAAGTTTTACTATCTAATATGTTTATTGGTTACGACAGCACCTAAGAATTTAAGTGCACAAACTATAATGGCCAATAATCTAATATAGTGAAATACAAAAACTTTTGATCAGCACGATATGAATATGAAACATTCACCATAGCCTCACAAAATTTATCCTCCTCTAGGCAACAATATCAGGTATAGAATTTCATATATAGAATTCAACTCCAAAATAAAATTAGTTACAATATTTTTGTATCGATCTGCAGTATTTTCAAACCAGAGGTATACAAAGTACCACAGGAGAATAGCAGTTCAAGAGCTCCCACTCCATTCCTCGTAGAACTCTGCTAAGAAGTCCTCCATGAACTTGTGTCTTTTCTCTGCTCTATTTTTACCAGCCTAAAATAAATTAAAAGAGAAGATATGACGAATCAATCAATTAGCGTAGAAACAAAAATCACAATAATGCCAATGTTAGATGACAATTATATTTAATATATGGAAGCATAAGTTTAGGATCTTGGTTTTTCTTTAAAGGTCCAACGCACATGTACATGGAAACCTTGACAATCTGGTAAACGATGACAGTAATGAGGCAAAACAATGATCTGAAAATCAAAAGAGAAAGCTAGTGGGAGCTTAATTACAGAACACTTTCCTTATCTAAGAATGCATACGTGTTCCAGTTTGATTATTTATAAATGTATCCAGGCATAAGAAATTTGGACCTAGAATGAAATATAAAATAGCAGGCAGAATAGAGTTGAATTTGCTTCAAGGATTAAGATCCCTACCGTGTTTGCATATGCAGTATTATGTTGATTGATGAAATAATTTCTGAATAGTAGAATAAATTTCAATTATTAAACTTCTAGTTTCAATACCTTTGTCTTCATCAAATCCTTCAGTTTGAAAAGCTTCTCATGAAAATGATTTACTGAAGTCTGTTTTCCATCTTTCATCATATACTTCTCTTTTGTTAAACCCTGCCTTGGTGGTATCTCAGGATCATAGAGTATATGGTTCTTACTTCCACCATATGTGAAACACCGAGCAATTCCTGAAATCAAGTGAATAGAGAAAGCTTCCAAGTTACTTTTGTTTCCAAAGCATGCACACTAGTCACGGAACTGTGGGGCTTTACGTCCATTGTTCATCTAATTCAATTATCTGACTGACTGATGTCACATTAAATTCTAAAAAAAAACATAGGAAGGACCAAGAAGTTGTTACATCAAAATAAAGATTTCTAAAGGATTGTAATACTATAATTGAAAAACAGAAGGTGAGCAGTGATGTGAAAGATATATAACTGAAAACATCTTAGCCAATATTCTATGATTTCTCGACTCATGAAAAAATATGTTATGTTGCAATTTAACAGATCAAAACATTTCCAACAAAAGATATGAAGTGAGCGTCAAGAACCATGATGGGATTTAGGCAAAGTTGACAAGGAAGCATGCCATTATATAAGTAGATCAAAACTAGTTCGTGGGCAGACATTTCACTTTCAATTTTGCCACCACTGATCTGTGAGACATAATAGTTTACATGTGTGGATGCAATAAAAAGTTCCCCTTGAAGATTTGTTTAGAAAGCAGATCAATATAGAGTTGGAAGTTTCTAGCAAATTCTTTTGCAATAAACAGTTCCTTGCAGATTTGTTTAAAAAACAGTTTAATAGATGCTACCAGTTGTCATTCAAGAAACAAAATTTAATCTCCTTCTTACGATCCTGTCCTTATTCCTTTCTCTTTGATTCTTAATTCCTCTATTTATTTCTTACAATAATGAACATGCAATTTAACATCACTCTGCAACATAACACTCAACTAGGACACATAAACTACCAGAGAAGGTCCACTAATGGTGTGCCCTTCTATGTATCAAGTCATTCAACATTGCTAGAGACACCATGCAAGTATGACATGCGATCCAGGGAACAGCTGGTGCATCATGACCAACAGGCAATCCTTGCTGACTTGATTACCTCTTGTGTCTCCTTTCCACTTAATTCTCCTTTGTACGCATAAATAATCTTTCTACATCTTGCAGCTCTATAAGCAAAACAAAAAGACTGAAGCAGAAAAAAAAAAAAGCAAGGATATGTGTTTTCCATGATTATGTCAGTTTGATCAAAGGCATTGCCTCCACTATCAACATACAGAGGATGTACTAACTCGTAAATATAAGGAATTTACCAATAGCACCAATTGCATCAAGTCGGTCAGCGTCTTGAACAATGCATAATTCTAGAGAAGAATCAGGAGATGATGTAGATGCAACTTCATTTTTAAATCCTGAAATTGAAGAAAACATAATAACATTGAAATATATTCTGCATGCTAGTGTAGTTGACAATAATTAGCGGAAAAAAAGACCATCATTATTAGCAACTTCACAGAGAAATAAACCCAATATTTACAACTGAACATCAACAAGGAGAACAGGCACAGAGTAAGTACATGGGAAACAAGAATATAAAGCCAATTTGCAGAGTGATAAACCTAAACTGAATATCAATAAAGAGAAAAAGCACAGAACAAGAATATGCTAAATGACAATATAAGGGATTATCTGGATGACTATAGGGATTACCAAAAAACTCAAATCCCAAGTTGGATGATACGAACTTCAGTTCTGTGAGATGGTACAAAATTATGAAGGCCCGAATCTTTTGCTTCTTGGAAAGCTGGGAATTCCACTTGTACTTGTCCCATGCAAAGTCTTAAATCTTGGCTGCCAGCAGCCAGACCAATATGATGTTTGTTACAGACTGCCATATCAGCACCCCATTCAAGTTGGTACTGCTAAAACTAAGAGGAGGGAGAGAAGAGGAGGGGAGGAGGAGACAGAGAAGAGGAGAGAGGGAGGGAGAGGAGCAGAGGAGGAAGAGAAAAAGGAGCTAGAAGAGGAGAGGACAGGGAGAAGAAAAGAGGAAGAGAAGGCGGTGGTGAAGGAGGAGAAGGTAAGAAGGAGATGGAGGAGGAATAGTGAAGGCAAACAAAGCGATGACAATGGCAATGAAGTGGGGCAACGGCAACGACAACGAAGTGACCACAATGCCGAGGGGTGATGACTAAGATGACATAGCAGGGTTGCAGAAGCAAGGTTGCTAGGAGAGGAGAGGGAGATGCATGAAAGAGAGAGATTGATAGAGGGAGAGAGCATGGGAGGGAAGCATAAAAAAAGAGTTGTCTGGAAAAATTTTCTGAAAATGATAGGGCCATAGGGGTAGCTAGGCCAGATATAGTCAACATATTAGGTGGTAAGCTTGACTTCGGTTGGTCAACATATGGCCTTGTGTTCAATATTCATCCGCAAAAGGACAGCCTCCCCATAACCTCGGGTAGTCCATAGGGGCAAAAACATGGTTAGGGAACAAGCAAATGCACAGGCAAGCTACCATCGTCACTTCATCGATGCATACACTTAGGATCCCACAGATAGACATTAGATCAAACATTTTAGAGGCAATGCAAAGTACATATACAAACTTCACAAACTTTGAACAAGCACGCCACGAAAGAACCAAGGCAGCCAATCCGTAAAGTACCACACGCACAAGTGCCCATCCAACACTTCGATGAAACCAAGTGACGGCCCAACACTACTTCAGGGCCCCATGCAACTTTGTTCCACCCGTGGTTCTACGATGCTGAGATGGCTGAAATTTTGGACCGCATCTCTGATCGAGGAAAATCTAACAAGGTGCAAGCTAGAGCCATTTTTGGATAGTTTTGCCTTCACCCGATGATCGCATGTGACATGCAATCACAAACAAGAAACAACCACAAAAACCATCTAAAATGTGGTTGCCAAGTCTATTAAAGCGCTTAACATGCTGCCTAAAGCATGAACAAACCAAAAAACATATACATTACATCAAACACCTTTGCTACGATTAGTTTGTAGTCTGTACATTCTTCCCCAATTATTCCTTCAATGTCCTCATCGAAGCCTTTACGGATGCTACATCTCCTTTCTTGCATCCTTAGTACTCCTTTAGTGACAATGCACCTACCGACTCCCACCTGGTCTCGACACTACTGTTGAGTAGTCAACTTTAATTCGCTACTACTGCTTCGAGTCACCAATGACTCTAATTTGAATATTGGACACTGAAACCTATGAATCCCCTTTAATGAAGGAAATGTGCCTTCTCTGTTAAGTGCTAGTCCATCGAACGTCTTGTATCAAAAAAACTAAATATATGTTTGTTGGAGCTTTAATGAGCATTGTCACGCACAATTTAAAACTTTAAGGCCTTATACTTCATAAATTTGCCTAACGAATTTTCTTTTGCATAGCCACCATCTCTAAGTAGGTTCGCACTACCTCCATTTTTCGATCTTTTTGATGTTACTATAGTGGGAAATGAAGCGGTAAGCTACCTTCGGTAGAACCAATTACCACAGGTAAGGATTTAATAATTGTTGTCTTCTATGTACTCTTCGAAGAGTCTTTAAAAATATGCAAAGCTCCTATACTATATAATTAAGAGAAATGAAGCATTCGATTTCACTCATTCTCTCAAAAGTTAAGGTCAAATTTATTTGACTTCGCTCACTACCTCAAGTGTTGTACTCCATGCATCAAGCCGGTTACTAGCCTTCGCCTTGGCCTGCTCTTTGCTCACACTTCTTGTGCTGAGTTGGTTACCTTCACCTTCGCCTTCACCTTGGCTTGCTCTTAGCTTTTGCCTTCCTCAAGAACTAGAAGTGTTGTACTTCTTATGCTGAGTTGGCTACCCCCTCTTTGTCATTAAACTTCATGCTGAGTTGGTTACATCCTCTTTGCCATTGAACTTCCAAAATTCAAGATGTGTTGCCTTGAAATAACAAAATTTCACCCCAATTGGAGCAAGTCTAGTGATATATCTAGTTGTCTCTAGGACTGTATCAACTTTATCATTCTTTGGAATCCCTCCTGCCCACGGCTCTTTTATCCATCACCTCACATATGCATCCCTTCTCTTCTTTTAACGATCGATAGATCTACCATTATGGCATCATGGCACTCCCTTTGAGACCACCTTAATTCTAACTAGCGCTTGACTTTGGGTAACCAAGTCCCTATGGACTCGTCACCCCTTTCAATTATCTACGTCAACAGCTTTACGCTCTCCAAACAATTCACCTCTATTTGATCAAAAGACATGCTACAACACGCATGCATGGCCTCCATCATCATATTGCAGGGCTTGCGTCAATTTTGTTCTCCATTGAGTCTTTAGTAGCAATGTTCACATATCAAGCCTTATCCACTGATTGTGTCAGGCTCTCTCGAGTAAATATAAGCTCTAGAGAGGTCCACCATCCAATAACTATGATCATACATCCATATGATCAAGTCTCTGATGAGACTACAACCTTTCTTGTGTAGCTCCAAACTTCTAATTGTGTTCACTTCTTAGCAATTAACCAAAATCCACCTAATCTATCACATAGAATTGGGTCATCCATGAATGAAAGGGAGCTCTAGGTCAGTCCATCGCTTAGTAGCTCTCGATGTTTTGTTGACTTCATTAACAATTACTGCACCAATGTCTTGATATTGGGTCTTTGCCTCTAACACAATCTTCACCATGCATCACTTCTCTTGTGATAGCACAAATGGTAATACTACTATATATTCTTCATGAGCGCCTATCTGCCCCATGTTAAGGCCTTCTTACTCTAACTTCCTGCTAAAAGTTAAATCAATCGCCTATTTTAGTCCTTCCATCAATCACCTTACCAATATAAGCTGTGTGCCTCAAAGCTCCTCGTCGACTTTAGTACCGCATAAGATGAGTCTTCCCCACCAAAAAAAGGAAACTAAGGAACAACATGATTTTGCTCTTTGGCCAAGTGTTTATGTCCCTAACCTTCATCAAGGAAAGTTCTATGAAATTGGTACTTCCACTCTACATTCCATCTTTTATATAGACTCCCTCTATGAGGCTCGAGTTCTTCACCAAGTTCTACCCAAGTTGCTTCGAACCTCGGTATGCATTAAAATGGTGGTGGCCCTTGCATCCACTATTGCATCGATCAACCCTCTATTATGCCCAATGTTCTCCTCAACAATGTTCCACCTTATGCGAGATCTTATGACGGATCCTTGCCGCTTACTCGATTCCAACCTCCTTTAATCTTTATAGAGCTTTTATCTTGAGATATTTCCATGAAATGTGTGGCCTGTTGCACATGAATCATTCGCCAATTTTTAAGACAACCTCCAAGGACTTGTCCTATTGAAGCAACATTTCTTTTGCATACTTTTCTTGAAAGTAAGTTTCAAAGATGAACATGTCTTGAGAATACTCCATCTTACATAGAATAAAATATTGTATTGTCCTTCCACTGGCCCATAAGGTAAACATAGATTTGAGTCTCATAGACGTATATTTTCCTTTCATGCAGACTAAAAAATTTTCATGGTGTATGATATTGAGTTTCGATCACCCTAGGATAGCCACAGACACCCTATTTGTAAACAAGTTATTACATAAATACCAAATTCTTTAAGTCGACAATTCCATTTACTAATGCAAGCCTAACACAAACTTTTTTTAGTCACCGATCAACTCATCCCCGATTCACATGGTCTCCTTTCCTAAGTGTCCTCTCTTGCATTAAGCACCATCAAGTTAGGTTAACGACGTCAAATTGTAGCTCAAACTCAACCACCCCAACCTTTATGGCACACATATTCTTCCTAGCTCACTTGTCCCCATGATGCCTCTCGCACAAATCCTCTAAATTCCATTTTCAGATGCCGACTACATTAAGCAACTAGATTCCCCATATCTCTATGATTGTTTCCCCAAAACAATGCTACCCTTTATGTCGCCCCGCTAGGTCCCGCTTGTGTGCTTGTCCCGTTTTAATACCATACCCTGTGCCTTAGTTAGATTTGCCTAAGTCGTACACCCCTATGATATTCGTCCACCCTTGTGATATTTGTCCACCAAGGGTTAGTCTCCCCGTAACCTTGTTAAATGCAAGGAAAGGAAACTAATTATTGAACAAGCGAACATACAAGCAAAATATCATTGTTGCTCCATTAAAACATAAATTTAATCCTATAAGTAAACACTAGAGCAAACACTTCATAGGCAATGCAAAGTACAAAGGTAGAATTCGCAAGCTCTAGACAATAGCTTGACAAAGGATCCAAGATAATGCGTCGCACACAAATACCGACACACAAATGCCATAAGTCGTACGCTAATTTTAATTAGCGACAATGTTGTACTTTAACTTAATGTGAGGAAGCTAGGTTAGGATTAGCCGCCTAGCCCCGTCCTCCATGATCGTGATTAAGAGCGTGACTATCAAGTAAGACAAAAGGATGATGTTAAGACATAACCTACACAAAGGTACATATGAATCTTTAGCTTTACCTTATCTTCTATAGATATCATGATATAGGGATTTGTTCCCTTTGCCTTTCTTACATCTAAAATTATTTTATTTATCATCTAGACTTATTTTTGTTCTATGATCACAATAAATTTAGATTAAATTACATGCTATGACTGTTAGATGATGATATATTTTCTAATAGGATTATATACAAGGAATCTTCTTAATGCATATAATACTTGCAAACATACAACCCCTCTTATTTTTAGGTCACGTTGGCACTAAAAGATAGCATAAAGTAGAGGCAAGGAGATTATAGTACTTGATTAATAAAAGCAACCCATCTTATTTCCATTAATAGCAAACCAAAACTAGATCATTCAGGGAGGAATTATAGGACAACTTTGACAACAAAAAGAAAGGAATAGAACCTTTCTTTTTCTGCCAAATAATAAAAGATGCAAGAGAAATTGACCCTTATAATCTCACATTTGGCAAAGTTAGGCCTCAAGGGTGTTTAATTGGGTGATTTGCTAAATAAGCTTGATCATAACTAATAAGCTCTCCATCACATGTCAATATGACTTAACTCGAGATTCAAGAAGATCAAATCATGCATGAAATAAAGTCATTTTCACAAAGTTGTATATCTTTTTCCTTAAAAATTAATACATCTCTTACAACAATGATTAATTACCAAATCCATTTTTACCTCAAATAATCTTTCAACTTTCACTCCCGATACCAATGCTAGCTTAACAAAACCTCTTATCTCTCTCATACATTTTGTCATTGCCACCATGGGACATTACCAGCTTGTTCACTATCTTTTCCCCCTCCCATACACGCCCTTCTCTTCTCCTCTAATTTCTTCTTCTCTTCCTCCTCTATAGCTCCGTCTTCTTCTTCCTCCTCCACCGCTATGTTTTCTTCCTTCTTTTTCCTCCATCTCTCCAATTTTCTTCTTCTCCTCCCTCATCACTCTGACTTCTTCCTTCTTCCTCCTCCGCTGCTTCCCCTTCTTTCTCCATTGCCTCCTCTTCTTCTTTCTTCCTCCTTTGTTCTTCCACCACTTGTTCCTCTTCTCTCTCATTTTCTTCCTCTCCGAAACATTGGTACATACTAACGTATCAACACATGATACATCAATACTGACTGGTATATACCAGTATAACCAAATCACCAAAACAAGTCTGGTACCGAAAAACGATGATCATTGGGTAATTCTTGTTCAACTTACTCACTAACAGTGATTTAAAAGCATTAGGCATCAAAAGGCGCCAAGGTTCCAAAATGATTGAGGCGCTAGGTGCTCGTCCGAGTGAAGCAAGGTGTTCTTAAATATTAAAATATAAAAAATATATAATATAATTAAAAAATATATAATTATTTAAATAAAAATATGATGTTAACTTAAAAATCTACTATTAACAGTATATGACTTATTGTTAACAAGACTTACAGGGAGAGAAAAGAACTATTAACAGTAATAGAGGGAGATAAAAGGGAACTGACAATGGAAAGTGGCAACAACGGTGAGAAGTTAGCGGTAAGAAGCTGGCAACAGCAGCAACGGAGGATTAGTTTAAGACAGCTACAACAGCACTACGAACGGCAACAGTGACAATGGCGAAAGCTGCGAACAGCAATAGTGAAAGCTCCAAAGGGCGTCCGTTGATGGCGGAGGAACCAGCGGTCCTCTCCTTGGACAATGGAAGGAAATACACACGAAATAGCAACGGAAGGAAGCTACAAGCTCTTGCTAGGCCGTCGGACCCGTCCGTCGACGATAGAGGAAGGCTCAGTCCGCTGTGTCTACAGCGAAGGCAACAGCAGAAAGTGTCAATGGTGGAGGCAGAAGCAACACTAGAGTTGGCTCGAGGTTGCACGAGCGTGAAGGGTGGCTTCTGAGGATAAGAAACTACGTTACTAGCGACTGTTGAACCGAACCTGACTTTTAAGTCTGGTTCGATTGCCTTATTTGAACCGCACTATCACGAACGTAGCTGGTTTTGCCTAAGTCGTGCGGCACCCTTACGTGTCCATCCGCAAAGATCAGCCTCCCCGAAATCTCCCATGGTCCCTTAGGACCTACAAAAGAAAAAGCGGATTAGAGAAAGCGCCTCACTCGGGATCTACAAGCAAACATTTCAGAAAACACTTCATAGCCAATGCAAATTATAAATAGACTTTACAAGCTCTGAACGGTTGCACAACAAAGGGTCAAAATGGTCCACTACAGACCGAGTATCTCTTACAAGTGTCCACATGACACAACCTTTATTTACAAGCCTAAAACGGCCACCAAACCCAACTAAATAGAGTTGTTAAGCCTTCGACCGTCCCTCTACATGCTATGCAAAGCATGAACAAACCAAAGGACACGAACATACAAGCATTACATCAAACATCCTGTTTAGAATTTTGTCCGTGATATTTTCCCCCACTTATTCCTTTGACGTTCTCGTCGAAGCCTTTGCCGACACTACAACTTCTTGCCTTTACTGAGTCTTCAATCTTCTGCTCCAGTTACAATGCGCCTCTTGGCTCCCAACGGCTCTTCACTATTGTTGTTAAGTAGTCGAACTATTGATCTGTCATGTTGCTTCAACTCACCAATGACTGACTCTAGTATGGCGTTGGCTGAGTTGTGTTGATCCCTGTTAGTTCCTACGGATTCTTCAAATGAAGGAAAAGACCATCCTTATTAATGCGCCAGTCTCTCAAATGTCTCATGCTGCTTAAACTAGGTGGATGCTTGTTGGAGCTTTAACAAGCATCGCCTCATAAACTTTTGAAGTTTTGGGTCCTTCCTCCATAAAATTTGCCCATTGACTCTTCTTTCACTTAGTAGTCACTTCCAAGTAGATTCGCATCACTTCCGCTTTCGATTGGCATTCTATTGGGAAATGAAACGAATAATCTACTCTCAGAAGCACTGATCACCATTGGTGAGGATTTGACAACTATTATCTTCCATTATCTTCGAAGGATCTTTAAACCTATGCAGAGCTCCTCTGTTGGATAGATAAGAGAATTGGGATACTCGGTTTCACCTATTCTCTTAAGAGTTGAGAAGGCAAAGGTTACCTGACTTCACCCGCCTCCTCGAGGGTTATACTCCATGCATCGAGCTGGTTACTGACCTTCGCTTACTCTTTGCTCACACTTCTGAAACACTCGAAGTGTTTACACTCCTTGCATTGAGTTAGTTACTGTGATTCACCATCTCAACGCCATCGAACTTCTGGAATGCATGAAGTTTTCACCCCAACTTGGAGCAAGTCTCTTGTAGTTTTGGTCGCCTCTAGGATTGTACCGTCTTCTACATCAACTCTGTCGCCTACTCCCCTGAGTAGCAAAGGTACAACACCGTGTACTGCCTGCTTCGTTTCTTAGTCGTGCACTCTTGCACGGCCCGACGTTCTTCACTTTTGGCTATCTTTATGAGAAGCTCGTTAACACCGGTCTTACGAAGTTCCTTGGCCTCTGCCCTTCAATCTTGTCTCAGTACTTGGGGTTTACCTCTGCATGCTCCACCTCCTCGACCCCTTTCACGACCAAGTGCTCTCCCTCCATGAGAGCAAGGGATCGATGACTTCACGGCAGTCTTGCCTCTGCGGTACCATGGCGCTGCCATGCCCATGGCCCTACTATCCGTCGCCTCACATTTGCATCCCTTCACGATCGGTAAATCTGCCTCTGTGGCACTCCTCTGAATCCACCTCCATCCTAACCGATGCTTGATTTTGGGTAGCTAAGTCCCTCTAGACTCATCATCGTTTTCTCGCCCCTTTCGACCCCCTGCTTCAACACCTATGTGTTCTCTAAGCAGTTCCCCTTGGACGATGAAAGACAGACTACAACTCTCATGCATAGCCTCTGCCATCATGTTGTAGGGTTTGCACCGATTATGTTCTCCTTAGCTTCCTTGGTAGCAACGTTCGCTTACTCGACCTTGTCCTCTGACTTGCCAGGCTCCCTTAAGCGAATATAGGCTCTGGAGCAATCCAACTCTCCAGTTGCTTCGATCATACCTCTGCATGATCAAGTCCCTCCCATGGGACTCACTAGTACTTACATTCGATCTTTTCCCTCGGTGTTACACAGCTCTCATATGCTGATGACCAAAGCTTTCATTCGATACAAAATTCAATGCACGCACGGAAGATCCGCCTCTGCGGTACAATGGCCTTCACTCGAATCCATAGCCCTTCTTGTCATCATGTTGTTCACCGAAGTGGAGCTCCCAGTTGCTCCCGATCATACCTCTGTATGACATAGTCCCTCACGGGGCTAGATTCGTGTGTATCGCATTGCCACGAATTGTTCCACCACGATCCGCTGCACCATGTCGCGTCCCGGTGACATCTCCATTGTATTCCGATCCTTGTGGGATGAACTCGGATTGTGATCCCTCCATATGTGGCCTCTGCCAACACATCGCAGGGTCTCTTCCACCTTCGATTTTGCTTGCTCCTTTGGCAATCGACATTCGTCCACCCGTTCTCAAGTCACACTCAAACGAAATACAGCTCTATGACAATCTATCGCCTAGTAGCTCCCAAAGTCCACCGACTTCGCTGAAATTGGTGTACCATTATCTGGATCCTGGGCCTCTGCCCCTACCAGTACAATCTCCGCTGCGCACTGCTTCCTTCATGGCAACTTGAATGGCAGCACTGTGGCATATTCTTCAAGAATACCCGCCTCTACATCCTCTTGCCCCGTGCCAAGGCCTTCTGATCCCAACTTCGCCTCCGCAAGTTGAGTCGCCTCAATTCCTCCGTCAAATGCTTCTCTGAGGTAAGGTGCATGTGCCTCGAAGCTCCCATTGTCTTTGGCACCATGTAGGAGGAGCCCGCTCCATCAGAATGAATGACCCATGGAACGACATGATCCTGCTCTTGCCTCTACAAGAGTTCATGTCCTTGATCTCTGTCCAAGGAAAGCTCTATGCCTTCGCTCCATGTTTATTTTTCTATGCCGGCTCCCTTTATGCGGTTTGGGTACTTCGCCAAGTTACACTCAAGTTGCTCCACTCCTTGTTTTGCATTGAGTTGATAGTGGCCCTCGCGCCCACCATTCCACGGGTCAACCCTTCATTAAGTCCAATCTCCATATCGACTCCAAGTGTGCCTTTATTTGTGTTGTCTTGGATCGCTCCCCCACTTGATCTCGCAATACATCCACCAATGAATTCTCTAAAGCGAGATCATGCGACGACTCCTCACCGCTCGCTCGATCCATTGAGCTTCGTGGAGTTGTTATTTTTGAGGTACTCCTCAACATGTACAGCCCATTGCACATAATTCTCCCTCTAGAGAGCCAGGACTTATCCCTCCTGGATATCTATCCCATTGGAGTAACATCTCTCTTCGTTTCCTTCCCTATGAAAGTTTCGGAGACCACCATCCCCTTGAACTACTCCAACTTGCTGAACAAACTGTGCATTGTTCTGCCTCCTGCAAACGCACTTGCTAGATTGCAACTCCACGTCAATACGACCCCCGCTGCACCACTCGAGGCCTAGCAACATGCTGAACTTGCTGCACACTTCAGCCTCCTACGGACATGTCCTTCTTATAACGAAGAGAAAGTTCTAATGCTCTATGGCGTCGAGTTTCGATCGCCTTGGGATAGCCACGAACATTCCATCGTCCGCATACAAGCCCTTGCATGAGTACCGAATTCTTCGAGTTAGTAATTCCCCTCACCTCTGTGAGCTTTGCACAACTCTTTCGATCGCTGAGCAACCCATTCCACATTGCATGGTCTCATCCATTACCAAGCGCCTCGCTTGCCTTGAGCACCATCAAGTATGGTTGTCAACGTCGAGTCGTAGCTCGAACTCAACCATCCTAACCTTTGTGCTCTACGCATTCTTCCAAGCTTGCTTGTTCTTATGGTGCCTCTTACACGAAGGGTTGGTCATTCCTCTGAATGTCAATCTCAGATGCCCGCTTCTCTGAGCAACTTCTTTTCCCTACATCTTCATCCCCATTTTCCTCCAAACGGTCGCGCGTGTTAGCTGCCCTCAACGCAGCCCCACTAGGTCCCCCATGTTTGTATGCCAAGTGTTTCTATGAGTGCTTATCCCGCATTGATACCATTTATCATGGACTTAGCTGGTTTTGCCTAAATAGTGCGGCACCCTTGCGTGTCCATCCGCAAAAGTCAGCCTCCCCGATACCTCCCATGGTCCCTTAGGACCTACAAAAGAGAAAACGGGTTAGAGAAAGCGCCTCATTCGGGATTCACAAGCAAATATTTCAGAAAATACTTCATAGCCAATGCATATTACAAATAGACTTTACAAGCTCTGAACGGTTGCACAACAAAGGGTCAAAATAGTCCACTACAGACCGAGTATCTCTCACAAGTGTCCACATGACATAACATTTATTTACAAGCCTAAAACGGCCACCAAACCCAACTAAATGGGGTTGTTAAGCCTTCGACCGTCCCTCTACATGTTGTGCAAAGCATGATCGAATCAAAGGACACGAACATACATAAGCATTACATCAAACATCCTGTTTAGAATTTTGTCTGTGATAGCGTGCTAGCCCAAAGCGCCCGACTCCCAAGTTCGGGTGAGCGCCCAAGCGACGCCTCATTGAAGCATATGTCGTTTGATCCACATACAAGGCTCTCGGGCCTCGCCTCGCCCGAGCATATATTTAAATCACTACTCACTAATCAAGTATATATTCCAAATTATTCTACCTTATCATTATACTTCTTTTCTCATCCAATCATAACTATATTTATAAATAATTCCATTATAGCTTATTAATTATCATTCGACTAGCACCTCAAGTCCATAGACATTAAGCATTTACTTGCATCTTTAGAAGTTACTTGGTTGATTGTGACCTACGATCAATTGACCAAGATTAATTAAAAATTACTAACTCATTTTAGGTATAACATTAATTAATGAGTTATTTGTTTTCAAATACAGATATGTTATCAATAAGATGTTCATACCAAAAAAGTATGCCATCGCTATCATATTTACTTTCACTTACATTGTAATTAAGACTCAAGCTCGGTTAACATTGGAGGAATCATATATTATCACTGCCTTGGCATGAAAGCCAATGGTTATTATAACATACAAGGTGTTCAGATAGAACTCAAGTAAATTTGGAAGTATAAGTCTCTTGTTTATTTTACAAGCTAAGTATGAAAGGTAAAATAATTTTTCCATTCTTTTATGTTTAGTCTATGGATGCAATTTTAGTAGTAGTTATTAATCCTCTCAACTAACTATAATATGGCAAGCTTTAGAGAAAAAGTTATAACATAAACTATGGCAAGCATGAAGGGATCTTTCTAGATTGTGGTTAATTGTATTTGTAGGTTAGTAGGTGGAGACATGAGCCAATCCAACACGAACCACGCGCTCAATCCCTCTTTCTTTTTTAAGAAATCTATAACCTAATTTAAGTATAAAGCATTCTAATTTGCCCCGTGATTGCAAGGTTGCATTAGAAAGAAGTTGATCTTCAAGGAATTTATCTTGCATCTTCTATTTTTTGGCAGAAAATAAATATTCTATTCCCTTCTTTTGTGGTCAAAGTTATCCTCTACCAGCGATTTAAAAAGCGCTAGGCGCCAAAAGGCGCCAAGGTCCAAAAACGCCTGAGGCACTAGGCACTTGCCCAGGCGCTCACCCGAGCGAAGTGAGGCGCTAAAATATAAAAATATATAATATAATTATTTAATTTTTTAAATAAAAGTATGCTATTAAATTAGTTTAATAAATACAAATACTATTACTAGTATACAGTTAACCGTATACTGTATACTGTTAACAGTATACTATCGAAAGAGGAGAAGAGTGTAAGGGAAGAGTCGGAAGACTGAGGGTGTTGACTGAGAAGAGCGGGAGCGACAACTGTGAGTGACGATAGTGGCAGCGGCAGCAGTGAGCAGCAGCAACGACAATAGGAATGGCAAGCGACGACAATGGCACCGGCAGCAGCGAGCAGCGGGAGCGGGAGCGGGAGTGGAAGCGACGAGCAGAGACAATAGCAACAGTAGTAACGAGCAGCGGCAGCAGCAGCGGGAGCGGTGAGCAGAGACAGTGGCAACGGTAGCAGCGGCAGCAGGAGCGGGAGCGGCAATAGTGGGAGCGACAGCGGTAGCAGTGAGCAGCGGTAGCGAGAGCGACGAGCGGCGACAGCAGGAGCGATAGCGGCAGCAAGAGCGACGAGTGACGACAGCAGGAGTGGCGAGCGGCGATAGCAGCAGCGACAACGAGCAACGAGCAACAACGGCAGTAGCATGAACGGCGAGCAGGGTTAGGGTTGGGGAAGTCACGCTGATATCAGTGCTTTAGTTGGTTCAATTGAACCAACTAAAGCACCGGAGACCGAACCAGACCTCAAACGCTGGTTCGGTCGCCTGGTTTAGCCCAAGCGCTCCCCCGAAGCGCCCGACGCCTGGGCTTGGGCGAGCACCCAAGCGACACCTCTTTGAAGTGCCCCGCTTGGAAATGAAACGAGGCGCTCGGGTCTCGCCTCGCCTCGCCCGAGCGCCTTTTTAAATCATTGTCCTCTACTACCTCCTTACATGAGCTAGTTTTAGTTGTTTTGCAAATTATAAAAACAAAAAAAATTATTGTTATTAATCAAGTACCACAACAACCTTCACCAAAAAAACCTTTTCATTATTTATATTAGAATTTAGAAATCTTCTTGCCTCTGCTTTATGTTATGTTTTAGTGCCAATGTGACTAAAATAACAAGGGTTGCATGTTTGTAAGTTTCATGTGCATTAAAAAGATTCCTTCGTGTATCTAATCCTTTTAGATACATAAAAGATGAGAATACTTCATTGCATTGGAGAGAGAGTGCAACATAGATTAAGAGTTTTGATAGAGTTCTCTCTTCCAAAAAATTTTAGATGTAAACTTAGGCTTCTAATCCAGGTAGTTTTGCCTACTAATATTCAGTTTTAGGAACAATTGTCTATCAAAATTGCATACAACCTACATTATGAAATTATAATTTACTCCTCAAAACCCTTTTTTTGTTTGTAACTTTAATATGTTTCTTGAACTTCTCAAATGTCTCTAATGTGACTGCTTTGGTGAGGAAATATGTTGGTTGATCACTTGTATTAATGAAATTCAAACATATCTCATCTTTGTTCACCAAGCATACTTGAGAAGTAATTAGGGAAAAGATCGTGCATAGTGGCGTGCAGCAAGGTGGTGGTAAGCAAAAGTTGTCGATAGCGGCCTGCGTGAGAAGTGAAAGCATCGATCACGATGAGAAGTCGCAGAGAGAAGCGAAGGCATCAACCACAACTTCATGAGAAGCGTAGGCAACATGAAAATTATTAAGGATTTAGGGTTCCCCTTTTATATGGCGAACTAGACCGGGGGCAGCCCACATACCGATTGGCACTCAGACCGGTACATACCACCTGTTTAATACCGGCCCGGGCGATACATAAACCAACTTTTACTCCCATGACTTTAAATGAAAAGCTACATCATTTTGATGAAATTGAAATGGTTGATACAACACTCTTTAAAAAGACCTGATATTTTACATGTTGCGAGTATGGTTTCCAAGGCTCACGAATGATTATAGCAAAATACATTATGCAGTAGCTAAAAGAATATTAAGATATCTTCAAGAAAGCAAGATGCAAGGCAAGGCATCAAATATAAGAAAGAAAAAGATAACAAGTTGATTGGCTATACAGATAGTGAATGGGCTAATTCTATAGAAGACTAAAAAATGTATTATAGTTATCTTTTCAGCTTAGGTACAAAGGTGATATCATGGAGCTTAAAGAAGCAAAAGTTAATATCATTGTTCTCTGTTGAAGCTGAATATATTGCTGCTACGAATACACAATATGAAGCTATTTGGTTGAGAAGAATACTCTCATATTTGCATCAACTACAAGTACAACCAATAACCATTTATTGTGACAATATGTCTTCAAATGCAATGACAAAAAATCCTATTTTTTGTAAAAGGTCAAAACACATTGAACTTTGTCACCACTTCATTAGAGACTTGGTGAACAAAGATGAGATATATTTGAAGTTCATCAGTACAACTGATCAACCTTTAGATTTCCTCGTAATCACATTAGAGAAATTTGAGAAGTTCAAGAGGCATCTCAAAATTATAAATTAAGCAGGGGTGTTGAGGAGTAATTTTAACTTTATAATGCAGTTTATGTGTAATTTTGATACGTCATTGTGCCTAAAACTGAATATTAGTGGACAAAACTATCTAAATTAGAAACCTAAGTTTAGATCTAGAGATTTCTATAGAAAACTCTCTTTGCGAAAGAGAGAACTATATCCAAAACTTTCAATATATATTGCAATTTTCTCTTCAATACAATTAAGTATTCTCTTTTCTTCCCCAACAAATTTCAACATATTATTTAATCTAAATTCATCGAGATCGTTGAACAAGAATAGAATCTAGACGATAGGAAAGCACAATAATTTTAGATGCAAGAAAGAAAAGCGAAGGAACATATCGACATCTACATAAGACTGGGAAAAGTCAAAGATTCGGATCCTCTTGTGGTTGATGCCCTAACGTTATCCTCGTCTTCCTTGATAGTCACACTCTCTATCACGATAAGGGAGAAGGGGATATTGGCTGTAAGTATAAGGGGAGGGGGCTAACTAACTCTAGGTTCCTCTCATTAAGCTAAAGTACAAAATTGCTCTTAATTAAAATTATGGTATTAATCTAATACTACCCAGGAACCACATCCAGCCCTATGCCACCTAGGGGTTCTAGGGTGCTAACATAGCTGACGTTTTGGTCATATCTCTACTCTAGGAAATCTCTAGATGTTGCAGGTTAGATAGAGGCTTCATTTTTGGGTAGACCACATGCGAGTTGCTATTACAAGCAAAAAATGGCTATAACCCAACCAAATGGGGCTATCAAGCCTACTGCAAACTGTTAAACAAACTAAAAAGCATGGATATTACATCGAACACCTTCACTGCCAACAATCTATGATAGTGTGTTAAGAAATTGTGTTGGATTCCAATCAATATTGTAATCATATCGAGCGATCCACAAGCCATAACTGTTTTTAATCCATGCTTCCAACGGACCACATTCTAAAGAAGTTCATGCATTATAACCTTATATAACAATTGCTACTTTCATATTGGCTTCTGTCCATCATAGAGATAATATTCAATATTTTACATTTCTCCCATTTTCTTTTCATTTTCCAATTTCTCTTTTAGTAGAGTTCTTTGCCTTTTTTACAAATTTTCCCCTTTCCATCTTTTGTTTTCAGTAGGTAACTTCATGCCTTTGTTTGAGTAGCAATTTTCTCAACCCATGTTAAAATAAGTTGCAATCTGAAGTTATAAAGTTCGTTAATCGATAGAGTAGCAACGAGCATAATGGATACTACAAGATTGATCCTTTCTTTCTTCTAATCAAAGATGGAAGAGGCCCTTTCAGATAATTTACCTTCAAGACAATGTGAATATCTTTTCCACATTTCAAACCTCTTTTTCTGCTCAAAGCACATAGATGTTCATTACTATTTCCACCAAATGGCATTTGAATATCTAGCTTCTAATATCTCAGTGGAGAAATCTTATCTATGGGATTATCTAGCAATATACAACAATCTGACAAAACAAGATCAAACTAGACCTGCATTTTTCCAACAAAAAGTTTATCTTCGAGAATGTTGCTCCTGTATGCAATGATGAACAACATACTTTTTCTATTAGGATAGTGCAAATACAAAATGTGTTACATGTATTTAGGATGTCATGTCATCAGTTCATGTTGATGCCCAATTCCAATCAACCAAGCAATTTGAAGACATTATGGAGAGACTATCAAATACAAAACATTAGTTGCATGGCATGTTCTGTGCTGAATGTACACAGCCAATATGATATAAGCTTGTATTGAGAAGAGTTAAATGGGGAAAAGAATGTCGAAATACAACATATATTCACATTCAAGAAAGCTCACCCATGTGCCTAATGATAGCAAGAATCTTTTCTCTTTTGCTTTCTTCTAGTCCCTCTTCCTCAAGAAACTTCTCTACAGTGGTGGTATCCTCAGTCAAATCCCTGCAATATTTGAACTTGAAGTACAAAACTTGACACCGAAAACAGAGAAAATTAAAAATTTGCAAAAAGAATTTACAAGATTAGGAAACTCATCATCTCACTGACTAACAAAGGTGAAATCAAGTTCAAGTATACCAAGATAAACAGAACTCCAAAATTACAAATCTGACTATTATTGTGAAATATACAATCAGCAACCTGATCATAATTCAAGAATATCAACTAAAAACAGAATCACAATAAAGGGTAAACTATTTAGACATGTGGCAAAAGTAGCAATACCCACATGGCGTACTTGTAATCTCCTGCAGTAGAAAGAGTACTCACATGAATATCAAATTTAATTAAATGATAAAAGACAATATTCTCCAAAATCAGTAAGAAAAAAACAATCATTACCTATGTCATGAAGAAGAGCAGCAAGTTCCACCTAATCAAAAGCCAAAAGAACATAGCTTTAGAGATTTAGGATCAAGATTCAAGAAAAACAGCAACATTCTCTATGCTCCAAATTTGCACAACAATGCACCTCCATGTTAATTTCTGCATCTATTGTGCATATGTGGTAGCACATACAGGAAAAAGATAAAGGACCAAGTAAGTGCAGAGACATGAAAGAAACAATTTGGAGTTCTTTTTAATTTGGAACCAACAGCACAATCCTAAATGGAATCAGTTTCCTGCTTCTCTTCCAATATGGTACAGTTTCTAATTGGTCGGACATAACAAGTTCAACAGCAAGATGAGCCAGGCACTCCAACATCAAAGGAAGCGATGCATCGTTCATTTGCGTCGCAACCCATAAGAGGTTTACCCTCAAAAGTAATCAACCGGTAATTTTGTGGCGTTACTCGATCATCCTCAAGTCCTGAATGCACAAAAATAAAGCCTACCTCCTGATAGTAATCAAACTTTAACTGATATTCCAATGCAGGACGACTGCACAGAAGAAACACTAGGAAAAATCAAATTGTGAAATATTTCGTATCTCACGAAACCCTATGTGTCAAATCAACAAGAACAACAATTGGATGAGGGAACAACTCAGTGAGATAAAAAGGCTAACTTTCGGGCCATAATAAGAACATTCTTCGAACCATCATAAAAATGAAACTTTCGAACGACCAGCACAAACAGATTGGAAACAAGCTTTGTGCTTAATGCTCCATCATCGTATCGTTTCTTGACGGGATGAAATTGCTGAAGGACAAGAAGAAACAGGAGAAGAGAAAGGGAAGATAGATTCTTACTATTTCTAAGGAGGGGCCAGACAAGGCCTCTTCTTTGGCGAGGGAGAGGGCGAGGCCGCGCACCCTAAATGCGTGGGCGGCGTCGTGGGACGCGTCGCGCTCTCCCATGGTCGCAGCCACCAGCTTCTCCGCCTTCCACACGATTTCCGGCTTCTCCTTCTCCGCCTCCATTTTCCACCAGTGCGACAACAAACAGAAACTTCTGCCGACATGCCCTGTTTTTATGGTTACATTTGCCCTGCCCCCAAATGTACTCTATTGTTGTTATTAACCCGTAAAAAACTTCATACCATTGACATGTTTTGTTTAATTTTATTTTTATATTCAGCCCCTAAAATATACCGTATTTATTATTAATTCTCGGTAATATGAGGAAGATAGTTTACAATTAAGATAGAAATCAGAATGTAAGCACAAACTGAAATATGATGTTCGTACGATAAAACAGATTTCCGTCTTAACGCCGATTGGGAAAATACTTAACTATGAAACACGTTCGTAAATGAGCAGAAGGCAGTAAGCTACTGAGGATGTTTGCAATAAAGATAAGATGCTCAAAGTAAATGCAAACCGAGATTTAGAGTGGTTCGGTCAATCTTGACCTACATCCACTTTTGGCTTCCTCCACCAATGAGGTCACCAACGTCTACTAGAGGCCTTCCTTCAATAGGCGAAGGCCAACCACCCTTTTACAGTTTCGCTCCTTTTGACAGGCTTAGGAGACAACCCTTACAAACTTTTCTCTCCTCTCTTGAAAAATCAAAACTTGAAAGAAAAGAGGGAGGAGAACTTATAGACTTTACAACATTTTTTAGCTCTAAAATCACATAGTAAGATCAAGCTTTCGGTGCCCTTTCATGCAAGAAAGGATGGGGTATATATAAGCCCCAAACTAGTTTGAATTTGGAGCTCAAAAATATCTTTCCCCGGATTTCCGAGGTCCTGGCGGTACCACCTCTGACTAGGGCGGTACAACCTCCTGACAGAGCTCAAAGACCGAGCTCTAGCGGTGCCACCGCCTGACAGGGGCGATTGCACCGCCCAGTCTCGCTTGGAGACTAGGCCCAGGCGGTG
This sequence comes from Musa schizocarpa, assembly GCA_900464855.2. NCBI lineage: Eukaryota > Viridiplantae > Streptophyta > Magnoliopsida > Zingiberales > Musaceae > Musa > Musa schizocarpa. Next base: position 6,595,399 of record LS990916.1, read on the forward strand.
TCACCGCCTGAGGTAGTTGCACCGCTTGGTAGAGCTCAGAGACCGAGCTCAGGCGGTTCCACCGCTTGTCAAGGGCGGTTGCACCGCCCAGCCTAGCTCGGAGACTGAGCCTTGGGCGATGCCACCGCTGGCCAAGAGATCTAGGTCCGAATGGGTTGATCCATTCGGCCCAATTTGGGTCTGTCAAGGGCTCAATTGTCCCTAGATTAAGTTAATGGGATCACCTCTCATTCCTAACTTAATCTACATACTAACTACGATATTTCTTAAGACATTTACTACAACTTGCTCTGGTGCGTCAATCGCTTCTTCCGACGAACTTCCGACGAACATCCGATGAACCTTCGGTGATGCTCCGGCGGACTTCTGACAAACTCCTGGACTTGCGATGATCCACTTAGCGAGTTCCGACAAGCTTCTTTGGCAAGCTTCTGGACTTCTCGAATTTGTTCCCACAGAACCTCCGACGACCGTCCGGACTTCCGTCGAACTCTCGAACTCCCAACGTGATTATAGTCTTGACTCCGGCACAACTCCTGCTATATGTCTTTCTTCCATCGTAGTTAATCTTACACACTTATCTCAACATATGGATTAGATAACAAATGACAATTGACTTCATCATCAAAATCCGAGATTCAATAATCTTTCCCTTTTTTATGATGACAATCAATTGATAACGGAGTTAATCTTAACTCCCCCTATTTATATGTCATACTTGAGATAAGTCATTCTTAAATTCAAAGCCTTTGAATTCAAGAGACATGTTGATAAGTTAAAATCATTTAACCTTATCAATACTCTCATCATGATTCTTATCATGATGTATCTATCTGAAAATGATGTCAAGGCTTGACATCCATTTTCAAATTTCAAATTTGAATGATGGTAATGGTAGCAATTCATCATATGGTAAGATATCAACATGTAAAATTTTGAAGTAAGATTTTGATATCTTAACATAATGCATACATTTCAAGTATTTTAGCAATCATAGCATTTCATTGCATGGTAAGATATCAACACGTAAAATTACTATGCAAGTTTTTGATATCTTAACATGATGCAAACATGGCATAATGCAAATATGGCAATCATAGTTATCATCAATTCATATATTTTCGATGATGCAAGCATGGCATAATCATAGCATCAATACTCATAGCATTAATTCAAATATCTCTCCCCCTTTGTCATCAACAAAAAGGAATACGATATAATCAAATTTTAAGCATAAGTGCGGTAATTATTCATGCCACAACTAGGTTCATGTCATTTTCCAACAGTGAGTAATAGGATACAAATTATGCAAACATCTCGAGGAAAACATGACAGGGAGATAGCTTTGAATACTTTTTCTTTTGTATTTGTTATTATCATTTTGCACGAAGGAGGAAGGCTATTTGTGATATCTTCCTCCTTTGAATAAAGTTAAAATCGATGAGAGATTAAATTATACTTCATTTTTACAAGGATCCAGATATGTATGTTAAACAAATCCTTGCAAGTAAAAACACTAACATCCATATTTCAAGAAGGAATTTACAAACAGGAATCATTTTATCAAATCCATTTAAAAATAATAATTTTCACATGATAAGTGTATGAGAGATGTATTTGCTAGTTGATTTCATATGTTAAAAATCTGTTAGGATCGGAGCGGCACTAAGAGGGGGGGTGAATTAGTACAGTGGTAAAATAACGTTGGTTTAAAAACTTTCATACGATAAAAACCACTTTCGATGAAAACTGATTTTGGAAGCTTAATAACTTAGAAGCGTATGGAAGCATAGTGACTAAGTAAAGAAGTTTGCAGTATGTAAATGGCAAGAGTAGGATGCAAACCAGATAACATAGTAGTTTTAAAGTGGTTCGGTCAAAGTGACCTACATCCACTTGCGAAGCCTTCTTCGAAGAGGCTCCTAACATCCACTAGCAAATCTCTTTGTAGGGGAAGGACTAATACCCCTCTTATAATCTTTACAAGTGGTTCACACTCTTACAATTCTTTTCAACAAGATGGGAGGAGGTGAACACTCAAGTAATTTGAAAAACAAGACTTGATAAGACTTTTCTAAGGCTCTTATCTCAAACTATTGCTTTGCCAAAGGTTGTAATCTCAGCTGAGAATTGAGGGGTATTTATAGGCCCCAAGAGGATTCAAATTTGGGCTCCAAAATTTGAATTCTCTTGGGTTTCCGAGGCTGGCGGTGCCACAGTCGGATCTCTTGGGTGCTAGGCGGTGCCACCGCTTAGTTCTCGGGTTCTAGGTGGTGCCACCGCCTACACTATTTCAGCTCACTGGTTGGGCTCCAAACTTGGCCCAAACCAGTCCGAACTCAGGCCCAATTGGCCCCTACTTAGATTATAGGATTAACACATAATCTTAATCCTAATTAACGTGCTAACTATGAATTTAAAGACATTTCCTAAGCTATTACAAAGTCCGCAAGTCAAGACTTCTTTCGGCGAGCTTTCGGCGAACTTCCGGCGGTCTTCCGATAAACTCTCGGAAACCATTCTGCGGACTCCCGGCAAGCTCCTAGACTTCACGATTTGATCTTGGTGAGTTCCAATGAGCTTCTTCGGCAAGCTCCGATCTTTCTCGGCGAGCTCCGCGAACTTCCAACGAACCTTCCGGCGAGCTTCTAAAAAACCCTTCGGCAAGCTCCCTACTCATTCTTGGCTAGTTCCGGCAGCATTCCCGACGAACCTTCGAACTTTCGTCAAACTCTCGAACTCCCAACAAATCCTTCGTGCTTGACTCCGACACTTGTTTCGCTTTATGTCTTTGTCATTATCGTAGTTATTCCTACACACACAAACTAAAACTCTACTCCGATCTAGACAATTATTACAACGCGAATTGACATTCTGCTGCCCGGCACGTCATTGGTTGGTGCTTCGTCCAATTCTTCAACGCATCGTCCTCTCTTGCGGCTTGTTGCCCAATCGGTGGTTGACCTCCGCAACCCCAATATCCTTGGCGCAATTCCATTGGCGTTCCACTGTTGCGCCAAATAGATAAACATTACTTTATTCATCATTCATAAACATTTATTATAATTCATTTATTACAATCCATTTATTCATCAAATCATAAATAGAAAAATAAACATGGTGATGTTAACTTCAAGAATCATCCAAGTGGCTCTATCTAGCGGTAGAGGAAGGTTCGCTCTCTACTGGAATCTGATTTAGTACTAGAGGGAGGCTGCTCTGAAAATCAAAAACAAAGAAAATTCAGCAACGCTGAGTAGGAACCCCAAAAGTCAACTCAAAATGTATATATGATCAAAATTCAATCAATCATCCAATTGGCGTATATCAAATACCCGAAGGAGCACTCCCCCAACAGCGGATGGAAAGGCTTTACCCTACGGGATGAGTTTGTGTTCTCCCAACAGCGGATGGGAGTGGTGTCCCACACCTGCCAAAGTGGGGACACGTTCCTCCCAACAGCGGATGGAGGAACCGTCCAGCCACCACGTCTGACGGCCCGCTAATCCCCGAAGGGAATCACCGTACCTGCTCTCGGCAGGAAAATAATATAATCTCATACTGGTCATGTCCATTTCGGGATGAAATAACATATTTAAAATGTCTCTTTCAAATATCATCAATATCAAGTAATATAAATTAGCCCTCAATTGACTTGAACTCTAGTTTAATCGATTCAATTGAACTCAATTTACTAGAACCTAACTGAACTAATCTCTAATCCTTATTTAATTGGTCCGGAACCACTCTAGACTAGTATAATTTAGACTAGATTAAGTTCAATTTAGGTTAAACTAACTTGAATAAGTCAATCAATTCGGAATCACCCTGAATTTATCTAGACTAATCAAGTCTAGTTTAGTTCAATCAACATTTGGGCTCAAGTTCAACAATAACATTGGACTAGATTGAGCCAGTCCATCTACTAGTCATATGCATTATACATGATTGAGCATGCATTACACAAAACTAGCCCAGCCCTGGCCCATGGACTAGTCATGTGCATCGCATGTGACCGCCCATAATGGTTGAGCTGGGATAGCTTACGGGCTAAGGCCTGACCCGTGGGTTGAGCCTGGCCTATGAACAATTTCATTTCAATTAATATCCAATTTCATATCATAGCATATACCCATTAACAATATAAATAAAAACATAATAATGCATTAAAAGATAGATAAGGAGAAAGATTTTAATACAAAGAAATAACGTTCTAAATTTGACTAGAAATCATAAGACGAGGGATTGGGAGATAAGTTTTAATACAAGGAAATAGCCTTCTAAATTCAAATAAAAATAATGTTTGCAACACATATAAAATTTCAACATATTCTCATCATATTTTAAATCATTCAGAATAATATATTTTAAATTTCAGACCAAAAAATATCAAAAAGGAATTTAGATAACATATTCTAATCTAACAAGATTTTTATCCAGATAAGATTAAAGATAAACTGTAATACAAGAAATATCATATAAAACAAATACATTTTTAACATATTTAACTCTACAATAAAAACCTTAATCATGGGTCAAAAAATATTATGAAAACTTTAACTAATTACTTTAATACAAAAAATTTGACATTTAAAGAATCGATATATATTTTTCAAACTATAAAACTTTCAACATTTAAAGAATCAAAATAAAAACTAAAACTTTTAAATTTAAGAAAGGTAGGGAAACCTACCTCTTGTCAATATGGTGTAACTCCTCGTTCCTCCCGTTGCCAAGCTCGACTAGGTGAGGAATGAAGGAGAGAAATCCCTCCCTTTAAATAGGAGGAGGTGAGCCTCTATTAAGGGAAATTTATTTTAATTTTCGTATTTATTTAATATAAATTATTTCAATTTAATATATTAACAAATATGATATCATCATATTTGGAATACTTAATAGTTATTTCCTTAATTCATATCAACAAACAAGGAAGTAGATTAAGATTTCCTTAAATTATAATAACAAGTAAGGAAAGAAAATCAAATCATAACTTAAATATTTGATGTGATTATATTTCTTCCCTCCTATAGGAAATTTGGTCCCCAAATTTAGCTTACCTTAATAGAATAGATGAGGATACTGCTCCCGCATATCTTCTTCTCTTTCCCACGTTGCCTCTTGGTCTAAATGGTGTTGCCAACATATCTTTACCAAAGGTATAATTTTGTTCCTTAGAATATGTTCTTTCCTTTCCAAGATCTGGGTTGGTTGTTCTCCAAAAGTAGCATCATCTCTTAGTTGTTCTCCAAAAGGACTTGTGTCAACTTGGTCAATGGTGTTGCTATTTTTGAAAAACCTTCTACGAATCTTCTATAGTATACAGCCAAACCCAAGAAGCTTCTAATCTCTGAAACATTAGAAGGCTGCTTCCATTTTATCACAACTTCAATCTTGTGAGGGTCAACAGATATACCAGCGCTCGAAATTACATGACCGAGAAACATAATTTCATTGAGCTAGAAGTTGCACTTGCTTAACTTGGCATATAGTTTCTCTTGCCTTAGGACTTCCAGAACTGTCTTAAGATGGTGTTCATGCTCTGTTATGCTTTTGGAGTAGATCAGGATATCATCAATGAACATAATTACAAATTTATCAAGATATGGGTGGAACACCCTATTCATAAGATCCATGAAGGCAGCCGGTGCATTTGTGAGTCCAAAAGGCATTACTAAGAATTCATAATGACCATATCTTGTTCTAAAGGTAGTTTTTTGTATGTCTCCTTCCCTTATCTTCAGTTGATGATATCCAGATCTCAAATCAATCTTTGAGTATACCCGGGTACCTTGAAGTTGATCAAACAGGTCATCTATTCGGGAAGAGGATATTTATTCTTTATGGTCACTTGGTTGAGCTGTCTATAATCGATGCATAGTCGCATAGATCCATCTTTCTTCTTCATAAATAGGACAGGGGCTCCCCAAGGTGATACACTGGGTCGAATAAAACCCTTGTCTAAAAGCTCTTGGACTTTCATTAAAAGCAATATGTGGAGAGAACTGAGCCAACTCAGTGAAATGATGATCATATTCCATTACAGCTCTATTTCCTTGGTGGATGCTAAGGAACTCTTGTTCTCTATTTCCTTGGTGGATGCTAAGGAACTCTTGTTGTTTCTTAAAGCGAATTGAATCAGGAAAGAACTACTCATAAAATGCATCTTTAAACTACTCCTAAGTTACCACATTACCTCCCGCCTCTAATATCCTCCTTTTTGAGGTCCACCAAGTGTCTACCTTCCCTTCGAAAATGAAAGAAGCGAAAGGCACTTTTTAATTTTCCCTACATTCAATAGCTTCGAATGTCTTTTCCACTTGACGAATCTAACGTTCAGCAAAGATTGGATCTGGCTTGCCCTAAAAAAATTGGTGGTCTCAATCTCTTAAAGTGATCTAAGGTATTATTCCTACCTCGTGGAATTTCATCTCGTTCCTCTTGACGCTCAAAGTATCCCCTAATAGCATTGAGGACTCCGTGTACGTCATCTTGAGCATTGATGGGTGCTGGGGCATGAGGGGCATTCTGCGAAGTCGGAGAAACTAACCCATAATTAGTGATAGGTGTACGAGAATGGAGTGGTGTCCCACACCCGCCAAAGTGGGGACACGTTCATCCCAACAGCAGATGGAGGAACCGTCCAGCCGCCACGTCTGATGGCCCGCTAATCCCCGAAGGGAATCACCGTACCTGCTCTCGGCAGGAAAATAATATAATCTCATACTGGTCATGTCCATTTCGGGATGAAATAACATATTTAAAATGTCTCTTTCAAATATCATCAATATCAAGTAATATAAATTAGCCCTCAATTGACTTGAACTCTAGTTTAATCGATTCAATTGAACTCAATTTACTAGAACCTAACTGAACTAATCTCTAATCCTTATTTAATTGGTCCGGAACCACTCTAGACTAGTATAATTTAGACTAGATTAAGTTCAATTTAGGTTAAACTAACTTGAATAAGTCAATCAATTCGGAATCACCCTGAATTGATCTAAACTAATCAAGTCTAGTTTAGTTCAATCAACATTTGGGCTCAAGTTCAATAATAACATTGGACTAGATTGAGCCAGTCCATCTACTAGTCATGTGCATTATACATGATTGAGCATGCATTACACAAAACTAGCCCAGCCCTGGCCCATGGACTAGTCATGTGCGTCGCATGTGATCGCCCATAATGGTTGGGCTGGGGTAGCCTACGGGTCAAGGCCTGACCCGTGGGTTGGGCCTGGCCTGTGAACAATTTCAATCCAATTAATATCCAATTTCATATCATAGCATATACCCATTAACAATATAAATAAAAACATAATAATGCATTAAAAGATAGATGAGGAGAAAGATTTTAATACAAAGAAATAACGTTCTAAATTTGACTAGAAATCATAAGATATTAAAAGAGGGATTGGGAGATAAGTTTTAATACAAGGAAATAGCCTTCTAAATTCAAATAAAAATCATGTTTTCAACACATATAAAATTTCAACATATTCTAGTCATATTTTAAATCATTCAGAATAATATATTTTAAATTTCAAATCAAAGAATATCAAAAAGGAATTTAGATAACATATTCTAATCTACAAGATTTTTATCCAGATAAGATTAAAGATAAACTGTAATACAAGAAATATCATATAAAACAAATACATTTTAAACATATTTAACTCTACAATAAAAACCTTAATCATGGGTCAAAAAATATTATGAAAACTTTAACTAATTACTTTAATACAAAAAATTTGACATTTAAAGAATCGATACATATTTTTTAAACTATAAAACTTTCAACATTTAAAGAATCAAAATAAAAACTAAAACTTTTAAATTTAAGAAAGGTAGGGAAGCCTACCTCTTGTCAATAGGGTGTAACTCCTCGTTCCTCCCGTTGCCAAGCTCGACTATATATGTATATGTATATATGTATATATATATGTATATGTATATATATATATATATATATATATATATATATATATATATATATATATATATATATATATACATATATATATACATATACATATATATATATATATATATATATATATATATATATATATACATATATACATATATATATATATATATATATATATATATATATATATATATATATATATATATATATATATATATATATATATATATGTATATATATATATATATATTATGATATCCTTGGATCTGTAATGAGAATTAGATCATGATGAGATCATGATAATAAGACCGATTTGCCTTTAAACACATATCCTAAATAATCTCGATCATAAGTTACTCGATAGGGACACCGAGATAACCGAACATATTGGTGTGTTATATACCCATCCATATGATGGATGCAATTGGTCTCATAGCTTCTTATGTGAGGACATTAAGGATACAATACAGGTGCTTATTGGGTAATGAGTTCTCTGATTGATTCGCTTATAGAATGCTAGATGGTTGATGATGCCTTATTGTCAGACAGTGATTTCGTGGTCCCGGTGGTGTATCTGGTCATTAGACTTGAGACACCAAGGATGTCCTATATGAGTGCTCTACTTTTTGATACCGGACTTATAGGTTTGAATATCTTATATATAGCATAGTCGGTCTTTGGTAGTGGTAGTAAACCTTACAAGGGCTATTGACTGTCGATAGAGGATCATCCACTCTCGGTGTCATAAGAAGAATGTCCTATATGTTTTTGCTCAGATAAATCCCTGGCCAGGGTTATTCGGATTGAGAGAGAAAGAGTTCTTTGGGAGAATCCGATTAGAGCAAGACTCGAGTAGAAACCGTATGGGTCTAACAGCACCATGTCTTGTATACGGTCTCTGAGATATTAGATGGATGAAGGACTATAGGTACATGGTAACTGAGGATAGACAAATCTAATGGATTGGATTCCTCTATTTCGTTTGGGGACTATGACGTAGTGAATTATTATGGAGATAATAATTCAAGTTAGGAGTTCTGACATGTATGACTTATGAGCAGCTCGATATTGGGCCTAGAGCTAGAGGGTCGCACACATATGGTAGGCATTGCAATGAGTAGAGGTTTTGATATGAGATATCCACCCGAGCCCCTATCTTATTGGATATCCAATAAGTCCCTGAATGATTGGATCCCATGTACGAGATCCATTAAGAGCCCATGAGAGATTATTGGATAGAGATCCACTAATCTAAGAGGCTTTGGTAGTTGAATGGAGATCTAATACCCAATAGGGGAGGACCTATTAGGGTTAAGTTGATAGGGGACCTTTATAAATCGGAGGGATTCAATAGTTCATGGGATAGAGCCTTTGCTTGCCTCTCCTATTCTCCTCCCCCTCTCCACCTCAAAGCAGGCCTGGAGTTTTGAGGAGCATCGTCGCAGCCTTACTATGTGAATCACCACTAGAGAGGAGGGTGCTTGACCTCCTTCACCCACTCCTAGAGATATGTAGGGATTTAAGGATATATGATCTTCCTAGGTAACACAATCTATTCTATACGTAGTTTTAAGTTTCGTAGATTTTTGCACATCAATCTTCGCATGATGACGAACATATCTTTGGGAATTGAGGATTTCATGTTTTGTTCTTCTGATGCCCATGTGATGTCGCCCTCAAGATTTCTCAACAGGTGCCACCGTCCAGACTAGCGGTACCACCGCTTGATAGTCTTGGAGAGTGTGCCACGATGGTGCCACTTGTTGGGTCATTATTTGGGCCTTTCACTTGCCCAACATAACTCAAACTTGGGCCCAATTGGCCCCTAATTGGATTGGCCTAATTCTAATCCTAATTATATGCTAATACGAAATTTAAGATATATAATAAGCTAAATAAGTCCGATAAGTCGAGGTTTCTTCCGACGATCTTTCAACGAACTTCCGACGATCTCTCGACAATGCTCCAATGGACTCATGGTAAGCTCCTGGACTTCATGATGATATTCTTGGTGAGTTCCGATGATATTCTTTAGTAAGCTCTTGGACTTCTCGGTCAATTCCGATAGAACTTCTGACGAACGCCCAGACTTCTGACAAACTCACGAACTCCCAATGAAATCTCATTTTTGACCCAAAGACTTTATTTTTCCTTATGCCTTGATCGATATCATAGTTAATCCTATATAATTAAAACCTACTTCAATATAGACAATTATTATTAAGTAAATCAAATGTTGTCCGACATGTCATTGGTTCATCGACGATTCATCCGATTCTTCGGTGCATTGTCCTCTCTTGCGGCTTATTACCCAATCGACCGGTTGACCTCCATAACTCCGATTTTCTTGGCCCAATGCTCGAAACCATGACCCGAAGCCTTCTACCGATACGTCGACCAATCCTTCGGCTCGACATCCAATCTTCTAATATGTTTCTCTCCGGCCCAACACGATTCTTCCTACTTTAATTGTCTCTCTCTGATGGAAGTTTCCTGCATCACTCAAAATGTAGATCAAATCATAAACACTATCAATTGGTTTCATCATCAAAATTCGGGATTCAATAATCTCCCCCTTTTTGATGATGACAACCAATTGATGACGTAGTTAACCTTAACTCCCTCTATCAATATGCCATATTGATAGAACTCTTGGATTCAAAAAATCTAAGAAATATGTTATGATAACATCATCATACTTCTCCCCCTTTGTCATCAACAAAAATGAGAAGTGCAACTATCAAGTGTTTGAGATATGATTGTTCAAATCATTGCATTATAAATATAATCTCAAGTTTTATCATCATTGCAAATATCATTATACAAGCTAGTAAGATAGCAAGTATTGAACATGCAAGCTAGCAAGTTTTAGAGATGTGCAGAGTTTAGCATGTTTGCTTTTCTTTGCAATGTTTAAGCTAGTAAGTTTTTGAAAAAGAATGCAAGATAGCATTTTTACCTCTACTTGAAATGTGCAAGCTAGCATTTTTACATTTATAGTAATTCTTTCTCCATGCAATTTGCAAGCTAGCAAATTTAGTAAGTTTTACATAATTTTGGAACATGCAAGCTTGTAAATTTTACACATATGAAAGTTGACAAAATTTTTGCATCTTTTGAGATGAGCAAGCTTTTTGTTTCTCTTTATGATGTGCAAACTAGCAACTTTTTGCTTCTTCTTGAAGTATGCAAGCTAGCTAGCAAGTTAGCAAAATTTGATTCCCCTATGTCATTATCAAATAGAAGGGAAGAATACAATGTTATAATTCTTTTCCCTTTACATCAATCTTCACATCATGATAAAGGAAAAGTATCAATCTTATTTCAATATATTTGTGCATCATTATAGTTTTAAATTACAACATGTACAATTTCGAAACTTTACATTTCATCCTTATTTGATGCATAATACCAAAAATAAATCAATCATCACTATGGTCATATCATACATGATACTCAAGCATTCATGATACATAATATTAAATTAATATTTTTTAAGCATTTATTACTTCATGATTGTTGGTACCAAATATTCACCATTTATTTTCTCATTTGTATGCATCAACATAATATCATGAGTATTGCATAATTTCATATCATCACATGACGGATAGCAAGAAAAATTAATTGGATGATGAGATAAACACTTCATGAACACAATAAATTATACATAAAAATCATATCATAAAAGATAAAATATCAAAGATCATGAAGGATTAAGTCATGAATACTAAATGACATGATTTATCTTGACAACTCTCACTTTTAGTAAATAACAAAAAGAAACATGAGAGTTAAAAAATAAGATCTTGATTCATAGAAACATTTCAACTATCAATATCAAGAATTCAAGATCATGATAAAAATATTCCTATAGCAAAAGGTGTCATGAGAGAATATATAAAGGATTTCGATTTATGTATAATATCTCTCAATTCATTATGAATCATAAAAATTATAATTTTAAAAAAATCATAATTCATTTGGATAGTAGATAGCAAAAAGAAACATTGAGGATAAAAGATCTCGATTCATATAGGGTAAATCTCAAGTTATAAATATCAAGAAATCAAGATAAAAATCATAGTTAGATGAAACTTATCCAAATTCAAATCAACAAATCATCAAAATCACTTTCAAGAGATTCAAAATGACATAAATAACTTTATCAATCTCTTAGTGAAAAATCGATAAGATAGAGAAAAAAAATTTTCAAGAAAAATGCTTTCGTCCTTTTAGTTGTTTCAATTCATATGATTTATTTCATTTATGTCAAATAAAAATATACATCAATATTTAAAACCAAAAGTGTAAGATTTATTACGATAACGATCAATAAGGCATAAATCACAAAAATCATCATGCATCATTTCTAAATCTCATGCATAGTATAAAATCACCCGGCATTGTTTCATTGAACATAAGGCATCTTCAATCAAAATCAAAAAGCAATTTAGAAATCATCAAGATAGACATTCATGTTTCTTAAACACATGCATAAGATTATTCTTACTAGGTCTACAAGAATTAGATTAATATTTTGTTGTATTTTCATAAAACATGCAATTATCATGATCATTTTTTTTAAATAGCTAGAAAAAGAAAAGCATGATCCCCTTTTATTTATTTATTTTTTTACTAACTAATTAAAAAACAACTCATGAAAAGTATCAAGTTATTTCAAAATAAAGTAAAGGGGTTTCGTTTGAGTTATTTACCTCGTTGACAAAAGCTGTCAAAGCGTAGTTCACCACCTTGCCCTTGTTGGTTTGCTCCTCGTCTTTGGAGATACTTGTTTCGTCTCAAAGTGCTTTCTTCTTCTTGCATTCATAGCAAGTAGTTACATTCTTTTTAAGTTTACTTTTAATTTTCGATTCTTATTTTAAAAACCTTTTAATATTTATTGTGCGAATTTTAAGTTCACCATCACTTGAGCTTTCGCTCAAGTGATCTTCTTTTGTTCTAAGTGCAAAATCCTTTATGTTCTTTGGAAGGTTGTTCTCAAGTTCATCATATGCCACATTGGTTATTTCGTAGGTCATCAAAGACCCGATAACTTCTTTGATTGAAAAAGTATTCAAATCCATAGCCTCTTGAATGATCGTTACTTTAGAGTCCCAATTTTTAGAAAGAGATCGTAGAACTTTATTAACAAGTTTAAAATTTGAAAAACATTTGCCAAGTGCTTTTAGACTATTGACAACATCCGTAAAACGGGTGTACATATCTCCAATAGTCTCGCTTGACTTCATTCAAAAAAATTCAAAATCATGCATCAAAAGGTTTATCTTAGAATCTTTTACTCTACTAGTGCCTTTGTATGTGATTTCAAGAGTGTGCCAAATATCGAAAATTGTTTCGTACATAGAAACACAATTAAGCTCATTTTTGCTCAAAGCATAAATTAGAGCGTTCATAGCTCTAGCATTTAAAGAAAAAATCTTCTTCTCCAACTCATTCCAATTGTTCATTAGAAGAGAAGACTTTTGAAATCCGTTTTCAATAATATTCCATAAATTTAAATCCAAAGAAACCAAGAAAACTCTCATTCGAGTTTTTCAATAAATGTAGTCCGTCTCATTGAACATAGGAGGACGAACGATATAAAAGCCCTCTTAAAAGCCAAAAAGAGATATTTCTCTTGGGTGTTAAACCAAATGAGAAATAACATGGCTCTGATACCAATTGTTAGAATCGAGTTGGCACTATGGGGGTGTGGGTGAATTAGTGCAGCGGAAAAAATTACCAGTTTCAAAAATCTTCGTTTTGATTAAACCTAATTCCGACAAAAATCATTTCGTAAAGATATTAACTTGAAAGCATATGGGTGTTAGGATCAAGAGTGGCACTAAGAAGGGGTGTGTGAATTAGTGCAGTGGAAAATTCTTTGATTTCGTAAAATATTTCATACGTTCGATGGAAATTGATTCAGAAAGATAGCAACTTGAAACGTAAGAGAGTGTAAATTGCTATCAAATGATTTGTAGTTAAAGTAAATTGCTCAAAATGAAATGCAAACCAAAATTTAGAGTGGTTCCGTCAATGTGACCTACATTCACTTTTGGGTTCCTTCTCCGTCAAGGTCACCAGTGTCCACTAAAAGCCTTCCTTCAATATGTGAAGACCAATTACCTTTTACAACTCTTTCTCTTTTTGTCGAGTTTAGGAGAGAACCCTTACAAGCCTTACTCCTCTTTCTTGAATGGTTACAAAGCTAAGAGAGGGAGAAGGAAAATTCTAGCACTTTTACACCCCAAAGATTCAAGATTATAATTACACTTCGGTGCCCTTTAATGCAGAAAAGGGTAGAGTATTTATAAGCCCCAATGGCTTTAAAAAATAGAGCCAAAAAGTATCATCCCAGATTTCTGGGGTACTAGTGGTACCATCGCCATTATTGGGTGGTACCACTGCCCAGTCTGGGCAGTTCCACTACCTGACAAAGCTCGGAGATCGAGCTCTAGCGGTACCACCACTTGACAGGGGTGATACCATCGCTGGCAGTATTAATTGCCAGCGGTACCATCAGCCAATCTGAGCGATACCATTGCCCAGACCACCTGGGAGACTAGGTCTTCCAGGTGGTGCCACCGCTGGCCCTAGTGGTGTCACCACTAGTTAGAGTCCAACAACCTGGTTGGGCCTTGTATTCGACCCAAACCATCCTAACTCCGAGCCCAGTTGGCCCCTAACAAAGTTGATGGGATTACCTCCCAAATTAACTCTAATTATTGTTTTAACTATGATTAAGGCAAGCATGGTCTGGTACATCGATTTTTCATTCAGCGATCCTTCGGCGAACTTCTCGGTGAGTCTTCCGGCGAGCTTCCGATGAACTCCCGACCAACTCTAGGCTAGTCTTCCGGCATGCTTCCGGCGATCTCCCGACAAGCTTTCGATGAGTCTTCCAGCTTGCTTCCGATGATCTCATAACGAACTCTCGGTGAGCTTCTGGTATATCATCCAAGTCTTCAACTCTGGCCCATCATCTTATGCCTTACTACTATCGTAATTAATCCTGCATGCTTATCTCAACACATGGATTAGATCAAATAATTTACCAATTGATTTCATCATCAAAATCTGAGATTTAACAATCTCCCCTTTTTTGATGATGACAACCAATTGGTGATGGAGTTAATCTTAACTCCTCCTATCTATATACGATAATTGAGAAAAGATACTCTTGAATTCAACGCCTTTGAATTCAAGCATCAAATTGATAATTTAGACTTATTATCATCATGCACATCATGATTTACCAAATCTAAAGATGATACCACATATTCATCGATAGAAATGATGTCAAGAAATGACATCCATTTTCGAGTCAAAATCATAGAAATTTTCAGCATCAAAGTAAGCATGATATCATACTCATCATTTGAAGAGATAACATGGAAATCAAAGCACAAAATTATAATCATCAAAGTAAGTAGCATTTTAAGTTTATAACATCAAGGTATATAACATAGGATTACAACATCAAAGTAAGCATAATAAAAGAAAGGGGTTTATCCATTTCTCCCCCTTTGTCATCAATAAAAAGTCATAATTAATTATTCAAGTGGTGGCCAGTCAAAATATCTAAACAAGGTATTGAGTTATTGATGAATCTGCTACAACTCAGTCAAAATTTGATCTTGGCATTGCTCAAGTTGATCTTGATGTTGTTCAAATAGATCCATCCAAGTCCCTATGTCGTCGATAGATGACGGAGGTGCTTGCTCTACTGGAGGTGATTCCTCAAAGGAACCAGTTGGAGGAGATAGATTACCCCCAAAAATTAGTGTTTCAGGTTCCGATTTAGGTTGGAGGGGATCAGTCCTTCTAAGCAGTCTAGTCTATATACTATTTATGAATGTACATCTCATCCGTCAAAGTAAATTTCTATTTATGATACTAAATATGTCTAGTTTTATAACTTCTTCGTTGGGTGGAATGACAATATCATAGGCATGGAGTAGTCTTGTGATTAAGCCATCATATGGACGCATCATATCCTTTTTTGATAGTTCAATCATGTTTTGTTAGATTAGGTAACCAAAACTATTGTTATGTCCCTTTATAATCTAATACATGGTACCTAGTTCCATTTGGCTTACTTCATCATGATGATATTGCTTTAGAAGAATGATACTTATCAGGATGTGATGAAGTATTTTGGTGTTTAAAGGTAGTAAATGTTCGTAGTTTTTTGGAAGAATCGTTAAGTTAGGATTGCCAAAAATTGTTCTTAAGGCATCAACGTAAGTAGTCCCAACTGTTTCATTATCCCATTGTCCTCTAAAATAACACCCTCTTTCTTTTACCGAAATTCCTATGATGTTACAAATGGTTCTATCCGTAATGGGTATATGATGTCCTAATAGATAGGTAGATACCCTTTTATCTTCATTTACATATAAATTATTGTAAAATAGCCTAACAAGTCTAGGGTAGTTAGGTTCACTCATTTGAAGGATTGAGAGAATGTCTAGATTAGCAAACCATTGAATAGGTTCCAAATCACTTAATTCATCTAAATCAACATATTTACCCTTATGAACATGTCTAGACTCTATGGATGAAAATTTTAGGGCATATTGATTATAATCAAAAAGTAGGGAGTCATAATTTTCATCTAATCTCTTATTCCCTTTGTCCCGAGATGATCTTCGAACTCATTGAGACTACAATAATAAAGGCAAATAAGGAGCAAGAACAAGTAATACAAAGGAGAATCAATTTGGTGTAGAGATTACCTTAGTAGTTCTCCTTTCTAGTGATCTTTAAAAGAATGTCGGAGAATGATCCTTGATCTAGTGGGAAGTGGGGATTTTTGAGTTGCTAGAGGGAGAGCAATAGGTTTGGAGCTGTTTGAAGGAGTACAGAATGTGTTGGGGTCAGTTCTACCGCCAACCCAAACTTGTGTTTATAAGGTGGTAGGTTGCAGGCGATGGCACCGCTAGCTGGGCGGTGCTACTGCTTGCCACCCGTGATAACTGGTGGTACTATCGCCAGTTGGGTGGTGCTACCGCCTATAATATGTGATAACTGGCGGTGCTACTGCCAGTTGGGCGGTGCCATTGCCTAGAGGTAGTGAGCACTGCTCACAAAGCACACACACACTCACACACATCATCATGTAAAATTTACATCATAAGAGGAGAAGATCCATATCAAAACATCATGTAAAACTCGTAAAATGTATACCACAAGTTCATGATTTATCATACAAAACTTATAAAATGCATACTATAAGTTCATGAATCAAGTGAGCGAACTTTGTAAGATAAATATTGAGAAAGTCCAAAAACAAAATTCAACAATATTCATGCATTTTGACAATTTAACATCTTTAATTCCCTTCTAATGATTTCCTTTCTCCCCTTTGTCAACTTTCCACTCGAAGAACTTATCGGATCTTTAATAACCTATGAATTGACTTGTGTGGCATATGATAAACTTGAGAAGAACCTTCCAAATAACATGAAGGATTTTACACCTAGAATAAAAGAATACCACTCGAGCAAAAGCTCAAGTGATAATGAACTTGATCTCCTAACAACAAAGTTTAAAAAGTTCATAGAACAATAATCAAATAATAGAAATGAACTTAAAAAGAGGAGGTTGCCAAAGAAAAAGGCACTCAAGGCAACTTGGGATGAAACGAGTTAATCTGAAGATGAGGAGGAAACTGATAAAGACGAAGTGACGAACTTCACTTTAATGGCTCTCGACGATGAGGTAAATGACTCAACTGAAATATTTTTTCTTACAATGAAATTACTTGAGTTGTTTGATGATTTTAAATTAGTAATAATATATATATATATACATATATATTCATTCTTCTCTTTCTAGTGATTTTAAAAAATTAAAAATGAGCGTGATAATTGCATGTTAACTGCTTACACTAAATGCAATGAGTAATAATATATATATATATATATATATATATATATATATATATATATATATATATATATATATATGTGTGTGTGTGTATATATATATATATATATATATATATATATATATATATATATATATATATATATATATATATATATATATATATTTATACATACATATATATTCATTCTTCTCTTTCTAGTGATTTTAAAAAATTAAAAATGAGCGTGATAATTGCATGTTAACTGCTTACACTAAATGCAATGAGTTAGATTCACTACAGAAGGAAAACACATTACTACAACAAATAAAATGATTTTGATTGAAAATAATTTATGTTTAAATCATGCTTATGAATTAATGATTTAATTATGCATGATGATTTGAAGTACTACATCTTGATGATTTCTATGATGAAATTTGCTCTTTCGATTTTAAACAATGATGGATGTGTTGATTATAGTTTACAAAACTAAGGCATGCTTATATGAAATAAATCAGTCAAATTGAAACAACTAAAAATGGAATGCATTTTAAAAATTTCTCTATCTCTATCTTATTTATTTTTCAATAAGAAATTGATAAATCTATTTACGTCATTTTAAATCTCTTGAAAGTGATTTTGATGATTATTTGAATTTGAACGAGTTAATACTTATATCGTGATTTTGATTCTTTAGAATTATAACTTAAAGTATTTTATGAATCAAGATCTTCTATTATGTTCTTGTATTATTTAGGAGGATTTTTTTTATAAATCATGATTTTTCTTGTGAATTTTAAGAATTATAACTTGTGATATGTTTTTTTATATGAATCATGATCTTGACAACTTGAGATTTTTTATATATGGACATGATCTTTTATTCTCCTATGTTCCTTTTTGCTAAAAAAAGATATTTATCCAAACGAATCTTGATTCTTTCACTTGATATTTATAAATTGAGATTTATTATGAATGAATATTTTTCATATTCTGTTCTCCTATGATCTTTTTTGCTATTCTAATAAACCATGATATACCACTTGACATCTTAATAATTTATGACTTGAGTTTTGTTATGTACAAATTCTTTATATTTATGGTTGTATACATTATGTGATGCTTAGAGCATTGATATTAGAAGGAAATGAATTGTACCATTGTATTATTCCCCTCTTCTTTCTTACAATGACTAGGGGAGTAAGAAAATTACTAGCTTGAATGTTAAATCTCTCAAATGCATAAACTCTTCTTATACATTTTTCGGATCATGATCTTGATTTCTTGATTTTTATGACTTGAGTTTTTTTTTAAATCAAGATCGTTTCCTATCATTCCTTCTATTTACAAAAGAAGAAATTTATCAAAAAATGATACATGGTCTTTGGGTATTCATGACTTGATCTTATTTTTTATGATTGAAATATTAATGTAAATTTATCCATGTTATTTATCTTTGTCATGATTTGAAAATTGATGTAAAGGGAAATGAACTTCAATATTATGTTCTTCCCCTCTTTTTGCCAATGATAAAGGGGGAGAAAGAATTACTAGTGTGCACATTTCAAAAGAGAACCAAAATTTGCTAGCTTGCATAATTCAAGAAGAAGCAAATCACACTAGCTTGTACATCGCAAAGAAAAGCAAACTTACTAGCTTGCATATTCTAAAATAATATAAAATTTGCTAGCTTACATATTCTAAAATGATATAAATCTTATTTTTTAAAAAAAATCACTTACTAGCTTGAACATCACAAAGAAAAAAAAACATACTATCTTGCACATCTTAAAAGAGGCAAAAGTTTTGCTAACTTTAATATCTAAAAAACTTGCTAGCTTACATGATGATATATGCAATGATGTTTCAAAAACTTGAAATTATATTTATAATGCAATGATTTGAAATTATATCTCAAAAACTTGCTAGTTGCACTTCTCTTTTTTGTTGATGATAAATGGGGAGAAGTTATAATAACGATAATGCATTGAATGATATATTAAAATTTTGATTATGCATGATTTAATGATGACATGTTGCTAGGATTCATAATTTATTTCTGAATTTATGTTTCTATCAATATGGCATATTGATAGGGGGGTTTGGTTTAAACTCCATCATCAATTGATTATCATCATAAAAAAGGGAGAGATTGTTGAATCTCGAATTTTATTGATGAAACAAATTGATAGAGCTAATGATCTAATCTATGTTTTGAGTGACATAGTACTAGCTTCGATCATAAAGAGACAATTAAAGTAGGAAGAATCATTATTGGGTCGAAGTGGAACATGTCAGAAGATTGGACGTCGAGTTAGACGATTGGTTGATGTGTCGACAGAAGACTTCGTGTCATGAGTTCTGGCATCGAGCCTAGAAGAGCAGATATTACGCCAAGGAGATTGAAGTTATGGAGGTCAATATACCGATTGGGCAAAAGGCCGCAAAAGAGGATGATGCGCTGAAGGATTGGACGAAGCACTGATGAACCAATGACATGCCAGACAACATGTGATTAATGCTTTGTAATAATTATCTAGATCGAAGTAGTTTTAGTTGTAATTGGGTTGGTTTATAATATAATTAAGCCAACTCAATAAGAGACTAATTAGGCCTAAAGTGAGGTTATTTTGGGCCAAGAGAAAGGCTCATTCAGTGATATAAAGCCATATCAAGCGGTGGCACTACCGGATTTGGCAATGGAACTGCTTGAGGCTTGGCCTCCCAAGAGGTCTGGGCGGTGGTACCGCCCAGACTGGGCGATGGTACCACCAACCATAAATGGTTGTTAGGCGGTGGTACCGCTAGAGCCCAAGGCTCTATCATGCGGTGGTACCATCCAGTGTCAGAGTGTCAAGCGATTGAACCACCCAATACTGACGATGGTACCACCCAATATTGGCGATGGTACCACTAGTACCCCGAAAACCTAGGATAAAACCTTTTTTGACTCCATTTTTGAAGTTATTTGGGGTGTATAAATACCCTAGCTATTCCTTCTTGGAAGAAGCATGAATTAGAGCAGAAAGGGGTTGTTATTCTGGGTTGTAAAATTGCTAAGTGTCCTCCTCCCTTTCAAGTTTTAAGATCATTCAAGAGAGGTGTGAGGCTTGTAAGGGTTGTCTCCTAAATCTGTGAAAAGGAGAAAGAGTTGTAAGAGGGTAATTGGTCTTTGCTTGTTGAAGGAAAACCAGAAGTGAAAGCCGATAGCCTCGAGTGAAAAGGAATAGGGAGTTGATGTAGGTTACAATGACCGAACCACTATAAAATATGGTTCGCATTTACTTTATGCTTATCATTTATATTGCAAACGGATTATTTACTATTTTCACTATGCTTATTACGCTTTTGTACATGTTTTCAAGTTACCATCTTTTCGATACAGATTTCATCGAACGAAGTTTTTAAATTGATGTAAGTTTTAGTGCCATCTTGATCCTAACATATCCCGCCAGACGAATAAATCATGAAACTAGATAGATTCAACATCATTAATAGAAATCTATTAAGAAGATTGAGGTGCATTGAAATTAATAAAATATGAACTAGATTATCTAGAAGAATCGATCCTCCTCCACGTCAGCCTGAACCAAAAACACCTATACATAAGGGTAGTCCTCCTCCTACTAGTCCCTTTGGGGTGAGACCTCTAGCGGATCCAACACCCTCTTCCTCTTTTGATTTCATAACAGCCTGATTGGATCGTCTTGAGCTTCCTCAAGACTAGATTTTAACTAAGATGCAACATATTCATCAATGTCTTGATACTTTTGATGCACACTTTCGTATTTTATTCAGACATTTTAGATTACCATCTCGTGAGAAGCTTATATATTTCTCCATTTTGTTACCATCTCGTGAGAAGCTTATATATTTCTCCTTTTTGTTGATGACAAAGGGGGAGAAGTAGTTTTTACTTTTTGATGACGTGGTAACTATGTATGTTAAATAAAAAATCATGATGTTTTAACTTATGATGATAATGATGTTCTTTGATTGAAATTATGCATATGATTTGTGCAATGATTATTTTGATATTTTAACTAAAACTATGCATATAATTTATGCAATTATTGTTATTGATATTAAATAGAAACTTTTTTGTTTTAACTGAAATTATACATATGACATTTGCAATGATTATTATTGAAAATCAGTAGGATTTATGATTGAATTATTTCTAACTTGAATTTAATATAAGCATTTAAAATGATATATGATTATTAGAATTTAAGTTTATCATAACCTTTCAAAATGGCATATAGTTAGGGGGAGCCTCGTTAAAACTCCGTCATCAATTGATTATCATAATAAAAAAGGGAGAGATTATTAAATCTCAGATTTTGATGATTAAATGAATTGATGAGTTTATGAACTAATATACTTTTGAGATAAATAACATATAAAATACTTTGATCATAGACTCGAATCATTAAAGGGTAAATTGTCAAAGCAAGAGAATCGGACGTTGTGTCGGGAAAAGTATTATGTTGGAAATTGGATGTCGAGTCGGAGAATTAATCAACATGCCAAAGATTAGATTTCGTGCTTTAAGTTCAGACATCAAGCTAGAAGGATCGGGTATTATGCCAAAAGGTCGATGTCATGGGAAAGTCGATATACCGATAGATCGAGCGATGTACCGAAGGAAAGGACAATGTGTCGAAAGCTTGGAAGAAGTATTGGAAGATCGAACAACATGTCGAAATGACGTACAACATGCTGAAAGCTTCGTAATTATGCCGGATATGTGGTTAGATTATTAAATTCTTCTTCAAGGTCTTTCTAAGTCAAATTGAGTTAGTATTGGGCTAAAACCATGCTAACTCGTTAAAAAGCCAAAGGGCTTGGACCCGGACTAAATTGGGCCTGTTAGAAGGCCAAAACAGTGGTCTTGAGCTGGCTTGGGTGGTGATACCATAGGCTCAACCGATGGTACCACCTAAGTCAGTCGACAAGCACACAATGCTTATTAGTGTAGGTAGTAGTACTACATAGAATTCAAAATTTATGGCAGTGCTATTGCCCAAAAATCCGAAATTGCGACATTAAAAGTTGTAGTGGTAGTACCGCCATGTGTCAGTGGTGGTACCACTTATACCCCGAAATTTTCATGGATTTGAATTTTTTTTTGCTCCATTTAGAAGCCTCTTGGGGCCTATAAATACCCCACTAAGCCTTTGTTCATGGAGTATTAAATTCTGAATTTATAAAATATTATAGCTCTCTTTTGAGCATTGTTTGAGCCTCTTCCTCCTTGAGTTTAGAAGTGATTCTAAGTTATAGAAGGTGAGAGATCTTGTAAAAGAGTGAGTGTAGAGGTTCTTTTCTAAGCCTCTTAAAAGAAGAAAAGCTATAACAAGGGAATTTATCTTTGCCTATTGGAAAGAAGATCGATAGTGAAAGTTGGTGGCCTCGACAAAAGAGAAATCAAGAGTTGACGTAGGTCAGGAAGACCAAACTACTATAAATCAGTTTGCATCGCTTCTCTTACTTTTGATTTGTTGTTGCTTACTCATTTACTTTACTCATAACCCTTTCTTACATTTTTATTTAATTGTGTTTCCAATATAGATTTACGATCAAACTTTAAAATCAGTTAAAATTGCTATAGTACTAATTCACTCCCCCCCTCCTAGTGTCATTACGATCCTAACAAGATGGACTAGCATTTAGAGGAGGTGCGATGAGAGTTTCAACAATCTAAAGGGGAAGGGCTGATCGACCCCACCTCGGGTCGGTTGCCATTCATCCAAAATAATCCAAGAAGAAATGATTCCAACAAACTTCAGCCTCCCTTCATTAGAGGCATTCAATGGCAGTATCGCCCCGATGGAGCACAATGCTGCTTTTCTCATCCAAATATCATTATACAACACTTTGAATGCCCCAATGTGCCTCGTCTTCTTAACCACATTAAGGGACTCAATAGGACAATGATACGTCCATCTAAAGCTGCTCTCCATCAGTTCTTTTACTCAATTCGCAACAGAGTTTGAGCTTCACTTCTTCAGGAACGTGCGACCGAGGCCATCAACAATAATGCTTCTCAAACTTAGGCAAGGGGAGAAGGAAGCACTTATAGACTTCGTCGCTCGGTTCATCAATGAAATCTAAGGCATGAAAGATGCTTATCTGTCGCTCGTAATACAAGTCTTCATGATGGGACTCAAGCCCTCTTATCTCTTCTAGTTATTGGCAAAGAGGCCACCGACAATGGCACCAGAGGTACTTTAGAAGGCCAATCAATACATTGCTACCGAGACAATGGTTTCAAGTAAGCGTGAGGAGTCATGCAAAACGCAAAGACAGGAGCGGCTACAATCCGCCCCAACCCTGAGGTCACCGCAACAAAGGAGGAATGAATGACCCACCAAGTTTCGAGTTGACCCCACTAAATTTGACTAGAACTAATTTTTTTTATAGATAAAAAAGAAGGGGCTATTAAAAGACCCTCAATTGATGAAGACTCTACTAGTGAAAAGAGACAGATCTATATACTATCATTTCCATAGGGATTACGACCATAACACGGAGGATTATTGTAACCTGAAAAAGTATATTGAAGAATTCATATATGTCAGGGACACCTCGAGCGATTCATCCGAAAGCACTAGGAACCTTCACCTCAATCTTAAGGGTCGGTAGAGAAACATATTGATATCATCATTGGTGGACCCGTCTCGAGCGGAGACAACTCCTCGAGTCATAAAGCTTATGCTTGAGATACTAATGAAAAGTGCCCAAGAATGGGGGATGATCCGGAGATAACAACCAAGAAGGAAGAGACAGAGTATTGTGACTTGAACCACGATGATGCCTTAGTACTCTCCATAATGATGATCAATGCTCGAGTAAAGAGGGTCCTGATTGATACACGTAGCTCTACTAATATCCTATACTTTAATGCTTTCCACTACTTTGATGATCAACACTCAGGCTCTCAACTAACGACCTCACCACTATAACTTCTTTGTTGACAGGGTTCACTAGTGACTCGATCTCCCCTCTCAAGACCATAAACCTGTACGTTACATTTGGTGACGAGCAATGCTCCAAAATGATATTGAGCAAATTTATAGTGGTCAATATTCCCTCGACATACAATGCAATCATAGGTTGATCCACACTGAACAGATTGAGGATAGTGGTGTCGACTTACCACATGACAATGAAGCTCCCAACGAGGATTAGTATTAGAGAGCCGAGAAGCAACCTAAGGGAGTTGTGCCAGTGCTACCTTATGATAGTCTCCCTACCAAAGAAGGCCTGACCTAAGGTGCCACCTATGAACCCCCGAGATTTCACTAAGTCCCTCCCACATTCAGAGCCGATGGAATCGTTGATTGAAGCACCCCTAGAAAAGGTCTATCCCGATCAAGTTGTCAAGGTTGGGGCGACACTTCCTAGGGAGAAACGAGTGCAACTCATCAACATCCTTAGGGGGAACGCCGAGGTGTTCATGTGATCATCGAGAGACATGTCAGAAATTGACCCAAACATAGCCCTAGCATCATTTGAACATTTCTCCCGAGGCACGACTAATGAAACAAAAGTCTCGCAAGTTTGCTTTAGACCACCAACATACAATTAGTACTGAAGTAGATAACTTGTTAGAAGTAGGATTTATTACTGAGGTGCAGTACCTCAAATGGCTTGCCAATGTTGTACTTATTAAAAAGTCTAAAGGAAACTAAATGATGTGTGTCGATTATATCAAGCTCAATAACGTATGTCCGAAGGATAGCTATCCTCTTCCCTGGATTGATCAGTTGGTTGATGCTACCTCGGGTCACAAGCTCCCTACCTTTATGAACATATTCTTAGGATATAACCAAATAAAAATAGTACTAGAGGATTGGGAACACACTTCCTTTATCACCGATCGAGGCACGTATTGCTACTAAGTTGTAACATCCCTCATTTCTGAATTTTCGTATAAGTTTCTAGTTGTAATATAAGTATCTATTTTAAATTTGATAAAAGAGCCAAAGTATGAATCTGAGAACTTATTCATAAGATTTGGGGGATTTGTTCAAAAAAAAATTTTTGAGGACCTATATGTAAACCCTGAGGACCTAATCATAAATATAATAATACAAGGACTAAACTGTAAAATACACAAAATTACAAATCCCACCGTTTAAGCCTCTCTGACTTCGTTCTTAAGGAACCAGAGAAGGCAGCTGCATGGAAGAACAGAGAAAGAAAGAAAGAAGAAGAGAAAAAAAAAGGGGGAAGAAGAAGAAGAAAAAAATTTGGGGCTTTAAGGTTTCTTACTCAAATCTTCTCAATTGGAGTCATAATTCTCAAAGATAAGTATTCTAACCCCATACTATAGAAATATTAGTCTTTGTTCTTATATTAATTCTTAATAATCTGAAAGATTTCTGCTTAGAATATGATATTTCTCTCTTTGGACATAAAACCATGGATCTGAAATTTTTCGATAAACTGACCCCTATACACTGTTTCAGCTATAATTTTTAGTACCAAATGTGGATTTGGGCAGAACTTTATTCGTTTGAAATTATATTCTTATATCTTTCTTTTAATACTAATTTTGAAGATTTTGGATACCGAATACTTACCCAAACATCTGTTTCAAATGAGCCTATAGATGCTACAAAACAGGGATCAAAATTTCTGACCTTTCGATACTAAAATACCTATAAGTCCCTGTTAGAAATTCTGATTTATACAAAACTAACTTCATTCGAAACTAGACTTGTAGACCTTTCTTTTGACATATTGATTAAAAATTTTGGAATTCAAATGCCTATCTTGTTATCTATTGAACCTGACCCTATGAATTCTGCAAAACAGTGATTTTGTTTTTGACCTTTGGTTACTAAATCAATGGTAACTCCTTGTTGGAAACCTTGACTCATACGAAATTTATTTCATCAGAAAATAGATTAATATATCTTTTAACAATAGCTTTCTTGAGGATATTGGAGCATAATTGACAATTTGAATCATTTTTTCAATGTGCCTCTTGAATTCTACCAGAAATCGAGCTTTGGTCGATTTTGCATATTCTGGTTTCATTCCTTTGGAAATTGATATCCTTTAGCTTTCTTATTCAATTAAGCTTTATATTACTGCTTTGAATTCTTGTATGCTCTTATTCTTAAAATTATTTGCATCCTTGAAAACTATTGTGTAATGTTTATGCTATATCGTATTGACTCATATAGGCACATGTATATCCCATTATTTCGCATTTGCTTTTGATATGTGCCTATTCCAGTTTCATTCCTTTGGATATTGAATTCATATAACCTTCTTATTTGAATTGAGTTATATGTGATTGCTTGGAATCCTTGAGTGCTCTTGCTTTCATTTCCTTTCAAATCTGAATACAATTGTGAAAGATTATTGCTTACTTCGTATTGACTCGTAAAGGCACATGTACATTTTGTTGTTCCGCGTGTGCTTCCGATATGTACTATTCATTATTTATACTATCCTTTTGTACTTTGGTGTTTGTGGGGTATTGTGAACCTTTGCCAGAAATGGTGAAGGGAGTTATGCATAGAGCCTGTGATGCTCTGCCGGCCCTTATGACTTCACTCAGACGTGGGTGGATGGAGCTACCAGACGTGGGAGACTTATGTTTGGTGGTCATTCAGAAATGGATGTACTATATTATGTTATGGTCCCACTTCACCTTCTATATGTTTGATATGGTATCCAGAGCTTTGGTTATGTGTTTCTATACATACTTTGGATAAGAATGATATGAATGCAACATCAAATTCGACGTTTGAGCTTCTATTTCATATTCGTCTTTGAAAAGCTTTGAAATAGTCCATACGCCATTAATATATTCCGAAATGTTTCATTTATCATTGATATGCTCCGAAACATTTTGTACGCCTTTGATATGCTCCAAAATGTTTAATTTGCTATTGTTATACTTCGAAATGTTCCATATGTTGTTGATATGCTCCGGAACATTTCATAGGCTATTGATATGCTCCAATTACTCTATGCTCCATCTGTTATGAACCAAATATGTTTGATTGAGATGACATTTATGATTCTGCCCTAATGAGATTACGTCTATGAATTATTATATTCTGCCTTGCATTTTGAAACCTTATTTATTTGAAAATTGCCCTCTTTTACCATGGATATGTTAGTCACTTGCTGAGCTTTATATGCTCACCCCATTGCTGTATAAATTTTTCAGGATAGCTTGTTGCTCGCTTAAATGTTAAGATTGGGCTGAGGCAGTGGAAAGCTAAAAGAATTTGGGCAGATCTTTATTAATATATATGTTTTTGTTGTATAAGCACACTCTACATCTAATGAAATATTGACGATGAATCTAAACTTATGGATTTTGTATAAGTTTAAAGGACCTCTCATGTTTAGGATTATGGAATGTTAAGTTTAATTCGTGTAATGACATGAACTTATAGTAAATGTTGGTTTTGTGACTGTATAGACTCCCACACTTGTGAATTTATGTTGTGGTTATTATTTTGGTGAGGTGGGTTCAGATTTTATGAATTATCGAGCGATGTGTTGTATGTTTATTAACTACACAGGGTTTATAAATTTGTAGATTATAGAGGTGAAATTTTGATCTTAATGTTTTCTTTGTGACCTCAAATGTGTGATTGGATTTTGGATGGATTTGTGTTGAAAATTTTTTAATATTATCGATATTTTGAGGGGCGTGACATGAGTCATGCCATTCGGGTTGAAAAGTACAAGGGCGACGTATCAAAGAATGATGAACAAGATGTTCAAACACCAGATTAAGAGAAATATCGAAGTGTATATAGACGGCATAATAGTAAAAAAGTAGAACACTAACTCATATTTGCCAGACTTGGCTGAGACATTTTAAGTTCTAAAGAAGTTTAACATGTGCCTCAATCCAACCATGTGCACTTTTGGAGTCAGCTCGGGAAAGTTCCTTGGATTCATTATGCACCAGAGGGAAATGAATGTAAACTATGAGAAGGTGTGAGCCATATTGGAGATGCCCCCACCTCGGTCGGTAAAAGAAGTCCAATAGTTAACAATGCTCAATCGATTCCTATCCTAATCAGCTAACAAGTGCCTATCTTTCTTTCTGGCATTAAAGAACCCAAAGAACTTCCTATGGACCAAAGAGTGTCAGGAGGCTTTCGAAAGGCTGAATGACCACCTTGTCTAGAAGTCGTAACTATCTTCTAACTCGGGCGAAACTGTCTCTATCTCACTACCATTGACCTAGTTGTCATCTCGGTGCTAGTCCAGGATGACTTGGAAGTTCAGAAGTCTCTCTATTATGTCAGTCATGTTTTAAGTGAAACCGAGGAACAATACCCCCCTATCGAGAGGCTTGCATTTGCACTAGTACTGGTGGTAAGGAAGCTTCGCCCCTATTTTCAATCGCATATCGTACAGGTGATCACCGACCAACCACTCAGATAGGTCCTTTCTCAATTCAATGTCTTAGAGCAACTATTGAGATGGTTAGTAAAACTATATGAGTTCGACATTCGATATATGTCGAGGACTGCTATAAAGGCCCAGGCATTGACAGACTTCATCTCAGAACTAACACACCCCCTCAGCATGGACGTTGTTCATGAATGGTTCCACCACCTCAGAAAAGGGAGGTGCTAGACTTGTCCTGAAGGGCTCGATTAAATAGGTGTGCAAGCAAGCCCTCCAGTTCAAGTTTAAGTCCTCCAACAATAAGGTCGACTTTGAAGCACTTCTCTCAAAGCTTTGGCTCACCCAGAAGCTTCAAATCCAAGATTTAACATTGTTCAATAACTCACAACTAGTCGTGAACTAGGTGGTAGGGAGCTATGAAACCCAAGATGCGACCATAGCAAAGTACCTCGCCGAGGAGCGGAGATTAGCTCAGAGCTTTTCTCGACTCAATATATTATAGATCCCTTGTAAAGAGAATGCCTAGGCTGATGCACTTGCCAAATTAGCATCGACCCAAGCTCTGAGGAAGGGCTAGCCATTGGCCGAGACGCTGCCGACCCAAACCATTGAGAAGCACGACACGGCCATGGTCGAGGAGAAGTCAAGCTAGATGAACAAGATCCTACCCCACAAAAAGACAAAACACTCTTGATAGACCCCCTAGTGACCCGAAGAATCAAGTATTATCAACTATGGTATTGCATAATTAATGATCGCTTATATCGCAGATCCTTTAGCCAACCATTTCTTAGATGCTTGACACCCTAAAAGGAAGAGGTGCTGTTAGGAACAAGAGCACTAAGAGGGGGGGGGAGTGAATTAGTGTAGCGAAAAATTTTCGATGATTAAAACTGCGTTCATACGTTGTAATCCGATTCCGATGTAAAAGTCATTTCGTGCATATAATAACTTTGAGAGCTTACGGAAATGTATTTGAAGTAAAGTAAGGAAGGCAGTTTGCAGTTAAGATAGAAATCAGAATGTAAGTGCAAACTAAAATATGATGTTCGTACGATAAAACTGATTTTCGTCTTAATGCCGATTCGAAAAATACTTAACTAAGAAAAACGTTCGTAAATGAGCAGAAGGCAGTAAGCTACTAAGGAGGTTTGCAGTAAAAATAAGATGCTCAAAGTAAATGCAAACTGAGATTTAGAGTGGTTCGGTCAGTCTTGACCTACATCCACTTTTGGCTTCCTTCACCAACGAGGTCATCGACGTCCACTAGAGGCCTTCCTTCAATAGGCGAAGGCCAACTACCCTTTTACAGTTTCACTCCTTTTGATGGGCTTAGAAGACAACTCTTACAAACTTTTCTCTCCTCTCTTGAAAGATCAAAACTTGGAAGAAAAGAGGGAGGAGAACTTCTAGACTTTACAACACTTTTGAGCTCTAAAATCATAAAGTAAGATCAAGCTTTCGGTTTGCTTTCATGCAGGAAAGGGTGGGGTATATATAGGCCTCAAACTAGTTTGAATTTGGAGCTCAAAAATGTCTTTTCCTGGATTTCCGAGGTCCTGGTGGTACCACCTCTGACTGGGAAGATACAACCGCCTGACAGAGCTCAGAGACCGAGCTCTAGCGGTGCCACTGCCTGACAGGGGCGGTTGCACCACCCAGTCTCACTCGGAGACTGAGCCTAGGCAGTCCCACTACTTGACTGGGGCGGTTGCACCGCTTGGCAGAGCTCGGAGACCGAGCTTAGGCGGTTCCACCACCTGTCAGGGGTGGTTGCACCGCCCAACCTAGCTCGGAGACTGAGCCCTGGGCGGTGCCACCGCCGACCCAGGCGGTGCCACCGCTGGCCAAGAGATCTGGGTCCAAATGGGCTGATCCATTCGGCCCAATTTGGGTCTATCAAGGGCCCAATTGCCCCAAGATTAAGTTAATGGGATCACCGCCCATTCCTAACTTAATCTACATGCTAACTATGATATTTCTTAAGACATTTACTACAACTTGCTCCGGTGCGTCAATCTCTTCTTCTGGTGAGCTTCCGGTAAATATCCAACGAACCTTCGGCGATGCTCCGACGAACTTCCGGCAAACTCCTGGACTTGCGATGATCCACTTGGTGAGTTCCGACGGGCTTCTTTGGCAAGCTCCTGGACTTCTCGGATTTGTTCCCGCAGAACCTCCGACGACCGTCTAAACTTTCGTCGAACTCTCGAACTCCCAAAATGATCATAGTCTTGACTCCAGCGTAACTCCTGCTGCATGTCTTACTTTCATCGTAGTTAATCTTACACACTTATCTCAACATATTTATTAGATAACAAATGACAATTGACTTCATCATCAAAATTCGAGATTCAACGATCTCCCCCTTTTTAATTATAACAATCAATTGATAACGAAGTTAACCTTAACTCCCCCTATCTATATGTCATACTTTAGATAAGTCATTCTTGAATTCAAAGCCTTTGAATTCAAGAGACATATTGATAAGTTAAAATCATTTAACCTTATCAATACTCCCATCATGATTCCTATCATGATGTATCTCTCTGAAAATGATGTCAAGGCTTGACATCCATTTTCAAATTTCAAATATGAATGATGGTAATAATAGGAATTCATCATATGGTAAGATATCGACATGTAAAATTTCGAAGTAAGATTTTGATATCTTAATATGATGCACACATTTCAAGTGTTTTAGCAATCATAGCATCTCATCATATGGTAAGATATCAACACGTAAAATTACGATGCAAGTTATCAACATGTAAAATTTCGAAGTAAGATTTTGATATCTTAACATGATGCACACATTTCAAGTATTTTAGTAATCATAGCATTTAATCATATGGTAAGATATCAACACATAAAATTACGATGCAAGTTCTTGATATATTTTCGATGATGCAAGCATGGCATAATCATAGCATCAATACTCATAGCATCAATTCATATATCTCTCCCCCTATGTCATCAACAAAAAGGAGAATGATATAAGCAAATTTTAAGCATAAGTGCGGTAATTATTCATGTCATAACTAGGTTCATGTCATTTTCCAACAATAAGTGATAGGATACCAATTATGCAAACGTCTCAAGGAAAACATAACATAGAGATAGCTTTGAATACTTCTTCCTTTTTATTTGTTATTATCTTTTTGCATGAAGGAGGAAGGCTATTTGTGATACCAGCTATTTGTGAGTTTACTTTGAATGAAGTTAAAATCGATGAGAGATTAAGTCATACTTCATTTTTACAAGGGTCAAGATATGTATGTGAAACAAATCCTTGCAAGTAAAAATACTAACATCCATATTTCAAGAAGGAATTGACAAGCAGGAATCATTTCATCAAATCCATTTCTCAAAAAATATTTTTCACATGATAAGTATATGAGAGATGTATTTACTAATTGATTTCATATGTTAAAAATTAATGATGAGAATCAAACTCGATATGACATATGCTTATTAAGTTCAGAAGAGAATAATGTATCGAAAAAATCCGATTGTTAGGATACCACTAGTTAAGAGAATCCGAAAATGAAATTAACACTTTCATGCATTCAGACAAGACTATACTATAGATTTTCAAATACAATCATGAAGACAAAACATGCTCATTGTTATGAAAATTTTTGTATCCAAAACACATAATTTCCAATATGTAATTTTAGGCATGTAATGGCAATCAAGTGATTTGATCATTCAATCGATAAAGTCCGAAAAATGATTTTAACAAGTTTATGCATTCGGACACATTAACATTCCTAATTCTCTTCTAATGAAATCAAATTGTTCTTCACTTAGAGATTTTGTAAAAATATCAGCTAGTTGATGCTTAGTATCTATGAACTCTATGATTACATCATAATAATACATCAACATCATGGTAATATCATGACACATTAACATCATGGTAATGACACATCAATTTCATGGCTATATTACTTTCTCAAATCATATTTATCATGGAAACCAAGACACAAAGTTTTCAAAGTAGGCATTATAGAAACATTTAATTTCAACATGAAATCCGACAATGAGTAACGAGATTAAACAACGTAACCCTGCATATGCTCACCAATTAATACATCAAGTAACCATGTCAAAGATTAGTAGTCATCAAGGCATTGTGATCAAGGTGAGTAACATAAAGAGTTTACAACAACGTAATTGTTACAACAAGAGGTGATTGTGCCCACATATATATATACAAGCTTATTCAGGAGGTGGAAAATTAAAATGCCTAAACAAGGAGTCAAATTGTCGATGAATTTGCTGCAGCTCAGATAGGATTTGATCTTGTCGATGTTCAAGCCGATCTTGTCTTTGTTCAAATTGGTCCATCCGAATCCCAATGTCTTCAATAGATGATGCAGGAGCTTGCTCAAATGGATGTGTTTCCTCAAACGGATAGATCGGAGGAGATTGAGTACCCCTAAAGACTAGTGTTTCAGGTTCTGGTTCTGGTTGAGAGGGATCGGTTCTTCTAGGCATTCTAACCCAATTACCATTTCTATAAAAACATCTCAATCGGTGAAGTAGATTTTTATTTATTATGCTAAACCTGTCTACTTTCATCACTTCTTCATCAGGTGGTATTGGAATATCGTAG
Organism: Musa schizocarpa; assembly: GCA_900464855.2. NCBI lineage: Eukaryota > Viridiplantae > Streptophyta > Magnoliopsida > Zingiberales > Musaceae > Musa > Musa schizocarpa. Next base: position 6,629,236 of record LS990916.1, read on the forward strand.
GCTTTAAGTATTCTAGTGATTATACCACCATATGGAAGCATCATATCTTTTTTAGATAGTTCTATCATGTTTTGTTGGATAAGGTAACCAAAACAGATGTTATGTCCTTTCATGATCCAATACATGGTTCCTAATTCTATTTGACATACTTCATCATGATGGTATTGTTTAGGGAGAATGATGCTAGTTAGGATATGATGAAGTACCTTAGTGTTTAGTGGTAGTAGATGTTCACAGCTTTTAAGAACTATCACTAAGTTGGGATCACCGAAAATTGTTCCTAAGGCTTCAACATATGTTGTCCCAACTGTTTCATTATCCTATGATCCTCTAAAATAAAGACCTCTATATTTTACAGGAATGTCTATCATGTCACAAATGAATCTATCTATAATAGAGATGTGTTATCCTAAGAGATAGGTAGAAACTCTTTCTTCTTCATCTACTTGTAGATTGTTGTAAAACAATCTAACAAGTCTTGGATAGATGGGTTCACTAATTTATAAAATTGGGAGTAGATCTAAGTTTGTAAACTATTGGATTGTCTCTAAGTCTCTTAGTTCATCTAGATCTACATGTTTTCCCTTATTGACACTCCTAAATTCGAAGGAAGAAAATTTTTCAGCATGATATTTTAAATCGAAAAGGGTAAGATCAAAGTCTTCTTCTAATCTCCTTTTCCCTTTGTCCCTAGAGGATCTTCTAGAGCCCATAACTACTGCTATTTAAGAAGATAGTAATGAGTAAGAGTAAATTACTCAAAAATAGAATTTAAAGGCTTCTTAGAGAATACTTTAAGTGAGATCGTGGTGTAAAGAGGGGAAGGGAGCGAGTTGGGGTCAGTTCCACCGCCAGCCCTAGCTCGGTTTAAAAGGGGGCAAGATTGCAAGCGGTTGCATCGCTGGCTGGGGCGGTGCAACCGCTTGCAACCCATGACAGCCGGCGGTGCTACCGCCAGCTGGGCGGTGCCACCGCCTATAGGCGATGAGCACTTGTTTGGGGGTTGTATGGGCTGATTTGGATATTTTCAACTTGAGGAGAGTTTTCATTTATGGAGCAATCAACTTTACTTTTGTAATTACATAAGAGTTTTCATTTCAAGATGAGAAATTTCGTACGTTCAAGATAGATCTTGTGACGCGCATATTCTACTTTAAATGTCTTACACAATTTTAGACATGTTCATGACTTATTATCCAAGTTGGTAAGCTTCGTAAGTTTATGTCAAACTTTACTTGCAAGATGTAAGTTCATGATATAGTTGGATCCGAAGGTAAAGAATAAATCAATTCGATGAGTTCAGAAATCTGGAGGGTATGTGAAGGGAGAATTATGAGTTTTAAAATCTGAGGGATCAAACAGGATTGTATTAGTATCACTCTGCAATATTAATTTTCTAATCCTCTTTTTACTATTTAGGCTAAGAGCATTACGTGTTCTTTTGGATCTCGAGTCATGAATATCGAGTACCCAAAAAGTAAGATATTATCTCTTACTCCTAGCTTTTGATGGTGTATGTTTCTACAAGAATGGGTGATTTTTAGGTACCCATTTACTTTTGGGTGTCTTAAAAACTAATCTACATTATTTATCATGTTGCATAGAGTTTATCATGATTCCTTTAGGGACCCAAATCAGTTTGTTCAGACTAATTTTCTTAAATAGACAATGATACGTTTTATGTCCATGTTTGCAACAAAAGTTGCATTTGTTTTGGTGCCGAACATGTAAGATATGGCCTTTTATGAAGGTGGTTTGATTTTGGTGAGGACTTTTTACAAATTCGATTCCACTTCTTTTGGGAACGTGATCCTTATTTGAAAGGATCATGTTCAAAGACTTACTACCAACCTCGAATTTCTTCAAGACGTCCTTAAGTAGCAAGTTCTCCTTTTGGAGAGTTTCTAGATCATGGTATTTTCCACATTGAGCTAAACTATCATGATATTCAGTTTTTAATTTATCAAAATTGCTAACAAGACTATCATGCTTATTTTTCAGCAATTTATATTTTCTACTAATTGTTTTACATTCATCAAATAAGTCATGGAAGGCATTTAATAATTCATCAAATGATAAATCTACATCAATTAAATTTGTTACCTCCTCTTCGATGGCCATTAAAGCGTAATGAGCAACTTGCTCGGTGTTGGACTCCTCTTATTCGGACGCGCTCGAGTCATCCCACATTGCTTTGAGCGCCTTCTTCTTTGATGTTCTCTTCTTGGCTTGAGGACAATCACTTTTGTAGTGTCCCAGCTTTTTGCACTCGTAGCAAATAACTTAGTCCTTTTTGGGTTCAAGTTTATTTTTTTTTTGTCATTTTTAAACTTGTTTCTCTTAATGAATTTTTTGAAATTCCTTATTAGAAGTGCCAAGTCATCGTCACAGTCCTCATCACTTGAGTTTTCTCTCAAGTGGTCATCTAAAGTTCTAAAGGTCATATCCTTCCTGTTCTTTGGAATGATGTCTTCTTGCTCTTCATGAGCCTTGCAAGTCATTTCATAGGTCATTAATGACCCGATTAGTTCTTCAATAGGGAAGTTGTTTAAATCTTTAGTCTCTTGAATAACAGTGACTTTAGGGTCCCAACTCTTAGGAAGGGATCTTAGAATCTTATTTACGAGCTCAAAATCCGAAAAACTTTTGTCGAGTCCTTTTAGACCATTGATGACATCCGTGAAACGGGTGTACATATCGCCAATAGTCTCGCTCGGTTTCATTCGAAAAAGTTCAAAAGAATGTATCAAAAGATTGATTTTTGACTCTTTCACTCTACTTGTGCCTTCGTGAGTCACTTCGAGTGTATGCCAAATATCAAATGCAGTTTCACAAATCGAAACATGATTGAACTCATTTTTATCAAGCACACAAAATAAGGCGTTCATAGCCTTTGCATTAAGAGCGAAAGTCTTCTTTTCCAATTCATTCCAATCGATCATTAGAAGAGAAGACTTTGAAAATCCATTTTCGACAAGATTCCAAAGTTCAAAATACATTGAAATAAAGAAAATCCTCATTCGGGTCTTCCAATAGGTGTAGTCCGTCCCATTGAACATGGGTGACATGTAATAGAGTGGCCCTCTTGGTTTCCGACGTATGCCAACTCTCTTGGGTTTTAATCTGTTTGAGAGTTAACCCTGCTCTGATACCAATTGTTTGGATCAAGAGCACTAAGAGGGGGGGGGGGGTGTGAATTAGTGCAATGGAAAACTTTCGATGATTAAAACCGCGTTCATACGTTGTAATCCAATTCCGACGTAAAAATCATTTCATGCAAATAATAACTTTGAGCGCTTACGGAAACGTATTAGGAAGGCAGTTTGCAGTTAAGATAGAAATCAAAATGTAAGCGCAAACTAAAATATGATGTTCGTAAGATAAAACCAATTTCCGTCTTAATGCCAATTTGGAAAATACTTAACTAAGAAACATGTTCGTAAATGAGCAGAAGGTAGTAAGCTACTAAGGAGGTTTGCAGTAAAGATAAGATGCTCAAAGTAAATGCAAACCGAGATTTAGAGCGGTTCGATCAATCTTGACCTACATCCACTTTTGGCTTCCTCCACCAATGAGGTCACCGACGTCCACTAAAGGCCTTCCTTCAATAGGCGAAGGCCAACCACCCTTTTACAGTTTCCCTCCTTTTTACCGGCTTAGGAGACAACCCTTATAAACTTTTCTCTCCTCTCTTGAAAGATCAAAACTTGGAAGAAAAGAGGGAGGAGAACTTCCAGACTTTACAACACTTTTGAGCTCTAAAATCATAGAGTAAGATCAAGCTTTCGGTTTGCTTTCATGCAAGAAAGGGTGGTGTATATATAGGCCCCAAACTAGTTTGAATTTAGAGCTCAAAAATGTCTTTTCCCGGATTTCCAGGGTCCTGGCGGTACCACCTCTGACTGGGGTGGTACAATCGCCTGACAGAGCTTGGAGACCGAGCTCTAGCGGTGCCACCGCTTGACAAGGGCGGTTGCACCACTTGGCAGAGCTCGAAAGCCAAGCTCAGGGGGTTCCACCGCCTGTCAGGGGCGGTTGCACCGCCCAGCCTAGCTTAGAGACTAAGCCTTGGGCGGTGCCACCGCCGACCCAGGCGATGCCACCGCTGGCCAAGAGATCTGGATCCGAATGGGCTGATCCATTCGGCCCAATTTGGGTCTATCAAGGGCCCAATTGCCCCAAGATTAAGTTAATGGGATCACCTCCCATTCCTAACTTAATCTACATGCTAACTACGACATTTCTTAAGAAATTTACTACAACTTGCTCCGGTGCGTTAATCGCTTCTTCCAGCGAACATCCAACGAACCTTCGGTGATACTTTGACGGACTTCCGGCAAACTCCTGGACTTGCGATGATCCACTTTGCAAGTTCCGACGAGCTTCTTTGGCAAGCTCCTGGACTTCTCGGATTTGTTCCCGCAGAACCTCCGACAACCGTCCAGACTTCCGTCGAACTCTCGAACTCCCAACGTGATCATAGTCTTGACTCCAGCGTAACTCCTGCTGCATGTCTTACTTTCATCGTAGTTAATCCAGCACACTTATCTCAACATATGGATTATATAACAAATGATAATTGACTTCATCATCAAAATCCGAGATTCAACAGGTGCTTGTCAAGGTGCGTGAAGGTATCTATAGGAGGCACATTGGTGGATAGACCCTTGCCTTCAAAATGCTTCAGCAGGGGTTCTATTGGCCGACGTTGCGCAAGGATGTAATAACTTATGCCCAAGGATGCCACGGGTGCTAGAGGTTTGCTCAAATACAACATTAACCAACAATCCCTTTGAGCCTGATTGACTACGGATGGCCCTTTGCTCATTGGAGTATGGACCTCCTGAGACTCTTTCCACCAACCTTAAGCCAATAGAGGTTTATCATTGTAGGAATGGATAATTTCATGAAATAGGTGAAAGTTGAGCCATTAGCATCAACCACTGAAAAGCAAGTTGAGGGATTCATATGGAAGAATATCATCACCAACTTCAAAATCCCCAAAGCCCTCATCACCGACAACGAGACTCAATTCAATACTACGAGGTTCAAGGAGGTCTATCAATCTTAAGGGGTTCAACTAAGGTTCAGCTCGATGGCTTATCCTTGACCAACGGTCTTATCGAGGTCACCAACTGAGCCATTCCCAAAGGGTTAAAGAAGCGAGTCGTTAGAGTAAAGGGTACCTGGATGAACGAGCTGCCAACCATCTTGTGGGCCTCTAGGATGACATCTAAGACCGGGTCAAGAGAATCATCATTCAGCTTAGTATTCGACACCAAGGCTATCCTACCACCTGAGATAGTCTTCCCAACACCTCAGGTTAAGAGCCTTGATGAGGAAACCTCCGAAGGACTTCGAGCCGAACTTGACCTGATCAGCAAGGTATGAGCAGAAGCACACCTAAGGGCATTGAGATATAAAAAGACGATGGCCAAGCTATATGACCAAGTTATTCACCCTCGAGGAGTTGGACTAGGGGACCTGGTGCTTCGCAAAGCTGAAGCCAACAACCCAACCAGGTCCCGGGGGAAGCTGACACCGAATTGGGAAGGGACGCATCGAGTCATCGAGATCATCCGAGATGGAATATATCACCTCAAGACAACAAGAGTGGTGCTGCCGAGGACGTGGCACATTGCAAACTTTAAGAAGTTTCACACCTAAGACATCCCTCAGGATCCAGTCGGGGAGACTATGCCCAGAGCATCGGACATTGATCTACCATGATTGTGGCATCAGTTGTAAAGTGTATCTTTAAGATGCTAGTGTTACGAATTTAGAAAAGAAAACTTTATTACTTTAAAAGGGATTATATCAACTCGATCAAGACTTTATAACCAAAATAGGACCCCGACCTATCAAAATAGAAGGTTGGTAGGACAGACATGATTGACACAAGGAACAAGTTGAGTAGACTAACTTGACGACTCAAAAAAGGCCAACATAGTGGGAAACAATAGCTTAGGCATCGGGACGAGACAACGAGTCGAGAATCTCATCAAAAGGCACCTCGAGCATCATCTGAACGTTTTGATCCTCGGGGTAATTAGTGAATGGATCATCCTCAAGCTTGAGTTTAAGGTACCTCGCCTTGAAACGAACTAAGGCGATTTGGTACCGAGTTGGTACGAGATAACCCCTGACCTCTCCAAACCTCTCCTAAACCTGGCAAACACCTTATAATCAGTTATCACCTCCTAATACTTTGGTATCATGTGTCGCTTGGCCTCCAACGCTTCCCTTAAATCTCAAACCTACTCAGTGATACTTATGCCTGCTCATTAGTCACCACAATCTGCTCGACAAGCTCCGAGTTATACATCCTCATCGAATCCAACTCCTGGGTGAGTCACAGCAACTCATCCTCCATGACCCGATTATTGCTTTAGACCCCCTTCAACTGCTCAACAAAGTCAACGAGGCATTACTTGGCCTCCTCTAGTTGTCGCACTAGCTCGACCACCCGAGTCTCCACCTCAACAACAACTGAAAGGGCTCCTCTCTCCTTCTTTAACCCCTCGATCTCTTCCCAAATATCATCAATTATAAGGGACCACTACTGAATAACAGAGCCAGCATCCATACATAGTCAATAAGGGTCGTTACATAGTGGTGGTACTGTAAATCAAAGCCAAGTGAATGAGCAACGCGAAACTAAAGGGGCTAGCCATGACCTAACTTACCAACACTTCATTGTGGTAATAAGTGTTGATCAAAACCTCTAAAGGGGAATGGTAGATCTGCTTTGCCACCCCCAAACACAAGGACCCACGATAGTACTATTCCGAAGTCGCGTCATCACCCCACACTTTCAGCCTCTCCTTTAAACCCTCCCATCTCGATTGCAGCAATGCACCTAGGGTCGGGTGTGGCAGGTTGGCTATTTATAGGCCTCTCCCTCTTTTCCAAGAAGAAAACCTAGAACTTCTAGAACCCTTTGAAGACGTCGATGTTGTAGAGGTAGGAGGCACTTCATTTGATTCCCTCTTTGAAATCGACTCCTTGGGTTCCTCGACCCTTTGGGGTGAGGCACCTTCTTCACGATGACCTTTTGCTTCTTCTTTGACTTATTGGTGCTAGCATGATGGTCGGACCAAGTCAGGCCCAATGCCTCGAGGGACGACTCATGAATAATGGCCGAAGCCAAAGAGGCCACTACCATGCCCGAAGAACTAGGCCTATTTTTCTTCAAGGAGTGCAAATTCATGGTTGTAGATGATCAAAATCACAAGGTCATAGAGGATCAAAAAGAGAGGTGAAGTGATGGGATGTTTGGGTCGTACCTCAAGGAGCCAGACTAAGGCCCGCGTTGATTAGCCAATCCTCATCCATCTTCCAGACAGCCTCAAAGGAAGAGAGTATGTCGCTCAATCAAACCACTTGACCTGTCTCCTTATCCAATAAGAGGGGAGGGTGTTATCTATGTAGTGTGCCGACCATACAAGATTAAACCCCTAATCCCGACCTGAACCTACAAGGAAGAAGTGCTCCTTCTAACTCTTGGGGTTGGAAGGGGCACCACTAACTTTGAATCCCCCCCAAGCAGGTAGTAATCACTTCTCCCCTTACATAATAAAAAAGAAACAACAAAAAGTTTACAGGTTGGAGTAATACCGGCATACCAACATTCTCATATAAACACTATTAAATAGTACCACGAGTTGGGCACCATTTGAGAGTGTGATATCTTCCACTATTAGAGGGAAGACACTATCACAAGGTGGAGAGGAAGACGAATTCCCGCTATGAGGGTGTCACAAGACAAGTAAAAGGACACAAGCGTGGGGTCAAATGAACATTGACTGGGTCAAGGGACTTGCAAATCAAACTTGATCACGATAAAATACCTGGTTTGCAAGTGATCCAGGAGTGGTTTAGTCACCACTAAATTATAGCCATGCAAGCTTTTCATAGACTCTTAAGTCCCGAATAACCTTTGACTTCATGGGAACTACCTCCCCCGAAGGGGGAGTCGATGATAGGAGATAAGATTTCCTCAACTATATGAGGATATCTCTCTACTCTATTGAGGGAAATCCTCTAATCTGTTGAGGAAAATCCTCCCTCCTAACTTGTATAAATAGGAGAGGGACATGTGAATACAATCAAGCTTCTTCAGTAATTTCTTTTCTATCTCTTTTCTAACATGGTGTAAGAGCCTTCTCTCTTGCGGATGTAGGCAGTTCTGTTGAAGCCTTCTGCTACTCCTCTGGGTGTCGATGTGGAAGCCGGAAGGACTGGTGTTGACTTCCTTCCTCCACTGCAGAAGACCGATGATTCCTCTCCCGCTGGAAAGGACAACGCCGCTGCTTATCTCTCCTCCGGCACCTGCGTGCTTCTTCTCCCGCCTCTCCGACTCCATCACTTGTTGCCTCTCAGAGCACCACAGTTGGTCTGAACTCGTCGACCGCTCGGCCACCTCCCGCCCTCGCAAGAACCTCGCCTATGCTGTTGTGGTGGCTGCCATCCTTGCAACTGCTCCCCGGCCAACGACCTCTCCTCCTCGTTCCCGCATCTCGCTCAAGCGAGAAGTGCCACTGCCACCATCCTTGCCACAGTAGCTTTCGCTGCATCTGTTGAGGAAGCGACAGCAGTAGCAGATTTCTCACAAATTTCTCCTGCTGCAGCATCGTTGCAGATTTCTTTAACATCACTGCAGCATCACTACAGCTTCCTCATCGCTACAGTAGCAGTTTTCAACAGCTTCTACAGTAGTAACAGCAGCAATCTGTAGTAGCTGCAGTAGCAGCAACGATCTACAGCAGCTGCAGTCTTTAGCAGCAATCTTCACTGCTGCAGCAATCTTCATTGTCATAGCAATCTTTTCTGTAGCAACAATCTTCACTGCCGCAGCAATCTTTGTTGCCGCAGCAGTCTTCAGTGGCTGTAGTAGCTTCTGCAGTCGTAGCCACAGCAAGCATCCGCAGCCGCAGCCACTGCCATAGCCACAGCAATCTGCAACTGCAGCAACAGCTACTCTTCTCACTCATTTCCTCCCCCACTCCCTCCATCTACCTTGAAGCCCTGCTATAAAAAAAAAAAAAAAGAAGGAGGCTGGAATGTCTTCGTTATCTTTTTCTGATATTCCCGTTCCTATTTCTGCAGGGAATCACAATTCTTCTCCTACAGGACTTATCTCCATCAATGCAGCCACACTAATCCCTTTCAAGTTATCAAAGGAGGGTAACTATACATCCTGACGGGCTTAATTTTCTAATCTTTTATTTGGATACGGCTTGCTAGGTTATATTGATGGCTCCTTCAGTTGTCCGCCAGCCATGCTCAAAATCCCAGAAGAACCTAGTCCAGTAACTAATCCAGCTCAGAAACTGTGGTTGCGTCAAGATCGTCTCATCCTCCAAGCTATTCAAGCCTCAGTTATTGAATCCGTCGCTCTATTGATTTCTGCATGTGTGACTGCTGCCGATGCGTGGTCTAAACTATAAACAACCTTGGCAAATCATTCACGTACTCACAAGCTCAGTCTTCTATCCAAGCTTATGGTGACCAAACAAGAGAGAAGTACTATCACTGATTATCTACAAAATATCAAAGTTATCATTGATGACTTAGCTTTGATAGGTTATTCCCTATGTGACGAGGAGATCATCATCCATACCCTAAATGGTCTTGGAGATGACTACAAGGAGTTGGTGGCTACAATTCGGGCATGCAACTCGCTAGTCTCCTTTAAAAAACTCTATGACAAGTTAACTGACTATGAGATGTATTTGAAGTGTGCGGACAAACTGCCCGGACAATCTATCACAGTTCAAGTCAATTATAAGTCTAAGAGGAAGAACAATCGGTACCCTCCAAACATCACCAAATGTATTCTTGATCCTATGGGTCCCATGCAACACCCCCCTTATCCTCCTAACTTCTCGCAAAGTGGCAACTCCAATACTCGTCCACCTTGGCATCCTGCCCCTTCAAGCCACCAACGACGGATCATCTGCCAACTATGTGAGAAAATTATATACTCCGCTAAAGTTTGTCGGTCTCGACCCCACCTTCCTGCTCTGTCACACTGGCCTCAGGCAAATCTCCTCCCTACTCCGACGACTAGCCAACCCAACTGAATTGTGGACTCTAGCGCCTCTCATCACATCACCTCTGATCTTCAGAATATGTCTCTCCATAATCCCTATGGTGGTGATAAAAATATCATCATTAGTGACGGTAACGGCCTTCCTATAACTCATACTGGTTCCACAATGCTTACTTCTGATACTATTAGATTTACACTTGATGATGTTGTATGTGCCCCTAATATTAAACGCAACCTCATTTCTGTTTCTCAGTTTTGCAAAAATAATAATACTTCAATTGAATTCTTTCATGATTCCTTTCTTGTTAAAGACTTGAGCATGGGGCATCCAAGGCCCGAATAGAGGAAACACGAATGGCTGTCAGCTCTACAAATAACCCAGCCCACTGTTTATTCTTCCGTTGCGGCTCTAGTTGATATGTGGTATGTCACGACCAGAGTCTGATGAGCTAACTGGCCAATAACTCCATTCTGGTCCTTGCAACCGCGGAGCAAAATGCTCAAGTGGGAGTTAACGTAGTACACTCATCAGGCCCTTATAAGCTAATCATACACATTCCCCACTTCCGATGTGGGACTAATGAGATGTTACATTATCCCCAACTCAATTAGCTTGACATCCTCGTCAAGGCCTAACATAACCCAGATCAAACCAAGGCCTAACATAACCCAGACCTAACATAACCCAGATCGAACCCTAGCATAGTGCATGTGAGGATTAACTCAGTGGTGGCTCCACGTCGTGATGAGTTCTCTGACTCCATCCATGGGTAGCCCTTTCTTACTCGAGCCCTCTCACCCTGCCCAAATGCTAGGTCGGCTCTGATACCAAATGTCATGACCCAAGTCTGATGAGCCAACTGGCCAATAACTTCATTTTAGCTCCATGTCGTGATGAGTTCTCTGACTCCATCCATGGGTAGCCCTTTCTTACTCGAGCCCTCTCACCTTGCCCAAATGTTAGGTCGGCTCTGATACCAAATGTCATGACCCGAGTCTGATAAGCCAACTGGCCAATAACTCCATTTTAGTCCTTCAACCACGGACCAAAATGCTTAAGCGGGAATTAACGTAGTACACTCATCAGGCCCTTATAAGCTAATCATATACATTGCCCACTTCCGATGTGGGACTAATGGGATGTTACAATATCCCCAACTCAATTAGCTTGACGTCCTCGTCAAGGCCCGACATAACCTAGACCGAACCCTAGCATAGTGCATGTGAGGATTAACTCAATGGTGGCTCCACGCCGTGATGAGTTCTCTGACTCCATCCACGGGTAGCCCTTTCCTACTCGAGACCTCTCACCCTGTCCAAATGCTAGGTCAGCTTTGATACCAAATGTCACAACCTGAGTCTGATGAGCTAACTGGTCAATAACTTCATTCTGGCCCTTGCAACCGTGGACCAAAATGCTCAAACAGGAGTTAACGTAGTATACTCATCAGGCCCTTATAAGCTAATCATACACATTCCCCACTTCCGATGTGGAACTAATGGGATGTTACATGGTATCATCGTCTTGGTCATCCCTCGTCCCTTATTCAGCACAAATTACTTTCTAGTTTCTCTCTTCCTATTTCTAAATCGCATAGTTCTATAAAGCATTGTGATGCATGTCTTAGTAACAAAAGTCATCGATAGTCATTTGGCCCATCTTTCATTTCCACCTCTAAACCATTTGAAATTATTTATACAGATGTTTGGGACCCTGCCCCAATCTTATCTTTTGATAAATTCAGATTTTATATCATTTTTATAGATCACTTCACTAAGTACATATGGTTATATCCTCTTCACCATAAATCTGACATTTTGATCGTCTTTCCCACTTTTCAAAAGTTGGTCGAAAACCACTTTCAGTCTACCATCAAAACGGTTTACTCTGATAGTGGCGGTGAATATCAAGCCCTAGCATCCTATCTCTCAACTTGTAGTATCCAACACTTCAAGTCTCCCCCGCATACTCCTCAACTTGTTGGCTCCGCTGAACGCAAACATCGACATATAGTAGAAACTAGGCTCACACTTCTCCATCAGGCTTCCATGCCTTTAAACTTTTAGATGGCAGCCTTTCAAACTATCATCTACCTTATTAATAGAATGCCTTAGCCAGTCCTATGATACCAATCCCTCTTTGACTCACTATTTCACAAACCTCCAATCCTTTGTAAACACAGAGCATTTGATTATCTATGTTATTCATGGTTGCGTCCCTATGCCTCTCACAAGTTAACATCACGATCTAATCCTTACGTTTTTATAGGTTACTCTCTTGAACATAATGCTTTCTGTTGCTATAATCTCCACACTCACAAAATTTTTATATTGCATCACATTATTTTTGTTGAGTCTATCTTTCTTTTTCACAACCATACCTCTCCTGACATGCAGACCACCTCATTAACCATTTCTGATTGGGGTATACCTCCGATCCAACCGGATGAGCTTCCCATGACATCGTCCAGTTCCTCCTCTCATGATCAACACTATTCCACTCCTCTGGTTCAGCAATTGCTCATTCCTACTCTACATCTCTCTTCTCCGAGTATTGGGGTACTTAGTTCAAGATCACAATCGTTATCTTTATCTCCTTCTCGGCCAAGTGACCCTAACGTACCTCTACCTGACCCGGCCTATGTCAATGACTCTCAACCACTTCTTCCAACAACATAGCCTCATGGTCCTGTAGTCTCCAACCATCCTATGACCACATGCTTTAAGAGTGGTATTTTCAAATCGCATCAGGTCCTTGATCTTCATGCTATCGTAGATTCCTCATCCACCACCGTTGAACCCACCACCTTCACTCAAGCCCAAAAATCTCTGCATTGGCATACCGCCATACGTGAGGAATAATGCCCTCCTCCATAACTCAATATGGGATCTAGTACCCTTTCATCATACACAAAACATTATCAGGTATAAGTGGATTTTTCAAGTTAAGCGAAACTCCGATGGCTTTATTGCCTGATATAAGGCACGCCTCATCGCCAAAGGGTTTCATCAAAGATCTGTAGTTGATTTCATTGAGACATTTAATCTCGTTGTTAAGCCCACTACAATCCAACTTATCCTGAGTCTCGCCACCACTAAGGGCTGGCAATTACGCCAATTGGATATTAATAATACCTTTTTACAAGGGATTCTAACTGAAGATGTTTTTATGCAACAACCTCTTGGTTTCACTCATTCTCAGTATCCAAGGCATATTTGCAAACTTTGAAAAGCTATTTATATACTTTGTTAGGCTCCAAGAACTTGGTACACTAAACTTGGCTCTTTTTTTACTTCAGTTGGCTTTCTCAACTCCAAATATGATTCCTTGTTATTTTTTAGACAACGCCATAGCGACACAATATATATTCTGATCTATGTAGATGATATCATTGTCATAAGCAACAACCCTGTAGAAATCTAAGCATTCATCAAACAGTTGGTAGATCGATTCTCGCTCAAAGATCTAGGACCCCTAAACTACTTTTTGGGTGTAGCGGCTACATTCACATCTTCCGGTCTCTTTCTATCACAAAGAAATTACATTCAAGATTTATTATCTAAAACAAACATACATGACGTAAATGTGATTACAACTCCTCTATCTGCTAGTGGCTCTCTCAAATTATCTGATGGAAGTTCTACTACGGAACCCACTCAATATCGACAAGTCATTGGTTCCCTACAGTATTTATCTCTCACCCGTCCCGACATCTCATTTGCAGTTAACAAATTATCACAGTTTATGCAAAGGTTGTCTACTATGCATTGGTTTGCGGTCAAACGCGTCCTATGATATCTTAAGGGGACTCTCAATTATGGTGTCTTTCTTCGTAAATACTCTCCACTTTAGCTTAATGCCTTTAACGATGCTGATTGGGCAGGCAACTTTGATGATCGAACATCCACATTGGGATATATTGTCTTCTGGCGCTAATCCAATTAGTTAAGAGTTCTAAGAAGCAAAAGATAATCGTTTGGTCTACAACTGAAGCTAAATATTGTGTCATCGCCACTGCCACTGCAGAACTCAGTCGGGTCACAAATTTGCTAAAAGAACTCAACATCAACACTACTCCTACAATATATTGTGACAATGTCGGAGCTGCCTATCTATGCGCTAATCCGGTATTCCACTCCCGCATGAAATATATTGCAATCGACTTCCATTTTATGCTAGATCAAGTTGTCCGCTATCAACTATGAGTTTCTCATGTTCATTCGACTCATTCACAAAGCCTCTCATGCGCCACCTTTTTGCATTACATCGGTCCAAGATTGGTGTCCTTGATAGGAGCACCATCTTGCGGGGGCATAATAGCAAATAAGATTTCGTCAACTATATGAGGATATCTCTCTATTCTATTGAGAAAAATCCTCTAATTTGTTGAGGGAAATCCTCCCTCCTAACTTATATAAATAAGAGAGAGACATATGAATATAATCATGCATTTTCAGGAATTTCTTTTCCATCTCTTTTCTAACAATCGAGACCTCTTCCGCCCTTGAGTTGTCCAAACCAAAGCACGTGAGTTGTCCAAACCAAAGCACAAACCTCAACTACCAAGCCTTGAGGCAAAGTAGAAGGCTTCTAAGGAGCCTTAGGAAACTTAAATAGAAGAATAAATCACACCCCATATAATAAGGAGGAATTTATAAGAAATGAGCCGATCTCTCTCCTCCCACGATTGAGATAAGTGTCCTTTTAAGATAATTCCAAAAGGACACTAATAGATGGAAGACTTGAAAAGTGCCAAAATGTATCATAACAGAGGCATAAGGTAAAATGTGCTTGAGGCGTGAGTCGAGAAAACCCAACCTGCATGGGGAGAAATCCGTCACGATGGAAGTATAAGGCAAAATATATCTGAGACACGTGAATCAAGAAAACTCGACCCATGTGAAAAAAAAATCTATCAAGATAGAGGCACAAGCCAAAATGTGCCTAAGGTGCATGAGTCAATAAAAACCCAACGCGCGTAAGAAGAAATTTATCATGACAAAGGTACAAAGCAAAATATACTTAAGGCACGAGAAAAAATCCGCTACGATGGAGGCACAAGACAAAATGTGCACTAGGCGTGGAGGTCGAGAGGGCACAAAGAGATGAGGAGATTGAAAAACCCGATCTCGCTTGACCAACATGTGCCCTTCGACACCATAAGAGACAGTCAACAATGGATCACCACTTGTAGCGCTGGGAAGGCGATCTTGAATGCACTCATGCCGGATGAACTAAACGATGCACTTCGAACCCCTCTCGCAAAAGCCCCGAAGCACACCTTGGAGGGAGACAAAATGATAAAAAAGTACACTATCAACTAATCATCTTCTAAAACGTAATCACCACGTGGAGTCTTCGGTAAGAGGAAAAGATCCAGGTAACCTTCAACCTGTCTACTCGTGTGGACGAGAGTCCAAGGCACCCTTATCGCCCACGTAAACAAAAGGCTAAGAGGGGATCATTGGGATGGTTAAAGGCTATCCCCCTTCTGTGATCAAGTATAAAAACACAATGAAAGGGGGCTTCCTTGGACCACGCACATTCATACTCTTATATCTCATATTACCAACTTTAATGTAGAAGGAACCGAATTGAAAAACTTCTTTAAATTACAATCTTTGATATCTCGGGAGTTCAATATTTTCACCGAGCCACGTGAACAATCGGGTTTGAGCCACGTCGAGCTGACCAAGATGTTAACGACTTATTCTCCTAATATAACTAAATCATTAGTCTTTCTCTCACACACAAACATTTGGCATAACCATTCAAAAAAAGAAGAAAGAAATCAGAACACTGGCTAGACTTTCGGGGAATAAATAAAAAAATTATACAAAACCTAATCACTTTCTCATAACAAAATTATCAAAAATAATCAAAGCATGTTAGAGCTAGCCCCAGGAAATTTACCAAAGGGTAATTTTGGCAACCCGACAAAGACAATAAAGCGAAAATAATAAAAGCGACAAGAACACCAGATTTACGTGGTTCGGTTAATTAACCTTGACCTACATCCACGGACGAAAGAGGAGCAAATCACTACTATAAAAGAGACTATTACAAATGCCTTAGGAAGATGTTCCTAGGCCATAAAACACCCGAAAATACTAAACAAGAAAAACCTTAACTATAAGTCCAAACTATTGAACTGAGTATGGACTTAAACCCAAAGCAAACACTTGGGTTTTTCTTGTGGTGTCACTTGTGGTGCATCTGACTTCAAAGCTCAGGCCCTTATTTATAGTTCCAATAGGAGATAATAAGCCTGATTATCCCGATGTGGGACTATGGGACTTGCCAAACTAACAAATCTCCACCTTGGCATGTCCCAACAAAACTTGCTCCACCTTCTTCATAAAAGCCCCAATGGGCAATCACCAACAATAAACACCAACCAAGTCCAAGCACTTCTTGAACTTGTAAACTAGAAGAAGCTTCGCAAGCATATCAGTTGGATTGTCCTTCGTAATCCAAGGCACCCTTTTTGCATTACATCGGTCCAAGATTGGTGTCCTTGATAGGAGCACCATCTTGCGGGGGCATAATAGTAAATAAGATTTTGTCAACTATATGAGGATATCTCTCTATTCTGTTGAGGAAAATCCTCTAATTTGTTGAGGGAAATCCTCCCTCCTAACTTATATAAATAAGAGAGAGACATGTGAATACAATCATGCATTTTTAGGAATTTCTTTTCCATCTCTTTTCTAACAATCGAGACCTCTTCCGCCCTTGAGTTGTCCAAACCAAAGCACGTGAGTTGTCCAAACCAAAGCACAAACCTCAACTACCAAGCCTTGGAGGCAAAGTAGAAGGCTTCTAAGGAGCCTTAGGAAACTTAAATAGAAGAATAAATCACACCCCATATAATAAGGAGGAATTTATAAGAAAGGAGCCTATCTCTCTCCTCCCACGATTGAGATAAGTGTCCTTTTAAGATAATTCCAAAAGGACACTGATAGATGGAAGACTCGAAAAGCGCCAAAATGTATTATAATAGAGGCATAAGGTAAAATGTGCTTGAGGCGCGAGTCGAGAAAACCCAACCTGCATGGGGAGAAATCCGTCACGATGGAAGTATAAGGCAAAATATATCTGAGACAAGTAAATCAAGAAAACTCGACCCATGTGAAAAAAAAAAATCTATCAAGATAGAGGCACAAGCCAAAATGTGTCTAAGGTGCATGAGTCAATAAAAACCCAACGCGCGTAAGAAGAAATTTATCATGACAAAGGTACAAAGCAAAATATACTTAAGGCACGAGAAAAAATCCGCTACGATGGAGGCACAAGACAAAATGTGCACTAGGCGTGGAGGTCGAGAGGGCACAAAGAGATGAGGAGATTGAAAAACCCGATCTCGCTTGACCAACATGTGCCCTTCGACACCACAAGAGACAGTCAACAATGGATCACCACTAGTAGCGCTAGGAAGGCGATCTCAAATGCACTCATGCCGGATGAACTAAACGATGCACTTCGAACCCCTCTCGTAAAACCCCCGAAGCACACCTTTGAGGGAGACAAAATGATAAAAAAGTACACTATCCACTAATCATCTTCTATAACGTAATCACCACGTGGAGTCTTCGGTAAGAGGAAAAGATCCAGGTAACCTTCAACCTGTCTATTCGTGTGGACGAGAGTCCAAGGCACCCTTATCGCCCACGTAAACAAAAGGCTAAGAGGGGATCATTGGGATGGTTAAAGGCTATCCCCCTTCTGTGATCAAGTATAAAAACACAATGAAAGGGGGCTTCCTTGGACCACGCACATTCATACTCTTATATCTCATATTACCAACTTTAATGTAGAAGGAACCGAATCGAAAAACTTCTTTAAATTACAATCTTTGATATCTCGGGAGTTCAATATTTTCATCGAGCCACGTGAATAATCGGGTTTGAGCCACGTCGAGCTGACCAAGATGTCAACGACTTATTCTCCTAATATAACTAAATCATTATTCTTTCTCTCACACACAAACATTTGGCATAACCATTCAAAAAAAGAAGAAAGAAATCAGAACACTGGCCAGACTTTCGGGGAATAAATAAAAAAATCGTACAAAACCTAATCACTTTCTCATAATCAAAAATAATCAAAGCATGTTAGAGCTAGCCCCAGAAAATTTACCAAAGGGTAATTTTGGCAACCCGACAAAGATAATAAAGCGGAAATAATAAAAGCGATAAGAACACCAGATTTACGTGGTTCGGTCAATTAACCTTGACTTACATCCACGGACGAAAGAGTAGCAAATCACTACTATAAAAGAGACTATTACAAATGCCTTAGGAAGATATTCCTAGGCCATAAAACACTCGAAAATACTAAACAAGAAAAACCTTAACTATAAGCCCAAACTATTGAACTGAGTATGGACTTAAACCCAAAGCAAACACTTAGGTTTTTCTTATGGTGTCACTTGTGGTGCATCTTACTTCAAAGCTCAGGCCCTTATTTATAGTTCCAATAGGAGATAATAAGCCTGATTATCCCGATGTGGGACTATGGGACTTGCCAAACTAACAAATCTCCACCTTGGCATGTCCCAACAAAACTTGCTCCACCTTCTTCATAAAAGCCCCAATGGGCAATCACCAACAATAAACACCAACCAAGTCCAAGCACTTCTTGAACTTGTAAACTAGAAGAAGCTTCGCAAGCATATCAGTTGGATTGTCCTTCGTATGAATTTTCTGAACAAGGTCCTTTCCCTTAGCAATAGTATCCCATTTGTATCCAACAATTTTCTTACCCGAAGGCGGCTTCACAAGATCCCCAGTTCTATTCTGATAAAGAGATTCTATTTCTTCATTCATCGCAATCAACCACTTAGCGAAATTATCGTAAGAAACTGCATCTGAGTAGGTAGTAGGCTCACCAACTTCTCTTGTTTCTTCTGCAACAGACAAAGTATATGCAACCAAATTTGCATATCTTTGTGGTGGTCGAATATCTCTCCGTGATCTATCCTTGGCTATGGAATATTGCCCTTTCTCTGGATCATCTGCTTCAGTAGACTCAGGACCATCTACTAGCATTCTCTGAGTAGAAGAGTTCGACTTAAAAGAATCAGACCTACCAATCTCAAGCTCCACATGCTTCTGCGCACTATCATTTGTATAACTAGTAGATTCCTCTTTAGAAGATAACATAGATAATTCATCAAAAGTAACATCTCTACTAATTACAAATTTTGGGGATTTGGGATCAGAACACCATAATTTGTATCCTTTCACCCTAGAAGCATACCCAAGGAAAATATATTTTTTAGCTCGAGGCTCTAATCCTTCATTTATATGCATGTATGCTGGACACCCAAAAATTTTTAAATCAAAGTAATCAGTTGGAGTACCTGACAAAACTTCCTCCGGAGTTTTAAAGTTAAGTGCTGCAGACGGAGCGCGGTTGACAACGTAACAGGCCATATTAATTGCCTCTGCCCAAAAGTCCTTTGTCAACCCTCCATTTGAGATCATACACCTTGCTCTCTCCAAAAGTGTTCTGTTCATATGTTTGGCCACACCATTTTGCTGAGGCATCATCCTAACAGTGCGATGCCGAACGATTTCTTCATTTTTGCAAAATTTATTAAAGTCACCTTCACAAAACTCCATGCGATTATCTGTTCGAAGCCGCTTAATCTGTTTACCTGTTTGCTTCTCAATCAAAGCCTTCCATTATTTAAATGTTAGAAAAACATCATTTTTATGCTTCAAAAAATAAACCCAACCTTTCCTGGAATAATCATCAATGAAAGTCAACATATACCTGGCACCACCCTTAGACTAAACATGAGTTGGACCCCAAAGGTCTGAATGAATATAGTCAAGAGTACCTTTTGTTTTATGAACTGCTGGAGAATTGAAGCTGACTCTTTTCTGCTTTCCAAAAACGTAGTGTTCACAAAAATCCAATGGCCCAGTACTCTGTCCGCAAAGTAAACCCCTTTTGCTCAATATACTCAAACCTTTTTCGCTCATATGACCCAAACGCATATGCCATAATTTGGTGATGTCAAAATCAGACAATGATGATGACGAGACTGCAACTGATCCTGTGACAGTAGTTCCCTGCAAAATATACAAGCTTTCATAACAACAAGAGCACTTCTAGAAACTTTCAAAACTCCACCTTCAGCTATGTATTTACACCCAAGAGCCTCTAGGGTTCCTAAAGAGATGAGATTCTTTTTTAAATCAGGAACATGTCTAACATTAGTGAGCGTCCTTACAATACCATCATGCATTTTAATTCGGATTGTTCCTCTACCAACAACATCACATGTTGCATTATTGTCCATCAAAACAATTCCACCATTACAAGATTCATATGTGAAAAACAAATCTCTATTAGGACACATGTGATAATAATAACCAGAATCTAAAATCCATTCATTTTTAGACCTCGTTCTGTCATCAATAGTAGAGAAAATATTTCCAACATTCTCATCAGCTGTTATACTAGCTTCAGTAGATTCAATAGTTTTCTCAATAAAATTTTCCTTTTGCTTTAATTTATTTTTCAATTTAAAGCAATCAGATTTAATGTGCCATATTTTATGATAATATCTACACTCCAAATTTCTATGTCTGGATTTAGATCTAAATTTAGATCTACTACTATCAAATTCCCTTTTATCTGTTCTCCCCCTAACAATCAGACCTTCAGCCTGATTCTCTCTACTTTCTCCAGTGATATCTCTGTCTATCTGCTCCTTAGATTTTAGTGCAGATTTAATTTCCTGATACGAAATTGTTTCTTTTCCATAAATCATAGTATCACGGAAATGCTTAAAAGATTGATGAAGAGAACACAAAAGTAATAGGGCCTTATCCTCATCATCAAGCATCTATATTCTCCAAATCCATAACCAAAGAATCAAACTTATCAAGATGTGAGAGTATAGATGTACCTTCAGTCATCCGAAGTATATACAAACTCTGCTTTAAGTAGAGACGATTCTCTACTATCCTCTTCATATACAAGGCTTTAAGCTTGTCCCACATGCTCTTAGTCGTAGTCTCTATAACTACCTCCCGTAAAACCTCATCAGAGATATTTAGAATAATGCTGGATCGGGCCTTCTTATCCATATCTGTAAGATCTTCCTTTGACGTACCATCTGGAATGTTCTCAATCCCCTGTAGTGCCAAATCAACTCCGTCTTGAACTAGAATGGCCTCCATCTTGAGTTGCCACATGTCGAAGTTGACATTTCTGTCAAATTTCTCGACAACGATCTTTGATATTATCATTGTTGCCAAAAGATCCCGAAACCAAGCTCTGATACCAGTTTGTTAGAGCTAGCCCCAGAAAATTTACCAAAGGGTAATTTTAGCAACCGGACAAAGACAATAAAGCGAAAATAATAAAAGCGACAAGAACACCATATTTACGTGATTCGGTCAATTAACCTTGACCTACATCCACGGACGAAAGTGGAGCAAATCACTACTATAAAAGAGACTATTACAAATGCCTTAGGAAGATGTTCCTAGGCCATAAAACACCCGAAAATACTAAACAAGAAAAACCTCAACTATAAGCCCAAACTATTGAACTAAGTGTGGACTTAAACCCAAAGCAAACACTTAGGTTTTTCTTGTGGTGCATCTGATTTCAAAGCTCAAGCCCTTATTTATAGTTCCAATAGGAGATAATAAGCCTGATTATCCCGATGTGGGACTATGGGACTTGCCAAACTAACAAAGCACATTGAATATTCCCCTAGAAACCAACAAAATAACACCAAAGATAAAAGAAAGTTTAATTTTTAGCTCCCCGAGAGAAAAAAAAAATTCTCAAAAAAGGAAGAACTCATCTCGTTACCCGAGCAAACAATGTAACCATTCCACATAAAAAACCAGACCAAAGCAAGAGTGCCTAACTCAAGAACATATCACCGAGATAAAAGCCCGAGAAAAAAAAGTAAACAAACGAGGCACGGATACAAGTACCGGAGCAAAACGGCAGCGGTGAACCCTTGAAATCGCCTTCCCAGTGATGAGGATAATAATGGCAACAAGACTCGAGTGACGTCAGCTGTCCCAGATCATGCCTCACAGCACCTGGCCAATGCAGACCGGAACGTCGACCGAGGCACATTAACACCCTGCTCAAGCACGATCCTTCACGCCACGCCAACACCAATGTCAGACGCTACCAACCTGCCCCCTGCAAGCGGGCATATCAGGAAACAGTAAGCTTCCCTATAAATATCCTCGCATTCTGAACGGAAAGAGGGGGGGGACTGGAACTTCTACTTCTCCATCTAAAACCCACTCCGCGTCAACTGACTTGATCGTCGGAGGGGTCGGGCCGAGCTTCCGACCCGACCTTTGTGCAGGTGCGAAGCCGAAGGTCTCCACCGGACGCGTAGGCGAGGAATTCTTGCCCGGAGGAAACGGGGACCCCGACCCAACCCGACCACCGACCCCGACCCGACCCGACCGTCGACCCGACCCGACCGCCGGCCCGAACCGACCAGACCACCTCAGCGCACTCGAAGGTCGTCTCGGGAAGACCCCCCGTCACCCGGGCCCGAACCGAGCCGCGTCGGCCCCGAGGCCACGGCTCCAAGTTGTTTACACTAACATTTTTGGCACTAGAATGATGGCCCGGAATGTCGGGCGATCACCCGAGCGGCTAAGATGAGCTTACGGTTGAGAGGCCGCGCCCGACCGAAGCCTCGTGGGAACGGCCCCCGCACGGAGACCATCGTGACGAACACCCTGCCACGACCTCATAACGATATTGGCAAATATTCAACGACCCGGGCTTGTCACCACCCGACGACGTCTCAGCCGACCCAACGCCCGTGTCATCCGAGGCCTTTCAGGCCCTCGCTCATCAAGTCCAAGCTCTAACCGACATGGTGCGATCCATCATCCCGCTCATTGCTAGTCCACTGCACACATCCATCGCTCAACCGCTATGGTAAGAGGAGCCACCTATTCAGGCTCGCACGCCACCCCGGGAGCTTCCCGGTTCGCCTCGGGTCCCGTCATTCCCACTCGGGGATCGAGTGACGACAGACCGGAGAGGTCACGCAGAACCCGAGGTGCCTTCTTCAGACTCAGCGGAATCCCTATGGGCCCAACTGCGCTTCGTCATCCAACGACTTGACGAGGTTCAGAAAGAGGTTCGCAGGTCCAAGGGAGAGCTTGGGGAGGACACTCACCAAGGGTCTCCCTTCACGCCCGAGATACGGGATCAGACAGTCCCCCCGGACTTCCAGCTCCCCTCTCTGGACGCTTATGATGGCTCCGCCGACCCGGCGAACCATGTAGCTACTTTCTGCGCCCAGATAGCGCTATACGGGACCTCTAATGCTCTGATGTGTAGAGTGTTTCCCACCACTCTGAGAGGATCGGCCCACGCATGATATGGCGCCTTAAAGACCGGAACGATCACGTCCTTCGACCAGCTCGTCAAGGACTTCGAGCTCCACTTCGTGGCCTATGCACAGCCGAAGCCTTCCACGACACTGCTCCTTAGACTCAGACAAAGGGAGGACGAGCCCCTCTCACATTTTGTGGATCGCTTTGCCACGCGAATCCGGGGTTTGCCAGACACTCACCCCTCTCTGTTAGTGCAGGCCCTCATGATAGGCCTGCAACCTTCAAGATTCCTCTGGTCCCTCACGGAGCGACCTCCCACCACGGTGCCAGAGATGCTCCAACGGGCTAACCGGTACACCGCAGCGGAGACTTGGGCGGCCGGGAGGAGAAGGGACGACTTCCGACCGTCGGCCCCATGAGAGAGGTCAAGCACCTGCAGTGGCTACCCGATGTAGTCCTCATGAAGGAAATCAAAGCCCCTCCTCGGCCTTTCCCGAGTGAAGGTTCGGTATCTGCCTTACCCCCTCTTGGCTCGCTGTTAGCCCCGGCCTAAACTCCTCCGAGTCTACACGGCTCGACCGGAGACAACCTCGAGCCACATCCCTCGGCCTTCACCATATCCCTCGGCCTTTGCCATATTCCTCGGCCGCGTGACGCCTGCGCGGTTTGCCCGCCTCTATCGTGCTACTCGGTCGCACGATGCCCGAGACCACACCTGCGCGGTTCACCCGCCTGCGTCGTGCCACTCGATCGCACGATGCCCGAGACCACACCTGCGCGGTTTCCCCGGTTGCGTCGTGCTACTCGGCCGCACGATGTCCAAGACCACACCTACGTGGCCAGCCCGTTTGCGGTTCACCCGAGACACACCTACGCGGTTTCCCCGGTGTGTCGTGCTCCTCGGCTTCCTGCTCCCGAGACACACCTACGCGGTTCACCCGCCTGCGTCGTGCTCCTCGGCCTCCTGCTCCCGAAACCACACCTACGCGGTTCACCCGCCTGCGTAGTGCTCCTCGGCCTCCTGCTCCCGAGACCACACCTGCGCGGTTCACCCGCCTGCGTCGTGCTCCTCGGCCTCCAGCTCCCGAGACCACGCCTGCACGGTTCACCCGCTTGCGTCGTGATCCTCGGCCTCCAGCTCCCGAGACACACCTACGCGGCCAACCTGCCTGCGTCGTGCTCCTCGGCTCCATGCTCCCCGAAGACCGCGCCTGCGCGGTCAGCCCGCCTGAAAGCTGAAGCCATGCCTCGGACTCCCATTACAACGACCGACGCATAGCTTCTTTCCAGGGGGGAATATGATGAGGATAATAATGGCGACAAGACTCGAGTGACGTCAGCTGTCCCAAATCACGCCTCACAGCACCTGGCCAATGCAGATCGGAACATCGACCGAGGCACATTAACACTCTACTCAAGCTCGATCCTTCACGCCACGCCAACACCAATTGCAGACGCTACCAACCTGCCCCCTGCAAGCGGGCACATCAAGAAACAGTAAGCTTCCCTATAAATACCCTCGCATTCTGAACGGAAAGAGGGGGGGGACTGGAACTTCTACTTCTCCATCTAAAATCCACTCCGCGTCAACTGACTTGATCGTCGGAGGGGTCGGGCCGAGCTTCCGACCCGACCTTTGTGCAGGTGTGAAGCCGAAGGTCCCCACCGGACGCGCAGACGAGGAATTCTTGTCCGGAGGAAACGGCGACCCCGACCCGACCCGACCACCTCGGCGCACTCGAAGACCGTCTCGGGAAGACCCCCCGTCACCCGAGCCCGAACTGAGCTGTGTTGGCCCTGAGACCACGGCTCTAGGTTGTTTACACTAACGCCCGGCTTTCTCTTAGCGCTGCCCGCCGAAGAAGAAGAGACGAAGAGAACGGAGCGGACGAGATTTTTACTTAGTCGACGTATATATATCTAATTATGTTTGCCTTTTTTTCCTTCTCTCTCTCCGCGATGAGAGCGGCCGTGATGGAATCGACGCCGTCAATTCAAACGGAATTTTTGGCTGTCGACCGCACCTGAACGGATCGCAGGACGTCACTGAAGCCTCCGTCAGTGTCACTTACGCTCCATATATGGTAAACGGACCCGCTGGCTACACATGGAGACAGCGATAGTGGAGCAGATTTCATGTACTGGCGGATCGTCTTACAATTAACGTGATCCAATATAGACAGTGACGGCGGAGAAAAGGGACGATATAATTATGGCCTTCTAATCGTGAATAATATTAATTTATATATATTAACAATATAAAAATGTAAAATTTCGTTAATATTTTTAACATCGTGATTGTTTAACATAATAATTACAATGACATATATATTCCTCGAAAGTTAGATATTTTTGTATTTTCCCCTCTAAATTTAACTACATATTTCTATATAGTTAAAAAATCTTTACATATATCATTGTAATTAATATTCATCAAATGATCATTAGTACAGTGATAATAAATTTTTTTGCTTAAAAAGTAAAATTTATTTAAATTTTTTCCTTGGTGGCGTTGTTCTTGTTTTAATAAAACAAGCATTGCAATAGGAGTACACCATGCAGTGAAAATTGAGTATTGACAGCTTATGTGTTAAAAAAGAAAAAATTAACCTCTTCGATAATAAGGGATAGGTTGGTGAGGTTTTATCGTTATCTTTCTTTGGTGGCTAGATAGCGTGGAACAAAGGAGTTAAATTTTAGTCTTATTAAGATAACATTAGATTAGCATCATTAGTATCAAAATGATTTTTATATAATCAATATTATGTTCATATACCTCTATCTCATTCGAGTTAGATATTAGATTTCTCGATTACAAGGGATAGGTTGGTGAGGTTTTATCATTATCTTTCTTTGGTGGCTAGATGATATCGACCAAAGGGATTAAATTTTAGTCTTATTAAGATACCTTACATTAGCATTATTAGTATCAAAATGATTTTTATATAATCAATATTATGTTCATATACTTGTATCTCATTCGAGTTAGATATTAGATTTCTCTCATATATCATTTATTATTATTAGATTTCTTCTGAATATCACTCGATGCTTATGAAGTGAACTAAGGACACTTATAAATTTATCCTTTTGAACTACACAAATTATTTATACTTAAAAAATATTAGTATTTTATTATTTTGAGACAATTACACTCATTTATCCTTTTTGAACTATACAATTGGAACCGAGTAATAATCGCTATGGTGAAGATTTATAAAATGACTATGTAAAGCTTGGAAAATGTATAAAAATTATTTTTAAAATATTTCAAATCCATGATATATATATATATATATATATATATATATATATATATATATATATATATATAATCAAATTTCTTTAAGGTGAGTAGGTCCTTAAAAAACAACGATGGAAACACACACAGAATTTGGGATATGAGTCACATGTAGTTTCTAATATGAGGTAAGCAAATTAAGTTTGAGAGGAAAGTGAAGAAGGAGGTGAACATTGTTATAATTTAAAAATATTTAAAAGGCTTGGGATATGAGAGGGATTATAACCCTCAAAAGAATGGATTGGATAAGATCTGAAAGGGCTTTTTCTTTTTTCCCATAAGTCCTTCAATTACATAAATTACATTGAAGGCATTCTTACACGGACAACTAAGATAACGACCAGAGAGTCTCGGGCTTCATTCAATTAGATCAGTTTGATTAAAACCATGAACGGGTTAGATTGATAAACTAAATGATGAATTTTTTTGTTTTCTATGTTTTAGGTCTGTAAAACGCCTATTTTCAATTAATCAACCCTTAAAAAAAGATGCAGTGCATAAACAAGGTGAAAGTGAATAAGAAGAAGAAGAGTGGTTTCAAAGAGTTTTAATATTAGAGCCTGCGTGCATATGACAAATAAATGACTCGATGTGTTTCTGGTTGTAACATTGCAATGTCTTTTCTGTGTTGAACACATGCAATTAAGAGGCTTCAAGCTGCGCTGGGCTCTTCTGTTAGTTTCTTTGATCGGATGAAGACAATGTTTTTTTATCTGTCTGTTATGCTGCAACCGATTTATCTGCACCTGATATTAGGCCTTGTTACATTATGGTCACTATTTGAAATGATGTATCAGTAGTGCTCGCTCGCTCGCTCTCTCGCTCAGTAAAGGTATGTAAAACAAAAGCAGGAAAATAAACACTGAGTTGATGCTCTAAAGTCTGAAGAACCTTTTAAATTATAAGATCGATCATGATCTCTTTATCTTATTCTTGATACTCAGAATTTCACCTCTGGACTAGTACTTATTTTCTGCCTTCATATTCTCTGTCATATTTGAAGTATCTGTATTTTATAATCGGAGTTTATTTGACAGACTAAATTAATTATGATATATATATATATATATATTATGTTTGCTGTTCATTTTAGTCATGATATAAATAACACTATAAGACTAAGTTGCAACATTATTTCAGGATCAGAACCAAAATAAGTGTGTTGCAGCAGCAGCCCCAACTTCTTTTAAATCGGTAGACTACTCCCACGTATCATTATTCGTGGTGAAACTTTCTTCTGGAAAACTCACTGACGTACCATTAGCACCCAAAGAAGACGAAAAAACCTTCAACTCTAAGATGAGAGGCCTATGTAGACAAGAATCTTATATCCCTCGCGTGCACCTCCTCCTCTATCTAAGTTTTCCGTAACATTGAAAGGGTTTTCAGTCCAAATAGCTAGCTAGCTAGCTAGCTGCTTGTCTGATGCCCTAGCCCTAGCCCTCTAGGGCTGCCACTATTAGTAGTAGTAGTAGTAGTAGTAGAAGTAGTAGGACATCATCAATCAGAATGGTCCATTCAGATTAAATGTTGCTTAGATGAGAACATACCTTTGGAAGCTAAACCCTTACCTCTTTCAACATCAGATTAAATGTTCCTTTCGTGGGATGGAGCCCCCATGTTAGATCAAGCTTGGTCAAGAAGGCCTCTCGATAAAGCAACGTGAGATAGGTCTATCACAAGGTAGGAACCTAAGGAAGCCTTCCTTCCAATACTGAAATACTCGGATTTGAGAAGGGCCATCACCTCCTCTCCGATCATATACTTGGTATACCAATACGAGGAGATACCAAGCAATCCTTCTTTTTATGTTTTGACTCTTCCACATCTAAAACATATATTTAGTATATTCTTAAAGATCATAATTTGGAAGAATTAGATTGATCCCTCTTTAATCAACAATCTTTATAGAATACATCAAAACATAGACATGAGTAAGTTTATCTCTAGTTGTATGTAAACTGTACTACATAGAATAGTATATTCTTACGATGGTGAAGATTTATAAACTGATACGAGACAAAAAATAAAAAAAAAAGTCCTAAAGGACGAAGGGAAATTAAACATGAGGCAAAGGAAATTAAGTTTGAGAGAAAAGTGGAGAAGAATTTTAAAACATTTAAAAACCTTGAACTGGATTTGAAAGGAGAATATAAACCTTAAAAGAATGGATTGGGTAAGATCCGAAAGGGCTTCATAAGTCCTTCCATGACATAAATTGCATACAAGGCATTCTTACATGAACAGTTAAGCTAATCACAAGAAAAGCTCAGACTTGAATTAGATAGATGGGGCTGATTAAAACCAACAACTGGTTGGATTAAACAAAATCGATCAGAATGACATTTGCTGTGGTCGACATCTTTGATTTTGGTCAAAGTACCTATTAAACCTTGATAAGTATGAGATGTGACATCTAAAGAATCTACATAGAAGACCATTTGCTCCCACCAATACAATCTTACCATTGTACTAATAAAAAAAAATTGTAACTTGTAAAATCTCAAAGGAAAAGTTAGTTTGTGAAATAAAATAAATCTAGCTTCTTAAATTAGACAAGCAAACATCATAATCAACTTAACACAATGTCACGGACTTAAGTTACTAAAGGCCAATCTATGTCTTATAAAAAGTTTGCTTGAATAATTAATTGAAAATTTCAACCATTGCATGCAGACTTGTAGTGGTTTTCATCAATTGTAGAATAAATATTGCCAATATCAACATGATACTCAATAGCATCCCTACAAAAAAAACAATATATATATATCTATTAGGAACACAAACAAAGACAATATATAAAGAAATAATAGAGTGAAAGGAGAGAACGAAGAGAGACTTGATCTTATCCATCGGTATCCCTAAGCGCTGGACAATTTCATCCACGTGCAGTCCATGTTCACGAGCACTGTTAAGAAAGCAATCCGACATCATGACAATTTATGCAATCATAAGGTACAATAAGAATTTGTCTGGTAAGAAGAGGGATCATCCTGGTGAATGCATGAGATCCACAATGGGATGAACTAACCAATGCAAGATTACCGAGTCAACATGGGAGGTCATGACAGGAGTACCCAAAAAAAAAGGAATAAAAAAAAAGAGAGAGAAAACTGATGATCTTAAAATCAGAATGAGTATGTCCCAAATAGCATAATGGTGCAGTCTAATAGATATAAGCAAAAAAAGCACAAATCAACCAATGAGGAAACTAAGTAAAACCTGCATTACTTACAGGCTAGCTGGTTCCTGAAAAACATCCAAGACCAATTTGTAGATATTACTCTCGGAACCACCAATGCCTGAATGAGTGGAGAACTGGAAGAAAAAAAGAAAAAGGACATAACCAGTACAGAAGTTGCTCCTAGATGATATTTGTTAATACAGTAGGATTTTTTTTTTTTTTTTTCTTACCTGGTTCGAAACAGGAGTCTGGTATCTTTTTACATCATTATTAGGAGTCACTACTGTTCCCACAGGCACATTCACCTAGAATGAGCATAGTTAACTCCCAAATCATGTCTTGCCAATAAGAAGCAAAACACCATATAGCATGAATCCAACACGAAGGCATGTTCTTAAAAAATATGGAAGTACATAAGCACATCATAATCAACAAATAGAACACTCCTTAAATACATCAATACCTTCGGTCTGGTGTTATCCAGATGCACATGAATGCACTCAAGGAAGTGAAGAGTGATGTAATTGAAATCAGTCACAGGCCTGGGCAGACAAGGGATAATCACAAGTTACTCAATTGCTTGATTAGACTAATCTCATAACAAACAAAATGAATATGAGACAAAATTTAACCATGGACTGTTGGAGAGAAAAAAAAAAAAGAACAATTGAACTTGGATTAGAGAATAAATACAAGAGACTATTACTGATAAATATAGACTATTACCGTAGAGGGTGAAAATCCAGCTATAACTTGAGGATACGCAAAGCGAAATGTTCATTTGGCAAAATCAGGAAACAACAGAAAGAATATAAAACCAAATTCCTTTGTCATTGGCTGACATAATTGCTTTTGCCTCTAGATCCAAGGGCTCATAATGAAATTGCAAACAAACAATAAAAAGACAAGTGTACTGTTTTTAGTAGTTTTGTGGAACTAACACTGATTCATAGTTATTTTATTATTGCTTAATAAAATGTTTCAGTAGGACAGAACCATAAGGGCGAGTCCAATGCACAAGCCCCCCACCAATTCAAGGTCTGGGAAGGATTAACGTGTGCAATCTTCCCCTTATAAGCAGTGTTTGTTTCCATAACTTGAACCCTGATTGCCTTGGTAACAAGGAAGCGACCTTACCCCATTGTACCAAAGCTTGCCTTGTTCTAGAGACATCCGTATAAATATTCTTAACTACCAATTAGACATTCTAACAGTCACAGTAAAAAAGTGAGAACAAAAATGATAAAGTTATGCTTAAAAAGCTTCCATACCACACAGAAATTTACAATTTAAATGACATTCTCATCATTGTCTTATGAAAGTTCCTAGAATCTAACTAGCAAGTAGAGAGCAACTAGCATATTTCAAAACTTCTCTTCCTCTTCATCCACAATAAAACTCAGTTATTTGAATACCTGATAAGACATGTCAAGTAAAAAATAGAACGAGACAATCTCCACAATTTTGACTAGCCTCATCAAATTAACGCTTAAAGACCACAAATTTAAACAAATCAAGTTTGTCATAAGCTAATTAGTTAGCCACCTCATGGAAATTATAGAAATGCAAGTATAATGCCATCTGCTGTTAAATTCAGGAATTGTCTAGCTAATCCATAAAGATTGTTCGGAGAAAAATCACTTATGTGATTATGTTCTCGAATTTGGTTGACTATTAATAAGATCCAGACTGAAAAGAGGAGGAGATGGGAAAAAGTAAGCATAGAGTAAAATAAATCATTCAAGTTAACTAGCAAGTAATAAGGAGATTAGCAATTGCCTGAAGCATGTCAAAAGATTAAAAAAGAACTACTTTGATTAGAGAGCAACCTTTCATGCTGTAAAGGTATGATCACCTTTCCCTCTAAGGCTCTTAGATTTAAAAGATGCAAATTCCAAGTCCAAAAAATGATACATTCAGTATAACTTTTATCTCTCTGTTTTCTAATGTCAATTTATAGTATTACTATTTGTACACTGAGCCAGTTAAGAAACAGCATGACCTATAATAATGTGTTCCCAGGCAAGTGTCATCATATACCATTGAGATATTGGTAAACTGCATGACCCACTAAAAGAGATGCCTCCTTGGAGAAGAAATCCTCATCTTATTCAAATACTAATTAGATCAAAAAATTGATGAAATTAAGTCCAACAAGACACATAGGAATAAGGTTTATTTCATTTATGGATGAAAACATGCCTGTGAGAATCTCGATTTCTTCCCGACCCACAATCAAATTGCAAATAGCCACATAGTAAGTCACTGTTGATAATGATATTTTATTAATATGAAGTCTAACTAAGATAGAAACCCATAATAAGATTGACTTAGTAGTCCATTCCATTTAATACAATTTGAAAATTAACTTAACCAACATATATGCCAACCATATTGAGGTTCACTGCCTATTTGATAATCTCAAAAACAATCTATCCAGATATACATCTTGTGATTGTATATCTCCAATCGATGGCTTCTTCTCTGTTTCAACTCCCCAATTACATCAATGATTTCATATTGTCCTAAATTTTGATTAACAAACTGCACTCCTCAATGATCCTGTGAAAAGACTACTAGCAAGTCAAGATGACTATAGCTCTTTGAAGCAAACAAGGCCTTCAAGCTAGAATTTCCTTCATCAAGGTACTTCTGAAGAAAGCTATATTAAACCTGTCATGGCTGACATTTTATCCTTGCCTATTCTAAAAATTCATCTTCAATAATCTCTTCTCCCAAGATCTCAATATCAAACCCCCAGTACTTTGAAAAGGTCATCTTGACATCTTTGAGTAGGCAAATGCAAGGTCACTGCAAAGTACAAACAACTTGTAGTACTCCAGGAAAAACATAAGCCATAATGTTATTAATCTTCATATTAGACACACCTAAATTGAGGTTATTATACATTTTACAAACTTCTAATATCAACAATTTGAGAGAATAATCAATATTGACTATTGTCTCCTCCCAACCATGGAATCTAGCAGATTGATGCCAATAGGTTTCTTCTAAGTTTAACACATAACTCCCCCCTGACCATCATATTGATCGTTCCAATAATAACTGATACCATTAGCTGTCCTGCCTATTGAATCATTGCCCTGAACAAAAATCATGCTTGGCTTCTACATGCTGATTAGCATTGTTTAGTTTGATGCCTTCCAAAATGAAAGAGTTTTTCAGCCCTAACAAGACTCCAGGATGATGTTGCATAGTATCATGAAATTTTTCAGATCCCAATAGATGTAGAAAGTTTAAATAAAGCTATCAGAAAATTGAGTTTTTGTGGGTATAGATCAATCCACAAATATCAAAGTATGGCCCAGAACCATTGTTTACACAGTAATAGTTCTAACCATTTCAAGAAAATCTGTGTCCTAGTGTCTATGAAGAAGCTTGAAGTATGAGTATAAATTCTGACACAAAGATCCAGTTCATGTCCTTGAGCCTAAACAAGAAACTTAGAAGATCTGGTTGAACTCTTATCCCATAATTTCTATCTCATCTAGCCACCTAATTTTCCAAGAATCATGTGTTACTTGTATCTGCATGCTATGTAGCTATAGCATCGAGATCATTTTATTTCAACACAGCCCCTTATGAATTATATTTGTTTTTTTTTTTAAAACAATCATACAATTCCAACAGATAAAGGCCCTGAAAGTATATTTTTTAAAGTAAATACTACACTAAAGACATTCAAACACCCATGGGTACAGAATGAGAATTACAATGTCTTGACATCTCAAACAGAAAATATTCACCCCTTCTTGGGCCGCCTATAAATGGGTGGCTGTAACAGGGTCTTCTTTCTTTATGAAAAAAAAAATCCAAAAAAGCAAAGATACAACAAAAGGAATGACATATGAACCATGACTTTTACAAATTTGACAAAGAATTGAGTCATGGTGGATATCGAAACCAAAATGACCGCATGATTCAGAAGGCAGAAGTATAGCTATCAAAACAAGAAAACCTAGAAGTTGCTCTGTGTCTTGAGGATATTCAACAAAAAATCATAGACTCTCAAGGACAGATATAATTAAGCCAAAATGTTCATAAAAGTTTATTCTTGAGAATGACTCAGAATTGAACATCCATGAAGGGAAAAAAAATCTTAAGCATCTTACCGAACGGAGAAGGCAACAACATGTCGTTTGCCTTGGAATCCTTTCAAGCTACCATTGACAGTGACATACATCCCATTTCTCACATTAAAATTCAATAGCATTAGAAAAATGCCAATATCCCTAAAGAAAGCAGAGAAGAAAAAAATTCAGCTGCTCACTGAATTATAGCCATCTCATTTGTGTCCGAAGTCTCATTGACCCTGCAAAACAACAATTATAAAGGTTACGATACAAAAATAATCTCTCTCTCTCTCTCTCTCTCTCTCTCTCTCTCTCTGTGTGGCTACAAAAAGATGATAGCGTCTTAAGAAACTCACCAGCGATTGACATCAATTCTCCCCGTACCATCATCGAGGGCGAAGGAGACATCAGTAACCCTCTCCGTCTTGGTCATCACAAGCCCCAGTAGCCTCACCTGGCACCTCACAAAGGAGAGCGAAAAAACAACAAAACAATCAGGGCCATGTTCAAATTAGGGATTCCCAAATACAAACTGGAAAGAGTATATTACATTGGTGGCATC
Organism: Musa schizocarpa; assembly: GCA_900464855.2. Lineage (NCBI taxonomy): Eukaryota > Viridiplantae > Streptophyta > Magnoliopsida > Zingiberales > Musaceae > Musa > Musa schizocarpa. The sequence continues at coordinate 6,663,784 of LS990916.1, forward strand.
AACACCATCGACAACGAAATTGGACTTATCGTCGTTGGAGTGGTACGCCTCGCTGATCTGCTTCACGGTTAAAGGGAGCACACCCTGGACGCCGCGACTCTGAGCGAAAACATGGTGACCACCACCAGGTCGACGTGAGATATCGAGGATACATAGGCCAAAAAAAGAGGCGAGGGAATTATTCTTCTTTCTTAAACAGATTTCGGGACCTTGGAGAAGCCGGAATCGGGGGTTTGGGTGGCTTGTGAGGGCATGAATCCGCCGCCGGAGAAGAGGGAGGCCGATCCAACATCGAACTGGCTAGCGTACATCTCCTCCTATCTCTCGCTCGCCCCCGAAAAGGCTCGACTCCAACCCTAACCCCAAGTACAGATTGGTGGGCGGGGCGCGGGAAATTCAAGGATGGAGATCGAAGAGGGAAGTGGTTTACCGCTATATATAGAGGATGTTCCTGGTGTAATTGGTTCGAGTTCAGATGGCATACGAGACCGTAGTAGTAGTCCCTTTTCCTTTTGTGCCCTAAGATGAAAATTATATGGCATTTTACCTTTAAAAAAAAATCTTTAAGTGTTAGACTTTTCCATCAAATAATACTCCCCTAAATAGGTTTTTTTTTTAATTTGATACAAATATGCAACCACATTCGCTGGCCTCTTCTTCCCCGACACTATCCTCTCTCCTTACCTATCATCTTTGTCCCTTTCTCTTTCCTTATCATCCTGCTTGCTGTCTTCATTGTTGAGGCTCTCATCATCCACCACTAGCGCTCTCCTAGCTCCACATTTCTTAACAAAGCTACTGTCACTATTGTCAAGTTTCCCTTTCCTTATGATCAAAGACAGGGAGTTCATTACCCATTTCATCCTTCATCGTTTCTTCTTCCTTGTAACGGGAACTCTTTAACCCCACTCACAAGACCCTAGTCAACGATGAAAGGCAAGAGCGCTAAGGGCATAGGACAAGGGCGTTAGTTGTGTTCCACTAGATATATATATACATATATATATATATATATACATGTATATATATATATATATATGTATATATGTATATATATACATGTATATATATATACATATATGTATGTATATATATGTATATATATATATGTATAAATATATATATATGTATATATATATATATGTATATATATGTATATATATATATATGTATATATATATGTATATATGTATATATATGTATATATGTATATATATATATGTATATATATTTATATGTATATATATATATATACGTATATATATGTATATATATATATATTATTTTATTTTATTTCTCAAGGAGCATCATAATCTTTTCATAATTTTTTAAACATCCCAATATGACACAACAGAAGCTCCCTCTTTGATAAACTAGTCCATAAAGTGAATCAGATTTATTATTCAGTTATAGTATTTGGAAAACATTATAAGCTTATTCAAAAATAGTATGAGCATATAAGTTTCTCTATTTATTGCTCTTGTTCACAAACCAATAAGGATATATACTTAAAATTTTATTTTTTATATGAGACAATTTATATTGGGTTTTGAATTCATTTGCCTCAATTATAATATTTTTGAATAGATTTAGAGTGTCTTATGGATGTGTCAAAAATATTATAACAAATATAAAAATCATCTCCATATTTGGTTATTCTTATTCTTAAACTACTATTATTTTAAAACTTATTTAAAACTTTATTTTTTCCATATAAGTTTGTTTCTATTGGATTTGGAGCCAAAATTATCATAATTATAATGTTTTTTAATAGGCTTACAATATTTTAATAGGGGTATCAAAAATACTCCAAGTCTATTAAAAAAATAATATAATTGACATAAAAGTCTTCCTATTTAGTTATTATTCCTAAACAAATAAAGATAATTATTAAAAAAATATTTTTTATATAAATTGACTTTTATTGTGTTTTGAATCAATTTACCTCAACTATAATCTTCGTGATTAAACCTATAGTATTTTGGTGATAGTGCTAAAAAAAATACTACAAATCCAAAAATATATATAGTGTAAGTTGTTGAATCTCATATTCTAATGATAAAATTAATTGATATATTTATGATCTAATTTATATTTTGAGCGACGAAGAATTAGCTTTGATCATGAAGAGATAATTAAAGCAGGAAGAATCAATATTGGACAAGAGTACAATTATTGAATCTCGGATTTTAATGATGAAACCAATTGATAGTATTTATCTGATGTGCGTTTAAGTGATGCAGGACTAACTTCGATCAGAATAAGCAAATCGATTAAAGTAGGAGGAATCAGATGTTGGGCTGGAGCAAACATGTCAGAAGATTAAACGTCGAGCCGGAGGATCGGTCAACGTGTCAGCAAAAGGCTTCGGTCCGTGAATTCGGGCATTGAGCCAAGAAGATAGGACATTGCACCAAGGAGATTAGAAGTTGTGAGAAGACAACATGTTGATTGAGTATACGCCCAAGGAGAGGATGATGTGTCGAAGGATCAAATGAAGCACCGGAAGAACCAATGACATGCCAGACAATATAGAATTCGCTTGTAATCGATTATGTTTAGATCGAGTTAGTTTAAAGTCTAATTGAATTGATTTAGAATGTAATTCGACCAACTCAATTAAGGGTCAACTAGGCCTAAGTTTGGGCTAAGTGAAGGCCCAAACAATATCCCAACAAGTGGCATCGTCGTGGCACAATATCCGAGACTGTGTTAAGCGGTGGTACCACCAATCTGGGTGATGGTACTACCCAGACACAGTCTCCCAAGCGATAGTCCTACCAGATGTTAGTGGATGCCGGTGGCCTCAACGGAAGAGGAATCGGTGGAGTGGATGTAGGTCACGATGACCAAACCACTATAAAAATCTAGTTTATATTTATTTCTTTCTATTTACTTTTATTACAAATGAAATTCTTACTTTCACTACACTTCCGCATTCTTTTAGGTTAAGCATTTTCGAGATCGATTTTTATCGTACGAAGAAATTTCAAACCGACGTTTTTATCCACTATACTAATTCACCCTCCCTGCTCTTAGTGCCAACTTATTCCTAACAGTTGGTATCAGAGCCAGGTTATTTCTCATTTGGTTTAACACCCAAGAGAAATGGCTATTTTCAGCTTTCAAGAGGGTTTTTCTATCGTTCGTCCTCCAATGTTCAATGGGATGGATTACACTTATTGAAAAACTCGAATGATAGTTTTTTTACTTTCTATGGATTTAAACTTATGGAATATCATTGAAAACAGATTTTAAAAGTCTTCTACTCCAATGAATGAATGGAATGATTTAGAGAAGAAAACTTTTTTTGCGCCTTATACAAAACGGATTTTAAATACTAGAGCTATGAATGCTTTATTTTGCGCCTTATACAAAAATGAATTCAATCAGATTTCTAACTTACGAAATGACTTTCGATATTTGGCACACTCTTGAAATCACACACAAAGGCACAAGCAGGATTAAAGATTCTAAAGTTAATATTTTGATGCATAATTTCTAGTTGTTTCGAATGAAGTCGAGCAAAAATTATATTAGTATGTACACCCGCTTTACGGATATTGTCAATAGTTTAAAAGCTATTAGTAAATATTTTTCAAATTATGAACTTGTTAATAAGATATTAAAATCTCTTCCAAAGAGTTGGGATCCGAAAGTAACTGCAATACACGAGGCAAAAGATCTTAATAATTTTCCACTTGAAGAACTTTTTGGTTCATTGATGACATATGAAATGGTGCATAATGCACAAAACGAATAATGAGAACAATCTTCCAAAGAACAGGAAGAATTTGACACTTCGAACACTAGAATACCACTTGAGTGATAACTCAAGTGATGATGATGATGACTTTGAACTTCTCACTGTAAAATTTAGAAAGTTCATGAAACAAGAATTAAAGAATAAAAATAAACTTAAAAAGAAGAAGTTTTCAAAGAAGAAGAATGCGACTTGGGACAAATCGTGTACCTCCGAAGACGAGGAGTAAACCGAGCAAATTGATGAAGACGAAGTGGCGAACTTCGCTTTGGTGACTCTCGATAATGAGGTAAACAACTTAAACAAAACTCCTTTACTTTATTTTAAAATTACTTGATACTTTTTCTTGAGTTATTTTTAAAATAGTTAGTAAAAAATAAAAAATATAAAAAAAATATCATGCTTCTTTTTATTTTATGATCATAAAAATTTTATGTTTTATGATAAAGGAACAAAATATTAGATTTAAATCTAATGATAATCCTATGTATGTTTTTAAGAAAAAATAATGTGTATCTTGATGATTTCCGTATTGCCTTTTGATTTTAATTCAAGATGCTTTATGTTCAATGAAACCATACTTAATGATTTAATGATGTAATAATAAAATGATGATTTTATATTTCAAAATTATACATGATGATCTTTGTGATGTTTGGCTTATTGATCTTGTCGTGATGAACTTTACTTTTAAATGATGATGCATATTTTTGTTTGGGACAAAAAGGACAAGGGCATGCATGTATGAAATCCATCACTTAAATTGAAAAAAACTAAAAAGAAGAAAATATTTTTCTTGATTTTTTTTTCTCTATCTTAGAGATTTTTCAAAAAAAGATTGATAAATCAACTTATATCATTTTGAATCTCTTAAAAATGATTTTGATGATTTGATGATTTAAATTTGAATGAGTTTTATCCAAATCATCATCTTGATTTCTCGATATTTAATATATGAGATTTTTTTATGAATCAAAATCTTGTTTTTGTTCTCCTACAATTCTTTTTGCTATTTACTAAAAATGAGACTTATCCAAAAACAAAAACAAAAAAAACCATGATATGCATTTCTTTCCTTCTTGAGAATTTATGACTTGAGTTTTGTTATGCATTTCTTTCCTTCTTCCTTCTTGTTGACAATGACAAAAGGGTGAAGAATATAGCTAGCATCTCAAAAGGAGATTTGTTAAAATGAATCATGTATTTGGCATTCATGAATTGATTATTCTTGATCTATCATATTAATAACTTTCATGTCTTTCATATGACTCCTTTGTATTTATGCTTTGATTAGAATATTATTGCAAAAGAAAGCAAAAAGTGCTAGCCTTGTATGTTAAACTTAGGTATGTTAAATTTTTTATTTCTCGAAATTTGATACTTACGAATTCTTTTGAAGATTGCCTTGTAATTGATCTCTTAAGATTTCTTTTTACTATATTCAAAAGAAAAGACTTATTAAAATAAATCATGACTTGATCCTTCGTGATCTTTGATATTGATATCATTCATGTCATGATTTTCATTATGTATAATTCTTTTGTATTTATGGTTGTATACCTTATGTGATACTTAAAAATTGATGTAAAGGGAAATGAATTGTACCTTTTTATTATTTCTCTCTTTTTGCCAATAACAAAGTGGGAGAAAAAATTACTAGTATATATATCTCAAAAGAGAAAGATTTGCTAGCTTACACAATTCAAGAAGATGAAAAAATACGCTAGCTTACTCATTTCAAAAGAGAAGCAAAGATTGCTTCCTTGCATATTTCAAGAAGCAAAAGTTGCTTTCTTGAACATCTCAAATATTACTAGCTTAGATTTTCTAAAATTATGTTAAAGTTTTGCTAGCTTGCATGATATAAAACTTGTTAGGATTGTTAGCTTGAACATTACAAAGGAAGCAAATATTATACTTCTCAAAAGAGAAGACAGAACGGGCTATCTTGATCATCATATTTCAAAAGATGTAAAAATTTACTAACTTTCATATCAAAAACTTGCTAGCTTGCATAATGATATATGCAATGATAAAATTATGTGATGATATATGATGTTTCGGAAACTTAAAATTATGCAATGATTTGAAATTTTATATCAAAAGCTTGTATAGTTAAGCTTCTCTTTTTTGTTGATGATAAAGGGGGAGAAGTTATGTTGATGATCATGCATGAAATGATGTATTGAAAATTTGATTATGCATGATATTATGTTGCACATATTCATGATGAAATATTTCTTTGACTTGAATTCAATTTGAATTTAAGATTCATCTCACATATGACATATTGATATAGGGAGTTAAGGTTACCTCCGTCATCAATTGGTTGTCATCATAAAAAAGAGGGAGATTGTTGAATCTCAGATTTTGATGATGAAATCAATTGATAGTGTTTATCTGATGTGCATTTAAGTGACGTAGGACTAGTTTTGATCAAAAGAGGCAAATCGATTAAAGTAGGAGGAATCAGATATTAGGCCGGAGCAAACATGTTATAAGATTGGACGTCGAGCCGGAGGATCGGTCGACGTGTCGGCAGAAGGCTTCGATCCATGAATTCGAGCATCGGGCTAAGAAGATCGGACATTGCGCTAAGGAGAATAGAAGTTGTGAGAATACAACATGTTGATTGGGCAATATGCTAAAGGAGAGGATGATGCACCGAATGATCGGACGAAGTGTCGGAAGAACCAATGACATGTCGGACAACATAGGATTCGCTTGTAATCGATTATGTTTAGATCGAGTTAGTTTAAAGTCTAATTGAGTTGAAAATATAATTAGACCAACTCAATTGGGGGCCAACTGGGCCTAAGTTTGTGCTATGTTGGGCTAAGTGAAAGACCCAAATAGTATCTTAATATGTGGCACCATCATGGCACAATCTTCGAGACTATATCAAGTAGTGGTACCGCCAATCTGGTCAATGGTACCACCTAGACATAGTCTCTCAGGTGATAGTACCGCTAGACTGGGTGATGGTACCATCCTATGTCAGGCTGTAGGTGGTGGTACCGCCCAATGCAAGTGGTGGTACCGCCCGACCCCAAAATTTCAGGGATTTAAATTTGGCTCCAAGTTTCAAAGCTATTTGGGGTCTACAAATACCCCAACTAGTCCTTCATAGAGTAGCAAGAATTTAAGCAAAACTTTATGATGCTAAAATTGTAAACCCTATTAGAAAGATGAGTTCTCTCCTAAAGTTTAGAGAGAGTTCTAAGAGAGGTGTGTGAGGGAAACCTTATAAAAGAGGGGTGTAAAGGTTTTCTCCTAAACTTGTGAAAAGGAGAAGGTGTAAAATGCTAGTCATAGGTGCCCAACAAACCAATCACGTGAGTGATGGCACGTGTGACTTAATACAGAATCTTTTTGCTTATTATATTTTGGCATATATCATTTTATAACTATTGCATAAATGCATACATATATTGTGATGTCCTTGGATTTGTATAATGGGAATCGGATCATGATGAGATCACGATAGTGAGATCGATTCACCTTTAAACACATATCCTAAATAATCCCGGTCATAGGTTACTCGAGAGGGATATCGTGATAACCGGACAGACTGGTGTGCTGTATACCCGTCCATATGATGGATGCAGCTGGTCTCATAGCTGCTTGTGTAGGGACACTAGGGATACAGTACAGGTGCTCATTGGAGAATGAGTTCACTAATTGATCCGTTTACGGAATGCTGAATGGTTAATGATGCCTTATTGTCAAACAACGATTCCGTAGTCCTAGTAGTGTATCTGGTCCTTAGACTTGAGACACTAAGGATGTCCTGTATGAGTTTTCCACTCTTTGATACCAGACTTATAGGTTTGGCTGTTCCCAGATCTAGTACAGTTGGTCATTGGGAGTGGTAGTCGACCTTATGAGGGCTATTGAGTGTCGATAGAGGATCATCCACTCTCGGCATCATGAGAGGAATATCCCAAGTGTTCTTGCTCAAACAAATCCCTGGCCAGGGTCATTCGGGTTAAGGGAGAAAGAGTTCTCCGGGAGAATCCGATTAGAGCGAGACTCGAGTAGAAACCGTGTGGGTCTGATAATACCATGCTCGATATACGGTCTCCAGGATATTAGATGGATGAGGGACTATAGGTACACGGTAACTGAGGATAGACAGGTCCAATGGATTGGATTCCCCCGTATCGTCTGGGACTACGGTGTAGTGGCATAGCACGTCCGTAGTCGATGAGTCGAGTGAATTATTACAGAGATAATAATTCACTGAGTTAGAAGGAGTTCTGACAGGTATGACTCACGGCCAGCTCGATATTGGGCCTAGAGGGTCACACACATATGCTCGTGCGAATGATTAGTTTTGAACTGCGTGTGTTGTGTTTAGGAAGAATTTTGACGTCAAAACTGTTGACGCAAAAACAAGGAAGGGCAGCAATTGTTGTTGCCCTCGATCTGCGTGCGTGCAACGCAACCGAAGGCGGGCAACAAAGGGGTTGCGTCTGCTGCAGCCAGCCGGGGGCCTGCTTGCAGCAGGCTTCCTACCGGCAGGACTGGCAGCCCACGGGCAGAGGTCGCCGCTGCTCCCGCGGGCGAAACCCCCCATAGGGGCGGTCGCCCGGTGGGACAACACCGCTTGTGGAGGCGGCGGCGCCCGAAGGGGGAGCCACCCACAGCGACAGCGCCGGCAGCGGGCATGCCACTTGCAGGCGAGAGCAGTGCCCTCGCCCCGCCGCATAGGCTGCCGCCGGCAGGGTGGCGACGGCCGCAACAGCGAGAAGGGGAAAGGGCATTAGGGTTTTCTGGGCAAAAGATAGTTTTGCCCCTCGGAATTTGAGAAATTCTAGTTTCTGTCTTTTTGTCCAAATTACAAAAATACCCCTATAAATTCAGAAATTCCCTATAATGTCCTTGATTTCAGAAAATATTAATTAATTAAAAGGTTTTGTTGATTATTATTTTATTATTATTATTATCTAGTAATGATGATTATTTATATATGTGATGTATGATGTGTAGACGGATGATCATGGACCGTGTGATGTGTGTACCTGTGATTATTATTATTGAGGTCTGCGAACCTCCATTATATTTCTCGTTTATTGTCGGGCCTGCGTGCCTATGATTAAGTTGAAATCACATGAGAAGGCACAGCGGGAGCGTGGATGCGATAGCGGGACCCACGAGATGGACGATCGTGATGCATGAAGATGCATCAAGATGTCGACGGAACCGACAAGGACGAAATGGACGATCACAGGGCATGGAGATGCACCGTTGCACACATAGATCTTGATGTGAGTGATTAGGCCTACTGGCTCAGGCCTAATCATATTAGGTTGTGATCCATGATCATCTGGTGTAATTGCTTATACACATACTAGATATGTATATATATTTGCATGCGATGTAAATATATATTAAATATGCATATGTGTGACATGTCATATTAGGAGACCAAATCATAGAAACATCTCTCGATAATATTAAGTCGGTAAACGTGAGGCAATTAGATTGACCCACGTGGCCTTCCATCGTTATAAGTAGGAACCGATTCCCGATGTAGGTTGAGTTGGTCGAGTCCCTTGAGACTCACCTATATTGCGATTCGCTATCTTGCTTATGACATAGAGATGTTACCGGTGACCTAAGGGCATGGTATACTTGGTCGAGTCCCTCGAGGGTATATCATCAAATCAGACTCATCTTGTAACGAAGGTGTTGACTTAACCGAGCATCATGGTTGGTCGAGTCCCTCAAGGCCATGGTGATTCGGAGGCCGAATAGGACGGGAATCACAAGGAGTTGTGATCGACAAGAGTTGCCTACCTTTTAGGCTTAGTGTGATTGATTGAGTCCCTCGAGGTTACACTAAGACGCTGATTGGATCCTGATCCCCACTAGAAGTTTGCCGGAGACTTCCGTTTCACGTGCTGAGGGTGTCGCGTGACTCGTTAGTAAAATAGTGGGAGCATATTAAGACAGAAGTCCATATCTTGATAGTTTATTTCTTGCAAAATCTGCATGTTATTCATTTCTGCTGCATCTTTATTTTCAGAAAATATCGCTTTTAAATCCCTTACGTTGCATACTTGATGTCAACCGCCTCACTGATCCAAATTATACGGATTGGCTCTGTAACTTAAGAATTGTTCTCACAACGGAGAAAATCGTGTACGCCCTTGATACAGTGATGCCTGCGCCCGAAGAAGGGTCAAATGAGGATGAGATCGCTCGCTACGTGAAGTATATTGATGACTCTACTCTTGCTCAGTGCTATATGTTGGGCTCTATAACTCCTGAGTTATAGAGACAACATGAAAAGATGGATGCCAGATCCATTCTCCTACATGTCCACAAATTGTTTGAGGAACATGGAAGGACTCAACGATATGAGATATCTAAGAGCCTCTTCCGCGCTAGGATGACTGAGGGGACACCGGTTCAGAACCATGTCCTAAAGATGATTGAGTGGATAGAGAAACTCACAGGTCTAGGAATGGTCCAAGAGGATAACTTGTGTGTGGACATTGTGCTTCAGTCCCTACCATATTCCTTTTCACAGTTCATAATGAATTTTAATATGAACAAGCTTGAAGTGACTCTTCCAGAGCTTCTCAATATGTTGAGGGAGGCAGAGAGTACTATCAAGAAAGAGAAGCCAGTTCTCTACACTGGTGAGACCAAAAGAAAAAGGAAAGCAGAAAGGTCCCTTAAGAAGGGAAAGGGCAAGGTCAAACCAGGTAAAGCAAAGGTTGCTAAGAAAGACCCAACAAAGGACAAAGGCCAGTGCTTCCACTGTGGTAAAGATGGGCACTGGAAGAGAAACTGCAAAGAGTACCTTGTAGAAAGGGCGAAACAAAAGCTTGATGAAGCTTCAGGTACATTCATGACCAGTCTCCATTTGTCAGACTCTTATGATAACATATAGGTATTGGATACCGGTAGTGCTTATCATATATGCAATTTGTTGCAGGTTCTGGCAAGGCCTAGGAGACTAGAGAGAGGCAAGATGGACCTCAAGATGGGTAATTGAGCAAAAGTTACTATAGTAGCTGTTGGCGAGGTCGCCCTACATCTGCCTAGTGGAGCTTTTATTGCATTAGATGCATGTTATTTTGTTCCTTCTATTATCAAAAACATTATCTCCATTTCATGTTTAACAGTTAGTGGATATAAATTTGTTTTTGAGAACAATGGTTGTTCGATATTATTAGATGATAAGATCATCATGAAAGGAACATTGCATAATGGTTTATTTATGTTAGACACCACTCCACATATCATGAATGTAAATGTGTCCAAAAGGAAACGAGATGAGTTGAACAGTGCATACCTGTGGCATTGTAGGCTAGGTCACATCCATGAAAGAAGGATTCAAAAGTTGCTAAATGATGGATATCTAGATTCATTCGACTATGTGTCATATGCAACTTGTGAGTCTTGCATTCGTGGAAAACTGACCAACTCTCCATTTAGTGGAATTGGAGAGAGCCTTTGAGTTGTTGGAACTCATACATAGTGATGTATGTGGACCCATGTCAACTCATGTCATTGGAGGTTACTCCTACTTCATTACATTTCTTGATAATTTCTCAAGGTATGGATATGTGTATTTAATGAAGTACAAGTCCGAGGCCTTTGAGAAATTGGATAATATAAGAATGAGGTGGAGAACCCGGTGGAAAGAGTATCAAAACTCTTCGATCGGATCGAGGAGGTGAGTACTTAAGTACAGAGTTCACTCAGGTTCCTCAAGGACCATAGGATATTATCCCAATGGACACCTCCTTATACACCTCAACTCAATGGTGTCTCTGAAAGGAGAAATCGTACATTATTAGATATAGTGCGGTCCATGATGAGTTTCATTTGACCTACCCATCTCATTCTAGGGGGATATGCCCTAGAAACCACAACTTACCTTTCTGAACGAGTTCCAACTAAGTCGGTAGTGTCTACACCATATGAGATATGGAAAGGGAAGAAGTCGATCTTAAGGTTGTTAAGATTTGGGGCTGCCCCTGCACATGTTAAAAGACACAACCCGATAAGTTAGAATCAAGGATGAGGCGATGCAAATTTGTGGGATACCCCAAGGAAACTTGTGGGTATTATTTCTATCATCTCGATGACCAAAAGGTCTTTGTAGCTAAAGAACAGTGTTCCTTGAGAAGGAACACATTCTTGGCGGAGATAGTGGGAGAATGATAGAATTAAGCGAGGTTGGAGAACCAAGCTCAAGCACCACTCTCTGACAGAGTCCGTTGGGTACCTAATACACAAGTTTCACTTTTACATGAAGTCGATAGAGTATCCCATCCTCCCGAGAGATATGTGGGACATATTAGAGGAGAGGATGTAGAGGATATTGATCCTCAGACCTACGAGAAGACTATTATGAGTATAGACTTCGGGAAGTGGCAAGAAGCCATGAATTCTGAGATGGATTCTATGTACTCCAATAAGGTTTGGAACCTAGTTGATGCGCCCGAAGGTATTGTATCTATCGGTTGCAAGTGGATCTTTAAGAAAAAGATCGGAGTAGATGGAAAGGTAGAGACCTATAAAGCAAGGGTAGTGGCTAAGGGGTATCGTCAAAGGCAATGTGTTGACTATGACGAAACCTTCTCACCCGTAGCAATGCTAAAATCCATCAGAATTCTATTGGCTATTGCAGCACACTATTATTATGAGATATGGCAGATGGATGTGAAAACCGCATTCCTCAATAGGAACCTCGAGGAGGAGGTGTATATGATGTAACCTGAGGGATACGTGTCCAAGAACTGTCCAGATAAAGTGTGTAGGTTGCTTAGATCCATTTATAGATTAAAGCAAGCTTCCCGAAGTTGGAACATAAGATTTGATGAGACAATCAGATCTTATGACTTCGTTAAGAACGAAGATGAGCCTTGTGTATACAGAAAGGTAAGTGGGAGCGCCATCACCTTTTTGGTGTTATATGTGGATGACATCCTGATCATTGGGAATGACGTAGGAATGCTATCCATAGTAAAGGCTTGGTTATCTAGACACTTCTCTATGAAGAACTTAGGGGAAGCATCCTATATTTTGGGGATTAGAATCTATAGAGATAGATCCAAGAGGATGCTTGGCTTGTCCCAGTCCAGGTACATAGAAACCATTGTCAAAAGGTTTGGCATGAAAAATTCCAAGAGAGGTCTCATACCGATGAGACATGGGATATCGCTTTCTACGAGTATGTCCCCAAAGACTCCAGAAGAAAGGGCGAACATGGATATGATACCTTATGCCTCAGCAATAGGGTCTATCATTTATGCCATGTTATGTACTATGCCTGATATAGCGCATGCTCTGAGTGTCACGAGCAGGTATCAGGCGGATCCAGGCTTGGAGCACTGGAAAGCAGTAAAGTGTATCCTTAAGTACTTGAGAAGGACTAAGGATCTTTTACTAGTATATGGAGGTAATAGCCTTAAGGTTAAAGGCTACACTGACTCAAGTTTTCAGTCTGATGTCGATAATAGCAAGTCAAATTCAGGGTATGTGTACACCTTGAATGGAGGAGCAGTGTGCTAGAAGAGTTCCAAGCAAGATACCACTACTGACTCGACCACAAAGGCGGAGTACATTGCTGCATCAGATGCAACAAAGGAGGGAGTTTGGGTGAAGAAGTTCATCACAGATTTGGGAGTCGTGCCGGGTAGCGAAGAGTCGATCTCCCTATATTGCGACAACAACGGGGTGATTGCTCAAGCAAAGGAACCTAGGTCTCATCAGAAATCTATGCATGTTTTGAGAAGGTTCCACCTTATCAGAGAGATCGTGACCCGAGGAGATGTAGTAGTGGAAAAAGTTTCATCCGAAGATAACATTGCAGATCCACTAACAAAGTCGTTGTCTCAGATTTGTTTTGAGCGTCATAGGAGTCTGATGGGGATCAGACACATAGGTGATTGGCTTTAGGTCAAGTGAGAGATTGCTAGTCATAGGTGCCCAGCAAGCCAATCACGTGAGTGATGGCACGTGTGACTTAATATAGAATCTTTTTGCTTATTATATTTTGGCATATATCACTTTATAACTATTACATAAATGCATACATATATTGTGATGTTCTTGGATTTATGCAATGGGAATCAGATCGTGATGAGATCACGATAGTGAGATCGATTCACCTTTAAACACATATCCTAAATAATCCCGGTCATAGGTTACTCGAGAGGGATATCGTGATAACCAGGACAGACTGGTGTCTTTGTATACCCGTCCATATGATGGATGCATTTGGTCTCATAGCTACTTTTTTGTAGGGACACTAGGGGATACAGATGCAGTGCTCGATGGAGAATGAGTTCACGATTGATCCGCTTACGGAATCTTTGGATTGTTGATGATGCCTTATTGTCGACGGCGATTCCGTAGTCCCTAGTGGTGTATATCGGTCCTTAGACTTGAGACACCAAGGATGTCTTGTATGAGTGCTCCACTCTTTGATACCGAGACTTATAGGTTTGGCTGTCCCGGATCTCGCACTGGCGGTCATTGGGAGTGGTAGTCGACCTTACGAGGGCTATTGAGTGTCGATAGAGGATCATCCCTCTCGGCATCATGAGAGGAATATCCCATGTGTTCTTGCTCGAGACAAATCCATGGCGGGTCATTCAGGTTGAGAGAGAAAGAGTTCTCAGGGAGAATCCGATTAGAGCGAGACTTCGGTAGAAACCGTATGGGTGCGATAACACTATGCTCGATATCGGTCTACGGGATATTAGATGGATGAGGGACTATAGGTACATGGTAAGCGAGGACAGACAGGTTCAATGTATTGGATTCCCAGTATCGTCGAAGGGGACTACTGGCGTAGTGGCCTAAATACGTCCGTAGTCGATGAGTCGAGTGAATTATTACAGAGATAATAATTCACTGAGTTAGAAGGAGTTCTGACAGGTATGACTCACGGCCAGCTCGATATTGGGCCTAGAGGGTCACACACATATGGTAGGCATTGCGATGAGTAGAGGTTCAGATATGAGATATCCGACAGAGCCCTTGTCTTATTGGATGCAGATCCAATACCCACTAGGGAAGGACCCATTAGGGTTTGACACGGGATCTCTATAAATAGGAGGGATTCACAACCTCATAGGCTAGAGTCTTTGCTTGCCTTTCCTATTCTCCTCTCCCACTCCACCTCAGAGGCATGGAGTTTTGAAGAGAAATACAAAATCATGCATTCGAACAAAGTTTTGTTATGGCTCTTCAATCATAATTATGAAGGTAAAACATGCTCATCATCATGAAAACTTTTGAATCATATAATCATATAAAATTTGTATCATAATATTTTCAGCATTGAGTTTTTAAGTGATTGATCAAAGAGTCAAGAAAGTCCGAAAATGAAATTTAATAAATTCATGCATTCGGACAATGTTTTGCCATAGTTTTTCAATCACAATTATGAAGCAAAATTATTAGTATTTTGTAGTACTCAAAGATTAAGAATCCGATGTCTGAATGAACCTTCTCAAATCACAATGAGAATATAACATGCTCATCATGGAAACTTATAGTACTAAGGCACAAAATTTTCAACTTTAAAGTAAACATGTTATTGAAGCATTCAATCATGTTAAATTCGTATAAAATTTTCAACATGGAATTTAAGTGATCAAAGAATCAAAAAAGTCTGAAAATGAAATTTATAAAATTCATGCATTCAGACAAATTAATATTCCTAACTCCGTATATGCTCACCAAGTAATACATCAAGTTGTAGATACCAATAGTTAAACATATCAAGGACTTGCGATCATCAAAGTAAGTGGTATTGTGATCATCAAAGAGAGTAGCATAAAGGTTTACAACAACATAGTATTACAACATGACAAGAAGGAATTGTGTCCACATTTTCTAAATACACACATATGCTTATTCAGGTGGTGGAAAGTTAAAATGTCTAAACAATGTGTCAAATTGTTGGTGAATCTGCTATAGCTCAGATAGGATTTGATCTTGCCGTTATTTAAATCGATCTTGTCTTTGTTCAAAGCGATCCATCCGAATCCCTATGTCTTCGATAGATGATGGAGGTGCTTGCTCTACTGGATGTGATTCCTCAAAGGGATCAGTTGGAGGAGATAGATTGTCTCTAAAGATTGGTGTTTCTGGTTCAGGTTGAGGGGGATCAGTTCTTCTAGGCATTCTAACCCACATACCATTTATAAATATACATCTCATCCGTCGAAGTAGATTTTTATTTATGATGCTAAATCTATTTAGCTTTATTGTTGAATCTTATATTTTGATGATGAAACCACTTGATATATGTTTATGATTTAATCTGCGTTTTGAGTGACGCAGGATGCTTCGATCAGGATGAGACAATTAAAGCAGGAAAAATCATGTTGTGCCGGAGGAACATGTCAGAAGATTGGACGTCGGGCCGATGGATCGGTCGACGTATTGACAGAAGGCTTCGGGCCGTGGACTCGGGCATCAGGCCAAGAAGAGTGGGTATTGTACCAAGGATATCAAAGTTACAGAGTCAACTGGCCGATTGGGCAATAGGCCGCAGGAGAGGATGATGCGCCGAAGAATCGGACGAAGCATCGAGGGACCAATGACATGCCGGACAACTTGGTTAATTGCTTAGGATTAATTGTCTCGATCGAAGTTTTATTTTACATGTGCAGGATTAACTACGATGGAAGTAAGACATATAACAGGAGTTGCACCGGAGTCAAGACTATGATCACGTTGGGAGTTCGAGAGTTCGACGGAAGTCTGGATGGTCGTCGGAGGTTCTACGGGAACAAATCCGAGAAGTCCAGGAGCTTACCAAAGAAGCTCATTGGAACTTTCCAAGTGGATCGTCGCAAGTCCAGGAGTTTGTCGGAAGTCCGCCGGAACATCATCGAAGTTTCATCGGATGTTCGCCGGAAGCTCGCTGGAAGAAGCGATTGATGCACCGGAGTAAGTTGCAATAAATGTCTTAAGAAATATCGTAGTTAGCATGTAGATTAAGTTAGGAATGGGAGCTAATCCCATTAACTTAATTTGGGGGCAATTGGGCCCTTGATAGACCCAAATTAGGCCGAATGAATCAACCCATTCGGACCATAATTTCTGCTCGACGGTGGCACTGCCAGGGTCGACGGTGGCATTGCGCAGGAGATGGTCTCCTAGGAAAGCTGGGCAGTGCAACCGCCCTAGTCAGTCGGTGGCACCGCCTGGGCTCAGTCTCCGAGCGAGACTGGGCAATGCAACCGCCCCTGACAGGCGGTGGAACCACCTGAGCTCGTTCTCCGAGCTCTGCCAAGCGGTGCAACCGCCCCTGACAAGCGGTGGAACCGCCTGAGCTCAATCTCCGAGCTCTACCAAGCGGTGCAACCGCCCCTGACAAGCGGTGGCACCGCCAAGAGGCTCAGTCTTCAAGCTACCAGGCGGTTGTACCGCCCTAGTCAAGAGGTAGTACCGCCAGGACCCCGAAAATCCGGGAGGTGACATTTTTGAGCTCCAAATTCAAACCAGTTTAGAGCCTATAAATACCCCTCCCATCCCTGGGTAAAATACATAAGCACAGAGAGATTAAAAGAAGAAAACGCTGCTGCAATCTCTAGAATTTCCCTCCTCTAGCTTAAGTGTTAGAATTCTGTTTAAGAGAGGAGAGTGAGTGCTTGTAAGGGTTGTCTCCTAAACCCAGTAAAAGGAGAAGAGGGGTGTAAGAAGGAAGTTGTTCTTTGCTTAGTAAAGGGAGATCGTTAGTGGATGCCGGTGGCCTCGACGGAAGAGGAATCGGAGGAGTGGATGTAGGTCATGATTGACCAAACCACTGTAAACTCCCATCTTCTCTGGTTTGCATTTACTTTGAGCTGATTATCCTTACTGCAAACCTCCTTCATAGCTTACTGCCTTCTGCGCTTTTACGATTGCGTTTCCAAGCTCAATATTTTCCGAATCGTGTATAGACGTAAATCGCTTTTCTCGTACGAACTTCGTATTTCAGTTTGCGCTTACATTCTAATTTCCATCATAACTGCAAATTGCCTTTATAGATTTGTTTTAACTGCTTCTTACCTGATCTCAAGTTAAAGAAATTTACGAATCGACTTTTCTACTGAAATCACCTTTGTCGTACGAACGCAGTTTTAAACGATGAAAGTTTTCCGCTGTACTAATTCACCCCCCCCCCCCCTCTTAGTGCTCTTGATCCTAACAATATATATATATATATATACATGTATATATATATATATATATGTACATATATATATATATATATATATATATATATATATATATATATATATATATATATATATATATATATATATATATACATATATATATATATATATATATATATATATACATATATATATATATATAAATGTATATATATATACATACATACATACATTCATATATATATATATATATATATATATATATATATATATATATATATATATATATATATATATATATTCCTACATATATATATATATACATACATACATACATACATATATATATATATATATATATATATATATATATATATATATATATATATATATATATACATACATATATCCACTCCACCGATTCCTCTTCTGTCGAGGCCACTGGCATCCACTAATAGTCTTCCTTCAATAGGTGAAGACCAACCACCTTCTTACAACTCTATTCTCCTTTTGATAGGCTTAGGAGAAAACCTTTATAAGTTTCACACCTCTCTTAGAATGAACTCTAAACTCTAAGAGGTGGAGAGGAACACTCAACACTTTTCAAGCTTTTTCAACTATTTTTCGTCAAGGATTCTTTCCCTTTTTCTATCAAATGGACTCAAAATTGGAGCCCAAAATTCAAATCCTCGAGATTTCAGGGTACGGGCGGTACCACCACCCAGTCTAGTGGTACTACCACCCGAGAGATTGTGTTTGGGCAGTACCACCTCCTAGACTGGTGGTACCACTGCCTGATAGCCTCGGAGATCAGGTTTTTAGAGTTTTCTAACTCACAGGTGGTTCCACCGCCTGACCCAACTTTTGGGTCATTGAATAAGCCTCCCAATGAGCCTAAATCAATCTCAATTAAGACCCAATTAGCCCCTAATTGAGTTAGCATGATTACACTAAAAGCTAACTCAATTAGCCCCATAAACCGCTTCGATCTTAGACATATGATTACAAAGCATGAATCATTTGTCTGGCATGTCATTGGTTCATCCGGCACTTGTCCGATCCTTCGGCACATCGTCCTCTTTTGCAACCTTTTGCCTAATCAGCATGTTGACCTTCGCAACTCTGATCTTCTTAGCGCATTGTCCACTCCTTTGGCCCGATATCCAATCTTCTGACATATTCATTCCAGCCCAATATGATTCTTCCTACTTTAATCAATTTGCCTCTCCTTGATCGAAGCTAGTCTCCCATCACTCAAAAACGTAAATTAGATCACAAACTCATCAATTGATTTCATCATCAAAATATGAGATTCAACAATCTCTCCCTTTTGATGATGACAACCAATTGATGACGGAGTTAACCTTAACTCCCCCTATCGATATGCCATATTGATAGAACATTGAATTCAAATTGAATTCAAGTCAATGTAAATTTAATCATGAAATCATTGAGTCCAAGCAATATAAATTCATGTATAATCAATTTTTCAATACATCATTCCATGCATGATCATTAACATAACTTCTCCCCCTTTGTCATCAACAAAAAGGAGAAGTGCAACTAGCAAGTATTTGATATATAATTATAAATCATTGCAAAATTTCATCATTGCATATATCATTATGCAAGCTAGTAATTTTCTTTCTTCTTTTTTGTGAAGTGCAATTTTTTACTTTCTATGCAAAGTGCAAAATAGCAAAATTTTATATCAGTTTACAACATGCAAGCTAGAATAATTTTGAGTTTTGTAAGTTTGTAAATTTTGCTAGATGTACAACTTAGTATGTTTGCTTTTCTTTACGATATTCAAATTAGTTAGTTTTTGAATGTGAGATAGTAAATAGCAAGTTTAGAACATGCAAGCTAGCAAGTTTTTCACATATAAAAGTTGGTAAAATTTTTGCATCTTTTGAAATGTGCAAGATTGTAAGCTAGCAAGTTTTTGGTAATGTTTAAGATAGCAAGTTTTTTCTTCTCTTTTGAGAAGTTCAAGCTAGCAATTTTGCTTCTACTTGGGATGTGCAAGTTAGTCATTCTTGCTTCTCTTTTAAGTTGGGCAAGGTAGCAAGTTTTAGATATGCATGTTAGATTTTGTGGTCCTTTATAATTAGATAAGATATATAATATAGCTAATTGAATTCTGTTGAAATATTTTAGCCAATAGAATAGAAGTCCACTTAAAGTAGGATTCCTTAGGAGATAACTTGATGGGACGAAATCTCCTAACATCTTATCCTAGACCCTCTACTCTCGCCTATAAATAGACAGGACCTCTAGGGACTAAATATGTGCACGTCTCACAATGAACATAGTTGAGGGATTGCAGTTACAGTTTTCCCCTCAACTCTCTCCTAAACCATCAATCTAGGTGATAGGAAAAGAGGAGAAAAGATCTAGTTTCTCTTTGCAAATTGACAGCGATCTTGGATTAAAGACCTTGCAAATCAAACAGAGATATCTAAACATATGGCATTAAAAGGTACGTATCGTTAAATAAGATCTAAATATTTGATTTTAATCCTAGCATAAAAGATTATTTTCACATTTAATATAGCATATTACAGATTTTTATGCTTACAATTGGTATCAGAGCCTAGGTTCTTGAGATCAAATACATTAGATCTATTATTTTGGTTTCGATGCATTAATGATCCCTTTTTCTTCGATGATCGATCTTGTCGTGAATCTCGCTGCGAATCTATTGATGACAAAGCTGCACTGGGCAGAACCCGTCCAGGCATCGGTCGCATGAAGGTAGGAACCGTCGCAGCGACCGCGCACAGAGGCAACCCTATAGCGACAGCGTTGTGACGGTCGCACACGAGCAGTGGCAGCCTCGCGGTGGTAGCACCGTGGCTGCAACGACCGTGCGTAGGCTAGAACTACCGTAGTGGCCACGCGCGGGAAGCGGCAGCGTCGCACACACAGGCGACTACAACACAGGTAGATTAGGGTTTTGGCATATTTATGATTTTGCCCTCGAGGCTAGGGTTTTGTCAAATTACAATTCTGCCATTTACAGATTTAGTAATTCCAATTTATATCCCAACAACATATTGATAGGTTTACCCTTATAAAATTGAGAATTTCAATTTATATTCTCAATTGTAAAATTGATAAATATGATTCATTATAATTATGATTAAATTTATTCATGATTATATTTTGACTATTTGATTGGAATTAATCTTTGATTTAAAAAATATATAAATTATGGTTTAGTTTTATAGTTTTCTCATATGAATTATTGATTATACATGTGGTAAATAAAATCAAAATCTAATTATTGTTCATGAAATTTTATTTACTTATTCATATGTATATATTTAAAATTATGAAATAATGTTTACTTTCACATGAAGGCATGATTTATATGTTTTCATGATTATCATATGAGTTTTCTTTTGCTGATTAATGTTCAATAATTATTATGGTTATTATTCTATTATTGAACTGCTTAGCATTAATATTCAATAATTATTATAGTTGTTATTCTATTATTGAACTAGTTAGCATTAATATTCAATAATTATTATGGTTATTATTCTATTATTGAACTACTTAGCATAAATTAAAGAAATTTGATGAATATTATTTATAATTCATCTCCCTAAGTTTTATCTGACTTGTAGCTGCGAAAGTCGCTTAGAATTATAATAAAAGTTTTATAATTTATAGGACATTTTGAAATATATTTTATATTATTGTATTGGTCTTATAGCCACCAAAGTGACCTAGACGGATAACTTATAAAATAATATTAAGGAATCAGTCCTAAATGATATTAAGGAAATAATATTCACAATAGCACATATAATTAGGAGATTTAGATAATCCTAAAGGAGAATCCAATTCAAATAATTATGTGATAGGTAGGATGATACTGTTTTGGATATTCTTGTAGTTTAGGGTTGTATACTCAAACGTAACAACAATATTCCACAAGGATGATATCAATTCTCCATAAATGTTCTTGAGTGAATACTAGATATGTCAATATTTTACCCAAAGGTGTAATATAGATGATATCAATAGTTCATCAATTTTTGACAAACTCAAAGCATTAATGTTATTCTATATTTTTGCAGTGGTACTTCCGCCCATACATTCTTATGCTTCTAATGTCCCTATACCTTCTGGATCAAATTATTCAGAATGGTTAGAGCATGTGAAATTTACATTAGGTGTATTAGATCTTGATTTAGCATTGCTTGTTAAAAAGCCTGTAGACTTGATTGATGAAAGTATTGTAGAACAAGTTAATGAAATGAAAACTTGGAAAAAATATGATAGGCTTAGTTTAATGTTTATAAGAATGACAATTGCAAATAATATAAAGACTTCATTATTGATTGCAACTAGCGCAAAGGAATATTTAAAGGTTATTGAAGATAGATTTAAATCTACTAATAAATCATTGGCTGACACATTAATGAAAGAACTGACTACGGCTCAATATGATGACACTCGAGGAATTTAGGATCACATCCTCAATATGGCTGATAAAGCTGCAAAACTTAAAACATTAGGCATGAATGTTGATGAGTCTTTCCTCATGCAGTTTATTCTCAATCCTCTTTCTTCTCAGTTTGGCCCATTCAAGATTTAGTACAATACAAATAAGGATAAGTGGGACTTGAATGAGTTAACTAGCATGTGTGTTCAGGAAGAATTCAGATTAAAGTAGGAAAGTTCATATAATGTCATGACTGCTACTTAGGGAGCTGGTAACAAGAAAAGAAAATTGAAGCATCATCAATCAAAAAAATGTGTCAGATCTGGAAATGTTAAACAAACTAATGAAAAGAAAGCTTTTACTATAAAGTGCATCTTTTGTGGCAAGAAAGGACATGTGAAGAATAACTGCATTAAACACAAGACTTAGTTCGAAAGGAAAGATATTAACTCGTCCTTTGTATATTTTGAATCAAACATTATAGAAGTTCCTTCTAACACTTGGTGGATTGATTCTGGTGCTTCAACTCATGTTATCAATAATATGTAAGATTTTTTTTCAATCCGGAAACCAAAGGAACAAGAAAGATTTATCATTATGGGAAATCGTCTTAAAGCAAAAGTGATATTAGTAGGAACTTATCGTCTACGCTTAGAAATGGATTATATGATAGATCTTATTGACATATATTATGTTTTGACTATTTCTAGAAATTTAGTTTCTCTATCTAGAATTGATGAGTTGGGATATTGTCTTTCTTTTGATAGTGGTAAACTCAGTATATTTTATGATTCAAAAAAAGTTGGTTCTGGAATTCTGTGTGATGGTTTGTACAGAATTAATTTGGATCTTGAGTTTGCAAAGACATTAATGACCCTGAAATCAAGTGTTGGATTGAAACGTAGTTTCAATAATGAAAGGTCTTCTATATTGTGGCATAGATAATTGGGGCATATCTCCAAGGAAAGAATTGAAAGATTTGTGAAGGATAATATTTTGGAACATTTAGACTTCACTGATTTTGATGTTTGTATGGATTGCATTAAGGGAAAGCAAACTAAATATATAAAAAAAAATACCACAAGAAGTAAAGAACCCCTTGAAATTATTCATACTGATATCTGCGGATAACTCCATATTTCTTGTTTTAGTGAAGAAAAGTATTTCATCACATTTATAGATGACTTGTCCAGATATGATTATGTTTATCTAATACATAAAAAGTCTCAAGTCGTTGATACTCTTGAAGTGTACATAGATGAGGTTAAGAGACAATTAGATAGAAAAGTTAAAATTATCAAATCTGATAAGGGTGGTGAATTTTATGACAGATATAATCGATCTGGTCAGAATAGTAGTCCTTTTGCTAGATTCCTAGAACAGCGAGGTATTTATGCTCAATATGCATTACCAGGTGTGCCACAACATAATGGTATTGCTGAAAGGCAAAATTTTATATATGATTAGGAGCATGATGAGTTATTCCTCTATACTTGAGTCAATGTAGGGTGAAGCTCTTAGGACAACTATGTATATCTTAAATAGGGTTCCTAGTAAGTCAGTTCAATCAACTCCATTTGAGTTATGGACTAGTAGGAAGCCCAGTTTGAGACATTTACATATTTGAGGATGTCTTGCAAAGATAAGAGTATTTAATCCACATGAAAAGAAATTGGATCCAAGAACTATTTCAGGATATTTTATTAGTTATCCAAAAAAATCCAAGGGATACAGATTTTATTGCCCTTATCATAGTACGACGATAGTAGAATCTGGTAATACAAAATTCCTACAAAATGATGAAATCAGTAGGAGTAAAAAATCTCGGAAGATAAATTTTGATATTGAGGAGATTCAGGTTAATTCTCCCATATCATCTCCTATTCAAGAAATTATTGTTCCTCAAATCAATGAGAGTATTGATAAGGGTGAACAATAAAATAACATCGAAGAACTCTCATATGATATTGATGTCACCACTGATGATCCTATAGAAGAATCACAATTGGCAGATTTGAGAAGATCTCAAAGGAAAAGGAAACACGTCATTTTTGATGATTATGTGGTATATCTACAAGAATTAGATTATGATATAGGAATAAAAAGAGACCCCTTATCATTTTCACAAGCCATAGAAAGTAACGATTCTGAAAAATAGTATGATGTAATAAAAGAAGAGTTAAAATCAATGGTCCAGAATGGTATTTGAGAACTCGTTGAATTGCCCAATAATTGTAAAAGAGTTGGTTGTAAATGAGTCTTTAAAACAAAATTCGACTCAACGAGCAATATCGAATGATATAAAGCAAAACTTGTGGCCAAATATTTTTCTCAAAAAGAAGACATCAACTATAATGAGACTTTTTCTCCAGTTTCTAGAAAGGACTCATTAAGAATTATCATGACATTAGTAGTTTATTATGATCTTGAGTTACATCAGATTGATGTGAAAACAACATTTCTAAACGGGGATTTGGATGAGAAAATCTATATGGAATAATGTGAAAAATTTATAGAAAAGGGAAAAGAAGGTTGGGTTTGTAAATTTAAGAAATCCATTTATGACCTTAAACAAGCTTCTAGATAATGGTATATAAAGTTTCATAATACTATTACTTCCTTCAGATTTAAGGAAAACACTGTTGATCAGTGTATATCTCTGAAGGTAAGTGGGAGCAAGTTTATTATATTGGTATTATATATGGATGATATTTTACTTGCTAGTAGTGAACTTGGTTTATTGCACAAAATCAATATATTTCTCAATAAAAATTTTAAGATGGTTGATATGAATGAGGCAGCCTATGTTACTAGCATTGAGATATTTAGAGATAGATCTCAAGGATTATTAGGATTGTTTTAGAAAGGATATATTAATCATATCTTGGAGAGATTTAATGTGTAGCTTTGCTCAGCCAATAATATACCTATTACTAGAGGTGAAAAATTCAATCAAAATAGTGCCCAAAAAATGGTTTAGAAAAGAATCAAATGAAAAATATTCCTTATAGATACGTAGTTGGAAGTCTATTATATGCTCAAACTTGTATAATTCCAGATATTAGTTTTGCAGTTGCAATGTTGGGAAGATACCAAAGCAACCTAGGAATGGAATATTGGAAAGTTGCAAAAAAAAATAGTGAGATATCTGCAAGGGACAAAAGATTATATGCTCATATATAAGAGATCAAATTAGCTTGAAGTGATAGGATATTCAGATGTTGATTTTGCAAATTGCCTCGACAGTAGGAAGTCCACTTCAAGATTTGTATTCATGTTAGTTAGTGGGGTAATTTTTTGGGAAAGTGCAAAGCAATCGCTTATTGCATCATGAACAATGGAAGTTGAATTTGTTAGGATCAAGAGCACTAAGAGGGGTGGGTGAATTAGTGTAGTGGAAAACTTTCGACGATTAAAACTGCATTCGTACGATAAGAGCGATTTTGGTAGAAAAGCCGATTCGTAAATCACTTTAACTTGTGATCAAGCAAGATGTAGTTAAAGCGAATCGATAAAGGCAGTTTGCAGTTATGATGGAAATTAGAATGTAAGCGCAAACTGAAATATGATGTTAATACGATAAAACTGATTTACGTCTAAACACCGATTCAGAAAATACTGAACTTTGAAACACGATCGTAAAAGGGCAGAAGGCAGTAAGCTATTGAGGAGGTTTGCAGTAAAGATAATATGCTAAAAGAAAATGCAAACCAGAGAGCACCGCGATTTTAGAGTGGTTCGGTCAATCTTGACCTACATCCACTTCTGGCTTCCTCCACCAACGAGGTCACTGACGTCCACTAGAGGCCTTCCTTCAATAGGCGAAGGCTAACCACCCTTTTACAGTTTCACTCCTTTTAACAGGCTTAGGAGACAACCCTTATAGAATTTTCTCTCCTCTCTTGAAAGATCAGAACTTGAAAGAAAAGAGGGAGAAGAACTTTTGGCCTTTACAACACTTTTGAGCTCTAAAAATCACATAATAAGATCAGGATTTCGGTGTTTTTTGTTGCCCTTTCATTACTGAAAGGGTGGGGTATTTATAGGCTCCAACCTAGTTTGAATTCCGAGCTCAAAATTGTCAATTCCCAGAATTCCGGGGTATGGCGGTTGCACCGCCTGACAGAGCTCGAAGACTGAGCCTCTGGGCGATGCCACCTCCT
The DNA here is from genome assembly GCA_900464855.2 of Musa schizocarpa. Classification (NCBI taxonomy): domain Eukaryota; kingdom Viridiplantae; phylum Streptophyta; class Magnoliopsida; order Zingiberales; family Musaceae; genus Musa; species Musa schizocarpa. The sequence continues at coordinate 6,690,316 of LS990916.1, forward strand.
ATCAGGGGCGGTTGCACCTCCTGCCAGAGCTCGGAGATTGAGCTCAGGTGGTGCCACCATCTGATTGGGGCGGTTGCACCGCCCAACCAGAGCTCGAAGACCGAGCTCAAGCGGTTGCACCTCTGTCAAAGGCGATTGCACCGCCTAGCTATAGCTCGGAGACTGAGCCCTGGGCAGTCCCATCGCCGACCCAGGCGGTGCCACCTTTGGCCAAGTAATCTGGGTCCGAATGGGCTGATCCATTCTGCCCAATTTGGGTCTATCAAGGGCCCAATTTTCCAAAGATTAAGTTAATGGGATCACCTCCCATTTCTAATTTAATCATTGTGCTAACTACGAATTTCTTAAGACATTTACTGCAACTTACTCCGGTGCGTCAATTGCTTCTTCCGGCGAGCTTCCTGTGAACTTTCATCGATAATCCGATGAACCCTCGGTGATGCTCCTGCGGACTTCCGGCAAACTCCTAGACTTGCAACGATCCACTTGGCAAGTTCCAACGAGCTTCTTTTGGCAACCTCCTGGACTTCTCGGATTTGTTCCCGCAGAACCTTCGACGACCGTCCGGATTTCCGTCGAACTCTCGAACTCCCACCGTGATCATAGTCTTAACTCCGGCACAACTCTTGCTGCATGTCTTACTCCCATTGTAGTTAATCCTATACATGTAAAATAAAACTTCGATCGAGACAATTAATCCTAAGCAATTAACCAAGTTATCCGGCATGTCATTGGTCCCTCGACGCTTCGTTTGATTCTTCGGCGTATCGTCCTCTCATACGGCCTATTGCCTAATCGGCCAGTTGACTCCACAACTCCGATATCCTTGGCACAATACCCGCTCTTCTTGGCCTGATGCTCGAGTCCACAGCCTGAAGCCTTCTGTCGATACGTCGACCGATCCACTGGCCCGACATCTAATCTTCTAACATGTTCCTCTGGTACAACATGATTTTTCTTACTTTAATTGTCTCATCGTGATCGAAGCATCCTACGTCACTTAAAACACAGATTAAATCATAAACATATATCAATTGGTTTTATCATTAAAATACGAGATTCAATAATCTCCCCCTTTTTTATGATGACAACCACTTGATGACGGAGTTAACCTTAACTCCCGGACTTTAAACAAACTCCCCCTATTAATATGTCATATTGATAGAAACTCTTGGATTCAAAAATCCAAGCAACATGTCATCATAAACTTATGCATAACATGTCAAGTCATCAACATATTTCTCCCCCTTTGTCATCAACAAAAAGGAGAATTACAACTATTCTTGTGTTTGTGATATAAGTTCTAACTCATTGCATGAAAAACATAATATCAAGTTTTATCATCATGCAGTTTTGCAGCTAGAAAATTTAGCAGGTGTTACATCATGCTTAGAACATTCAAGCTATCAAGTTTTAGATATGCAAGTTTTATAGCATACAAGATAGCACTTTTGGTAACGTTCAAGATAGCAAGTTCTACATCATGCAAGCTAGCAATGTTGTAATATTTTAGAACATGCATGCTAGCAATTTAGAGATGTTCAAGAAAGCAACTCTTGCTTATTGAAATATGCAAGTTTGCAAGCTAGCAAATTTTTGCTTCCTTTGTAATGTTTGAGCTCGCAATTTTGTTTCCATTGCAAAGTGCAAGTTTAGCATGTTTAGCATCTTGAGATAGGCAAGATATAGCATTTTTGTATTTTCTTGATATTTCAAGCTAGCAATTATCGGTGATGTTCAAGATAGCAATTTCTTCTCTTTTGAGAAGTGCAATTTTTGCTTTCGTCTTGAATTGTGCAAGCTAGCTAGTTTGCCTCTTTTGAGATAGCAACTTTTTGCTTCTCTTTAGATCACAAGCTAGAAATTCTAGCAAATTTTATATCATGCAAGGTAGCAAATTTTTGTGATGTTCAAGATGTTAAGTTCTTTTCCTTGTAATATGTAAGCTAGCAAATATTTGCTTACTTTGCAAAGTGCATGTTTCTAAATTTTGCAAGATGAGCTAGCGATATTTCTCTCCCTTTGTCAATGTCAAAAAGAAGGGAAGACCCTTTGCGTCAATTTCTAAATCATGACAAAGGTGAGTAATCATTTTTATTTCAAAATTTCATAATTGAGATAAACCTTGATTTCAAATTAAGGCAATTTTAATCATGATTCACATCATATGCAATACATCACATACATCATAATAAAAGGCATAAGTATTGCATGCATAATGCCAAATCATCATGTATATAAAATATAACATCATCATTACACGCATGATTCCAAATCATCATTCTATCAAAAAATGATAATTATTGATTTTCACATTATTTCAAAAAAAAAATCAAAGTGTTGCATGTATCATTCCAAAACATTTCAAGCCATATAAGCCATAAATACAAAGAAATCATGTCATGAAGGATAAAATCATTTGAATACCAAAAGACATGATTCATATAGTAAATATATTCTTTAAATAAAATATCAAGAAAAATCATAGGAGTACAAAAAAGAGATCTTGTTTTAAAAGAAAATCAAGTAATAAATCCAAGAACTTACAAGGAAAAATCATGATTCTTTTAGAAAATCTCCTCTTATGAAAATATCAAGTAGAATAGTAGGAGTTCGATTAATAAGAAATTTTGATTCATAATAAAATCTCATATATCGAATGTTGAGAAATCAAAATAATGATTTATATAAAAAATATCACAAGTTATATTCAAGAGAAAAATCATTATTCATTTTCAACTCATTCAATTTGTCAAATCAACATTTCTTAGATATGCATGATACCAAAACATAGTTTCAAATGTTTGACATATAACATGCATAAATTCAAAAATTAAAAGGAGAAGGGAATAATTGAAAGGTACAAAAGATTTCAACAAATGTAAGACCAAGTCATGAATCTAAAATTCCATAAATCAAAATAATCATCAAAGGTAATCTCATGTTATTCCAAGAAATCAATATCATGATTTTGATAAAACTCATTTCAAATTCAAATCATTAAAATCACTTTTATGGCTCACAAAATTCATAACATAGGTAGATTCATGATTTCATTGATAATATATTTTCCTCCCTTTTTTTTAAGTATTTTATTTTAAGTGATTGATTTCATGTTAGCATGCTTTTTCATTTATGTTAAATAAAAACATACATCAACGTTTAGGATCGAAAAATGAATTTCGTCATAAAACCATTAAGATCAATAGATTCTCAAAAATGAATTGTTATGATCAAGAAAATCCGAAAATGAAATTTAACACTTTCATGTATTCGGACAAGGTTTTGCTATAGATTTTCAAGTTCAATCATGAAGATAAAACATGCTCATGATCATGAAAATTTTTGTATCCAAAACACATAATTTCCAACATGTTATTAAGGCATGTAATAGTGTAAAATCATCATGGCAATTAAGTGATTTGATCATTGAATCAAGAAAGTCCCAAAAATAATCTTAACAAGTTCATACATTCGGGCATGTTTTTGCCATAGTTTTTCAAATATACTCATGAAAATAACAAGTTCTTGCATTCGGGCATATTTTTGTCATAGTTTGCCATAGTTTATCATCATGTATAGCTTAAAATCTCATGCATAAAATTATCAATCAAAATATTTAATATTACATCATTATGCATTTCTTCAAATAAAACATGATTTCATTAAAAATCGAGAAATAACAATAGAAATCAACATGATAAGCATTATTACTTCTTAACCATGATTTCATATTTTCAATCAAAATCATTTTTTTGTTTATCATAAAATATGTAATATTATCATTTTCGAAATTACTAACATGATCATAATTTTTGTATTTTTATTTTTAAACATGTAATTTTTAAGAAAATTAATTCTAAACTAAAAAAGAAAATACATCATGAAAGCATAAGTAATTTCAAAATAAATTAGGGGGATTTCGATTACCTCATCATTGAAAGCGGTTAAGGCGTAGTTTGCCACCTCGCCTTTCTTGATTTTTTTCCTCATTTTCGGAGGAGCTCGATTCATCCCACTTTATGTTCTTCTTCTTTGGCCTCTTCCTTCGTTCGAGTTCATTGTTTATTTTAGATTTTTGTTTAATAAACTTATTAAGATTTAGTGTTCGAAGTTCAAGTTCATCATTGTCATCCTTCCTATTCTTTGGAATGTTGTTTTGTTCATCATATTCATCATGTGCATTGTGCACCATTTTATATGTCATCAACAAACTAATTAGTTCTTCAAGTGGTAAGTTATTTAGGTTTTTAGCTTCTTGTATTGTAGTTACTTTTGAATCCCACTTCTTAGAAAGAGAACGCAAAATCTTGTTTACGAGTTCAAAATCCGAAAAACCTTTGCCAAGAGCTCTTAAACCATTGACGATATCCGTAAAATGAGTGTACATGTCACCAATGGTTTCGCTTGGCTTCATTTGAAAAAGCTCGAAATCATGCATCAAAAAGTTGATTTTTGAATCTTTAACTCTAGAAGTGCCTTCGTGTGTGATTTCAAGAGTGTGCTATATGCCAAAAGCTGTTTCGCACAAAGAAACCCGATTGAACTCATTTTTGTCCAAAGCACAAAATAAGGCATTCATAGCCTTTGCGTTTAAAGAAAAATACTTCTTCTCCAAATCCGACCATTCATTCATCGGTTTATAGGGAAGTTGAAAACCGTTTTCAACAATATTCTATAAATCCAAATTCATAGAAATCAAGAAAACTCTCATTCGAGTTTTCCAATAAGTGTAGTCCAATCCGTTAAACAACGGTGGACGAACAACCGAAAAACCCTCTTTAAATCTATGAAGAGACATTTCTTTCGGGTGTAAATCTGAAATGAGGAATACCGGGCTCTGATACCAATTGTTAGGATCAAGAGCACAAAGAGGGGGGTGAATTAGTGCAGCGGAAAACTTTCGACGATTAAAACTGCGTTCGTACGATAAGAGCGATTTCAGTAGAAAAGCCGATTCGTAAATCACTTTAACTTGTGATCAAGAAAAATACAGTTAAAGCAAATCTATAAAGGCAGTTTGCAGTTATGATGGAAATCAGAATGTAAGCGCAAACTGAAATATGATGTTCGTACGATAAAACTGATTTACGTCTAAACACCAATTCGGAAAATACTGAACTTTGAAACACAATCGTAATAGCGCAGAAGGCAGTAAGCTATTGAGGAGGTTTGCAATAAAGATAATATGCTCAAAGTAAATGCAAACCAGAGAGCACCGTGATTTTAGAGTGGTTCGGACAATCTTGACTTACATCTACTTCTGGCTTCCTCCACTGACGAGGTCACCGACGTCCACTAGAGGCCTTCCTTCAATAGGCGAAGGCCAACCACCCTTTTACAGTTTCACTCCTTTTGACGAGCTTAGGAGACAACCCTTATAGAATTTTCTCTCCTCTCTTGAAAGATCAGAACTTGGAAGAAAAGAGGGAGAAGAACTTTTGGCCTTTACAACACTTTTGAGCTCTAAAAATCACATAATAAGATAGGATTTCGGTGTTTTTTGTTGCCCTTTCATTGCTGAAAGGGTGGGGTATTTATAGGCTCCAACCCAGTTTGAATTCCGTGCTAAAAACTGTCAATTCCCTTAATTTCGGGGTCTGGCGGTTGCACCGCCTGGCAGAACTGGAAGACTGAGCCTATGGGCGGTGCCACCTCCTGTTAGGGGCGGTTGCACCTCCTGCCAGAGCTCAGAGACTGAGCTCAGGCGATGCCACCGCTTGACTGGGGCGGTTGCACCTCTGTCAGAGGTGGTTGCATCGCCCTGCCAGAGCTCATAGACTGAGCCCTGGGCGATGCCATCGCTGACCCAGGCGGTGCCACCTTTGGCCAAGTAATTTAGGTCCGAATGGGCTGATCCATTCGGCCCAATTTGGGTCTATCAAGGGCCCAATTGTCCCAAGATTAAGTTAATGGGATCACCTCCCATTTCTAACTTAATCATCATGGTAACTACGAATTTCTTAAGACATTTACTGCAACTTGCTCCGGTGCGTCAATCGCTTCTTTCGGCGAGCTTCCGGTGAACTTCCATCGATCATCCGATGAACCCTCGGTGATGCTCCTGCAGACTTCCGGCAAACTCCTGGACTTGCGACGATCCACTTGGCGAGTTCCGACGAGCTTCTTTTGGCAAGCTCCTGGACTTCTCGGATTTGTTCCCGCAGAACCTCCGATGACCGTCTGGACTTCCGTCAAACTCTTAAACTCCCACCGTGATCAAAGTCTTGACTCTGGCGCAACTCCTGCTATATGTCTTACTCCCATTGTAGTTAATCCTGCATATGTAAAACAAAACTTCGATCAAGACAATTAATCCTAAGCAATTAACCAAGTTGTCCGGCATTGCATTGGTCCCTCGACGCTTCGTTCGATTCTTCGGCGCATCGTCCTCTCCTACAGCCTATTGCCCAATTGGCCAGTTGACTCCACAACTCCGATATCCTTGGCACAATACCCGCTCTTCTTGGCCCAATGCCCGAGTCCACGGCCCGAAGCCTTCTATCGATACATCGACCGATCCACCGGCCCGACGTCCAATCTTCTGACATGTTCCTCCGGTACAACATAATTTTTCCTACTTTAATTCTCTCATCTTGATCGAAGCATCCTACGTCACTTAAAACACATATTAAATCATAAACATATATCGAGTGGTTTCATCATCAAAATATGAGATTCAATAGAATTTGTGGCATGCTTTAAGGTCACAAATCAAGCTTTATGGCTGTGAAATTTCATCTCAGGACTTGATGTGGTCGACTCAATTGCCAGGCCACTTAAGATATTTTGTGATAAAACCGTAACAGTTTTCTTCTTTAAAAATGACAAGTACTCTAGTGGTTCCAAGCACATTGAGATAAAATACTTGGTGGTTAGAGAAAGAGTCCAGAAACAGCAAGTGTCAATTGATAACCTAAGCACCACTATGATGATTGCTGATCCATTGACAAAAGTCTTACAGTGTAAAATATTTAAAGAACATGTTCTTAGAATGAGACTTGTGAGTAAGTCATAAAAGATATGGTGATACATGTTTATGTGGATGCTATTGACATTCTTCTTGTTTAATTAAAGTTATTTCTTTCTGCTATCCTGGTTACATTTATGTTTATGCATATTATGGTTGAATGTAATAACAGGATTGTGTTGACAAAACAAATTATAGGGGTCATTATGAACTATATTAGGAAAGACTAATAATGTTGTGGTACATAGAAAGGAGTATGACATTAATGAAATACAACCGCTATGATTCGCATTGATGGTTGGACTTAATATAGTATTATTGTGTTTATTGGACTTATTGGCTTGTTTTAAAATTTATGGCCATGTATAAAGTACTTTTTAAAAATTATTTGGAATCTAATTAGGAAAATTTATTTTCAAACAAATTTTATTTTGTTTATTTTAATTTTGAATATCTCTTTTATATCTTATCAATTAATAGGCCAAATGAGAGAATGTTAGATTTTATGGCCCTTTATAATTAGATAAGATATATAATATAACTAATTGGATTCTGTTGAAATGTTTTAGTCAATAGAATAGAAGTCAACTGATTCCTTAGGAGACATCTTATTCTAGACCTTTTGCTCTCACCTATAAATAGATAAGATCTCTAAGGACTGAACGTGTGCACGTCTCACAATGAACATAGTTGAGGGATTACAGTTTTCCCCTCAACTCTCTCCCTAAACCATCAATCTAGGTGGTTCTGTGAAAGGATAGGAAGAGAGGAGAAAGGATCTAGTTCCTCTTTGCAAATGACAACGATCTTGGATTAAAGATGGTGCCTTACAAATCAAACAGAGATCTCTGAACAGATAGTATTAAAAGGTACGCATCGTTGAACCAGATCTATAAATTTGATTTCAATCTTGACATAAAAGATTATTTCTGTATTTAATACAACATATTACAGATTTTTATACTTATAGTACAAACTAGTAAGATAGCAAGTTTTACATCAAGTAAGCTAACAAATTTTGCACCATGCAAGCTAGCAAATTTTACATCATTTTAGAAGATGCAAGCTAGTTCTTTCTCCCCATTTGTCATAGGCAAAAAGGAGAATCATTCAACAATGCATGTGTTTGAAAGCATATCAAGTAAGTTTTACACCAATTTATCCAAGCTAGCAAAACTATCTCCCTTAATGTGCAAAACTTTTCCCAATATATCATTTTTCAAATCATCACATGAAATATATCAAGAAAAATTAACTTCGTGATGAGGTATACAATTCATGAAGACAAATTACGACTATCAAAAGATAAATTATAATTCTTTTTGGATGACTTAAATAGAGAAAAGAAGAATCCTAGTAAATTATCTTAATTCATAAAAAAAATCTCATGTTATAATTATAAAAATTCAAAGAAAAATAATGATTCATTTGATAAAAAGATTGTCAATTCATGCATTTGACTAAATATTTTTTAAACCATCATCACTTCAACTCATCATGCACAATATCAAAATGTAAAATCATCATGATACAAACAATTATTTTTAAAATATTCATCATTATTTTCAACTCATTCAATTTTTCAAATTAACAAAATTATTTCCAAGAGATTCAAAATGAAATAAAGAGATTTATCAATCTCTCTCAATGCAAGTGATTTCCTTTCTTCCCTTTGTCATTGCAAATAAGAAAGAAGAAGTTTTAATGGTGCAATTTATTTCTTTCTTACATCAATGCTCTAAGCATCACATAAATACAAAGGTAATCATATGAAAATCATGACATGAAAGATCAATTCATAAATAGAAGGAAGAAGGATTCAAAAGAATTAATTAAGTCATTAATCCAAAAATCCATGAATCAACGCTTTTCTTTTACAAATAGAAAGATAATCTTGATTTAAAAAGAAAATTGAAGTTATGAAGAACCGAGAAATTCGAAAAAGGAACTCATACATTTGGAAGATTTAGCATGCCTAATTCTCTTCAAATGAAACCAAACTATTCCTTATTCAATTTTAAATCGTCAAATTATCAAAATCACTTTTTAAGAGATTCATTAAAAATAATATAAATAGATTCATTAATCACTTGTTAAAAATTTGATAAAGTAGATAAAAAAATTTCAAGAAAAATATTTTCCACCATTTAGTTGTTTCAATTTAAGTGATTGATTTCATGCATGTATACTCAAGATTTTCATATGAAAACCATCCATCTTATATATAACCGAAAAAATAACTTTCATTGCAACAAAGATCAATAAGTCATGAATCATAAAAATCATCATGCATAACTTCAAAATTGCATGCATAGTATAAAATCATCAAGCATTGTATCAAAATTTTAATATTTTCATTACATCTTACATCATTATGTCATTAAAACATCAAGCATGATTTCATTAAGCATTTTCAATCAAAGTAAGAAATCATCAATTTCGATACACATTAATTTTTTTTTAACAAAAACATATATATAATTAATTATTAAATTTAAATCTAACATTTTGTTGTATTTTCATAAAGCATGTAATTGTCATTATCATTTTCAAAATTAGATAAAAAAGAAATGCATGATCCCCTAAATTGCATGATTACACCAATAACTAACTTAATTAGCCCCCTAAACTATTTCGATCTTAGACATATGATTATAAAACATGAATCCTTTGTCCGACATTGCATTGGTTCATCCGACACTCATTCGATCCTTCAGCACATCATCCTCTTTTGTAGCCTTTTGCCCAATCGGCATGTTGACCTCTGCAACTCCGATCTCCTTAGTACAATGTCTGCTCCTTCGGCCCGATATCCGAATTCACAACACGAGTCTTCTACCGACACATCGACCAATCCTTCGGCCCGACGTCCAATCTTCTGACATGTTCACTCCGGCCAAATATGATTCTTCGTGCTTTAATCAATTTGCCTCTCCTTGATCAAAGCTAATCCCGTGTCACTCAAAAACGCATATTAGATCACAAACTCATAAATTGATTTCATCATCAATTGATTTCATTATCAAAATATGAGATTCAACAATCCGTGGAGGGTGTATTAAATGTGTTAGATTCTTGTATCTATGAAGACGCAACGAATGCTTTAAATGCTTATATCCATGAATGATACATTAAGCATTTGGGATGCTATACCCGTGAAGAACATATCAAATGCTTTAAATAATTATGTTAACGAATGGTACATCGAGTGCTTGGGATGCTTATATTTGTGAAGAACGTATCAGATGCTTTAGATGTTTATGTGTATGTGGGGACATCTCGAGCATTTAGAATACTTATATCCATGAAGGAAGTATTGAACATATAGATGCTTATGTCCAGTAAAACACAACTAATGTTTTATATGCTTATGTCCATGAAGGACACATTAAACACTTGAGATACTTATACCCATATCAAATGCTTTAGATGATTATGTTAATAAATGATGCATCGAGTGATTGTGTTGCTTATGTTTGTGAGAGACGTATGAGATGTATTATATGTTTATGTTTATGAAGGGATTGTCTCGAGCATTTAGAATACTTGTATCCATGAAGGAAGTATTGGACACATTAGATGCTTATGTCTAATAAGGACACTTTATGATGGTTGATATTATCATTTTTATCATTAATAATATAATTTATTTTTAATTAATTTTAATATTTTAATTTTTTACTATATATAATTTTTAAAATATTTAATATTTTGAATTAAATATATGGTTTGACCAATTGATCCACTAGTTCAACCAATGACCCAAGGCTCGATTGGATTGCTCCTCGATTAAGTTATGATAACTACGAGAGAGGTCTTTGAAACTAAAACAAAAAATTCAGAGATCGTTAGAAACTTTATGTGGTTCAACGTTCATTACCTCCGTCTAGAAATAAAATTAATTTTTTTTATTGTACGAGAAAAGCTGAATAGAATGAATATTTCTCTTGAACAAACCCGGACTCAAGTTAGAAACCTATATGTGGATCCACTAAGAAAACCCTAAAAATACCAAAAGTGTTTACCCTAAACCTCTCCCTATCATTAAACATGTAGTCCAACTAATTAATCCATTGGTTCAACTAGGGACCCAAGGCTTGACCAGATTGCTCTTTGATTTAGTTATGATAATTATGAGAGAGAAGATTTTAAAATAAAAAAATTCAAAGATAACATACCAAAAAATCAATAGAAAACTTATGTGATTCAATAGTGATTGTCTGTCTGTATCCAAGGAGAAAACCTAATTTTTTACTATACGAGAAATTTTTTTTACTATGTGATTCAATAGTGTTCAATACTCTTTTATCTAAACATGAAACTATTTTCTTTAACTCACTCTATATCCATTAAAGAAAACCTCCGAGTGTTCCTATTAAGCCTCTCACGCTCATCAAAATATTGAGATAATGCTGAGTATTATTGAGTACTTATAACAATAAATTCTAATTCACAAAAAAACTTAGTTTTCTATCTGAATTAAGAATCCTAATATATCAAATAGTTTAAATCTAACTAAGACTTTTTCAAATAGTATGAATGTAATTACACATCCAAAAATACTTGAAACAAAAATCTCGATGGTTAAAAGCTTAGTTTTCTATCTTGTATTTGTTTGGTCTCATTGAATCATTATGCACGATTAGTGAACTTTAAAAGAGTTTCATGCACATGATGATAGTTTAAGTAAATCTTCTATTTGTTCGATTCGATGAGTTGAATACAATTTTAGGTGCTTTGGTAATCAGCTTCTCGAAGGCGAAAGAGTTCTTGGAATTTTGGCTAGCTGCTCTCGTAGACAGACAGCTTCTTCAAAACTCGAAAGTAGTTGTTATTGTTGTAGTAGTTGTTGTTGTTGTTGTTGTTGTTGTTGTTGTTGTTGTTGTTGTTGTTGTTGTTGTTGTTGTTGTTGTTGTTGTTGTTGTTGTTGTTGTTGTTGTTGTTGTTGTTGTTGTTGTTGTTGTTGTTGTTGTTGTTGTTGTTGTTGTTGTTGTTGTTGTTGTTGTTGTTGTTGTTGTTGTTGTTGTTGTTGTTGTTGTTGTTGTTGTTGTTGTTGTTGTTGTTGTTGTTGTTGTTGTTGTTGTTGTTATTATTATTATCATCATTATTATCATTATTATTATTATTATCATTATTATTATTATTATCATTATTATTATTATTATTATTATTATTATTAGTATTATTATTATTATTATTATTATTATTATCATTATTATTATTATTATCATCATCATTATTATCATTATTATTATTATTATCATTATTATTATTATTATCATTATTATTATTATTATTATTATTATTATTATTATCATTATTATTATTATTATTATCATCATCATTATTATCATTATTATTATTATTATTATTATTATTATTATTATTATCATTATTATTATTATTATTATTATTATTAGTATTATTATTATTATTATTATTATTATCATTATTATTATTATTATTATCATCATCATTATTATCATTATTATTATTATTATCATTATTATTATTATTATTATTATTATTATTATTATAAAAAAAAAGAATCAAAATTAGTAAAACTCGAAAGTTATTATTATTTTTTTATAAAACAAAAAAGGGATCAAAATGAGTAAAACTTGAAAGTTATTTAGGTACGTGAGTTTGTGTACAAAGTGGCTAATTATGTTGTAATCATCGAATGGGCTCCCATTATGTTGGCATAATCGGGCAGGGCATGTAAACCCGGTCCGTGATATGGCCGGCTCAAGTGATCCAAACTAGGAGACCCAGTTCGTAACGGGCCAAAGTTTCCAGCTTGAAGAACTCGTCCGCCTCTTGGAGCCGAGGGCTAGTGTCCCACCTCCGTCGGCTGTGATAGATAGATAGATAGAGAGAGAGAGAGAGAGAGAGAGGGAGAACCAACAAGTTGACCGAAGTGACCGCGAGAAGCGCAGCTGCGGACGATTCCTCATGGCGGCGGAAGCTCCGTCGGGCCTCCGCATCCTTCTCCACCAGAACGTCAAGGAGCGCGGTCCCGTGCCCTTCTCCAGCCACGCCGATCGGGACCGAGTCATTGTAAGCGAGCTCGAACTCTTTCCTTGCCCTCCGTCTCTCGACTCTCGTGGTTTCTTTTTGCTGTAGCGATGCCTTTGTATCGATGATTTACGGGAGATACTTAGGGCTCGGTGAAGACGATCGTTAAGTTTTTGGGAAATGAATTTTGGTTACACGTCGAAGCGGTCAGTGAATCAGGTTTATTTTTTTATTTTTTTCTTGAACGAATCAAGGTAGGTGCTTGCAGATGAATAGAATCAAGATACAGTGGAGGGAGGGTTGATGGGATTCCTGCAGGAAAGAAAGTTCTGCCATTGGATGTTATTTGATTTTAGACAGAATAAAAGAAACTGTCACAGAAACGTATACAACTTTTCCAGATCGTATAGGTTCTTGACAAAGAAAAAGGTGGCTGGTTGATGGCCGTTCGGGGGAGTCTGTTGTAAGTTTTTAATTGGGTAAAATTAGATTGTGGTATTCTAAGTTTGTTTCCCGGGACTTTTACTGTTACTCGAGGATGGTGGGTGTTTGAAGGAACTCTATTACTTCACTTGGAGAAGTCATCTCGGTTGTTTACCCTCCCTTGTGGGGCAACAAATTGACAAAGTCGATCACTTTAAGAGGCTCTCTAGGTTGAGCACTTAGTTTGAGCAGCATGCTTGTGACGGTCTTAACCTAAATTACAATCAAGAACTGTGGGGTATTTGCTGAAAGTTTTTGTGAAAATGCATATTGAAATAATGATGAGCTTTTGAAACCTAAGTATATGGTGCGATGGATACTAAGGGATGTACAGGAATTTACAATTGACTCAATTGAGATAAAAGGATGATTGCTCCAAACAAAGCGAGGAGGTAACTTTTGTATTAACTAGATGGAATATGTGCCATTTTAAGTGGGCTTTTATCAATCACATGGCAGCAAAGGAGGTATTCTCCCAAAACTGGAAGAAATTACTCTAAATAATTTTTTTGAATCTCATATTTGGAGGAGAGTGCAACGATTCTGCAATGAGTTGGAGGCAAGGTCCGTCGTACCGTACCGGCGTTTCGACCCAGGCTCGGTACCGGTACGGTATGGTATATCGCTCGGTACACTCAGGTGTACCGAGCGGTACATTCAGGATACCGAGTACTGTAGCACTGCTATAGTGCTACAGTATACTGCTACAGTGCTACAGTCACTGCTACAGTGCTCGGTACGGTACAGGGCGGTCCGCGTACCGCTGGCCTGTCGGACCGGTATGTACCGCCCGTATCGGGCGGTACGGTCCGGTACGATAGACCTTGGTTGGAGGCATGGTAAATTCTCACTTTAATAGTGTCAAAAAGTTGATAAAATTTTCTGAGCTTGTCAGTTTTAATTTTTCATTTTTTTTTCCAATGCACCACTACTAAAACTATCAAATACTTACTTTAGTAGACCCTACAAGTGGTAATTCTGATTCAGTTCCGTTATGAAAATAGCTATACATTGTGATTGGTTTAAATTTTTGATGGCATTCTTTTTGTCAAGTATCATTACTCATATTGTTGTAGTTATCATATTTCTGCTCGTTGTTGTTGTAGTATAATTTTCCTATATTGTTTTTCTAAGTATTAATTGCTGCCTTTTCTATAGAAGAATAGTGCATTTTGTGCGAATGTGTTTATGGTTAAAGTCACATATTTGTTCTAACAGGAAGTATTTAGAAAATTATTGCTGAAAGGTGACCTTCCTGAAAATTTTGCTCTTCAAGCAGTCCAAGAAGCTATAAAACCTCAGGTAGATAAAATTAAATTGTAGCACTTTTATTTGTGATGGAAGATGCAATACTTATGCTTATTTTGTTACTCTGTATTTATTTATTTGCCAATAAGCCAGGAATGTGACAGAATTTTTGCCATTAAACTGCATTTGTAGTTACTAAGTACCATTAAATATACAAAGTAAATGTGTGTATAAAAATTTAACAATAATGGTCCATTCAGTAACTTATATTGCATAGCCAATATTCAGTCAGCCTTATTTTTACCTCTATTTGAGATAGCTTCCTGATATGACTAGCAAATATTTCTATAAATGTCTGTTACTTTTATTTGTGATGGTAGATGCAGTACTTTTTACTTTTTTTTTTTCTGTTGCTTTGTATTTCTTTATTTGCCAATAAGATAGGCATTTGAAAGAATTTTGTCATTGAAGTACATTTCTAATTGCTAACTAGAAAATGCTTGATAATGTGCAATGACACCTCAAGGGCCAGTATACGTTATGTGATCCTATACTGTAAGAGGTGGAGATTGATAAAACAACCCCCCATTTCGTTGCTGTCTTCACAAAGCTTGCTTTTTGCTTAACCAAAAAAAAAAGACAAAATTGTAGTCTGTTTCTTGATTTCGGAAACGTAAAAAGTGAAATTGATGTTGAACTAGGCCTGATCGCTAAAAATTTAAATGCTTAATTGAAAATTACAAACTGTTAAACACATGCCATTCTCTGAGTGATAAGTATTTGAAACTGTGATATCGATATGCCCATCATATGTTTGTGTAAATATGCTGGTTTGTGTCATGTCTTAACAAATGGTTGGCTGAATATGGTAACATTTTTTATATGCGACAAGGATGTGTAGCACTTGCTATTCCCATGTATGATCTAGAGATTCTGTTATTTTGGCAATATTATCAATTGTGT
This sequence comes from Musa schizocarpa, assembly GCA_900464855.2. Taxonomy (NCBI): domain Eukaryota; kingdom Viridiplantae; phylum Streptophyta; class Magnoliopsida; order Zingiberales; family Musaceae; genus Musa; species Musa schizocarpa. Next base: position 6,705,998 of record LS990916.1, read on the forward strand.
GTCTAGATTAGGGGTCTATATAATCTAGCTATGTTTACGTGGAGTTACAAAGAAGAAACTGATGCTAACCCATGGTCGACAAGAAAACATGTCGAGGATTTGAGAATCATGTGTGTTTCTTTTTTGTTCTGATTGAAAGTGCTTGAGGGATTTTTAGTGACAATCACCCTGATATCTCCACTCTGATGTCTCTATATTCACTTGGGCTAACTTGAAACCCCGACTTGCAATTTAACCATTAAACGCTTACTGGCAAATTATGTGCGATAGACCAGTTTCATGCTTTGACTTTGACCTATGAAGAGGCAAATTGTGGTGTCTACAAGGGGTGGATTTATAATCATCTCTATGACAACCAAGAATAGAGTGGACCTAGGATTTAGATTTTGACTGTTTATCTCCCTTCGATAATTGAATGCACCACATGCTGAGGATTTCAGAATTATGTGCTAGAGTCATGGTAACAAGATCAATCTCTATGTATGGACATGGACAGTATTGGATGCTGCTTATGTGTTAGGGAATTGGGGTCTCAAATTTCTTGTGTTAGTGTAGTCCATGTAAGGAAGGATTTGAGTGAGTCTAGAAGGGGAGATTTAGATCCTACTTTATTGTTGCCAAAGAGTGAACTAGGATGAAAATTTAATCTTAGCTAGGTTTTGCAGGATTTCATCTTTGACAGTGACCAGTGTAGGATGTGTCACTAGCTGTAGCATGCTCACTCCCTTTGTCGTAGTGTTTTAAAAAACGTCAGGTGCTAAGGTCTCAAAACGCCCAAGGCGTTAGGCGCTTGCCCAAGCGAAACGAGACGCTTCAAAATATTAAAATAAAAAATATATATTATAATTAATAAATATGATCATAAAAATAAAATTGCCACAACAAATTCAAATCACATAGTTGACTTGAAATATATATTATGGGATGTAATTCTTTGACCGCTATGCCTAAGTTGACTCATAATTTAAGCTCAATCCCATTTGATAAGGTGACTTCTGACCCAAATCTAGAAACGAACGAGTCATTTGGCATCTTGATGCAATGAAATTAGAGCAAGAGTGCTATTTATTGCGATTTAATACTTAGTGTGCTACTTATTGCTACTTAGTGCACTACTTATTGCTTTTCACAACGCACTAATTACCACTATTGCTACTTAGTGTGCTAAGTCTTCTAGCTAGTCTTCTACCCTCCCATCCGCCGCCTTCAAAATCTTATCTTTTCTTCCAACGAGATCACTTCTGCCCTCCCATCCCACCTTCAAAACCCTAGCTCTTTGCCTTCTAATGAGATCACATTTTTTGCCCTCCCACTGAATTCTCCGCCGCCAAGCACTGATTGATTTTGTTATATTCGCCTTCAGGTTAGTGCCCTCCTTTTGTCCTGGACCCCTTTCTCTTCCAATCTCATCCTCTCTCTTCCAATTTCTTGTGCTACGCCACTTTCACTTGGGCGCTCACCCGAGGCGCTCGACGATTGGGCTCAAGCAAGCACCCAGGTTGTCACAGACTTAGTTGGTTTTGCCTAAGTCGTACGACACATTTATGTGTCCGTCCGCAAATGGTCAGTCTTCCCAAAACCTCTTATGGTCCCTTAAGGACCTGCAAAAGAGAAGATGGATTAGAGGAAGCGTTTAACTTGGGATCCCACAAGTAACCATTTCAAGAAACACTTGATAGACAATGCAAATTCCAAACATAGACTTCGTAAGTTTTGAACGGTCGCGCGACAAAGGATTCAAGGTGGTTTGTCGCGGCCAAAAGCCCTACAAGTGGCCACATGACACTACTGCGAAACACCTTGGACCTTTTGTTGTGTGACTGTTCAAAGCTTGTGAAGTCTATGTTTGTAATTTCCATTGTCTATCAAGTGTTTGTAGAGATGGTTGCTTGTGGGATCCCGAGTAAAACGTCTAACCTGTCTTTTCTTTTGCAGTTCCTTAAGGGACCATAAGAGGTTTCGGAGAGATTGACCCTTTGCGGTTGGACACGCAAGGGTATCACATGACTTAGGCAAAACCAGCTAAGTCCGTGACAAGGCGACGCTTCAATGAATCGCATCGCTTGGAGGTCGTGCAAGGCACTTAAGCCTTGCGCCACCTCACTAGAGCACCTAGGCGAGCGCCTTTTGAAAACACTACTTTGTGGATGGGAAACTGTGGGTCAAGTGCAGGAGCCTGACATGTACATGTACACATTATATTCAACCTTTTGGCTTATGTAGACTTTCTACAATTTTCAGTTGTTGTATGTGGCAAAACATGTAAATTAGATCTGTCCTAGAGGATGCTATGAATTAATCTTAACATATCCCTTAACATCACTTTATATACATGTGAGCCTAGATCTTCTGTATTTTGTTCTGTACATGAGAGCTTATAAATCAAAATACCTTATATTGTAGATAAAATTAATGGTCTTGAAGTCAAATAAACCAAATTATTTCATAACCCAAAAGGAAACCCCAAGTTTTTTGTGTTTAACAAAAGAGAATTAGAAAAAAAATTAAGGAGCTACAAGGATGTCTAGTTGCTCTGTGTAGTATTGCCATGGCATTTGAGGAGAACTACTTATATGGTTAAGTAACGGCCCATGCCCAAGAGTTACCTGCACTATTCTATCATAGGGCATATATTGACACATTAATCTCAGATTCTCAGGTCGCTAAGATGGAATTTAATGTCTGCCTATTCATGCCAAACTTGGACTAGCATGCTAAGATGTCTTTATTTCTGTTATTTCTTATTTTCTTATTAGCTTGCAGAATTTGCTGCATGTTATTATGTTATATCTTATTAAGCCACGAGTAAGTAGTCATTTATTTGTAATTTCAACTCACAACAGAAACAAACTGTGCTGGTCCAAGATGAGAACCAATCCCTGGAAAATGCACTTCGGACATTACTTCAGGAATTAGTGGTGAGCTGATTTTTTGTTTACTTGTTTCAATTGATTGAATTTAACTTAAATTCATTTGAAATAATAACTGTCATAATTCTAGTTGAATGTAAAACAATTAGGCTAAAGGATGCATTTAGCTGATTGTTCAAGTTCTACACTTTTCATTTAAGGAAAAAAAAAGAGATTTTTTGACTTTGTTCGAGTACCTCATGTATCAATTCCTGATCCATTTAATTCATAATTCCTGGCCAAGGAACCGCTTAGGTGAGGGAAACTAATGGCTGACCAAGTTCTAACAGGCATATATTGCCATCTGGGCACATCAACTTGTGCAAAGCAGGTAAGTAGCATGCCTATAAGGTTTTAAATTAGAAACCTTCCTATTTGTAAATCATTGTATATGAGTTCATGTTGGGTGGCATATTACCCTGCTCCAGTACACATACTATGCAGATGCTAGACTGGCATTGGGGCAAGCTTGGGCTAGTAGAACTTTGTTTCACAACTGAAAATTAATGAAAATACCTAAATATGTGCTTGGGTGCATGGAAAAGTTCATGAAGAAAATGTCTTCTTTCAGAAAGATTCTTTAAGATGCTTGTTTGGTTGGAAAACTATTTTCCAAATTTTTAGGAAAAAAAGAAAACTTCTCCTGAATTTTATTCCCCTTCTATTCAAGGTATCTTTTTCGATAAGTGACTTTTTCTTGCATTTCAGACATCAAAAGGGGTAAAGAAAAGAAGTTCTCTTTCTTTTTTTTTTTCATACAATCCAAACCACTTTCATTGAATAGGAGTCTTGGGGGAAAACTCTTCTCCGTTGTTTTTCATTTTGAGTTTGTGACCAAAGGGACCTTTTTGAAATATATTTATTTTTGGTATATTCAGGCGGGTATTGAGTTTAAGTTAGAATGTGCCACCTGTACTTTATGTTAGTGTGTATTATATGGGGAAGAAGTGAGATTGCGCTCTCTGTGGATTGCCAAATAGATTAGACTGATGGAAAAACTGTTGTAAGTTCTGCTGTTATGGTACGTGGATTTGTCTTGGGATTCATATTAGTTGATGACATCATTCTATATCTTCATCTCCAGTCATCTGCAGTTCAATCAGGTGAAAGGATGATGCAATATGGCCAAACGATTGATGAAGGAGAAAGTATCCATGGACAAATACCACGCTTTCTTGGTTGGTAGACAACTGCAGTAAACATTCTTTGCTTTGCAAAATGATGCTGCACCAAGTTTGGTACTTTGTATATATGTGTATGTTGGATACACATGCAAATTTTCTATAATATGATGAGACCTATCCTTTCTTTCCTCTGCTTGTAGATATTGTTCTTCATCTCTGTGAAAGAGGACATGTTGAAGGCGGCATGATATTCCAGCTGTTAGAAGATTTGACTGAGATGTCAACCATCAAGGATTGCAAAGAAATTTTTGGATACATTGAGAGCAAGCAAGATATCTTGGGTAAGGTGAGTAATTTGGATGTTTAAGCTATAGTTTTTGTTTAAAAGTCAGTTTTTGCTGATTACATATCTGACTGGAATCCTTGATTTGTCACTCTATTGTTTAAGTAGCTTGTTTAATTTGTTGCAGCAAGAGCTTTTTGGTAGAGGGAAGCTTGTGATGCTCAGAACGTGCAATCAACTCCTTCGAAGACTGTCAAAGGTTTTAGACATAAAACATCTTTCTCTTATTATGTTGTATTTATATGCACATAGATCCCATCTTGATGTAGGACAGTTGTGTGGAGGGCAAAGAACATATATTTTTTCTAGTACTTGTAATTGTAGAAAAAAGAAAAAATATTTTGAATAATAGAAAAAGTAAAAAAGATAAATATTGGACTCGAGGTTCACAATTTTATGTACCAGTACTATAGCAATTAGTTCGGACTGGTAGCATACCAGTTCGTACCTGTGTACCGAGTTTTGATACATTGGTGGTTAAAAAAATAAAAAAATACTGAAAAATAAAATACTTGGTATAAAACCTGTACCACCCTGTACCAGGCTGTACCAGCCTTGTACCTGGTATATTGGGCAGTATGGAGCCTATACAATCTGGTACAGGCCCAGTACCATGCATATCAACCGGTTTACCCTGGTCATCTGTGGGACCAGTAAATATTATCCATAATGAACGGTAGCATGTGTTATTAAAAACCTTGACTAGAACCACTATTGTTCAAGGATTAACATCAAGGGTCGAAAGCCTCACATCAGTGCACATTTCATATGTTGACGATGGAATAATATTATTATAATAAATGTGACCTGACATCAGTCACAAATAATGTGGGAAAAAGAATATATTTAATCCTCCATTCATAAATTGATATCCTGGTTACAATCCCTTTCTCCTTTTTTTAAACCGTGAACAAACGAAAAGAAAGGATAACTTAATGTTTCCTTCTCTAAGGAAGTATAATTTCATATTTGGTTTGACAAATAATGTTCCTTGTTGATAAAATACTTGCTTGTTGGACTTCTTTTCGTTGTAGATACTTTGGTCAACAAGAAACTTCCTTGTGGTGATGAAAAAAATAGATCCAATAACATGTCTTGGCACATCATTGTGTGAGTGCCATAATAGTAATGGCATTGTTTGACATGGTACAATTCATGTCATGCCACGCCACAACTGATGCAAGCAAGCCATGTGATAACTTAAACTTTGATAAGTAGTCATTAGGTTCAGGACTTCTTGGAATGTTTATGATAAGTCAGTGCATTCTTTGTTATAATCTAATGTTACTGCACCATTATCTCATTGATGTACTAATAATTAGAGTTTCCAGGCAAACGATGTTGTATTCTGTGGACGTATTCTTATGTTTCTTGCCCATTTTTTCCCACTATCAGAGCGCTCAGGTACCTTCACCAATACCAACCACAGTTAATTTACTTTTTTTTGTTTGTGACATGGTTTCTTTTGGAACAATATTTTACAGCTGTAAATATTAAGGGAGTTTTCAACACATCAAATGAAACTAAGTATGAGAAAGATGCTCCTGATGGTATGCACAGAGAAACATAGTGTTGGCTGTTTCTTTTGTTTTTTTTTTCCTTTTCACTTAAACATGTTTGTATGTCATTTAATTGACTCATTATCGGTATAATTTTCATATTAATGTTACAGGAATTACTGTTGATTTCAACTTCTACAAAACCTTTTGGAGTTTACAGGTTAGGTTTTTGATTTTCCCTCTTCAGGGCATAGCTTCACCTCTCCATGAGTTTAGCATCTTGTGCCTTTTATTGCTTAAACCTGCTGAACATTGTGATACTAGTACTGACATCTGAACCAGATAATCCAAAAGTACTTACGTAGACTAATCTATCAAGTAAAAGCTAAGCATGGTGAAATATGGAACATCATGTATATTAAGAAATCGATAGAGGTACTTTTGTAGTCTATCGAAACCTTGTGAATGTTTGTGCTAAAACTATTCTCGAGTTGATGGATAATCAAGATTTTATTTTAGCTGCTTCTAGTGATAGGTTACTAAAGCTTGGTGGAAATTTCTATGCAGATCTGATCAAATATAATAAAGGACTCATTGACAGCCTTTTTAAATGTCTTGATTCAATTTTTGATGAACACTGTAGCATAAACCTTTTTATTCTGCTTGAACTCTTTGAAGTGAATAAAGTTGTCAAGCAGTTGGTTTCCACTAATAATATGAATATGGTAAAAGCGTAATAAAAGATTGAGGGTTTCGTTGTGTAGACTAGGAATTTTGCACATTACATTGTTTGGCTTTGGATTAGCATTTTAGTAATATCTAGTATGAGGGTGCTTCCATGAGCATTTCCAATTTCTTCTCTTTGGACTTTATTGATATTAGCAACCAAGGTTCACTATACTGTGATGAACCGCTCAGTATGGGTGATACATATTGGTCCAACAAGGAATTGGTACGAGTGATATATATCGGTTTGTTGGTATGCCCCACCATATCGTGTGTTGGTACATTAGTATGGCTCAGTACATACCATAACAATGGTTGATCGGTACACTAGTATGGACCAGTAAAACGAATAATGTTAGCACTTAGCAACCATATAGTTTGCCAAGTATGAAGAGACGGAAAATTGGAGAGCATATTAGGTTTAATGCCTGTAAATGATATGCTGATCTTAATTATACTTATTAAGCCTTTTTAATTTAGTTTGCCTTTGATTCTATCAAGGTAGGCAATACCGAATGAATGATACTATGATGCGATGCGAGGCGTCGACGTGTCGGTCAGATGGTATACCGTCATCTGGCGGACCACCGCATTCGAAGCGGAACAAAAAAAAAAAAAAAATAAATAAAAAAAATAAATAAATAAATATATATTTATATATAAATATTTTAGAAAAAGGCGACGTTCGGCGACGTCGCCTTTTTCGGATTATATATATATATATATATAAACGAGGCGATGTCGCCCCGCGTGGGGAAGGAAAAGGCGACGTCGTCGAGGTGATGCGACGTCGTCGTTTAAATAAAAAAAAAATATAAACATATATATAATCTTATATATATATATTAATTATATATATATATATATATATATATATATATATATATATATATATATATATATATATATATATATATATATATAAATGAGGCGACGTCGCCCCGCTTAGGAGAAGAAAGAGGCGACGTCGTCGAGTTATATATATATATATATATATATATATAAAGTGGTATATCTTAGAGCGGTATCTGGCTTCGATATCTAATTAAATCATCGAAATCGGTTTAGCGTCGAAAATCTAGTACGATACGAAATTGCAGACCTTGGATACTATAATGATTTTCCCCAAGATCCATGGTTTTTTTTACAAGCATTACCTTAGACACCTCCCCATCATAGATCCCATGGTACATTATAGGTGCCTCAAATGTTGGGTTGCACCATATTTTTTCAGTTTGGCATGATGTATCCTTTTGAAATACTTATTTATCAATTGGTAGTATGAAAAATAGTGGATTTCATTGTTTATTCGTAATTGAAGCTTGGAAAAGTGGGAGACCTTACCAGTTATTTCAATAAGCGCTCGACCGAGGTGAGGCGAGGCACGAGCGTCTCGCTTCATTTCCAGGCAGTGCGCTTCAAAGAGGCGCCGCCTGGGCGCTCGCTCGAGCCCAGGCGCCGGGGGCTTTGGACGAGCGCCCGGGTTAAACCAACGATCGAACCAACGTTTTAGGTCTGGTTCGGTCTCCGGTATTTTAGTTGGTTCAATCGAACCAACTAAAGCACCGATATAACCTTCCTCTCGTGACTTCCCAATCTTAATCTTGCTCGCCGGCTCTACTCTTGCCGCTGGTTGCTTCTAACGTTGCTATTCTTGTTCTGGCGGCTACCACCATTGCTATTGCTTTCGCCGCCACCGTTACTCACTTCTATTGCTTATTGTTGTTAATCGTCGCCGCTCACGTCGCGACGGCTTTTGGAATTGCCTTAGGCGTGAGGCACCATTGCGATGCCAAAGACGCGAACTTAACTTGCGTTGCCCTTAAGTCGCGAGTCACCCTTGTGGCAAAGGCGTGAACTTAGCTTGCGTTGCCTAAGTCGGCGCTTCGCCCTTGCGATATTGCTCATAAGGATCAGCCCACTTTGTAACCTCTCGCGGTCCCAGAAGGACCGTAAAAAGAGAAAGTTGGTTGGTTCGAAAGTACGAAAGCGGACAAGTCCGAAGTCTCGCGAAAAGGGGAAGCTTTTACAAGCAATTCGGACAAGCACCTTGCGCACAAGAGAAAAGAGGGAGAGGGAGAAAACAAGGCTTTAGAAGGATGAATGAGCATTTTGCAAACCCACAAACAACCGCTTTGGTCCGGTCGGCGAAGACAAGTTCAGTAAAGGTCACGTCATGAACTTGCGAAAAGAGAGTTCAACGCCCGGGTATATAACCGAAGCCCCATCCAGCCCCTTGCCACACAGGGGTTTGGTTTGAGATGGTCGACGTTTTTTTTTGGGGAGGAGTTTTCCATAAAACCTCCGCGAAACGCGAGACTCTTTTGGGTTTGTTTTGCCGGTTGGTGTGAGCGGTCGCTTTATAACGCCGCGGCTTCGTTCGAACTTACATATTTACAAGCAAAATGACCCAAAACTAAGAGAAAAACATCTTTGTCGCAAGCGGTATGCATCTGGTGAATTTTAACGAGCGGTTCGTTGAATGGAGTTTTTTGGTCTTGACGACGCACCGTTCGTGACATTCTCCCCCACTTAAACCGTCGACGCTTGTTGGTAGTTGTTGATGACTTCTTCTTCATGTCGCATGGCGTCTTCAGGCTCCCAACTGGCTTTGATTCGGGAAGCTTTCGCCACTTCACCAAGTACTAAATGCGCTTCCGGCTCGTTGGGTAGCTTTATCTTGCGGTCCGCTAGAATGGTTTCCACTCGCTTCTCATAGGAGGTCGTGATGGGAGGTAGCCGAGTTGGAAACACCGGGAAGCATCTTTGCGGATCAAGTGGTAGGCTTTTAGGTTCTTTGGCGTGAAGAACGTTGTGAATTTTGAACCACGCCGACGGTGCAACTTGTAAGAGGCGTTGCCTACTCTGGCGATAATTGGGAAGGGCCCCTTCATACTTGCGCACCAATCCTTTGTGGACTCGTTCCTAAAGAATTGGAGTGATCTTTGGTTGAGCTTTACCAACACCAAATCGCCAACTTTGAACTTTTGCGATTCTTAGCCCCAAAAGTCGCCCACTTCTTCATCCTTTTTTGTCGCCTTTCTCCAAATAAGCCCGTATGATATCTGCATTTTCGATGCCATTCCTTTCGAAAATGATAGGGCGATGGACTACTCCCGGTATACCCAATTGCCATGGTGTCTTGAGTCGGCGGTTGTTGTCTGTGATAATCTCGAAGGGGCTCTTGTTGGATCGCAGAGCTCACCGCAAGTTGTAGGAGAATTGGGCAATGTCCAACGGCTTCACCTAATCTCGTTGATTGGCACTCATGTAGTGTCGAAGATATTGCTCCAAGAGCGAGTTTATCCTTTCGGTCGGCCATCCGTCGGGGGTGGAGGCTTGTAGAGAAGTATAACTTTGACCCCAACAATTTGAATAGTTTCGGTCTGAATCGTCCCAGGAAAGTGTCTCGATCACTAATGATATTAATGCGGGACTCCCCAATACTTCACTACATCCTTCATCATCACTGGCCGCCTCCTTTGAGCGAACGGTGTAGGGGGGGCGGCGATGAAAGTCAGATACTTTGAAAACCGATCGACCACCGTGAGTATCGATCCGAGTCCCCTGGTGGTGGTGCTTGATATGAAGTCAAGGAAATGCTCTCCCCACGACCTTTACGGTGCGGACAACGGCTCGAAGTCCCACCGGCTTCCATTTTGCTCTACCTTGTCTTGTTGGCAAGTAAGGGCGCGTTCGAACATATTCCTCCATATCGGTCCCCATCTTGACCAATAGAAGACCCTCTCCACAAGAGCCAACGTTAAGTGAATGCACGGGTGTCCCCCAAAGGGAATCGTGACACTCTTTTAAGAGCTCACGTCTTAAATTGTCCCTTTCGGGGAACATAAACCTGTTCCCCTTCAGGTAAACAAGTCCCTCTGGACCCAAAATCGTTGTGCCTTGCCTTCTTTGATGAGTTGCATCGGGATAGCGCACGGGGATCACTATCTGATCCATCCCCGATTCGGGAAAGGAAGTTGGAGTCTGCAACCGACTTGCTTGGCCTCGCTCTCGGTTGCACGACATTCACGCGTTCTACTTTGGGCTTCAAAGACATCCATTTCACGACATTCGCCTTCAGGGCTTGTACTCCATTGCCGTATCAAATTGACCAGAAGTCCGCCATCGCGCTTGCTTTGGGGAGAGCTTCTTCGAAGTTTGGAAATAGCTCGAGGCGATGTTGTCCGTCCTTAGCACAAATCGCGACCGAGGAGGTAGTGTCGCCAAACTTCGTGAGACAGTGGATGGCTTTGTCATCTCCTTCTCATGCGGGATATCGCCGGTCGGTCTCGTTGAGTTTCGCGGCTCTCGTAGGCCACCGGATGACCCTCCGCATGAGTACTCCCCAATAGCGAAGTCCCAAGCATCGTATGGACTTCAAAGGGCTCTCCATAGTCCGTGATTTGAGCACCGGTTCTTCGAAGCGGCGACCTTCGATCTTGGAATGCTATCTCACATTTGTCAAAACCACTTCAAGGTTGCTCCTTCTTTAGCAACTCCGTCGATTGGGGTTGCCGCTTTGAAATATCCATTTATGAAGCGTCGATAGTAGTTGACGAAACCAAGGAAGGATCTCAACTCTGGCACCTTCGTTGGAGTTCGCCATTCCGCGACTGCTTGCACCTTTGACTTATCCATCCGAATGGAGCCATCACCGATTCGATGCCCCAAGAATAGGATCTCGGTTTGAAGCAAAGTAGCATTTCTCCCTTTTCGCGAACAAAGTATTCTCCCCGAGAACCTTGAAAAATCGTCCGGAAGGTGCTTGACGTGTTTCTTCGGCGTTTGACTATAAACGACGATATCGCCCAAGTAGGCGACCACGAACTTATCCAAATATTCCTTGAATAGGTGGTTCGTGAGTCTGAGAATGTGGAAAGGGCGTTGGTTAAGAAGAAAGACATCACCAAGAACTTCGAACGCTCCATACCTAGTCACGCGAGGTAGTCTTCGCCGTCGCCTTCATCAATCGCAAGACTGCCAATACCCCGTCAACCGAAGGTCGAAGTTTGAAAATACTTAGCCTTACCCAATTGATCGAACAAGTCCCTAATGGCGGGATGGGATACTTGTTCTTCACTTGTCACTTTGTTGAGGGCTCGATAGTCGACGAGCATGTCGGAGGCTCCCATCTTGTTTCTTCGGAAGAGAACCGGAGCTCGAAAAGTGCTTTAGAGTCTGCGGATGAGACCATCGCTTAGCAGTTCATAAGCGCTTCACGAAGTTCCGCCAATTCGGTGGGGGCATGCGGTAAGGTGGTCTCATTTGGGAGGCTTCACTCGGCTCCAACTTCGATCTTTGATGATCCGCCTGCGTGGTGGAAGAGTCTTTGGTAACTCGGGTGGCATAACATCCTTGAACTCTTCAGACGTTCACCACCGCAAAGGTTCTTGAATGGCCTTCGTTGAGTGGCTCTAGCTTCATAGCGCGACCCGAATGTCAGTCGCCTTTTCGCGCACCTTTCTTGGGTTGTAATGCCGATATGTGTTGGGGCTCCTTGGCTCCTCTCAGAGGCGGGAACCACGCAGGGGTCATCGCCTCCCATCATACATGAGAGCGAGTGTGCACATCGACCCCACCTGTTTGCTTGGGGGCAAGGGTCAAAACTTGCGCGTCTTGCTTGATTCGCCACCGATGCTTTGCCATGGCGAAGTTGCGAAGTTCGTTTCACCGCTTGCTCGGGAAGTGCCGCGCTTCGATACGGTTGATGTCGCGGCCTTGGCTGGAATTGCCTAAGGTGTTGAGGCACCCCCCGACCAAAGGCAGCGAACTTAACTTGCGTTGACTAAGTCGTTTGAGTCACCCTTTGTGGCAAACTCGCGAAGGATCAACCCACTTTGTAACCGTTTTTTTAAGTCGTCCCGACCTTGCGAGGTTGCTCGCGAGGATCGACCCCCTTTGTAACCAATTTTCTTTTTTTAAGGTCCCCGGGACAACGAGGAATACCAAAAGTGGGCGCCTTTGCTATCACAAGGGTGATTCTCGCGACTTAGGCAACGCGAAGTTGTTCGCTTTTTTGGGTCGTTAAATCTCACTTTCTTAGGTAAATTCAGCATAAGTCCGTGATACCACTCTCACTCCACTCCCCACTTTTGCGCCATCTTATATCGCCGCCGCCGCCACTATAAATTTCATTGTTCCCACTACCGCCGCCATCGTTGCCGTTGCCGCCGCCGCCGCCGCCCACTATCGTCGCTCACCACTCCCGCTTCATTTGTTGTCGCTTTCGTTCTTTCGCCGCTACCACTATCGTCGCTCACCGCTCCCGTTGCTCTTAGTCAGCAACCTCGATCTTCCTCTTACTCACACTCTTCTCACTTTGATAGTATATTGTTAACAGTATATTAACAGTATACTACTAACTTTATATTAGTAACATTATTTTTATTTATTAGATTAATAATATATTATTTTGATTTTCATGCTATTAATTTTTATTTATTTGAAATTATTGTTATTGTTTTGAATTTTGAGACTTTTTGTTAATGTGATATTGTAATTTTACAAGATTTTCTTAATTTAATATCATATTTTTATTTAAATAATTATATTTATCAATTATATTATATTATTTATATATTTAGCGTCTCGCTTCGCTCGGGCGAGTGTCTAGCACCTCGAGTGTTTTTGGACCGTGACGCCTAACGCTTTTTAAATCACTAGACCTTACTATACACTTGTCAAAAATAATTTTTGGCACCCATCAAATTTAATTAAAGTGGTTATTGCATCATTTAATATGCCTTTGTAGTTTGTTGACTTCGTCTATTTGTAAATGGATTCCCAAACCTTCTCATATAATTTGGTGTTCACTTAGAGTATTGATACTTCTAAAACCTTAATCAGAAAATAATTTTTCCAATGTATGCTGAAATTGGAATTTACTGTATTAAAAAAAAAACCTTCAATGATATTTAGACTATCTAAACAATTAATTTGTCCATCAGATTTCTCCTCTTGCTACAGCAGTGCATAAGAGCATTTTCACTTTTTCTTGTCGTACTATTCTAAGACTTAAAGGATGGTATGGCCATTAATGAACTGAGTTAATTGTGTTATTTTCCTTCCTTTTCTAATCAGGAGCATTTTAGTAATCCAACTTCAACAACCCTTGCACCGTCCAAATGGCAAAAATTCGCATTTAACTTGATGGTATACTTTTTGCCTCTTTTTAAGGATTATCTGTCTTTATATCACCTCTTGCATTTTTGGCAAACATGTATTCAATTGTAAGACAGCATAACTATGAACTCTTTACTGATTTATGTTTCGAGTTTTTAGGTTGTGTTGGACACATTTGAAGCTCAGCCTCTTAATGATGATGATGGAAATGTGAATACTCTTGAGCAAGAAGAGGAGGATGCTGTTTTCAACATCAAGTACTTGACAAGCAGTAAATTAATGGGACTAGAGGTGATACGCTAGAACAAGAGTTTTTGGGATGTACTGTTAAGATAAGTTCTTCTGGTGCTCACTTGGTCAAACACCCTGTCAAAAACCTACAAAATTAGCAAGGTAGATGATAATGACGTGCACTTAGTTTGGCACAGTTGTGTTGGTGTTGGAAAGAGTGTCTGGTCTCATCCACAGATGGGTGTTTGACCAAGTGATGTCAGAAGTGTATCTTGTATTTTTTTTTCCAAATATCTTCTATTTTAAATGCTTATTTTGATCTCATTGGTTAACAATTTCCCTTTTCTATAGCTGAAAGATCCCAGTTTTCGCCGCCATATCCTTGTTCAATGTCTTATATTGTTTGATTTTCTAAAGGTATGTTGCTTAGTCTGCTAAATATCAGCTGGTTTAACTAGGTGACTGCATATGTTTTGATATAAATTCTTTCATTTAATTCAGGGTACTCTTTTTTTTCCTGGTTAATTAAAGTAATGTTTTACTATTTGGAGCTTCAAAAGAGTGCAATTGTTGGTGTAAGTTTATTGTTGCTTATTTGCGATCTAGGTGACTAAGTTTCATATCACAGACACATCATATTTGCTTGAAAGGGTAAGACTCCATGTACTGACCTTTTCTAAACCTGGCATCGGTGGGAGCCTTATGCATTGGGTTATTCTTTTTTCCACTGGAAAAGAATAGATGAGTTATTTTTGTATGGTCCAATTGTCCAATTTCAGCTCTTACATGGCCCTAGATATGTTGCCAGTACAATGTGGTAACTTGTGCTCGTGCAAGGGTGCTAGAAGCATAACAAAGAAAAAAAATAAAGAGAATAATGAGAACTATGTAGAGTGTCACCTCTAATAATGCAAAGGTGAGATGGACATAATTGAAAATCCCAATACATTCACAAAACTTGAAACTATGACCATTCAGGAATAAATGAGTCAACGACCCCAACCAATTTGGTTAGGACTAAGGTTCATATTTTCGTACCGTATCGGTGTTTCGACCTGGGCTCGGTACGGTACGGTGTACCGAGCGGTACACCCAGGTGTACCGAGCGATACACCTGATTTCACAGATTTAACCCTCCGAAAATACCTGAAAATTTAAAAAAAAAGTTAGGATAGGGTTTTCAAGTTACAAATAAATATAGTAATAGTATAAATTTAGCAAAATCAATATAAATTAGGTAAGAATAGTATCACATATTTTTTTCGGGCTTTGAGGTAGTCTTGTTCGAGGTTCGTATTTCAGCCCGTTATAGATTGAAATATCTACAGAAAAATCAGTTGAATTGTTAGACTATTTTGTTATAATATAAACTCTAAAATTCAAATGAATTAAATAATCACATATGTAGATATACCTGATTGTTGATTACTTGATTTTACCACCAAAACGAACGACGGGCCTCCACGGGTGGTGAATCGGGGTCTTCGATTCGATACATCTGCATATCAATATGATACGTTTGTTGGACTCAATCATGAAATTGATCCTATGACATAGTGTATTGATACACTGTATGCCATTGATGCATCAATGTGGTGCTGATCGTAGACTGATCCTCATGAATCATATTTGTCCGAGGCAGCTCCTGAGGCATATATTGGTGAATGTCAGAGCTTTTACTTTCGCTACTGATCTGCTGTTCTGTATCATACTGTTGCTCAGAGAAGGATGACCAACTATCACCATACTATTGTTGCCCGTATGATTCTCCATAATACGATGGCTGTGAATACGATGAGCCTCTTTCTGTGTCTATATCATTTATGCTCTGTCGCATTTGTTCATATTCATCCACTGCGTTCTCCTTTCTCTTCCCCTTCCGCGCATAAACTAGACTAATACCTTGTCGAGTTCCATGATCTGAATCTTGAGTGGCATGTGTAAAATATTGCTCCTCAGTCCATTCACCACCCTCAAGTTGTGTAGACGAGACCAACGACTGCCCGACATCACCGCTATCATCTGTCGAGGCACTGCTATCCGTATTGTTGTCATGTCTCTGGACCGAGCGAGAAAGAGAATGTGATTGTGAAGGTGTCTCGTCGTCCGACTCGATTCTTTCCAACGATGCAACTGATGCTACTGCCTTCCCCTTTGGCTTAAATAGAGGAGAGAAGAATGTCTTAAATAGAATGAGAAAGGGCTCCAATGGTCAAATTGACCGTTGAAGCACTGTAGTATTGCTATAGTGCGGTAACGATCGAAATCGACCGTTACCGAGTTATGTCGGGCAGTAACGGTCGAAATTTCGACCGTTACCGCCCGATATTACCCCGTATCGTTCGATACGGGGTTTTATTGAACGTACCGCCCGATAACGGGCGGTCTGTGTACTGGTAGCCTGTCGGACCGGTACATACCGCCCGTACCAGGCGGTACGATTCGGTATGGCAGACCTTAGGACATAAAATGCCTTGTTCAAGTCTTAAAAAAACCATGTTCATTCCTTCCCCTTTATTATGCTTACCAGTCTAAGATCGCTATTTTGGGTCAAAATGTGATGTCACAATAAGTTTTGTGAGATATGAACAAGGCAGAAAATCCCCACCAAACAAATTGGTACAAGTCAATATTTACTAATATGAACGGTATGCAAATTACTAGTCCAAGAGTACCATCTGGTACCACCATTATCTTTTTGATGGAGTACTTTATGTAACCACAATGCATTATGTTTTTGACAACTTTTGATAAGCGACCATCTTTTTATGTTTTTTCTTTCTCTTCTCTCATGCTCTTTTCCCCTTTCTCTCTCTTTCATGCATTTGTCACTATCTCTATGGTCACCTCTGCCACTCTGTGGCTTGTCGTCGCATCCTTGTAAGGTTTGTTACTTCCTCCTCTTCCTTCAGTATACCTCCTCCATGTCCTACTCCCCTTTTACCCCCCGTGCCTCCTCTTCCTTTGCCACTTAACCTCCTCCGTTTCTCCTCTTTCTCTTCTTCTTCCTCCGCTCTTCTCTCCTTCTCTAGTCCGGGTGGTACAAGGTCTATAGACCCATTGATCCGTATATAGTGTTGGTACCATGGGTTTGTACTACTGGAATCATACTGACAAACAATATCAGCATGAGTGAGATTTAAAAACTTGCTCATGGAATGGTGTAGAGAAAGAAATAATGGCGGGCAAAATTGCATGTCTCGGTCCATTGCTGATCAGATTGATAAGATTGATATGGTACTTGTATGGTTGGGTGCGTAGGCTGTGATTTTGTAATGGTGAGTATTTACTGGTCCAAGCATGAATTAGTACACACCATCTTCTCTTCTGAGCTCGTCACCCTCATCTTTTGAGACCACTACCCTCTTATCCTCTTCCATGTGCTGTGATCGTCCTATGTGCACCACTTGTCGCTCATCATGCGGCATCGATCTCTTTCTTCTTCTTCCTCTTCTTTTTCTTTGGTCATCCATATCTTTCCGGTATGCCTATTCCTCTTCCTTCTTCCTCCACCACCTCCTCTTTTTCATTCTTCTTCCTCTTCCTTTTCTTTGAACCTCTTTTTTCTTTTTCTTTTTTCCTCTTCTTTCTTTTTTATCCTTCTTCTTTTCCTCCTTTTTCTTCCCCAGCAGTGTCAGTACGCTAGTATTGACCATATGTATTGGTCCGGCATGGGACCAGTACGGTTTTCAGTATGAATTTGGATTTTCTTTTACCTGCGTTGAGAATATTATCCATATGGGTGCTACACCTATGATCAATGATCTTCGAATCTTGATATATTGATTGACCAGCCACTCATCGTTATATGTCTCTAGGAATTTGTGGCAAGGGGTTATGATGAATAGGACACTTTGAAATCCATACAGGTTCTGAGTGATTAAAGGATTTGTCACCTGTCATCACATCCATGAATTATATCTATCCTGAATACATTTTTATATTCAATTTTAGTTTAATTTGTCTTAACCTAATTTCATGTTCTTAGTGGTTTTCCAATAGTGATCTCCAGGTGGTTCTTCTCCAAGCCAGCTGATAGGTTTCCATCACCTAGATTCTTTTGTACAGAACAAGGGCTTGATATGGAGAAAATATGGGCAAACTTCTAGTGGTCAAGATTAAACTAAATGGAGTAGTTATTTTAGCATCCTTCATTTTGGACTGACATTTGGCCAGGGCATATATGCCTTCTATTGTAATCTTAATGTAGTTGCTCTAATGATACAAGCTATTGGTTCTTAGCTCTTTGTATAGTGGTAGTTTAGATCTAACTAGCTGATAGGTTTCAGTCACCTACATTCAATTAGCCAGAGGATGGGGAATTATACTTCAACTAGAACATAATGTATCAGCATCTTACATTTTTAACTGACATATGTACCATGTAGTTTATACATCTTATGTTATAATTTTAGTGTAGTTAGAGTGGATCTTCCTAAGTTATTGCATATGACATGATTGTCATACTAAAATGCTGTGATTTGCATATCATCATTTAGTGCTTCATAGACGTTCCCAAAGGGTGACCACACCACCTTCGCAATGTCATTGGTTTGGCATGGGCTTATGACACTACTACCCAGGATTGAAATCCTTGCTTGTGATGGTTATGTTCTAGCACTAACTACAGTACTTGTATCATCATACCTGTGAGTTGATATTTTTGCTTTTTTTTTCTTTTTGTGATATATAGACCCCTGGCAAGAATGAGAAAGATGGGCCCTCCGAAAGCATGGTTAGTGCCTCTATTTTTGTTGGTGCTTTTCTCTATATTTCATCCATAATCGTTTAGGTAATAGGACATCCTAATTAATCGTCATTATTATGATCTCATCTCTTAAGCACACTATGCCAAAAAAAAAAAAAAAAATCTAATGGTAGTTTCACTCAGTAAAGATTTAGATATCAGAAATGTAGATAGAAGCTTACTTGAATTTTCTGGTACATGATGCATTATTCTCCCTAATACAAATGATTTCACGTCATGTATTACAAAATTCTCTTAAATAAAAGTTTGTGTATGTTCTACAAGTTCTATAAACTAGCTACACTTTCTCATAGTGCTAGCCTAGTTATTGTTCTCTCAGTTTAGTGTTTGCTTTGTCGGGCACCATCAGAAGTTCATTCCTAATATATTATTAATTTGTTACCTTTAGAGTTTTAGTTTTGTTTTCTTTGCTGAGCTACCAAATAAGATGTTGGTCTTCATATATTCAGAAAGAAGAAATTAAATCTTGTGAAGAGCGTGTTAAGAAACTTCTAGAGGTCATTCCTCCAAAGGGGAAGGAGTTCCTTCAAAGCATAGAGCACATATTGGAACGTGAAAAGAATTGGGTGAGTAATATCTTCAAACTATCTCTTGTTTCTTTTATTATGAGAGATTGTTTATCTTTGAAATGGTAATATATTTTATGAGTTCATTGCTAAGATTGTTCCTTTGAGGTGAGATTAATTTTGATTTGTGCTTGTTCATTTGACATTGTACCCCAAGGTTTGGTGGAAACGAGATGGTTGCCCAGCATTTGAGAAACAACCTACTGAGAGAAAGATTGGTCATGATGGAGCCAAGAAACGGTACGCATGCGTATTCTCACAATTTTCCTGATTGTTACAAACAAAGCTTTGCAATCTTCCTTTTCTTTAATAAACTTTTTTTTATTTTTTTTGAATAGACATGAAAGTAGTGCTATATAAATCACTATCTTAATTTACAACTTATGCAGCTTTTTCCAGCCAGTACGTGTTGTCTCATTATACTTTGTTATTGCTCAACCCCTGGTATTAAACCATAAAGTACATTATGATTATAATGATTAATATAACTGCCATTTACCTGGTATTAAGGTTTTCCCACTATATTTTGCTTATACCTGGTTTGGAGGAGGGGTTCTCATTGACTACATGGAAACAATGTAGAAGACAAGTTATATTTCCAGGCTTCTAGCAAACTCGAGTATGTGGTTCACTGCAAACCCATGCACATAATGTAGTTTGGTTATACATATTTCTTTGTTTCTTCAGATTTTCCCACCAAAAAGATGTATTCCGTCTGAGTTTGAGTGCCACAAGTTTTACTTTCTTTTGTTCTGGTGGTTCATGAAAATCGAAAATTCTTTCTGCTATATTAAGTCAATCGATAAAGTCATCAACATTTATTTTACCTTCAAACTTTGGAATCTCCAATCTTGGGTTCTATTTATTCTGCCACTCGTCTTGGACTCCAGTTTTGTCCGAAATCTTCTTGACTCCCTTGGAAGAGGAGGTGTGTATCATCATCAGAAGTAAACTCATGGATATCATTTTCATGCTGGTTGTTTCTACTTCGAAGTTATTCAATTATTTCATTTTTTTCTTATAGACTACACAGCAATCTTCGTAGCTGCAGCCTCAATTAAAATCACAAAGGGATACAGAAAGTTCACCATCCCAAGGAAATTAAACAAGGATACAAAATTGAAAAATAAAACACTCACTACTCAAGGAAGCATTCAAGAGATACAGAGTTTTAAGGGAGCACTCCAAGAGAGCTTCTGCCAAAATATCATCAGTTTCTAAACCCTCTCTAACCCTAGAACACCAAAATAAGTACTAGTACATGAAACAACCCTTCATGCATAGGGAATTACGAGATTAAGTGTCTTATAATTGATAACTAATTCCTTTAATGTGTTCCTTAGCCATGAAAAAAAACATATTGAAACAACTTTAGTTTTGTGTAGGGAATATGCTCATGAACTGTCATAATTGAGTGGGCTGAGTTGAAAACTATGAGGCAACATTGTGGGCTAAAAAATATACTATAACATTAGCAAGATCCATATGAGCAGATTGTAGCAAATTAGACACTCCCGTGTCATCATCCACCACTTACCCTCCTTCCTCCGTCCTTCCTTCCTCCACCGCTTCCACTTGTTCCTCCTCTTCCTCCATTGCTCCTCTTCGTAGTTCTTCCTTCCCCTTTCTTTTTCTCTCTCTTTTCTCCTCCATTGTGCCTTCCTCTTCTCCTTCATCTTCGAAACATTTATATCTAAATGTGTTGATACACTAGTATCGACCGTTATGTACCTGTCTATGATCGGTATTGGTTTGGTACATGATACGACATCCTTGCCGAGGTGTACCCTTTGGTGATGGCTAATACATCACAAGGTTACATGTCTCAATTTGAGACCTATACTGGTCTCTGGCTTATACCACGAGGAGAGGAGGATGAAGATGAGGCAAGGAGAAGAGAAGGCAAAGAAAGAGGAGGAGAAGAAATAGGAGGCAGCAGTAGCAACAGCAAGGTGTCAGGGATGAGGACGAAGAGGCAGTGGGATAGATAAAAAGAGAAAGAAAGGGAGAACACATGACATGGGAGTTAAAATTTTAAAAAAGAGGGAGGCATTCATAAAAAAGATAAAGAAATGACATGGCATTTGGTGGTAGGCTTACAACCCAATGTTTCCAAGTATAAGTATTAAAACCAGGCAGTAATCTCATTCAGCAGGGTTAGGGAACCCTAAATTGCTCGGTCTGCAACCTGTTCTGGTTGGTCTGGACTGTCTGAGCGATATTTTTTCCTTTGTACCTAGTGTTCCAATATTGATCTTTCCTAGTAGGAGCAGTTTATAAGTTGCTCCTTCAGAAGTAATACGAGTCTTCCCTATATAAGTTTGTAGTTAACCGATCATCCCTTCTTAAGCATATCACTAAATTAATGTTTTGCATACAAACTCTAGAAAGGATCAAACTATCATGTGCTATGCCCCTGCACATTTCAAGTCACTGTCAAGCTCATTATATAGCAAGCTTGGTGCCTGCAAGTGGTTGTCATGTACTTGTGCTGTACCCATCTGTATGCAAGATACTCTTTTTGGCCAGCATGGGTTTGTGTCAATATTATATGTGTCATGTTATGGCAGTGGCGATTGGCACTTAATCCATGCATGTATATTTTCTTGCATGATAATCACTAACAAGAGTGGGTCTTCGCTTCCCAAACTCTTTAGACACTGATTATATAGATTTACCTCCCTGTGGATACAGTTTGCTGTGGGAGACAGCCTATCCTCTTGATCACTTTGCTATTTGTCTTTTTGCATGTCTACTTAGATAATTACAATTGACTGATTGCTGGGTAAGGGTACAATTCATCTGCTCTTCTGCACTGTGATAAGCAAATAACCTTTCTTTAATCAGCTTAAGCCATTTTACCTTTTAGCTTCTTATTGGAGTAATTTGAATTTTTCACTTGGCATTTTGGTCTTATCATACAATATTTTGCCCATTCATCACAGAAGTCCTTCACCATGACCAAATTATTTGCTACAAATTGCTTACTTATTTATCTTGCTGAAGGTTTTCAGAATATTTTGTAATAATTTTCGTTTTCAGTACCTACACGGATGTTAAGAGTGTTTTTGTTTTCTATAATGAGCAATGCTAGTCAAAGTTCTGCAGGTAGTCTTGAATGAAATTGTTAACGCAACAGAGAAAGATCTGTAGGACATTTTGGATTGTTCTCAAGTCTTCCAATTAGAACCAAGCTACTTATGCGTAAAAGGTTTTTTTGTTTAACCGAACTGATTAATGACATCCACTTCACTATTATAGCAAACCAAGGTGGAGGCTAGGAAACAAAGAGCTATCTCAACTATGGAAATGGGCAGAACAAAATCCTGTACGTAATGATCATTATTTTGTTATTCGTATTCTTAATTTTAATAATTATTGAATATTTGTGGATATTCTGGAATAAGTTTGCTGTTGCTCTTCTATTCACATGTTCAGATCATGGTCGTTTCATGCTTCTTTTTCCCTAGGTTTAATTGCATAACTAGGAGAGTTACAGCTGTTGTTTAATGAAGCAGATATGCATGTGTATAGCACCTCAATCCTTGTTCTGACCTCCTCTATCCAAGTTCACTTTTTTTTCCAAATGAAAAAAATTATATTACATCAACTGTCAATGGTGCCTCTAGAGTTGAGAAATTTTAGAGGATTTAGCATGGGAAGCTAACCAATGAGCACAACAATTAGCTTCTCTGTATGCATGGAGGTTTTTGTAAGCAGGGAGATCCCTCATCCGAAATTTTAACTAGCTCAGCATCAGCTGCTACAATTTTCAGTTTCTAGGTTCCTTCTTGCATTGCGATGAGGTCACCTTCTTGAATGGCCTTCATTGTATCTTCTACCTCCATATATGAATTTGCAGCCTGTGATCCTACAGCTCCCTTCACTTGAGCAAATCAGGAAACTGGCTCCTCCCTCCTTAGACTGGACACTGTAGGCACGATCTGTATTAAGTTTAAACTAGGTTTAATCCAATGCACTAGATTGTTACATATATCTCATTTTGGGTTCCCTCATATTCAGAAAGGGGGTTGCAGTGAATCACCAACCCCACCACATTATAGGAAATAATCAAGGGACTTGTCCTCACATTGTTGAAGCATAGATCATTATGGGCCTTTCAGATCATCCGGAGGCTATAGGCAAGCAGGGGTCATAAGGGTGAAAGACCTAGCCTTGACCAAGTCATGCCCTTCCCTGATTTCCGGTTAATAAAGTACCTAAACTTACTGTCAAACTTTTCCTTATAAATTGCCCACTAGTCTTTGATAAGACTAGTTTGCATACACGTGTGTACATGATGGTTTTGTATCACATTGCTTAACTTAACAACTTCACTATTAGATTTCTATTGCCTGTTCTAATTTTGTTGTCTTCCAAATTCAGAATGCTTTGACGGACCCTCAGCGTGTTCGAATGCCCTCAGTCACGGAGTATTGGAAACCTCTTGGAGAGGATGTAAGCATTTTATCACCTATTTTCGGTAGTTATTTCTGTTCAACTTAAACAGGCAAGGTTTAAAATAGTATTGTCTGAGTAGTGAAATTATTTTCCTCTCTATACACTGTTGGATCCTTTTATTGGATGTCTTAAGCACGTAACGTGTCTTCAACTATTGCAGATGGATGTTTCTGCTGGAATTGAAGCTGAATATCATCATAAAAACAATCGTGTGAGTCACAGGTTTTGGTGATATTTTTTGGTTTTGACTATTTAACTGCCACAGAATGATAATGCATCTTGGAGTGTTAGTGGACAATACAATACAGTAGTTATTGAAACGAATGTCTCATTTTCGAGTTAATTATTTGTTGAGGAACCTTACTAGCTTAAATTTTCTGTTGAGATGAAAAATTCATTATGATCCAAAAGTTATCTGCTATTTATGGTTTTGATATGCCAGGTTTACTGTTGGAAAGGCCTACGATTTTCAGCTCGACAGGACTTGGAAGGATTTTCTCGAGTACGGTTCACTTTCTAAAGAACATATGAATATCTACAAGAGGATCACAATTATCTGTTCTTTAACTGGATACAATTGCAATTATTTGTTTGATATAGTTTACTGATCATGGCATCGAAGGAGTTGTACCACCAGAACTTCTACCACCGGAGGTTCGGTCCAAGTTTCATACAAAACCTGGTGACAAGACAAAACGAGCTAAAAAGGAAGAAGCAAAAGGTGCCGCAGCGCAGCCCGAAGATAGTCAGGTAGTTGCAAATCCTTTGATAACCTATGTTAAACACCACGCACCTCGATTTTATTTTCGGATAATCTATATTCTGAAGAATTTCAAAATCTATAACTGCTTGCACGTTGTTGAAGTGGTTTGCCCTTTTTCTTTTGCTATACTACAAACCATTAACTTAGAACCAACATCAGCACTGATTATACAGATGCATTTGAGTTTGGAATGATCGACTCTAACATCCTTTCTTCAGAATATCTCAAACTCATTCTTTATAGCAAGAGGCGCTGAAGATGTAAACTAATTTTCTATGTTTAGGTTGCATCAGCTGCAGTTGAGACTGATGGTGTTGGTAGTGGAGCTGAGCTTGAAGATGGAGTGGCTCCTATGGACTCTGATGCTACAGCTGGAGAAGTTCAGAAGCAGAGCCCTGATATGGACTCTGGCCATGAGGCTGGCCAATCTGAAGCTGAAGGTGAAGCCGAAGGGGATGCTAAAACTGATGTCAAAATGGAGGTTGAGGCTGCAGTTCATGATGAAACAAGTCCAAAGGAAGATGGCAACCCAACAAGCAGAGATACACGTAGCACTCGCAAAGAAAACTGATTTCTTAGTCTCTGCAAATCAGGAAAGGTGAGTTGTAGCAGCTTTCTGCTGATCGAGACAGCAATAGAATCCCAACAAAGATGAAACTGCACTGTTATATAGAGCTCTCATTTTCTTCAAATCTTAATGAGAACTGTATATTGCTAACCGGGAGCAAGAACCAGATGTTTTATCCGTCTATAAACACTCTCAATTGAGGCCTTTTAAGACGGACATTCCATGTGTCATGATCGACTCACGTTATAGAATATATCATCGGAAAATTTTGGAGAGTATGTAACGTTATATGTCATACATAATAAGGGTAGAGGAGGTTAGGACAAGTGATACGAGATGGGTTGTGAGAGATGAGCTGATCCCTGAGCCCGTAGAAACAACGCCCATCAAATTCTCCAGCTACCAGTTGTGGCTTCCTTCCCGAGGCAACACGGCAAACACAAAATCAATCCCATGTCCCGTATAAGAAGGGATACAAGTGCAGCTCGCTGCTGCTCTTCCAAAATAACACGGTGATTACCTTCTTACCTGGTTCATTTATTTTAACCGTTGATCATATTATTAAAGACACTTCGTCTACGAAATAAAATCAGCTAGTATTTATTATACGCCTACAGGGCCTCGAGATCATCCACATGTAACCAGCAGAAGGAAACGAACATCATTACTTGGGTCCTTTGCGGATGTAGGAAATCGTCGAGTGATCATTCAAGTCCTACCTATTATTAGTTCAAATCAGAATCCTTAGTTTGACTAATTCTTCATTTCATAACAAAAATGTCTCGAAGCAGAATCTGATTCAAGCAACACTTGTAAGTGACTCGAGGATCCCACCCACAAGCTGAAAGGCTCTTTTTAAGTTCCCAAACTTGACATGTTGAGGATGACTTGACAGCAAAAACAACCACTAAAACATGCAATTATGTGGTGTCATTATGTTACAGAGAGAGAGAGAGAGAGAGAGAGAGAGAGAGAACTTCTACTATTCCAAACACAAGTGCCGCAATCAATAGACCAAAGAAGAAGAAAGCACAACAAGAATCTGTAATTCCATAATCATCAACTAACCTCTAGGGCATCTTCTTTATCATCCTTTTCACCAGTTGGCAACTTAGGAACTTCTGCATTGTTATCATATTTGGCATCAACCGAAGCATATGAAATGCCCCTGCCTGAACTGGAACCTGAATCAGGCTCTCCTGATTGCTGAGATGTATTCAACGCACGACAATGAGGACAGTAGTAAGATATGCGAGGATAATCTTCTTTCCTTGCCAGTCCTGTAAAAACAAAGTCAGTTGACTAGTTCGCTTTCTATAGATATAGCACCAAGCGATTTGTTGCTACTTGTATAAAAAAGGGAACATGAATGTCCATTCCACGAACCATTATGCATATGGCAGTTGCCACATATGAGCGCATAGCTCTGCGATGGATCCTCACCCACAAGCAATGCAGCTATACGAGCAATCCAACCACCATCACTAGCACCAGAGGCTTTGTAGTGTTCAACAACCTTCTGAGTCTGAGCGGAAATTTCTTGGTCATCGACCCCAAGCTCGTCCAAAGTTTCGTTGACCATTTGAGATACAGTAGTGCTCCCAGTGCTATTGCTTCTTGCATGTGTTTGTTTCCTGTTCCTCAGCCCAGTGGTTATGACAGGGTCAGCATCACTGCCTTTTGCCACTGTACTTGTATTTGGTTCATCTCCAACATAAACTTTCAGACCAGAGTCAGCCCCCAACTTAGATGCCAGAACTGTTGCTGCTGCAGCCTTTGCAGCAGGATCAAGGTCATATTTCTGGAGATGAAAGGCCAGAATTTAATTTAACACGACTAAAAAGAAAACAAAATAAAAGAAGCATAATACTATTGAGGATTTGAGATTGAATTGCACCATGTTTATTTCTACCATGGATTTTCAAGGTTTTTATTCCCTGTAGTCCAAGAGCTAACTGGGTGGAAGTTTGGAATATATATGTACACAGGTGTAAGATGTACATCTGAGATGTTCAGGCTCCGGTCAGATTTGCAAAACCTTCTATATATGTGTGTGTAATAACATGCACATGTAGTATCACAGTATCTAACAGAATCATTATCTGACCAGTGATTTAAAAAGGCGCTCGGGAGCTCGCCTAGGCGCTTGGGCGAGACGAGGCGAGGCCCGAGCACCTCGCTAAACTTCCAGGTAGTGCGCTTTAAAGAGGTGCCGCCTAGGCGCTTGCCCGAGCCCAGGGTTAAACCAGGCGACCGAACCAGGATTTTAGGTCTGGTTCGATCTCCGATGGTTAGTTGGTTCAATCGAACCAATTAAAATCGATATCAGTTGTCGCTGCCCAACCCTAACCGGCTAACCCTACTCGTTGCCGCTGTCACTCCCACGCTCGCTACTCGCTGCTGTCGCTGCTCACAACCGCTGCCACTGTCGTCGCTCCCGCTGCTCGCCGCTCCTGCTCTCGCTCCCGCTACTCGCCGCTCCCGCTCCCGCTCCCGCTGCCTCCTTACACTCCCGCTGTCGCTGCCTCCTTACACTCCCACTCCCGCTGCCTCCTTACATTCCTGCTCCTGCTGCCGCTACCTCCTTACACTCCCGCTCCGGCTCCCGTTGCCGCTGCCGCTTCCTCTTTTCTCAGTCAGCACCCCCTTACACTCTTCCTTCTCCTTCTGACAGTATATAATATACTGTTAACAGTATACTGTATACTGTTAAATAGTATACAATAGTATATTGTTAATATTATTAGGTTTATTTGGAATTATTAATTTTCAATACTGTTAATAGATTAATAATAGATTTTCTAAATTTAATAGCATATTTTTATTTAAAATTTTAAATAATTATATTTATTAATTATATTATATATTTTTATATTTTAGCGCCTCGTTTCGCTCGGGCGAGCGCCTAGCGCCTCGGGCGTTTTTGGACCTTAGCGTCTTTTAACGCCTAACGCTTTTTAAATCACTGTATCTGATTATTATTAGCTAATCACCTGAATTAGTTGTTGTGTGGTGTAATAGTTTGTTCTCTCTTTAAGCTCATCGATCTTTGCTTTCCTCTCAGCTCGCAGCCTTTCAAGTGTCTTCTGGTCCTTGTGATCAACTACATATAGCAATTTTGGAGTTAGTTGAAGTGCACAATGGCATATAGGAAAAACAATGATCAAACAAATGTAAATAACCTGAGAAAATCCACATACAACACAATAAAGAAACTACTGCTGAGGTGAATCATGAACCAAACAAAAGATGTTAACTTTCCAACAAAAGCCAAAAGATGTCAACATAAATTTTATAGGAAATGGAACACATTAAATATGTTACTAATTCAATAACCACTTTGGCAGAAACACATGTGACTATGTAGGATGTAACATGTACTTGAAACCTTCATTAGAAGTAACTAGCTTACATCCACATGGACTGACTATATATATATATATATATATATATATAGTGCATGTGCGTGTACTCTTTATAAACATAGATCAGTATAAACAAGTAGAGATTATAAGTTTATATTGAGGACTTCAAAATATGGGAAAAGTAATCTTTGTCGGGAATGTATTCTTTCCTCCAGGTTGTGGTTCTTGCTGTTAGAAACTTTCAGTTATATTGGTAAGATCCATATTTTCCATCTAAATATATCATCTTTTCACAAGGGGTTGGTGATATCTATATGACTGCATGTCTATTTACGATGTATTATTTAGAGGATATAACAAAAAAAGTATAGGTTTGACTTTTTTCCGATCGCGATGGCCTCATCCTCCTCTCCTTCCCCCGATGCTTCATCTCCTTCTCCCTCCCCACTCCCTACTCCCAGTGAACCCCCCAACCCCACCAATACTGGTCCAAATCCTCAATAACCTCCTCTTCTTGCTCTTCACCCTCTCCTTCCCAAACTAATCTTCGCCGAGGTTTAAAAAAAAAAGAAAATAGAATCTTTATATGAATATCATTCGTTAACCACTCTTTGGGAAATTCTATTTCTTGGAGGTTTTTCTCCTTGAATGGCTTGAGCTATACATAATGTCAATTAGTAAACATAAAATAACGAATTAGACTATGATTTGAGTCATTATTTTGTTCTTCCTTATAAAAAAAGAAATTTCATTCATCCTCATAGCTTAAGTTGGGTAATTCTCACATAATCTGAAGGAGAATCCTTAGCCATTTATTTAGCTATCTCCAACCTCTATTGTTTGTCTCTTCAATCAGTCGATCATGTCATATGGGCCTGGATCAGACATCAAATTGCTTCAATTTTAATTGAGAGAATATTGTACCTATCTTATATATATCAAGAAGATATACAACCAAACCTATCTTTGGGGGCTTTCAATCGAAGATAATCATCATAGATCTTGCAAATAGTTCTTTTTTTGTCTCTGTTTCTCCACCAAAGAAGAAATGTTAAGGGTCCTCACAAGAGGCCCTTGGTTTGTCAAAGGAAGAGCCCTCACTCTTTTGCTACAGAGAACTTCTACTTTCTTTGAGAGAAGGTTGTCTCAGCACCTACATGAATTTTATTTCTAGGCCTTTCCCTTGAACTGATGCAACAGATAGCCTCCCATCTAGAAAAACCCCTAAAAATAGATAGTATTATGCTCACAAGTACGAGAGCTAAATTCACTAGAGTCTACATTATAATGGCCTTCTCTAACCCTATCCTTCAAGGACTTTGGATAAGAGTAAGCTCCTTGTAGATTTTCTAATCCATGGCTTTCAAAAACCTCCCCAACCTCTGCTTTTCTTGTGGAATGGTCTGTCATAGAATGAACTCGTGCTCCTTGGCCAAAGAGACCACCGCTCCTAGCATACAGAAAGGTACTGCTAAGGTTTCTCCTAAGAACCCCTAGGGAAGATGACTCCCTATACAGCCATTGGGTTCGAGTCAAACATCGACCAAGCTCAAATCGGTTAGACCCAACCACATCAATATTATCCCTGATGATCGAACTACTCTCAAGGAATCATAGTGTGATTAACAGTCTCTTTCATTCCTTTGTTTTAGGAGAAAATATATGATATTTATGCTCTTCATACCTCAATAGTGACCTTTTGGGTTTGAACATGTTTTCCTTTTGGAAGCCTAATTGCTAAACTAGCTTATCTCTACTTCATGCAGGGATATTCAAGGACATTTCTGATAATAGGGAGGAAGCTTGGTTTGGTTGGAAGATGATGTGGAGCCTTAACGTTTCCCCCAAAGTGAAACTTTTCCTATGGAAATTACTCTGGAATAGACTCCTCTGTTTTGTTCTATTTGCTCGAATATTTCTCTCTCAAGTTAACCCTTGTCCTGTCTGTAAAATGTTCAATGACTCTAATTCACATGTCTTTCCAAAATGCTCCTTTGCTTCTGCTGACTGGAATGTAATTCAATCACATGTAAACTCTTGTTTCAGACACTTTGACAATTAATTAAACGGTGATTAGCTTGAAGAAATGCCTGACCAGGGGAAACAAGAAACTATTATGGTTCGATGCATTATTACTAATTCACTTTGGATGCTCAGGTTGAGCAGTAACAAGTCCCACTTTCATATCTACCAAACTAAACCTTAGTCCATTTTGTGCAAAGTGCTTGATCTGACCAACAACCCTTCTAGTGAGGCTCCAATGAATATTCCTTCTACTAACAGCATCGGACATCATTTTCACTGTATGATTGAATATGATAGCTCCTTTCACCTTCAAGTTTTGAAGACTCAGGTTACATCATAAAATGGAGCCACAAGGGACATCTTTGTTGTTGGATGTGGTGCATCCAGGAAAATGAATGCATCATATGCTGAATTATATGCGGTGCTACATGGACTTCAAAGAGCTAAAGAGAAGGACTCCATCTCTGGATTGGACAGATGACTAGGAGATCATTAGCTTTCCCAACAACTCCAGCGCTACTCGGTCCTTGGAACCAACTGTCTAATATCCTGGAATTAGCTAATGAAGTTAATGTGATTTGGTTTAGTTACTTACCCAGGAATTCTAATCAGTTGGCACATTGTTTCGGCAACTTTAGTCGCCTCGATAGTTTTTCCTCATGCATGGGGAGATGATTTTGTAATGCATGGCCAATGTACCAAACTACCTTTTTGACAAATAAATAGATAGATGTCTCTCTTTCAAAGAAAATACAGGTTTGAGTAAAAAGAGTGTGATATCATTGGTGATTCCCAAGACAAATTATCACATGTTCTCTACTTGTACGAGATATTTAATCCATATCTAATCAATTAAATGGATGTTAAACTTATCCATGTTGTTGTGCCCTACTGTAGGGTGCAATTTGGTTGCAGAAAGATTCCATGAGAATTGATTTTCCATGGGAATTCCCTTTCACAATGTTAACATTGTTAAAAAAAATTAAAAATTCAGGAAAACTTTCCGGATTCCAAGGAAAATATACAATGCATCATAAATTTTTTTCGTTTTTAATAAAATTTCTAAGAATGCTGAAAACCACATGAAAACATGTTTAACAATTATAAATTGAAAACTTCTTAGAAAATTACATATCCAGTTTCCTGATTGTGAATAGAATTTGAAGACCTACCAAATATTTCTCAAAAAATTTTCAGTTTAGTTGTGTCTACAACTTTACTAATCTGAGTCACCACCATGTGTGTTATCGATCATTGTCGTCATCACTATTGTCCTTACACCCCATTAAGACCATTAATGACACCGCCATCATCACGGTCAGTATCAGCATTGCCACAATTTTTACAGACACCACTATAATCATCTCTGACCATCACTATCACAACAATGGCTGCCACCACTGATGCCACCGATGTCACCATCACCATCAACAGCACTATCAGTGCCACAATATATCTATTCATCAAATTTTCTAGATTTATTTATTATTCCTAATTCATTTTTAACACCAATCATTTCCTTTATTAACCTTCAAACATGTACCACTATAAAACTACTACAAGAACACCCAAATATTCTACTCCTTGCTTGAGGATGTAACTAAATCAAAGCACATACCAAGATGTTGACCTTTCCAACACATATAACTTCTAGCATATGCAGCTAATACAAAACATACTTTTACAAAAATGTGCTGAAGTAGAAAAATCCCTTCAACAAAAGTACCAAAAAGCTTCGACTAGGAACTCCCTCAAGTTCGAGGAATTGAAGCTAGAGCAGTGGCACCCTTGGGCTACTTGCTTCATAGATAAGTTTTTCTGCCGACCCCCTCCCATCTCTATGGTTAGAAACTTTCTTCCTAATATTTGGTCTGTCTATTTCTATAATTAAATGGGGTTCTTTCTTGTTCTAATTTCAGAATGAGTCAGATGCTCTTAAGGTGTTTACAAATTTTAGGGGAGGTGTCCTACAACTCATACCCTATAAACATAATTTTCAACCATTGATGAAGAAAATTGGTACTGCTCCAATTTGGATTCAACTTCCAGGTTTGCCGATAGAGTATTGCAACCAGGAATGCATCTTCCAATTAGTCTCATTGATCACAGCTTAAGGTGGATATCAGGACACTAAGGTTAGAAAGGGGAACTATATTATGGTATATGTGGAAACAGATACCAACAAATTGCTTCTCTAAAGGGTTTGGATAGGTGAACCTAATTTTGGGGTGTTCCAAATCTAGACTATGAAAGTATTCATATTGTGTGTTTTAGTAGTGGCAATTTAGGTCATAAGAAAGAGATTTGTCCCCTTAAGGTTCTCCTAGATGGAGCTGCCACACCTTTGGAAAAGGTGGCTCGACTGGAGATTGAGGTGGGCAAGGGGTGACTCAAATCAATGGTTAGGCACCCGGAGCAGAGTTCAGCAGCAGGAAAAAACCTTCTGAGTCCTCTGTGGCTTCTTTTGGGATGTTGCTAGCATCAAAGAAGATGGGTTACAGGGTTGACAATAAGACAAGTGAGGAACACATGCCAAGGGAGGGAGGTGGTGTTGATCAGACAGTCCTTCTTATGCTCATGCTATATGAGGGTAAGACCAGTGGCATTCTTGTGATGTCAGCTTTAAATGTCTCTACTGCAAATGGTAGAGAGGCTTAGCTATGGCTAAATCTGCCTCAAAATACCTCGAGGTTATGAACAGATTGAGTAGAATAGAGATCGCAATATGTCGTAAGGACAGATGGATTTGGAAGCTAGATCCAAGAGGCTTAGCTACTGCTGAATCTGGCTCCATGAACCTGAGGGATATGAAGCCTGATTCTGTCATATGGGAGGGTTAGAAAGGCGATGAGAATTCCTATTTCTCTTATAACATAAATTTTTCGTTGGAAGCTTCTTCATAAGTGTCTTTCAACTACTTATAGACTAGCTAGCTGAATTTCAATGTTGAGATGTCCTACATGTGAGATGGCTTCTGAGCATGAGTCACCTGTTCTTTTTAGTGTGATTTCTCTCAGAGGTTTGGGAGTTGGTTGCTGGGAAACAAGGTAGCATGTTTCATTTTGTGGGGGTCTTGTGATACTGACTGGATTAAGGGAGGGGAGTGCCACAAGGAATCCTGTTGATGGCTATAATAGCTGATATGCTTTTTGTTTATTTGGAAAGGTAGAAATGCTAAATTTTTTACTCAGTCGTGGCCTAATGTTAGAGGTATCCGGGCTCAATCCACTGCAGCCACTAGTAATTCTGCTAGAAAATTTATTTTGAAGGGATTAAATAGTGAATCTCATTTCTCTTAAATGGGAAAAACCATCCAAAGGAGTGATCAAGATAAATATTGGTGGCTCTGTTCTCTTGCAGGACGGGTGACTAAGCTTTGTGTTGTGAGATGATGCGAGTATGTGTCCATTGTCTGCACACAAATATATGTAAGGTTACTCACCTTCACAATCTGAGGCTCTAGCAATTAAGGAAGGATTCAAATTGCCTTGACAGGAAGGTATTTATAGGGTGCAGTTGGATATTGACTTTTAGATAATTATAAAGATTGCTACAAGTGCAAAACTCCCTCCATGGGAGATCAGAATATAATTGGCAATGTAGAAGCTATAATTAAGCAATTTGTTTAATTTCATGTGCTCACTGCTATAGAGAAGATAACCAAATAGCCAATTGGGCTGCTGATTAGGGAAAGGGTAACCAAGGTGAATGCATTTTGTAAGGAGAGAATTCCTTCGGATTTAAAGTCCATTTTTTGTATGGACCTTCGCAGATCATTTTTTGGGAAGTTTAATATACTTTTATTTTGGGAAAAATATAGCATTAAATAAATATAAGTGGCATAATTAGAGACAAAACAAGATAGAATAGTACAAATGCTAAGTTTCATATCTCAGTTATTTGTGTTGACCATTCAACTGGCTTTACAGTTTAAATCAAGGTTTGCAAATATCCCCCAGTAAGATTTTAGTATGGGTGGTTGGACCAAGGTAACCTGACATTACATCGGGTACAAGACTTGCACCAATTGCGTGATACAGGCTTGTACCACCGAGTACAGGGCTTGTAACAGGCAATAACTTTTTTTTTCTTTAGCATTTTTTCAGTTTTTTTCTGAAACTTGTTATGTACCAGTACCAGCTACCAGTACAGTTTGGACCAGTATCAGTCTATGCCAGGACTAGTATGGGTCTGATACCAGAAATTAAAAATATTGGTTTGAATACCAAATATATTATGAGATGCAACACATACATGTTACCTTTAAAATGAAAGGTGCTGCAAAATGATATTGAAGATAATATAAACAGAATTTAAAATGTAATTTAAAATCAAACAAATCTGAGTGGTCCTTCAAAATGCATGACCAGTTTCACCAATAAAATTATTGCTAATTTTCTTCTAAGTAGTAAATTTTTTAAATAACACCACAATCAGATGAGGATGTCCCTAGTCATCCAAAATCCTAGACAAATCTGCTCTAGTGATATCCACTTCATGTTTGCATGTTACAAAAATAACATTGTAACAAAATCTTCTAAGTGCAAAATATATATACATGGCAATTTAATTAACAGAAAACCATCTAAAAACTTAAGATAAGAGGTAAGCAAGGCTCTAAAATTGGGCCAATGAAAGTATATTAATGCTGGAAGATGTTATGGGAATAAAAAAGACATGATATATATGTATATATATGATCTAAAAACAAAATAGGTCCAAGTGTAGAGATTGAGATATTTACGCATCCTCATGAAGCTTACAAGTGCTGAATAAATCATAGAAGATAAACCAGGTAAAACAAACATAGGAAGAACTCGTATAGCCCTCATCTTCCAGCTCGTATCTGCTGATCTGGTTGTCATGATAGCATAAACCACTGCTGCCACCTAGTAGAAATATCAAGAACCACAAAAAACACAATATGTTAGCAAAATGCATAACTAAATTTTATATTATAGACTTTAGATCATAGCTATCAGAACTGAATCAAAAAGCGACCCGACCATCACTAGGTCACTGGTCGGACCACATACTTAATTTAAAATATTTTAAACTATATAAATAATTCAAAATTATATGTAGTAAAAATATAAAATATTAAAAATAATAAAAAAAATATTAAACAAATTAAAACAAACTTTCAGTCATATTGAATATGATTAAAATGATAATATCAACCAACATTATGAACATAAACTTTTATCCAAATTAAATAACACATGATAATTTCTTAAATGTAACCAAAGTTAATTGTTCAACAACATAAAATAAATAGTTTTTCCAACATAGTTATCATTACTTCAATAGCAGATACATATGAATTTCTCAAAGATCAAAGTGGATATCATTTCAATCATCAAAATGTCAGAACTAAACCAAAAAGTACAATTTGAATCATATTCTGAATTTTCAAATTTTCAAAATCATGTTTCTGTTTGTTGCAACATTTAGTCAATTCTCCTCGTATTCATTTTGGTGACTAGAGAAGACAGTAATACACCAATCAAGAATCTAAGGCCTCACATCAAAACTTTAAAACTAAAATGTCTATTATCCTTCATATCTGTCACCATTGTTACCGTTGATTATCAGACTGGATCAAGCACCTTGGATTCAGATCAAGATGCTCCTAAACAATAAAGATTCCATCGTTGGATCAGGACTAGTGAAGAAAAACATGGGGCACATCACATACAATACAATGCATAGGAACTTTAAAGTTTGAACTGATCTTATGATTTCTAATTAACCAATTGAAATTTTTTATTTTTTGTTTTTGAGAATGACATTCTCCAGATAGGATCTCTAGGGCATCAATTGAACCCAAGAATAAAAAGAATGAAATCTGAGACTGTGTAAACTGCAGTTATAACATATTTAAAAATAAAATTGCCAAATGTCATATTATATTATTAATTGGCTATATATAAGATTATAAATATGAGAGGTTTCTTAATCATAATAAAGCAAGAGATTGAAAAATGCAACCTAACACTAAGGTGGCTCAATGCACAAGGTTCCTTGCAATGTGGGGTTAAGGAGGTCAATGGACATAGTCTTACCCTTGTAAACAAAGAAATGGGTTTTCTGACGACTCCTGACCATAATGCAAAGGAGCAACTAGAA
Source organism: Musa schizocarpa (assembly GCA_900464855.2). Taxonomy (NCBI): domain Eukaryota; kingdom Viridiplantae; phylum Streptophyta; class Magnoliopsida; order Zingiberales; family Musaceae; genus Musa; species Musa schizocarpa. The sequence goes on from LS990916.1 coordinate 6,742,600, forward strand.
CATGAGATCAACGGGGGCTAAAAATGCAAGACAATATCTTAAAATGATCAATCATTCCATAAGGTTTTGTTTACAATGATGATTTTCATTATCCATGGGACTGTCAAGTGAAAGGATTTCTAATTTTTGGGCACAATAATTTGAATATTGTATAATTTTAAAGAACAGAATGAATCTTAAAATCAACCTTTTTCCACACTCCATCCAATCTATGTCGCTCCAAAGGTTCAACATGTTGTCGTGAACCTCACAGCATCACATTTTGGCTTTTGCTTATAGAGATAAGAAACATGAACATAACCAAAAAGCCTTCTTCCAATACTTGATGACAGAATTATGAATCACTAAAGACAAAATTTTCTACCTCCATGGCTTCCATACATTTTACCAAACCTTTTTTGTGTGCTATTCTTATAATTTCTGGGAGAAATTGAGATAATTCTCAAAAACTAAAGCATGTAGCTTTCATCAAATATGAAATTAGATTGAAATAAGAAAAAAGACAAAAAACTGCAACTTGTGCAGTAAATCAGCCAATATGATTTATTTGAACATTTATGTGTTTCTTTAATATGAATAATTCCCAAGTATTAATGCAAAACAGAAACCAAGATATTTATGTATGAATGAAAAAAATATATTACGAAATATAAAAGCATTCATAAAAGAACTCTCAGGAAATACCAAGAAAATTAATCCCTTGGAATATTAAATGCTTGCTATAATTAATTTACTGATTCAAATAGGAAATAAAAAAATGAACAAAAACGAATGACAGAATTTGAAAGATTACTATAGCCCCACTACAAGCATTAAAATGGCATAAAAAACCAAGAAATGGAATAAACAATAACATGTAAGTTTGGTGGGGTCAATGAAATGTCTCTTACAATGCTTATAGATTAAAAGAATACAAATAATATGCTTACAATAAAAGATCCACTATCCGAAGCTGGATCCTAGCAATGGCCTCAAACATTTTCTGAGAAAGTATAGTAATCAAGAATTTGATTTTCAGTCCATGCTGGTCCACACCAAATTGTAGTGGGCCTATGTCCAAACCTATCACTGTGAGGGTCAATCCTTATAGGGTCTGCCAATATTGCACTGGTTTTGAATAGCGCTGCCTATGCCAATTGCCACTTACTGGGCTAACACCACCTTGCACTTTACCGTGATCTGTCTGTTTAGTTTAACAAACAGAAATTACCAAATGATACATATCTTAGTTGGAATCAACAGCAATAGCAATGACCTTGATCTTTTAAAGAGAGGACGGTGACTGAATACTGAGAAGTATAGGTCTCAATATGGTTCTCCCTTCATTTTTAAACAAAAAAAAAAAGAAAAGTTGCCAAAATGTGGAAACATATCGTAGTAAGAACAGCAAGTCCACCACATCAAACACTCAAGGGATGGAAGGCAATTTTGTTGCCCACTAAGATGTCATCTCATGAACAGACCTAGACTACCCACACAAGTCACAAAGGATTCTTGTGAAACGAACTCTGCAGAAATTTTAAAAACAATCCAAAAGGCTGAAGCGAAGCAACACGCTGAATCGCCTGAAGTAATTCACTGACACTGTGTTCCAAATCATGACATTACCCTCCCATGTAATTTGGACTTTGGACTAAAAGCAAAAAAAAATTAGTTAAAAAGTCAAACAAATGGACGAGTGTCTCCAATAATAAACTTGGAAAAAGAATCCATCAATTCTAGGAATATGTTGATTTGATTCTAGCGATCATTTCATTGAATAGGAGGAACAGAAAGAGGGTACTTCCTCGTGTTAGTCATCGGGAAAACCCACACTGTGCAATTTTTGGCGCTTCTAGAACCAAGATTTAAGAGCTAATCTGCGTATCCTACTCCAATCTATGAACCAACGCCCCCTAACTACAGCCAAGTATCCATGATAGGATTGCAACAGTCATCAGCTAAGCCTTAAAGATCGATAGGCTGCTAAATCAGTCATTCCGATCAAGATCCGAAAGTAGACACTCGTAAAAAAAACATCAGATAGGTTCATAACAACTCAAAGATGGGCAAGAAGAAGGAGCCACCTCGAGGATGACGGAGAGGACGATGAGATCGCGGACGATCCGCCGTGATGATTGCGCCCGGCGCTTCATCCGCGAATGGACTGTAGCCTCCTCCTTGGACAAGTACTGAAGCCGTTTCTCATAGTCCTCGTTCCTCCCCGCAAAGATCCCGTGCCACAGCCGCGCCACGAACCCCCTCCGCTGCTTCTTGGGAGGAGAAGGAGGAGGTGGTGGTGGTGGCGCCCCCGCAGCTAGGTTCTCCGCACCTCCGGCCGAACCGGCATCGTCCGCTGCCATCTAAGCAGGCAAATTAGAGCAGATCAACGAAGCAGGGACGATTGGAAGAGGGCGAGGGTGTAGATCGGAGCGGTAATCGAAACCGGTCTTATGATAGTGACCGGATCTCAAAGAAGAGGAAGAGGAAGAGGAAGAGGAAGAGGAGGTTCTTTGCTTGGCTTGGCTTGGCCTAGGTTTCCGAATTAAATAGGATGTGCTTGGGGAATGGGGTTATTCTTTACATCAAAAGAAACAAGTGCTCTTTTCAACGAGCCTCCGCCCCCATCACGCATTGCCTGCTGCACTTTACTCTTTCTACTGTCGGAAGGAAGGAAGGAAAGGCAAAGGATTGATTGTGAAATGTATATAAAGGATATATATATATATATATATATATATGTATTTTTTTATTATTAATCTCTGACCGTCAGTTGAAACTCTAATTGATTCGAACCGGTCATCGGTCAACATAATTAGTCGTAGAACGAACTGTTAATGAATATTAAAAAGAGGGGCACATATCGTAATTCTTAATGTTTGAAGAGATGCATCTGATATTTATAAGGGCAGATAGATAGATAGATAGATAGATAGGTTTTCCTTCAGACTTTGCAGGGATTGATATGTAGAAATTCATTTATAACATGTTTATTCTTTTAGATGTATAAAAAGAAGGTATCTTTCTTTCTAAAGCAACGTAGACATTAAGAATATTCTTACAAATATGTCGTATTCTATATATGTTGATGAGATGGGTAGAATCTTTTAGATTTTTAGAACCAACGTGTCTCGAGGATAAGAAGAAATTGGGAAATGATTCTTACAATTTTGTGCGGTCTTTATTGATTTATGCTTGATTGTTGATCAACGGATACGAAGAAAACTAAGTCAGAATCAAGATTGATTTGATGTGGATTAAGATCGAAGCCAGCCAGCCACTCCGCTGAGCATCGCATTTAGAGGAGAAACGAAAGAGAAAGGAGAAAGAAAGAGGTATAATATAATATGGTAGGCAGTATATTATATTATGATACTTGAAATGCTTTAAATTTACAAGCTCTACTCCATTAATCTCATTCATGCGTAGTAGCAGTTCATGAGAAGATCGACATGCACAAGTATATTGATTGGGATACCATACGAGCTCGTCACACGATCAAACTATCTCCTCAAAGATCGTCTCCAAACTCCTGGCAGCGAGACTGCCATCCCTGGCCGGCCACCTTCCTCTCAGGCACTCTTCCACGATGAGTGGCCCGATCTCCGCCGGATTCGTGCGAGCGAGCAGCTCCTGGAACTCCCTCGTCGCCATCCGAACCTTCACCCGGCAGACGATCCTCGGGGCTCGCCGACCGTCGTGGGGTTCCGCCGGGTGCACGCTGCTGCTCCTGCCGATGCAGCCGCCCATGATGCCCAATTGCTTCTCTATTGAGTCAGCAATAATGTGGAGGAAGCTAGCGGCTATTTGTAGAGGCGCCAAGTAATGGCGTGGACAGTCTATGATCGGCAGAAGTTGCAGAATTGATGGATGAAGACGGCAAGGAACGTTTCATTAGAGGAAAAAGGAAGGCGGGGCTGATGATGGAAGCTGCGGGAGGAGACGTGACGCGGGCGATCAGATATGTGCAAGTGTAGCGAAGGGAGTTTCTTTGACGTCCAGGAACGGACCGCATTTGTTGCCGAGCAAGCAAGCAAGCACGCAAGCGCAAGGCGGTGGTGTGTCCTCAATTTGTCTTTCTTCCTTGTTTCTGTTGTTTCTTCATGTGAATATGTTCATTAAACAGATTTAACTGCGCAGGAAAACGTTCTTGTTTGAAACATCTGCGCATCGTTAGTTTCATGGTAGATTATTTCTGGGATTTCTTTCGGTCTTTGTTCTTGAAATTTCTCTACCTTCTTGCCGTAACATGGTACCGTAAATGGTTGACGAGAGATGGCAGTGTTGAGATTGTTGTGGTTCTCACAAGCAGCTTATGTTGGTGAACCCTTATGTCGTCGTCGAGAAGTCCGCACGGCTCGGTTCAATCCCGAATGTGCAAGGTTACTCATGTGGAGACTCGGGTGAAGGAAGTAGACATCGGGTCGAGTGTGTCGTGGGCCTCACTATTCGCTTCCCCGTCGAGAGCCCTTGCACTTAGGTCGGGGTCGGGAGGTGGATTTCCCGACTCGATCCCTCTGAAGCTTAAGTTAGAGTAGAGTAGAATAAGAGAGAAAAGTCCCCTCTCTATCATTGTCCAGGTGGTGGGTTTTTATACCTGCACATAGCAATCGGTCGTACATGGTTCAATGATGACTGCCAACCCCTTGAGCGATCGACCCATATCTCTTGTACGGTCAACGTCCGACCTGCATGGGTCGACACCATCCCAAGCTTTTCGGGGCAGCTTCGTACCATGCGGTGTACCTTGCACGGCCTTGTACGGCATGGGAGGATGGTTGTTTTGTTTGAATCCAAAGTGTTGCGCCGATGTGGTCCGCCATATCGGCTTTGAAGCTCCATGTCAGTGTTGATGTGGCTATGGATTGTTGCCAAAGGGTGTGGTTTCAAAACGTGCCCTATCATTCTCTTCCCCCCCTCCCCCCAAACCAAAAAGAGCCATGCTTCCAGCTCCTCCTGGAAGGGTCAGGGGATGGTTGGGTGTCTTTTGCCTTAGTGAATCGACTATTATATAGGAATTGTTGTCTTGGTAATTGGTTGATGCTGGACAGGTTGGGCGGCATAGCTTTGGGAAATGATATCGATTGAAAGTTGCACTTGTCAAAAGCGAATGATGAACGACCATATTGTTAGTTTAGCAAGTCCCACATAGTCTCACGTTGGGAAAATCAAGCTTGTTATCTCTTATTGCAACTATAAATAAGGGTCTGGGCTTTGAAGGTAGAGGCACCATAAGAAAAACCTAATTGTTTGCTTTGGGCTTTTCTTGTTTAGTAGTTTCAGGTGTTTTATGACCTATGAACATTTTCTTAAGGCATTTGTAACTATCCCTTTTATAGTAGAGTTTTGCTCCTCCTTCGTCCGTGTAGGTCAATTGACTGAACCATATAAATATGGTGTTCTTCTCTTTTATTTTTCTACTTTATTGTCTTTATTGGGTTGCCAAATTACTCTTTGATAAATTTTTTGGGGCCAGCTCTAACAAACTGGTATCAGAGCCTAGTTTCGGGATCTTTTGGTAACGATGACAATAACAAAGATCATTGTCAAGAAATTTTACAGAAATGTCAACTTCGGCATGTAGCAGCTCAAGATAGAGGTCATTTTAGTTCAAGATGGAATTGATTTGGCACTATAGGGAGCTGAAAACATTTCAGATGATACGTCAAAGGAAGATTTTGCGGGTATGGATAAGAAGGCCCGATCAAGCATTATTCTAAATCTCTCTAACGAGATTTTACGGGAGATAGCTATGGAGACTACGATTAAGAGCATATGGGACAAGCTTAAAGCATTGTATATGAAGAGGACAGTGGAGAATCGTCTATATACTTCGGATGACTGAAGGTATATCTATACTCTCGCATCTTGATAAATTTGATTCCTTAGTTATGGATTTGGAGAATATAGATGCGAAAATTGATGATGATGATAATACCCATTATTTTTGTGTTCTCTTCCCCAATCCTTTAAGTATTTTCGTGATACTATGATTTATGGAAAAGAAATAATTTTGTATCAGGAAATTAAATCTATACTAAAATCTAAGGAGTAGATAGATAGGGATATCACTGGAGAAAGTAGAGGGAATCAGGTTGAGGGTCTGGTTGTCAAGGGTAGAACAGATAAAAGAAAATTTGACATTAGTAGATCTAAATCTAGATCTAAATTCAGACATAGAAATTTGGAGTGCAGATATTGTCATAAAATAGGACACATTAAGGCTGATTACTTTAAATTAAAAAATAAATTAAAACAAAAGGGAAAAATTATTGAGAAAACTACTGAATTCACTGAAGCTAGTATAGCAACTGATGAGAATGTTGGAAATATTTTCTTTGCTATTGATGACAGAATGAAGTCTAAAAATGAATGGATTTTAGATTCGGGTTGTTCTTATCACATGTGTCCCAATAGAGATTTGTTTTCCATATATGAATCTTGTAATGGTAGAATTGTTTTGATGGGCAATAATGCCGCGTGTGATGTTGTAGGTAGAGGCACAATCTGAATTAAAATGCATGATGGTATTGTGAGGATGCTCACTAATGTTAGACATGTTCCTGATTTAAAAAAAAATCTCATCTCTTTAGGCACCCTAGAGGTTCTTGGGTGTAAATACATAGCTGAAGGTGGAGTTTTGAAAGTTTCTAGAAGTGCCCTTGTTATGAAAGCTTGTAGGTCTGGTAGCTTATATATTTTGCAGGGAACTACTATCACAGGCTCGTTTGTAGTCTCGTCATCATCATAGTCTGATTCTGACATCACCAAATTATGACATATGCATTTAGGTCATATGAGCGAAAATGTTTTGAGCATATTGAGCAAAATGGGTCTTCTTTACGGACAGAGTACTGGGCTACTAGATTTTTGTGAACACTGCATTTTTGGAAAGCAGAAAAGAGTTAGCTTCAATTCTCTAGCAGTTCACAAAATGAAAGGTACTCTTGACTATATTCATTCAGACATTTGGGGTCCAGCTCGTATTCAGTCTAAGGGTGGTGCCTGGTATATGTTGACTTTCATTGACGATTATTAAAGGAAAGTTTAGGTTTATTTTCTGAAGTATAAAAATGATATTTTTCTAACCTTTAAACAATAGAAGGCTTTAATTGAGAAGCAAACAAGTAAACATATTAAGCGGCTTCGAACAGATAATGACATGGAATTTTGTGAAGGTGACTTTGATGAATTCTACAAAAATGAAGGAATTGTTCGGCATCACACTATTAGGATGACGCCTCAACAAAATGGTGTGGTCGAACGTATGAACAGAATAATCTTAGAGAGAGCAAGGTGTATGATCTCAAATGTAGGGTTGACAAAGGACTTTTGGGTAGAGACGATTAATATGGCCTGTTACGTTGTCAACCACGCTCCTTCTGTAGCCCTTAATTTTAAAACTCCGAAGGAAGTTTGGTCAGATATTCCTGCTGATTACTCTGATTTAAAAATTTTTGTGTCCAGCATACATGCATGTAAATGAAGGAAAATTAGAGCCTCGAGCTAAAAGGTGTATTTTCCTTGGGTATGCTTATGGGGTGAAAAGATACAGATTATGGTGGTCTGATTCCAAATCCTAAAAATTTGTAATGAGCAAAGATGTTACTTTTGATGGATTGTCTATGTTATCTTCTAAAGAGGAATCTATTAGTTGTACAAATGATAGTGCGCAGAAGCAGGTGGAGCTTGAGATTGGTAGTTCTTATTCTTTTCAGTCAAACTCTTCTACTCAAAGAATGCTAATAGATGCTCCCAAGTCTATCGACGAAGATGATCCAAAGGAAGAGCAATATTCCATAGCCAAGGATTGACCACGGAGAGATATTCGACTACCACAAAGATATGCAAATTTGGTTGCATATACTTTGTTTGTTGCACAAGAAACAAGTGAAGTTGGTGAGCCTACTACCTACTCAGATGCAGTTTCTTGTGATAATTTCGCTAAGTGGTTGATTGCGATGAATGAAGAAAATGAATCTCTCCATCAAAATAGAACTTGGGATCTTGTGAAGCCGCCTTCGGGTAAGAAAATTATTGTATGCAAATGGGTCTTCAAAAGGAAGGAAGGTATTCCAGGGGTTGAAGATGCAAGGTACAAAGCATGATTGGTTGCAAATGGCTATAGTCAGGTATATGGTGTTACTTTTAATGATGTATTTTCACCTATTGTTAAACATAGCTCTATTCATATTTTGCTTACTTTAGTTGCCATGTATGATTTGGAATTAGAGCAACTTGATGTCAAAATAGCTTTCTTACATGGTGAACTTGAAGAACAAATTTACATGGAGCAACCTCATGGATTTGAAGTTGACGGTAAGGAAGACCATGTTTGCTTATTAAAGAAATCCTTATACGGATTGAAGCAGTATCCAAGACAGCGGTATAAGAGGTTTGATTCTTTTATGTTGGGTTATGGTTACTCGAGGAGCATGTATGATAGCTGTATCTACTTCCGAAAATTAATTGATGGTTCTTTTGTGTATTTGTTGCTTTATGTTGATGATATGCTTATTGTAGCTAAGACTTTATCAGAAATTCACACTTTAAAAATGCAGCTAAATAGTGAATTTGAAATGAAAGATTTTGGAGCCTAAGAAAATTCTTAGCATGGAGATCAAAAGAGAACGAGGAGTTGGAAAATTATTTCTAACCTAGAAAAATTACACCGAGAAAGTTTTAAAGAGGTTTGGCATGAAAAATACTAAGCCAGTGAGTACTCCACTTGCCAGCCATTTTCGGCTATTTGTTGCTCGGTCACCATAGTCAATTGAAGAGGAAGAATATATAGTGCAAGTTCCATATTCCAGTGCCATCGACAGTATTATATATGCAATAGTTTGTACTCGTCCAAATATTTCACAAGCAATCAGTGTGGTTAGCAGATATATGTCTCGCCCAGGTAAAACATATTGGCAGGATATGAAGTGGATTCTTAAATACTTGCAAGGGACTTCAGATGCTTGTTTGGAGTTTGGAAAAAATCGTGACACTTTGGTCGGTTTCATCGACTCTGATTATGTTGTAGATCTTGATAAATGAAGATATTTAACAGGCTATATTTTTTGTATTGGCAGTTGTGCAATTAGTTGGAAAGCTTCCTTACAACCTGTCATGGCTTTATCTACTACAGAGGTAGAATATATGGCAGTGACAAAGGCGATCAAAGAAGTTTTATGGATAAGAGGTTTGTTAGGCGAATTATGTCTATATCAAGATGTTACTACAATTTACTGTGATATGCAAAGTGCTATTCATTTGACTAAAGGCCAGATATATCATGAGAGGACGAAACACATCGATGTGAAGTTTCATTTTATTCGGGATACCATTGCTGAGGGAAAGGTCCTTGTTCAGAAAATTCATACAAAGAATAATCCATTTGATATGCCTACAAAGCCTCTTCCGGTTTACAAGTTCAAGTAGTGCTTGGACTTGGTTGGTGTTCATTGTTGGTGATTGGCTTTTGTGAAGAAGGTGGAGCAACTTTTGTTAATTGTCAATGTTGGGACATGCCAAGGTGGAGATTTGTTAGTTTGGCAAGTCCCACATAGTCCCACATTGGGAAAATCAAGCTTGTTATCTCCTATTGCAACTATAAATAAGGGCTTGGGCTTTGAAGGCAGAGGCACCACAAGAAAAACCTAATTGTTTACTTTGAGCTTTTCTTGTTTAGTAGTTTCAAGTGTTTTATGGCCTAGGAATATTTTCCTAAGGCATTTGTAATTGTCCCTTTTATAGTAGAGTTTTGCTCCTCCTTCGTCCGTGGATGTAGGTCAATTGACTAAACCACATAAATCTAGTGTTCTTGTCTCTTTTATTTTTCTACTTTATTATCTTTATTGGGTTGTCAAATTACCCTTTGGTAAATTTCTTGGGGCTAGCTTTAACACATATGATTGGCCGAGCAACATGGCTCGGGCACTAGAGATTGATGTGGTTGAGCGCCATTGCTCGAGTACTAGAGATTGGTGTGGCCAAGCACCATAGCTCGGGCACTAGAGATTGACGTTGTTGAGCACCATAGCTCGGGCATTGGGGACTGATGTGGTCGAGGAGCACTACTCAGGCCCTTATTTGGCCGATCAACTACTCGGATGATGACTGAGCGCATCATCGATGGACTACGTATGACTAGCCAAGCAATACTACTTGGGTATTGGGGACTGATGTGGCTGAGCACCATAGCTCGAGTATTGGAGACTAGGTTGGCCGAGCACCATAGCTCGGGTATTGGAGATTGGGATGGCCGAGTACCATAGCTCGGGTACTAAAGACTGGGATGACCGAGCACCACAGCTCGGGTACTGGAGACTGATGTGGTCGAGCACCATAGCTCGGGTACTAGAGACTGGGATGATCGAGCACCATAACTTGGGTACTGGAGACTGATGTGGCCGAGCACCATAGCTCATATACTAGAGATTGGGATGGCCGAGCACCATAACTTGGGTACTAGAGACTGATGTGGCCAAGCACCATAGCTCGAGTACTAGAGACTAGGATGGCCAAGCACCATAACTCGGGTATTGGAGACTGATGTGGCCGAGCACCATAGCTTGGGTACTGGAGACTGATGTGGTCAAGCACCATAGCTTAGGTACTAGAGACTAGGATAATCGAGTACCATAACTCGAGTACTAGAGGTTGGGATGGCCGAGCACTATAGCTCAGGTACTGGAGACTGATATGGCAGAACACCATAACTCGGTACTAGAGATTAGGATGGCCGAGCACCATAACTCAGGTATTGGAGACTGATGTGGTCGAGCACTATAGCTCGAGTATTGGAGATTGATGTGGTCGAGCACCATAGCTTGGGTACTGGAGACTAGGATGACCAAGCACCATTACTCGGGTACTGGGAACTAATGTGGCCGAGCACCATAGCTCGGGTACTGGAGATTGGGATGACCGAGCACTATAACTCGAGTATTGGAGACTGATGTGGCCGAGCACCATAGCTCGAGTACTAGAGACTAGGATGGTTGAGTAGGTATCTGATCCCTACGAGTCTTTGAGTAGGAGGTTTTGAATTTTTTGTCTCCTAAGGGATATAGGGAAAGTTGACTTCGACTTTAGCTTTGGTGGGAGTTTTGGTTTTCAAAAATTTTTGGGTGGGATTTTTGAGTTCTTTCTCCTAGCTTCCTGCCACCCTGCTTGGGAGTTTAGGTCTAGGCAATCCTTCTCATGAGCCATTATGACGAGATGAGTTGTCTTCCTCTTCTAGGTAGGCGAAGGGTTGCTTCGGGCAGCAGAGTTCTTTGGAAGTCCCTCTGTTGGCTTCATCTTGCTCATTTGCTCTGTGGTTTCCCTAGTTCTCCTCTTCTTTGGTCGTTGTCCTCCTTGGTTTCGTTTCCTTGGTCGTTTAGTAGTCCAGGTTAGTCAGGATGTCTTCCTCCTCCTCTTCCTCTTCTTCTTCTTCTTCTTCTTCTTCTTCTTCTTCTTCTTCTTCTTCTTCTTCTTCTTCTTCTTCTTCTTCTTCTTCTTCTTCTTCTTCTTCTTTCTCGAGTGGTTGGTCAAGTATGTCATTGGGAGAGGCCTCTCTTGTGAACGAGAAGGCCATTCGAGCCCTTTGAGGTTTCAAAATCACTACATGATTTCAACTCGATCATGACTGAGGAATTGCTCGGTCGTGTCTGTGAGCATTATAGCATCCCAGTTGATTACGAGCTTCATGCTCCTTGGTTCGGACAACACACCTATGATCCTTTTCTGAATGGGTTTGGTTTGACATTGGATGCGCTTGAGGCGGGACTTTGGTTCCCCTTACACCTCGTAATTGAGGCTTGCCTCTCATGGTGGTGGATCTCACTATCACAGATGGTGCCCAACTCGTGGTGCTACTTGACAGACTTCCTTGGGGAATGCCAAGAGGCAAGTATCACCCCAACCCGCTCGCTCTTTTTTTCTTGTTTCCATCTTTCCAAGGGAGCTAGCGGCTACTATTTGTCATCTCAAGGAGGTTTTAGGGCGAGTGGGGCTCCTTCCAACAACAAGGGGTGGAAGAGTCGGTATTTTTTTATTAGTTATAGTCGGGGTTGGTGTTTTGGTCTTCGATGGTCATTTTGGTCGATCAACAATCCCCCATGACAAGTATGAGCAGCTCGTGCACTTGAAGGAGATTTTTTCTTCTTCCCGAGCGATTAGAAATATGATCGAGGAGTGATTGGTCGAGGCGGGACTTACTTTTGCTCCTTGGGGTATGGCCCAAGCTTGTCCTCTTACTTTGGTCATGGATTTATCTTTTCGCTGACTGATCTTGGTTTTATTGGGTAGATATGGTGAATCTGAAGTAGATGAGAGGGATGCCTTGCGTCTCTTCGACCCCTCAGCCTCTGCAACCAACTGTGCCAGCCTCGGAGGACCTAGATCAATCGAGGAGCTCAGAGCCTGGCCATTTGTGCAAGAAGTCTAAGGTCTTGACTCGTAAAATGTCTGAGTCGACTGTGACTCAGGAGGCAGCTGGCCAACTATAGGGAAATCTAGGGCGATATCACATGCACAACAGAAGAACATTAAAAATAAAATCCCTAATTTCCCAAAAATATGTTTATCATCATGCGAAGATTGATGTGCAAAAATCGTAAAACTTTAAACTGAGTATATAAAAGATTGTGTTACTTAGGGAGACTGTATATCCCTGAATCCCTATAGATCTCTAGGAGAGAGTGAAGAAGGTCAAGTGTCCTCATCTCTAGCGGTGATCCACATAGTAGGGTTACAACGATGCTCCTCAAAACTCCAAGCCTATTATCTGAGGAGGAGAAGGGGAGGAGAATAGGAGAGGCAACCCAAAAAGGCTCTAGCCTATGAACCATTGGTTCCCTTCTATTTATAGAGGTCTCTTATTGACTTAACCCTAATGGATCCTGCCCTATTGGGTATTGGATCTTCATCCAACTACCTAAGCCTCTTAAATTAGAGGATCTCTATCTAATAATCTCTCATTAGCTCTTATTGGATCTCATCCATAGGATCCAATAATTTAGGGGCTTATTGGATATCCAATAAGATAGGGACTCCGGCGAATATCTCATATCCGAATCTCTACTCATCGTAACATTTACCATATGTGTGTGACCCTCTAGGCCCAATATCGAGCTAGCCGTGAGTCATACATGTCAGAATTCCTTTTGGCTCAATGAATTATTATCTTCATAATAATTCACTTGACTCATCGACTGCGAACGTACTAGGCTACTACGCTGCAATCACCAGATGATATAGGGGAATCCAATCCATTGGACCTGTCTGTCCTCAGTTACCGTGTACTGGGCATGGTGTTGTCATACTTATGCGGTTTCTACTTGAGCCTCGCTCTTATTGAATCTCAGATTTTGATGATGAAATCAATTGGTAAATTGTTTGATCTAATCTATATGTTGAGAAAAGTGTGTAGGATTAACTATGATAGTGGTAAGACATAAAGCAAATATTGTGCTAGAGTCGAGATCGAGATTTTGTTGAGAGTTCGAGAGTTTATCGGAAGTCCAGACGTTCGTTGGAAGTTTTGTTGGAACTGATCGAGAAGTCCAAGAGCTCGCCAAAGAAGCTTATCGAAACTCCCCAAGAAGATTGTCGTAAAGTCCAAGAGCTTGCCGGGAATCTGTTGGAACATTGCCGAGAGTATTGGAAGTTCATCGGAAGATTGTCGGAAGCTCGCTGGAAAAACAATTAACATACCGGACCAAGATTACTTAATTAATATCTTAAATTATCTTAGTTAGACATTAAGTTGAGTTAGGATTGGGAGGTAATCCCACTAACTCAATTAAGGGCCAATTGGATCTTTAATAGGGCTGAATTGGGCCGGTTGAACAGCCCATTCAGCACTTGAAGTCACGGCCGATGGTGGCACCGCTTGGGACTCAATCTTCCAGGTGCTCTGGGCGGTGGTACTACCTTATCAGGCAATCGTACCACCCAGACTGAGTGGTGGTACTGCCTAGTGTTAGTCTGCAAGCGATAGTACCGCCCAATAATGGTGGTGGTACTGCTAGTACCCCGAAATCTGAAGATATGACACTTTTTGGCTCCAATTCTGAAGCTATTGGGGTCTATAAATACCTCACCCTTTTCCGCATGAAAGGACACAAAAGTGTGAACAATATCTTGAAGTCTTGTGGTGTTAAAAGTGTTGTAAAAGTGCAAAGAGTCCTCCTCCTCCCTTTCTAATATTGTGATCATTCAAGAGAGGTGTGAGGCTTGTAAGGTTTATCTCCTAAACCCATGAAAAGGAGAAAGCGTCGTAAAAAGGTGGTTGATCTTCGTCTATTGAAGGAAGACCATTAGTGGACACTAGTGACCTCAATGGAGGAGAAATCAAAAGTGGATGTAGGTCACAATGACTGAACCACTATAAATTCTAATTTACATTTCTATTATTGTTATTTACTTACTTTGCAATTGCTTCACTTCCTCCTTAGCTTTCACTACTCTTACGAACAAATACGCTTTCAAGTTATCTTCCGAGATCGGTTTTTAACATACGAAGATTTTTAAACTGACGTTTGTATTTGCTGTACTAATTCACCCCCTCTCAGTGTCGATTCAATCCTAACAATTAGTATTAGTTGGTTACTCTTAATTTGGTTTAAAACCCAAGAGAGATGACTTTTACCAACAATTAAGAGGGTCATTCTATCACTCGTCCTCCCATATTCAATGGGACAGATTACACGTATTGGAAAACTAGGATGAAGATCTTCTTAATTTATATGGATTTTAAGTTATGGAATATCGTTGAAAACGGATTTCATAAGTCTTCTCTTCTAATGAGCGAATGGAATGACTTGGAGAAGAAGACGTTCTTTTTGAATGCCAAAGCTATGAATGCTTTGTTTTATGCTTTGGATAAAAACGAATTCAATGAAGTTTCTATTTGCGAAATGATTTATAATATTTGACATACACTCGAAATCACATACAAAGGCACAAGTAGGGTAAAGGAGTCAAAAATCAATATGTTGGTTCATAGTTATGAATTGTTCCGCATGAAACCAAGTGAGACCATTAGAGACATGTACACCCAGTTTACAGATATCGTCAATGGTCTAAAAGCCCTTGTAAAAGTTTTTCTAATGTTGAACTTGTTAACAAGATACTAAGATCCCTTCTAAAGAGTTGGGATCATAAAGTAACTACTATTCAAGAAGCAAAGGATTTGAACAACTTTTCACTCAAAGAACTTATTGGATCCTTGATAACCTACGAAATGTCATGCAATGCACATGAAGAACATAAGAACAACCTTCCAAAGAATATGAAGGATTTGACATTTAGAACTCAAGAAGATCATTTGAAAGAAGACTCAAGTGATGATGATGATGATGACGACTTTGCACTTCTAACAAGAAAATTCATAAAATTCATAAAAAAATAAAATAAAAATAAAAATAAACTAAAAAAGGGCTAAATCATTTGCTACGAATGCAAGAAGTCGGGGCACTTCAAAAGTAAATGTCCCCAAGTGAAGAAGAAGCAACCAAAAAAGAAGAAAGTGCTTAAAACAACTTGGGACGACTCAAGTACATACGAAGAAGAGGAGCCAACCAATAAAGAGCAAGTTGCTAACTACACATTGATGGCATATGACGACGGGGTAAGTAACTCGATCAAAGCTCATTTATCTTTTGATGAATTATTAAGTGCTTTTCATGATTTATTTGATGAATGTAAATTAGTTAGTAAAAAGTATAAACTATTAAAAAAGGAGCATGCTTCTCTTGTTAGTGATTTTGATAGATTAAAAAATTGACCTTGATGATAATTTAGCTCATTGCATAAAATGTGATGAATTAGAAATACTTAAAAAGGAGAATTTGTAACTACATGAAACCTTAGAAAAATTTGAAATAGGTAGCAAATCCCTAAACATGATTCTTGCAAGTAAGAATCATGTTCATAAAAGAGATGGAATCGACTTTGTGAGTAACACTCATAAACACCCAACTATCTTTGTTAAAGGCCTAACTTTGCATATTTCACCCCAAAACAAATGTAACTTTTATTACAAATTTAGACATATTACTTATAAATGTCCATTTAAGAAATATAATCCATACAAATTGATTTGAATTCCTAAATGGGCCGTAAAGAACTCAATGCAAAATGATAAGTTGAGTCGATCGATTTTTGAGGCACCCAAAGACAAATGGGTACAAAAAAATAATCTTTTTTTATAGAAACGTTTACCATCATAAGAAAGGAGCAAGAGATGGTACCTTAATAGTGGATGCTCAAGGCACATAACCGGAGATCCATCTCATTTCTCTAAGTTCACTAGCCTAGACGAAGAGTATGTCACCTTCGGAGACAACAACAAGGGTAAAATCATTGGCAAAGGAACCATATGTAACAAATCCAACTTTTTGATTAAAGATATATTGTTGGTTAATGACTTAAAGCATAATTTTTTGAGCATTAGTCAATTATGTGATAAAGGATATATGATTAGATTTGAATCTAATGCTTGCATTATTGAACAACCACACAAAAACACCTCTATGATTGCCCTAAAACAAAATAATGTATACACTATTGACATTGATGATTTTTGTAATAAAATGTATTTTTCGGTTTTGAATGATGATGGTTGGCTTTGGCAAAGGAGATTAGGTCATGCTCGTATGAAACTAATCTCTCAAATCTCATCCAAAGAATTTGTAAGAGGTATTCCTAACATTAGGTTTGTTAAAAATAATGTGTATGATGTGGTTGGTCTTCACCTATTAAAGGTAGACCATTAGTGGATGCTGGTGACCTCGATGGAGGAGGAATTAGAAGTGGATGTAGATCACAGCGACCGAACCACTATAAATTCCTATTTGCATTTCTATTATTGTTATTTACTTCCTTTGCAACTGCTTCACTTCCTCCATACTTGTCTTTCACTACCCTTATGAATATACACGCTTTTAAGTTATCTTCCGAGATTGATTTTTAATATACGAAGATTTTTAAACCGATGTTTTTATCTGCTGCATAATTCACCCCCCCTCTTAGTGCCGACTCGATCCTAACAACTCTAATTAGATTCTCCCAGATAACTCTTTCTTTCTCAATCCGAATAACCCTAGCTAGGGATTTGTTTGAGCAAGAAAATATGAAATATTCCTCTCATGACACTAAGAGCAGGTGATCCTCTATCAACACTCAATAGCCCTCATAAGGTTATGCTAGATCTGGAACATCCAAACATATAAGTCTGATATCAAAGAGTGGAGCACTCATACAAGATATCCTTGGTGTCTCAAGTCTAAGGACCAAGTACACTACTAGGACTACGGAATCACTGTCTGACAATAAAGCATCATCAATCATCTAGCATTCCATAAGCAGATCAATTAGTGAACTCATTCCCTAATGAGCACTTGTACTATATCCCTAGTGTCTCTACATGAGCAACTATGAGACCAACTACATCCATCATATGGACGGGTGTACAACATACCAATCTATCCGGTTATCTCGATGTCCCTCTCGAGTAACATATGACCAAGATTATTTAGGATTTGTGTTTAAAGGCGAATCAATCTCATTATCGTGATCTCATCATGATCCGATTCCCATTGCATAGATCCATGAACATCACAATATTCAAGCAATAGGAAATATAAAGTGATAAAATATCAAATAATAATAATAAATAAAAAGACTGCATGTCAAGTCACACGTGCTATCACTCACATGATTGGCTTCTAGGGCACCTATGACTAGCAATTTCCCACTTGACCTAAAACCAATCACCTATGTGTCTGATCCCCATCAGACCCCTATGACACTCAAAGACAATTTGAGATAATGGCTTTGTCAGTGGATCTACGATGTTATCTTCGGATGGAACTCTTTCCACTACTACATCTCCTTGGGTCACGATCTCTCTAATAAGCTGGAACCTCCTCAGAACACTTCTGATGAGACCTGGGTTCCTTTGCTTGATCAATCACCCCGTTGTTGTTGTAATATAAGGGAATCGGCACCTCGCTGCCCGGCACGACTCATAGATCTATGATGAACTTCTTCATCTAGACTCCCTCCTTTGTTGCCTCTACTGCAGCAATGTACTCTACCTATATGGTCGAGTCAGCAGTAGTATCTTGCTTGGAACTCTTTTAACATACTACTCCATTTAGGGTATATATATATCCTGAATTCGACTTGCTATTATTGACATCGGATTAGAAACTCGAGTCCGTGTAGCCTTGAACATTAAGGCTACTACCTCCATATACCAATAAAAGATCCTTAGTCCTTCTCAAGTACTTAAGGATATACTTTACTATTTTTCAATGCTCCAAGCTTGGATTTGTCTGATACTTGCTCGTGATACTTAGAGTATGTGCTATATCAGACCTAGAACATAGCATGACACATATGATAGATCCTATCGCTAAGGCACAGAGTATCTTATCCATGTTTGCCCTTTTTTTAGGAGTCTTTGGGGACATACTCCTAAAAGACAATATCTTATATCTCATCGGTATGAGACCTCTCTTGGAATTCTCCATGCCAATCCTTTTGACAATGGTGTTTATGTACATAGACTAGGACAAGCCAAGCATCCTCTTGGATCTATCTCTATAGATCTGAATCCCTAAGATATAGGATGCTTCCCCTAAGTCCTTCATGGAGAAGTGTCTAGACAACCAAGACTTTACTGTGAATAACATTCCTACTTCATTCCCAATGATTAGGATGTCATCCATATATAACACTAAGAAGGTGATAGCGCTCCCACTTATCTTCCTGTACACACAAGGCTCATCTTCGTTCTTAACGAAGTCATAAGATCTGATTGCCTCATCAAATCTTATGTTCCAACTTTGGGAAGCTTGCTTTAGTCCATAAATAGACCTAAGCAACCTGCACACCTTATATGGGTAGTCCTTAAATACGAATCTCTCAGGCTGTATCATATATACCTCCTCCTCGAGGTTGTCATTGAGGAATATGGTTTTCACGTCTATCTGTTAGATCTCATAATCATAGTATGCTACAATAACCAATATAATTCAGATGGATTTTAGCTTGGCTACTAGTGAGAAGGTTTTGTCATAGTCAACATATTACCTTTGACGATACCCATTAGCCACTAACTTTGCTTTATAGTTCTCTACCTTTCCATCTACTTTGATCTTCTTCTTGAAGATCCACTTGCAACCGATGGGCACAATACCCTCGGGCGCATCAACTAGGTTCTAAACATTATTGGAGTATATGGAATTCATCTTAGAATTCATGACTCTTTGTCACTTCTCGGAATCTATACTCGTAATAGCCTCCTCGTAGGTATGAGGATCAATATACTCAATATCTTCTCCTTTAATATATCCCACATATCTCTCAAGAGGATGGAATACTCTACCGGACCTACGGAAAGTCAGAACTTGTGTCCTAGGTACCTGAACAAACTCGAGTTGTAGAGTGGTGCTTGAGTTAGGTTCTCCAACTTGGCTAAACTCTATCATGCTCCCACTATCTCTGCAAAGAATATGTTCCTTCTCAAGGAACACCGCTCTCTTGGCTACAAAGACCTTTTGGTTCTCAGGATGATAGAAATAATACCCATAAGTTTCCTTGGGGTATCCCATAAACTTGTATCGCTCCGTCCTCGATTCCAACTTATAGAGGTTGTGTCTTTTAACATGGGCAAGACAACCCCAAATCTTAACAACCTTAAGATCATGCTTTTTCCCTTTTCATATCTCATATAGTATAGACACTACCGATTTAGTTGAAACTCTGTTTAGAAGGCAAGTTGTGGTCTCTAGGGTGTATCCCTAGAATGAGATGGGTAGGTCAGCGAAACTCATTATAGATCGCACCATATCTAATAGTGTATGATTCCTCCTTTCAGATATACCATTGAGCTGAGACATATAAGGAGATGTCCATTGGGATAGAATCCTATAGTCCTTGACGAATTGAGTGAACTCTATGTTAGGATCAAGAGCGACACTAAGAGGGGGGTGAATTAGTGCAGTGGAAAACTTTCACGATTTCAAAAGTCTACGTTTTGTACAAAACCGATTCCGATGAAAATGGTTTCAATTCAATCTGTTTCGGAGAGAAGTTGAACTTGAAAGCTTTCGTAAAAGTGTAAGAAAAGATTAAGGAGGTCTGTAGTAAGGTAAATTGCATAAAGTAAATACAAACCAAGTTTTAGAGTGGTTCGGTCAATGTGACCTATATCTACTTTTAGATTCTTCCTCCGATGAGGTCTCCGGCATCCACTAAAGGCTTTCCTTCAATAGGTGAAGACCAACCACCTTTTTTTCAGCGCTTTCTCCTTTTCACGGGTTTAGGAGAGAACCCTTACAAGTCTCACACTTCTCTTGAATGATCTCAACACTTAGAAAGGGAGGAGGAGAACTCTAGCACTTGTTTACAACACGTTTACACCCCCACAACTCAAGATTATCTCAATGCTTTCATGCCCTTTCATGCAAAAAAGGGTGGGGTTTCTATAGGCCCCAATGACTTTAAAATTGGAGCAAAAAAGTGTCACATCCTTGTAATCTGGGGTACTAGCAATACCACTATCGTTATTGGGCGGTACTACCATCGTTGATTTGACTCTGGGCGGTACCACCATTGAATAATGGCGGTACCACTGTTGGTAGCACTACTGCCAGCGGTACCACTGCCTAGATATCCTAGGGCACTATCTTCTAGACGGTGCCAACGTCGGCCCTAGCGGTGCCACCGTCGGCTAGTAATTTAGGGGCTAAATTCGGTGCTCAATTCGGCCCAATTCAGCCCTGTTTAAGAGCCCAATTGGCCCATAATTAAGTAGTGGGATTATCTCCCAATCCTAACTTAATTTATGCTCTAACTACGATAATTAAGAAAATTTACAATGCATTTTGTTCTAGTGCGTCAATTGCTCTTCCTACGTACTTTTGGTGAACATCCGACGAACTCTCGGCAATGTTCCGACGGACTCCCGGCAAGCTCCTGGACTTTACGATAATCTTCTTGGTGAGTTTCGACGAGCTTCTATGGCAAGCTCTTGGACTTCTCGGTTGGTTCCCGCAGAAGTTCTAACGAACGTCGGGACTTCCGTCGAACTCTCGAACTCCCAATGAGATCTCGATCTTGACTTTGGCATAACACCTGCTTTATGTCTCACTGCCATCATAGTTAATCTTGCATACTTTTCTCAATATATAGATTAGATCAAACAACTTACAATTGACTTCATCATCAAAATCCGAGATTCAATAATCTCCCCCTTTTTTATGATGACAATCAATTGATGACGGAGTTAACCTTAACTCCCCCTATCTATATGCCATACTTGAAAAAAGGCATTCTTGAATTTAAGGCCTTTGAATTCAAAAAACAAATTAATAAGTTAAGTTTATTTAAACTTATTAATACACACATCATGATTCCTTTCATGATCTAACATTCTCAAAATGATGTCTAGGCATGACATCCATTTTTCAAGTATAATATTTAAATATGAAAGATGACAAAGATAGCAATTCATCATTCTATGACAAGATATCAATTACAAAATAGCAAGTTAAGCTCTAGATATCTTATCATAATGAAAGAAATTTATCAAGCAACCATTTCAATTATATATGATGAAATGCATTGCATACATTTGTCTTCAATTTACCACAATTTAGTATGATTTCTCCCCGTTTGTCATCAACAAAAAGGAGAACAATTCAACAATGCAAGTATGGTAAAAATTCAAGCCACATTTCAATTTGTATACTAATCATATTTCAAGTATTCATGACATGGTATCATTCATAAGTTCTCAATATTAAAAGTTATAAAAATTAAAGAGAGAGCTTCCTTCAACTTCTCCCCTTTTATTTTTCATTAAAACTTTGCATGAAGAAGGAAAGTAAGGAGGAAAATCCATTGAGAACCAACTTTGTGAAATGATTTGAATCAAATAAAAAATGATAAAAGAGTTTCATTAAATCATGCTTCAATTTTCACAAGGATCAAAATATTCATGTGAAATCAAATCCTCATTCTTGCAAGTGTTCATCTCTTATAAAAAAATTCATAAAAATTCCTCCTTCATTAAGAAAGAATTCATGTGAAAGAATCATCATATGAAGGATAAAAGAAATTTCATGAATAAACCTTCATAATGAGGGGAGCATCACATCAAATCCATTTCTCATTAAAAATTCACAAGAGATAAATCCGTGAGAGATGTATTTGTCAATTAATTCCATGTATCAAAAATCATTAAGTGATGGAGCAAGGGTATAAAGTAAATTTGATATGGCATAAACTCATGAAAGCTCCATTCAAAAAATACATTAAGTGAAAGATAGTCCGGAAAAGATATATATCAAATTCATGCATTCTGAGAAATTAACATTCCTAACTCCGCAAATGATCATAATACATCAAGTCATAGATACCAACAGTTAAATGTATCAAGGAATTTATCATTTCAAAAGATATATCAAATCTAATTCTTAGAGTGATATTTTCATTAAAGTAAGCTCAAAATTTAACCATCAAGGTAGTTAGCGCAGAATTTTACTTTCAAAGTAAGTAGCATTTTAAGCATCAAAGCACAGCATTGCGATCATCAAAGTAAGTAGCATTTTAAGTTTACAACATTAAGGTAAACAACATATGATTATAACAAAACAAAGAGGAATTGTGTCCACTTCTCCTCAAATACATACACAACTTATTCAGGTGGTGGAAAGTTTAAATGTCTAAACAAAGTATTAAATTGTTAATGAATTTGTTGCAACTCAGTTAAGTTTTGATCTTGGCGTTGTTTAAGTCGATCTTATCATTATTCAAAACGATCCATCCGAGTCCCTATGTTGTCGATATATAAGGGAGGTGCTTGCTCTACTGGAGGTGATTCCTCAAAGGGACTAGTTGGAGGAGATTGATTACCCCTAAAAATTGGTGTTTCAGGTTCTAGTTTAGTTGGTGGGAATCAGTCCTTCTAGGCAATCTAGTCCATATTCTATTTCTAAATGTACATCTCATCCATCGAAGTAGATTTCTATTTATGATACTAAATCTATCTAGTTTGATGACTTCTTCTTTGGGTGGAATAGCAATATTATAGGCATGGAGTAGTCTTATAATTAAACCACCATATGGAAGCATCATGTCCCTTTTTGATAGTTCAATCATGTTCTGTTGGATTAGGTAACCAAAACAATTGTTATATCCCTTCATAATCCAATACATAGTACCTAATTCCTTTTGGCTTACTTCATCATGATGTTATTGCCTTGGGAGAATGATACTTATCAAGATGTGATGAAGTATTTTGGTACTTAAAGATAGTAAGTGTTCATAGCTTTTTGGAAGAATGGTTTGCTAGTCATAGGTGCCCAGCAAGCCAATCACGTGAGTGATGGCACGTGTGACTTGATATAGAATCTTTTTGCTTATTATATTTTGGCGTATATCACTTTATAACTATTGTATAAATGCATATATATATATTGTGATGTCCTTGGATTTGTGCAATGGGAATCGGATCGTGATGAGATCACGATAATGAGATCGATTCACCTTTAAACACATATCCTAAATAATCCCGGTCATAGGTTACTCGAGAGGGACATCGTGATAACCGGATAGACTGGTGTGTTGTATACCTGTCCATATGATGGATGCAGCTGGTCTCATAGCTGCTCGTGTAGGGACACTAGGGATCTGAAGAGAGTGTGCTCATTGGAGAATGAGTTCATCGATTGATCCGCTTACGGAATCTTTGGATGGTTGATGATGCCTTATTGTCGACAAATGATTCCGTAGTCCTAGTGGTGTATCTGGTCCTTAGACTTGAGACACCAAGGATGTCCTGTATGAGTGCTCCACTCTTTGATACCAGACTTATAGGTTTGGCTGTCCCGAGATCTAGTATGTTTGGTCATTGGGAGTGGTAGTCGACCTTCACGAGGGCTATTGAGTGTCGACAGAGGATCATCCACTCTCGGCGCCATGAGAGGAATATCCCATGTGTTCTTGCTCGACACAATCCCCGCCAGGGTCATTCGGGTTGAGAGAGAAAGAGTTCTCAGGAGAATCTGGGTTAGAGCGAGACTTCGAGTAGAAACCGTGATGGGTCCGACAACACCATGCTCGATATCTGGTCTCCGGGATATTAGATGGATGAGGGACTATAGGTACATTGTAATCGAGGACGACAGTCCAATGGATTGGATTCCCCAGATCGTTCGGGGACTACGGCAGAGTGGCCTAGTACGTCCAGAGTCGATGAGTCGAATGAATTATTACGAGATAATAATTCACCGAAGTTAGAAGGAGTTCTCGACAGGTATGACTCACGGCCAGCCTCGATATTGGGCCTAGAGGGTCACACACATATGGTAGGCATTGCGATGAGTAGAGGTTTGGATATGAGATATCCGGATGAGCCCCTTGTCTTGTTGGATGCAGATCCAATACCCACTAGGAAGGACCCATTAGGGTTTGACACGGGATCTCTATAAATAGGAGGGATTCACAGACCTCATAGGCTAAAAGTCTTTGCTTGCCTTTCCTATTCTCCTCTCCCTCTCCACCTCGGAGGCTGGAGTTTTGAGGAGGAGGGTTGTAACCCCTTTGTGTGGATCACCGCTAGAGAGGAGGACGCTTGACCTCCTTCACCCTCTCCTAAGGATCTGCAAGGAAACAGGGATATACGATCTCCCTAGGTAACACAATCTCTCTATACGCAGTTTTGTGTTTTATGGATTTTTTGCGCACCAATCTTCGCACGACGACGAACATCTTTTTTGGGAATCGGGATTTTTGTTTTCTTGTTCTTCCATTGCGCGATATGATGTCGCCCCTTGATTTCACAACAAAGTGGTATCGAGCCGGGTTGTTCGTATGCGAATCATTGGTTTTTTTGAACCGCGTGTGTTGTGTTTAGGAAGAATTTTGACGATAAAATCGTTGTCGCAAAAAGCGAGAAAGGGCAGCAAAATTCTTTCTGCCCTCGATCCGCGTCGTCTGTAGCAGCAAAGGCGGGCCAGGCTGCGGCTGCAGCACGGGCCGGCGGTCTGTTTATGCTGCGGCGTCTTTGTCGGCGGGTTGGCGACCACGGGCAGAGGGCGCAAGAGGCAACGGCGCCGCCGCCAAGAAGCGAAGCTGGCGCTTATCGCCGCCGCTCCCATGCGGGCTTAAACCCCCTACGTGGGGCCGCTGGCGGGATAAAGCACCGCCCGCGGAGGCGACGGCGCCACCGAGGGGCGCCAACCTGTAGGGCAAGATCGTCTGCGGCGTTACCCGCACGGCAGAATCGCCACGGAGGCGGCGGCGACGCGGGCTGTGGGCCTACCAATGGCAATAGCCAGCCCCTCGTCGCCTGAGCCGCCACGCCAAAGAGGGTGGCGGCAACAAATGAAAGGGCATTAGGGTTTTCTGAGAAAAAGACAATTTTGCCCTCAGAATTTGAGAAATTCCAGTTTCGTCTTTTGTCCAAATTACGAAAATACCCTTAGGAATTGAAAAATTTCTTACATGTCCCCGATTTCAGTAAAAAAATATTAATTAATTAAAAGGTTTAGTTGATTATTATTTTTTATTATTATCTAGTAGTCCTACATGATGATGATTATTTATACATGTGATGTATGATGTGTGGACGGATGATCATGGACCGTGTGATGTGTACTTGTGATTATTATTATTGAGGTCTGCGAACCTCCATTATATTTTCGTTTATTGTTGGGCCCCTGCGTGCCTATGATTAAGTTGTAATCACATGAGGAGGCGAGCGGGAGCGCGTGGATGGATTAAGGACCCACGAGGCGGACGATCGTGATGCATGGAGATGCATCAAGATGTCGAACGGAACCGACGAGGACGAGATGGACGATCACGTGGCATGGAGATGCCTTTGTTGCACACATAGATCTTGATGTGAGTGATTAGGCCTACTCGCCTCGGGCCTAATCATATTAGGTTGTGGTCTATGATCATCCGATGTGATTGCTTATACACATACTAGATATGTATATATATTTGCATGCGATGTAGATATATATTAAATATGTATATGTGTGACATGTCATATTAGGAGACCAAATTATAGAAACATCTCTCGATAATATTAAGTTGATAAACGTGAGGCAATTAGATTGACCCACGTGGCCTTCCATCGTTATGAGTAGGAACCGATTCCCGGTGTAGGTTGAGTTGGTCGAGTCCCTCGAGACTCACCTATATCGCGATTCGCTATCTTGCTTACGACATAGAGATGTCACCGGTGACCCGAGGACATGGTATGCTTGGTCGAGTCCCTCGAGGGTATATCATCAAATCAGACTCATCTTGTAACGAAGGTGTTGACTTAACCGAGCATCATGGTTGGTCGAGTCCCTCGAGGCCATGGTGATTCGGAGGCCGAACAGGACGGGAATCACAAAGAGTTGTGATCGGCAAGAGTTGCCTACCTTTTAGGCTTAGTGTGATTGGTCGAGTCCCTCGAGGTTACACTAAGACGCCGATTGGATCCCCGATCCCCACTAGAAGTCTCTTTGGAGGCTTCCGCTTCACGGCCGAGGGTGTCGCGTGACTCGTTAGTAAAATAGTGGGAGCATATTAAGATAGAAGTCCATATCTTGATAGTTTATTTCTTGCAAAATCTGCATGTTATTCATTTTCGCTACATCTTTATTTTCAGAAAATGTCGCTTTCAAATCCCTTTACGTGGCATACTTGATGTCAACCGCCTTACTAGTCCAAATTATACGGATTGGCTCCAGTAACTTGAGAATTGTTCTCTGGCGGAGAAAAATCGTGGTACGCCCTTGATACAGTGATGCCTACACCGAAGAAGGGGCAAGCGAGGATGAGATCGCCGCCACGTGAAGTACATTGATGACTCCACTCTTGCTCGGTGTTATATGTTGGGCTCTATGACTCCAGAGTTACAGAGACAACATGAAAAGATGGATGCCGATCCATTCTCCTACATGTCCGAAAATTGTTTGAGGAACAGGGGAAGGACTCAACGATATGAGATATCCAAGAGCCTTTTCCGCTAGGATGACTGAGGGGACACCGGTTCAGAACCATGTCCTAAAGATGATTGAGTGGATAGAGAAACTCTGTGTCTAGGAATGGTCGTAGAGGATAACTTGTGTGTGGACATTGTGCTTCAGTCCCTACCAGATTCCTTTTCACAGTTCATAATGAATTTTAATATGAACAAGCTTGAGGTGACTCTCCCAGAGCTCCTCAATATGTTGAGGGAGGCAGAGAGTACTATTAAGAAAGAGAAGCCAGTTCTCTACACTGGTGAGACCAGAAAGAAAAGGAAAGCAGAAAGGTCCCTTAAGAAGGGAAAGGGCAAGGGCAAACAAGGTAAAGCAAAGGTTGCTAAGAAAGACCTAGCAAAGGACAAAGGCCAGTGCTTCCACTGTGGTAAAGATGGGCATTGGAAGAGAAACTGCAAAGAGTATCTTACAGAAAGGGTGAAACAAAAGCTTGATGAAGCTTCAGGTACATTCATGATCAGTCTCCATTTGTCAGACTCTTATGATAACACATGGGTATTGGATACCGGTAGTGCTTATCATATATGCAATTCGTTGCAGGTTCTGGCAAGGCCTAGGAGACTACAGAGAGGCGAGATGGACCTCAAGATGGGTAATGGAGCAAAAGTTGCTATATTAGTCGTTGGCAGGTCGCCCTACATCCGCCTAGTGGAGCTTTTTATTGCATTAGATGCATGTTATTTTGTTCCTTCTATTATCAAAAACATTATCTTCATTTCATGTTTAACAGTTAGTGGATATAAATTTGTTTTTGAGAACAATGGTTGTTCGATATTATTAGATGATAAGATCATCACGAAAAGGAACATTGCATAATGGTTTATTTATGTTAGACACCACTCCACATATCATGAATGTAAATATGTCCAAAAGGAAACGAGATGAGTTGAAAGTGCATACCTGCGGACATTGTAGGCTAGGTCACATCCATGAAAGAAGGATTCAAAAGTTGCTAAATGATGGATATCTAGATCCATTCGACTATGTGTCATATACAACTTGTGAGCCTTGCATTCGTGAAAAAAATCGACCAAATCTCCATTTAGTAGAATCGAGAGAGAGCCAATGAGTTGTTGGAACTCATACATAATGATATATGTGGACCCATGTCAACTCATGCCATTGGAGGTTACTCCTACTTCATTACATTTATGATGATTTCTCAAGGTATGGATATGTGTACTTAATGAAGTACAAGTCTCAAGCCTTTGAGAAATTTAGAGAGTATAAGAATGAGGTGGAGAACCGACCGAAAGAGTATCAAAACTCTTCGATCGATCGAGGAGGTGAATACTTAAGTACAGAGTTTACTGGGTTCCTCAAGGACCATGGGATATTATCCCAATGGACACCTCCTTATACACCACCACCAATGGTGTCTCTGAAAGGAGAAATTGTACATTATTAGATATGGTACGGTCCATGATGAGTTTCGCTGACCTACCCATCTCATTCTGGGGATATGCCCTAGAAACCGCAGCTTACCTTCTGAACAGAGTTCCAACTAAGTCGGTAGTGTCTACACCATATGAGATATGGAAAGGGAAGAAGCATGATCTTAAGGTTGTTAAGATCTGGGGCTGCCCTGCCCATGTTAGAAGACACAACCCCGATAAGTTAGAATCAAGGATAGAGCGATGCAAATTTGTGGGATACCCCAAGGAAACTTGTGGGTATTATTTCTATCATCTCGAGGACCAAAAGGTCTTTGTAGCTAAGAAAGCAGTGTTCCTTGAGAAGGAACACATTCTTGACGGAGACAGTGGGAGAATGATAGAATTGAACGAGGTTGGAGAACCAAGCTCAAGCACCACTCTACAACCGAAGTCTGTTCGGTACCTAATACACAATGAGTATCAACTTTACGCAGGTCTCGATAGTGTATCCCATCCTCTTGAGAGATATGTGGGACATATTATATAGCAGAGGATGTAGAGGATATTGATCCTCAGACCTACGAGGAGGCTATTATGAGTATAGACTCCGGGAAGTGGAAAGAAGCCATGAATTCTGAGATGGATTCTATGTACTCCAATAAGGTTTGGAACCTAGTTGATGCACCCGAAGGTATTGTACCCATCGGTTGCAAGTGGATCTTTAAGAAAAAGATCGGAGTAGATGGAAAGGTAGAGACCTATAAAGCAAGGCTAGTGGCTAAGGGGTATCGTCAAAGGCAAGGTGTTGACTACGACGAAACTTTCTCACCCGTAGCAATGCTAAAATCCATCAGAATTCTATTGGCTATTGCAGCACACTATGATTATGAGATCTGGCAGATGGATGTGAAAACCGCATTCCTCAACGGGAACCTCGAGGAGGAGGTGTATATGATGCAACCTGAGGGATTCATGTCCAAGAACTACCCAGATAAGGTGTGTAGGTTGCTTAGATCCATTTATGGACTAAAGCAAGCTTCCCGAAGTTGGAACATAAGATTTGATGAGGCAATCAGATCTTATGACTTCGTTAAGAACGAAGATGAGCCTTGTGTATACAGAAAGGTAAGTGGGAGCGCTATCACCTTTTTGGTGTTATATGTGGATGACATCCTCATCATTGGGAATGACATAGGAATGCTATCCATAGTAAATGCTTGGTTATCTAGACACTTCTCCATGAAGGACTTAGGGGAAGCATCTTATATCTTGGGGATTAGAATCTATAGAGATAGATCCAAGAGGATGCTTGGCTTGTCCCAGTCTAGGTACATAGAAACTATTGTCAAAAGGTTTGGCATGGAAAATTCCAAGAGAGGTCTCATACCGATGAGACATGGGATATCGCTTTCTACGAATATGTCCCCAAAGACTCCAGAAGAAAGGGCGAACATGGATATCATACCTTATGCCTCAGCAATAGGGTCTATCATGTATGCCATGCTATGTACTAGGCCCGATATAGCGATGCTCCGAAAGTGTCACGAGCAGGTATCAGCGGATCCGTGCTTAGAGCACTGGAAAGCAAGAAAGTGTATCCTTAAGTACTTGAGAAGGACTAAGGATCTTTTACTAGTATATGGAGGTAATAGCCTTAAGGTTGAAGGCTACACCGACTCAAGTTTTCAGCCCGATGTCGATGATAGCAAGTCAATTCAGGGTATGTGTACACCTTGAATGGAGGAGCAAGCAGTTTGGAAGAGTTCCAAGCAAGATACCACCACGACTCGACCACAAAGGCGGATAGTACATTGCTGCATCGGATGCAGCAAAGGAGAGAGTCCTGGTTGAAGAAGTTCATCACAGATTTGGGAGTCGATATGAGATAATGACAAGTCGACTTCCTTATATTACGAAAACTATGGGGTGATTACTCAAATAAGGGAACCCGGGTCTCATCAGAAGTGTTCTGAGGAGGTTCCAACTTATAAGAGAGATCGTAACCCGAGGAGATGTAGCAGTGGAAAGAGTTCCATCCGAAGATAACATTGCAGATCCACTGACAAAGCCGTTGTCTCATTTTGTCTTTGAGCGTCATAGGGGTCTGATGGGGATCAGACACATAGGTGATTGGCTTTAGGTCAAGTGGGAGATTGCTAGTCATAGGTGCCCAGCAAGCCAATCACGTGAGTGATGGCACGTGTGACTTGATACAGAATCTTTTTGCTTATTATATTTTGGCGTATATCACTTTATAACTATTGCATAAATGCATATATATATTGTGATGTCCTTGGATTTGTGCAATGGGAATCGGATCGTGATGAGATCACGATAATGAGATCGATTCACCTTTAAACACATATCCTAAATAATCCCAGTCATAGGTTACTCGAGAGGGACATCGTGATAACCGGATAGACTGGTGTGTTGTATACCCGTCCATATGATGGATGCAGCTGGTCTCATAGCTGCTCGTGTAGGGACACTAGGGATACAGTACAGGTGCTCATTGGAGAATGAGTTCATTGATTGATCCGCCACGGAATCTTTGGATGGTTGATGATGCCTTATTGTCGACAAATGATTCCGTAGTCCTAGTGGTGTATCTGGTCCTTAGACTTGAGACACCAAGGATGTCCTGTATGAGTGCTCCACTCTTTGATACCAGACTTATAGGTTTGGGCTGTCCCGGATCTAGTACAATTTGGTCATTGGGAGTGGTAGTCGACCTTACGAGGGCTATTGAGTGTCGACAGAGGATCATCCACTCTCAAGGCCATGAGAGAAATATCCCATGTGTTCTTGCTCGGACAAATCCTTGGCCAGGGTCATTCGGGTTGAGAGAGAAAGAGTTCTCCGGGAGAATCCGATTAGAGCGAGACTCGAGTAGAAAACCGTATGGGTTCGACAACACCATGCTCGATATACGATCTCCGGGATATTAGATGGATGAGGGACTATAGGTACATTGTAATCGAGGACGATGTGTCCAATGGATTGGATTCCCCAGATCGTCGGGGACTACTGCAGAGTGGCCTAGCACGTCCAGAGGTCGATGAGTCGAAAGTGAATTATTACAGAGATAATAATTCACCGAAAGTTAGAAGGAGTTCGACAGGTATGACTCACGGCCAGCTCGATATTGGGCCTAGAGGGTCACACACATATGGTAGGCATTGCGATGAGTAGAGGTTCTGGATATGAGATATCCGGACGGAGCCCTTGTCTTGTTGGATACTGCATCCAATACCCACTAGGGAAGGACCCATTAGGGTTTGACACGGGATCTCTATAAATAGGAGGGATTCACAGCCTCATAGGCTAGAGTCTTTGCTTGCCTTTCCTATTCTCCTCTCCCTCTCCACCTCAGAGGCCTGGAGTTTTGAGGAGGGTCGTTGTAACCCTGCTGTGTGGATCACCGCTAGAGAGGAGAACGCTTAACCTCCTTCACCCTCTCCTAAGGATCTGCAAGGAAACAGGGATATACGATCTCCCTAGGTAACAAAATCTCTATACGCAGTTTTGTGTTTTGCGGATTTTTGCGCACCAATCTTCGCACGACGACGAACATCTTTTTGGGAATCGGGGATTTTTGTTTTCTTGTTCTTCCGCTGCGCATATGATGTCGCCCCCTTGATTTCCCAACATGGTTAAGTTAGGATTACCAAAAATTGTTCCTAAAGCATCAACATAACTAGTCCCAATTGATTCTTCATCCCATTGTCCTCTAAAATAATACTCTCTTTCTTTTATCGGAATTCCTATTATGTTGCAAATTGATCTATCCGTAATGGGTATATGATATCCTAATAGATAGGTAGATACCCTTTCATCTTCATCTACATGTAAATTGTTATAAAATAGCCTAACAAGTCTAGGTTAGATAGGTTCAACCATTTGAAGAATTGGGAGAATGTCTAGATTTGCAAACCATTGAATTGGTTCCAAATCACTTAATTCATCTAAATCAACATATTTTCCCTTATGAATATGTCTAGACTCTATGGATGAAAATTTTAGGGCATGTTGATTAGAATCGAAAAATATGGAGTCATAATTTTCATCTAATCTCCTCTTCCCTTTGTCCCTAGAGGATCTTCTAGAGGCCATGAGACTAAACACATAAATGATGAGAAAACTACACATAAGAGGCAACATCTATTAATAAATTGAAAGAAGAGGTTTGAGAATTACCCTTGCAGTAATCTTCTTAAAAGGTTGAGATTGATCCTTGAATTTGAAGAAGTGGAGGGTTTCCTTGAGTTTCTAGAGGAGGATCAAGAAGAATGAGGGGTGGAGAGGTGCTTAGAGGTGTGAGGAAGGAGTGTAGGAGGGCTTGGGGTCGGTTCTACCGTCAGCCCTAAGTGCCTTTTTATAAGGCAGAGGTTACGGGCGGTGGCACCACTAGCTGGGTGATGCTACCGCCTACCACCCGAGACAACTGGCGGTGCTACTGCCTACCACTCGAGACAACTAGCGGTGCTACCGCCAGTTGGGCGGTGCCACCGCCTACGGGCAATGAGCACTGCTCACATTGGTGTGTAGTGCTATCATAGGTGATTCCAATTTTGCAAGATTTTTATTGTTGTGAAACACACAACCTTATTTACTTCATCATGTAAAATTCGCATCATAAGAGGATAAGTTTCATATTGAAGATTGTTCGTTTATGATTCATCATATAAAATTTGTACGTAAGCATCGTAACAAATTCATGAATTCGTAACAAATGGAAAAATGCATATGACTCAATGCACACACTATAAGATCATGATTCAGGTGAGTGATAAAGAAAGTCCGAAGATGAAAATTTAATAAATTCATGATCTTGTTAGATAGAATTCAATCCGAAAAAAAAATTTTGGGAGGGAATGTATCCTAGAAATTTAAAACTCCGAAAGGAGTTAGAAAGGGAACTTGTGCATAAGAATTTTCAAGTTTGAGAGATTAAGATCAAGTGTTTATCACATAAGATTTCAAATAGTTATTGCATCATGATCTTATAAGTATCATTTTGTAATTAATAATTTTAATTCTTATGATCCCCTTTTTATTATTTTAGCTAGAGAGCTTTATGGGTTATTTTGGATCTCCGATCTTGAGTATCCACTATCAATGTGCCCTATCTTACTCCTAGCTTGTGATGGTAAACGTTTCTACAAAAAAGGATGATTTTTAGGTACCCATTTGACCTTGGGTGCCTCAAAAATTGATCTATATTATTTATCATATTGCATTGAGTCATTTGAGGTTCTTTTAGGAACTCAAATCAATTTATGTTGACTATATTTCTTGAATGGATATTTGTACGCAACATGTACAGGTTTGCAACAAAAGTTACATTTGGTGTGAGGTGATACATGCAAGGTAGGGCCTTTAATAAAGGTTGTTGGATTTTGATGAGAGCTACTCACAAATCCAATTCCACCTATGAACGTGACCCTTATTGGCAAAGATCATGTTCAAGGACTTGCTACCAACCTCAAATTTCTTCAAGGTATCTTTGAGTAGCAAGTTTTCCTTTTGAAGTATTTCTAAATCATGACATTTTGTGCAAGGAGCTAAGCTATATTCATGCTCAATCTTTACTCTATCAAAATTGCTAATAAGAGAAGTATGTTCCTTTTTTAAAGAATTATACTTTTTACTCTAACTTCTACATTCATCAAATAATTCATGAAAAGCACTTGAAAGCTCATCGAAAGTTAAATTTGTGTCTAATAAATTTGTTACCTCATCTCTAATGGCCATTAGTGCATAGTGAGCAACTTGCTCGGTATTGGTTGGCTCCTTTTCTTCGGAAGCGCTTGAGTCGTCCCATGTAGCTTTGAGCGCCTTCTTCTTTGGTTGCCTCCTCTTTGCTTGGGGACATTCACTCTTGAAGTGTCCTGGCTTCTTGCATTCATAGTATATCACTTGTTCTTTCTTTGGTTCAAATTTACTTTTAGTATCATTTTTGAATTTATTTCTTTTTATAAATTTTTTAAATTTTCTTGTTAATAATGCCAAGTCTTCATTAAGGTCCTCATCACTTGAATTTTCTTTCAAGTGGTCTTCTTGTCTTCTCAGTGCTATATCCTTCCTATTCTTTGGAAGGGTATCCTCAAGCTCTTCATGAGCTTTACATATTATTTCATAGGTCATTAGTGACCCGATTAGTTCTTCAAGAGGAAAATTATTTTGATCTTTGGCCTCTTAAATGACTATTACTTTAGGGTCCCAGTTTTTTGGTAGGGATCTTCAAATCTTATTAACAAGTTCAAAATCCAAAAAACCTTTACCAAGTCCTTTTAGACAATTGACGACATCCGTAAATCGGGTATACATGTCTCCAATGGTCTCACTCGGTTTCATTCGAAACAACTCATAAGAATGCACTAAAAGATTAATTTTTGACTCCTTCACTCTACTAGTGCCTTCATGAGTCACTTCGAGTGTGTGCCAAATGTCAAAAGTCATTTCACAAATCAATACTCGATTAAACTCGTTTTTATCTAATGCACAAAACAAGACATTCATAGCCGTTGCGTTTAAAGCGAAAGTCTTCTTCTCGAATTCATTCCAATCATTCATTGGAAGAGAAGACTTTTGAAAGCCATTTTCTATAATATTTCATAATTTAAAATCTATTAAAATTAGGAAGATCCTCATTCTTGTCTTCCAATATGTGTAATCCGTCTCATTGAACATGGGCGGACGTGTAATTAAATGGCCCTCTAGGTTGTTGGCAAATGTCATATCTCTTGGGTTTAAAACCAAATAAGAATGAGCATTGCTCTGATACTAATTATTAGGATTAAGAGCAGCACTAAAAGGGAGGGGTGAATTAGTACAACGGAAAACTTTCGCGATTTCAAAAGTCTACGTTTTGTATAAAACCGACTCCGACGAAAATGGTTTCGATTCAATCTATTTCGGAGAGAAGTTGAACTTGAAAGCTTTCATAAAAGTGCCAAAAAAGATTAAGGAGGTATGCAGTAAGGTAAATTACACAAAGTAAATACAAACCGAGTTTTAGAGTGGTTCGGTCAATGTGACCTACATCCACTTTCGGATTCCTCCTCCGACGAGGTCTCTGGCGTCCACTAAAAGCCTTCCTTCAATAGGTGAAGACTGACCACCTCTTTTATAGCACTTTCTCCTTTTCATAGGTTTAGGAGAGAACCCTTACAAGTTTCACTCCTCTCTTGAATGATCTCAACATTTAGAAAGGGAGGAGGAGAACTCTAGCACTTGTTTACAACACTTTTACACCCCTACAACTCAAGATTATCTCAATGTTTCCGTGCCCTTTCATGCAGAAAAGGGTAGGATTTTTATAGGCCCCAATGACTTCAAAATTGGAACAAAAAATTATCACATCCCTAGAATCCGGGGTACTGGCAGTACCACCGCCGTTACTAGATGATACTACCACTGCTGATTTGACTCTGGGTAGTACCACTGCCTAGTCTGGGCAGTACCATCGCTCAGATATCCTGGGGCATTGTCTTCTAAGCGGTGCCACCGCCGGCTAATAATTGAGGGGCTGAATTGGGTGCTCAATTTGACCCAATTCAACCCTATTTAAGGGCCCAATTGGCCCATAATTAAGTTAGTGGGATTATCTCCCAATCCTAACTTAATTTACGCTCTAACTAAGATAATTAAGACAATTTACAGTGCATCTTGTTTCGGTACGTCAATTGCTCTTTCGACGAGCTTCCGACGTACTTCCGGTGAACATCCGACGAACTCTCGGCAATATTCCGGCGGACTCCCGACAAGCTCCTGGACTTTACGATGATCTTCTTGGCAAGTTCCGATGAGCTTCTATGGCAAGCTCCTGGACTTCTCGATTGAGTACCGTAGAACTTCCGACGAACGTTTGGACTTCTGTCGAACTCTCGAACTCCCAATGAGATCTCGATCTTGACTCTAGCACAACACTTGCTTTATGTCTTACTGCCATCGTAGTTAATCCTGCATACTTTTCTCAATATATAGATTAGATCAAACAACTTACAATTGACTTTATCATCAAAATCCGAGATTCAACACTCTATACTCAAGTACTCACCTCCTCGATCTGATCAAAGAGTCTTGATACTCTTTCTAGTTTGATTCTCCACTTTATTTTTATACTCTCTAAATTTTTAAAGGCCTCGGACTTGTACTTCATCAAGTACATATGTCTATATCTTGAAAAATCATCAATAAAAGTAATAAAGTAGGAGTAACCACCTATAGCATGAGTTGATATGGGTTCATATACATCACTATGTATGAGTTCTAATATCTCAGTAGCCCTATTTCTAGTTCTACTAAAAGGAGAATTGGTTAGTTTTCCATAAAGGCAAGGCTCACAAGTTGCATATGACTCATAGTCGAATATATCTAGATATCTATGTTGAATCTCATATTTTGATGATGAAATCAATTAGTAAATTATTTGATCTAATCCATGTGTTGAGATAAGTGTGTAGGATTAACTATGATAGTAGTAAGGCGTAAAGCAGATGATGGGCCAGAGTCGAAGACTCGAATGATATACCAGGAGCTCACCGAGAGTTCATCATGAGATCATCGGAAGCACGTTGGAAGATTCACCGAAAGCTCATTGGAAGATCGCCAGAAGCATGCCAAAAGACTAGCCGAGAGTTAGTCGGGAGTTTGCCGGAAGCTCGCCGGAAAACTCATTGAGAAGTTCGCCGGAGGATCACCGAGTGAAAAATTGACATACCAGACCATGCTTGCCTTAATCGTAGTTTGAACGATAATTAGAGTTGATTTGGGAGGTAATCCCATCAACTCTGTTAGGGACCAATTGGGCTCAGAGCTAGGATGGTTTGGGCCGAATACAAGGCCCAACCAGGTTGCTGGACTCTGACTAGCAATGGAACCGCTTGGAAGACCCAGTCTCCCAAATGGTCTGGGCGGTGATACCATTGGCAGTTAATGTTGCCAGTGATAGTACTGTTGAATCTCAGATTTTGATGATGAAGTCAATTGTCATTTGTTATCTAATCCATATATTGAGATAAGTGTGCAGGATTAACTACGATGAAAGTAAGACATGCAGCAGGAGTTGCGCCGGAGTCAAGACTATGATCACGTTGGGAGTTCGAGAGTTTGACGGAAGTCTAGATGGTCGTCGGAGGTTCTACAAGAACAAATCCGAGAAGTCCAGGAGCTTGCCAAAAGAAGCTCATCGGAACTCGCCAAGTGGATCATTGCAAGTCCAAGAGTTTGCCGGAAGTCCGTAGTAGCATCACCGAGGGTTCATTGGATGATCAACAGAAGTTCGTCAAAAGCTCGCCGGAAGAAACAATTGACGCACCGGAGCAAGTTGCAGTAAATGTCTTAAGAAATATCGTAGTTAGCACTATGATTAAAGAATGGGAGGTGATCCCATTAACTTAATCTTGGGGCAATTGGGCCCTTGAAAGACCCAAATTGGGCCGAATGGATCAGCCTATTCGGACCCAGATTTCTTGGCCAGTGGTGGCACTGCCTAGGTCGGTGGTGGCATCGCCCAGAGCTCAGTCTCCGAGCAAGACTGGGCGGTGCAATTGCCCCTGACAAGCGATGGAACCGCTTGAGCTCGGTCTCCGAGCACTGCCAAGTGGTGCAATCGCACTTGTCAGGCGGTGGCACTACCTAGAGGCTTAGTCTCCGAGCTCTGCCAAGCGGTGCAACCGCCCCTGACAGGAGGTGGCACCACCCAGAGGCTCAGTTTCCAAGCTCTGCTAGGCGGTGCAACCGCTCCAGTTAGGCGGTGCAACCTCCATACCCTAGAATTCCGGGAGATGACAGTTTTGAGCTCGAAATTC
Source organism: Musa schizocarpa (assembly GCA_900464855.2). Classification (NCBI taxonomy): domain Eukaryota; kingdom Viridiplantae; phylum Streptophyta; class Magnoliopsida; order Zingiberales; family Musaceae; genus Musa; species Musa schizocarpa. The sequence continues at coordinate 6,780,808 of LS990916.1, forward strand.
AAATTGGTTTGGGGCCTATAAATACCCCACCCTTTCCTGCATGAAAGGGCATCGAAAGCTTGATCTTACTATATGATTTTAGAGCTCAAAAGTGTTGTAAAGTCTAGAAGTTCCCCTCCCTCTTTTCTTCCAAGTTTTGATCCTTCAAGAGAGGAGAGAAAAAGTTTGTAAGGGTTGTCTCCTAAGCCCGTCAAAAGGAGTGAAACTGTAAAAGGGTGGTTGGCCTTCGCCTATTGAAGGAAGGCCTCTAGTGGACATCAGTGACCTCGTTGGAGGAGGAAGCCAAAAGTGGATGTAGGTCAAGACTGACCGAACCACTCTAAAATTGCGGTGCTCTCTGGTTTGCATTTATTCTTGCTGCTTACCTTACTGCAAACCTTCATATATGATTTACTTCATCTTTACTTTTGCTGCAATCCTTTACGAACTTGCTTTCAAGTTAAGTTTCCAAAAATGGTTTTACGTCGAAAACGATTTCATCGTACGAACGCAGTTTTAAACGTCGAAAGTTTTCCACTACACTAATTCACCCCTCTTAGTGCTCTTGATCCTAACAATTGGTATCAGAGCGAGGTTAACTCTCAAAAGGATTAAAATCTAAGAGAGATGGCATATGCCGGAAACCAAGAGGGCCACTCTATTATACGTCCACCCATGTTCAATGGGACAAACTACAACTATTGGAAGACCCGAATGAGGATCTTCCTTATTTTAATAGATTTTGAACTTTGGAATCTTGTCGAAAATGGATTTTTGAAGTCTTCTCTTCCAATGATTGATTGGAATGAATTGGAGAAGAAGACTTTCGCTCCTAATGCAAAGGCTATGAATGCCTTATTTTGTGCGCTTGATAAAAATGAGTTCTATCGTGTTTCGATTTGTGAAACCGCGTTTGATATTTGGCATACACTCAAAGTGACACACGAAGGCACAAGTAGAGTGAAAGAGTCAAAAATCAATCTTTTGATATATTCTTTTGAACTTTTTCGAATAAAACCGAGCGAGACTATTGGTGACATGTACACCCATTTCACGGATGTCGTCAATGGTCTAAAAGGACTTGACAAAAGTTTTTCGAATTTTGAGCTCGTAAATAAGATTCTAAGATCCCTTCATAAGAGTTGGGACCCTAAAGTCACTGCTATTCAAGAGGCTAAAGATTTAAACAACTTCCCTCTTGAAGAACTAATCGGGTCATTAATGACATATGAAATAACTTGCAAGGCTCATGAAGAGCAAGAAGACATCCTTCCAAAGAATAGGAAGGATATGGCACTTAGAACTTTAGATGACCACTTGAGAGAAAACTCAAGTGATGAGGACCGTGACGATGACTTGGCACTTCTAACAAGGAAATTCAAAAAATTCATTAAAAGAAACAAGTTTAAAAGTGACAAAAAAAATAAACTTGAACCCAAAAAGGACCAAGTTATTTGCTACGAGTGTAAAAAGCTGGGACACTACAAAAGTGATTGTCCCCAAGCCAAGAAGAGAACATCAAAGAAGAAGGCACTTAAAGCGACGTGGGATGACTCGAGTGCGTCCGAAGAAGAGGAGTCTAACACCGAGCAAGTTGCTCGTTACGCCTTAATGGCCATCGGAGAAGAGGTAACAAATTTAATTGATGTAGATTTATCATTTGATGAATTATTAAATGCCTTCCATGACTTATTTGATGAATGTAAAACAATTAGTAGAAAATATAAATTACTAAAAAATAAGCATAATAGTCTTATTAGCAATTTTGATAAATTAAAAACTGAATATCATAATAGTTTAGCTCAATGTGAAAATTCCATGATCTAGAAACTCTCTAAAAGGAGAACTTGCTACTTAAGGACGCCTTGAAGAAATTCAAGGTTAGTGGCAAGTCTTTGAACATGATCCTTATAAATAAGGATCACGTTCCCAAAAGAAGTGGAATCGGATTTGTGAGAAGTCCTCACCAAAATCCAACCACCTTTATAAAAGGTCCTATCTTACATGTTCGATACCAAAGCAAATGTAACTTTTGTTGCAAACATGGGCATAAAACGTATCATTGTTTATTCAAGAAAATTAGTCCGAACAAACTGATTTGGGTTCCTAAAGGAATCATGATAAACTCTATGCAACATGATAAACAATGTGGATCAGTTTTTGAGATACCCAAAAGTAAATGGGTACCTAAAAATCACCCCTTCTTGTAGAAACATACACTATTAAAAGCTAGGAGCAAGAGATAATATCTTGCTTTTTGGGTACTCGATATTCATGACTCGAGATCCAAAGGAACATGTAATGCTCTCTAGCCTAAATAGTAAAAAGAGGATTAGAAAATTAATATTGCAGAGTGATACTAATACAATCCTGTTTAATCCCTCAGATTTTGAAACTCATAATTCTCCCTTCACATACCCTCCAGATTTTTGAACTCATCAAATTGATTTCTTTTTTACCTTCGGATCCAACTATATCATGAACTTATGTCTTGCAAGCAAAGTTTGTCATAAACTTGTGAAGCTTACCAACTTAGACAATAAGTCATGAACATGTCTAAAATTGTGTATGACATTTAAAGTAGAATATGCGCGTTACAAGATCTATCTTGAACGTACGAAATTTCTCACCTTGAAATGGAAACTCTTACGTAATTATGAAAGTAAAGTTGATTGCTCCACAAATGAAAACTCTCCTCAAGTTGAAAACATCCAAATCATCCCATACAGCCCCCAAACAAGTGCTCACCGCCCATCTGGCGGTAGCATCGCCAGTTGTCATGGGTTGCAAGTGGTTGCACCGCCCCAGCCAGCGGTGCAACCGCCCGCAATCTTGCCCCCGAGCTAGGGCCGGCGGTGGAACCGACCCCAACTCACTCCCTTCCTCTCTTTACACCACCAAAGCTTCTCCACCTCCATTTCTCCCATCTTAGCATCCCAAATACTCCTCATTTCGAAGCCAAAGATCAGCAATCTCTCCTTCTCTTAAGGATCTCAATTAAGGTATTCTCTAAGAAGCCTTTAAATTCTTTTTTTAAGTCATTTACTCTTGCTTATTACTATCTTCTTAAATAGAAGTAGTTATGGGCTCTAGAAGATCCTCTAGGGACAAAGGGAAGAGGAGATTAGAAGAAGACTTTGATCTTACCCTTTTCGATTCAAAATATCATGCTGAAAAATTTTCTTCCTTCAAATTTAGAAGTGTCAATAAGGGAAAACATGTAGATCTAGATGAACTAAGAGACTTAGAGACAATCCAATAGTTTGCAAACTTAGATCTACTCCCAATTTTACAAATTAGTGAACCCATCTATCCAAGACTTGTTAGATTATTTTACAACAATCTACAAGTAGATGAAGAAGAAAGAGTGTCTACCTATTTCTTAGGACAACACATCTCCATTACGGATAGATTCATTTGCGACATGATACGCATTCCCGTAAAAAATAGAGATCTTTATTTTAGAGGATCGTGGGATAATGAAACAGTTGGGACAGCATATGTTGAAGCCTTAGGAATAATTTTCGGTAATCCCAACTTAGTGATAGTTCCTAAAAGCTATGAACATCTACTACCACTTAACACTAAGGTATTTCATCATATCCTAACTAGCATCATTCTCCCTAAACAATGCCATCATGATGAAGTAAGTCAAATGGAATTAGGAACTATGTATTGGATCATGAAAGGACATAACATCTGTTTTGGTTACCTTATCCAACAAAACATGATAGAACTATCTAAGAAAGACATGATACTTCCATATGGTGGTATAATCACTAGAATACTTAAAGCCTACGATATTCCAATACCACCTGACGAAGAAGTGATGAAAGTAGACAGGTTTAGCATAATAAATAAAAATCTACTTCACCGATTGAGATGTTTTTATAGAAACGGTAATTGGGTTAGAATGCCTAGAGGAATCGATCCCCCTCAACCAGAACCAGAACCCGAAACACCAGTCTTTAGGGGTACTCAATCTCCTCCGATCTGTCCCTGTGAGGAAACACATCCATTTGAGCAAGCTCTTGCATCATCTATCGAAGACATTGGGATTCGGATGGACCGATTTGAACAAAGACAAGATCGGCTTGAACATCGACAAGATCAAATCCTATCTGAGCTGCAGCAAATTAATCGATAATTTGACTCTTTATTTAGGCATTTTAATTTTTCACCTCCTGAATAAGCTTGTATATGTGGACACAATCACCTCTTGTTGTAACAATCAACTCTTTATGTTACTCACCTTGATCACAATGCCTTGTTGACTACTAATCTTTAATATGGTTACTTGATGTATTAATTGGTGAGAATATGCAGGGTTACATTATTTAATCTCGTAACTTAATGTCGGATTTCACGTTGAAATTAAATGTTTCTATAATGCCTACTTTGAAAACCTTATGTCTTGATTTCCATGATAAATATGATTTGAGAACATAATATAGCCATGAAATTGATGTGTCATTACCATGATGTTAACGTGTCATGATGTTACCATGATGTTGATGTATTGCCATGATGTTAATGTGTCATTGTATTGCCATAATACTAAACATCAACTAGCTAATATTTTTACAAAACCTCTAAGCGAGAACAATTTGATTTCATTAGAAGAGAATTAGGAATGTTAATGTGTCCAAATGCATAAACTTGTTAAAATTATTTTTTGGACTTTATTGATTGAATGATCAAATCACTTGGATTGTCATTACATGCCTAAAATAACATGTTGGAAATTAATACAAAAATTTCCATAACAATGAGCATGTTTTGTCTTCATGATTGTATTTGAAAATCTATAGTATAGTCTTGTTCGAATGCATGAAAGTGTTAATTTCATTTTTGGATTCTCTTAACTAGTGGTATCCTAACAATCAGATTTTCTCGATACATTATCCTCTTCCGAACTTAATAAGCATATGTCATATCGAGTTTGATTCTCATCATTGATTTTTGACATATGGATTCAACTAGCAAAAACATCTCTCATACACTTATCATGTGAAAAATATTTTTTTTGAGAAATGGATTTAATAAAATGATTCCTGCTTGTAAATTCCTTCTTGAAATATGGATGTTAGTGTTTTTACTTGCAAGGATTTGCTTCATATACATATCTTGATCCTTGTAAAAATAAAGTATGATTTAATCTCTTATCCATTTTAACTTCATTCAAAGTAAACTCACAAATAGCTGGTATCACAAATAGCCTTCCTCCTTCATGCAAAAAGATAATAATAAATAAAAAGAAAGAAGTATTAAAAGCTATCTCCATGTCATGTTTTCCATGAGATGTTTACATAAGTGGTATTCTTTCACTCACTGTTGGAAAATGATATGAACCTAGTTATGGCATGAATAATTACTGCACTTATGCTTAAAATTTGCTTATATTGTTCTCCTTTTTTCTTATAACAAAGGGGGAGAGATATATGAATTGATGCTATGAGTATTGATGCTATGTCATACTTGCAGCATCGAAAATATATGAATTGATGATAACTATGATTGCTATATTTGCATTATGCCATGTTTGCATCATGTTAAGACATCAAGAACTTGCATCATAATTTTACGTGTTGATATCTTATCATGTGATGAAATGCTATGATTGCTAAAACATTTGAAATGTGTGCATCATGTTAAGATATCAAAATCTTACTTCAAAATTTTACATGTTAATATCTTACCATATGATGAATTGCTACCCTTACCATCATTTGAAATTTGAAAATGGATGTCAAGCCTTGATATCATTTTCAGAGAGATACATCATGATAGGAATCATGATGAGAGTATTGATAAGGTTAAATGATTTTAACTTATCAATATGTCTCTTGAATTCAAAGGCTTTGAATTCAAGAATAACTTATCTCAAGTATGACATATAGATAGGGGGAGTTAAAGTTAACTCCGTTATCAATTGATTATCATCATCAAAAAGGGAGAGATTGTTGAATCTCGGATTTTGATGATGAAGTCAATTGTCATTTGTTATCTAATACATATGTTGAGATAAGTGTGTAGGATTAACTACGATGAAAGTAAGACATACAGTAGGAGTTGCACCGGAGTCAAGACTATGATCACATTGGGAGTACGAGAGTTCGACGGAAGTCCGGACGGTCGTCGGAGGTTCTACAGGAACAAATCCAAGAAGTCTAGGAGCTTGCCAAAAGAAGCTCATCGGAACTCGCCAAGTGGATCGTCGCAAGTCCAGGAGTTTACCGGAAGTCTGCAGGAGCATCACCGAGGGTTCATCGGATGATCGACGGAAGTTCGCCGAAAGCTTGTCGGAAGAAGAGATTGACGCACCAGAGCAAGTTGCAGTAAATATCTTAAGAAATATCATAGTTAGCACTATGATTAATGGGAGGTGATCCCATTAACTTAATCTTGGGGCAATTTGACCCTTGATAGACCCAAATTGGGCCGAATGGATCAGCCCATTCGGACCCAGATTTCTTGGCCCTTACGTCGGCGGTGGCACCGCCCAGAGCTCAGTCTCCTAGCAAGACTGGGCGGTGCAACCACCCTTGACAAGCGGTGGAACCACCTGAGCTCGGTCTCCAAGCTTTGCCAAGCGGTGCAACCACCCCAGTCAGGCGGTGGCACTGCCCAGAGGCTTAGTCTCCGAACTCTGCCAAGCGGTGCAACCACCCTTGACAGGAGGTGGCATTGCCCAAAGGCTCAGTCTCCGAGCTCTGCCAGGCGGTGCAACTGCCAGACCCCGGAATTCTGGGAGATGACAGTTTTGAGCTCAGAATTCAAACTAGTTTGGGGCCTATAAATACCCCACCCTTTCCTGCATGAAAGAGCACTGAAAGCTTGATCTTACTCTGTGATTTTAGAGCCCAAAAGTGTTGTAAAGTCTAGAAGTTCTCCTCCCTCTTTTCTTCCAAGTTTTGATCCTTTAAGAGAGGAGAGAAAAGTTTGTAAGGGTTGTCTCCTAAGCTCGTCAAAATGAGTGAAACTGTAAAAGGGTGGTTGGCCTTTGCTTATTGAAGGAAGGCCTCTAGTGGACGTCGGTGACCTCATTGGTGGAGGAAGCCAAAAGTGGATGTAGGTCAAGACTGATCGAACCACTCTAAATCTTGATTTGCATTTACTTTGAGCATCTTATCTTTACTGCAAACCTCCTCACTAGCTTACTTCCTTCTGGTCATTTACGAACGTGTTTCTTAGTTAAGTATTTTCCGAATCGGCGTTAAGACGAAAATCAATTTTATCGTACGAATATCATATTTCAGTTTGCGCTTACATTCTGATTTCTATCTTAACTGCAAACTACCTTCCTTACTTTGCTTCAAATATGTTTCCGTAAGCTTTCAAAGTTATTATCTGCACGAAACGACTTTTATGTCGGAATCATATTTCAACGTACGAACGCAGTTTTAATTGTCGAAAGTTTTTCGCTGCACTAATTCACCCCCCCCCCTCTTAGTGCTCTTGATCCTAACAAGTACCGCCAGAGCTTAATCTATGAGCTTTGTCAAGCGATGCTATCGCCCAGACTAGGCAGTAGTATCACCTAGTGTCAGGTATCAAGCGATGGAACCACCCAATAATGGCGGTGGTACCGTCAGTACCCCGGAAATCCGAGATGAGACACTTTTTAGCTCTATTTTTGAAAGCCATTGGGGCCTATAAATATCTCACCCTTTTCTGCATGAAAGGGCACCGAAGTGTGATTATAATCTTGAATCTTTGGGGTGTAAAAGTGGTAGAGTTTTCCTCCTCCCTCTCTTAACTTTGTAACCATTCAAGAAAGAGGAGTAAGGCTTATAAGGGTTCTCTCCTAAACCCGACAAAAGGAGAAAGAGCTATAAAAGGTAATTGGCCTTCACTTATTAAAGGAAGGTCTTTAGTGGATGCCAGTGACTTCAACGGAGGAGGAACCTGAAAGTGGATGTAGGTCACATTGACCAAACCACTCTAAATTTTGATTTGCATTTCGTTTTGAGCAATTTACTTTAATTAAAAATTATTTTATAGCAAATTGCTTCTCCTCCTCATCTTGCTTTCACTACGCTTATGCTCTCTTACGTTTCAAGTTGCTATCTTTCCAAATTGATTTCCATCAAACGTACAAAATATTTTACAAGATCGAAGAATTTTTCGTTGTACTAATTCACCCCCCCCCCCCCCTCTTAGTGCCGCTCTTGATCCTAACAATTGATATCAGAGCAAGGTTCACTCTCGTTTGGTTTAAAACCTAAGAGAGATAGCATTTGCTAGCAACCAAGAGGATCATTCAATTACACGTTCGCCCATGTTCAATGGGACGAATTACACATATTGGAAGTCTAGAATGAAGATCTTCCTAATTTCAATGGAGTTTGAGCTTTGGAACGTTATTGAAAATGGTTTTCAAAAGTCTTCTTTTCCGATAAATGATTGGAATAAGTTAGAGAAGAAGACTTTCACTTTAAATTTCAAGGCTATGAATGCATTGTTTTGTGTATTAGATAAAAACGAGTTTAATCAAGCGTCGATTTGTGAAATGACTTTTGATATTTGGCACATACTTGAAGTGATTCATGAAGGCACTAGTAGAGTGAAGTAGTCAAAATTTAATCTTTTAGTGCACACTTATGAGTTGTTTCGGATGAAACCGAGTGAGCACATTGGAGACATGTATACCCGATTTACGGATGTCGTCAATGGTCTAAAATGACTTGGTAAAAGTTTCTCGGATTTTGAACTTGTTAATAAAATTTTGATATTCTTTCCAAAGAGTTGGGACCCTAAAGTAACGATCATTTAAGAACCCAAAGATCTAAATAATTTTTCTCTCGAAGAACTAATTGGGTCGACCTATGAGATGACTTGTAATGCTCATGAAAAGCTTGATGACATCCTTCCAAAGAACAGGAAGGATATGACACTAAGAACCCAAGAAGACCACTTGAAAGAAAACTCAAGTGATGAGAACTTTGATGATGATTTGGCATTCTTAACAAGAAAATTTAAAAAATTTATAAAAAGGAATAAATTTAAAAATGACACTAAAAATAAATTTGAACCCAAGAAATATCAAGTAATATGCCACGAATGCAAGAAGCCGGGACATTACAAAAGCGAATGTCCCTTAGCTAAGAAGAGGCAACCAAAGAAAAAGGCTCTCAAAGCAACATGAGACGACTCAAGTGCATCCGAAGAAGAGGAGCCAACCAACACCGAGCAAGTTGCTCACTATGCGCTAATGGCTATCGGAGATGAGGTAAGTAATTCAATTGACACAAATTTATCTTTTGATGAATTATTAAGTACTTTTTATGATTTGTTTGATGAATATACATTAATTAGTAAAAAATATAAATTATTAAAAAAGGAGCATGCTTCTCTTGTTAGTAATTTTGATAAATTAAAGGTTGAGCATAATAGTAGTTTAACTCCTTGTATGAAATGTGATGAACTAGAAATAGAAAACTTACTACTCAAAGAAACTTTAGAAAAATTTGAGGTTGGTAGCAAGTATTTGAACATGATCCTTGCCAATAAGGGTCACGTTCATAGGACAAGTGGAATCAGATTTGTGAGTAGCTCTCACCAAAATTCAACTACCTTTGTTAAAGGCCCGACCTTGCATGTTTCACTTCACACCAAATGCAACTTTTGTTGCAAACTCGAACATATTGCCTATAAATATCCACTTAAAAGATGTAGTCCATATAGATTGATTTGGGTTCTTAAAAGAACCTCAAATGACTCAATGCAACATGATAAGATATGTATATCGATTTTTGAGGCACCCAAGGTTAAATGGGTACAAAAAAATCATTCTTTTTATAGAAAAATGTATCATCACAAGCTAGGAGTAAGAGATCGTACCTTGATAGTAGATGCTCAACGCATATGACTGGAGATCCATCTCAATTCTCTAAGCTCTCTAGCCTAGATGAAGGATATGTCACATTCGGAGACAACAACAAGGGTAAAATCATTAGAAAAGAAACCATAGGTAACAAATCTAACTTCTTTATTGAAGATGTGTTATTGGTTGATGGGTTAAAGCATAATCTCTTAAGCATTAGTCAATTGTATGATAAATGATACATCATTATATTTGAATCCAATGCTTGTATTATTGAAAAACCAAATAAAAACATATCTATGATTACCTTAAAATAAAATAATATATACACTATTGACATTAATGATCTATGTAATGAAATGTGCTTTTCGATTTTGAATGATGATGCTTGGCTTTGGCACAGGAGATTAGATCATGCTAGCATGAAAATAATCATAAATTTCATCTAAAGAACTTATAAGAATAATTCCTTATATCAAGTTCGTCAAAGATAATGTATGTGATGCATGTCAACTAGGAAAACAAATAAAAGGTAGCTTCAAACCTAAGAACCAAATAAGCACCTCTAGACCTTTGCAATTGGACTTATTTTTTGGCACACAAAAGTGAATGCTTTAGGTATTTCTCTAAGTTTTGTAAACTTTTTCAAAATGAAAGGGTTTTGTGATTTCATCAATTCGAAGTTATCATGGTGGTGAATTTCAAAACCATGATTTCCAAGAATTTTGTGAATCTAATGGATACAACCATAATTTCTCTACTCCAAGAAATCCTTAACAAAATGGAGTAGTATAAAGAAAGAATAAAAATTTATAAGTAATGGCAAGAACCATGTTAAACGAACATAGCCTGCCCAAATATTTTTGGGCCGAAGTCATAAATATGACATGCTATATTATGAATAGGGTTCTAGTAAGACCACTACTTTCCAAAACTCCTTATGAATTGTAGAACAATACAAAAACCCAACATTTTATACTTTAAAATTTTCGGATGTAAATGTTTAATTTTGAATGAAAAATATGCCTTAGGTAAATTTGATGCAAAATCTAATGAAGGAATTTTTCTTGGCTATTTTTTTGTTTCTAAAGCATTTCGTATCTTTAACAAAAGAACTTTGATTATAGAAGAATCTATTTATGTTGTTTTTAATGAAATTTTTGAAGTTAAGAAAAATGATTTTGATGATGATATTAAATTTGATACTTTGAATTTAAATTAATCCTTTTCCCCATCTAGCAACTTGGATGCATCTTCTTCCGAACCTTCTTTATCGAAAGAATGAAAGTATGTAGATGCTCATCCTAAGGAGCTAATTATAGGAGACATATCGAAAGGGTTTCAAACTCGTTCTTCTCTTAAGAATTTTTGTGCCAACGCTGCTTTTCTCTCCTAAATTGAACCTAAATGCATTGACGAAACCATGAAAGATGATTTATGGGTCATCGCAATGCAAGAAGAATTGAATCAATTTGAGAGAAATGAAGTGTGGAAGCTTGTTCCAAGGCCAAATGACCATTTAGTTATTAGTACTAAATGGGTCTTTAGAAATAAGCAAGATGAATTTGGTATCATAGTTAGAAACAAGGCTAGATTAGTGGCCAAGAGTTTAACCAAGAAGAAGGTATTGATTATGAAGAAACCTTCGCTCCTGTGATACGATTAGAAGCCATAAGGATGCTCCTTACCTATGCTAGTAGTAATAAATTTAAGTTATTTCAAATGGATGTTAAAAGTGATTTTCTTAATGGCTTTATCTCCGAAGAAGTTTATGTTGAACAACCTCCTAGATTTGAGAATGATAATTTTTCTAATCATATGTTTAAATTGACTAAAGCTCTCTATGGATTGAAACAAGCCCCAAGGGCTTGGTATGAGAGATTTAGCTCATTTCTAATTCATAATAATATCTTTAAAGGTAAGGTCGATACTATATTGTTTATTAAAAATTTTGAAAATGATTTTCTTATTGTTTAAATTTATGTTGATGATATTATTTTTTGTTCTACAAATGAATCCTTATGTGAATCATTTGCCAAAACCATGAGTCTAGAATTTGAAATGAGCCTAATGTGGGAACTAGCTTCTTTTTATGCTTACAAATTAGACAACTTAGCAATGATATTTTTCTTAATCAAATAAAATATACTTTAGACTTGCTAAAAAGATTTAACATGGATAGTTCAAAGGCTATCAACACTCCTATGAGTACCTCCACTAAGTTATACATTGATGAAAGTGGAGAAAGCTTTGATCAAAAAGCTTATAGGGGTATGATAGGTAGTTTACTTTATCTCATTGCATCTAGACCGGACATCATGTTTAGCATAGGACTTTATGCTAGATTTCAATCTAACCCTAAGCAATCTCATTTAAAAGCTATTAAAAGGATATTTAGATACCTAAAAGGAACTCTTAAACTAAGAATATAGTATCCTAAATCTAAGAATTTTGAATTGCTTGGTTATGCTAATGCGGATTTTTCTAGATGTAGTTTAGATAGAAAAAGCACATCCAGAACGTGTCAATTTTTAGGACACGCACTCATTTCTTGGTCTTCCAAGAAACAAAACTCGATTACATTATCTACAACCAAAGCTAAGTACATAGCTACAGATGTATGCTATGCTCAAGTTATATGGATGAAAAACACTTTAAAGGATTATAGAATTGATCTGAAAAATATACCTATAGAGTGTGATAACACTAGTGCAATATGCCTAGCAAAAAATCCTATTCAACACTCTAGAACTAAACACATTGACAATAGGCATCACTTCATATGAGATCTTGTTAATAATCATGATGTAATATTAGAGTTTATTGATACAAAACATCAATTAGCCGATATCTTTACAAAACCATTAAATGAAGAACAATTTGATTTCATTAGAAGGGAATTAGGGATGTTAAATTTTCCAAATGCATGAATATTGTTGAATTTCGTTTTTGGATTTTCTCGATTTTTATCTTACAAAGTTTGCTCACTTGATTCATGAACTTATAGTATGCATTTTACAAGTTTTGTACGATGAATCATGAACTTGTGGTATATATTTTATGAGTTTTACATGATGCTTTGATATGGATCTTCTCCTCTTATGATACAAATTTTACATGATGATGTGTGTGAGTGTGTGTGTGCTTTGTGAGCAGTGCTCACTGCCTGTAGGCGGTGGCATCGCCCAGCTGGCGGTAGCACCGCTAGTTGTCACGGGTGGCAGGCGGTAGCACCGCCTAACTAGTGGTGCCACCACCCGCAACCTACCCCCTTATAAAGACAAGTTAGGGTCGGCGGTAGAACCGACCCCAACACATTCTGCACTCCTCCAAACAGCTCCAAACCTATTGCTCTCCCTCTAGCAGCTCAAAAATCCCCACTTCCCACTAGATCAAGGATCAATCTCTAACATTCTTTTAAAGATCACTAGAAAGGAGAACTACTAAGGCAATCTCTACACCAAATTGGTTCTCCTTTGTATTACTTGTTCTTGCTCCTTATTTGCCTTCATTATTGTAGTCTCAATAGGCTCTAGAAGATCCTCTAGGAACAAAAGGAAGAGGAGATTAGATGAAAATTATGACTCCCTATTTTTCGATTCTAATCAATATATCCTAAAATTTTCATCCATAGAGTCTAGACATGTTCATAAGGGTAAACATGTTGATTTAGACGAATTAAATGATTTAGAACCTATTCAATGGTTTGCTAATCTAAGACATTCTCCCAATCCTTTAAATGAGTGAACCTATCTACCTTAGACTTGTTAGGCTATTTTACAACAATTTATATATAGATGAAGACGAAAGGGTATCTACCTATCTATTAGGATATCATATACCCATTACGGATAGAACAATTTGCAACATCATAGGAATTTTTGTAAAAGAAAGAGGGTGTTATTTTAGAGGATAATTGGATGAAGAAATAATTAGGACCACTTACGTTGATGCCTTAGGAACAATTTTTGGTAATCCTAACTTAACGATTCTTCCAAAATGCTGCGAACATTTACTCTCTTTAATCAACAAAATACTTCATCACATCCTGATAAGTATCATTCTCCGAAAACAATATCATCATGATGAAGTAAGCCAAATGGAACTAGGTACCATGTATTGGATTATAAAGGGACATAACAATTGTTTACCTAATCCTACAAAATATGATTGAACTATCAAAAAGGGACATGATGCTTCCATATGGTGGCTTAATCACAAGACTACTTCATACCTATGATATTGCTATTCCACCCGAAGAAGAAGTTATAAAACTAGATAGATTTAGTATCATAAATAGAAATCTACTTTGATGGATGAGATGTACATTCAGAAATGGTATATGGACTAGACTGCCTAGAAGGACTAATCCCCTCCAACCAGAACCAGAACCTGAAATATCAATTTTTAGGGGTAATCAATCTCCTCCAACTAGTCTATTAAAGGAATCACCTCCAGTAGAACAAGCACCTCCCTCATCTATCGATGACATAGGGACTTGGATGGATCGATTTGAATAACGTCAAGATCGACTTGAACAATGCCAAGATCAAATTTTGATTGATTTGCAGCAGATTTATCAACAACTCAATACCCTGTTTAGACATTTTAACTGGCCACAACTTGAATAATTAATTATGACTTTTTACTGATGATAAAGGGGGAGAAATGGATGAATCCCTTTCTTTTATTTTGCTTACTTTGATGCTATAATTGTTAGGATCAAGAGTGGCACTAAGAGGGGGGGGTGAGGGTGAATTAGTGCAGTGGAAAACTTTCACGATTTCATAAAATTGTTCATTTTGTTTAAAATTGATTCTAATGAAAATGGTTTTGATTTAATCTATTTTGGAGAGCAATTAAACTTGAAAGCTTTCGTAAAAGTGCAAAAGAAGATGAAGGAGATTTGCAGTAAAGTAAATTACACAAATGAAAAGCAAACCGAAATTTAGAGTGATTCAGTCAAGGTGACCTACATCCACTTTCGGATTCCTCATCCGACGAGGTCTCAGGTGTCCACTAAAGGCCTTCCTTTAATAGGTGAAGACCGAACACCTTTTTATAGTACTTTCTCCTTTTCTTGGGTTTAGGAGAGAACCCTTACAAGTCTCACACCTCTCTTGAATGATCTTAAAATTTAGAAAGGGAGGAGGAGGACTCTAGCACTTGTTTACAACACTTTTACACTCCAATAACTCAAGATTATAATCACACTTTGGTGCTTTTTCATGCTGAAAAGGGTGAGGTATTTATAGGCCCTAATGGCTTTCATAAATGGAGCCAAAAAGTGTCTTATCCCGAATTTCCGGGGTACTAGCGGTACCATCGCCATTACTGGGTAATACCACCGCCTAACACCTGACACTGAGTGGTATTACTGCTCAGTCTGGGTAGTACTACTACCTGACAAGGGCGATACCACCTGTTAGGATCAGGGTCGGCACTAAGAGGGGGGGGGGGTGAATTAGTATAGTTGTAAAATCACGACGGTTTAAAAACTTTCGTATGATAAAACTGTTTTTGACGTAAAACTGTTTTCGGAAACATAGATTAAATTGAAAGCATATGGAAGTGTAGTTGATGTAAAGTAATGGAGGTAGTTTGCAGTTAAGATAAATAGCAGAAAGTAAATGCAAACCGAGATTTAGAGTGGTTCGATCAATCTTGACCTACATCCACTTTTGGCTTCCTCCTCCGATGAGGTCACCAACGTCCACTAGAGGCCTTCCTTCAATATAGGAAGGCCAATCACCTTTTACACCCCTCTTCTCCTTTTACCGGGTTTAGGAGATAACCCTTACAAGCACTTCTCCTCTCTAAATAGAAATCTAACACTTAGACTTAGAGGAGGGAATTCATTTATGATCGCAACAGCGTTTTCTCTCTTTGAATCTCTCTGTGCTTGTGTGCTTTAACCAGGGACGAGAGGGATATTTATAGGCTTCAAGTTGATTCAAACTTGGAGCCTAAAACTTTCCCATCCCGGGTTCCCCGAGCACGGGTGGTACCACCGCCCAGTGTTAGTCTGGTTGACACTATCCTGGGTGGTACCACCGCCTAGGTCTAGCGGTACCACCACCTGGGGGCAGTGCTAGGCGGTACCACCACCCAGACTGGCGGTACCACCGCCTTGTCACGAACATAGCTGGTTTTGCCTAAGTCGTGCGGCACCCTTGCGTGTCCGTCCGCAAAGATCAGCCTCCCCGAAGCCTCCCATGGTCCCTTAGGACCCACAAAAGAGAGAACAGGATAGAGAAAACGCCTCGCTCGGGATCCACAAGCAAACATCTCCGAAAAACACTTTATAGACAATGCAAATTACAAACAGACTTTACAAGCTCTGAACAGTTGCACAACAAAGGGTAAAATGGTCCATTACAGATCGAAAATCTCTCACATGTGTCCACATGACACAACCTTTATTTACAAGCCTAAAGCGGCCACCAACCCAACTAAAAGAGGACTATTAAGCCTTCGGCTGTCCCTCTACATGTTGTACAAAGCATGAACACACCAAAAGACACAGACATACATAAGCATTAAATCAAACATCCTGTTTAGAAGTTTGTCCGTGACATTCTTCCCCACTTATTCCTTCGACGTCCTCGTCGAAGCCTTTGTCGACACTGCAACTCCTCGCCTCTGCTGAGTCTTCAATCTTCTGCTCCAGCTGCAATGCATCTCTTGGCTCCCAACTGCTCTCCGCTGTTGTTTTTTAGTAGTCAAACCTTTGATCCACCTTGCTGCTTCAACTCGCCAATGACTCTGACTCTAGTGTGGGGTTTGTTGAGTTGTGTTGATCCCTGTTGGTTCCTACGGATCCTCCAGATGAAGGAAAAGACCATCCTTACTACGCCAGTCTCTCAAATGCCTCATGCTGTTTGAACTGGGTGGATGCTTGTTGGAGCTTTTAACGAGCATCGTCTCGCAAACTTCTGAAGATTTGGGTCCTTCCTCCATAAAATTTGCTCATTGACTCTTCTTTCACTTAGTTGTCACATCCAAGTAGGTTCGCATCACTTCCACTTTCGATTGGCATTTCATTGGGAAATGAAGTGGACAATCTACTCTCAGTAATACTGATCACCATTGGTGAGGATTTGATAACTATTGTCTTCCATTATCTTGGAAGGGTCTTTGAACTTATGCAGAGCTCCCCTGTTGGATAGATAAGAGAATTGGGGTACTCAGTTTTGCCCATTCTCTTAAGAGTTGAGAAGGCAAAGGTTACTTGACTTCGCCCGCCTCCTAGAGATTGGACTCCATGCATCGAGCTGGTTACTGGCCTTCACCTGCTCTTTGCTCACACTTCTGAAGCACTTGAAGTGTTTACACTCCTTGCATTGAGTTAGCTACTATGATTCACCTTCTCAATGCCATCGAACTTCTGCAATGCAGGAAGTTTTCACCCCAACTTGGAGTAATTCTCTAATAGACTTGGTCGCCTCTAGGATTGCACCATCTTCTCCATCAACCCTACCGCCTACTCCCCTGAGTAGCGAAGGTACAGCACCGTATACTGACTACTTCGTTCCTTGGTCGTGCACTCTTGCATGACCCGAAGTCCTTCACTTCCGGCTATCTTGATGAGAAACTCATTAACATCGGTCTTATGAAGTTCCTTGGCCTTTGCCCTTCAGCCTTGTCTCGGTACTTGGAGTTTGCCTCTGCATGCTCCACCTTCTCGGTCCCTTTCATGACCAAGCACTCTCCCTCCATGAGAGCAAGGGATCAATGACTTTCACGGAAGTCCCACCTCTGTGGTACCATGGCGCTGCCATGCCCATAGCACTACTATCCGTTGCCTTGCATTTGCATCCCTTTTCTTCACAATCAGTATATATGCCTCTGTGGCACTCCTTCGAGTCCGCCTCCATTCTAACTGATGCTTGATATTGGGTAGCTAAGTCCCTCTAGACTCATCGTCGCTTCCTCGCCCCTTTCAACCCCCTGCTTCAACACCTCTGTGTTCTCCAAGCAGCTCCCTTTGGTCGATGGAAAGACAGACTATAACTCCCATGCATGGCCTCTGCCATCACATTGTAGGGTTTGCACCGATTCTGTTCTCCTTAGCTTCCTTGGTAGCAATGTTCGCTTACTCGACCTTGTCCTCTAACTTGTCGGGCTCCCTTAAGCGAATATGAGCTCTGGAGCAGTCCAACTCTCTAGCTGCTTCGATCATACCGTTGTATGATCAAGTCCCTCCCATGGGACTCACTGGTACTTGCATTCGAACTTTTCCCTTAGTGGAACACAGCCCCCATATGCTGATGACCAAGGCTTTCATCCGCTGTAAAATTCGATGCACGCATGGAAGACCCGCCTCTGCGGTACAATGGCCTTCACTCCTTGAATCCATAGCCCTTCTTGCCATCATGTTGTTCACCAAAGTGGAGCTTCCAGTAGCTCCCGATCATACCTCCGTATGATCTAGTCCCTCACGGGACTAGGTTGTGTGAATCGCATTACCACGAACTGTTCCACCATGATCCGCTACACCATGTCGCCTCCTGGTGACATCTCTATTGCATTCTGATCCTTGTGGGATGAACTCGAATTGTGAACCCTTCATGTGTGGCCTCTACCAATACATCGCAGGGTCTCTTCCACCTTCGATTTTATTCGCTCCTTTGGCAATCGACCTTCATCCACCTACTCTTGGGTCACACCAAGATAAAGCACCACTCTAGGACAGTCCGTCGCCTAGTAGCTCCCAAAGTCCCCGACTTCAGCTGCAATTAGTACACCACCATTGCGGATCCGGGCCTCTACCCCTACCAAAGACAATCTTAAGCCAAGACCGCCTCCTTTATAGCAACTTGAATGACAACACTATGGCATATTCTTCAAGAGTACCCACCTCTGCGTCCTCTTGCCCCGTGCTAAGGCCTTATGAACCCAACTTCGCCTCCGCAAATTGAGTCGCCTTAGTTCCTCCATCAAATGCTCCCCCGAGATAAAGTGCATGTGCCCAGAAGCTCCCTTCATCTTTGGCACCATGCAAGATGAGTCCACTCCGTCAGAATGAATGACCCATAGAACAACATGATCCTGCTCTTGCCTCTGCAAGAGTTCATGTCCTTGACCTCTGTCCAAGGAAAGCACTATGCCTCTGCTCACTGTTCCATTTTCTATGTTGGCTCCCTTCATGTGGCTTGGGTACTTCGCCAAGTTACACCCAAGTTGTTCCGCTCCTCGTTTTTGCATTGAGTTGATGGTGGCCCTCGCATCCACCATTCCACGAGTCAGCCCTCCCTTGAGTCCGATCTCTATATCGACTCCAAGTGTGCCTTCATTTGTGTTGCTTTGGGTCGCTCCCCCACTTAATCTCGCAATGCATCCACCAATGCATTCTCTCAAGCGAGATCATACATCGACTCCTCCCCGCTTGCTCAGTCCATTGAGCTTCGTGGAGTTGTTGTTTGTTGAGGTACTCCTCCTCAACTTGTGAGGTCCGTCCCACATGATTCTCCCTCTGGAGAGTCGAGACTTATCCCTCCTGGATAACTGTCCTGTTGGAGCAACATCTCTCTTCGTTTCAGAGACCACCATCCCCTTAGACTCCTCTGATTTGCTGAACAAACTGTGCATTGTTTTGCCTCCTGCAAACACACTTGCTAGATTGCGACTC
This sequence comes from Musa schizocarpa, assembly GCA_900464855.2. Classification (NCBI taxonomy): domain Eukaryota; kingdom Viridiplantae; phylum Streptophyta; class Magnoliopsida; order Zingiberales; family Musaceae; genus Musa; species Musa schizocarpa. The sequence continues at coordinate 6,800,244 of LS990916.1, forward strand.
CACGTCAATACAGCCCCCGCTACACCCCTCAAGGCCTATCAACATGCTGAACTAGTTGCACCCCATAGCCTCCTACGGACGTATCCTTCACATGCCGAAGAGAAAGTTTCAATGCTCCATGGCATCGAGTTTCGATCGTCTTGGGATGGCCATGAACATTCCATCGTCCGCATATAAGCCTATGTATGAGTACCAAATTCTTCGAGCTAGCAATTCCCCTCACCTCTATGAGCTTTGCATAACCCATTTGATCGTTGAGCAACTCATTCCACCTTGTATGGTCTCATCCTTTACCAAGCGCCTCGCTTGCCTTGAGCACCATCAAGTATCGTTGTCAACGTTGAGCCGTAGCTCAAACTCAGCCATCCCAACCTTTGTGTGCTTCGCATTCTTCCAAGCTTGTCTGTTCTCGTGGTGCCTCTTGCGCGAAGGGTCGACCATTCCTCTGAATGCCAATCTCAGATGCCCGCTCCTCCGAGCGACTCCTTTTCCCTACATCTCCATGCCCGTTTTCCCCCAAACGATCACGTGTGTGTTGACTGCCCTCAACGCAGCCCCGCTAGGTCCCCCACGTTTGCATGCTAAGTGTTTCTATGAGTGCTTGTCCCGCTCTGATACCATCTGTCATGGACTTAGCTGGTTTTTCCTAAGTCGTGCGGCACCCTTGCGTGTCCGTCCGCAAAGGCCAGCCTCCCCGAAGCCTCCCATGGTCCCTTAGGACCCATAAAAGAGAGAACAGGACAGAGAAAACGCCTCACTCGGGATCCACAAGCAAACATCTCCGAAAAACACTTTATAGACAATGCAAATTACAAATAGACTTTACAAGCTCTGAACAATTGCACAATAAATGGTAAAATGGTCCATTATAGACCGAAAATCTCTCACACGTGTCCACATGACACAACCTTTATTTACAAGCCTAAAGTGGCCACCAACCCAACTAAAAGGGGACTATTAAGCCTTCGGTCGTCCCTCTACATGCTGTACAAAGCATGAACACACCAAAAGATACGGACATACATAAGCATTACATCAAACATCCTGTTTAGAAGTTTGTCCGTGACAGCCTAGCACCCTGCTAGCGGTGGTACATTGACCTAGACTAGTGGTACCATCGCCTGACATAGTCTCGAAGACTGTGCCACGATGGTGAGACTCCTTGGGGCACTGTTTGGGTTTCTTATTGGGCCCAACATAGTTCTTACATGGGCCTAACTGGCCTGTAATTGGGTTGGCCCAATCCAAGCCCAATTATGTGCTAACTATGATTCCTAAGACATATTCTAAGCTAAACAAAGTCCGTAAGTCTATTCTTCCGATGAGCTTCTGGTGATCTTCTGGCGAACTTCTAATGATCTCTCGGTAATGTTCCGACGGACTCCTGGCAAGCTCCTGAACTTCACGACGATCTTCTTGGTGAGTTCCGACGAGCTTCTCTGGCAAGCTTCGAGACTTCTTGGCTGGTTCCTCCAAAACTTCCGACGAACTCTCGAACTCCCAACGTGATCACGTCCTTGACTCTAGGACTTCATTTTGCTTCATGTCTTGCTATCATAGTTAATCCTACACATGTAAAATAAACTTCGATCTAGACAATTAATAATAAGCATTAATCAAGTTGTCTGGTATGTCATTGGTCTCTCGACGCTTCATTCGATTCTTCGGCGTATCGTCCTCTCCTACGGCTTAATGCCCAATCGGTCAGTTGACTCCGTAACTCCGATATCCTTGACGCAATGTCCGCTCTTCTTGGCCAAACGCCCGAAGCCTTCTGTTGATACGTCGACCGATCCACCAGCCCGACGTCTAATCTTCTAACATGTTCCTCCGGCCCAACATGATTTTTTCTGCTTTAATTGTCTCATCCTGATCGAAGCATCCTACGTCACTCAAAACATAGATTAAAACATAAACACATATTGATTGGTTTCATCATCAAAATCCGAGATTCAACAATCTCCCCCTTTTTAATGATGACAATCAATCGACGACGGAGTTAACCTTAACTCCCGGAGTTTAAACAAACTCCCCCTATCAATATGGCATGTTGATAGAAACTCTTGGATTCAAAAATCCAAGCAACATGTCATGATCAAATCAAGCATGACATCAACATACTTCTCCCCCTTTGTCATCAACAAAAAGAAGTTCTAACTCTTATGTGTTTAGGATATCTAAGTTTAAATCGTTGCATGAAAAACATAATATCAAGTTTTATCATCATGCAGAGCTTAAAAATTTAGCAAGTGTTATATCATGCTTAGAACATTCAAGCTATCAAGATTTAACAATGTTAGTAAGATAGCATGTTCTACTTCATACAAGCTAGCAAATTAGAGATGTGCAAATTTAACATGTTTTGCTTCTTGAGATAGGCAAGATAGCACTTTTGCTTCTTTTGAGATAGCAATTCTTTGCTTCTCTTTAGATCACAAGCTAGCAATTCTAGCAAATTTTACATCATGTAAGGTAGCAAATTTTTGGTGATGTTCAAGATAGCAATTTTTGCCTCTTCTTGAAATGTGTAACTTAGCACATATTGCTTCTCTTGAGATTTGCAAGATAGCACTTTTTGCATTTTCTTGAGATTTCAAGCTAGCAATTATCGGTGATGTTCAAGATAGCAATTTTTTCCTCTTCTTGAAATGTGTAACTTAGCACATATTGCTTCTTTTGAGATTTGCAAGATAGCACTTTTTGTATTTTCTTGAGATTTCAAGCTAGCAATTATCGGTGATGTTCAAGATAGTAATTTCTTCTCTTTTAAGAAGTATAATTTTTGTTTTCTTCTTGAATTGTGCAAGCTAGCTATCTCCCCCTTTGTCATTGTCAAAAAGAAGGGAAGCCCTTTACGTCAATTTCTAAATCATGACAAAGGTAAGTAATCATTCTTATTTCAAAATTCCATAATTGAGATAAACCTTGAATTCAAATTAAAGCAATTTTAATCATGATTCACATCATATGCAATACATCACATACATCATAATAAAAAGCATAAGTATTGCATGCATCATTCCAAATCATAAATATTTCACATCATAATGGTACCAATTTTGTCAAATTACATCCTACCATACATGATTGAAACTTCTTATTTGTATACATCAAAATAAATTCATGAATATTTCATACATTCATATCATCACATAAGGAATATCAAGAAGAATTTGGTGATGAGATATTACTTCATGAATACAATAAAATTCATATAGCATATCATGGTTTATTAGAATTAGTCTTCTTTTTAGTGAATAGCAAAAAGAATAATAGGAGAGCAAGATCTCAATTCATGCATATCAAATATTCCATCATCAAAATCATGATTCATCTAGAAAATTCTCTTCTTTAAATATTCAAAGAGAGATCTTAGGAGATCAAATAATAAGAGATTTTCAAATAAAATTTTAAGTCATGAATTTTCAAAAAAGATATTCTCTTTAGTCAATCACAAAAGGAATTGTAAGAGAAAAAGATTTCAATTCATGCATAAGAACTCTTACGATTCATATTGAAAATTTTCTCAAAATGTAAGAGAATAAAGAGTCAGAAATCTTGATTCATAAAAGATTTCATATTATAAATTTCGAGAAATCAAGATCGTGATTTCGATAAAATCTATTAGATTCAAACCATCAAAATTAATTTCATGGTTCCCAAAATTCATAAATAGATTTATGATTTTAAATCCAATAATATATTTTCCTTTTTATGTGATACTTTTTAAGTGATTGATTTCATATAAGCATGCTCAAGTTTTTCATATGAAAACTATACATCATAGTTTAAAATCGAAAGAGTAAATATCATCGTGAATAACTTCAAAGTCTCATGCATAGTATAAAATCATCAAGTAGAGTTTCATAATTTTGAATGATTCTTATAGATATCTAAAACTTCTTTAGTTTTAATTTATATGATTGACTTTATATTAGCATGCCCAAATTTTTGTTCTTATGTCAAAACCATATGTCATGTTGAAAACCAAAGATAAGGTTCATAAAAAAAAAAATCATCAAGCCATCCATGCAAAAGTCATGCATCATCATTGAAAAGCAATATGAAAATCATCAAAATACACATTCTTGCTTCTTAAGTAGATATATAAGTTTAATCTTACTAGGTGTACAATCATTAGATTTATATCTTATTGCATTATCATAAAACATGCAAATTTCATGATCATTTTCAAAATTACTAGAATGATAAGAATGATCCTAATTTTTTAGCATTTTCATTTTATTATAAATCATACAATTTTTAAGAAAAATAATTAAAATAAATTAAAAATAACTCATTAAAACCATCGTGTAATTTTGAAATAAATAAAGGGAGTTTCATTTACCTCATCATCGAAAGCTATTAAGGAATAGTTTACCACCTCGCCTTTATTGATTTTCTCCTCATCTTCGGGGGAGCTTGATTCATCCCAATTTTTGTTCTTCTTTTTGTGTTCAAAACAAGTAGTTCCGTTCTTTTTATTTTTAAATTTTTGTTTCATAAATTTTTTAAATTTCTTTTGTAGTTCAAGTTAACCATCACTTGAGCTTATGCTCGAGTGGTCTTCAAATGTTCTATGTCCCAAATTCTTCCTGTCCTTTGGAAGGTAGTTCTCATATTCGTCAAGTGCCACATTAGTCATTTCATAGGTCATCAAAGACCCAATTAATTCTTCAAATGGAAAAATATTTATATCTTTCCAATGGTTCATTGGAAGAGAAGACATTTTAAAACCATATTCGATAATGTTCCATAAGTTCAAATCCAAAGAAAGCAAGAAAACTCTCATTCGAGTTTTCCAATGAGTGTAGTCCATCCCATTGAGAAAATGGAGGACGAATGAGAGAGTAACCCTCTTGAAGGCCGAAAAGAGCCATTTATATTTGGGTGTTAAACCAAAGTAGAAAACCATGGCTCTGATACCAATTGTTAGGATCAGGGTCATCACTAAGGGGGGGGGGGGGGTTGAATTAGTACAATAGTAAAATCACGACAGTTTAAAAACTTTCGTATGATAAAACCGTTTCCGACGTAAAACCATTTTCAAAAATTTAGCTTAAATTGAAAGCATACGAAAGTGTAGTTGATGTAAAGTAATAGAGGCAGTTTGCAATTAAGATAAATAGCAGAAAGTAAATACAAACCGAGATTTAGAGTGGTTCGGTCAATCTTGACCTACATCCACTTTTGGCTTCCTCCGCTAACGAGGTCACTGACGTCCACTAGAGGCCTTCCCTCAATAGGTGAAGGTCAATCACCTTTTACACCCCTCTTCTCCTTTTACCGGGTTTAGGAGATAACCCTAACAAGCACTTCTCCTCTCTAAACAGAAATCTAACACTTAGACTTAGAGGAGGGAATTCACTTATGATCGCAACAACATTTTCTCTCTTTGAATCTCTTTGTGCTTGTGTGCTTTAACCAGGGATGAGAGGGGTATTTATAGGCTTCAAGTTGATTCAAACTTGGAGGCTAAAACTTTACCATCTCGGGTTCCTCGAGCACAGGCGGTACCACTACCTGCGTTGGGCGGTACCACCGCCTAGTGTTAGTCTGGCTAACACTGTCTTGGGCGGTACCACCTCCCAAGTCTGGAGGTACCACTGCCTAGGGGGCAATGTTGGGCGGTACCACTGCCCAGACTAGTGGTAACACTGCCTCGCACCTGCCTGGGCGGTACAATCGCCTAGACTAACGGTACTACCGCTTGACATAGTCTCAAAGATTGTACCACGATGGTGAGACTCCTTGGGGCACTATTTGGGCTTCTTATTGGGCCCAACATAGTTCTTACATGGGCCTAGCAGGCTCATAATTGGGTTGGCCCAATCTAAACCCAATTACGTGCTAACTATGATTCCTAAGACGTATTCTTAGCTAAACAAAGTCCATAAGTCTATTCTTTCGGCGATCTTCCGGTGAACTTCCAATGATCTCTCGGTAATGTTCTGGGGGACCCCAAGCAAGCTCCTGGACTTTATGAAGATCTTCTTGGCGAGTTCCGATGAGCTTCTCTGGCAAGCTCCGAGACTTCTCAACTGGTTCCTCCAGAACTTCCGACGAACGTCCGGACTTCCAACGAACTCTCGAACTCCCAATGTGATCGCGTCCTTGACTTTGGGACTTCATTTTATTTCATGCCTTGCTATCGTAGTTAATCCTGCATATGTAAAACAAACTTTGATCTAGATAATTAATACTAAGCATTAATCAAGTTGTTCGGCATGTCATTGGTCTCTCGACGCTTTGTCCGATTCTTTGGGGCATCGTCCTCTCTTGCAGCCTATTGCCCAATCGGTCAACTAACTTTACAACTCTGATATCCTTGGCACAATGTCTGCTATTCTTGGCCTGATGCCCGAATCTACGGCCCGAAGCCTTCTGTTGATATGTCGACCAATCCACCGGCCCGACATCCAATCTTCTGACATGTTCCTCCAGCCCAACATAATTTTTCCTGCTTTAATTGTCTCATCCTGATCGAAGCATCCTACATTACTCAAAATGCAGATTAAAACATAAACACATATTGATTGGTTTCATCATCAAAATTTGAGATTCAACACCACCACTGGTAGCAATAACTACCGACGATACCACCGCCTAGTCTGGGCGGTACCATTGCCCAAACCACCTGGCGTTCTGCTTTCCAAGCGGTGCCACCGTCGGCCAGGAATTCAACATCCTAGTTGGGCCTTAACTCCGGCCTAAACCAGCTCAACTCCAAGCCCAGTTGGCCCCTAACAAAGTTGATGGGATTACCTCCCAAATCAACTCTAATTATCATTCTAACTACGATTAAGGCAAAGGCAAGCATGCTCCGGTACGTCGATTTTTCACTCGGCGATCTTCCGGTGAATTTTTCGGTGAGTCTTCTGGCGAGCTTCCGGCGAACTACTGACCAACTCTCGGCTAGTCTTCCGACGTGCTTCCGGTGATCTTCTGATAAGCTTTCGATGAGTCTTCCAACGTGCTTCCGATGATCTCACGATGAACTCTCGGTAAGCTCCCGGTATATCGTCCGAGTCTTCGACTCCGACCCATCATCTGCTTTATGACTTACTACTATCGTAGTTAATCCTGCATACTTATCTCAACATATGGATTAGATCAAATAATTTACTAATTGATTTCATCATCAAAATATGAGATTCAACAATCTCCCCATTTTTTATGATGACAACTAATTGATGATGGAGTTAATCTTAACTCCCCCTATCTATATGTCATAATTAAGAAAAAATACTCTTGAATTCAACGCTTTTGAATTCAATCATTAAATTGATAATTTAGACTTATTATCATCATGCACATCATGATTTACCAAATCTAAAGATGATACCACATATTCGTCGATAGAAATGATGTCAAGACATGACATCCATTTTTGAGTCAAAATCACATATATTTTTAGCATCGAAGTAAGCATGATGTTGACAGAAATTTTTAGCATCAAGGTAAGCATGATATTGATAGAAATTTTCAGCATCAAGGTAAGCATGATATCATACTCATCATTTGAAGAGAATATAAAAATCAAAGTACATAATTGTAATCATCAAAGTAAGTAGCATTTTAAGTTTACAACATCAAGGTAAATAACATAGGATTACAACATCAAAGTAAGCAGAATAAAAGAAGGGGATTTCATCCATTTCTCCCCCTTTGTCATTAGGAGAAAGTCATAATTAATTATTCAGGTGGTGGCCAGTCAAAATATCTAAACAGGGTATTGAGTTGTTGATGAATCTACTGCAGCTCAATCAAAATTTGATTCTATCATTGTTCAAGTCGATCTTGACGTTATTCAAATCGATCCATCTGAGTCCCTATGTAGTCGATAGATGAGGGAGGTACTTGCTCTATAGGACTTGATTCCTCAAAAGGACCAATTGGAGGAGATAGATTACCCCTAAAAATTGGTGTTTCAGGTTTTGGTTAAGGTTGGAGGGGATCAGTCCTTTTAGGCATTCTAGTCCATATACCATTTCTAAATGTACATCTCATCCGTCGAAGTAGATTTCTATTTATGATACTAAATCTGTTTAGTTTTACAACTTCTTCGTCGGGTGGAATGGCAATATCATAGGCATGGATTACTCTTGTGATTAAGCCACCATATGGAAGCATAATGTCCTTTTTTAATAGTTCAATCATGTTTTGTTAGATTAGGTAACCAAAACAATTGTTATGACCCTTCATAATCCAATACATGGTACCTAGTTCTATTTGACTTCATCATGATGATATTGCTTTGGGAGAATGATACTTATCAGGATGTGATGAAGTATTTGTTGGGAAATCTTGGAGGCAACATCACATGCGCAGCGGAAGAATAATAAAAGCAAAATCCCCTATTCCCAAAGAGATGTTCGTCGTCATGCAAAGATTGGTACGCAAAATCCACGAAACTTAAAACTACGTATAGAGTAGATTGTGTTACCTAGGGAGATCGTATATCCCTATTTCCTTATAGATCTTTAGGAGAGGGTAAAGGAGGTCAAGCATCCTCCTCTCTAGCGGTGATCCATATAGTAGGGCTGCAATGATGCTCCTTAAAACTCTAGGCCTGCTTTGAGGTGGAGAGGGGAAGGAGAATAGGAGAGGCAAGCAAAAGCTCCAGCCTATAAGACTCTGAATCCCTCTTATTTATAGAGGTCACCTGTCAAACCCTAATGGATCCTCCTCTAGTGGGTATTGGATCTGCATCCAATAACCCAAGCCTTATAGATTAGTGGATCTCTATCTAATAATCTCTCATGGGCTCTTATTGGATCTCGTCCATGGGATCCAATAATTCAGGGGCTTATTGGATATCTAATAATACAAGGGCTCCGTCGGATATCTTATATCCAAACCTCTACTCATCGCAAAGCCTACCATATGTGTGTGACCCTCTAGGCCCAATATCGAGCTGGTCGTGAGTCATACCTATCAGAACTCCTTCTAACTTAGTGAATTATTATCTCTGTAATAATTCACTCGACTCATCGACTACGGACGTACTAGGCCACTACGTCGTAGTCCCCAGATGATACAGGGGAATTTAATCCATTGGACCTATCTGTCCTTAGTTATCGTGTACCTATAGTCCCTCATCCATCTAATATCCCAAAGACCGTATATCGAGCATGGTGCTGTCAGACTCATACGGTTTCTACTCGAGTCTCGCTCTAATCGGATTCTCCCGGAGAACTCTTTCTCTCTCAACCCGAATAACCCTAGCCAAGGATTTGTTTGAGCAAGAATACATGGGATATTCCTCTCATGATGCCGAGAATGGATGATCCTCTATCGACACTCAATAGCCCTCGTAAGGTCGACTACCACTCCCAATGACCAATTGTACTAGATCTAGGACAGCCAAACTTATAAGTCTGGTATCAAAGAGTGGAGCACTCATATAGGATATCCTTAGTGTCTTAAGTCTAAGGACCAGATACACCACTAGGACTACGGAATCACTGTCTGACAATAAGGCATCATCAACCATCCAGCATTTCATAAGCGGATCAATCAGTGAACTCATTCTCCAATAAGCACCTGTACTATATCCCTAGTGACCCTACACGAGTTGAGATTAGCTACATCCATCATATGGATGGGTATACAGTACACCAGTCTATCCGATTATCACGATGTCCCTCTCGAGTAACCTATGACAGGGATTATTTAGGATCTATGTTTAAAGGTGAATCGATCTCATTATCGTGATCTTATCACGATCCGATTCCCATTGCACAAATCCAAGGACATCATAGTTTATATATGCACATATGCAATAGTTATAAAATGATATGTGCCAAAATATAATAAGCAAAAGGATTCTGTATCAAGTCACACGTGCCATCACTCACGTGATTGGCTTGCTGGGCACCTATGACTAGCAATCTCCCACTTGACCTAAAGCCAATCACCTATGTGTCTGATCCCCATTAGACCCCTATGATGCTCAAAGACAATCTGAGATAACGACTTTTTTAGTGGATCTGCAATGTTATCTTCGGATGGAACTCTTTCCACTACTACATCTCCTCGGGTTATGATCTCTCTGATAAGGTGGAACCTCCTAAGAACATGCTTAGATTTCTGATGAGACTTGGGTTCCTTCGCTTAAGCAATTGCCCCGTTGTTGTCGTAATATAAGGAGATCGGCTCCTCACTACCCGACACAACTCCGAAATCTGTGATGAACTTCTTCACCCAGACTCCCTCCTTTACTGTATATGATGCAACAATGTAGTCTGCCTCTATGGTCGAGTCAGCAGTAGCATCTTGCTTGGAACTCTTCCAGTACACTGCTCCTCCATTCATGGTGTACACATACCCTGAATTTGACTTGCTATCATCAACATCAGACTGAAAACTTGAGTTTGTGCAGCCTTAAACCTTAAGGCTATTACCTCCATATACTAGTAAAAGATCCTTAGTCCTTCTCAAATACTTAAGGATACACTTTACTGCTCTCCAGTGCTCCAAGCCTGGATCCGCCTGATACCTGCTCATGACACTCAAAGCATGCGCTATATCGGGCCTAGTACATATCATGACATACATGATATACCCTATTGCTAAGGCATAATGTATCATATCCATGTTCGCCCTTTCTTCTGGAGTCTTTGGGGATATACTCGTAGAAAGTGATATCCCATGTCTCATTGGTATGAGACATCTCTTAGAATTTTCCATGCCAAACCTTTTGACAATGGTTTCTATGTACTTGGACTAGGACAAACCAAGCATCCTCTTGGATCTATCGCTATAGATTCTAATCCCCAAGAGATAGGATGCTTCCCCTAAGTCCTTCATGGAGAAGTGTCTAGATAACCAAGCCTTTACTATGGATAGCATTCCTACGTCATTCCCAATGATCAGGATGTCATCCATATATAACACCAAAAAGGTGATGGCACTCCCACTTACCTTTCTGTACACACAAGGCTCATCTTCGTTCTTAACGAAGTCATAAGATCTGATTACCTCATCAAATCTTATGTTCCAACTTCAGGAAGCTTGCTTTAGTCCATAAATGGATATAAGAAACCTACACACCTTATCTGGGCAGTTCTTGGACATGAATCCCTCAGGTTGCATCATATACACCTTCTCCTCGAGGTTCCCATTGAGGAATACAGTTTTCACATCCATCTGCCAGATCTCATAATTATATGTGTTGCAATAGCCAATAGAATTCTGATGGATTTCAACATTGCTACGGGTGAGAAGGTTTCGTCGTAGTCAACACCTTGCCTTTGACGATACCTCTTAGCCACTAGCCTTTCTTTATAGGTCTCTATCTTTCCATCTACTCTGATCTTTTTCTTAAAAATTCACTTGTAACCGATGGGTATAATACCTTCGGGCGCATCAACTAAGTTTCAAACCTTGTTAGAGTATATATAATTCATCTCAAAATTCAAGGCTTCTTGCCACTTCCCGGAGTCTATACTCATAATAGCCTTCTTGTAGGTCTGAGGATCAATATACTCAACATCCTCTCCTCTAATATGTCTCATATATCTCTCGGGAGGATGGGATACTCTATCAGACCTACGTAAAGTTGAAACTTGTGTATTAGGTACCTGAACAGACTCGGGCTGTAGAGTGGTGCTTGAGCTTGGTTCTCCAACCTCGCTCAACTCTATCATTCTCCTACTATCTCCGCCAAGAATGTGTTCTTTCTCAAGGAACACGGCTCTCTTAGCTACAAAGACCTTTTGGTTCTCGAGATAATAGAAATAATACCCACAAGTTTCCTTGGGGTATCCCATAAATTTTCATCGCTCTATCCTTGATTCTAACTTATCGGGGTTGTGTCTTTTAATGTGGGCAAGGTAGCCCCAAATCTTAACAACCTTAAGATCAGGCTTCTTTCCTTTTCATATCTCATATGGTGTAGACACTACCGACTTAGTTGGAACTCTATTCAAAAGGTAAGTTATGGTTTCTAGGGCATATCCCCAGAATGAGATGGGTAGGTTAGCGAAACTCATCGTGGACCGTACCATATCTAACAGCGTATGATTCCTCCTTCTAGAGACACCATTGAGCTGAGGTGTATAAGGAGGTGTCCATTGGGAAAATATCCTATGGTCCTTGAGGAATTGAGTAAACTCTATACTTAAGTACTCACCTCCTCGATCTGATCGAAGAGTTTTGATACTCTTTCCAGTTTGGTTCTCCACCTCATTTTTATACTCTCTGAATTTCTCAAAGGCCTCGGACTTGTACTTCATTAAGTACATATATCCATACCTTGAGAAATCATTAGTAAAGGAAATGAAGTAGGAGTAACCATCAATGACATGAGTTGACATGGGTCCACATACATCACTATGTATGAGTTCCAACAGCTCAGTGGCTCTCTCTCTAGTTCCACTAAATGGAGAGTTGGTTAGTTTTTCACGAAGGCAAGGCTCGCAAGTTGCATATGACACATAGTCGAATGGATCTAGATATCCATTATTTAGCAACTTTTGAATCCTTCTTTCATGGATGTGACCTAGCCTATAATGCCATAGGTAATGCACTGTTCATCTCATCTCGTTTCCTCTTGGATACATTTACATTCATGAATGTACCTGAAGCTTCATTAAGTTTTTGTTTCACCCTTTCTACAAGGTACTCTTTATAGTTCCTCTTCCAGTGCCCATCTTTACCATAGTGGAAGAACTAGCCTTTGTCCTTTGCTGGTTCTTTCTTAGCAACATTTGCTTTACCTGGTCTACCCTTGCCCTTTCCCTTCTTAAGGGACCTTTCTATTTTCCTTTTCTTTCTAGTCTCACTAGTGTAGAGAACTGGCTTCTCTTTCTTAATAGTACTCTCTGCCTCCCTCAACATATTGAGGAGCTTTGGGAGAGTCACCTCAAGCTTGTTCATATTAAAATTTATTATGAACTATGAAAAGGAATCTGGTAGGGATTGAAGCACAATGTCCACACACAAGTTATCATCTAGGACCATTCCTAGACCTGTGAGTTTCTCTATCCACTCAATTATCTTTAGGACATGGTTCTAAACTGGTGTCCCCTCAATCATCCTAGCACGGAAGAGGCTCTTGGATATCTCATATCATTGAGTCCTTCCCTATTCCTTAAACAATTTACGGACATGTAGGAGAATGGATTTGACATCTAACTTTTTATGTTGTCTCTGTAACTCAGGAGTCATAGAGCCCAACATATAGCACTGAGCAAGAGTGGAGTCATCAATGTACTTCACGTAATGAGCGATCTCATCCTCGCTTGCTCCTTCTTCGGGCGCAGGCATCACTGTATCAAGGATGTAGACGATTTTCTCCGCCGTGAGAACAATTCTCAAGTTACGGAGCCAATCGATATAATTTGGACCAGTGAGGCGGTTGACATCAAGTATGCCACGTAAGGGATTTGAAAGCGACATTTTCTAAAAATAAAGATGTAGTAGAAATGAATAACATGCAGATTTTGCACGAAATAAACTATCAAGATATGGACTTCTATCTTAATATGCTCCTACTATTTTACTAATGAGTCACGTGACACCCTCAGCATGTGAAACGGAAGTCTCCGGCAGACTTCTAGTGGGGATCAGGATCCAATCAGCGTCTTAGTGTAACCTTGAGGGACTCGACCAATCACATTGAGAATAAAATGTAGGCAACTCTTGCCGATCACGACTCCTTGTGATTCCCGTCCTGTTCGGCCTCCGAATCACCATGGTCTCGAGGGACTCGACCAACCATGATGCTCGGTTAAGTTAACACATTCGTTACAAGATGAGTCTGATTTGATGATATACCCTCGAGGGACTCGACCAAGCATACCATGTCCTCAGGTCATCGGTGACATCTCTATGTCGTAAGCAAGATAGCGAATCACGATATAGGTGAGTCTCGAGGGACTCGACTAACTCAACCTACACTAGGAATTGGTTCCTACTTATAACGATGGAAGGCCACGTGGGTCAATCTAATTGCCTCACGTTTACCGACTTAATATTATCGAGAGAGATGTTTCTATGATTTGGTCTCCTAATATGACATGTCACACATATACATATTTAATATATATCTACATCGCATGCAAATATATATACATATCTAGTATGTGTATAAGCAATCACACCAGATGATCATGGACCACAACCTAATGTGATTAGGCCCGAGCCAGTAGGCCTAATCACTCACATCAAGATCTATGTGTGCAACAGTGTATCTCCATGCCCTGTGATCGTCCATCTCGTCCTTATTGGTTCCGTCGACATCTCGATGCATCTTCATGCATCACGATCGTCCGTCTCGTGGGTCCCGCTATCGCATCCACGCTCCCGCTGCTCCTCCTCATGTGATTACAACTTAATCATAGGCACGCAAGCCCGACAATAAACAAGAAATATAATGGAGGCTCGCAGACCTCAATAATAATAATCACAAGTACACACATCACATGGTTCATGATCATCCGTCCACACATCATACATCATATGTATAAATAATCATCATCATGTAGGACTACTAGATAATGATAAAAATAATAATCAACTAAACCTTTTAAATAATTAGTATTTTATGAAATCAAGGATATATAGGGAATTTCTGAATTCATATGTGTATTTTCATAATTCGGATAAAAGGTCAGAATTTTAATTTCTGAAATTCACAAGGGTAAAACTATCTTTTTCCCAAGAATGCCCTAATGCCCTACTCCCCTACTGCCGCCGCCGCTGCCACCCTACGAGCGGCATGCCCGTTGATGGCACTGCCGCTGCAGGTGGGCGTCGCCGCCTCTATGGGCGGTTCTGCCTGCGGGGCAACGCCCGCAGGTGGTGCTGCCCCTGTAGGTGGGCCCCCCTCCGGGCGTCACTGCCTCCGTGGGCGGTTCTGCCCGTGGGGCAACACCCGCAGGCGGTGCTGTCCCGCCGGGCGACCGCCCTTACGGGGGGTTTCACGCGCGGGAGCAGCGGCGACAAGCGCCGCTGCCCTGCGGCACCTCACCCCGCTAAAGAAGCGGTCGTAGGCGCCTTTGCCCGCGGGCTGCTAGCCCCGCCGGACGCAAGCCTGCTGTAAGCAGGCCGTCGATCGGTTGCTGTAGACGAAGCCCCTGTGCTGCCTACCTACGATTGCACTGCACACACGTAGATCGAGGGCAGCAACTGTTGCTGCCCTTTCTCGCTTTTGCGTCAATGATTTTGATGTCAAAAGTTTCTTCAAAACACAACACACGCAATTCAAAACCAATCTATCGCACGAACAACCTGACTTTTATACCACTGTTGGGAAATCTTGGGGGCGACATCACATGCGTAGCGGAAGAATAATAAAAACAAAATCCCCTTTTCCCAAAGAGATGTTCGTCGTCATGCAAAGATTGGTGCGCAAAATCCGCGAAACTTAAAACTACGTATAGAGTAGATTGTGTTACCTAGGGAGATTGTATATCGCTGTTTCCTTACAAATCTTTAGGAGAGGGTGAAGGAGGTCAAGCGTCCTCCTCTCTAGCGGTGATCCACACAGCAGAGCTGCAATGATGCTCCTCAAAACTCCAGGCCTACTCTGAGGTGGAGAGGGGAAGGAGAATAGGAGAGGCAAGCAAAGGCTCTAGCCTATGAGGCTCTGAATCCCTCCTTTTTATAGAGGTCTCCTATCAAACCCTAATGGATCCTCCCCTAGTGGGTATTGGATCTGCATCCGATAACCCAAGCCTTTTAGATTAGTGGATCTCTATCCAATAATCTCTCATGGGCTCTTATTAGATCTCGTCCATGAGATCCAATAATTCAAGGGCTTATTGGATATCCAATAAGATTGGGGCTCCGGCGGATATATAATATCCGAACCTATACTCATCGCAATGCCTATCATATGTGTGTGATCCTCTAGGCCCAATATCAAGCTAGCCGTGAGTTATATCTATGAGAACTCCTTCTAACTTAGTGAATTATTATCTCTATAATAATTCACTCGACTCATCGACTATGGACGTACTAGGCTACTACACCGTAGTCCCCAGACGATACAGGGGAATCCAAACCATTGGACCTATCTATCCTTAGTTGTCGTTTACCTATAGTTCCTTATCCATCTAATATCCCAGAGACCGTATATCGAGCATGGTGCTATCAGACCCATATGATTTTTACTTGAGTCTCGCTCTAATCGGATTCTCTCAGAGAACTCTTTCTCTCTCAACCCGAATGACCCTGGCCTGAGATTTGTCTGAGCAAGAACACATGGGATATTCCTCTCATGACGTCGAGAGTGGATGATCCTCTATTGACACTCAATAGCCCTCGTAAGGTCGACTACCACTCCCAATGACCAATTGTACTAGATCTGGGACAACCAAACCTATAAGTTTGGTATCAAAGAGTGGAGCACTCATACAGGACATCCTTGGTGTCTCAAGTCTAAGGACCAGATATACCACTAGGACTACGGAATTGCTGTCTGACAATAAGGCATCATCAACCATCCAGCATTCCGTAAGCGAATCAATCAGTGAACTCATTCTCCAATGAGCACTTGTACTACATCCCTAGTGTCCCTACACGAGCAGCTATGAGACCAGCTGCATCCATCATATGGACGGGTATACAGTACACCAGTCTGTTCGGTTATCACGATGCCTCTCTCGAGTAACCTATGACTGGGATTATTTAGGATCTGTGTTTAAATGTGAATCGATCTCATTATTGTGATCTCATCACGATCCGATTCTCATTGCACAAATCCAAGGACATCACAATATATATATGCACATATGCAATAGTTATAAAATGATATATGCCAAAATATAATAAGCAAAAGGATTCTGTATCAAGTCACACGTGCCATCACTCACATGATTGGCTTGCTGGGCACCTATGACTAGCAGTATTTTGGTGCTTAAAGGTAGTAAATGTTCATAGATTTTTAGAAGAATCATTAAGTTAGGATTGCCAAAAAATATTCCTAAGGCATCAACGTAAGTAGTCCCAACTATTTCACCATCCCATTGTCCTCTAAAATAACACCCTCTTTCTTTAACCGAAATTCCTATAATATTACAAATTGATATATTCATAATGGGTATATGATGTCCTAATGGATAGGTAGATACCCTTTCATCTTCATCTACATGTAAATTATCGTAAAATAACCTAACAAATCTAGGGTAAATAGGTTCACTCATTTGAAGGAAGAATGTCTAGATTAGCAAACCACTGAATAGGTTTCAAATCACTTAATTCATCTAAATCAACATATTTACTCTTATAAACATATCTAGACTCTATTGATGGAAATTTTAGGGCATGTTAATTAGAATCGAAAAGTAGGGAGTCATAATTTTCATCTAATCTCCTCTTCCCTTTGTCCATAAAAGATCTTCTAGAAGCCATGAGACTAAACACATAAATGATGAGAGAACTACACATAAAAGGTAAGATATATTAATAAATTGAGAGACGAGGTTTTGAGAATTACCCTTGCAGTAATCTTCTTGAAAGATTGAGATTGATCCTTAAATTTGAAGAAGAGGAGGGTTTCCTTGAGTTTCTAGAGGAGGATCAAGGAGAATGAAGGGTGGAGAGGTGTTTAGAGGTGTTTGGAGGAACGTACGAGGGCTTGGGATTGGTTCTACTGACGGCCCTAAGTGCCTTTTTATAGGGCAGAGGTTGCGGGTGGTGGCACCACTAGCTAGGCAGTGCTACCGCTTGCCACCCATGACAACTGGCAGTGCTACCGCTAGTTGGGTGGTGCCACCGCCTACAGCCTATTGAATCTCGTATTTTGATAATGAAACCAATTGATAGTGTTTATAATTTGATCTGCGTTTTGAGTGACGCAGGATGCTTCGATCAGGATGAGACAATTAAAGCAGGAAGAATAATGTTTGGTCGGAGGAACATGTCAAAATATTATACGTCGGGTCGGAGGATCGGTCGACGTATCGATAAAAGACTTCAAGCCATAGATTGGGGCATCAGGCCAAGAAGAGCGGATATTGCGCCAAGGATATCGGAGTTGCGGAGTCAACTGGCCGATTAGGCAATAGGCCGCAAGAGAGGACGATGCGCCGAAGAATCGGATGAAGCTTCGAGGGACCAATGACATGTCGGACAACATGATTAATGCTTAGTATTAATTGTCTAGATCAAAGTATGTTTTACATGTGCAAGATTAACTACGATAGCAAGGCATGAAGCAAAATGAAGTCCCAGAGTCAAGGACGCGATTTCGTTGGGAGTTCGAAAGTTCGTCGGAAGTCCGGACGTTCATCGGAAGTTCTATCAGAACCAGCCGAGAAGTCTCGGAGCTTGCTAGAGAAGCTCATCGGAACTCATCAAGAATATCATCGTGAAGTCCAGGAGCTCACCGGGAGTCCATCGGAACATTGTCGAGAGATCGTTGGAAGTTCGTCGGAAGATCGCTAGAAGAATAAACTTACGGACTTGTTTAACTCATATTATGTCTTAGATTTCGTAGTTAGCATGTAATTGGGTTTGGATTTAGGCCAACCCAATTGGAGGCCAGTTAAGCCTATGTAAGGACTGTGTTGGGCCTAATGAGAGACCCAAACAGTGCCCCAAGAAGTCTCACTGTCGTGGCACAATCTTCGAGACTATGTCAGGCGGAGATACCGCTAGTCGGGGCAGTTGTACCACCCCTAGCAGGGTGCTAGGTGGTGGTACCGCCAGACCTAGGCGGTCGTACCACCTAGGGTAGTGTTAGTGTCAAACTGACACTAGGCGATGGTACCACCCAGCGTAGGCGGTGATACCGCCCATGCTCGGGGAACCCGGGATGGGAAAGTTTTAGGCTCCAAGTTTGAATCAATTTAAAGCCTATAAATACCCCTCTTATCCCTTGTTAAAACACACAAGCACAGAGAGTTTAAAAGTAGAAAAACACTGTAGAAATCTCTTGTGAGAATCCTCCTCTAGTCTAAGTGTTAGAACTTTGTAAGAGAGGAGTGAGTGCTTGTAAAGGTTGACTCCTAAACTTGTGAAAAGGAGAAGAGGGGTGTAAGAAGGAGGTTGATCTTTGCTTAGTAAAGGAAGATCGATAGTGGATGCCGGTGGTCTCGACGGAAGAGGAATCGGCAGAGTGGATGTAGGTCACGACGACTGAATCACTATAAATTGGTGTGCTCTCTGGTTTGCATTTTTGTTTAGCAATTTACCTTACTGCAAAACTCTTTAATTGCTTACTGCCTTCAATTCATTTATGAACGTGTTTCAAGTTAAGATATTTCTAAGATCGGATTTCAACGTAAACGATTTTATCGAAACGAAACATTTTTTAAGATGTGATTTTACCACTGCACTAATTCACCCCCCCCTCTTAGTGTCGACCCCATTCCTAACAATTGGTATCAAAGCCTTGTTTTCTAATTTGGTTTAACACTCAAATAGAAATGACTCTTTTTGACTTTCAAGAGGGTCACTCTCTCATTCGTCCTCCCTTTTTTAATGGGACGGACTATACTTATTGGAAAACTCGAATGAGAGTTTTCTTGCTTTTATTGAATCTCGATTTATGGCATATTATCGAATTTGGTTTCCAAAAATCTTCTCTTCCAATGAACCATTGGAATGATTTGGAGAAGAAGATGATTTCTTTAAATGCTAGAGTTATGAATGCTCTATTTTGCACCTTAGACAAAAACGAATTCAATCAGGTTTCTTTATACAAAACGACTTTCAATATATGGCATACTCTCGAAATCACATATGAAGGCACTAGTAAAGTAAAAGTTTCGATGATTAATCTTTTAATGCATAATTAAAAGCTGTTTCAAATGAAGTCGAGCGAAACTATTGTTGACATGTACACCTGCTTTATGAATGTCGTTAATAGTTTAAAAGCTCTTGGCAAATGCTTTTCAAATTTTAAAATCGTTAACAAGATTTTACGATCGCTTTCTAAAAATTGGGATTCAAAAATAATGGCTATTCAAGAATTAAAGAACTTAAACTATTTTCCACTCGAAGAACTTATAGGGTCTTTAATGACCTATAAAATAACATGCAATGCACGTAAAGAACTTGAGAAACATCTTCCAAAGAACAAGAAGAATTTCGAACTTAGAACATTTGAAAACCACTCGAGCATAAGCTCATGTGATGGTGAACTTGAACTCACTATAAAATTTAAAAGGTTAACGAAACAAAAATTAAAAAACAAAAAGAATGCAACTACTTGCTCCTCTGAACGCAAGAAGAAGAACACAAATTGGGATGAAGCGAGTTCCTCTGAAGACGAGGAGAAAATCAATAAAGGCGAGGTGGCAAACTACGCCTTAACAGCATTCGACGATGAGGTAATCAAAATGCCTTTAATTTATTTCGAAATTACATGGTTTTTTTTTCATGAGTTATTTTTAATTTAGTTTAGAATTAATTTTCTTAAAAAATGTATATTTAATAATGAAAATGTAAAGAAATTAGGAATCATGCTTATCATTCTAGTAATTTTAAAAATAATCATGAAAATTACATGTTTATGATAAACAAAATGATTTTGATTAAAAATGCCTTATAAATCATACTTGATGTTTTAATGATGTAATAATGCAATAAAATGATAGATATAAATATAATGCATATACACCTAACAAGATTAGTTTAAGAAGCATTAATGTGTATCTTGATGATTTCATGATTTTGATTGAAGATGATTTATGTTTAATGAAATCATGCTTAATGATTTTTTCTTTCGAAATTATGCATGATGATTTTTGTGATTATCGAATTTTGTGATCTTTTGAAAGTTCTTTTTCGGCGTTAATGAATGATGCATGGATTTAGCATAAAAGAAAAGAACATACACGTATGAAATCAATCAATAAGTTGAAATAAAAAGAGAGGAAAGTATTTTTCTTGAAAACTTCTCAAATCTCTACCTTATTGATTTTTCACTAAGAGATAAATAAAATTATTTATACCATTTTGAATCTCTTGAAAGTAATGTTGAGATTTTGATGATTTTGATGATTTGAATTTAAAATGAGTTTTATCAAAATCATGATCTTGATTTCTTGAAATAACATGAGATTTCCTTTGATGATCATTTTGATTATTTAAAAAGAGATTTGTCAAAATGATTCATGGAATTTTGGATACATGACTTGATCCTTCATTTGTTTATGAGATGGTTGAAATCTTTGTACCTTTGAATTCTTCCCTTCTCCTTTTAATTTTTGAAATTATGCATGTTATATGTTGAAGATTTGAAACCATGTTTTGATATCATGCATATCCAAGAAATGTTGATTTGATAAATTGAATGAATTGAAAATGAATGATGATTTTTCTCTTGAATATAACTTGTGATATTTTTTTTTAATCATCATCTTGATTTCTCGATATTCCATACATAAGATTTTTCTATGAATCAAGATTATTTCATGCTATGATTCTTCTTGGTATTCACTAAAAATGATATATTCAAATTAACCATGATATGCTACTTGACATCTTGAGAATTTATGACTTGAATTTTATTATGTAAAATTCCTTGTATTCATGAAATGTTTATCTCATCACCAAAATTCTCTTGATATTTTGAATGTGATGAAATGAAATTATGCATGAAATACAAATGAGAAGTTAATGATCATGCATGATAGGATGTAATGAATTTTGATATTTAGATACCATCATTTGAAAAACTATGATCATGTTGTCAAAATGATGTATCATGAATGCTTGAACATCATGTATGATATGCCCATAGTGATGATTGATTTATTAGTATCATGCATGAAGTAAGGATGCACATGTAAGGTTTTGAAATTGTGCATATTTCAAGTTAAAACCATAATGATACACAAACATATTGAAATAAGGTTGATACTTTACCTTTGTCGTGCTTTGAAAATTATTGTAAAGGGAAAAAGATATACAAAATTATATTCTTCCCTTCTTTTTGACAATGATAAAGGGGGAGATAGCTAACTTGCTAGCTAGCTTGCATAAGTCAAGAGGAAGCAAAAATTTGCTAGCTTGCAAATTGTATGGAGAAAGAAGTGCTATCTTGCCTATCTCAAGAAGTAAAACATGCTAACTTGCACATCTAGCAAAATTGACACATTTGCATATTTCTGTTAGGATCGGAGCAGCACTAAGAGGGGGGGGTGAATTAGTGCAGCGGATTAAAACTTCGGTTTTTAAAAAATCTTTCGTATGATAAGAGCGGAACTTGACAAGCTTAATCTTGAAAGCGTATTCTTAAATATGCGCAGCAAAAGTAATAAAGAACTAAAGCATATAAGAAGGTTTGCAATAATGTAAATAGCAATAATGAAATGCAAACCAAGGATCACGCCGATTTTAGAGTGGTTCGGTCAAATGACCTACTCCACTTGCGAGGCCCCTCTTCGATGAGGCTCCCACCTTCCACTAGCAAGTCTCTTGAAATGGAAGGGTAAATACCCCTCTTACAACTCTTTACAAGTGGTTCACTCACAGATTTTCGAGAAGAGATGAGGTGAACAATAGTAAATTGAAAAGAAGACAAGCTAACACTTTTCTAAGACCTTTCACTCAAACTCTTGCTGCTCAAAAAGTTATTTACTCAGCTGAGATTTGAGGGGTATTTATAGGCCTCAAGAGGATTCAAATTTGGGCTCCAAAATTTGGGCTCCAAAATTCAAATTCTCTTTGGGTTCCCGATGCTGGCGGTGCCACCGCCCAGCCAATCGGTGCCATCGCCCAGCGCTCGGGTGCTGGACGGTGCAACCGCCCAGCCCAGGAGGTGTCACCGCCCAGCACTCGGGTGCTGGGCGGTGCCACCGCCTGACTCTCCGGTTCACTTGGTTTGGCTTACTTTTAGCCCAAACCAAATCTGACTTTGGCCCCAGTTGGCCCCTAACCAGGATATAGGATTATCTTCTTAATCTTAATCTTAATTACAAGTGAACTACATAACAAAACACATCCTAAGCAAATTATTAACCGCGAATGTCAAGTCTTGTTCCGACGAGCTTTCCGATGAACTTCCTTCGACGGGGTCCAAGCACGCTCCCGAACTTGTGATGACTTTAATGAGTAGCTGAGACTTCTCGGTGATCTCTGCGAACCTCCGACGATCTCTTTGGCGAACTTCCAACAGGTTCCCGATTTCTTCTCGGTTGGTTCCGGCAGCATCTCCGACGATTCTTCGGACTCTTAAACGTTCATCGAACTCGACTCCGGTATACTTGCTTTGTGTTTTCTGTTTATCGTAGTTAATCCTGCACACTTAACTCAATAATATGGATTAGATCAAATAATCCATCAATTGATTTTATCATCAAAATCCGAGATTCAACAATCTCCCCCTTTTTTATGACGACAATCAATTGATGACGGAGTTAAACATAACTCCCCCTATCTATATGTCATATTATGAGAGGATAAAAAAAAAAAAACACTTGAATTCCATCCTATTGGATTCAAGCATAACCCGATAAGTTCTAACGGTAGAGCTTATCGTGATCCTCATTAAACAATAGTGAGTACAAAACTTCTATGAAAATCATAAGTTAAATGAAAATGGACGAATTTTACTATGACAGAAGATAAAGATTTTCAATATAAATTTTATGATTTAGATGTAAGGCATGCTTTCAATATGATCAATCAATCTTGTGATATTTTCAAAGATTTTGCAAGGCATATAAGTCATTCATATCAATCACTTTTCTCAAAGATTTTGCAATTCATATTTTGTCATGCTATTAAGAATGATATAAGTCATCACTTTTCTCCCCCTTTGTCATCAACAAAAAGGGAAATGAGACTTGAAGCACATATTTTGTCATACAACGATTTTATCATTGAAAATTAAGTATGCAAAAATATTTACGCAGAGTTCATTTTAGAGGAAAATTCAGCATGCATTCATATTATCTAATCTCTTCTTTCTATAAATAATAGAAAGAGTAGATGTACAAGAGAGAGATTGGGATAAAAATTCAAGTAGTAATTTCACAAAGTCAAGATCATAATTTGAATACAAACTCATTCAAATCGTTAAATTCATTAAAATCTCAACATTACTTTTCAATCATCATATAAGGCATTTAAAGAATTTTGAAACATAGGAGAATGATTAATTTAAGCATACAATGTTTCAAGTCATGAATGCCAATACTTTCATATTTGTAAGTATCAATTCATGAATGCCAAAAGATATTATTTGTGATTCCAATTTTGCAAGATCAAGATTATGATTTAGATAAAACTTATTTAAATCAAATCAGTAACTTGAAATTCATAATCAAGTCATCAAAATCGATTTGAGATTTCACAACATGTCATATGGAATTTGAAGGAGAATGATTAGATTCACCGAGAGATGGAAAGAAGATGAAAAAGACTTTTACTGGAAAATCCAATCAAACAAGTTTATTGTTTAGGGATAATTTAACATACCTAATTCCCTTCTAATGAATTCAAATTGGTCTTCATTCAAGGCTTTTGTGAATATATCTGCTAATTGATGCTTTGTGTCAATGAATTCTAGAACAACATTATTGTTAAGGACATGATCGCGTATGAAATGATGCCTAACGTCGATGTGCTTAGTTCTAGAATGCTGAATTGGATTTTTAGTAAGACATATGGCACTAGTATTATCACATTTTATGGGAATATTTTTAAAGTGAATTCCATAGTCTTCCAATGTATTTTTCATCCAAACAACTTGTGCACAGCATGCACTCGCAGCAATGTATCCGGCTTCCGCCGTAGATAGTGCTACTGAATTTTGTTTCTTGGAAGTCCAAGAAACAAGTGCATGTCCTAAAAATTGGCATGTTCCGGATGTACTTTTTCTATCTATCCTACATCCGCCAAAATCGGCATCCGCGTAAGCCATTAAATCAAATTTTTCAGATTTTGGATACCATAAACCTAAATTTGGAGTTCCTTTAAGATACCTAAATATTCTTTTAACACTTTTAAGATGAGATAGTTTAGGATTTGATTGAAACCTAGCACAAAGTCCTACACTAAACATGATATATGGTCTAGTAGCGGTAAGGTAGAGTAGACTACCTATCATTCCCCTATATGTTTTTTGATCGAAATTTTCACTATTTTCATCCATATCTAACTTAGTCGAAGTACTTATAGGGGTGTTTATTGCTTTTGAATTATCCATGTTAAATCGTTTTAACAATTCTAATGTATATTTAGATTGGTTAAGAAATATACCATCCTTATGTTGTTTGATTTGTAATCCTAAAAAGAAAGTTAATTCCCCCATTAAACTCATTTCAAATTCATGACTCATAGATTTGGCAAATGATTCACATAGTGATTCATCCGAAGAGCCAAAAATAATATCGTCAACATAAATTTGCACAATGAGAAAATTATTTTTAAAATGTTTAATAAACAATGTAGTATCAACCTTGCCTTTGGTAAAATTATTTAAAATAAGAAAGGAACTAAGCCTTTCATACCAAGCTCTAGGAGCTTGTTTCAAGCCATAGAGAGCCTTAGTCAATTTGAATACATGATTAGGAAGAAGAGAATTTTCAAATCCGGGAGGTTGTTCGACATATACTTCTTCGGAAATAAAACCATTCAAGAAGGCACTTTTGACATCCATTTGAAATAGTTTAAAATTATAACTACTAGCATAGGCAAGGAGCATCCTTATGGCTTCTAATCGAGCCACGGGAGCGAAGGTTTCTTCGTAATCGATACCTTCTTCTTGGTTGAAACCTTTGGCCACTAATCTAGCCTTGTTTCTAACCACGATACCATTTTCGTCTTACTTGTTTCTAAAGACCCACTTAGTACCAATGACTAAATGGTCACTAGGTCTAGGAACAAGCTCCCACACCTTGTTTCTCTCAAATTGATTCAGTTCCTCTTGCATTGCAATAATCCAAAAATCATCTTTTATGGCCTCGTCAATGCACTTAGGTTCGATTTGAGAGAGGAAGGCGGCATTAGCGCAAAAATTCTTGAAAGAGGAACGAGTTTGAACCCCTTTAGATGTATCCCCTATAATTAGCTCCTTTGGATGAGCATCAATATACTTCCATTCCTTAGGTAAGGAAATTTCGGAAGAAGGTGCATCCAAGTTGCTATTTTGAGGAGGGGGTTCATTTAAATTTAAATTATCAAAACCAAGATCATCATCAAAATTATTTTTCTTAAAATTTGAGACTTCATTAAAAACTACATGAATAGACTCTTCAATTACTAAGGTTCTTTTATTAAAAACCCGAAAAGCTTTCGAAACGGAAGAGTAACCAAGAAAGATGCCTTCATCGGATTTTGCATCAAATTTTCCTAAGGCATCCCTTTCATTTAAAATAAAGCATTTACAACCGAAAACTTTAAAATAGGAAATATTTGGTTTTTTGTTATTCCATAATTCATAGGGAGTTTTTGATCAGGAAGGTCTTATTAGGACTCTATTAATGATGTAGCAAGTCGTATTTACGGCTTCGGCCCAAAAATACTTAGGTAAACTGTGTCCATTTAACATAATTCTTGCCATTTTTTGTAGGTTTCTATTTTTTCTTTCAACTACTCCATTTTGTTGGGGATTTCTCGGAGTGGAGAAGTTATGGTTGTATCCATTAACTTCACAAAAAATTTGAAAGTCATGGTTTTGAAATTCGCCACCATGATCACTCCGAATTGATGAAATCATGAACCCTTTTTCGTTTTGAGTTAGTTTACAAAATTTAGAGAAACACTTGAAACAATCACTTTTGTGAGCTTAGAAATAGGTCCAAGTGTATCTAGAGTAGTCATCCACAATCACAAAAGCATATTTGCTTCCACCTAGACTTGTTGTATCAATTGGTCCAAATAAGTCCAAATGGATTAATTGTAACGGTCTAGTGGTGCTAATTTGATTTTTTGGTTTGAAGCTTGTTTTTATTTGTTTCCCTAGTTGACATGCATCGCATACCTTATCTTTAATAAACTTCATATTCGGAATCCCTCGTACTAATTCTTGAGATGAGATTTTAGATATTGTTTTCATGCTTGCATGGCCTAATCTCCTATGCCAAAGCCAAGCATCATCATTTATGGCGGAGAAACACATTTCATTACTTAGTTCATCAAGATTGATGGTATAGACATTATTTTGTTTTAAAGCAATCATAGTCATGTTATGATTTGGTTTTTCAATAATGCACATATTTGATTCAAATCTAACGATATAACCTTTATCGCATAATTGACTAATGCTCAATAAATTATGTTTTAATCCATCAACTAGTAACACATCATCAATGGAAAAACTTGATTTTTTACCTATGGTTCCCTTGCCAATGATTTTGCCTTTGTTGTTGTCTCCGAAGGTGACATAGCCTTCGTCCATGCTAGTGAGCTTGGTGAATTGGGATGGATCTCCGGTCATATGCCTTGAGCATCCACTATCAAGATATCATCTCTTGCTCCTAGCATGTGATGGCGTATGTTTCTACAAGAAGGAATTATTTTTAGGTACCCATTTACTTTTGGGTGCCTCAAAAACTAATCTAACTTGTTTATTATGTTGTATAGACTTGATCATGGTTCCTTTAGGAACCCAAATCAATTTGTTCGGACTAATTTTCTTGAATGGACATTGGTAAGTTATATGTCCATATTTGCAACAAAAGTTGCAATTGCTTTGATGTTGAACATGTAAGATAGGACCTTTAACGAAGGTGGTTGGATTTTGGTGAGTACTTCTCACAAATCCGATTCCACTCTTTTTAGGAATGTGACCCTTATTTGTAAGGATCATGTTTAAGGACTTACTACCGACCTCGAATTTCTTCAAGGTGTCCTTAAGTACTAAGTTCTCATTTTGGAGAGTTTCTAAATCATGGCATTTAACACATGGAGCTAGACAATCATGATATTCAGTTTTTAATTTATCAAAAGCACAAGTAAGACTATCATGCTCCTTTCTTAGCAATTTGTATTTTCTACTAATTGTCTTACATTCATCAAATAACTCATGGAAGGCATTTAATAAATCATGATAAGGTAAATCTGCATTAATTAAATCTGTTACCTCTTCTTCGAAGGCCATTAGGGCGTAGTGAGCAACTTGCTCGGTGTTGGACTCCTCTTCTTGGATGTGCTTGAGTCATCCCATGTTGCCTTGAGCCTTCTTCTTTAGTATTCTCTTTTTTTTTGGCTTGAGGGCAATCGTTCTTGTAGTGTCCCGGTTTTTGCATTCATAGCAAATCACTTGGTCCTTCTTTTGTTCAAATTTTTTTTTTTGTATTATTTTTTAAATTTGTTCTTCCTTAAATATTTTTTAAATTTTTGAGTCAAAAGTGCAATGTCATTGTCACTGTCCTCATCACTTGATGTTCCTTTCAAGTGGTCTTCTTGTGATTTGAGTGTCATATCCTTCCTGTTCTTTGGAAGGGGGTTCTCGAGCTTCGTTATGAGCTTGACATGTCATTTCAGTAGGTCATTAGAGACCCAATGAGTTCTTCAAGAGGGAATGTTTTAAGGTCTTTGGCTTCTTGAATGACCAGTAACTTTTGGATCCCAACTTTTGGGGAGGGATCTTAAGATTTTAGTTACTAGTTCAAAGTTAGTAAAATCTTTACTAAGAACTTTGAGTCCATTGATGACATCCAGAAACCAGGGTGTACATGTCTCGATGGACTCACTTGGTTTTCATTCGGAAAAGTTCATAAGAGTGCACAAGAATGTTGATTTTGGACTCTTTCACTCGGCTAGTGCCTTCATGAGTGACTTCAAAAGTTCTCCAAATATCAAAAGCCAGAATCACAAAATTGAAACACGATTAAATTCATTTTTGTCTAGTGCACAAAACAAGGCATTCATAGCCTTTGCATTTAAAGCAAAAACCTTCTTCTCCGATTCATTCCATTCATGCTCATCGGAAGAGAAGATTTTTTGAAATCCGTTTTCAACAATAGTCCAAAGCTCAAAATCCATAGAAATGAGGAAGATCCTCATCCGAGTCTTCCATCACAATGTAATCCAACCCATTAAACATAGGTGGACGAGTGATAGAATGGCCCTCTTGCATGCTTGGGGAGTAAGCCATCTCTCTTGGGTATTAAACCAAATATGAGAGATAACCTCGCTTCGATACCAATTGTTAGGATCGGAGCAGCACTAAGAGGGGGGGGTGAATTAGTGCAATGATTAAAACTTGGTTTTAAAAAATCTTTCGTATGATAAGAGCGAACTTGACAAGCTTAATCTTGAAAGTTTATTCTTAAATATGTGAGCAAAAAGTAATAAGGAAACTAAAGCATATAAGAAGGTTTGCAATAATGTAAATAGCAATAATGAAATGCAAACCAAGGATCACATGGATTTTAGAATGGTTGGGGTCAAATGACCTACTCCACTTCATGAGGCCCCTCTTGATGAGGCTCCCACCTTCCACTAGCAAGTCTCTTGAAATGGAAGGGTAAATACCCTCTTACAACTCTTTACAAGCGGTTCACTCTCTTACAGATTTTCGAGAAGAGATGAGGTGAATACTAGCAAATTGAAAAGAAGACAAGCTAACACTTTTCTAAGACCTTTCTCTCAAACTCTTGCTGCTCAAAAAGTTGTTTTCTCAGCTGAGATTTGAGGGGTATTTATAGGCCTCAAGAGGATTCAAATTTGGGCTCCAAAATTTGGGTTCCAAAATTCAAATTCTCTTTGGGTTCCCGATGCTGGCGGTGCCACCGCCTAGCGCTCGGGTGCTGGACGGTGCAACCGCCCAGCCCAAGAGGTGTCACCGCCCAGCCAGGCGGTGGCGGTTCACTTGGTTTGGCTTACTTTTAGCCCAAACCAAATCTGACTTTGGCCCCAGTTGGCCCCTAACCAGGATATAGGATTATCTTCTTAATCTTAATCCTAATTACAAGTGAACTACATAACAAAACACATCCTAAGCAATTTATTAACCGCATGAACTTCAAGTCTTGTTCCCATGAAGCTTTCCGACGAACTTCCTTCGGGTCGGGTCCAAGCACGCCCGAACTTGTGATGACTTTAATGAGTAGCTGAGACTTCTCGGTGATCTCTGCGAACCTCCGGACGATCTCTTGGCAAACTTCCAACAGGTTCCCGATTTCTTCTCGGTTGGTTCCTAAGAAAGCATCTCCGACGATTCTTCGGACTCTTAAACGTTCATCGAACTCGACTCCGGTATACTTGCTTTGTGTTTTCTGTTTATCGTAGTTAATCCTGCATACTTAACTCAATAATATGGATTAGATCAAATAACCCATCAATTGATTTTATCATCAAAATCCGAGATTCAACAATTTCAAGAAGCAAGAGTTGCTTTCTTGAACATCGTAAAAATTGCTAGCTTGTAATCTAAAGAGAAGCAAAAAGTTGCTATCTCAAGAAAAGCAAACATGCTAAATTTGCACATCTTTAATTTTTGCTAGCTTGCATGATGATAAAAATGGATATTGTGTTTTTTATGCAATGATTTGAACTAATACCTCAAACACATGAGAATTGAACTTCTCCTTTTTGTTAATGACAAAGGGAGAGAAGTATGTTGATATCATCCATGATTTGATCATGACATGTTGCTTGGATTTTTGAATCCAAGAGTTTCTATCAATATGACATATTAATAGGAGGAGTTTGTTTAAACTCCGAGAGTTAAGGTTAACTCCATCATCAAAAAATGGGAGATAGTTGAATCTTATATTTTTTTATGATAAAATCAATTTATAGTGTTTATGATTTGATTTGCATTTTGAGTGACGCAAGATGCTTCGATTAGGATGAGACAATTAAAGCAGGAAGAATCATGTTGGGCCGGAGGAACATGTCAGAAGATTGGACGTCGGGCTGGAGGATCGGTCGACGTATCAACAGAAGGCTTCGGGCTATAGATTCGGGCATCAGGCCAAGAAGAGCGGATATTGCACCAAGGATATCGGAGTTGCTGAGTCAACTGGCCAATTGGGCAATAAGCCAAAAGAGAGGACGATGCGTCGAAGAATCGGATGAAGCGTCGAGGGACCAATAACATGCCAGACAGTATAATTAATGCTTAGTATTAATTGTCTAGATTGAAGTGTGTTTTACGTATGCAAGATTAACTACAATAGCAAGGCATGAAGCAAAATGAAGTCCCAGAGTCAAGGATGTGATTTAGTTGGGAGTTCAAAAGTTCATCGGAAATCCGGACGTTCGTCGGAAGTTCTATCGGAACCAACCGAGAAGTCTCGGAGCTTGCAAGAGAAGCTCATCATAACTTGCCAAGAAGATCATCATGAAGTCTAGGAGCTTGCCAGGAGTCTGCCAGAATATTACCGAGAGATCATTGGAAGTTCGCCGGAAGCTCGCTGGAAGAATAGACATATGGACTTGTTTAGCTCATATTATGTCTTAGATTTCGTAGTTACCACATAATTGGGTTCGGATTGTTAGGATTAAGAGCACTAAGAGGGGGGTGAATGAGTGCAGCGGAAAACTTTCGATGTTTAAAACTACGTTCGTACGATGAAATCGTTTCCGACGTAAAATTGTTTTCGGAAACTTAACTTGAAAGTGAGTTCGTAAAGGAGTGTAGCAAAAGTAAAGAGGAAGTAAAGCACATATGGAGGTTTGCAGTAAGGTAAGCAGCAAGAATAAATGCAAACCAGAGAGCACCACAATTTTAGAGTGGTTCGGTCAATCTTGACCTACATCCACTTACAGTTTCACTCTTTTTGACGGGCTTAGGAGAAAACCCTTAATTTCTCTCCTCTCTTGAAAGCTAAAAACTTGGAAGAAAAGAGGGAGGAGAACTTCTAGCCTTTAACAACACTTTTTAGCTCTAAAAATTACAGAGTAAGATTGGATTTTCGGTGCCCTTTAATGCAGGAAAGGTTGGGGTATATATAGGCCCCAAACTGGTTTGAATTTGGAGCTCAAAAATGTCATTTCTCGGATTTCCAGGGTCCTAGCGGTACTACCTCCTAACTAGGGCGGTACAACCGCCTGGCAGCTCGGAGACTGAGCCTCTAGGCGGTGCCACCGCTTGACAAGGGCGGTTGCACCGCCCAATCTCGCTCGGAGACTGAGCCCAAGTGGTGCCACCGCTTGACTGGGGCGGTTGCACTGCTTGGTAGAGCTCGTAGACCGAGCTCAGGTGGTTCTACCGCTTGTCAGGGGCGGTTGCACCGCCCAGCCTAGCTCAGAGACTGAGCCTTAGGCGATGCCACCACTGGCTAAGAAATCTGGCTTCGAATGGGCTGATCAATTCGGCCCAATTTAGGTCTATCAAGGGCCCAATTGCACCAAGATTAAGTTAATGGGATCACCTCCCATTTCTAACTTAATCATCGTGCTAACTACGATATTTCTTAAGACATTTACTGCAACTTGCTCCGGTGCATCAATCGCTTCTTCCGGAGAACTTCCATCGATCATCCGATGAACCCTCGGTGATGCTCCTACGGACTTTCGACAAACTCCTGGACTTGCGACGATCCACTTGGCGAGTTCTGACGAGATTCTTTTGGCAAGCTCCTAGACTTCTCGGATTTGTTCGCGCAGAACCTCCGACAACCTTTCGGACTTCCGTCGAACTCTCAAACTCCTAACGTGATCATAGTCTTGACTCCGGTGTAACTTCTGCTGCATATCTTACTTCCATCATAGTTAGTCCTACACATGTAAAATAAAACTTTGATCGAGACAATTAATCCTAAGTAATTAACCAAGTTATCCGGCATGTCATTGGTCCCTTAACGCTTCATATGATTATTCGGCGCGTTGTCCTCTCCTGTGGCCTATTGCCCAATCGGCCAATTGACTCCGCAACTCCGATATCCTTGGCACAATACCCGCTCTTCTTGGCCCGATGCTCGATTCCATGACCCGAAGCCTTCTGTCGATACGTCGACCGATCCACCGGCCCGACGTCCAATCTTCTGACATGTTCCTCCAGCACAATATGATTTTTCCTGTTTTAATTGTCTCATCCTGATTGAAGCATCTAGCGTCACTCAAAATGTAGATTAAAACATAAACACAATTATCAATTGGTTTCATCATCAAAATATGAGATTCAACAATCTCCCCCTTTTTGATGACGACAACCAATTGATGACGGAGTTAAACTTAACCCCCGGAGTTTAAACAAACTCCCCCTATCAATATGTCATATTGATAGAACCTTGAATTCAAACTGAATTCAAGTCATTACAATATTCATCATGAATACTTGCAACACGTCATCATGAACTTATGCATAACATCATACTTCTCCCCCTTTGTCATCAACAAAAAGGAGAAGTTCCAACTCTAATATGTTTGTAGTATTAATTCAACTTATTGTATGAAAAAAATAATATCAAGTTTTATCATTATGTAGTTTTGAAGCTAGAAAATTTAGCAAGTGTTACATCATGCTTAGAACATTCAAGCTATCAAGTTTTAGATATGCAAGTTTTACAGCATACAAGATAGCACTTTTGGTAATGTTCAAAATAGCAAGTTCTACATCATGCAAGCTAGCAATGTTACAACATTACATTTTAAAACATGCAAGCTAGCAATTTAGAGATGTTCAAGAAAGCAACTCTTGCTTCTTGAAATATGCAAGTTTTATAATATACAAGCTAGCAAATTCAAAGATATGTAAGTTGGCATATTTGTTTTTCTTTGTGATAGGTAAGATAGCACTTTTGCTTTTAGAAATATGCAAGTTAGCAATCTTTGCTTCTCTTTTGAGATAAGCTATTTTTTTGCTTCCTTTGCAAAGTTTGAGCTAGCAATTTTGCTTCCGTTGCAAAGTACAAGTTAGCATGTTTTGCATCTTGAGATAGGCAAGATAGCACATTTTTGTATTTTCTTGAGATTTCAAGCTAGCAATTCTCGATGATGTTCAAGATAGTAATTTCTTCTCTTTTGAGAAGTGCAATTTTAGCTTTCTTCTTGAATTGTGCAAGCTAGCTATCTCCCCCTTTGTCATTGTCAAAAGGAAGGGAAGACCCTTATATCAATTTTCAGATTATGACATAGGTAAGTATCAATCTTATTTGTGCATCATTATATATTCAAATTAAAATATACATAATTTTAAAAACCTTATTTTTCATGCACGATACCAAAAAATAAATCAATCACCATTAATGAGAATATCATACATGATACTCAAACATTAAAATTTTTAAGCATTTATTAACATGTTGATCATGATACCAAATATTCATCATTTAAAGCATTCATGATACACATCATATGCAATACATCATGTACATCATTGTCATAAGTATTACATGCATCATTTTAAATTCATGAATATTTCATCATTGCATACATCGTACCAAATTATAAAATATAAAATCATCATTAATGCATGATTCCAAATCTTCATTTATTTCATATCATGATGGTACCAATTTTGTCAAATTACATCCTAACATGCATGATTGAAACTTCTTATTTGTATACATCGAAACAAATTAATGAATATTTCATGTATTCATATCATCACATAAGGAATATCAAGAAGAATTATTAGGTGATGAGATGTATTTCATT
Organism: Musa schizocarpa; assembly: GCA_900464855.2. NCBI lineage: Eukaryota > Viridiplantae > Streptophyta > Magnoliopsida > Zingiberales > Musaceae > Musa > Musa schizocarpa. Next base: position 6,834,702 of record LS990916.1, read on the forward strand.
CATTCAAAGAATTTTACATAACAAAATTCAAGTCATAAGCCTTAAAAGATGTCATGAGAGAACATATAAACAATCTTGATTTATAAAATGAATACTCAAGTTATAATTTCAAAAAATCAAGAGAAACTGTGATTCATTTTAACAAATCTCCTCTTAAATAAATAACATAAAGAATTCTTAGGAGATCATGAAAAAGATAGAATTTATTCAATCTTGTAAGAGAACAAGATATTAATTCATGCATTTAAAATCTTGATTTAAGCATAAGAAATCTAAATTTATAAATTTTAAAAAATCAAGATAAAGCTCATTTAAATCATCATATCAAGATCAATAGATTTTCAAAAATAAATTGTTAGGATCAAGAATATCTGAAAATAAAATTTAACACTTTCATGCATTCGGACATAGTTTTGCTATAGATTTTCAAACACAATCATGAAGATAAAACATGCTCATGATCATGGAAATTTTTGTATCCAAAACACATAGTTTCCAACATGTTATTAAGGCATATAATGGCAATCAAGTGATTTGATCATTCAATCAATAAAGTCTGAAAAATAATTTTAACAAGTTTATGCATTCGGACACATCAACATTCCTAATTCTCTTATTATGAAATCAAATTGTTCGTCACTTAGAGGTTTTGTAAAAATATCAGCTAGTTGATGTTTAGTATTATGGCAATATAATGACACATTAACCTCATGGCAATACATCAACATCATGGTAATATCATGACACATTAACATCATGGTAATGATACATCAATTTCATGGCTATATTACTTTCTCAAATCATATTTATCATGGAGACCAAGACAAGGTTTTCAAAGTAGGCATTATAGAAATATTTAATTTCAATGTGAAATTCGACAATGAGTAATGAGATTAAATAACGTAACCCTATATATGCTCACCAATTAATACATCAAGTAACCATATCAAAGATTAGTAGTCATCGAGGCATTGTGATCAAGGTGAGTAACATAAAGAGTTTACAACAACGTAATTGTTACAATACGAGGTGATTGTGTCCATATATACATATACAAGCTTATTCAGGAGGTGAAAAATTAAAATGCCTAAACAAGGAGTCAAATTGTTAATAAATTTGCTATGATAGGATTTGATCTTGTTAATGTTCAAGCCGATCTTGTCTTTGTTCAAATCGGTCCATCCGAATCCCAATGTCTTCGATAGATGATGCAGGACCATGCTCAAATGGATATGTTTCCTCAAAAGGATAGATCGGAGGAGATTGAGTACCCCTAAAGATTGGTGTTTTGGGTTCTGGTTCAGGTTGAGGGGAATCGATTCTTCTAGGCATTCTAACCCAATTATTGTTTCTATAAAAACATCTCAATCGGTGAAGTAGATTTTTATTTATTATGCTAAACTTGTCTACTTTCATCACTTCTTCATCGGGTGGTATTGGAATATCGTAGGCTTTATGTATTCTTATGATTATACCACCATATGGAAGCATCATGTCTTTCTTAGATAGTTCTATTATGTTTTGTTGGATAAGGTAACCAAAACAGATGTTATGTCCTTTCATGATCCAATACAAGGTTTCTAATTCCATTTGACTTACTTCATCATGATGGTATTGTTTAGGGAGAATGATGCTAGTTAGGATATGATGAAGTACTTTAGTGTTTAGTGGTAATAGATGTTTACAGCTTTTAGGAACTATCACTAAGTTAGGATTACCGAAAATTGTTCCTAAGGCTTCAACATATGTTGTCCCAACTGTTTCATTATCCCACGATCCTCTAAAATAAAGACCTCTATTTTTTACGGGAATGCCTATCATGTCGCAAATGAATCTATCCATAATGGATATGTGTTGTCCTGAGAGATAGGTAGACACTCTTTCTTCTTCATCTACTTGTAGATTGTTGTAAAACAATCTAACAAGTCTTGGATAGGTGGGTTCACTAATTTGTAAAATTGGGAGTAGATCTAAGTTTGTAAACCATTGGATTGTCTTTAAGTCTCTTAGTTCATCTAGATCCACATGTTTTCCCTTATTGACACTTTTAAATTCGAAGGAAGAAAATTTTTCAGCATGATATTTTGAATCGAAAAGGGTAAGATCAAAGTCTTCTTCTAATCTCCTCTTCCCTTTGTCCCTAAAGGATCTTCTAGAGCCCATAACTACTGCTATTTAAGAAGATAGTAATGAGCAAGAGTAAATGACTCAAAAACAAAATTTAAAGGCTTCTTAGAGAATACCTTAAGTGAGATCTTCAAGAGAAGGGGAGATTGCTGATCTTTTGCTTTGAAATGAGAAGTATTTGTGATGCTAAGAGGGGAGAAATAGAGGTGGAGAAGCTTTGGAGGTGTAAAGAGGGGAAGGGAGTGAGTTGGGGTCGGTTCCACCGTCGGCCCTAGCTTGGTTTAAAAGGGGGCAAGATTGCGGGTGGTTGCACCGCTGGCTAGGGCGGTGCAACTGCTTGCAACACGTGACAACCGGCGGTGCTACCACTAGCTGGGCGGTGCCACCGCCTACAAGCGGTGAGCACTTGTTCTGACGGCTGTATGGTCTGATTTGAATGTTTTTGACTTGAGAAGAGTTTTTATTTATGGAGCAATCAACTTTACTTATGTAATTACGTAAGAATTTTCATTTTAAGATGAGAAATTTTGCATGATCAAGATAGATCTTGTGACATGCATACTCTATTTCAAATGTCGTATACATGTTTATGACAGATTATCCAAGTTGGTAAGCTTTGCAAGTTCATGATAAACTTTGCTTACAAGACGTAAGTTCATGATATAGTTGGATTCGAAAGTAACGAATAAATCAATTTGATGAGTTCGAAAATCTAGAGGATATGTGAAGGGAGAATCATGGGTTTCCAATTCTGAGGGATCAAATAGGATTATATCTGTATCGCTCTTGTAATTTTAATTTTCTAATCCTCTTTTTGTTATTTAGGTTAGGGAGCATCGTGTGTTCTTTTTAGATCTCGGGTCTTGAATATTGAGAATCCAAAAAGTAGGATATTATTTCTTGCTTCCAGCTTGTGATGGTTTACATCTCAACAAGACAGGATAATTTTTAGGTACCCATTTGCTTTTGGGTGCCTCAAAAATTGATCTATATTATTTATCATGTTGCATAGAGTTTATCATGGTTCTTTTAGGAACCCAAATTAATTTGTTCAGACTAATTTTCTTAAATGGACATTGATGCATTTTGTATCCATGTTTGCAACAAAAGTTGCATTTGCTTTGGTGTCGAACATGTAAGATGGGGCCTTTTATAAAGGTAGTTGAATTTTGGTGAGGACTTCTCACAAATCCGATTCCACTTCTTTTGGGAACATGACCCTTGTTTACAAGGATCATGTTCGAAGACTTGCTACCAACCTCGAATTTCTTCAAGGTGTCCTTAAGTAGCAAGTTTTCCTTTTGGAGAGTTTCTATATCATGACATTTTACACATTGAGTTAAACTATCATGATATTCAGTTTTTAATTTATCAAAATTGCTAACAAGACTATCATGCTTATTTTTCAGTAATTTATATTTTCTACTAATTGTTTTGTATTCATCAAATAAGTCATGGAAGGCATTTAATAATTCATCAAATGATAAATCTACATCAATTAAATTTGTTACCTCTTCTTCGATGGCCATTAAGGCGTAATGAGCAACTTGCTCGGTGTTGGACTCCTCTTCTTCGGATGCGCTCGAGTCATCCCACGTTGCTTTGAGCACCTTCTTCTTTGATGTTCTCTTCTTGGCTTGGGGACAATCACTTTTGTAGTGTCCCGACCTTTTGCACTCGTAGCAAATAACTTGGTCCTTTTTGGATTTAAGTTTATTTTTTGTGTCACTTTTAAACTTGTTTCTCTTAATGAATTTTTTGAATTTCCTTATTAGAAGTGCCAAGTCATCGTCATAGTCCTCATCACTTGAGTTTTCTCTCAAGTGGTCATCTAAAGTTCTAAGTGGTATATCCTTCCTGTTCTTTGGAAAGATGTCTTCTTGCTCTTCATGAGCCTTGCAAGTCATTTTATAGGTCATTAATGACCCGATTAGTTCTTCAAGAGGGAAGTTGTTTAAATCTTTAGCCTCTTGAATAGCAGTGACTTTAGGGTCCCAACTCTTAAGAAGGGATCTTAGAATCTTATTTACGAGCTCAAAATCCGAAAAACTTTTACCGAGTCCTTTTAGACCATTGATGACATCCGTGAAACGGGTGTACATGTCGCCAATAGTCTCAATCGGTTTCATTTGGAAAAGTTCAAAAGAATGTATCAAAAGATTGATTTTTGACTCTTTCACTCTAATTGTGCTTTCGTGAGTCACTTCGAGTGTATGCCAAATATCAAACGTGGTTTCACAAATCGAAACACGATTGAACTCATTTTTATCAAGCGTACAAAATAAGGCATTCATATCCTTTGCATTAAGAGTGAAAGTCTTCTTCTCTAATTCATTCCAATCAATCATTGGAAGAGAAGACTTTGAAAATCCATTTTCGACAAGATTCTAAAGTTCAAAATCCATTTAAATAAGGAAGATCCTCATTCGGGTCTTCCAATAGGTGTAGTCTATCCCATTGAACATGGGTAGACGTGTAATAGAGTGGCCCTCTTGGTTTCCGACGTATGCCATCTCTCTTGGGTTTTAATCCGTTTGAGAGTTAACCCTACTCTAATACCAATTGTTAGGATCAAGAGCACTAAGAGGGGGGAGGGGTGAATTAGTGCAGCGGAAAACTTTCGACGTTTAAAACGGCATTCATACGATGAAATCATTTCTGATGTAAAACCATTTTCAGAAACTTAACTTGAAAGCAAGTTTGTAAAGGAGTGCAGCAAAAGTAAAGAGGAAGTAAAGCACATATGGAGGTTTGCAGTAAGGTAAGCAGCAAGAATAAATGCAAACGAGAGAGCATCGTAATTTTAGAGTGGTTCGGTCAATCTTGACCTACATCCACTTTTGGCTTCCTCCTCCGACGAGGTCACCGGCGTCCACTAGAGGCCTTCCTTCAATAGGCGAAGGCCAACCACCCTTTTACATTTTCACTCCTTTTGACAGGCTTAGGAGACAACCCTTACAGAATTTCCCTCCTCTCTTGAAAGCTAAAAACTTGGAAGAAAAGAGGGAGGAGAACTTCTAGCCTTTACAACACTTTTGAGCTCTAAAAATCATAGAGTAAGTTTGGATTTTCGGTGCCATTTCATGCAGGAAAGGGTAGGGTATATATAGGCCCCAAACTGGTTTGAATTTGGAGCTCAAAAATGTCATTTCCTAGATTTTCGGGGTCCTGGCGGTACTACCTCCTGACTGGGGAGGTACAACCGCTTGGCAGCTCGGAGACTAAGCCTTTGGGTGGTGCCACCGCCTGGCAGGAGCGATTGCACTACCTAGTCTCGCTCGGAGACTGAGCCAAGGCGGTGCCATCGCTTGACTGGGGTGGTTGCACCGCTTGGCAGAGCTCGGAGACCGAGCTCAGGCGGTTCCACCTCCTGTCAAGGGTGGTTGCACCGCCCAGCCTAGCTCGGAGACTGAGCCCTAGGCGGTGCCACCGTTGGCCAAGAAATCTGGGTCCGAATGGGCTGATCCATTCGGTCCAATTTGGGTCTGTCAAGGGCCCAATTGCCCCAAGATTAAGTTAATGGGATCACCTCCCATTTCTAACTTAATCATCGTGCTAACTACGATATTTCTTAAGACATTTACTGCAACTTGCTCCGGTGCGTCAATCGCTTCTTCCGGTGAGCTTCCTACGAACTTCCGTCGATCATCCGATGAACCCTCGTTGATGCTCCTGTGGACTTTCGGCAAACTCCTGGACTTGCGACGATCCACTTGGCGAGTTCCGACGAGCTTCTTTTGGCAAGCTCCTAGACTTCTCGGATTTGTTCCCACAGAACCTTCGACGACCGTCCGGACTTCCGTCGAACTCTCGAACTCCCAACGTGATCATAGTCTTGACTCTAGTGCAACTCCTACTGCATGTCTTACTTCCATCATAGTTAATCTGGCACATGTAAAATAAAACTTCGATCGAGACAATTAATCCTAAGCAATTAACCAAGTTGTCTGGCATGTCATTGGTCTCTCGACACTTCGTCCGATTATTCGGCGCATCGTCCTCTCCTGTGGTCTATTGCCCAATCAGCCAGTTGACTCCGCAACTCCGATATCCTTGGCACAATACCCTCTCTTCTTGGCTCGATGCCCGAGTCCACGATCCAAAGCCTTCTATCGATATGTCGATCGATCCATCGGCTCGACGTCCAATCTTCTGACATGTTCCTCCGGCACAATATGATTTTTCCTGCTTTAATTGTCTCATCCTAATCGAAGCATTCTGCGTCACTCAAAACATATATTAAAACATAAACACAATTATCAATTGGTTTCATCATCAAAATACAAGATTCAACATGGATTTGGGCTAACCCAATTAGGGGCCAGCTAGGCCCATGTAAGGACTATGTTGGGCCCAATGAGAGACCCAAACAGTGCCCCAAGAAGTTTCACCATCATGACACAGTCTTTGAGACTGTGTCAGGCGGTGGTACCGCTAGTCTGGGTAGTTGAACCACCCTTGGTAGGGTGTCAAGCGGTGGTACCGCCCAGCATTACCTCCTAGATGGTGGTACCGCCAGACTTGGGTGGTGGTACCGCCCAGGGCAGTGTCAGTGTCGGACTAACATTAGGCAGTGGTACCGCCCGTGCCTAGGGAACCCGGGATGGGAAAGTTTTAGGCTCTAAGTTTGAATCAACTTGAAGCCTATAAATACCCATCTCATCCCTGGTTAAAACACAAGCATAGAGAGTTTAAAAGTAGAAAAACGCTGTAGAAATCTCTTGTGAGAATCCTCCTCTAGTCTAAGTGTTAGAATTATGTAAGAGAGGAGTGAGTGCTTGTAAAGGTTGACTCCTAAACCAGTGAAAAGGAGAAGAGGGGTGTAAGAAGGAGGTTAATCTTCTCCTAGTAAAGGAAGATCGATAGTAGATGTCGGTGGCCTTGACGGAAGAGGAATTGGCGGAGTGGATGTAGGTCACGACGACCGAACCACTATAAATTGGCGTGCTCTCTGGATTGCATTTCTGTTTAGCAATTTACCTTACTGCAAACCTCTTTAATTGATTAATGCCTTTAATTCATTTACGAACATGTTTCAAGTTAAGATATTTCCAAGATCGATTTTCAACGTAAACGGTTTTTTCAAAACGAAACGTTTTTTAAGATGTGATTTTATTGCTGCACTAATTTACCCCCCTCTCTTAATGTTGACCCCATTCCTAACACATGCAGTGATTACTGGTCACATTGGTGTGTGGTGATATCACAGGTGATTTTAATTTTGTAAGACTTTTATTGTTGTGAAGCACACAACCTTATTTACTTCATCATGTAAAATTTGCATCGTAAGAGGAGAAGATTCGTATTGAAGATTGTACGTTCATGATTTATCATATAAAATGCATACCATACTTAAACATTGTATAGAGCTCGTAAAAAAAAAAGCATATTGTAATTTCATTATTCACCATATAAAATTTGTACGCAAGCATCGTAACAACTCATATAGAAAAAATACATATGGCTCATTGCGTATACTATAAGATCATGATTTAAGTGAGTGATCAAGAAAGTCCGAAAATGAAAATTTAACAAATTCATGAATTCGGACAGTTTAACATCCCTAATTCCCTTTTAATGAAATCAAATTGTTCTTCATTTAATAGTTTTATAAAGATATCGACTAATTGATATTTCATATCAATAAACTCTAATATTACATCATGGTTATTAACAAATCTTGTATAAAGTGATGCCTAATGTTAATATGTTTAGTTCTAAAGCGTTGAATATGATTTTTAGCTAAGCATATTGCACTAGTGTTATAACACTTTATAGGTATATTTTTCAAGTCAATTTCATAATCCTTTAAAGTATTTTTCATCCATATAACTTGAGCACAGCATGCACCTGTAGCTACGTACTCAGCTTCGGTTGTAGATAATGCAATCGAGTTTTGTTTCTTGGAAGACCAAGAAACGAGTGCGTGTCCTGAAAATTGACACATTCCAGATGTGCTTTTTCTATCTAAATGACATCTAGCAAAATTCGCATCAACATAACAAAGTAATTCAAAGCTCTTAGATTTAGGATACCATAATCCTAGCTTAAGAGTTCCTTTTAGGTATCTAAATATCCTTTTAATAGCTTTTAATTTAGATTACTTAGGGTTAGATTGAAATCTAGTATAAAGTCTCACGCTAAACATGATGTCCAGTCTAGTTGCGGTGAGGTAAAACAAACTATCTATCATACCCCTATAAGCTTTTTGATCAAAGCTTTCTCCACTTTCGTCAATATCTAACTTAATGGAGGTACTCATAGGAGTGTTGATAGCTTTTGAACTATCCATGTTAAATCTTTTTAGCAAGTCTAAAGGATATTTTGTTTGATTAAGAAAAATACCATTGCTAAGTTATTTAATTTGTAAGCCTAAAAGGAAGGTTAGTTCCCCTATTAGGCTCATTTCAAACTCTAGACTCATACTTTTGGCAAATGATTCACATAAGGATTCATTTGTAGAACAAAAAATAATGTCATCAATATAAATTTGAATAATAAAAAATTTATTTTTAAAATTTTTAATAAACAATGTAGTATCGATCTTGCCTTAAGAGAAATTATTATGAATTAGAAATGAGCTAAGTCTCTCATACCAAGCCCTTGGGTCTTATTTCAATTCATAGAGAGCTTTAGTAAATTCAAACACATGATTAGGAAAATTATCATTCTGGAGGTTGTTCAACAAAAACTTCTTTGGAGATAAAGCCATTAAGAAAAGCACTTTTAACATCCATTTGAAATAACTTAAAATTATTACTACTAGCATAGGCAAGGAGAATCCTTATGGCTTCTAATCGTGCATAGGAGCGAAGGTTTCTTCATAATCGATACATTCTTCTTGATTGAAATCTTTGGCCACTAATCTAGTCTTATTTCGAACCACGATACCAAATTTATCTTGCTTGTTTCTAAAGACCCATTTAGTACCAATAACTAAATGGTCATTTGGTCTAGGAACAAACTTCCACACTTCATTTCTCTCAAATTGATTCAATTCTTCTTACATTGTGATGACCCATGAATCGTCTTTTATGGCTTTGTCAATGCATTTAGGTTCAATTTGGGAGAGAAAAGCAGTATTGGCATAAAAAATCTTAAGAGAAGAACAAGTTTGAACCCCTTTCGATGTATCTCCTATAATTAGCTCCTTAGGATGAGCATCTACATATTTCCATTCCTTCGGCAAAAAAGGTTCGGAAAAAGATGCATCCAAGTTGCTAGATGGAGAAATGGATTCATTTAAATTCAAAGTATCAAATTTAAGATCATCATCAAAATCATTTTTCTTAACTTTGGAAATTTCATTAAAAATAACATAAATAGATTCTTCTATAATCAAAATTCTTTTGTTAAAGATATGAAATGCTTTAGAAACAAAAGAATAGCCAAGAAAAATTCCTTTATCGGATTTTGCATCAAATTTATCTAAGGCATCTTTTTCATTCAAAATAAAATATTTACATCCGAAAACTTTAAAGTATGAAACGTTGGGTTTTTTGTTGTTCCACAACTCATAAGGAGTCTTGAAAAGTAGTGGTCTTACTAGAACCCTATTCATAACATAGCATGCCGTATTTACGGCTTCGACCCAAAAATATTTGGGTAGGCTATGTTCATTTAACATGGTTTTTGTCAATTTTTTGTAAATTTCTATTCTTTCTTTCAACTACTCCATTTTGTTAAGAATTTCTTGGAGTAGAGAAGTTATGGTTGTATCCATTAGATTCATAAAATTCTTGGAAATCATGGTTTTAAAATTCACCACCATGATCACTTCGAATTGATGAAATCATAAAACCCTTTTCATTTTGAACAAGTTTACAAAACTTAGAGAAATACCTAAAGCATTCACTTTTGTATGCTAAAAAATAAGTCCATGTGTATCTACTATAATCATCCACGATGACAAATGCGTATTTGCTACCTTCTAGGCTTGATATAGCAATTGGTCCAAATAAGTCCATATGGATCAATTGCAAATGTCTAGATGTGCTTATTTGGTTCTTAGGTTTGAAGCTACATTTTATTTGTTTTCCTAGTTGACATGTATCACACACATTATCTTTGATGAACTTGATACGAGGAATTCCTCTTACAAGTCCTTTAGATGAAATTTTAGAGATTAGTTTCATGCTAGCCTGACCTAATCTCCTATGCCAAAGCCAAGCATCATCATTCAAAACCGAAAAGCACATTTTATTACAAAAATCATTAATATCCATAGTGTATACATTATTTTATTTTTGGATAATCATATATGTATTTTTATGTGGTTTTTCAATAATACAAGCATTAGATTCAAATCTAAAAAAGTTATGCTTTAAATAATCAACTAACAATACATCTTCAATAAAAAGATTGGATTTGTTACCTATGGTTCCTTTGCCAATGATTTTACCCTTATTGTTATCTCCGAAGGTGATATATCCTTCGTCTAGGCTAGTGAGCTTAGAGAAGTCATATGCTTTGAGCATCCACTATCAAGATATCATCTTTTACTCCTAGCTTGTGATGGTGTATTTTTCTATAAAAAAGGATGATTTTTAGGTATCCATTTGACCTTAGGTGCTTCAAAAATCGATCTATATATCTTATCATGTTGGATTGAGTCATTTGAGGTTCTTTTATGAATTCAAATCAATCTATGTGTACTACATCTTTTAAGTGGATATTTATAGGTAATATGTCCGAGTTTGTAACAAAAGTTACATTTGGTGTGAGGTGAAACATGCAAGGTTGGCCCTTTAACAAAGGTGGTTAGATTTTGGTGAGAGCTACTCATAAATCCGATTCCACTTCTCCTATGAACGTGACCCTTATTGGCAAGAATCATGTTCAAAGACTTACCACCAACCTTAAATTTTTCTAAAGTTTCTTTGAGTAGCAAGTTTTCCTTTTTAAGTATTTCTAGTTCATCACATTTCATACAAGGAGTTAAACTACTATTATACTCGACCTTTAATCTATCGAAATCACTAACAAGAGAAGCATAATCCTTTTTTAACAATTTATATTTTTTACTAATTGATTTGCATTCATCAAATAAATCATGAAAAGCATTTAATAGTTCATCAAAAGATAAATTTGCATCAAATGAACTTGTTACCTCATCTCCAATGGCCATTAGTGCATAATGAGCAACTTATTCGGCGATAGTAGGCTCCTTTTCTTTGGATGCACTTGAGTCATTCCATGTTGCTTTGAAAGCATTCTTCTTTGGTTGGCTCTTTTTAGCTAGGGGACATTCGCTCTTATAATATCCCGACTTCTTATATTCGTAGCATATTACTTGATCTTTCTTGGGTTCAAATTTATTTTTAATGTTATTTTTAAATTTATTCTTTTTTATTAATTTTTTGAAATTTCTTGTTAAGTATCAAATCTTCATCAAGGTCCTCATCACTTGAGTTTTCTTTCAAGTGATATTCTTGGGTTCTTTGTGCCATATCCTTCCTATTCTTTGGAAGGGTGTCCTCAAACTCTTCATGAGCTTTATAAGTCATTTCATAGGTCATTAGTGACCCAATTAGTTCTTCGAGAGGAAAATTATTCAAATCTTTGGCCTCTTGAATGACCGTTACTTTAGGGTCCCAAATCTTTGGAAGGGATTTTAAAATTTTATTAACAAGTTCAAAATCTGAGAAACTTTTACCAAGTCCTTTTAGACCATTGACGACATTCGTAAATCGGGTGTACATGTCTCCAATGGTCTCACTCGATTTTATCCAAAACAACTTATAAGTGTGCACTAAAAGATTAATTTTTGATCCATTCACTCTACTAGTACCTTCATGAGTTACTTCGAGTGTGTGCCAAATATCAAAAACCGTTTTAGAAATCGACAATTGATTAAACTTATTTTTATCTAATGCACAAACAAGACATTCATAGCCTTGGCATTTAAAGTGAAAGTTTTCTTCTCCAACTCATTCCAATGGTTCATTGGAAGAGAAGACTTTTGAAAACCATTTTCGACAATGTTTCATAGCTTAAAATCTATTGAAATTAGGAAGATCTTCATTCTAGTCTTCTAATATGTGTAATCCATCCCACTAAATATGGACAGACGTGTTTTAAACCAAATGAGAGTGAACTTTACTCTGATACCAATTATTAGGATCAAGAGCGGCACTAAGAGGGGTGAATTAGTACAACGAAAAACTTTTATGATTTCAGAAAATTGTTCGTTTCGTTTAAAATCGATTCCGATGAAAATGGTTTCGATTCAATCTGTTTCGGAGAGAAGTTGAACTTGAAAGCTTTCGTAAAAGTACAAGAGAAGATTAAGGAGGTTTGCAGTAAAGTAAATTACATAAATGAAAAGCAAAGTGAAATTTAGAGTGGTTCGGTCAAGGTGACCTACATCCACTTTCGGATTCCTCCTTCGACAAGATCTCCGGTGTCCATTAAAGGCCTTCCTTCAATAGGTGAAGACCGAACACCTTTTTACAATACTTTCTCCTTTTCCCGGGTTTAGGAGAGAACCCTTAAAAGTCTCACACCTCTCTTGAATGATCTCAAAATTTAGAAAGGAAGGAGGATGACTCTAGCACTTGTTTATAACACTTTTACACCCAATAACTTAAGATTATAATCACACTTCGGTGCATTTTCATGCTGAAAAGGATGGGGTATTTATAGGCCCCAATGACTTTATAAAATGAGCCAAAAAGTATATAATCTATGATTTTCGGGGTACTGGCGGTACCACCGCCATTACTGGGTGGTACCACCGCTTACACCTGACACTGAACGGTACTATCGCTCAGTCTGGACGATACCACCGCTTGATAAGGGTGGTACCATCGTTGACAATAATAACTATCGACGATACCACCGCCAAGACCATATGGGGTGTTGCTTTCCAAACGATGTCATCACCGGCCGTGACAATCCCACCGTTAGTCGAAGTCCAACAACCTGGTAGGCTCACATTTAATAAGATGAGAGTACCCTCTTATCTTATTAAATGTGAGCTTATGTACGGTAACATTAACACTCTACCGTTCAGCAAATGCTTTTAATAATGATTATTGATAATTCTGCATAATTATCCCTAGATTAATTTCCATTTTAACTTTAGTTGTATTGAGATTCCTATAAAAAAAAGCAAAGCCTCATATGTGCTCCTCTCAAAATCCCCCTACTAACTTAAATATTGGAAAGTCTTTTGTTTGATATAACCCTACATAAAGTCTTTCATGGATTTATTGTCGAACCTATTTATCTTTAGATATCAAATTTATAATATATTTTTTCTTATAATATTGAACTCGATTACAAACTCAACCTCACTTGCAGACCCAACCTCTCCTTGAAGTTTAGAATGTCATTGAACCGTTGATTGAGTATGATTCTTCAAGTAGAGTTGAAGTTATTATTGAAGTTGAAGTTTCAGGATCATCACGAACATGTGCACCGAACATGAATATAATCTTGGAACTGTCCTAAACTTCTCGTATGGTAGCATATTAAAAGAAGTTAATTGCACGCCCAATGAATGGTATGATGTTACCACAGATAGTTCGCTAGGTTGTAAAAAAAAAAGATTTAAAATTGAATAAAGCTGATCTATTTTCATTATTCGCATTATTAATACAAAAAGGTGTCGCACAATTTTGCCTCATTTATCTTGTGAGCTTCTCAGTTTGCGACGATGGGAATCACAAAAGCGTGCAATTCGGGAGTTACCGTGAGAATCCACCGTTGGAAGGTAAGAAGAGAATTAGATGACTGCGTCAGAGACTGAGATAAGCGAGAGAACTGGGCGAGCGAGATGCCGAGAATGGAGGGATCAGTTATAGTAACGTGAGAGTAAGGGGATAAACCGCCAACATCGAAGGTAGTCTCCCCCTCTCTGCTTAATAGTTGGTAGTAGATCGTCTCTAAGATCTCTCTTCTGTCGAGTCGCCTTTGACGACGCAGTATCCAACCCACAAGTAAATCCTTAATCTTTCTGTGTCTTTTGTCTTCTTGTCTTCCTGTCTTTTCAACTCTTAGTGTTTCACTGAACTTTACATTAAATGCTCCTATTCTCTAGTTTTCGGATACATCATAAGTTCATTAGTAGTTGAAGACGATCAATAGAATTCCCATGGCCACCGTTCTAATCATGCATGCACTTGCCATGCAGTGGTTCTCTTATATATCTCGATATTTGAAGATCTTTTTTGTTGCTTTATAATCTTTAGAGCATGTCAGCAGCTATCTTCTTACATCTCACACACCTATTTTTCGTTGTTAGCTTAGTAGGAGGTCTGACAACAGTGTTGCACTGCAGACAACGATCTGCTAGGCCATGGCGCTGAGCTTGGACGGCAGCTGGGAAGCAGAAGAACATCTGATCCCCGACGTAGGCCTCTTCCATGAAAGCCAATCCGAAGTAGCCGATGCGCTCCTCGGTTTCTTCTCCGACCCTGTCGAGGCTTGTCGCCTTCCCATCGACTCCCTCTTCGATCGACCGGGCGATGCCTACGACGACACAGGCCCCACCCTGCTCCACTCACTCGTTCCACACCCCTGTTTCTCTGCACCCTCCGTAGTGTCCCTCCCTCCCGACCTTTACGCACCAAGCGACGAATTCGATCTCTACCACCGTCCGAAGCGGCCCAGGAGCTGCAACGATCTGTGTCGCCCGTGGGAACTCATGCCCGAGGCCAACTCCTGCAATGTGGCCATGCCTGCACCAGCCGTGACTGGCTGCCAGGTACCTGAGCTCTCGACGGAGTTCATGGCCCCTCCTCTACCAGCAGTCGTGACATCGGCATGCGACGGAGAGAGGAAGGCGGGTGGCGGGTGCTTGTCTGCGCAGAGCGTGGCAGCGAGGGCGCGGAGGAAGAGGATCAGTGAGAAGACTCAGGAGCTCGGAAGGTTGATCCCTGGCGGCAACAAGATGAACACAGCTGAAATGTTTCAAGCTGCCTACAAATATGTCAAGTTCTTGCAGGCACAGGTTGGGATTCTCGAGCTCATGGCCTCAATTAAGGTACAAAAGACTCGTCTTCAGTACATCCAATCTCAAAGCTTTGCCAGCGATGGATTCATTGGCCTTCATATGCAGGGCTGGAATGCGCCACAGCAGGTGGAGCAAAAGCTTCGACTTCTTCTTGCATCTACCGTCGTCCAAGAGAAGCTGTCAGGCGAAGGGCGATGCCTCGTCCCGGAGCAGGCGATCGAATCCATGTCCACGGGCCGGGGCATCGAATCCGACATGCTCATCACCAAGGATCTCGATCGCTTCATCGAATCAGTGGGACGATCCAATTAGTTCTCCACAACTGACAGTGGTGACGTCTTGTTTCTCTCATCTTACCCAACTTGTAACCTTTAACTTGCACTTGTCGTGTCTGAAGAAATGGATTGAAAGATTTCTTCACTCTCATGGTGGCCCAACAAATGTATTCTGATGGCTATTTACCTTTGGTTGGGCTTTTATAAATCCCGTGACGTGGCAACAGCTCAATCGTCGATTAACTTCTTGATGGATATTAGGGTTCATCCATGTCGTCCCTCCATATAAATAGCTCCCCCTTTGCCGGCTCCGGCCCTCGTCGAAGCTTTTACTTGGGGTTTCCGTTTCTCTGTGCGTCGGAAAAATTATTACCGGCGGTTCTCTGCGATGACCGCCGTGTACGAGTCGACGCCACATGCAGGCAACCCTTCCGCCATCTGCTCCGCTTTCGCGAGTTGGCCTTGATTTCGGTCGGATAGCAGATGCCGGGTTTTCTATCTGGTTTCTCTTTGTTGACTAGTTCTTTATCTCTCGTTTTCGTTCTCAATTTGAAGAAGATTGGCGGAGGTGTTTGTGGGGACGTGATGATCCTTTTCCCCACATGATCGACGATGAATTCACCGCGTCTCCTTTCTTCTTGTTCTCCCCTAATTCGTGGAGAGCTAAGAATTCAAGCCAGCAGTTCTGATCCCCGATTCCTCCATCATTTTCATCTTCTTTTGTTCTGTATATTGCGTGGATTGTGTGAACAGTAATGATGCGGTGATGGGCCTTTCCTCCGGATGATTGAATATGAACTTACTGTGCGCCATTCTTTCCTCGAAGGAGGAGATAAGCCAGGACTCTGATCTCCATCACCTCGACGCAATTCCAAAGCATCAGTCCATTAGCTACGTCGAACAACCACGGATTTGGCTGATTTGCCCAGAGCATGGTTGCTCTCGAATCAGAACAACTCTCTCAAATATCTGTACAAAGGACTAGTTGGCGAGCGAGAGCGCGGGAAAATTGTTGTCGTTCTACCAAGGATTACAGATTTACTGGTTAACTTCGTTGTTCCAATCCGAAATTAATATGAAATGTTTCAGAATCATATAATCTTTATCATGATAAAGAAATTAGACCGAGAAATTTCATCTAATCTCATCTTAAACCTGACTTATTGGTTTAGGCATCGCAACCTGTCTCAAATTCTATTTAGCTAATTGTATCTTTTGTAAATTTTGTTAATGAAATATTTTAATGTAAGAATAGGGTAAATTTTAATCACCTATGATTGGCAATTCCATTATGGTCCTCACCAACTTTTATGTATACCGATTCAATTTTGGGTGCTTTAATATATATATATATATATATATATATATATATATATATATATATATGTGTTTTCGAGCGATGCGAGGGGCTAAAATCCCAATCATGTATGATTAGGTCACGAGGGGAATGATAGTGTGAGATCGTCCTCAGCTTGTAAAGGTGCTTAATTTCAATGACCGCAAAGTGCAGTTTTACTATCCTGACGCCGTGTAGCTACTTAGCAAATTGGGGTAAGTCAGATGAGCACGTGGCAGACTCAAGAACATGTACGTTGTTTCGTCTCACCGACGTCGCCAGTGTCTCACAGGGCCCGTCCCACTTTGTGGGCTCCACGAGTCGACCACGTAGACGAGATGCCGACAGCTCTGAATCGACCCGTTTCGTTTCCTGTCAGTTCCGAAAGCGGACCCAAGTATTCACGCCTCCCTCTCTCTCTCTCTCTCTCTCTCTCTCTCTTCGGCATTCCCTACAGGTTAAACCAGCACATGAGGAAGCCGCAGGGGGCGAGGGTTCGCCTCTCGCCGCGGGCCCTGATGCGACCCCCTAGCCCCAGATCCACCATCCCGGGTCGCTGTCTTTCCTCTCTTCTCCTCATTGCCGCGGTCACCTTGCCCTGCGCCGTGCTCTACCACGCCGCCGCGCCCACCTCGTCCCCATCGTGGCGGCCCGGCCCTGCGATCCCCGATACCTCTCCCATCGCCACTCAATTGGTGAGCTATTCTCCTCCTCCTCCTCCTCCTCATCATCATCATCATCATCATTGAGGATCTTCCAGTGAGCACGCTCGAAAGCGAGCGACGGTTTCAAGAATGCGATCGTTTCACCGTCTTAGAAACTCGTGATTGATTATCCGTTGCTCTTTCTCCTCCTTCCCCTCTTGGTCCCATGGGGCAGCTCGGTGCATTTGCGACGTTTCTCTACGGAGTGACGCTAATGCCCTCGGATTTTATTTCTCTTTAGCTCGAGTTGTTTTTTATGGTGGCGAATTAGGACGAATAATTATTAAATTAGACGATAGCGTTTGCATTCTATTATGGTTTTTACATGTATCCTTGCAGAGTTTAGAGTTATTTTACTTGTATTTGCAGATTTTTACGTAGCATAAAATCGCTCTAATTATTAAGATTCTCCACATATATCCTTCTATTGGCATCCATCCAAATAAACTCAGTTTAACCAAAAGGTAATGAGTATACCAGTTCTTAGTTTCAGTTTAAAAACATAGAGTTATAAAATAAATATAATATTCTTATCATCATAAGTTTTGAAGGAGTACTTATATCAATTTGAGTTTTAAGCTAATAGAGATTAATTACAAAGTTATACCTACAAATTTTTAGAATTGACAAGCACATATATTCTAGACTCAAGTTAAAAGGGATAAATATGATTGTGCTTTTGTTTTATAACGAGTTTCAACTCGTCTTTCGGTTCATCTACTTTAGCTGGAGTTGGACCTAACTGGTTCTGTTCACCTTGCTGGTTTCTGGTCTAGGCTGTTTTATTTGTTGTTGCTAGAATGATTGAATCATTCTCTCCATCTCTTCCTCCCTCCCCCCTTCATCTCATGATAAAAGTTAAAAATTGAACTGCTCTTGACGATGCAATTAGAGAAGAAGAAAACATTGCTGCAGTTGCACTGTATTGTAAAAGATCTTATGATGAAATTGCCTATGAATAGTCTGAGGTGTTTACCTCCAGGATCAGGAGTATAATTTATGTGGTAAAGTTCCATGAAGATGGGGATACACCATGTTCGTCTTGTGTGTAAGTGTCTCGAAGCCAAGCCTTCTCGCTCGATGTATCTACTATCGAATATGAATCACATCTCACCATATATATGTTACTAGAGTTACAAGGTACCCAATTCCGTTAAGTCATGACTCTTTCTTTTTCCACCATTATATACTTTTTTGTGCAATTAATCCATAGCAATTTATTCCTTAGTTGCTGCAGCCGTTATGTAAAAAAATTGTTCTTGGCATAGTTAGGTGCTCATAGCTTGTTAAACTCTGAATTCTAAATTGCATATGCATACTAGATATCAAACTATGCACCTTTAAAGAACCCAAATGTGTAATTAATGGGATCAATTACAACTATTTTTTCAGCATTATCAGCATTGTAATGAAAAGATCTGCCAGTCATGCCAGCCTCCGCTATTACTTTCTTACGGTGCTTTTCAAGTGCTAGTAATTTCTTACTGCTCAACTATGCTAACTCTTAAGTCTTAATGCATTCCAAAATGCATGATACATAAACATTTTTCCATGCTATTTATTGAAAATTGTTGTCTTTGACATTTAGACTGATTCTTTCTGCTACAACCACAATACTTCATGCAGGAACCATTTATTAGGAGTTTGCTTATTAGAACAATACATTGTATTTGAAATTTTCCAACATTTTCTTGATACTTTATATTGTTTTACTTGACCTCTAACAAGATTTTGGAGAATTTTGCACATTGGTTTAATAAATAGCCCCATACATCTGCATTTGCAGGAAAGTGAGGATGTTCGGCTTGAGAAGGTTCTGGAGGAAGCAGCAATGGAAAACAAAACAGTAATATTGACCACATTGAATGCGGCATGGGCAACTCCTGGATCCATTATAGATTTATTCATTGAAAGCTTCCAAATTGGTGATGGAACACGCAAACTTCTCGACCATTTGGTTATCATTGCATTGGACAAGCAAGCATACATGCGGTGCTTGTCTATACATGCCCACTGTTTTCCACTTATTACTGAGGGAGTGGATTTCTCTGATGAGAAGCTGTTCATGTCTGCTGGATATCTGTCGATGATGTGGACAAGGATAGAGTTTTTGCGTCTAGTTCTTGAAAAGGGATACAACTTCATTTTCTCGGTAAAGTATTCTCTTTTCTTATGAATGATCATGTAAAAGAGATCTGTAAATCCATTGTTTGATGTTCTTTTACCAAACATTAATATGAAGCTTATGCTCATCATTCATGCATGAGAGATCTACATTCTTGGTGTGGACAAAATGGTGCTTCACTTTCTTTCATACCATCTTTTTTGTAATTTGGTATTTAATCAAAAGCAAAGCGATGCAGATATGGATCTATCTTCATTAGGAAAGAACTTTCTGAATATCTGTTGTTGGTTTAATTGCAGGATGTAGATATCTTGTGGTTCCGGAATCCTTTACCACAATTCTATCCAGAGGTCGATTTTCAGATAGCTTGTGATCACTTCATGGGTGATGCCTTTGATTTAGAAAACATTCCTAATGGCGGATTCAACTATGTTAAGTCTAACAATCGGACCATAGAATTCTACAAGTTTTGGCATGCATCAAGGGAGAAATTTCCAGGACATCATGACCAGGATGTATTTAACTTTATTAAGCATGATCCGTATCTCTTGGAAATGGGAATAAGAGTTAGATTCCTGAGCACTGCTTATTTTGGTGGTCTTTGTGAGCCCAGCAGAGATTTTAGTAAGGTTTGTACAATGCACGCAAATTGCTGTATTGGCTTAAGTAGAAAGATTCATGATTTAAGAGTTATGCTTGATGACTGGAGGACATACATGTCTCTTCCATGGAAGGTAAAAAGATCTAGGGCATTCTCATGGAGGGTACCACAGAATTGCAGGTGAAATATTTAAAAGCATGCATTAAAAGATGATTCCCTAGCTTAAGCTATATTGTTGGTTTTGACTTCAGACTTTTGTAACTTAAGATTCTTGTCTAACATGATAATCTCATCCTTCTGTTCAGTCTTGCTCCTCTAGGCTCATGATGATTGGTGGATACATGCCTTGTGGAAGATTAATGGATTCTTTTACAAATTTAGTTTGCATGTACTTCATGATGTTCGAAAAGATCATCTTTGTACAGGTTGGTATGAAATGGAAAATTTCTTTTCATTTACCCAATCATTTATTCCAGTGTATCTTATGAAAATTCATGCATTATGGTAATGATCATTGGTGAAACTGATAATTTGATGTTTGATACTGGTAACTTTATATTACAGGTATGCATGTATATGATCAAGTAGTCCTAGTAGGTTTTGTGCAGTAAATTTTATTTCCCTGCAGATAGGTCACTGTTAATAAATTCTCTTATATCATTTGTTTTAAATGGACTTATTCTCTTCAATGATGTATTGTTAGTTGGTACATCATTAAGTGTTTGAAGTCATTTGAAAAACCTAGGCTTTCCAAAGTTCTCAGATTCTGAATCACTTGCATTGCCATTACTGTCCAATGAAGTAGAATTTACTGTTGATAGATCACTAATACAAATCTCAAGCATTATCGGTCACTAATTAATGGATGTATGATAAGAATGAATTTTAAATTAATTATACATGTGTAATTCAGATTCTAGTTGAACAATGTGGGTGTTGATTTAGAATCAAGGTCCTCTTTCGTGTTCGTCATGGGATGGAGTGGTGTGGGTGAAGATGGGATCTAAGCTGAAACCTTGCATAACTGTGTTGGTGATGTGACGTGCCCTGCAAGAGCCTCCCATGCTCAAGTTAGTTTCTTGTTTGGAGGATTCGGTCAAGTGTCAAATATATAGGAATGTAATAGTGCTACAACAAATTAGATGCCTTATGGCATCCTAGGGGGCCCTTTAAGAGTGTGGTATATGACCATTGGATTCGAGATTGTAGTTAGTGTCAGGGATGGTTACTTAGCCAACTTCATAGGCTGAGTCAGCCTCCTTGTTGGATGCGATGTTGATCGAATGGGGTTGAGGTGTTGGCCAAGTAAAGATGAAGCATCAGAGAAATGACATGTTAGCCGAGTGTTCTTCAGATGTAAGGTGTCGACAGTCGTCTACTTGGCCATATCATCTATCCCCATCCTGTTTTGACATGTGGAGCCAGGTCGAGACATAATATTAGTTCTGATGGACTGTGGATCATATAGAGTTTCTAGTGACGGATTTAGTTGTATTATCGCTGATGGGATGCTTCCTAGCTGATTTGGTAACACTATCATCGTAGCATAGTGCTTCATGGTTGATTCGACTGTTGTCATTGTGACATAGCACTTCACAGTAAAATTGGTGCTCTATCATCACAACATAGTTCTTCACGGTCAATTTGGCTCCCTGTCATTGTAGAGTAGCGCTTAATGGCTGATTCGGTCACACTGTCATCGTAGCATAGCGCTTTATGGTTGGTTCAATCGTATTGTCATCATAGCATAGCACTTTATGGTATATCAACACTCTTTTCTTCAATAGATCTAGTTGTCGAAAATCATTTAGTTTAGGTGGTTCGATGCCACTTTTATGCAGAATCACCTAAACTAGGTTGGCACTCTCTTCTTCGACTTTCATGCAGCACACACTATGTGTCACATCCTGGATTTTTTTTTTTTTATATCTTCCCACATATTTAGGCCAAATAGATAAACATCACTTTATTCATCATTCATAAATATTTATTACAATTCATTTATTACAATCCATTTATTCATCGAATCATAAATATAAAAGTAAACATAGTGATGTTAACTTTAAGAATCATCCAAGTGGCTCTACCTAGCGGTAGAGGAAGGTCCGCTCTTCACTGGAATCCGATTTAGTACTAGAGGGAGGCTGCTCTGAAAATCAAAAACAAAGAAAATTCAGCAATACTAAGTAGGAAACCCAAACGTCAACTCAAAATGTATACATGATCAAAATTTAATCAACCATCCCATTGGCGTATATCAAATACCCGAAGGAGCACTCCCCCAACAACGGATGGAGAGGCTTTATCCTACGGGATGAGTTTGTGTTCTCCCAACAGCGGATGGAGGCAAACTCATATCGCACTCCCAACAGCGGATGGAGTGGTGTCCCACACCCCCCAAAGTGGGGACACGTTCCTCCCAACAGCGAATGGAGGAACCGTCCAACCGTCACGTCTGACGGCCCGCTAATCCCCAAAGGGAATCGCCTTACCTGCTCTCGGTAGGAAAATAATATAATCTCACACTAGTCATGTCCATTTCGGGATGAAATAACATATTTAAAACGTCTCTTTCAAATATCATCAATATCAAATAATATAAATTAGCTCTCAATTGACTTGAACTCTAGTTTAATCGATTCAATTGAACTCGATTTACTAGAGCCTAACTGAACTGATCTCTAATCCTTATTTAACTGGTCTGGAACCACCCTAGACTAGTATAATTTAGACTAGATTAAGTTTAATTTAGGTTAAACTAACTTGAATAAGTCAATCAATTCGGAATCACCCTGAATTGATCTAGACTAATTAAGTCTAGTTTAGTTCAATCAATATTTGAGTTTAAGTTTAACAATAATATTGGGCTAGATTGAGCCAGTCTATCTACTGGTCATGTGCATTATACATAATTGAGCATGCATTACACAAAACTGGCCTAGCCCTGGCTCATGGACTAGTTATGTGCGTCGCATGTGACCGCCCATAATGGTTGGGCTAGGGTAGCCTACGGGCTAGGCCTGACCCGTGGGTTGGGCCTGGCTTGTGAGCAATTTCATTCCAATTAATATCCAATTTCATATCATAGCATATACCCATTAACAATATAAATAAAAACATAATAATGCATTAAAAGATAAATAAGGAGAAAAACTTTAATACAAGGAAATAACATTCTAAATTTGACTAGAAATCATAAAACATTAAAAGAGGGATTGGGAGATAAGTTTTAATACAAGGAAATAGCCTTCTAAATTCAAATAAAAATCATGTTTTCAACACAAAATTTCAACATATTCTAGTCATATTTTAAATCATTCAGAATAATATATTTTAAATTTCATATCAAAGAATATCAAAAAGGATTTTGGATAACATATTCTAATCTAACAAGATTTTAATCCAGATGAGATTAAAGATAAACTGTAATACAGGAAATATCATATAAAACAAATACATTTTTAACATATTTAACTCAATAATCAAAACCTTAATCATGGGTCAAAGAATATTATGAAAATTTTAACTAATTACTTTAATGTAAAAATTTTGACATTTAAAGAATTGATACATATTTTTCAAACTATAAAACTTTCAACATTTAAAGAATCAAAATAAAAGTTAAAACTTTTAAATTTAAGAAAGATAGGAAAACCTATCTCTTGTCAACAGGGTGTAACTCCTCGTTCCTCCCGCTGCCAGGCTCGACTAGGTGAGGAACGAAGGAGAGAAATCCCTCCCTTTAAATAGGAGAAGGTGAGCCTCTATTAAGGGAAATTTATTTTAATTTTCGTATTTATTTAATATAAATTATTTTTATTTAATATACTAATAAATATGATATCATCATATTTGGAATACTTAATAGTTATTTCCTTAATTCATATCAACAAACAAGGAAGTAGATTAAGATTTCCTTAAATTATAATAACAAGGAAAGAAAATCAATTCCTAACTTAAATATTTGATGTGATTACACTATGTGCCTTTGTTGCTTTGGATTCCAGGATACATGATAGACATGTCTAAGGGTCATACATGCTCATGTGAACCATCGTTGTCACCTTGATTACCCTCTGGCATGTTGCTTCGGTTGTTGTGCATAATATGATCTGATATGATCCTTGATAATCTGCAATGAATGATTACTTGTCAATCTGATACCTGACCCAGTGGGTGAGTCCCATGTTACTATCAGTCGAATCGTCTAGGATTTGTAGGGATCACAATCTATATGATCAATCTTCTCCGACCAACAGTGTGCCACCATGTCGCTTGTCTAGGTGGACCATCGGGCAAACAAATGGGCTGGCGATGGAATGCAAGGGTAACCCAAACCCAATAAAGACCCCTTTCATTTGGTCTCCTCACACTTTCATTGCATTCGAACCATTTTGAACAACTCAAGCTAAGAACACTTTAGAGGATTCAAAACCAATCTTCTGAAGGTTTGAATGTCTTCCTCCACTTCCTCGTCATCCAGTTGGGACTTGGACAAGTTGTCGATCCTAAAACAAATTGGAAAATTGAACCGAACCAGAATCAAACTTGAACCAAATTGGTCCAAAACTAGTTCAATCAGAATTGGTTCACCAATGGTTTGGTTTTGAAAGCAATAAACAATTCTGGTTTGGGGGTACACTTCTTTGGTTCGGTTAACAAGTTCGAATCAAACTGAACTGATTTTAATTTAAAAGATATTAGTACGATTGAGTTTATTATCGTAAGCCCTTAACCAGTCCAAATTGATTAATCAAACTGACCCAAAGGCCCAATTTTACAAATAACGTGGGCTCAATTTCATAAATCTTGTCGTGTCGATCCAATTGGATCAAGATTTTGGTTCTGTTCAATTGAATTGAACCGGTTCATTTGAAAAATATATATTTTTTAAATTACTTCAAATTTCAAACTGATTAACTGAACTGGATTAATCGGTTTTGAATTGGTTCAATTAGGTAGGTCCAGATCGGTTTCGGTTCAAACTACCTTATTTTAACTGAACCAAACCAAAAAAACAGTTCAATTCATCTCAACCCTTAACAGTTTGATTCAAACCGGTTTGAACACCCCTAGTCGGTCCAATCACCACCTTTGTTGTTGGCTGGGAAGTTTTCCTCCTTCGAAGGGGTCCAAGTTGCTACTAAAAGGGAGGTTGCCCTTTCGGAGGCAAATCCTTTGAGCAGTGGAGTCCCATAGTCCTCAACCAGATCCTAACTTTGATTTGCGCATTATCGTTTCCAACTTAGGGCACATTGGGAAAGTCCTCCACATTTTGGCTTGGAGGTAAGGATGGAGTTTTCTGGCTGCCAAGATTAAAGCATATGCCTACTTTTAAAGTTGGGATAGTAGTGTTCAATGTCTTTCAATATGTGGCTTGTGTAATAAATTGACTTCTGGATTTTGCTCTCTTTGTAGATTAGCATGGAGCTAGCCGCCAGGGGCATCACTGATAGATAAACATGTAACTCTTCAGCAGGTTGTGGGCTTGAAAGTTATTGAAGTGAGCTAAGATACTCCTTCAACTGCTCGAAATCCATTTGGCACTATTCAATCCATTGAATTTCTTTTGATCGCTTTAAGGTTTAAAAGACAGAAAGACACCTACCAGGTCTGGAAGAAAGGAGGAACCATCTTAAAGCAGTGATTCAACCAGTCAATTACTAAACTTCCTTGAACGATATTGAAGGCTTCTCGTCTATATGGCCTTGACCTTCTACATATTGGCATCGATTCCCCCTCGATGGATCATGAATTCAAGGAACCTCCCAAAGCCGACACCAAAGTCATGCTTGGATAGTTTCAGCCACATAAAGTTTATTTTATTATTGTTGAATGTCTCTTTTAAATCACCCAAATCGGTGTTGGCTGCTCGGCTTTTCAAACATCCACATAAGCGTTCATGTTCCTACCTATCTAGTGTTTAAACATCTTGTTATCATTCTTTGATAGTGAGACCAGCATTTTTTAACCCGAAGGACAACCTTGTAGCAATACAAGCCCCTATTGGTGATGAATGAGGTGTGCTTTTCATCTTCTAAAGCCATCTTGATTTGGTTATACCTTGATAATGCACCCATAAAGGTTAATCATTCATGTCCAGAACCGGAGTCGACTAACATGTCAATTTGAGGCAAAGGGAAGTTGTCATTTGAACAAGTTTTGTTAGATCAAGTGTAATCAATACATTTATCATTTTTCATTACTATTCTTTACAAGAACTATATTTACAAGCCATTCAGGATAAGACCTCACAAGTAAAGTCAGCGTCTTACAATCAATCTATCTACTTCTACAATTGTTGACTGATGATCTGGGGCAAATCTCCTTGGTTTCTATTGGATAGGTCGATGTTAAGCTGATTGTGTGCCACAGCACGGTCAATGCCCGACATGCCATTCGTGCCCAAGCGAAGACT
Source organism: Musa schizocarpa (assembly GCA_900464855.2). NCBI lineage: Eukaryota > Viridiplantae > Streptophyta > Magnoliopsida > Zingiberales > Musaceae > Musa > Musa schizocarpa. The sequence goes on from LS990916.1 coordinate 6,861,246, forward strand.
GCCAAGTTGTGGCATAGGAAGTTGACCCAAGTGAAGATTTCCAAGTTGACCAGCTTGTTCCTTCTTTCTACTGGCATAGCAATGCCAACCTTGATTAGTCAGTTTGGTTGATTTGGATCCAGTGACACTTCTGCGAGTGGCTCCCCAACTTCCGGATGAGTTGGTTGAGGAGTCGGATCTCTTGGGTCCATCTGTTGGACTGATAGTATTGCTTTCTTGGGAGAGTGACTCAAGTTAGGTTGGGCTGCTTTGGTTGGGAACTTCAGCAACATTGTTCTAGATTTACAAATTTTCTATATCTCTTTTTTTTGGCTTTCTTGGTCTTCTGTTATACAGTAAAATTTCATTTCAGTTTATTGGTATCTTTGTCTTGTACTTTCTGTAAGAGGTTAGATGTGATATCTAAATTGGATTACAGTTAGATGGAGTTTTAGCATTAATGTGTGTGACTATCATGAGTGTTCATCTGTTTCTTGTTGTTCAGATATGTGTGTATATATACTTTAGCAGTCAAGGAATTGTCAAAATTTGGAAAACGGAAGATAAACAAAAAAGAGTAAATTTACTAGGAATGTGATATCAATGAATATGTTCTTTGCTTTTGATTAAAATCACTAATTGCTCTCATACATTGGATGCTGATTGAGGATAATCGTAATAGCATGTACTGTATTATATATTTTGGAAGGAATGCCATCTCTGATTATGTTTCTAAAAATTAGATTCCTGTGATTAATATTCTTTGATTCTCTATTGTTGCAGATCTATCGAAAGGATGTGAATCTTGTTTCTGACCAATACAAACCCGCGTCTCAGTACTTTGTTCTAAAGCAATACTCATGTACTGTCTCAGAACAGCAACCTAGTTCTGGATGTTCCTTGTCTTGGCAACTGAAGGCAAAAATCCTGACCTACCCTAGTCAAAATTCTCCATATACATCTGGTTTGTTTTTGGACTAAGAGCAAGTTACAGCTTATGCATTAAGACCACCAGATAGGCTTCTTGTTGTAGAACAATGCCTAATGGAAATAGTCCTTTCTGCTCTGTTATTTTCCAAATTTGTACACACAGCAGTCAAGACGGTGCATATTTTGTTTCCTAGCAATATTGATACCATACTACACCAGAAGGCATGATAAGATGAACTATACATTTCTTTTTACCATCCTATATTACTCATCTCATTAAAGTATGACCAGAAAAGTTAGTGAAATGACTTGAAATTTTTGAGTTTGATACTAAAGTTTTCCTCCATGAGGTCCTTTGGAATGAGAAGTTTTTTACTCTTTTGCAAAATATTTACAAATCTGAGTTCACGGTATAAACTGCTTTATCAAATTTGCTCCTTCTCTTGAGAATGGTCTTTACAATTGGAGCCAAAAAAACATGGAAAGTCACGGTTGCAGATTGCAGTTGTGGTTCCTATCCCACAGTATTTACTATTTAGAGATGAGGTCAGCTTCCGGTCCAAACTATTTACTGCAAGATGGGGAACATTAGACTTGGTAATCCTACTACATGTGCTACGAATTAAGATGATTTTTTGTCATCATTTGCTCCAAAGAGTAAAAGACTCAACATGCTGCTGCAGGGCGAAGCCCATGTGATTTATTTGGTTGGTTAATTGGAGTTGAGAGAGAGAGAGAGAGAGAGAGAGAGAGAGAACGCATCATTTCAAGGTTTTCTGCCATGTTCCTCCTTTTTCTGATTTGGCGCTTTGTTTTTCTTGTTATAAATTTGGATGCAGGATTATTAAATTCTGCAGTGCTGAAGTTTACTTAAAGAATTAGGTGATACAAGTTCGATAAATGGCTTTTAAACTTTTTCCTTTTTTTATTGTTATATTTTTAATGCCATGTCATCAAGCTACCAAATTCTGCAGTGCTGGATTGAAAGATTTCACAATAGTTGCCGTGATAGATCGCATGATTATGATCTTACCGATACATTTCTATAATCACAAAGCTCTAATTATTAGATACTTCTTTTCTTTTCTTTTTCTGATGCATGCTACAATACGTGGCAGCTTCAATTAATAATCTTCTATTAGTTATAAAAGTGTTATACAAGTCAATCTTTTTAGTTATTACTGATATTACTACGAGTAATAATACCGATAACATATTGCGATGATCTTTTTATTTATTACTGATATTTTATCAAATATTATCTGTATGTTTATTGTGATGTCGTTAGATTTGTGCAATGAGAATCAGATAGATCACGATAATGTGATCAATTCGTCTTTAAACATAGATCTTAAATTATCTCGGTTATAGGTTATTTTAGAAGAACATCAAGATAACCGGTTAGACCAATATGTTATATACTCATTTATATGATAGAGACGATTAAGTCGCTCGTGTAGGGATATTAGAGGTACAGTGTAGGTGTTAATTAGAGAATGAGTTCATTGATTGATCCGTTTCTGAAATGTTAGATAGTTAATGATACTTAACGTCAGACAGCGATTTCATAGTTCCAATTGCTGTTTGGTACTTAGACTTGAGACACTAAAGATATCTTATATTAGTACTTCATTCTTTGACGTTGGACTTATAAATTTGAAAGTCTTAAATCTAGTACAATCAATTCTCGGGAATGGTAGCTCTTAGTATCGTGAGAGAAATATCCTATGTGCTTGCTCAGACAAAATCTCTGATTAGGGTCATTCGGATTGAGAGAGGAGTTCTCCGGAAGAATTTGATTAGAACAAAACTCAGACATGATTCCGTATGAGCCTAACGCTACCATGATCTCTATCCAATTGGATAATTGGATAGAGATCCAATAAGGATAGGATCTATAAGGGTTAAGCTGCTTGCACCTCTATAAATAAAAGAAACCTCATGGTTCATAAGCTAGAACTACTGGTGGTCACCCCTCCTGTTCTTCTCAACCTATTCTCCTCCTCCTTAGCTTTAGTAGCCTTGCGGTGTGCGTGGAGAGGGAGATCCTGCAGTGATATAAGGAGCGTCATCGCTGAATCCGCTGTATGGATCACTGCTAGAGAGGAGTAAGTGAGTTCTCCTTCAATTTTAGGGATAATGATCTCCTTAGGTGACACTTCTAATATGATACGTGTGATTTTTCGGTTTTATGATTTTCTCGCACACTAATCGTCGTACAACAACTAAGTACTTACCTTTAGAAAATCTAATTTTATTTTTATTTTCCGTTGCGTATAAGATGTCGACCCATGATTTCTCAATAGTGGTATCAAAGCTAGGTTCGTTATGCGATGATTGGCTTATAAACTGCATGTGTTATATTTAATCGCGTAGAATTGTTTTACGTATTCTTGCTACGTTTGATGTAGTTTTTCGATCTGAAAGATGCCTTATTTTGTTGTCCTTAGAACTATCCTTCAACGTCAAATTTGTTAATGTAAATGAAGGAAACTAAGATGGCAACTATTGCTGCCTAGTGCATCGAATGGAGGCGGCATGTGTGCAAAAGTTGCAGAGGAATCGCTTGTCCGCCGAGGTAGTGTCCGCGGGCAAGGAGCTCACGGGAAGGCCACCTGCGGGTAGGGGCAGTACTCGGCTCAAAAGGGCGCAGTGTTAGTATCAAGAGCACTAAGAGCGGGGGGGGGTGAATTAGTGCAGCGAAAAACTTTCGACGATTAAATTACGTTGGTACGATAAGAGCGATTTTGGTAGAAAAGCTTATTCGTAAATCACTTTAACTTGTGATCAAGCAAGATGCAGTTAAAGCGAATCTATAAAGGCATTTTGCAGTTATGATGGAAATCAGAATGTAAGCGCAAACTAAAATATGATGTTCGTACGATAAAACTGATTTACGTCTAAACACCAATTCAGAAAATACTGAACTTTGAAACACGATCGTAAAAGCGTAGAAGGCAGTAAGGTATTGAGGAGGTTTGCAATAAAGATAATATGCTCAAAGTAAATGCAAACCAGAGAGCACCGCGATTTTAGAGTGGTTCGGTCAATCTTGACCTATATCCACTTCTGGCTTCCTCCATTGACGTCCACTAGAGGCCTTCCTTCAATAGGCGAAGGCTAACTACCTTTTTACAGTTTCACTTCTTTTAATGGGCTTAGGAGACAACCCTTATAGAATTTTCTCTCCTCTCTTTAAAGATCATAACTTGGAAGAAAAGAGGGAGGAAAACTTCTAGACTTTACAATACTTTTGAGCTAAAAAAATCACAGAATAAGATCAGGATTTCGGTGTTTTTGTTGCCCTTTCATTGCTGAAAGGGTGGGGTATTTATAGGTTCCAACCCAGTTTGAATTCCGAGCTCAAAACTGTCAATTCTCAGAATTCCGGGGTCTGGCGGTTGCACCGCCTGACTGGGGCGGTTGCACCACCTAGCAGAGCTCAAAGACTGAGCCTTTGGGCGATGCCACCTCCTGTCAGGGGCGGTTGCACCTCTTGCCAAAGCTCGGAGACCGAGCTTAGGCGGTGCCACCGCCTGACTGGGGCGGTTGCACCGCCCAGCCAGAGCTCGGAGACCGAGCTCAAGTGGTTGCACCTCTATCAGAGGCGGTTGCACCGCCCAACTAGTGCTTGGAGACTGAGCCCTGGGCGGTGCCACCTCTGGCCAAGAAATATGGGTCCGAATGGGTTGATCCATTCGACCCAATTTGGGTCTATCAAGGGCCCAATTGCCCCAAGATTAAGTTAATGAGATCATCTCTCATTTCTAACTTAATCATCGTGCTAACTATGAATTTCTTAAGACATTTACTACAGCTTGCTTCCAGTGCATCAATCGTTTCTTCCAGTGAGCTTTCGACGAACTTCCGGCGAACATCCGACGAACCTCTAGTGATGCTTCGACGGACTTCCGGCAAACTCCTGGACTTGTGACGATCCACTTGGTGAGTTCCGACGAGCTTCTTTTGGCAAGCTCCTGGACTTCTTGAATTTGTTCCCGCAAAACCTCGGATGACCGTCCGGACTTCCATCAAGCTCTCGAACTCCCAACGTGATCGTAGTCTTGACTCCGACGCAACTCCTGCTGCATGTCTTACTTTTATCATAGTTAATCCTGCACACTTATCTCAACATATGGATTAGATAACAAATGACAATTGACGTCATCATCAAAATCGGAGATTCAATAATCTCCCCCTTTTTTATGATGATAATCAATTGATAACGGAGTTAACCTTAACTCCCCCTATCTATGTGCCATAATTGAGATAAGTCATTCTTGAATTCAAAGCCTTTGAATTCAAGAAAAATATTGATAAGTTTAAATTATTTAACATTATCAATACTCCCATCATGATTCCCATCATGATGTATCTCTCTGAAAATGATGTATGATGTCAAGACTCGACATCCATTTTTAAATTTCAAATGTGAATTATGGTAATGATAGCAATTCATCATATGGTAAGATATCAACATGTAAAATTTCGAAGTAAGATTTTGATATCTTGACATGATGCACACATTTCAAGTCTTTTAGCAATTATAGCATTTCATCACATGGTAAGATATCAACACATAGGACTACGATACAAGTTCTTGATATCTTAACATAATGCAAACATGGCATATTGCTAATATGACAATCATAATTATCATTAATTCATATATTTTCGATGATGCAAGCATGGCATAATGATAGCATCAATTCATATATCTGCTTTTTTTTTTAAACATTATATGGCATTTATAACATCCATTTATAGCATCAATTCATATATTTCTCCCCCTTTGTCATCAACAAAAAGGAGAATGATATAAATAACTTTTAAATATACATGCGATGCAATAAGTAGGTTCATGTCATTTATAGGATACAAACATCTCAAGAAAAACATGACATGGAGATTATTTACATAGAGTGAAGACTTCTTCCTTTTTATTTATTATTATGTTTTTTGCATGAAGGAGGAATGCCATTTATGTAGTTCAAATCGATAGGATATTAAGGCATGCTTTACAAGGATCAAGATATTTATGTGAATCAAATCCTTGCACAAAAAAAATATCTTGCTTTTATAAGAAGGAATCATCAAATTTATTTCTCAAAGGGAATATTTTTCACATGATAAGTCTAAAAGATATGCATTTGCTAGATGATTTTATTTGTCAAAATTCAATGATGTGAATCAAAGTTCGAAAGAGAATAATGTATTCATGAAATCCGATTGGAATTGGAAATTTAATTGAACACTTTCATGCAATCGGATAAGACTATACAATCATGAAGACATGCTCATTATTATGAAAATTTTTGTATTAATTTCCAACATATTATTTTAGGCATGTAATGACAATTAAGTGATTTGATCATTCAATCAATAAAGTCCGAATAATTTTAACAAGTTTATGCATTCGGACACATCAACATTCCTAATTCTCTTCTTATGAAATCAAATTGTTCTTCACTTAGAGGTTTTGTAAAAATATAAGCTAGTTGTTGCTTAGTATTTATGAACTTTATAATTACATCATGATTAGTAACATGATATTATATAAAGTGATGTTTAATATCAGTATGTTTTATTCTTGAGTGTTGAATGTGATTCTTTGTTAAACATATTGCACTCGTGTTATCACATTTAATGAGAATGTTTCTAAGATAGACTTTATAATCTTCTAAGGTGTTTTTCATCGACACAACTTGTGTACAGCATGCACTAGCTATAATATATTCAGCTTCAGTTGTTGATAGAGCAGCCGAGTTTTGTTTCTTAGATGACCAGGAAACAAGGGAATGTTCCAAAAATTGACATGTTCCTGATATGCTTTTTCTATCTAGTCTATACCCAGCAAAATCCGCATTAGCATAAGCAATTAACTCAAAATTTTTGGATTTTAGATACCATAATCCTAGATTTGTGATACCTTTAAGATATCTAAGTATTCTTTTAACGAGATGAGATATCTTAGGGTTTGATTGAAACCTAGCACAAAGTCCTACACTGAACATGATATTTGGTCTAGTTGTAGTGAGGTAAAGTAAACTTCCTATCATACCCCTATAAGTTTTTTGATCAAAGCTTTCTCCACTCTCATCAACTTCTAACTTAGTGGAGGTGCTCATAGGGGTGTTAATAGCCTTTGAGCTATCCATATTAAATCGTTTCAATAGGTCTAAAGCATATTTAGTTTGACTAATAAAGATGTCATTGCTTAGTTGCTTAATTTGTAAGCCTAAGAAAAAGGTTAATTCTCCCATCAAACTCATTTCAAATTCGAGACTCATGGTTTTAGCAAAAGATTCACAAAGAGATTTATTCGTAGAACCGAGGATAGTATCATCGACATAAATCTGAACAATGAGAAAATTATTTTCAAAATTCTTGATAAACAATATAGTATCGACCTTGCCTTTTGTGAAATTATTTTCAATAAGAAAAGTACTTAGTCTATCATACCAAGCTTTTGGGGCTTATTTTAAACCATAGAGAGCTTTGGTTAATTTAAATACATGATTAGGAAGGCTATTATTTTCAAATTCGGGAGGCTATTCAACATAAACTTCTTATTATGTAAAGCGCTTTTAACATCCATTTGAAACAACTTTAAATTATTATTACTAGCATAGGCAAGGAGCATCTTTATGGCTTCTAATCTAGCCATAGGAGCGAAGGTTTCTTCGTAATCGATACATTCTTCTTAGTTGAAACCTTTGGCCACTAATCTAGCCTTGTTTCTCACCACGATACTATATTCATCTTGCTTGTTTCTAAAGACCCATTTAGTACCAATAACTAAATGGTCATTGGCCTAGGAACAAGCTTCCACACCTCATTTCTCTCAAATTGATCTAACTCATCTTGCATTGCGATAATCCATGAATCATCTTTCATGGCTTCGTCAATACATTTAGGTTCAATTTGGGAGAGAAAAGCGGCGTTGGCACAAAAATTTTTAAGAGATGAACGTGTTTGAACCCCCTTAGATGTCTCTCCTAGGATTAGCTCCTTAGGATGAACATCTACATACTTCCAATCCTTGGGTAAGGATGTTTCGGAAGTTGATGCATCCAAGTCGCTAGTTGGAGAAGGGGTTTCATTTAAATTCAAAGAATCGAAATTAACATCATCATCAAAGTCATTTTTCTTGATTTTGAAAATCTCATTGAAAATAACATGAATGAATTCTTCTATAATTAAAGTCCTTTTATTGAAGATACGAAAAGCTTTAGAAACCGAAGAATAACCAAGAAAAATTCCTTCATCGGATTTAACATCAAATTTTCCTAAGACATCTTTCTCATTCAAGATAAAATACTTACACCCAAAAACTTTAAAATATAAAATATTAGATTTTTTATTGTTCCACAACTCATAGGGAGTTTTGGTGAGTAAGGGTCTTACTAAAACTCTATTTAAAATATAGCATGTAGTGTTTACAGCTTCGGCCCAAAAATATTTGGGTAGGCTATGTTTATTCAACATGATTCTTGCCATTTCTTGTAAATTTATATTCTTTCTTTCTACTACATTTTTTTAAGGATTTTTTGGAGTAGAGAAGTTGTGGTTGTATCCATTAGATTCACAAAATTCTTGAAAATCACAGTTTTGAAATTCACCACCGTGATCACTTCGAATTAATGAAACCATAAAACCCTTTTTTATTTTGAACAAGTTTGCAAAACTTGGTGAAATATCTAAAGCATTCATTTTTGTGTTTCAAAAAATAAGTCCATGTGTATCTACTATAGTCATCTATAATTACGAAGGCGTATTTGCTACCTCCTAGGCTTGATGTAAAGATTGGTTCGAACAAGTCCATATGGATCAATTGTAAGGGCCTAGATGTGCTTATTTGATTCTTAGATCTGAAACTACTCTTAATTTGTTTTCCTAATTGACAAGCATCATACACATTATCTTTGATGAACTTGATGTGAGGAATTCTTTGTACAAGTTCTTTGGATGATATTTGAGTGATTAGTTTCATGCTAGCATGACCTAATCTCCTATGCCAAAGCTAAGCATCCTCATTCAAAACTGAGAAACATACTTCATTGCAAAGATCATTGATGTTAATGATGTATACGTTATTCTATTTTAATGCAATCATATATGTGTTTTTGTGTGGTTTTTCAATGATGCAAGCATTAGACTCGAATTTGACGATATATCCTTTATCACATAATTGACTAATACTCAAGAGGTTATGTTTTAAACCATCAACTAACAAAACATCTTCAATAAAGAAGTTGGATTTGTTACCTATGGTTCCTTTGCCAATGATTTTACCCTTGTTGTTATCTCCGAAGGTGACATAGCCTTCGTCTATGCTAGTGAGCTTAGAGAATTGAGATGGATCTCTGGTCATATGCCTTGAGCATCCACTATCAAGGTACCATCTCTTGCTCCTAGCTTGTGAGGGTGTATGTCTCTACAAGAAAGGATAATTTTTAGGTACCCATTTACTTTTGGGTGCCTCAAAAACTGATCTACATTGTTTGTTATGTTGCATAGAGTTTATCATGGTTCCTTTAGGAACCCAAATTAATTTATTCGGACTTATTTTCTTGAATGGACAATAATGCGTTTTGTGTCCATGTTTGCAACAAAAGTTGCAATTGCTTTAGTGTCGAACATGTAGGATGGGGCCTTTTATGAAGATGGTTGAATTTCGATGAGGATTTCTCACAAATCCGATTTCACTTCTTTTGGGAACGTGACCCTTGTTTGTAAGGATCATGTTCAAAGACTTGCTACCAACCTCGAATTTCTTCAAGGTGTCCTTAAGTAGCAAGTTTTCCTTTAGGATAGTTTCTAGATCATGGCATTTTATACAAGAACCTAAACTATCATGATATTCAGTTTTTAGCTTATCGAAATTACAAGTAAGACTATCATGCTCCTTTTTTAGCAATTTGTATTTTCTACTAATAATATTGCATTCATAAAAAAAAAGGAATGCATTTTTCTTGAAAATTTCTCAATCTCTATCTTATCAAGTTTTCCTCTTAGATATCCTTAGTGATTCTATTTGTTAGGATCGGAGCAGCACTAAGAGGGGGGGGTGAATTAGTGCAGCGGATTAAAACTTCGGTTTTTAAAAAATCTTTCGTATGATAAGAGCGGAACTTGACAAGCTTAATCTTGAAAGCGTATTCTTAAATATGCACAGCAAAAGTAATAAGGAACTAAAGCATATAAGAAGGTTTGCAATAATGTAAATAGCAATAATGAAATGCAAACCAAGGATCACGCCGATTTTAGAGTGGTTGGTCAAATGACCTACTCCACTTGAGGCCCTCTCTTGATGAGGCTCCCACCTTCCACTAGCAAGTCTCTTGAAATGGAAGGGTAAATACCCCTCTTACAACTCTTTACAAGCGGTTCACTCTCTTACAGATTTTCGAGAAGAGATGAGGTGAACACTAGCAAATTGAAAAGAAGACAAGCTAACACTTTTCTAAGACCTTTCTCTCAAACTCTTGCTGCTCAAAAAGTTGTTATCTCAGCTGAGATTTGAGGGGTATTTATAGGCCTCAAGAGGATTCAAATTTGGGCTCCAAAATTTGGGCTCCAAAATTCAAATCCTCTTTGGGTTCCCGATCTTTGGCGGTGCCACCGCCCGACCAAGCAGTGCCACCGCCCAGCGTTGGTGCTGGGTGGTGCCACCGCCTGTTGAGAGAGGTGTCACCGCCCAGCACTTTCGGGTGCTGGGCGGTGCCCTCACTCAGCCCAGCGGTGCCACCGCCTATAGTGTTTTCACCCCCTTCTGGTGTTTTCAGCTCACCGCCTCTGGTGTTTTCAGCCCCTCTGGTGTTATAGGCCCCTACTTGGGTTATAGGATTAATACCTAATCCTAACCCTAATTAACATGCTAACTACGAATTTTAAAGACATTATATAAGCTATTACAAAGTCCATAAGTCAAGACTACTTCCCGTGAGCTTCGGCGACTTTGGGCGGTCTTAGATAAACTCTGGAAACCATTCTGCGGACTCGGCAAGCTCTTAAACTTCGCGATTTGATCTTGGCGAGTTCCAGCGAGCTTCTTCGACAAGCTCCAATCTTTTCGGCGACTCGCGAACTTCCAACGAACCTTCCGGCGAGAAGAAAAAAACCCTTGACAAGCTCCCTACTCATTTCGGCTAGTTCGGCGGCGTTCCCGATGATCGCCGGACTTCCGTCGAACTCTTGAACTCCCAGCGAATCCGCCGTGCTTGACTCCACACTTTGTTTCACTTTATGCCTTCATCGTTATCGTAGTTAATCCGCACATGCAAACCAAAACTCTACTCGATCTAGGCGGTTATTACAAGCGAATTGACATTCATTTGCCGACGCGTCATTGGTTGGCGCTTGATGCGATTCTTTAGCACATCGTCCTCTCTTGCGGCTTGTTGCCCAATCGACGGTTGACCTCCGCAACCCCGATATCCTTGGCGCAATTCGGCTCTTCTTGGCCCGATGCCCGACGTTGAAGCCTTCGCCGTCCAATATCGGCGTGATCTCCTCCGGCATAGCGTCAATTCCTCCTCGTTAACTGTCTAATTCTGATCAGTAGACCTGCATCACTCAAAATGCAGTTAAACATCTAAACACAATCAATTAGTTTCATCATCAAAATCCGAGATTCAACAATCTCCCCTTTTTTTGATGATGACAACTAATTGATGACTAACGGAGTTAACCTAAACTCCGGAGTTTAACCAAACTCCCCTATCAATATGCCATTGATAGAACACTTGGATTATCCCAAATCCAAGTGACATTCATCACATGTTATGAAAAATATTTAAACCATCATGCAAATATATAAAATATTCAATTCAATGCATGAAGTCATCAATATACTTCTCCCCCCGTGTCATCAAAAAAGGAGAAGTTGCTCTAGCTATTTTAAAAGATATGCAAGTTTTTTATAACATGAAGCTAGATTTTCATCACAACATATAAGCACAAAAGCATAGCTAGATTCTTAAGTTCAATCATGGCAATTCAACACTTGCTTCTTGTGCAAGATTGCACTTTGCTTTTCTTTGCAAGTAACAATATTTATAATGTTTGATATAGCAAATTTTATATCATGCAAGGTAGCAATATTGAGATGTTTAAGAAAGCAACTCTTGCTTCTTGAAATATGCAAATTTGTCAAGTTTTGCTAGATGTGCAAGTTAGCATTTTTGTCTCTTAAGATAGTCAAGATAGCACATTTGCTTCTTTTGAGATAGCAACTTTTTGCTTCTCTTTAGACTACAAGCTAGCAATGTTTACGATATGTAAGTTTCACAAAATACAAGCTAGCAAAAATTTCGAAAGCAAATGTAAGATAGCTTTCTTGTGTAAGCTCATGATTCTTGCTTCCTATTGCAATGTGCAAATTGTAAGTTTTGCTTCTTGAGATAGGCAAGATAGCACTTTTGCAATTTTTGTTTCTTAAGATAGGCAAGCTTGTGATGTTCAAAATAACAAGCTCTTTCTTCTAGAAGTGTCATTTTTGCTTTCTTTGCAAAGTGTAAGCTAGCAAAATGTTTGAAAAAGTGATAAGTTTTGCAACATACAAGCTAGCAAAAATGCCAAACTAGCAAAAGATAATATTTTACATGAGGCAAGCAAACAATTTGGCAAATGTTACATTTGCATCTTCTCTTTTGAGAAGTGCAATTTTTTGCTTTCATCTTGAATTGTGCAAGCTAGTTAGTTTGCCTCTTTTCATGATGTCCACGCTAGAAATTCTTGCTCCCCCTTTGTCATTGTCAAAAAGAAGGGAAGACCCTTATATCACTTTTCATATTATGACAAAGGTAAGTATCATTCTTATTTGTGCATCATTATATATTCAAATTAAAATATACACAATTTCAATAACCTTATTTTTCATGCACGATATCGAAAAATAAATCAATCATCATTAATAAGCATATCATACAGGATACTCAAACATTAAAATTTTTAAGCATTTATCAACATATTGATCATGATACCAAACACACATGATATGCAATAAATACATCATGTACATCATTATCATAAGTATTGCATACATCATTTTAACTTTATGAATATTTCATCATTGCATGCATTATATCAAAACATTTCAAGCCATGGAAGCCATAAATACAAAGAAATCATGTCATGAAGGATAAAATCATTTGAATACCAAAAGACATGATTCATATAGTAAATATCTTCTTTAAATAAAATATCAAGAAAAATCTTAGGAGTACAAAGAAGAGATCTTGTTTTAAAAGAAAAATCAAGTAATAACTCCAAGAACTCACAAGGAAAAATCATGATTCATTTAGAAAATCTCATCTCAAGAGAATATCAAGTAAAATCGTAGAAGATCGATTAATGAGAAATTTTGATTTATAATAAAATCTCATGTATCGAGAATGTCGAGAAATCAAAATGATGATTTATATAAACAATATCACAAGTTATATTCAAGAAAAAAAAAATCATCAAAGGTAATCTCATGTTATTCCAAGAAATCAATATCATGATTTTGATAAAACTCATTTCAAATTTAAGTCATCAAAATCATCAAAATATCAACATTACTTTCAAGAGATTCAAAATGGTATACATAGATTTATTATAATAAACATCAAGATCAATAAGATAGAGAAAAATAATTTTTCAAGGAAAAAATATTTTTCTCTTTTTAGTTGTTTCAATTCATATGATTTTATTTCACTTATACCAAATAAAAACATGTATAATATTTAAAACCGAAAGTGTAAGATTTATTACAACAAAGATTAATAAGGCACTTTCATTATGGTAAAAATCAATAATCTATAAATCACAAGATTCATATGCATAATTTTGAATGATTCTTATAGATAACTAAAACTTCTTTAGTTTTAATTTATGTGATTGATTTTATATTAGCATGCTCAAGTTTTGTTCTTATGTCAAAAACATACATCATGTTTGAAAACCAAAGACAAAGTTTAAAAAAAAATCATCAAGCCTTCCATATAAAAACCATGCATCATCATTGAAAGTTAATATGGAAATCATCAAAATACACATTCTTGCTTCTCAAGCACATATATATGATTATTTAAATCTAACATTTTATTCTATTAACATAAAACATACAATTTTCAAGAAAAATATTTATTCAAAAGAAAAGAGAAAATACATCATGGAAAACATCAAGTAATTTCAAAATAATTCAAGAGAGTTGAGTTACTTACATTGTAGTCGAAGCCCATCAAAGCCCAATTCGCCATTTCATCTTTGGAAGTTCTTGATTCATCCTTGGGTGCCTTCCTTTTCTTTGGCCTCTTCCTCCGTTCAAGTTCATTGTTCATTTTAGATTTTTGTTTAATGAACTTATTAAGAGTTAGTGTTCGAAGTTCAAGTTCATCATTGTCCTCATCACTTGAGTCATCGCTCAAGTGGTATTTATTTGTCAGGAGTTCCAAATCCTTCCTATTCTTTGGAAGGTGGTTCAAGTGTTCATTGTGTTCATCATGTGCATTGCGCACCATTTCATATGTCATCAATGAGCGATAAGTTCTTCAAGTGGAAAAATATTTAAATCTTTTTTGTTTCTTGTATTGCCGTAACTTTTGATTCCCAAACTTTAGAAAGTGATGGTAAAACTTTACTAACAAGTTCAAAATTCGAGAAACATTTGCCAAGAGTTTGTAAACCATTGGCGACATCCGTAAAGCGGGTGTACATGTCAACAATGGTTTATTTCAAACTTCATTTGAAAAAGCTTCGAAATCATGCATTAAAATGTTAACTTTCGAGTCTTTGACTCTACTAGTTCCCCGTGTGTGATTTCAAGTGTTAGCCAAATATCAAAAGCCGTTTTAGCGCGTAGAAATCGATTGAACTCATTTTGTCTAAAGCATAAAATAAGGCATTCAAAGCCTTTGCGTTTAAAGAAAAATACTTCTTCTCCAAATCCGACCATTCGTTCATCGGTTTAGAGGGAAGTTGAAAACCATTTTCAACAATATTCCATATATCCAAATTCATAGAAATCAAGAAAACTCTCATTTGAGTTTTCCAATAAGTGTAGTCCAATCCGTTAAACAACGGTGGACAAAAAACCGATAAGCCCTCTTGAAAGCCATGAAGAGCCATTTCTCTCGGTGTAAATCCAAAATGAGAAATACCGGGCTCGATACCAATTGTTAGGATGGAGCAGCACTAAGAGGGGGGGGGGGTGAATTAGTGCAGCGGATTAAAACTTCGGTTTTTAAAAAAAATCTTTCAGTATGATAAGAGCGGAACTTGACAAGCTTAATCTTGAAAGCGTATTCTTAAATATGCACAGCAAAAGTAATAAGGAACTAAAGCATATAAGAAGGTTTGCAATAATGTAAATAGCAATAATGAAATGCAAACCAAGGATCCGCCGATTTTAGAGTGGTTGGGTCAAATGACCTACTCCACTTGCTTGAGGCCTCTCTTGATGAGGCTCCCACCTTCCACTAGCAAGTCTCTTGAAATGGAAGGGTAAATACCCTCTTACAACTCTTTACAAGCGGTTCACTCTCTTACAGATTTTCGAGAAGAGATGAGGTGAACACTAGCAAATTGAAAAGAAGACAAGCTAACACTTTTTCTAAGACCTTTCTCTCAAACTCTTGCTGCTCAAAAAAAGTTGTTATCTCAAATTTGAGATTTGAGGGGGGTATTTATAGACCTCAAGAGGATTCAAATTTGGGCTCCAAAATTTGGGCTCCAAAATTCAAATCCTCTTTGGGTTCCCGATCTTTGGCGGTGCCACACCAGCCAGGGAGGTGTCACCACCCAGCACTCGGGTGCTGGGCGGTGCCCACTGCTCAGCCCGGCGGTGCCACCGCCTATAGTGTTTTCACCCCTTCTGGTGTTTTCAGCTCACGCCTACGGTGTTTTCAGCCCCTACAGTGTTATAGGCCCCTACTTGGGTTATAGGATTAATACATAATCCTAACCTAATTAACATGCTAACTACGAATTTTAAAGACATTATATAAGCTATTACAAAGTCCATAAGTCAAGACTACTTAAGTGAGCTTCCAAGAACTTTCGGTGGTCTTCGATAAACTCTGGAAACCATTCTGCGGACTCGACAAGCTCTTAAACTTCGCGATTTGATCTTGGCGAGTTCAATGAGCTTCTTGGCAAGCTCCAATCTTTCTCGGCGAGCTCCGCGAACTTCCAACGAACCTTTCCGGCGAGCTTCGAAAAACCTTTGACAAGCTCCCTACTCATTTCGGCTAGTTCCGCGGCGTTCCCGATGATCGCCGGACTTCCGTCGAACTCTTGAACTCCCAACAAATCCTTCGTGCTTGACTCCACACTTTGTTTCACTTTATGCCTTCATCGTTATCGTAGTTAATCCTGCACATACAAACCAAAACTCTACTCGATCTAGAACCGGTTATTACAACGCGAATTGACATTGTTTTGCCCGCACGTCATTGGTTGGCGCCGTCGATTCTTTAGCACATCGTCTCTCTCTTGCGGCTTGTTGCCCAATCGGCGGTTGACCTCCGCAACCCCGATATCCTTGGCGCAGTTCGCTCTTCTTGGCCCGATGCCCGACGTTCGAAGCCTTCTGCCATCCAATATCCTGACGTGATCTCCTCCGGTGCAACGTCAATTCCTCCTGCGTTAACTGTCTAATTCTGATCGAGTAGACCTGCATCACTCAAAATGCAGTTAAACATCTAAACACAATCAATTAGTTTCATCATCAAAATCCGAGATTCAACACTATTTATATTTTGAATCTCTTGAACTATGAAAGTGATTTTGATGATTTGATGATTTGAATTTGAATGAGTTATTATCCAAATCATGGTCTTAATTTCTCAATATTTATAACTTGAGATTTATTCTATATGAATCAAGATCTTGTATCTCCTATGTTTCTTTTTACTATTTACTATCCAAATGAATCATGATTGGTATTATTGCTATTTTATCTCCTATGTTTCTTTTGATTTCTCAATTATAACTTGAGATTTTTTTATGAACCATGATCTTGATGACTTGACAATTCTTATGCATGAATTGAGAGCTTTTATTATTTGTTCTCCTATGTTATTTACTATAGAAAAGTTTTCATCCTAATCATGATCTTGATTTCTCGATATGTATAACTTGAGAATTTTTTTTATGAATCAAGATTTTTTATTATTTATTCTCATATAATTCTCTCTTTTTAACTAAAGAAGACACTTATCAGAATGAGTTATGATTTGTTTTTTGATATTCACAAATTTGAGATTTATTTCATAAGACTCCCTTATATTCATGAATTGTATTCTGCATCATAAATTATTATTTTTTTATATCTTTCATGTGATAGTTTGAACATTAATGTAAAACGAAAAGAATTACACTGTTGTATTATCCTCTTCTTTTTGACAATAACAAAGGGGGAGAAGTCTTGCTATCTTGTATATTTCAAGGAGAGAAAACTTGCTAACTTGTACATTGTAAAGGAAGCAAAAAGATTGCTAGCTTGTACATCACAAAGAAAAACAATGATTGCTAGCTTGTGCATTTCAAAGAGAAGAAAAACTTGCTAGCTTGCACATTTAAAAAAAAATAAAAATTTCTAACTTACACATCTCAAAAACTTGCTAGCTTGCATGTTCTATAGTGTAGTAGAACTTACATATTTCAAAAATATTCTAGTTGCACCTTTTTTCCTTTTTGTTGATGACAAAGGGGGAGAAGTTATAATGATGATTTGGATTATGCATGTTTTGATGATGTTTTTATGATGCATGCAATAATGTGATCAATTGGTTCTTTTAATATTCATGATGTATGCAATGATGAAACACTCATGATACTCATGAATTCAAAGGTTTTTTCAATTATGACATATGGATAGGGGGAGTTTAGTCTAAACTCCATCATCAATTGGTTGTCATCATCAAAATGGGGGAGATTATTGAATCTCAAATTTTGGTAATAAAATCAATTAATGAAGTTATGAACTAATATGTATTTAAGATAAGTGACGTAGGAAAAACTTTGATCGTGGACTTGAATCATGAAGCAAAATCTAATGTTGGGTCGGAGAGCATCATATCGAATGATTAGTCAATGTGGCAGAGGATAGACTTCGTGCTATAAGTTTAAGCATCTGGCAAGAAGAGTCAAGCATTGTGCCAAGATGATCAGGTGTTGCAGGAAGTCAATATGTCGATTGGGCAATACATCGAATGAGAGAATGATGTGCCAAAGGATCGAATGAAGTGTCGGATATACCAATGATATGTCAAATAACGTAGGCTTCATAATTATAATTAAGTCTTAGTCAAAGTTTGGAGTCTAATTGAATCAATTTTGGAGTATAACCATGCCAACTCAATTAGAGACCTATTAGGCCTGAGTTGGGGTTATTTTGGGCCAAGTAGAAGGGCCATTCAGCCCAAGCAGTGGCACCGTCTGAGGCTTGGCCTCCTAGGCTGTTTGGGTAGTGGTACTACCCAGACATAGTCTCTCAGACTGTGTCAGGTGATGGTACTTCCTAGCGTCAATGTAAAATTGGGCGGTGGTACCACCCATGTAGGGAAATTTAGGGCGACATCACATGTGCAATATAAACACATAAAAATAAAACCCTAAATTTTTTAAAAATATATTAATCATCGTACGAAGATTGGTGTGCAAAAACCTGTGAAATATAAATCCACGTATGAGATAGATGTGTTTTACCTAGGGAGATCATATATCCCTGAAATCCTACAGATATATGGGAGAGGATGAAGGAGATCAAGCATCCTCTCTAGCAGTGATCCATATAGTAGGGTTGTGACGACACTCCTCAAATCTCTATGCCTGCTATCTGAGGAGGAGAAGGGGAGAGGAGAATAGGAGATGGCAACCAGGAAGCCTTAGCTTATGGGCCTTTAATTTCCTCATATTTATAGATGCCCCAAATTAACTTAACCATAATGGATCCTACTATATTGGGTACTAGATCTCCATCCAATTATCTAAGCCTCTAAGACTAGTGAATCTCTACCTAATAACCTCTTATTCGCTCTTATCGGATCTTATCCATGGGATCCAATAATTTATGGGCTTATTGGATATCCAATAAGATAGGGGCTTTAGCGGATATGTCATATCTGAACTTCTACTCATCATAACGCCTACCATATATGTGTGACCCTCTAGGCCCAATATCGAGCTGGATGTGAGTCATGTTTGTTAGAACTCCTTCTAGCTCTCTGAATTATTATCTCCATAATAATTCACTTAACTCATCAACTATGGATGTACTAGGCTACTACGTCGTAGTCTCCAAACGATACAAGCGAATCCAATCCATTGGACCTATCTGTCCTCAGTTACCATGTACCTATACTTCTTTATCCATCTAATATCCCAAAGACTACATATTATGCATGGTGTTTCTGTTGGGAAATCATGGGGGGCGACATCATATGCGCAGCGGAAGAACAAGAAAACAAAAATCCCCGATTCCCAAAAAGATGCTCGTCGTCGTGCTAAGATTGGTGCGCAAAAATTCGCAAAACACAAAACTGCGTATAGAGATTGTGTTACCTAGGGAGATCGTATATCCCTGTTTCCTTACAAATCCTTAGGAGAGGTTGAAGGAGGTCAAGCGTCATCCTCTCTAGCGGTGATCCACACAGCAGGGTTGCGACGACCCTCCAAAAAACTCCAGGCCTCTGAGGTGGAGAGGGAGAGGAGAATAGGAAAGGCAAGCAAAGACTCTAGCCTATGAGGCTGTGAATCCCTCCTATTTATAGAGATCCCGTGTCAAACCCTAATGGGTCCTTCCCTAGTGGGTATTGGATCTGCATCCAATAAGACAAGGGCTCCGTCGGATATCTCATATCCGAACCTCTACTCATCGCAATGCCTACCATATGTGTGTGACCCTCTAGGCCCAATATCGAGTGGGCCGTGAGTCATACCTGTCGAGAACTCCTTCTAAAGGTGAATTATTATCTTTGTAATAATTCACTCGACTCATCGACTCTGGACGTACTAGGGCCACTACCGTGTAGTCCCCAGACGATCTGAGGGGAATCCAATCCATTGGACATGCGTCTGTCCTTAGTTACCATGTACCTATAGTCCCTCATCCATCTAATATCCCGAGAGACCGTATATCGAGCATGGTGTTGTCGGACCCATACGGTTTCTACTCGAAGTCTCGTTCTAATGGGATTCTCAGAAGAACTCTTTTTCTCTCAACCCGAATGACCTGGGGGGATTTTGTCGAGCAAGAACACATGGGATATTCCTCTCATGACGCAGAGAGTGGATGATCCTCTATCGACACTCAATAGCCCTCGTAAAAGGTCGACTACCACTCCCAATGACCATTTGTACTAGATGCGGGACAGCCAAACCTATAAATGCGGTATCAAAGAGTGGAGCACTCATATAGGACATCCTTGGTGTCTCAAGTCTAAGGACCGAGATACACCACTAGGACTACGGAATAATTTGTTTGACAATAAGGCATCATCAACCATCCAAGCATTCCGTAAGCGCGGATCAATCAGTGAACTCATTCTCCAATGAGCACTGCATCTGTATCCCTAGTGTCCCTACACGAGCAGCTATATGAGACCAATTTGCATCCATCATATGGACGGGTATACAACACACCGGTCTATCCAGGTTATCACGATGTTCCTCTCGAAAGTAACCTATGACGGGGATTATTTAGGATATGTGTTTAAAGGTGAATCGATCTCATTATCGTGATCTCATCACGATCCGATTCCCATTGCACAAATCCAAGGACATCACAATATATATATGCATTTATGCAATAGTTATAAAGTGATATACGCCAAAATATAATAAGCAAAAAGATATCTGTATCAAGTCACACGTGCCATCACTCACGTGATTGGCTTGTTGGGCACCTATGACTAGCAATCTCCCACTTGACCTAAAGCCAATCACCTATGTGTCTGATCCCCATCAGACCCCTGTGACGCTCAAAGACAAAATGAGACAACGGCTTTGTTAGTGGATCTGCAATGTTATCTTCGGATGGAACTCTTTCCACTGCTACATCTCCTCGGGTCACGATCTCTCTGATAAGGTGGAACCTCCTCAGAACATGCTTAGATTTCTGATGAGACCTAGGTTCCTTCGCTTGAGCAATTGCCCCGTTGTTGTCGCAATATAGGAAGATTGGCTCTTCGCTACCCGGCACGACTCCCAAATCTGTAATGAACTTCTTCAACCAGACTCCCTCCTTTGCTCCATCTGATGCAGCAATGTACTCCGCCTCTGTGGTCGAGTCAGCAGTGGTATTTTGCTTGGAACTCTTCCAGCACATTGCTCCTCCATTCAAGGTGTACACATACCCTGAATTCGACTTGCTATCATCGACATCAGACTGAAAACTTGAGTCAGTGTAGCCTTCAACCTTAAGGCTATTACCTCCATATACTAGTAAAAGATCCTTAGTCCTTCTCAAGTACTTAAAGATACACTTTACTGCTTTCCAGTGCTCCAAGCCTGGATCCGCCTGATACCTACTCGTGACACTTAGAGCATGCGTTATATCAGGCCTAGTACATAGCATGGCATACATGATAGACCCTATTGCTGAGGCATAAGGTATCATATCCATGTTCGTCCTTTCTTCTGGAGTCTTTGGGGACATATTCGTAGAAAGCGATATCCCATGTCTCATCGGTATGAGACCTCTTTTGAAATTTTCCATGCCAAACCTTTTGACAATAGTTTCTATGTACCTGGACTGGGACAAGCCAAGCATCCTCTTGGATCTATCTCTATAGATTCTAATCCCCAAGATATAAGATGCTTCCCCTAAGTCCTTCATGGAGAAGTGTCTAGATAACCAAGCCTTTACTGTGGATAGCATTCCTATGTCATTCCCAATAATGAGGATGTCATCCACATATAACACCAAAAAGGTGATAGCGCTCCCACTTACCTTTCTGTATACACAAGGCTCATCTACGTTCTTAACGAAGTCATAAGATCTGATTGCCACATCAAATCTTATGTTCCAACTTCGGGAAGCTTGCTTTAGTCCATAAATGGATCTAAGCAACCTACACACCTTATCTAGGCAGTTCTTGGACACGAATCTCTCAGGTTGCATCATATACACCTCCTCCTCGAGGTTCCCGTTGAGGAATGTGGTTTTCACATCCATCTTCCAGATCTCCTAATCATAGTGTGCTGCGATAGCCAATAGAATTCTGATGGATTTTAGCATTGCTACGGGTGAGAAAGTTTCGTCGTAGTCAACACCTTGCCTTTGACGATACCCCTTAGCCACTAGCCTTGCTTTATAGGTCTCTACCTTTCCATCTACTCGATCTTTTTTTCTTAAAGATCCACTTGCAACCGATGGGTACAATACCTTGAGCATCAACTAGGTTCCAAACCTTATTGGAGTACATAGAATCCATCTCAGAATTCATGGCTTCTTTTCCACTTCGGAGTCTATACTCATAATAGCCTCCTCGAGGGTCTGAGGATCAATATCCTCTACATCCTCTGCTCTAATATGTCCCACATATCTCTCGGGAGGATGGGATACTCTATCGCACACTGCGTAAAGTTGATACTTGTGTATTAGGTACCTGAACAGATTTCGGCTGTAGAGTGGTGCTTGAGCTTGGTTCTCCAACCTCGCTCAATTCTATCATTCTCCCACTGTCTCCGTCAAGAATGTGTTCCTTCTCAAGGAACACTGCTCTCTTTAGCTACAAAGACCTTTTGGTCCTCGAGATGATAGAAATAATACCCACAAGTTTCCTTGGGGTATCCCACAAATTTGCATCATCTCGTCCTTGATTCTAACTTATCTGGAGTTGTGTCTTCTAACATGGGCAAGGCAGCCCTGGATCTTAACAACCTTAAGATCATGCTTTTTCCCTTTCCATATATCATATGGTGTAGACACTACCGACTTAGTTGGAACTCTGTTCAGAAGGTAAGCTACTGGTTTCTAGGGCATATCCCGAGAATGAGATGGGTAGGTCGTGAAAACTCATCATGGACCGTACCATATCTAATAATATCGATTTCTCATTTGGAGACACCATTGGTGAGGTGTATAAGGAGGTGTCCATTGGGATAATATCCCATGGTCCTTGAGGAACTGAGTAAACTCTATACTTAAGTATTCACCTCCTCGATCTGATCGAAGAGTTTTGATACTCTTTCCAGTCTGGTTCTCCACCTTATTCTTATACTCTCTGAATTTCTCAAATATCCATACCTTGAGAAATCATCAGAAATGTAATGAAGTAGGAGTAACCTCCAATGGCATGAGTTGACATGGGTCCACATACATCACTATGTATGAGTTCCAACAACTCATTGGCTCTCTCTCCAGTTCTACTAAATGGAGATTTGGTCAATTTTCCACGAATGCAAGGCTCACAAGTCGTATATGACACATAGTCGAATGGATCTAGATATCCATCATTTAGCAACTTTTGAATCCTTCTTTCATGGATGTGACCTAGCCTATAATGCCACAGTATATTATTTGTTCAACTTATCTCGTTTCCTTTTGGACACATTTACATTCATGATATGTGGAGTGGTGTCTAACATAAATAAACCATTATGCAATGTTCCTTTCGTGATGATCTTATCATCTAATAATATCGAACAAACCATTGTTCTCAAAAATAAATTTATATCCACTAACTGTTAAACATGAAATGGAGATAATGTTTTTGATAATAGAAGGAACAAAATAACATGCATCTAATGCAATAAAAGCTCCACTAGGTGGGATGTAGGGGCGACCCTGCCAACAGCTAATACAACAACTTTTGCTCCATTACCCATCTTGAGGTCCATCTCGCCTCTCTTTAGTCTCCTAGGCCTTGCCAGAACCTGCAACGAATTGCATATATGATAAGCACTACCGGTATCCAATACCCATGTGTTATCATAAGAGTCTGACAAATGGAGACTGATTATGAATGTACCTGAAGCTTCATCAAGCTTTTGTTTCACCCTTTCTGCAAGGTACTCTTTGCAGTTTCTCTTCCAATGCCCATCTTTACCACAGTGGAAGCACTGGCCTTTATCCTTTGTTGGGTCTTTCTTAGCAACCTTTGTTTTACCTTGTTTGCCCTTGCCCTTTCCCTTCTTAAGGGACCTTTTGCGCTTTCCTTTTCTTTTACGGTCTCACCGGTGTAGAGAGAATTGGCTTCTCTTTCTTAATAGTACTCTCTCGCCTCCCTCAACATATTGAGGAGCTCTGGGAGAGTCACCTCAAGCTTGTTCATATTAAAATTCATTATGAACTGTGAAAAGGAATCTGGTAGGGACTGAAGCACAATGTCCACACATAAGTTATCCTCTAGGACCATTCCTAGACCCGAGTTTCTCTATCCACTCAATCATCTTTGGGACATGGTTTCGAACGGTTTCCCCTCGGTCATCCTAGCGGAAAAAGGCTCTTGGATATCTCATATCGTTGAGTCCTTCCCTATTCCTCAAACAATTTTTAGGACATGTAGGAGAATGGATTTGGCATCCATCTTTTCATGTTGTCTCAGAACTCGGAGTCATAGAGCCCAACATATAGCGAGCAAAAGTGGAGTCATCAATGTACTTCACGTGGCGGCGATCTCATCCTCATGCTTGCCCCTTCTTGGCGTAGGCATCATTGTATCAAGGGCGTGCATTTTTTCTCATTTGTGAGAACAATTCTCAAATTCTGGAGCCAATCCGTATAATTTGGACCGATAAGAGCGGTTGACATCAAGTATGCCACGTAAGGGATTTGAAAGCGACATTTTTGAAAATAAAGATGTAGAAGAAATGAATAACATGCAGATTTTGCAAGAAATAAACTATCAAGATATGGACTTCTATCTTAATATGCTCCCACTATTTTACTAACGAGTCACGCGACACCCTCAAAGACGCCGTGAAACGGAAGTCTCCAGCAGAACTTCTAGTGGGGATCGGGATCCAATCGCGTCTTAATGTAACCTCGAGGGACTCGACCAATCACACTAAGCCTAAAAGGTAGGCAACTCTTGCCGATCACAACTCCTTGTGATTCCCGTCCCTGTTCGGCCTCCGAATCACCATGGCCTCGAGGGACTCGACCAACCATGATGCTCGGTTAAGTCAACACCTTCGTTACAAGATGAGTGCGATTTGATGATATGCCCCTCGAGGGACTTCGACCAAGCATACCATGTCCTCGGTCACCGGGTGACATCTCTATGTAAAGTAAGCAAGATAGCGAATCGCGATATAGGTGAGTCTCGAGGGACTCGACCAACTCAACCTACACACGGGAATCGGTTCCTACTCATAACGATGGAAGGCCACGTGGGTCAATCTAATTGCCTCACGTTTACCGAATTTTAATATTATCGAGAGATGTTTCTATAATTTGGTCTCCCTAATATGACATGTCACACATATACATATTTAAATATATCTACATCGCATGCAAATATATATACATATCTAGTATGTGTATAAGCAATCACATCGGATGATCATGGACCACAACCTAATATTATTAGGCCCGAGCCATGAGGCCTAATCACTCACATCAAGATCTATGTGTGCAACGGTGCATCTCCATGCCCCGTGATCGCCCATCTGCCCTCGTCGGTTAAAGTTGACATCTTGATGCATCTCCATGCATCACGATCGTCGTCCGTCTTCGTGGGTCCCGCTATCAAGATCCACGCCCCGGCTGCGCCTCCTCATGTGATTACAACTTAATCATAGCACGCAGGCCCGACAATAAACGGGAAATATAATGGAGGTTCGCAGACCTCAATAATAATAATCACAAGTACACACATCACACGGTCCATGATCATCCGTCCACACATCATACATCACATGTATAAATAATCATTATCATGTAGGACTACTAGATAATAATAAAAAATAATAATCAACTAAACCTTTTAATTAATTAATATTTTTCTGAAATCAAGGACATGTAGGGAATTTCTCAATTCCTAAGGGTATTTTCGTAATTTGGATAAAAGACAGAAACTGGAATTTCTCAAATTCACAGGGGCAAAACTGTCCTTTTGCCCAAAACCCTAATTCCCTCTCTGCTGCATGCCACCCACCCGGCATGGGCGGCCTATCCAGAGAGGGGCGATCCTTTCGCCAGCGGCTGCCTATTGGGGCACCGCCATTGCGGTGTTTCCCCGCCAGTTGTCCTCCAGCGGGGCGGTGCTGCCTCATTGGCCGCCTCAAGGGGTTTTTTTTAGATGGAAGCAGCGGACATAGCGCCGCTCCCTGCAAAGGCCTCAAACCCATCTTCGCTGCCCATGGCGCCTCTACCCGGGTTACCCCGGCCGCCGACCATAAGCCTTTGCAAGCAGACGGCTGGTCGGGCTGCTGCAGGGGCGCTAGATGCTATCCCGGCCGTGGTGCTTGGTGTGGCGGCTGCTTCGCAGTGGTGGTCAAGGCATGTAGATCGAGGGCGCGAAATTCTTGCCCTTCCTACTTTAAGGCCAACGATTTTGGCGCCAATATTCTTCCTAAACACAACACACGCAGTTCAAAACCAATCATTCGCACGAACAACCCGGCTCGATACCACCGTTGGGAAATCATGGGGCGACATCATATGCTTTTGGAAGAACAAGAAAAACAAAATCCTCGATTCCCAAAAGATGTTGTTCGTCGTCGCGAAGATGGGTGCTGAAAAATCCAAAAAACACAAAATTGCGTGATAGAGATTGTGTTACCTAGGGAGATCGATATCCCTGCTTTTTCCTTGCAGATCCTTAGGAGAGGGTGAAGGAGGTCAAGCGTCCTCCTCTCTAGCGGTGATCCACACAGCGGGGGTTGCGGCGACCCTCCTCAAAACTTCGAGGCCTCTCGAGGTGGAGAGGGAGAGGAGAATAGGGAAAGGCAAGCAAAGACTCTAGCCTATGAGGGCTATGAATCCCTCCTATTTATAGAGATCCCGTGTCAAACCCTAATGGGTCCTTCCCTAGTGGGTATTGGATGCATCCAATAAGACAAGGGCTCCGGGTGAATATCTCATATCCAGAACCTCTACTCATCGCAATGCCTACCATATGTGTGTGACCCTCTAGGCCCAATATCGGCTGGTGAGTCATACCTCGTCGAACTCCTTCTAAGTCGGTGAATTATTATCTTTGTAATAATTCACTTGACTCATCGACCTCTTAACGTATTTAGGCCACTACCAGTAGTCCCCTGCACGATATAGGGGAATCCAATCCATTGGACTGCCATCGTCCTTAGTTACCATGTACCTATAGTCCCTCATCCATCTAATATCCCGTAGGCAGTATATCGAGCATGGTGTTGTCGGACCCATACGGTTTCTACTCGAAGTCTCGCTCTAATCGGATTCTCAGGAGAACTCTTTTCTCTCAACCCGAATGACCCGGCCAGGGATTTGTCTCGAGCAAGAACACATGGGATATTCCTCTCATGTCGCCGTAGAGAGTGGATGATCCTCTATCGACACTCAATAGCCCTCGTGAAGGTCGACTACCACTCCCAATGACCAACTGTACTAGATGCGGGACAGCCAAACCTATAAGTCGGTATCAAAGAGTGGAGCACTCATACAGGACATCCTTGGTGTCTCAAGTCTAAGGACCAGATACACCACTAGGACTACTGGAATCATTTGTCCGACAATAAGGCATCATCAACCATCCAAACATTAAAGTAAGCGGATCAATCAAGTGAACTCATTCTCCAATGAGCACTTTCTTTGTATCCCTAGTGTCCCTACACGAAAGCGCTATGAGACCATTTGCATCCATCATATGGACGGGTATACAGCACACCAGTCTATCCGGTTATCACGATGTCTCTCTCGAGTAACCTATGACCGGGATTATTTAGGATATGTGTTTAAAGGTGAATCGATCTCATTATCGTGATCTCATCACGATCCGATTCCCATTGCACAAATCCAAGGACATCACAATATATATATACATTTATGCAATAGTTATAAAGTGATATACGCTAAAATATAATAAGCAAAAAGATTCTGTATCAAGTCACACGTGCCATCACTCATGTGATTGGCTTGCTGGGCACCTATGACTTGCAGTTTCAAGCTCATACGGTTTCTCATTGAGTCTTGCTCTAATTGGAGTCTTCCAGAGAACTCTTTCTCTCTCAATTCGAATGACCTTGGCCAAGGATTTGTTTAAGCAAGAATACATAGGATATTCCTCTCATAATACCAAGAGCGGATGATCCTTTATCGATACTCAATAGCCCTCGTAAGGTTGGTTGCCATTCCCAATGACCGATTGTGCTAAATCTAAAACTTTCAAACCTATAAGTTTAGTATCAAAGAGTAGAGTACTTATATAGGACATTATTAGTGTCTCAAGTCTAAGGACTAGATATACTACTGAGACTACAAAATTATTGTTTGACAGTATGGTATCATCAACCATCCAACATTCCTTAAGCGGATCAACTAGTGAACTCATTTTCCAATGAGCACCTACATTGTATCCCTAATGTCCTTATACTAGTAGCTATGAGACCAACCGCCTCCATCATATGAATAGGTATATAGCACACCAGTCTATCCAGTTATCTCGATGTCCCTCTCGAATAACCTATGATGAGAATTACTTAGGGTCTGTGTTTAAAGGTGAATCGGTCTTATTATCGTGATCTCATCACGATCTGATTCCCATTGCATAGATCCATGGACATCATAATATATTTATGCAACAAGTAATATAAAGTGAGAAATTATTATAATAATATAAATCAAAAAGACTGTGTGTCATGTCACACATGCCATCACTTACATGATTGACTTATAGGGCACCCATGACAAGCAGCCCAATGTCAAACTAATAAGCGATGGTACCGTCAGTTGTTGGTTTAGCAAGTGATGGTACTGCCCAATATTGGTAGTGGTACTGCTAGTACCTTGAAAACCCAAGATGAGACTATTTTAGCTCTAAATTTGAATCCATTTGGGGCATATAAATACTCCACTCATCCTTATTCGGTTTACACAAGAACTAAGAACAAATTTGTGAGAAAACATTATTGTAATCTTGTGAGAATTCCCCACCTCTTCTCAAAGTTAGATTTTTATTTAAGGGAGGGACTTGTAAAGGTTATCTCTAAAACCTATAAAAAGGAGAAAAGAGTTGTAAAAGGGTAGTTGATCTTTGCCCATTAAAAGAAGATTGATAGTGGAAGTCGGTGGACTCGATGAAGGAGGAATCGGGAGTGGATGTAGGCCATGATGATTGAACCATTATAAAACTCGATTTACATTTCTGTTATGCTTTTCATTTATATTGATAACTGATTTACTTATTTACTATGCTCATTACTTTTATGAATATTTTCAATTTAAACATCTTTCTGATACGAGCTTTATCGAATGAAAATTTTGAATCGTTAGAAGTTTTATGAAAGTACTAATTCAACCCCCCTCCCCCCCTTAGTATCGATTTCGGTCCTAACAGATTTCTCGATTTTCATGACTTGGAGTTTTCTTTTTGAATCAAGATCATTTCCTATCATTCATTCTTTTTGATATTGACAAAAGTAGAGATTTGTCAAAATGATTCATGGTTTTTCGGCATTCATGACTTGAATCTTTCATTTTTCATGTGATGATTGAATCATTTTTGCACCATTGAATCCTTCCCTTCTTCTTCTTCTTTTAATAATGACAAAGGGGAGAAAAAGAAATGCTATTTTGCATATCTCAATAGAAACAAAAATTTACTAACTTTCACATCTCAAAAACTTGCTAACTTAAATGTTCAAAGAGAAGTAAAACTTGCTAAGGTTGCATGTTTCAAATGTTAGGATCAAAAGCGGCACTAAGAGGGGGGGGTGAATTAGTATAGTGGAAAACCTTCTCGATTAAACCTGATTCCAAAAAATATTCGTTTCGATTCATTCCATTTCAGAGAGAAATTAAACTTGAAAGCTTTCGTAAAAGTGCAAAGAGAAGATTAAGGAGGTTTGCAGTAATGTAAATTGCACAAATGAAAAGGAAACCAGAATTTAGAGTGGTTCGATCATTGTGACCTACATCCACTTTCGGATTCCTCCTCCATCAAGGTCATCAGCATCCACTAATTGTCTTCCTTTAATAGACGAAGACCAATCACTTCTTTACAGTGCTTTCTCCTTTTCACGGGTTCAGGAGAGAACCCTTATAAGTCTCACACCTCTCTTGAATGATCTCAAACTTAGAAAGGGAGAAGGAGGACTCTAGCACTTTGACAACTCTTTAACACTTCAAAGACTCAAGATTATGCCAACACTTTCATGTCATTTCATGCAGAAAAGTGTGGGGTATTTATAGGCCTCATTAGCTTCAAAATTAGAGCAAAAAAGTGCCATATCCTCGGATTTCAGGGTACTGGCCGTACCACCGACATTACTGAGCGGTACTACTACCTGCCACCTGACACTAGGTGGTACCACTGCCCAGTCTAGGCGGTACCACCTCCTGACAGAGCTCGGAGACCAAGCTCTAGTGGTACCACTACCTGACAAGGGTGCTACCACCGTTGACAGTCTTAACTATCAACGATTCTACTGCCCAGACCACCTGCGAGACTGGGTCTCCCAAGCGGTGCTACCACCGGCCCTTACTATGCCACTACCAGCCCTGGCTATGCCACCACCAGCCATGATTTCAGATGCTGAATGAGCTATTCAATCCGACCCAATTTAGTCCTATTAAGGGCCCAGTTGGCCTCTAACTGAGTTAGTTGGATCACCTCCCAATTCTAACTCAATTTATAGTTCTAACTTCAATTAAGGCAAATAATTATTCTGGTATGTCGATCTTTCCTTCGGCAATCCTCCAGCAAAATTCTCGGTGAGTCTTCCAGTGCGCTTCCGACGAAATTCCGACGAACTTTCGACGATCTTCCGACAAACTCTCGGCGATCTCCCGATGAGCTTTCAGTGATGAACCCTCGGCGATCTTCCGACAAGCTCTCGACGATCTTCAGATGAGCTCTTGGCGAGCTCCCGGTATATCGTTCAAATCTTTGACTTTAGCCCATCATCTGCTTTACACCTTATCGCTATCATAGTTAATCCTGCACACTTATCTTAATACATAGATTAGGTCAAATAATTTACCAATTGATTTCATCATCAAAATTCAAGATTCAACAATCTCCTCTTTTTTTATGATGACAACCAATTGGTAAAGGAGTTAACCTTAACTCCCCCTATCTATATACCATACTTGAGAAAATATAAACTTGAATTCACAACCTTGAATTCAAGCTTTGATCCAAATTAGAAATATTGTGCATCATCATAATTTTAGGTCATCAAGATATTTAAATGTATAATCACTTTATGCATGATAAAATATTTCGGCATAGCCTTTCATCACTATTTGCATGAGGTATTATCATTATTGCATTGTAAAAATCAAAAGTTGATAATCTTAATAATCCAATATTGCATCATGTATGATTAAAAATTCTCAGTATTTAAAATAGATCACAATCATTATAGAAATTTTCAGCATCAAAGTAAGCACGATATTGATAACATATTCATCATTTAAAGAGATCACAACATTATCAAACCACAGAATTTCAACATTAAAGTAAGTAGTATTTTAAGTATACAACATCAAGGTAAATAAAATAGAATTATAATATCAAAGTAAACAGAGTAAAAGAGAGGGATTTCATCTACTTCTCCCCCTTTGTCATCAGCAAAAAGGCATACACAACATATACAAGTATTTATGATATGATACATTGCATACATTTACAATGCCAATTTTGTCATCAATTTAACATATCATTTCTCCCCCTTTGTCATCAACAAAAAGGAGAACAATTCAAAAATGCAAGTGTGGTAAAATTCAAGCATGGTTCACACTAACTTATTCAATTGATATTACATCGTTGCATGATAACATTCAAAAACATCAATAGTTATCAACATTAAGGCGATAAATTCCATCAACTTCTCCCCCTTTGTCATCAAAACATTTGCATGAAGGAGAGGAATGAAAGTAAGGAGGAAATCTATTAAGAACCAAATTTGTGAAATGATTTGAACTAAGTCAAAAACAAGTTTCATTAAATCATGCTTCAATTTTGGCAAAAAGAAGAGATTCATGAAAAAGGATCAAAATATTCATGTGAAATCAAATCCTTATTCTTGCAAGTGATCATCTCGTACTTAAAAATTCATAAAACTTCTACTTTCATGAGAAGAGTAAGGAAGAATTTATGTGAAAGAAGCATCATATGAAAGAGAATTTCCATGAATAAACTTTCATAAATCAAATCTATTTCTCATTTAAAATTTGATACTTAGTAGATTCATATTTCGGATTTCATGAAAGCCTTATTTATGAAATAGTTTCATGAGAGTTTTAAAGAATCGAGAAGGTTCGAAAAACATATACATCAAACTCATGAATTTGGATAACTTAACATTCCTGACTCCCTCTTATAAAATCAAATTGTTCTTCATTTAAAGGTTTTGTAAAGATATCAACCAATTCATATTTTGTATCAATGAATTCTAAAATTACATCATGATTATTAACATGATCTCATATAAAATGATGCCTAATGTCAATATATTTAATTCTAGAGTGTTGAATGAGATTTTTTGTTAAACATATTGCACTTATGTTATCACAATTTATGGGAATGTTCTTGAGTTGAATCTTATAATCCTCTAAAGTGTTTTTCATCCACACAACTTGTGCACAATATACACTCGCAGCTATATATTCGGCTTTGGTTGTAGATAGTGCAACCAAGTTTTATTTCTTGGAAGACCAAGAGACAAGTGCATGACCTAAGAATTGACATATTTTGGATATGTTTTTTCTATTTAATCTATATCCAGCAAAATCCGCATCAGCATAAATAATTAATTTGAAGTTTTCTAATTTTGGATACCATAATCCTATATTAGTGGTTCCTTTAAGATATCTAAGAATTCTTTTAACTGCTTTAAGATGAGATACCTTTGGATTAAATTGAAACATAGCACAAAGTCCTATGCTAAACATGATGTTCGGTCTAGTTATAGTGAGATATAGTAAACTACCTATCATGCCCCTATAAGCTTTTTGATCAAAGCTTTCTCCACTTTCGTCAATGTTTAATTTAGTGGAGGTACTCAAAGGAGTATTAATAACCTTTGAACTATCCATTTTAAACCATTTTAATAAGTCTAATGCATACTTTGTTTCACTAAGAAAAATACCATCATTTAGTTATTTGATTTGTAAACCTAAAAAGAAGGTTAGTTCCCCATCAAACTCATTTCAAATTCTAGACTCATACTCTTTGCAAACGATTCACATAAAGATTCATTCATGGATCCAAAAATAATATTATCAACATAAATTTTTAAAAAAATATATTTTTAAAATTTTTAATAAATAATGTGGTATCGACCTTGCCTTTTAAAAAAATATTTTGAATAAGAAATGAGCTAAGTCTCTCGTACCAAGCCCTTGGGGCTTAATTCAATCCATAGAGAGCGTTAGTCAATTTAAACACATGATTAGGAAAATTATCATTTTCAAATCTGGGAGGTTTTTCAACATAAACTTCTTCGGAAATAAAGCCATTGAAAAAAGCACTTTTAACATCCATTTAAAACAACTTAAAATTATTACTACTAGCATAGGCAAGGAGCATCCTTATGGCTTCTAATCATGCTATGGGAGCGAAGGTTTCTTTATAATCGATATCTTCTTCTTGGTTGAAACCCTTGGCCACTAATCTAGTCTTGTTTCTAACCATGATACCAAATTCATCTTGCTTGTTTCTAAAGACTCATTTAGTACTAATAACTAAATGGTCATTTGGCCTCGGAACAAGCTTCCACACCTCATTTCTCTCAAATTGATTCAACTCTTCTTACATTACAATAAGCCATGAATCATCTTCCAAGGCCTCGTCAATGCATTTAGGTTCAATTTGGGAGAGAAAAGCAGTGTTGGCACAAAAATTCTGAAGAGAAGAACGAGTTTGAACCCCTTTTGATATTTCTCCTATATTTAGCTCCTTAGGATGAGCATCTACATACTTCCATTACTTGGGTAAGGATGTTTCGGAAGAAGATGCATCCAAGTTGCTAGATGGAGAAAGCGTTTCATTTAAATTCAAAGCATCAATTAAGATCATCATCAAGATCATTTTTCTCAACTCTAAAAACTTTATTAAAAATAACATGAATAGATTTTTCTATAACTAAAGTTCTTTTGTTAAAAATATAAAATGCTTTAGAAATAGAAGAATAGCTAAGAAAAATTCCTTCAACGAATTTTGCATCAAACTTTCCTAAGGCATCTTTTTCATTCAAGATAAAATATTTACACCTAAAAACTTTAAAATATGAAACATTGGGTTTCTTATTATTCCACAACTCATAAGAAATTTTAGAGAGTAATTGTCTTATTAGAACCCTATTCATGATATAGCATGCCATATTTACAACTTCGGCCCAAAAATATTTGGGAAGGCTATGTTCGTTTAACATGGTTCTAGCCATTTCTTATAAGTTTCTATTTTTTCTTTCTACTATTCCATTTTGTTGAGGATTTCTTAGAGTAGCAAAATTATGGTTATATTTATTAGATTCACAAAATTCTTGGAAATCATGATTTTGAAATTCACCACCGTGATCACTTCGAATTGATGAAATAATAAACCCTTTTTTATTTTGAACAAGTTTGCAAAACTTAGAAAAATGCCTAAAGCAATCACTTTTGTATGCCAGAAAATAAGTCCAAGTGTATCTGCTATAATTATCCACGATGACAAAAGCATATTTGCTACCTCCTAGGCTTGATGTAGCAATTGGTCCAAACAAGTCCATATGGATCAATTGTAATGGTCTAGAGGTGCTTATTTGGTTCTTTGGTTTGAAACTACTTTTTATTTGTTTTCCTAGTTGACATGTATCACACACATTGTCTTTAATGAACTTTATATGAGGAATTCCTCTTACAAGTTCTTTAGATGAGATTTGAGAGATAAGTTTCATGCTAGTATGACCTAATCTCCTATGCTAAAGCCAAGCATCGTCATTCAAAACCGAAAAACATTATTCATTACAAAGATCATTAATATCGATAGTGTATATATTAGTTTGTTTTAGGGCAATCATAGATATGTTTTTGTGTAGTTTTTCAATAATACAAGCATTGGATTCAAATCTAATTATGTATCCTTTATCACACAATTGACTAATACTTAAAAGGTTATACTTTAAGCCATCAACCAACAACACATCTTCAATAAAAAAGTTGGATTTGTTACCTATGGTTCCTTTGCCAATGATTTTACCCTTGTTGTTATCTCCGAAGGTGACATATCCTTCATCTAGGCTAGTGAGCTTAGAGAATTGAGATGGATCTCCGGTCATATGCTTTGAGCATCCACTATCAAGGTACCATCACTTGCTCCTAGCTTGTGATGGTAAACATTTCTATAAAAAAGGATGATTTTTAGGTACCCATTTGATCTTGGGTGCCTCAAAAATCGATCGGCTTAACTTATCATTTTGCATGGAGTTCTTTATGGTTCCTTTAGGAACCCAAATCAAATTGTGTGGACTACACTTCTTAAATAGACATTGATAAGCAACATGTCCAAATTTGCAATAAAAGTTACATTTGTTTCAGGGTGAAACATGCAAAATAGGGCCTTTAATAAAGGTGGTTGGATTTTGGTGAGAGCTACTCACAAATCCGATTCTGTCTTTTCTATGAACGTGACCCATATTGGCAAGGATCATATTCAATAACTTGCTACCAACCTCAAACTCTTCTAATATTTCTTTGAGTAGCAAGTTTTCCTTTCTATGTGTTTCTACTTCATGGCATTTTGTGCAGAGAGCTACATTATCATCATGCTTAATTTTTAGTCTATCAAAATCGCTAACAAGAGAAGCATGCTCCTTTTTCAAAGAGTTATACTTTTTACTTAAGGTTCTATATTCATAAAATGATTCATGAAAAGCACTTAAAAGCTTATCGAAAGATAAATTTACGTCTAATGAACTTGTTACCTCATCTCCAATAGTCATTAGTGTGTAGTGAGCAACTTGCTCGGTGTTGGTTGGCTCATCTTCTTCGAATGCACTTGAGTCATCCCATATTGCTTTAAGAGCCTTTTTCTTCTTTAATTGCTTCTTCTTTACGAGGGGACATTCGCTCTTGTATTATCCTGGCTTCTTGCATTCGTAGCATATTACTTGATCTTTCTTGGGTTCAAATTTACTTTTAGTATCATTTTTAAATTTATTTCTTTTTATGAATTTTTTTAACTTTTTGTCAAGAGTGCCAAGTAATTATCAAAGTCCTCATCACTTGAATTTTTTTTCAAGTGATCTTCTTGCGTTCTTAGTGTCATATCCTTCCTATTCTTTAGAAGGTTGTTCTCAAGCTCTTCATGAGCATTATAAGTCATATCATAGGACATTAGTAACTTGATTAGTTCTTCGAGAGGAAAGTTATTTTAGTCCTTGGCCTCTTGAATGGTCGTTACTTTAGGGTCCCAACTTTTTGGAAGGGATCTTAAAATTTTATTAATAAGTTCAAAATATGAGAAACTTTTACCAAGTCCTTTTAGACTATTAACGACATCCGTAAATCGGGTGTACATGTCTCCAATGGTCTCACTCGGTTTCATTCGAAACAACTCATAAGTATGCACTAAAAGATTAATTTTTGACTTCTTCACTCTACTAGTGCCTTCATGAGTCACTTCGAGTGTGTGCCAAATATCAAAAGCTGTTTCATTAATAGATACACGATTAAACTCGTTTTTATCTAAAGTACAAAATAAGGCATTAATAGCCTTGGTGTTTAAAGCAAAAGTCTTCTTCTCCAACTCATTCCAATCATTCATTGGAAGAGAAGATTTTTGAAACCCATTTTCTATAATATTCTATAATTTAAAATCCATTGAAATTAGGAAGATCCTCGTTTTAGTCTTCCAATATATGTAATCTGTACCATTGAACATGGGCGGACGTGTAATTGAATGACTCTCTTGGTTGCCGGCAAATGCCATCTCTCTTGGGTTTTAAGCCAAATGAGAGTGAACCTTGCTCTGATACTAATTGTTAAGATCAAGAGCGGCACTAAAAGAGGGGGTGAAATAGTGCAATAGAAAACTTTCCAATTAAATCTGATTTCAAAAAATATTTGTTTCTATTCAATCCATTTCAAAGAGAAATTGAACTTGAAAGCTTTCGTAAAAGTGCAAAGAGAAGATTAAGGAGGTTTGTCATAATGTAAATTGCACAAATGAAAAGCAAACTAGAATTTAGAGTAGTTCGGTCGTTGTGACCTACATCCACTTTCGGATTCCTTCTCCGTTAAGGTCACCGGCGTCCACTAATGCCCTTACTTCAATAGGCAAAGACCAATCACCTCTTTACAGTGATTTCTTCTTTTCACGGGTTTAGGAGAGAACTCTTACAAGTCTCACACCTCTCTTGAATGATCTCAGTACTTAGAAAGGGAGGAGGAGGATACTAGCACTTTTACAACAATTTAACAATTCAAAAACTCAAGATTATGCCAATACTTTCGTGTCATTTCATGCAAAAAAGGGTGAGATATTTATAGGCCTTATTAGCTTCAAAATTGGAGCAAAAAAGTGTTACATCCCTGGATTTCGGGATACTGGCGGTACCACTGCCATTACTGGACAGTACTACCGCCTGCCACCTGACACTGGGCGGTACCACCCCTTGATAGAGCTCGGAGACCGAGCTCTGGCGGTACCACCACCTGACAAGGGTGGTACCACTGCCCAGTCTTGGTGGTACCATCGCCCAAACCACCTAGGAGACTGGATCTCCTAGGTAGTGCCACCGTCGGCCCTGGCCATGCTACCGCAGCCCATGATTTTAGATGCTGAATGAGCTATCCAATCCAGCCCAATTTAGTCCTGTTAAGGGCCCAATTGGCCCCTAACTGAGTTAGTAGGATGACCTCCCAATCCTAACTCAATTTACGGTTCTAACTATGATTAAGGGAAGAAATTAGTCCGATATGTTGATCTTTCCTTTAGCGATCCTCTAGCAAACTTCTCGACGAGTCTTCCGGTGCGCTTCCGGTGAACTCCCGACGAATTTTTGGCAATCTTCCGACAAACTCTCAGCGATCTCCCGATAAGCTTTCAGCAATCTTCTAACGAACACTTGGCGATCTCCCTATGAGCTTTCAGCGACGAACCCTTGGTGATCTTTCGATAAGCTCTCGGCGATCTTCAGACGAGCTCTCGGTGAGCTCCCGGTATATCGTCTGAATCTTCGACTTTGGCCCATCATCTGCTTTACGCCTTATCGCTATCGTAGTTAATCCTACACACTTATATCAACACATAGATTAGGTCAAATAATTTATCAATTGATTTCATTATCAAAATTCGAGATTCACCATAAAAAAACTTGCTAATTACATTTTTCTCCCTTTTGTTGATGACAAAATGGGAGAAGTGATGATGAATGATTTAAAAATTTTAATGTTTTGGTATCATACATGTTATGCCCAAATGATGATTTAAAATTTTTTGTTTTGGAATTATGCATGTTATAATGTACCTTGATGATTTGGAATGCAATACTTCAACTTATGATGATGCATGCAATAATATGCATATGATATAAGTAGTGATTACTTTGATATGATTGTGTATGATCACTATGATTCATAATTAAAATTGTTTCAACTTGAATTCAAAGATTTTATGATTAGAAGGTTATCATTGTTTGGAATTCAAAGTTTATTTATATATGTCATATAGATAGGGGGAGTTTAGTTAAACTCCATTATCAATTGATTGTCATCATAAAAAGGGAGAGATTATTAAATTTTAGATTTTGATGATGAAATCAATTGATGAGTTTATGATCTAATTTTCATTTGATAAAAGTGATGTAGGACTAACTTCGATCATAAAAAGACAAAATGATTGAAGCAGGAGAATCAGACGTTGGGACAGAGTTAGAGATCAAGCATCAGGCCGGAAGAATCAAACATTACGCCAAGATTAAATATTAAGGGAGTCAACATGCCGATAGATCAAGCAATATGCCAAAGGAAAACACAATGTGTAGTGAGTTCAGATGAACTAATGATATGCTGAACAACATAGATTTCTTGTCTTATAATTGTTTATGTCTTGATCGTCGTAATTTAGGTCTAATTGAGTTAGTTTTGGGTGTAACCATGCTAACTCAATTAGGGGGCTTATTGGGCTTGAATCATGGTTGACTTGGGCCCATTGGGAGGCCCATTTAGTGACCCATAATTAGATCAAGCGGTAGCACCACCAAACCAAGCGATGGCACTATCTATGAGATGGAACGTACGAAGTGTACGTTTTCTTGAAGACCCAATGATACTTCCAACTAGACTAGCGGTGGTACTACCCAGACTGGTAGTAGTACTACCAATACATGATCTCCCATGTTGTCAAGCGATAGTATTGTTAGGATCGGAGCGGCACTAAGAGGGGGGGGTGAATTAGTGCAGCGGTAAAATGACATTGGTTTAAAAACTTTCGTACGATAAAAAACCAATATTGATGAAAACCGATATGGAAGCTTGATAACTTAGAAGCGTATGGAAGCGTAGTGACTAAGTAAAGAAGTTTACAGTATGTAAATGGCAAGATTGCGATGCAAACTAGAGAACACAATAGTTTTAAAGTGGTTCGGTCAAAATAACCTACATCCACTTGCGAAGCCTTCTTCGAAGAGGCTTCCAACTTCCACTAGCAAATCTCTTTGTAGAGGAAGGACTAATACCCCTCTTACAACCTTTACAAGTGGTTCACACTCTTACAATTCTTTTCAACAAGAAGAAGGGAGGTGAACACTCAAGCAATTTGAAAACTAGACTTGCTAAGACTTGGCTAAGGCTCTTTTCTCAATCTCTTGCTTCTCAAAGGTTGTAATCTCATTTGAGAATAGAGGGGTATTTATAGGTCTAAGAGCATTCAAATTTGGGCTCCAAAATTTGAATTCTCTTGTTTTCAAGGCTGGCGGTGCCATCGCTTGGGACCTCTCAGTCTTGGGCGGTGCCATCCTTTCGATCCAGCCAAGTGCCACCGCCGAGATCGGGTTCTAGGTGGTGCCACCGATATGGAAGCTTGATAACTTAGCGTTCATCG
Organism: Musa schizocarpa; assembly: GCA_900464855.2. Lineage (NCBI taxonomy): Eukaryota > Viridiplantae > Streptophyta > Magnoliopsida > Zingiberales > Musaceae > Musa > Musa schizocarpa. The sequence goes on from LS990916.1 coordinate 6,901,322, forward strand.
GGTTTAGTGACTAAGTAAAGAAGTTTGCAGTATGTAAATGGCAAGATTGCGATGCAAACTAGAGAACACAATAGTTTTAAAGTGGTTCGGTCAAAATAACCTACATCCACTTGCGAAGCCTTCTTCGAAGAGGCTTCCAACTTCCACTAGCAAATCTCTTTGTAGAGGAAGGACTAATACCCCTCTTACAACCTTTACAAGTGGTTCACACTCTTACAATTCTTTTCAACAAGAAGAAGGGAGGTGAACACTCAAGCAATTTGAAAACTAGACTTGCTAAGACTTGGCTAAGGCTCTTTTCTCAATCTCTTGCTTCTCAAAGGTTGTAATCTCAGCTGAGAATAGAGGGGTATTTATAGGCCCCAAGAGCATTCAAATTTGGGCTCCAAAATTTGAATTCTCTTGGGTTTCCGAGGCTGGCGGTGCCACCGCCGGACCTCTCGGGTGCTGGGCGGTGCCGCCGCTCAGTCCAGCGGTGCCACCGCTCAGATCTCGGGTTCTAGGTGGTGCCACCGCCTAATCTGGCAGTGCCACCGCCTACACTATTTCAGCCCACTAGTTGCGCTCCAAACATGGCCCAGACCAGTCCGAACTCGGGCCCAATTGGCCCCTACTTGGGTTATAGGATTAACACCTAATCCTAACCCTAATTAATGTGCTAAATATGAATTTAAAGACATTTTATAAGCTATTACAAAGTCCGTAAGTCAAGACTTCTTCTGGCGAGCTTCCGGCGAACTTCCGGCGGTCTTACGATAAACTCTCGAAAACCATTCTGTGGACTCCCAGCAAGTTCTTAGACTTCACGATTTGATGTTGGTGAGTTCCAACGAGCTTCTTCGGCAAGCTCCGATCTTTCTCGGAGAACTCCGCGAACTTCCCATGAACCTTCTGGTGAGCTTCCGAAAAACCCTTCGGTAGCTCCCTACTCATTCTCGGCTAGTTCCGGCAGCGTTCCCGACGAACCTTAGGACTTCCGTCTAACTCTTGAACTCCCAACGAATCCTTCGTGCTTGACTCCGCACTTTATTTTGCTTTATGTCTTCATCGTTATCGTAGTTAATCCTACACATGCAAGCCAAAAACTCTACTCCGATCTAGACAGTTATTACAACGCGAATTGACATTCTGTTGCCCGGCACGTCATTGGTTGGCACTTTGTCCGATTCTTCAGCACATCGTCCTCTCTTGCGGCTTGTTGCCCAATCGGCGGTTGACCTCTACAACCCCGATATCCTTGGCACAATTCCGCTCTCCTTGGCCCGATGCCCGAAGCCTTCTGCCGTCCAATATCCTGACGTGATCTCCTCCGGCGCAACATCAATTCCTCCTGCGTCAACTGGCTAATCCTGATTGAGCAGACCTATATCACTCAAAATGTAGTTAAACATCTAAACACAATCAATTAGTTTCATCATCAAAATCCGAGATTCAACAATCTCTCCCTTTTTTATGATGACAACTAATTGATGACTAACGGAGTTAACCTTAACTCCCCGGAGTTTAACCAAACTCCTCCTATCAATATGCCATTGATAGAACACTTGGATTATCCCAAATCCAAGTAACATTCATCATATGTTATGAAAAAAATATTTAAACCATCATGCAAATATATAAAATATTCAATTCAATGCATGAAGTCATCAATATACTTCTCCTCCTATGTCATCAACAAAAAGGAGAAGTAGCTCTAGCTATTTTAAAAGATATGCAAGTTTTTACAACATGAAGCTAGATTTTCATCACAATATATAAACACAAAAGCATAGCAAGATTTTTAAGTTCAATCATGGCAATTCAACACTTCTTCTTGTGCAAGATTGTACTTTGCTTTTCTTTGCATGTTCTAACTAGCAAAAGCTTTCTCCCCTTTGTTTTTGTCGAAAAGAAGGGAAGAGTACAAGCTAGCCAGCATTTGCCTTGAGCTAGCAATCTTTCTCCCCCTATGTCATTGCCGAAAAGAAGGAGATGACCCAATGTTTTAGACTTTTACATAAATTATGAATTTGCATGAATCAATATTTCAATCATCACATGATACATACAAGACAAAAATGCAAAGAAATCATGTCATGAAAGACATTAATTGTTAAACATGATATGATAATAGTCTCAAAAATTTCAATTTGCGATACATGTGATACATTGCAATACTAAAAAAATTTTAATGCGATGCTTTTAAGGATATCAACCTATTTTTGATACAAAGCATGGCAAGAGCAATTATTTGCGAGTTTTCTAAGTTTTGTATTTTTTGGTTCTTTCGAGATAGCAATTCTTTGCTTCTCTATAAGCTACCAACTTTTACGATATGCAAGTTTTACTACATACAAGCTAGCAAATTTAAAAATGTGCAAGTTGGCATATTTGCTTTTCTTTATAATGTGCATGATAGTATTTCTTTGTAATGTTCAAGATAGCAAATTGTACATCATGCTAGCTAGCATATTAAAGATGTTCAAGAAAGCAAGCTCTTTCTTCTCTTTTGAGAAGTGTCATTTTTGCTTCCTTAGCAAAATACCAAACTAGCAAGGGACCATGTTTTACATGAGGCAAGCAAACAATTTGGCAAGTGTTACATTTGTGTCTTTTCTTTAGATGTGCAAGAAAGTAAGCAAGTTTTTGCATTTTCTTGACTTGTGCAAGGTAGCTAATTTCTCTTTGAGATTATCCTTTACATCAATTCAAGATAGCACATTAGCAACTCTTTCTCTCCCTTTGTTATTGGCAAAAAGAAAGGAAGATTCAAGTCATGAATATCAAAATAATTTTGTCATGAATATTTCATCATTGTGTGTATAATATATATTTTCAAAACATATAAACTCATCATTATATACATGATTCCAAATCATCATTCATATCATTTCAATCATTATTTCAATCATCACTATAACTCATCATGCACAAAATGTAAAATCATATACAAACATTTATTTTTAAAATATTTATCACTATTTTCATGTATGATAATAAAGTATTCATGATACACATTATATGTATATATCATCACAATAAAATGCAATTGCATGCAAAATTTCAAATTATAAATGTTTCAAATCATGATGGTATTAACTTGTCAAATTTCATCCGACCATTCATGATCATAACTTTTCATTTGTGTGCATCAAAATAATATCAAGAGTATTTCTTGTATAATTTTATATCACCACATAAGGAATATCAAGAAGAAAGTAATTAGGTGATGCGATAAACATTTCATGAATACAAGGAATTGTATAAAAATCATATCATGAAAGATTAGAATATGTGAATACCAAAAGACATGATTTCTTTTTGAAAAACCTACTAATAAATAATCAAATGAAAATCTTGAGAGATTGATTAATGAAAAAAAATCTTGATTCATAATAAATCTTAATTTGTAAATATCACGGAATCAAGATCACGATTTTGGATAAAACTCATTCAAATTCAAATCGTCCAAATCATCAAAATCTCAACATTACTTTCAAGAGATTCAAAATGGTATACATAGATTTATCATAAAGTAAATTAATTTTCAATCATCACATAAGGCATTTAAAGAATTTTTGAAACATAGGAGAATGATTAATTTTAGCATGCAATGTTTCAATCAAATTCAAGTCATGAATACCAATATTTTCATATTGTGAGTATCAATTCATGAATACTAAAAGATATTATTTGTGATTCCAATTTTGTAAGATCAAGATTATGATTTAGATAAAACTCATTTAAATCAAATCGTTAACTTGAAATTCATAATCAAGTCATCAAAATCAATTTCGAGATTCACAAAATTAGTAAAATAAATTCATTAATTTCAATAGGATAGAAAATTCATTTCCATTTTATACAATTAATTTCATGTGAGTGTATTCAAGTCTTTTGTGAAAATATGTATCATCATCGAAACATAAGTTTCGTCATGAAGCCGTCAAGACCAAACACATCATGATATCACATCTATCATCAAAAGACTATCAAGAAATTCATACATAGATGTACATGCACTATGTCATCTTAATATGTCATAAAAACGATTAGACTAAAAATATGTTAATCTAAAATGAGAGTTTCAAAATCAACATTTACATAAAAAACTCATGTATGACATAAAATCATCAAGATATACATGTATGGATTAATCCTAAGCATTATCACATATCATATAATTATCATCCCTAATGTTGTATACATCATTCAACATTTCAAAAACATAACATGCATGAAACCTTAACAATATACATTTCATGATCAAATTTTTAATTTTTCAAAAGATGCTAAAAAGAAAAACATGATATAATTTTTGAAAAATATTTTTTATTTCCTATTCCTACTATCTAAATTAAGCACTCATAAAAAACTTCAAGTAATTTCAAAATAATTCAAGAGAGTTGAGTTACTTACCTTGTAGTCGAAGCCCATCAAAGCCCAATTCGCCGTTTCACTTTTGGAAGTTTTTGATTCATCCTTGGTTGCCTTCCTCTTCTTTAGCCTCTTCCTCCGTTCAAGTTCATTGTTTATTTTAGATTTTTGTTTAATAAACTTATTAAGATTTAGTGTTCGAAGTTCAAGTTCATCATTGTCCTCATCACTTGAGTCATCGCTCAAGTTCATCATTGTCCGGAGTTCCAAATCCTTCCTATTCTTTGGAAGGTGATTTTGTTCATCATGTGCATTGTGCACCATTTCATATGTCATCAACGAACCAATTAGTTCTTCAAGTGGAAAAATATTTAAATCTTTTGTTTCTTGTATTGCGGTTATTTTAGGATCCCAACTTTTTGGAAGGGATCTTAAGATCTTGCTTACGAGATCAAAGTTCAAAAAAGATTTACCAAGAACTCTTAGATTATTGACGACATCCGTGAAACGGGTGTACATGTCGCCTATAGTCTCGCTTGGTTGCATTCGAAAAAGCTCAAAATCATGCAATAAAATATTAACTTTCGAGTCTTTGACTCTACTAGTTCCCTCATGTGTGATTTCAAGTGTTCGCCAAATATCAAAAGCCATTTCGCAACTAAAAATCCGATTGAACTCATTTTTGTCCAAAGCGCAAAATAAGGCATTCATAGCCTTTGCATTTAAAGAAAACATCTTCTTCTCCAAATCATTCCAATGGTTCATTGGGAGAGAAGACACTTCAAATCCATTTTCGACTATGTACCATAAATTCAAATCCAAAGAAAGTAAGAAAACTCTCATTTGAGTTTTCCAACAAGTGTAGTCCGATCCGGTAAACAACGGTGGACGAACAACCGATAAGCCCTCTTGAAAGCCATGAAGAGTCATTTCTCTTGGGTGTAAATATGAAATGAGAAATATCGGGCTCTGATACTAATTGTTAGGATCGGAGCGGCACTAAGAGGGGTGAATTAGTGCAGCGGTAAAATGACGTTGGTTTAAAAACTTTCATACGATAAAAAACCAATATTGATGAAAACCAATATGGAAGCTTGATAACTTAGAAGCGTATGGAAGCATAGTGACTAGTAAAGAAATTTGCAGTATGTAAATGGCAAGATTAGGATGCAAACCAGAGAACACAGTAGTTTTAAAGTGGTTCGGTCAAAATGACCTACATCCACTTGCGAACCCTTCTTCGAAGAGGCTCCCAACTTCCACTAGCAAATCTCTTTATAGGGGAAGGACTAATACCCCTCTTACAACCTTTACAAGTGGTTCACACTCTTACAATTCTTTTCAACAAGAAGAAGGGAGGTGAACACTCAAGCAATTTGAAAACTAGACTTGCTAAGACTTGGCTAAGGCTCTTTTCTCAATCTCTTGCTTCTCAAAAGTTGTAATCTCAGCTGAGAATAGAGGGGTATTTAGAGGCCCCAAGAGGATTCAAATTTGAGCTCCAAAATTTGAATTCTCTTGGGTTTCTGAGGCTGGCGGTGCCACCGCTGGACCTCTCGGGTGTTGGGCGGTGCCACCGCTCAGATCTCGGGTTCTAGGCGGTGCCACCGCCTACACTATTTCAGCCCACTAGTTGGGCTCCAAACATGGCCCAAACCAGTCCGAACTCGAGCCCAATTGGCCCCTACTTGGGTTATAGGATTAACACTTAATCCTAACCCTAATTAATGTGCTAACTACGAATTTAAAGACATTTTATAAGTTATTACAAAGTCCGTAAGTCAAGACTTCTTCCGGCGAGCTTCCGGCGAACTTCCGGCGGTCTTCCGATAAACTCTCGGAAATCATTCTGTGGACTCCCGGCAAGTTCCTAGACTTCACGATTTGATCTTGGTGAGTTCCAACGAGCTTCTTCAGCAAGCTCTGATCTTTCTCGGAGAACTCCGCAAACTTCCCATGAACCTTCTGGCGAGCTTCCGAAAAACTCTTCGGTAAGCTCCCTACTCATTCTCGGCTAGTTCCGGCAGCGTTCCCGATGAACCTTCGAACTTCCGTCAAACTCTTGAACTCCCAACGAATCCTTCGTGCTTGACTCCGCACTTTGTTTCGCTTTATGTCTTCATCGTTATCGTAGTTAATCACGCACATGTAAGCCAAACACTCTACTCTGATCTAGACAGTTATTACAACGCGAATTGACATTCTGTTGCCCGGCACGTCATTGGTTGGCACTTCGTCTGATTCTTCAGTGCATCATCCTCTCTTGCGGCTTGTTGCCCAATCGGCAGTTGACCTCTACAACCCCGATATCCTTGGCACAATTCCGCTCTCCTTGGCCCGATGACCGACGTCCGAAGCCTTCTGCCGTCCAATATCCTGACGTGATCTCCTCCGGCACAACGTCAATTCCTCCTGCGTCAACTCTCTAATCCTGATCAAGCAGACCTGCATCACTCAAAATGCAGTTAAACATCTAAACACAATCAATTAGTTTCATTATCAAAATCCGAGATTCAACAAGTACTGTCTAGATTGGGTGGTGGTACCACCAATGGTTAGGGCTACAAGTGGTGGTACTACCCAACACTAGCGGTAGTACCGTTAGGACCCCAAAAACCCAAGGATGAGACTTTTTGGCTCCATTTTTGAAGTTAGTGGGGACCTATAAATACCCTACTCATTCTTGCTTTAGTTGGCAAGAAAAGTGAATGAAAAGGCTTATGATTCTAAGTTATAAACTCTTGAAAAGTGTTAAGTGTTCCCCTCATCTTTAAAGATTAGAGCTCGAGGTGTGAGACTTGTAAAGGTTTTCTCCTAAACCTATGAAAAAGAAAAAGAGTTGTAAAGAGAGTAAATAGTCTTTTCCCATTGAAAGAAGATCATTAGTGAATGTCGATAGCCTTGACGGAAGAGGAATCGGGAGTGGACATAGATCGCGATGACCAGACCACTATAAATTTGGTGTGCATTTTATTTCTGCTCTTCATTGCTATTGTTTTTTTAGTTAATTGATTATTATAGTTACTCTAAGTCAAGCACACTTTTGATATTAGTTTTTATCGAATGAAATTTTTAAAATCATAATTTTATGATAGCACTAATTCACCCCCCCCCCCCCCTCTAAATGTCATTACGATCCTCACACGCACCATGTCTAATAGCATGCAATTCCTCCTTTCTGATATACCTTTAAGCTAAGGTGTATAAAGAGGTGTCCATTAGGACAGAATCCTATGGTCCTTAAAGAATTGAGTGAACTCTATACTCAAGAACCCACCTCCTTAATCCGATCAAAGAGTTTTGATACTCTTTTCAATCTTATTCTCTACCTCATTCTTATATTCCCTGAATTTCATGAAGGCCTTAGACATATGTTTCATCAAGTACATATGTCCATACCTAGAGAAGTTATCAGTAAATGTAATGAAGTAAGAATAACCTCTTATGGCCTGAGTCGACGTTGGACCACATACATCACTATGTATGAGTTTCAAAAACTCAATGGCTCTCTCTCCAATTCCACTAAATGGAGAGTTGGTCAATTTTTCACGAAGGCAAGGCTCACAAGTCGCATATAACTCATAGTCGAATGGATCTAGATATCCATTCTTTAGCAACTCATAGTTGCATATGACTCATGGTCGAATGGATCTACAATGTCACAAGTATATACTATTCATCTCTTCTCGTTTCCTCTTTGACACACTTACATTCATGATATGTGGAGCAGTGTCTAGTATAAATAAACCATTATGCAATGTTCCTCTCGTGATGATTTTGTCATCTAATGTTATTGAATAACTATTGTTCTCAAAAACTAATTTATATCCACTATCAAACCTAAAATGAAAATAATATTTTTGATTTAGAAGGAACAAAATAACATACATTTAATGCAATAGAAGTTCCACCAAGTAGATGTAGGGTGATCTCGCCAACAGCTACTGCAGCAACTTTTGCTCCATTGCCCATCTTGAGATCTATCTTATCTCTCGCTAATCTCCTAGGTCTTACCAGAACCTACAATGAATTGTAAATATGATAAGCATTGCCGATATTCATTGCTCATGTATTATCATAAGAGTCTGATAAATGGAGACTGATCATGAGTGTACCTAAAGCTTCTCTAAGCTTATGTTTTGCCTTGTTTGCAAGGTACTCTTTGCAATTCCTCTTCCAATACTCATCTTTGCCGTAGTGGAAGTACAAGCCTTTGTCCTTTGTCAGGTCCTTCTTAATGACCTTTGCTTTACCCGATTTGCTCTTGCTCTTCTTAAGGGACTTTTCTACCTTTCTTTTCTTTCTATTCTCACTAGCATGGAGAACTGACTTCTTTTTCTTGATGTTACTCTCAACCTCCTATTAGGATCGAGTCGCCACTAAGATGGGGCGATGAATTAGTGCAGAGGATAAAAACATCGATTTTGAAAATCTTTCATTCGATTAAAATTGATTTCGATGAAAACTATTTCGGAGAGAAGTTAACTTGAAAGCGTTTTCATAAGGTAGTGAGAGTAGTAAGCAAGTAACGTAGTTTGTAGTAAGGGAAAATAGCAAGAACATAAATGCAAACCAAGTTTTATAGTGGTTCAATCGTCATGACCTACATCTACTCTCGATTCCTCTTCCGTCGAGGCCATCGGCATCCACTAATGGTCTTTCTTCAATAGGCAAAGACCAACCACCTTCTTACAACTCTATTCTCCTTTTGCAGGCTCAGGAGAGAACCTTGACACCCCCACAACCTCCTCTTTTAGACTTCACTAACACTTAATGAGAGAAGTTCACACAAGATTACAAAAGTGTTTTCTTCTTTTTTTTTCTCTTAATTCTTATGTGTGTTAACCAGGGATGAGAGGGGTATTTATAGGCCTCAAGTGAATTCAAACTTGGAGCCTAAAAGTGTCTCTGAGTTTTTCGGGTCCTGGTGGTACCACCACTTGCAACACTGACACTGGGCGGTACCATCACCTAGTCTGGTGGTACCATCGCCTGACACCTTGCCACTGGGTGGTACCACTAGCCAGGCTAGCGATACCACTGCCTGACACCTTGCCACTGGGCGGTACCACTGCCCAGGCTAGCGGTACCACCGCTTGACATTCTCTTAGAGATTGTGTCTGAGTAGTACCATCGACCAAACCAACGGTACCACCGCCTAACATAGTCTTGGAGATTGTGCCATGATGGTTCCATCATTGGGTCATTGTTTGAGCCTTTTCACTTGGCCCAACATAGCTCAAACTTGGGCCCAATTGGCCCCTAGTTGAGTTAGCCCAATTCTAACCCAATTATATGCTAACTACGAATTTTAAGGCATATCCTAAGCTAAATAAGTCCAGTAAGTCTAGGTTTTTTTCAACGAGCTTCCGGTGAACTTCCGATGATCTCTCGGTAATGTTCCAACGAACTCCCGATAAGCTCCTGGACTTCATGACGATCTTCTTGGCAAGTTTCGACGAGCTTCTTTGGCAAGCTCTTGGACTTTTCGGTCAATTCCAGTAGAACTTCTGACGAATGTTCGGACTTCCAACGAACTCTCAAACTCTCAACGAAATCTCGTTCTTGACTCTGGGACTTCATTTTGCTTTATGCCTTGATTACTATCATAGTTAATCCTAAACACTTAAAACTTACTTCGATCTAGACAATTATTACAAAGCTTGAATCAAATGTTGTCTGGCCTATCATTGGTTCATCAACGCTTCATCCAATTCTTCGGTGCATCGTCATCTCTTGCGGCCTATTGCCCAATCGATTGGTTGACCTCCGTAACTCTGATTTCCTTGATGTAATTTCTACTCTTCTTGGTCCGATACCTGAACCCATGGCATGAAGCCTTCTGCCGATATGTCCACCGATGCTCCGGCTTGATGTCCAATCTTCTGACATGTTCTACTCTAGCCCAACATGATTCTTCCTGCTTTTAAATGTCTTTCCTTTATCAAATCTTCTTGCATCACTCAAAACATAGATCAAATCATAAATACTATCAATTGGTTTCATCATCAAAATCCGAGATTCAATAATCTCTCCCTTTTTGATGATGACAACCAATTGATAATGGAGTTAAACTTAAATCCCGGAATATTGATAGAACTCTTGGATTTAAAAATCCAAGCAAAATGTCATCATAAAATCATACATAACATCATCATACTTCTCCCCCTTGGTTATCAACAAAAAGAAGTGCAACTTTCAAGTTTTAGATATGTAATTTTAAATCATTGCATTATAAACATAATCTCAAGTTTTATCATTATGCAAGCTAGTAATTTTATTTCTTCTCTATTGAGAAGTGCATGCTAGCAATTTTCCTTCCTTGTAAGTTTTTCTCCTTGCAATTTGTAAGTTAGCAAATTTAGCAAGTGTTACATCATATTAGAACATCCAAGCTAGCAAATTCATATCATTTTAGAGTATGTAAGCTAGCAAATTTTACACATATGAAAGTTAACAAAATTTTATATCTTTTGAGATGTGCTAGATAGACCATTTTGCATCTTCTTGAAATGTGTAACTTAGCAAACATTGCTTCTCTTGAGATTTGCAAGATAACACTTCTTACTTCTCTTTTGAGATTAGCAAGCTAGCAAGTTTGTCTCTTTTCGTGATGTGCACGCTAGCAATTCTTTCTCCCCCTTTGTCATTGACAAAAAGAGGGGAATAACAATACAATTGTGCAATTCATTTCCCTTTACTTCAATCTTCAATTCATAACAATGATAAATAACAAAGATGAAGAATCGAGTCATGAATGTCCAAAGACCATGTATTATTTTTGACAAATTTCTTCTTTTGTAAATAGAAAGCATGATAGGAAACAATCTTGATTCAAAAGGAAGACTCAAGTTATAATTCCAAGAATTCACAAGAAAAATCATGATTCGTTTGACAAAAAGATTATCGATTCATGCATTTGAATAAATATTTTTTAAACCAACATCACTTCAACTCATCATGCATAATTTTAAAATGTAAAATCATCAAACATGATATAATCTTTTATTTTCAAAACATTCATCATTATTTTCAACTCATTCAATTTGTCAAATCAACAAAGTCCCTTTCAAGAGATTCAAAATGAAATGAAGAGATTTATCGATCTCTTGAAATGCTAGTGATTTCCTTTCTCTCCTTTGTCATTGTCAATAAGAAGGAAGAAGAGGGGAATTTTTAATGGTGCAATTCATTTCCTTCTTACATCAATGCTCTAAGCATCACATAAATACAAAGGTAATCATATAAAAATCATGACATGAAGGATAAAAGATCAAGAAAGATTAATTCGTAAATGATTTATCTTGACAAATCTCCTTTTTCGTAAATAACAAAAGAAATCTTAGGAGATTAAATAGTCAATAATCTTCAAAGGTAATCTTATATTATAAATTCTGAGAAATCAAGAGAAAAACCATGATTCATTTTGATAAATCTCAATAAGAAGATACTAGAACACATAATAAGATATCTTGATTCATAAACGATTTCAAGTTATAAATCTCGAGAAATCAAGATCATGATTTCGATAAAACCCATTAAATTCAAATCATCAAAATCAATTTCATGGTTCACAAAAGTCATAACATAAATAGATCCATTAATAAGGATCTCTAAGACGAAAAGTCGATAAGATAGAGATTGAGAAATTTTCAAGAGATGTATTCCCTTTTTATTTCATACAAGAATGCCTTTGCTGAATAAAAACATGCATCATTGTTTAAAACCAAAAAGTTAAATTTCATCATGATAAGGATCAATAAGCCATAAATCACTAAAGAAAATCATCATTACTTTAGGCATGATACCAAAACAATAAAATTTTTAAAACATCATTACTTGGGTATGCATGATACCAAAATATGGTTTCATGTTTCCAATGTATAACATGCACAATTTCAAACTATAAAATCATCAAGGTTTCGTTGAATAAAAAGTATTTTCAATCAAAATAAAAAAGCAATATGGAAATCATCAAGATACACATTATTCCTTCATTACATCATTAAAACATCAAGCATGATTTCATTAAACATAAAGCATTTTTTTTAAATCAATCTAACTTTTCATGCTTAGTGTTAGGAGTTAACATGCAATTGTCATGCTTAAATTTTTAATTTTTTTATAAAATCACTAGAAAAAGAAGCATGATAATTTATATATATATATATATTTTTTTTTATAACTAATTAAAAATAACTCATGAAAAGCATCAAGTAATTTCAAAATAAATTAAAAAAGTTTCATTTGAGTTTTTACTATTGAGAGTCATCAAAGTGAAGTTCATCGTTTTGTCTTCATCGATTTGTTCTTCATCTTCGGATGAACTCGATTTATCCCAAGCTACCTTAAGTGTTTTCTTCTTCTTCTGTAGCTTCTTCTTTTTAGGTTTATTTTTGTTCTTTAATTCTTGTTTTAAAAACCTTTTAAGCTTCATTTTTAAGAGTTCAAGATCATCATGATCATCATTATCACCATCACTTGAGTTTTCTCTCAAGTGATCTTCTTTTGTTCTAAGTGTCATATCCTTCCTGTTCTTTGGAAGGTTGTTCTTAAGCTCTTCATGAGCATTGTAAGTCATCTCATAGTTCATTAATGACTTGATAAGTTCTTCAAGAGGGAAACTATTCAAATCCTTGGCCTCTTGAATGATTATTACTTAATGATCCCAATTTTTAGAAAGAGATCATAATATTTTGTTAATGAGTTCAAAGTTCGAAAAACTTTTACCAAGAGCTTTTAGACTATTGATGCCATTTATAAAATGGGTGTACATGTCCCCAATAGTCTTGCTTGGCTTCATATGAAATAACTGAAAATCATGTATCAAAAGATTAACTTTAAAATCTTTTACCCTACTTGTGCCTTCGTGTGTGATTTCGAGTGTGTGCAAAATATTAAATATTATTTCATAAATAGACACTCGATTGAACTCATTTTTATCTAAAGCATAAAACAAGACATTCATAGCCTTAGCATTTAAAGAGAAAGTTTCTTCTCCAACTTATTCCAATCGTTCATTGGTAGAGAAGACCTTTCAAATCTATTTTCAATAATATTTCATAAATCAAGGTTTAAGGAAAACAAAAAACCTCTCATCCGAGTTTCCCAATTAGTGTAGTTTGTCCCATTGAACATGAGATGACGAATGAAAGAAAAGCCCTCTTGAAAGCTGAAAAGAGTCATTTCTCTTGGGTATTAAATCAAACGAGAAAAAACGTGGCTCTAATACCAACTACTAGGATCGAGTTTGCACTAAGAGGGGGATGAATTAGTGTAGCGGATAAAAACATTTATTTTGAAAATCTTTCATTCGATTAAAATCGATTTCGATGAAAACCATTTCAGAGAGATGTTCACTTGAAAGCATTTTTGTAAGGTAATGAGAGCAGTAAGCAAGTAAGGCAATTTGCAGTAAGGGAAAAAAGCAAGAACAGAAATACAAACCAAGTTTTATAGTGGTTCGGTCAATGTGACCTATATCCACTCCCGATTCCTCTTCCGTCAAGGCTACCAACATCTAATAACGGTCTTCCTTCAATAGGAGAAGACCAACCACCTTTTTACAACTCTATTTTTCTTTTGTAAGCTCAGGAGAGAACCTTTACACCCCCACAACCTCCTCTTTTAGACTTTACTGACACTCAGAGTTTGAGAGGAGTTCACACAAGATTACAACAGCATTTTCTTCTTTTTTTCTCTCAATTCTTGTGTTTGTTAACCAGGGATGAGATGGGTATTTATAAGCCTCAAGTGGATTTAAACTTGGAGCTTAAAAGTGTCTCATCTGGGGTTTTCCGGGTCTTGGAGGTACCACCGCCTATGTTGGGTAGTACCACCACCTGCAGTACTAACACTGGGCAATACCATCACCCAGTCTAGTGCTAGTCATAGGTGCCCAGCAAGCCAATCACGTGAGTGATGGCACGTGTGACTTGATACAGAATCTTTTTGCTTATTATATTTTGGCGTATATCACTTTATAACTATTGCATAAATGCATATATATATTGTGATGTCCTTGGATTTGTGCAATGGGAATCGGATCGTGATGAGATCACGATAATGAGATCGATTCACCTTTAAACACATATCCTAAATAATCCGGTCATAGGTTTTCGAGAGGGACATCGTGGTAACCGGATAGACTGGTGTGTCTTTGTATACCCATCCATATGATAGATGCAGCTGGTCTCATAGCTGCTCGTGTAGGGACACTAGGGATCTGATCAGTGCTCATTGGAGAATGAGTTCAGCGATTGATACGCTTACGGAATCTTTGGATGGTTGATGATGCCGTATTGTCGGACGGCGATTCCAGTAGTCCTAGTGGTGTATCTGGTCCTTAGACTTGAGACACCAAGGATGTCTGTATGAGTGCTCCACTCTTTGATACCGGACTTATAGGTTTGGCTGTCCCCGGATCTAGTACTGGTGGTCATTGGGAATGGTAGTCGACCTTACGAGGGCTATTGAGTGTCGATAGAGGATCATCCACTCGGCGTCATGAGAGGAATATCCCATGTATTCTTGCTCGGACAAATCCCGGCGAGGGTCATTCGGGTTGAGAGAGAAAGAGTTCTCGGGAGAATCCGATTAGAGCGAGACTCGGTAGAAACTAGTATGGGTCCGACAACACCATGCTCGATATACGGTCTCTGGGATATTAGATGGATGAGGGACTATAGGTACATGGTGGCGAGGATGACAGGTCCAATGGATTGGATTCCCTCATCGTCTGGGGACTATGGCGTAGTGGCCTAAAATACGTCAAAGTAGTCGATGAGTCGAAAGTGAATTATTAGAGATAATAATTCACCGAAGTTAGAAGGAGTTCGGACAGTATGACTCACGGCCACTTGATATTGGGCCTAGAGGGTCACACACATATGGTAGGCATTGCGATAAGTAGAGGTTCGGATATGAGATATCGGTTTGGAGCCCTTGTCTTATTGGATGCGAGATCCAATACCCACTAGGGAAGGACCCATTAGGGTTTGACACGGGATCTCTATAAATGGGAGGGATTCACTGACCTCAAAGGCTAGAGTCTTTGCTTGCCCTTCCTATTCTCCTCTCCCCTCTCCACCTCGGAGGCACGGAGTTTTGAGGAGGGAGGGTCGCAACCCCTTTGTGTGGATCACCGCTAGAGAGGAGGACGCTTGACCTCCTTCACCCTCTCCTAAGGATCTGCAAGGAAACAGGGATATACGATCTCCTAGGTAACACAATCTCTATCGCCAGTTTTGTGTTTTATGGATTTTACGCGACCAATCTTCGCATGACGACGAACATTTTTTTTGGGAATCGGGGATTTTTGTTTTCTTGTTCTTCCATTCAAGCGTATGATGTCACTCCCCATGATTTCCAAGCGGTGGTATCGAGCCGGGGTTGTTCGTCTGAATGATTGGTTTTGAAGCTGCGTGTGTTGTGTTTAGGAAGAATATTGACGTCAAAATCGTTGACGAAAAGCGAGGAAGGACATGCATAAAGCGCAGTCCTAGCCGCGAGCCAGGCAGCCACCTAAAGAGATGTACCGCATGCCCAGGCAAAGACAAAGACGGCGCAAGATGTAGTTATTTATGCTCTGACGAAGAATGCCGACCGGCGGGTGGGCAGCCCACCCGCGGGGCCAGTGGACAGGGCGCCTGCCGCCGCGAAGGAAGCCGCGCGCCTGCCGAGGCAGCGACGCCTTGCTGCTCGAAAGGAAGCGGCGCTGTCGCCTTAGGGCAGCGACGCTTACCGCCTGGCCGCCTCCCCAGCAAAACCCCCCCAGTGGCCGCTTGGACAAAGACACCTGACCGCCGGGAGGCGGGCGCCCCTGAGGGAGGGCAATGACCGCATGAGGCGTTACCCGGACTGTTCAGTGCCCCCATGAAGCGCGACGCCATGGCGCCACCAGCCAATGGCGGCAGCCATATGGCCCTCTACGCCGTGTCACGCCCGCCGCCAGGTGGCGGGCGGCGGCGAAAGAAGCGAAAGGGCATTAGGGTTTTCTAGAAAAAGACAATTTTACCCCTCGGAATTTGAGAAATTCCAGTTTCTGTCTTTTTGTAAAATTACGAAAATACCCTTAGGAATTAAGAAATTCCCTACATGTCCACGATTTCAAAAAAATATTAATTAATTAAAAGGTTTAGTTGATTATTATTTTTTATTATTATCTAGTAGTCCTACATGATGATGATTATTTATACATGTGATGTATGATGTGTGGACCGGATGATCATGGACCGTGTGATGTGTGTACTTGTGATTATTATTATTGAGGTTTGCGAACCTCCATTATATTCTCGTTTATTGTCGGCCTGCGTGCCTATGATTAAGTTGTAATCACATGAGGAGGCGCGTGGGGGGCGTGGATGCGATAGCGGGACCCACGAGACGGACGATCGTGATGCATGGAGATGCATCAAGATGTCGACGAAACCGACGAGGACAAGATGGACGATCACAAGGGCATGGAGATGCACCGTTGCACACATAGATCTTGATGTGAGTGATTAGGCCTACTGGCTCGGGCCTAATCATATTAGGTTGTGGTCCATGATCATCTGATGTGATTGCTTATACACATACTAGATATGTATATATATTTGCATGCGATGTAGATATATATTAAATATGTATATGTGTGACATGTCATATTAGGAGACCAAATTATAGAAACATCTCTCGATAATATTAAAGTCGGTAAGCGTGAGGCAATTAGATTGACCCACGTGGCCTTCCATCGTTATGAGTAGGAACCCATTCGGTGTAGGTTGAGTTGGGTGAGTCCCTCGAGACTCACCTATATCGCGATTCGCTATCTTGCTTTACGACATAGAGATGTCACCGGTGACCTGAGGACATGGTATGCTTGGTCGAGTCCCTCGAGGGTATATCATCAAATCGGACTCATCTTGTAACGAAGGTGTTGACTTAACCGAGCATCATGGTTGGTCGAGTCCCTCGAGGCCATGGTGATTGGGAGGGCGAACAGGGCCGGGAATCACAAGGAGTTGTGATCGGCAAGAGTTGCCTACCTTTTAGGCTTAGTGTGATTGGTCGAGTCCCTCGAGGTTACACTAAGACGCTGATTGGATCTGATCCCCACTAGAAGTCTCTTTGGAGACTTCCGTTTCACGTCTTTGAGGGTGTCGGCGTGACTCGTTAGTAAAATAATGGGAGCATATTAAGATAGAAGTCCATATCTTGATGGTTTATTTCTTGCAAAATCTGCATGTTATTCATTTCTACTACATCTTTATTTTCAGAAAATGTCGCCAAATCCCTTTACGTGGCATACTTGATGTCAACCGTCTTCTTGGTCCAAATTATACGGATTGGCTCCGTAACTTGAGAATTGTTCTCACGGCGGAGAAAAAAATCGTACGTCCTTGATCTGAGTGATGCCTACGCCCGAAGAAGGGGCAAGCGAGGATGAGATCACTCGCTTCGTGAAGTACATTGATGACTCCACTCTTGTGGAGTGCTATATGTTGGGCTCTATGACTCAGGAGTTACAGAGACAACATGAAAAGATGGATGCAGATCCATTCTCCTACATGTCCGTAAATTGTTTGAGGAACAGGGAAGGACTCAACGATATGAGATATCCAAGAGCCTTTTTCCGCTAGGATGATTGAGGGGGACACCGGTTGAGAACCATGTCCTAAAGATGATTGAGTGGATAGAGAAACTCACAGGTCTAGGAATGGTCCTAGAGGATAACTTGTGTGTGGACATTGTGCTTCAGTCCCTACCAGATTCCTTTTCACAGTTCATAATGAATTTTAATATGAGCAAGCTTGAGGTGACTCTCCCAGAGCTCCTCAATATATTGAGGGAGACAAAGAGTACTATTAAGAAAGAGAAGCCAGTTCTCTACACTGGTGAGACCAGAAAGAAAAGGAAAGCAAAAATGTCCCTTAAGAAGGGAAAGGGCAAGGGCAAACAAGATAATGCAAAGGTTGCTAAGAAAGACCCAGCAAAGGACAAAGGCCAGTGCTTCCACTGTGGTAAAGATGGGCATTGGAAGAGAAACTGCAAAGAGTACCTTGCAGAAAGGGCTGAAACAAAAGCTTGATGAAGCTTGGGGTACATTCATGATCGGTCTCCATTTGTGGACTCTTATGATAACACATGGGTATTGGATACCGGTAGTGCTTATCATATATGCAGCATTGCAGGTTACAGCAAGGCCTAGGAGGCTACAAAAGAGGCTGAGATGGACCTCAAGATCGGTAATGGAGCAAAAGTTCTTTGTATTAATTAGCTGTTGGCGAGGTCGCCCTACATCTGCCTAGTGGAGCTTTTTTTATTGCATTAGATGCATGTTATTTTGTTCCTTCTATTATCAAAAACATTATCTCCATTTCATGTTTAACAGTTAGTGGATATAAATTTTTTTTTGAGAACAATGGTTGTTCGATATTATTAGATGATAAGATCATCACGAAAGGAACATTGCATAATGGTTTATTTATGTTAGACATCACTCCACATATCATGAATGTAAATGTGTCCAAAAGGAAACGAGATGAGTTGAGCAGTGCATATACCGTGGCATTGTAGGCTAGGTCACATCAATGAAAGAAGGATTCAAAAGTTGCTAAATGATGGATATCTAGATCCATTCGACTATGTGTCATATACAACTTGTGAGCCTTACATTGTGGAAAACTGACCAAATCTCCATTTAGTAGAAGCTGGAGAGAGCCAATGAGTTGTTGGAACTCATACATAGTGATGTATGTGGACCCATGTCAACTCATGCCATTGGAGGTTACTCCTACTTCATTACATTTCTTGATGATTTCTCAAGGTATGGATATGTGTACTTAATGAAGTACATGTAGAGGCCTTTGAGAAATTCAGAGAGTATAAGAATGAGGTGGAGAACCAGACTGGAAAGAGTATAAAAACTCTTGATCGGATCGAGGAGGTGAATACTTAAGTCTGAGTTTTTTCGGTTCCTCAAGGACCATGGGATATTATCCCAATGGACACCTCCTTATACACCTCAGCTCAATGGTGTCTCTCGAAAGGAGAAATCGTACATTATTAGATATGGTGCGGTCCATGATGAGTTTTTTGACCGACCTACCCATCTCATGCAGGGATATGCCCTAGAAATCACAGCTTACCTTACGAACAGAGTTCCAACTAAGTCGGTAGTGTCTACACCATATGAGATATGGAAAGGAAGAAGCCTGATCTTAAGGTTGTTAAGATGCGGGGCTGCCACGCCCATGTTAGAAGACACAACCCGATAAGTTAGAATCAAGGACAGAGCGATGCAAATTTGTGGGATACCCAAAGGAAACTTGTGGGTATTATTTCTATCATCTCGAGGACCAAAAGGTCTTTGTAGCTAAGAGAGCAGTGTTCCTTGAGAAGGAACACATTCTTGATGGAGACAGTGGGAGAATGATAGAATTTGGCGAGGTTGGAGAACCAAGCTCAAGCACCACTCTCTGACCGAAACTGTTCGGGTACCTAATACACAAGTATCAACGTTCAGTGAATGTCGATAGAGTATCCCATCCTCCCGAGATATGTGGGACATATTAGAGCAGAGGATGTAGAGGATATTGATCCTCGGGACCTCTGAGGAGGCTATTATGAGTATAGACTCGGAAAGTGGAAAGAAGCCATGAATTCGAGATGGATTCTATGTACTCCAATAAGGTTTGGAACCTAGTTAATGCTTGGGAAAGGTATTGTACCCATCGGTTGCAAGTGGATCTTTAAGAAAAAAAAGATGGAGTAGATGGAAAGGTAGAGACCTATAAAGCAAGGCTAGTGGCTAAGGGGTATCGTCAAAGGCAAGGTGTTGACTACTGATTTAAACTTTCTCACCAGTAGCAAAGCTAAAATCCATCAGGAATTCTATTGGCTATTGCAGCACACTATGATTATGAGATCTGGGGATGGATGTGAAAACCGCATTCCTTACTTGGGGAACCTCGAGGAGGAGGTGTATATGATGCAACTTTGAGGGATTCGTGTCCAAGAACTGCCCCAGATAAGGTGTGTAGGTTGCTTAGATCCATTTATGGACTAAAAAGCAAGCTTCAGAAGTTGGAACATAAGATTTGATGAGGCAATCAGATCTTATTACTTAATTAAACGAAAGATGAGCCTTGTGTATACAGAAAGGTAAGTGGGAGCGCTATCACCTTTTTTGGTGTTATATGTGGATGACATCCTCATCATTGGGAATGACATAGGATGCTATCCACAGTAAAGGCTTGGTTATCTAGACACTTCTCCATGAAGGACTTAGGGGAAGCATCTTATATCTTGGGGATTTGAATCTATAGAGATAGATCCAAGAGGATGCTTGGCTTGTCCCATCCGGTACATAGAAACTATTGTCAAAAGGTTTGGCATGGAAAATCCCAAGAGAGGTCTCATACCGATGAGACATGGGATATCGCTTTCTCTGAATATGTCCCCAAAGACTCCAGGAAGAAAAAGGCGAACATGGATATGATACCTTATGCCTCAGCAATAGGGTCTATCATGTATGCCATGCTATGTACTAAACGATATAGCATGCTACGAGTGTCACTGGCAGTGTATCAAAGCGGATCCAGCTTAGAAACCTTTGGAAAGCAAGTAAAGTGTATCCTTAAGTACTTGAGAAGGACTAAGGATCTTTTACTAGTATATGGAGGTAATAGCATTAAGGTTGAAGGCTACACTTGACTCAAGTTTTCAGTCGATGTCGATGATAGCAAGTCTAATTCAGGGTATGTGTACACCTTGAATGGAGGAGCGGTGTCTTTGGAAGAGTTCCAAGCAAGATACCACTTCCGACTTCGACCACAGGAGTACATTGCTGCATCAGATGCAGCAAAGGAGGGAGTCTGGTTGAAGAAGTTCATCACAGATTTGGGAGTCGTGCCGGGTAGCGAAGAGCCGATCTCCCTATATTGCGACAACAATGGGGCAATTGCTCAAGCGAAGGAACCTAGGTCTCATCAGAAATCTAAGCATGTTCTGAGGAGGTTCCACCTTATCAGAGAGATCGTGACCCGAGGAGATGTAGCAGTGGAAAGAGTTCCATCCGAAGATAACATTGCAGATCCACTGACAAAGCCGTTGTCTCGGATTGTCTTTGGCGTCCACAGAGTCCGATGGGGATGGAGACATATAGGTGATTGGCTTTAGGTCAAGTGGGAGATTGCTAGTCATAGGTGCCCAAGAACAAGCCAATCACGTGAGTGATGGCACGTGTGACTTGATACAGAATCTTTTTTTGCTTATTATATTTTGGCGTATATCACTTTATAACTATTGCATAAATGCATATATATATTGTGATGTCCTTGGATTTGTGCAATGGGAATCGGATCGTGATGAGATCACGATAATGAGATCGATTCACCTTTAAACACATATCCTAAATAATCCCGGTCATAGGTTACCGAGAGGGACATCGTGGTAACCGGATAGACTGGGTGTGCTATATACCCGTCCATATGATGGATGCATTTGGTCTCATAGCTGCTCGTGTAGGGACACTAGGGATACAAAGACAGGTGCTCATTGGAGAATGAGTTCTTTGATTGATCCGCTTACGGAATCTTTGGATGGTTGATGATGCCTTATTGTCGGGACAGCGATTCCGTAGTCCTGGTGGTATCTCGGTCCTTAGACTTGAGACACCAAGGATGTCCCTGTATGAGTGCTCCACTCTTTGATACCAGACTTATAGGTTTGGGCTGTCCCAGATCTAGTCAAATTTGGTCATTGGGAATGGTAGTCGACCTTACGAGGGCTATTGAGTGTCGACAGAGGATCATCCACTCTCGGCCATGGAGAGGAATATCCCATGTGTTCTTGCTCGGACAAATCCCCACGGCCAGGGGTCATTGGGTTTAGAGAGAAAGAGTTCTCGAGGAGAATCCGATTAGAAGCGAGACTCAGTAGAAACCGTATGGGTCCGACAACACCATGCTCGATATACGGCCTACGGGATATTAGATGGATGAGGGACTATAGGTACATGGTGGCGAGGACAGACGAGGTCCAATGGATTGGATTCCCTCAGATCGTGCGGGGACTACGGCGTAGTGGCCTAATACGTCCGTAGTCGATGAGTCAGTGAATTATTACAGAGATAATAATTCACCGAGTTAGAAGGAGAGTTCGACAGGTATGACTCACGGCCAGCCTCGATATTGGGCCTAGAGGGTCACACACATATGGTAGGCATTGCGATGAGTAGAGGTTTGGATATGAGATATCCGGCCGGAGCCTTGTCTTATTGGATGCAGATCCAATACCCACTAGGGAAGGACCCATTAGGGTTTGACATGGGATCTCTATAAATAGGAGGGATTCACAGCCTCATAGGCTAGAGTCTTTGCTTGCCCTTCCTATTCTCCTCTCCCTCTCCACCTCAGAGGCCTGGAGTTTTGAGGAGGGTCGTCGCAACCCTGCTGTGTGGATCACCGCTAGAGAGGAGGACGCTTGACCTCCTTCACCCTCTCTTAAGGATCTGCAAGAAAACAGGGATATACGATCTCCCTAGGTAACACAATCTCTATACGCAGTTTTGTGTTTTGCGGATTTTTACGCACCAATCTTCGCACGACGACGAACATCTTTTTGGGAATCGGGGATTTTTGTTTTCTTGTTCTTCCGCTGCGTATATGATGTCGCTCCCCATGATTTCCCAACATCTAGTGGTACCACCGCTTGACACCTTGCCACTAGGTGGTGCCACCGCTTGAGAGTCTCTCGGAGATTATGTTTGGGTGGTACCACCGCTTGACATAGTCTCGGAGACTATGCCATGATGGTTCTACCTGTTGGGTCACTGTTTAGGCCTTTCCACTTGGCCCAACACAGCCCAAACTTGGGCCCAATTGGCCCCTAATTGAGTTGGACCAATTCCAACCCAATTATATGCTAACTATGAATTTTAAGACATACACTAAGCTAAATAAGTCCGGTAAGTCTAGGTTTCTTCCAGCAAGCTTCTGGCGATCTTCTGATGAACTTCTGACAATATCTCGACAATATTTCAGCGGACTCCTAGCAAGCTCCTATACTTCACGATGATCTTCTCGGCAAGTTTCGAAAAGCTTCTTTAGCAAGCTCCTTGATTTCTCGGTCAATTCTGGTAGAACTTTCGACGAACTCTTGAACTCCCAACGAAATCTCGTTCATGACTCCGGGACTTCATTTTGCTTTATGCTTTAATTGCTATCATAGTTAATCCTACACACTTAAAACCTATTTTGATCTAGAAAATTATTACAATGCTTGAATTAAATGTTGTCTGGCATGTCATTGGTTCATCGATGCTTCGTTCGATTCTTCGGCGCATTATCCTCTCTTGCGGCTTATTGCCCAATCAACCAGTTGACCTCCATAACTCCGATTTCCTTTGCATAATTTCTGCTCTTCTTGGCCTAATGCCCAAACCTATGGCCTGAAGCCTTTTGCCAATACGTCAATCGATCCTTCGGCTCGACGTCCAATCTTTTGACATGTTCTACTCTGGCCCAACATGATTCTTCCTGCTTTTAATTGTCTTTCCTTAATCGAAGCTTCCTACGTCACTCAAAATGCAGATCAAATCATAAACACTATCAATTGGTTTCATCATCAAAATCTGAGATTCAACACCTCCCTCAACATATTGAGGAGTTCAAGGAGAGTCACTTTAAGTTTATTCCTATTAAAATTAATGATGAACCATGAAAAGGAATCTAGTATAGACTAAAGCATAAGATCCATA
Source organism: Musa schizocarpa (assembly GCA_900464855.2). Lineage (NCBI taxonomy): Eukaryota > Viridiplantae > Streptophyta > Magnoliopsida > Zingiberales > Musaceae > Musa > Musa schizocarpa. The sequence continues at coordinate 6,925,422 of LS990916.1, forward strand.
CAAGTTATCCTCTAGGCCCATTCCTAGACCTATGAGTTTCTCTATCCACCAATCATCTTAAGGATATAATTCTAAACCGGTGTCCCCTCAATCATCCTAACATAGAAGATGCAAGAGAATGGATTTGGCATTTATCTTTTCATATTGTCTCTATAACTCGGGAGTCATTGAACCCAATATGTAATACTGAATAAGAGTGGAGTCATCTATGTACTTCACGTAACGAGCGATCTCATCCTCGCTTGCCCCCTCCTCGGGCATAGGCATTACTGTATCAAGGACGTCTACAGTGAGAATGATTCTCAGGTTACGGAGCCAATCCGCGATTGATATCAAGTATGCCACGTAAGGGATTTGAAAGTGATATTTTCTGAAAATAAATATATAGAAGAAATAAATAACATATAGATTTTATATAAAAATAATAATCAAAATAAGGACTTATATCTTCACTTACTCCCATTATTTTCTCACAAAACACACAACTCCCTTTGATATGTGAATTAGAAACTCTTGACAGATTTCTAGTGGGGATCAGGATCTAATCTACGTCTTAAAGTAACCTCGAGGAACACGACCAATCACGTTAAGCTCGAAAAGGTAGGCAACTTTTGTTAATCATAACTTTTTATAATTCTCATCTTGTTCAGCCTCCGAACTATTATGGCCTCGAGGGACTCGACCAACTAAGATGTTCGGTTAAGTCATTAACATCATTATAAGATTAGTCTGATTCAATGATATGTCGTCGAGGGACTCGACCAAGTATACCATGTTTTCCGGTCACTAGTGACATCTCTCTTTCATAGGCAAGATATCGAATCGTGATATAGGTGAGACTTGAGAGACTAGACCAACTCAACCTATGATGGGAATTGATTTGTTCCTATAACAATGAAAGGCCACATGTGTTAATGTAATTGCCTCATGTTTACCGACTTAATATTATCGAGAGACGAGATTTTAATTCAGTCTCCTATGACGTATCACACACATACATATTTAATATATATCTACATCGTATATATATATATATATATATACATATATATATGTATGTATATATATATATATGTATGTGTATATATATATATATATATATATATATATATATATATATATATATATATATATTTATGTATGTATATATATATATATATATATATATATATATATATATATATATATATATATATATATTTATGTATATATATATATATATGTATATATATATATATATATATATATATATATATATATATATATATATATATATATATATATATATATATATATATATATATATATATATATATATATATACAATATATATATATGTAATATATATATATATACATATATACATACATATATATATATATATATATATATATATATATATATATATATATATATATATATATATATATACATATATATATATATATATATATATATATATATATATATATATATATATATATATATATACATATATATACATACATATATATATATATATATATATAATACATACATATATACATACATATATATATATATATATATATATATATATATATATATATATATATATATATATATATATATATATATATATATATATATATATATATATGTATGTATATATATATATACATACATACATATATATACATATATATATATATATATATACATATATAATAGGTGTATAAGCAATCACATATCACATGAGCAATCAAACCAAATTATCATGGACAACAGCCTAATGTGATCAAGCTCAAGCTAGTGGACCTAATTACTCACATTATGATCTATGTGTGTATCGATCTATCTCCATGCCTTGTGATCCTCCATCTCATCCTCATCGGTTCCATCGACATCTTAGTGCATCTCCATTCATCGCGATCATCTGTCTCGACCTTATGGGTCCTACTATCGCCTCCATGCTCCCGCTATGCCTCATCATGTAATTACAACATAATCATAGGCACATATGCCCGATAATAAATGAGAAAAAATAGAGGCTCGCAGGCCCCAATAATAATAATAAACACAATACACATATACATTACATCACGCGGTCCATAATCATCCATCCACATCACACATCACATGTATACATCATCATGTAAGACTACTAGATAATAATAATATCAATTAATTAAACTATTTAATTAATTATTCTACAACCCTTTGGGGTACCCTACCCTTGGGTGCCCCATGCGAGTAGGAAACCTTGGTCGCCAGGATTACCCCTACGACTAGGAAATCCTGACCGCAGGACTACCTTGGGTGACTAGGGATCCCTGACCCCCAAGGTTGCCTCTAGAGCCAGGAAACCCTGGCTGCAAGGTGTCCATGGGCAGCCAAGAAACCCTGGCCACTAGGTTGCCCCATGTGGCTAGGAGTCCTGGTAGCTAGGACAACCCTTATGACCAGTAAACCGTAGCAACCAGGGGTGCCCCTTGTAGCTAGGAAATCTGGCTATAGTGGCTACCAACCTACAATTCGGGAGCACCCTTGTTGCTCTTGACCTTTCTACTTTTGGCTAGGTTGAGAGCAGCAAACTATGCTCTCGGCCAAGGCTGCAAACAGCCTTTGGCCAAATTGTAGGGCAGCAATAGGTACTACCCTTTCTCCCCATTTGTGTCAACAATTTTGATATCAAAAGCCCTCTCTAAAACAACTTTTTTAATAGAGGAAATAAGTGTAGTCAAGATTTGAAAACCGTGACGAAAAATCACAGCAATCGCATAAAAATAATTCTACATGATTGAACACAACACATGTAGTTTATAAACCAATCTTTTGCATAAACAACCTAGCTCTGATACTACTGTTGGAAAATCTAGGACGACATCACAAGCACATCAGAAAAATAAAAAATAAAATTCTCAAATTTCTAGTAAATACAAATTTGATTACATTAAATTGGAATAAGCCTATTAAACCTATTTATGGCATATTTAGACATTGATCCTAAATAAAATTCTAGTGGTAGCCCTTTTGGATCTTGTGATACCACCACTAGAACACTATCTAGTAGCGGTAATGATGCCTAGGGCTAGCAAAACTGCCATTAGAGACCTAAACCCAACTCGCTAAGCTCTAGGGCTAGTGGTACCATTGCCTTAGCCATCCTAACCCGTGAATATCTTCTCCCTTCTCTTAAGCCCAAACCTCTTTTTAACCCTCAATCCTTACTTCTCTCCTCGAACTCTAGGACACTTATCCCTCCTTCTACAAGACTAATGATAAAATTAAGAGCTCAACTATTCTTCTTGGTGATTAAAGAAACAAGCCTTAATAAGTTTAAGGGTTAAGACTATATAATCTTTTAATCCTCCTCTTATTTTCAAATTTGTAGTTCACTCTTATTTTTATTTCTATAATGCATATTGTAGTCCTTATGGCACCTAAAAGATCTTCAAGGGAGAAAGGAAAGAGGAGAATAAATAAAACCTATGATTCCACCTTATTTGATTCTTTTGAACATATCAAAATATTCTCTAAATTTGAGTCTAAAATAGTTCACAAAGGAAAAATATTGATCTAGAAGATGTAGAAGATTTAGAGACTATCCAAGGATTTACTACCTTAGATGTGCTTCTCATTCCCTAAAAAATTGAACCAATATACCTTAAACTAGTTAAGATATTTTATAATAATATGCATATAGATAAAAATGATATGTCATCTATCTATGTTTAAGGCTATCATATTTCTATCATGGATGTCATGATTTGTGATATTTTAAGTATCAGAGAAAAAAGTCAAGGATGCTTTCCTCGAGAATAATAGCAGAGTCCATTAGGGCTACCTATCATGATGTTATTAGCATTATTTTTAAAATTTTAACTAGTCTTACCTTCCTAAAAGCTATAATCACCTTCTACCTTTTAACATTAAATTACTTCATTACATTTTAATTAGTATTGTACTTATTATATAACATCATCTTATTTGAGTTAATACCTTGAAAAGAGATACTATATTATAGATCATGACAGAGTATGATTGTTGCTTTGGATATCTTATTCGCTAAAACCTAATTGATATGTTTGAAAAGGATATAATGCTTCCTTATGGAGGTCTAATTACAAGAATTTTAAATGTTCATGACATAGACTAGATTAATAGTTAAATAAGATATATTCAATATAATTAAGAAATAAAGAAATAGTTAAATAAGATACATTCAATATAATTAATAAGAGTCAATTAAGAAGATTGAGATGTTTTATAATTAATGAAATATAGACTAGATCACCTAAAATAATTGACCCTCCTCTACCTAAGCCAATTCAAAATATACCTATTTATAAGGGTAGTCATTCTCCTTTTATTAATCCCTTTGAGGCTAGACTATCAACGGATCTAGTTTCTACTTCATCTTCTAATTTTATAGCAACTCAAATGCATTACATTTAGCATCATAAAGATCATATTTTGATTGATTGAGATGTGATAGCTTCATTAGTGTCTTAATATTTTTGATAGATATTGTCATACTTTATCACTTTATCACTCAAATATATATATATATATATATATATATATATATATATATATATATATATATATATATATATATATATATATAGTTAATAATTAAGAGGGAGAAATAGTAACTCATACTTTCACTTTTTTTTTTTTTTTTTTTTTTTTTGCTTTAGTTTATATGTTGAATAGAGAGAAACATCTTATGTTTTAACTTATGATTTTTTATGGTTACCTAACTCATATTTGACTTATTTTATACAAATTGTTAGATTAATTTAGCATTAATAATGATTGCATATTATACCTTAAAATTTAAAATTTGATTGTGCTAAGTCCTAGATTTTGATGATGAAATCAATTGATGAGCTTAAAAAACAAATCTTATGATAAGTCAAGTGATATAGGTGCACTTTGATTAATGGTTTGAATCGTCGAAACATTAGATGGCATAATAAAAGATTAAAAGTCATGTCAAAGGATCGCATGTTGCATGGAAAGATTGGATATCATGTTGGATACCAAAAAAGGATAAATCTACATGTTAGAGGTTATGATGATTTACGAAAGGATCGAATGATGTTTCAAAAGAACAACAATGGACTAAAGGAATGCATGACTTATACAAAGACTTTGTGATATGCCGGAAGAAGTTATTGCTGTTGAATCTCATATTTTGATGATAAAATCAATTGATGAGTTTATGATCTAATCTGCATTTTGAGTGACGCAGGACTAACTTCAATCAAAAAAGGCAATCGACTAAAGCAGAAAGAATCGGACATTGGGCCGAAGTAAAACATGTTAGGAGATTGGACATCAAGCGAGAGAATCGATCAATGTATCGATAGAAGGACTTCGTGCCATAAGTTCAAGTATCGGCCCGAAGGATCGAACATTGCACCAAGGAGATCGGAAGTTATAGGAGTCAACATGCCGATTAGGAAATACACCAAAAGAGAGGATGATGCGTTGAAGGATCGGATGAAGCGTCGAATGAACCAATGACATGCTGGACAACATAAGATTCATGCTTGTAATCGTATGTCTAGATTCAGTTAGTTATATCTAATTGAGTCAGTATTGGGGTAAAACAATAATAACTCAATTAAGGGCCAATTGGGCCCAAATTATGGTTGTTTTTAGCCAAGTGGAAGGCTCATTCACTGACCCACAACTGGCCCAAGTGGTGGCACCGCTAGACTAGGTGACAGTACTGCCCAAACATAATCTCCCAAACTATGTCAGGCGATGGTACCACCAGACCGGGCGATGGTACCATCCAGTGTCAATGTTGTAAGCGGTGGTACCACCAAGACCTAGGAAATCTAGGATGAGACCTTTTTTAGCTCTATTTTTTAAGCCATTTGGGGTCTATAAATACTACAGTTATTTCTACTTGGAAGAGAAAATAATTGAGTAGAAAAGGAAAAAATATACTAGGAAAAAAGTGTTGTAATCTCTCTAAAATTAGTAAGTCTCTTCCTCCTGAAGTTAGAAAGTTTCTAAGGGAGGAGTGAGGTCTAAAAGAGAGAGTTGTAAATATTCTCTCCTGAGCCTATGAAAAGGAGAAAGAGTTGTAAGTTACTTGATCTTCGTCTGTTGAAAGAAGATCGGTAGGAAAAGTCAGTGGCCTTGAGTAAAGAGGAATTGGGAGTGGACGTAGGTTGGGACGACCAAACTATTGAATCTCAAATTTGGATCATGAAACCAATTGATAGTGTTTATGATTTGATCTACGTTTTGAGTGATGCAAGAAGCTTCGATCAGGGAGAGACAATTAAAAGCAGGAATAATCATGTTGGGCCGGAGTGGAACATGTTAGAAGATTGGATGTCGAGCCGGAGGATCGATCGACGTATTGACAGAAGGCTTCGGGCCATGAGTTCGGGCATCGGGCCAAGAAGAACGAAAATTACGCCGAGGATATCGGAGTTGTAGAGGTCAACAGGCCGATTGGGAAATAGGCTGCAAGAGAGGACGATGTGCCGAAGATTCAGACAAAGCATCAATGAACCAATGACATGCCAGACAATATTTGATTTGTTTTATAATAATCGTCTAGATCAAAGTAAGTTTTAAGTGTGCAGAATTAACTATGATAGCAATTAATGCATAAAGCAAAATGAAGTCCCGAAGTCAAGAATGAGATCTCATTGGGAGTTCGAGAGTTTGTCGAAAGTCCGGACATTCATCGGAAGTTCTACTGAAATTGATTGAGAAGTCCAAGAGCTTGCCAAAGAAGCTCATCGGAACTTGCCAAGAAGATTGTCTAAAGTCTAGGAGCTTGTCGGGAGTCTAATGGAACATTGTCGAGAGAGCATCGAAAGTTTGCCAGATGATTGCCGGAAGCTTGTCGGAAGAAACCTAGACTAACCGGACTTGATTTGCTTAGTGTATGCCTTAAAATTCGTAATTAGCACATAATTGGGTTGAAATTGGGCCGACTCAATTAGGGGTCAATTGGACCCAAGTTTGGGTTGTGTTGGGCTAAGTGAAAAGGACCAAATAGTGACCAAATAGGTGGAACCATCATGGCATAATCTCCGAGACTATGTCACACGGTGGTATCGCCCAAACATAGTCTCCGAGAGATTGTCAAGCGGTGGTATCGCCCAGACATAATCTTCTAGGTGGTGGTATCGCTAGACTAGGCGGTAGTATCACCTAGTGTCAGGCTGCAGGTGATGGTACCGCCCAGTGCAGGCAGTGGTACCGCCCAATGCAGGAAGTGGGACCGCCCAGTGTAGGCGGTGGTACCGCCTGTACCTCGAAATCTCGGGGATTTGAATTTTAGCTCCAAGTTTTGAAGCTATTTGAGATCTATAAATACCCTAGATATTCCTACATTGAGTGGCAAGAAAATTGAGCAAAACTCTATGATGCTAAAATTGTAAACCCTATTAAAAAGTTGAGTTCCCTCCTCCTAAAGCTTAGAGAGAGTTATCAGGGAGGTGTATGAGGGAAACCTTGTAAAAGAGGGCTGTAAAGGATATCTCCTAAACCTATAAAAAGGAGAAGGTGTAAAAGGGTAGTTGATCTTCACCCGATTGAAAGAAGATCATTAGTGGATGTCGGTGGCCTCGACAGAAAAGGAATCGGTGGAGTGGATGTAGGTCAAGACGACCGAACCACTATAAAATAGTTTCTATTTCATTTTGAGAAATTTATCTTTATTATAAATTGCTTTTCCTTCTTATTGCTTTCACTATACTCTCATATGCTTTCAAGTTAATATCTTTATGAAACAGTTTTTGTCAGAATCGGGTTTAATTGAAATGAAGATTTTTGAAACCGGTAATTTTTTCGATGCACTAATTCACCCCCCCTCTTATTACCGACTCATTCCTAACAGTTGGTATCAGAGCCACATTTTTCTTATTTGGTTTAAGAACCAAGAGAAATAGCTATTTTCAGTTTTCAAGAGGGCTTTTCTATCGTTCGTCCTCCCGTGTTCAATGAGATAGACTACACTTATTGGAAAACTCGAATGAGAGTTTTCTTACTTTCTATGGATTTGAATTTATGGAATATTATCGAAACAATTTTCAAAAGTCTTCGACTCTAATAAACAAATAGAATAATTTGGAGAAGAAAACTTTTTCTTTAAATGCTAGAGATATGAATGCTCTATTTTGTGCCTTAAACAAAAATGAATTCAATCGGGTTTCTACTTGCGAAACGGCTTTTAACATTTGGCACACATTCGAAATCACATACGAAGGCACTAGTAGATTTAAAAACTCTAAAATAAATATTTTGATAAGTGATTTTAAATTATTTCGTATGGAATCAAGTGAGACTATTGGAGATATGTACACCCGTTTTACGGATGTCATCAATAGTCTAAAAGCTCTTAGTAAAAGTTTTTCAAATCTTGAACTTGTTAATAAAGTTTGATGATCACTTTCAAAAATTTGAGATTCAAAAGTAATGGCAATACAAGAATCAAAGGACTTGAACCATTTTCTAATTGAAGAATTTATTGGGTCCTTGATGACCTATGAAATGACTTGTATTGAACATGAGAACTATCTTCCAAAGAATATGAAGGATTTGGCACTTCAAACAATAGAATACCACTTGAGTGATAACTCAAGTGATGATGATGATGACCTTGAACTTCTCACAATAAAACTTAAAAAGTTCTTAAAACATGAATCAAAAAGTAAAAATGAACTTAAAAAGAAAAAATTGTCAAAAAAACAAGAAAGCACTTAAGGTGACTTGGGACGAAACGAGTGCATCCGAAGATGAAGAGCAAACTGATGAAGACGAAGTGGTGAACTTCGCTTTGGTGACTCTCGACAATGAGGTAAACAACTCAAATGAAACTTCTTAATTTTACTTTGAAATTACTTGATGCTTTTTCAAGAGTTATTTTTAAATTAGTTAGTAAAATAAAAAATTATAAAAAATATATCATACTTCTTTTTCTAGCTATTTTGGAAAAAATGATCATGACAATTACATGCCTTATGATAATGGAACAAAATATTAGATTTAAATCTAATGCTTGCACACCAAATAAGATTAATCTTATGTATGTTCTTAAAAAACAATAATGTGTAATTTTATGATTTTCGTATAGCTTTTTTATTTTGATTAAAGATGCCTTCTGTTCAATAAAATCATGCTTAATGAGTTTATATTTTAAAATTATGCATGATGACTTTTGTGATTTATGGTTTATTGATCTTTGTCTCAATGAAAGTTGCTTTTTCGATTTTAAACAAGATGGATGGTTTTCATATGAAAAACTTGAGCATACTTATATGAAATCAATCATATAAAATGAAACACATAAAAAGAAAATTACATTATCATTGGAATTAAAATGATAAATCAAATCTCTTATTTAAAAGAAGCCTTATGTTTAATGTGATTGGTCATGATGATTTTGATGATAAAATTTATGTTTCAGCTTTAATCAATGATGAATGGATTTGGCATAAAATAAAAGGGCATCAATCACATAAGTTGAAACAAAAAAAGGAGGAAAGCATTTTTCTTTAAAATTTCTCAATCCCTACCTTGTCGAGTTTTCAAAAAAGGAGATTGATCTATTTGTATCATTTTTATGAATATCTTGGACTATGAAAATGATTTTGATGATTTAAATTTGAATGAGTTTTATCCAAATCTTTCACATATTCTTGAGATTTATGAATCAAAGTCTTATATCTCCTATGTTTCTTTTTACCATTTACTAAGGAGGAAAATTATCTAAATGAATCATGATTTTCCATAAATCAAGATTTTTGTTACAACTTAAAAGTTTTTGATCAATCAAGATTTTTCATATTTTGTTCTGCTACGATTCTTTTAGCTATTCACTAAAAAGGAGACTTATCCTAATAAACCATGATATGCTGCTTGACATCTTGAAAATTTATGACTTGAGTTTTGTTATGCAGTATTTCCCTCTTCTTCTTTCTTATTTATAATGACAAAGGGGAGAAAGGAAATCACTTGAATTTCAATAGATCAATAAATCTCTTTATTTCATTTTGAATCTCTTGAAAGTGACTTTGTTGATTTGACAAATTGAATGAGTTAAAAATAATGATGAATGTTTTGAAAATAAATGTTTGTATCATGTTTGATGATTTTGCATTTTGAAATTATGTATGATGATCATGCATGAAATAATGATTTTATATTTTAAAAATATACATGATGATTTAGTATCATGCATGGGAGAAATGATTAATGTTTGGTATCATGATCAAGTTGTTGATTTAATGCATGAAGTGATAAATGCTTATAAATTTTAATGTCTTAGCATCATGAATGCTATGCCCAAAATGATATATCATGAATACTTAAGTATCATGTATGATATGCCTATAGTGATGATTGATTTATTTGTATCATACATGAAGTTAGGATGAAATGTAAGGGTTTGAAATTATGCATGTTATATATTGAAGACTTGAAATCATGTATTGGTATCATACATACCCAAATAATATTTATTTAAAAATTTATTGATTTAGTATCATGCCCAATGTGATAATGATGATGACTTGACATTTCATACAAGAACACTTTATAGGTTGAGATTTATTTTCTTTATCCAAATCATGATTTGATTTCTCGATATTTGATACATGAGATTTTTCTATTAATCAAGATTTTATTTTTGAACTCCCATATTTCTTTTTGTTATTTGCTAAAAGCGAAAAGAATTACAACATTGTATTCTTCTCTTCTATTTGACAATGACATAGGGGGAACAAATTTTGCTAGCTTGCATACTTCAAGAAGAAGTAAAAAGTTGCTAGTTTGCACATCATAAAGAGAAGCAAAAACCTTGCTCATCTCAAAAGATGCAAAAATTTTACTAACTTTCAAAATTTTGCTAGCTTGTGCTTTGCAAAGGAAGCAAAAAATTTGTACTTTTCAAAAAAAAAGAAAGAACTTGCTATCTTGAACATCACCAAAAATTGCTATCTTGCCTATCTTAATAAGTAAACATGCAAACTTGCAAAATTTGCAATCTTGCACATCTTTAAAATTAATGATGATTTGGTGATAATGCATATTGTAAAGTGATGAGAAATTTACTAGCTTGCATGATGATAAAACTTGAGATTATGTTTATTATGTAATTATTTGAAATTATGTCTAAACACGTGCTAGTTGCACTCCTTTTTGTTGATGACAAAAGGGGAGAAGTTATGATGACAATCATGCATGGAATGATATATTGAAATTTTGATTATGCATGATTTTATGATGACGTGTTGCAAATATTAATGATTAAAATTGCCTTGACTTGAATTCATTTTGAATTCATCTCACATATGGCATATTGATAAAGGAAGTTAAGGTTAACTCTGTCATCAATTGGTTATCATCATAAAAAAGGGGGAGATTGTTGAATCTCAAATTTTGATGATAAAACCAATTGATAGTATTTATGATTTGATTTGCATTTTGAGTGACGCAGGAAGCTTCGATTAGGGAGAGACAATTAAAAGAAGGAATAATCATGTTAGGCTAGAGTAGAATATACCAAAATATTAGATATCGAGCCGGAGGATCGATCGACGTATCAGTAGATGGCTTTAGGCCATAAGTTCGAGCATCGGGCTAAGAAGAGCTAAAATTATGCCAATGATATCGGAGTTACAGAGGTCAACTGATCGATTGGGCAATAGGCCGCAAGAGAGGACGATGCGCCGAAGAACCAATGACATGCCGGACAACATTTGATTTGCTTTATAATAATTATCTAGATTGAAGTAGGTTTTAAGTGTGCAGGATTAACTACGATAGTGATCAAGGCATAAAGCAAAATGAAGTCCTGAAGTTAAGAACGAGATCTTGTTTAGAGTTCTAGAGTTCGTTGGAAGTTCGGGCGTTCATCGAAAGTTCTGCCAGAATTGACCAAGAAGTCTAGGAACTTACTAAAGAAGCTCATCAGAACTAGCCAAGAAGATCATCGTGAAGTCCAGGAGCTTATCGGGAGTCTGCTGGAACATTGCGGAGATATCATCGGAAGTTCGCCGGAAGCTCGTCGGAAGAAACCTAGACTAACCAAATTTTATTTGCTTAGTGTATGCCACAAAATTCATAGTTAGCATATAATTGAGTTAGAATTGATCAAACTCAATTAGGGGTCAATTGGACCCCAAGTTTGGGTTGTGTCGGGCCAAGTGAAAAGGCCCAAACAATGATGAAATAGGTGGAACCGTCATGGCACAGTCTCCAAGACTATGTCAAGCGGTGGTACCACCCAGACACAGTCTCCGAGAGACTGTCAAGTAGTGGTACTGCTAGTCTGAGTAATGGTACCACCCAAACACAGTCTTCTAGGAAGTGGTACCGCCAGACTAGGTGGTGGTACCACCCAGTGTCAAGCTGTAGGTGGTGGTACCGCCCGTACCTTGAAATCTCGGGGATTTGAATTTTGGCTCTAAGTTTTGAAACAATTTGGGGTCTATAAATACCCCAGCTATTCCTACATGGAGTGGCAAGAAAATTGAGCAAAACTCTATGATGCTAAAATTATAAACCCTTTTAGAAAGTTGAGTTTCCTCCTCTAAAGCTTAGAGAGAGTTATAAGGGAGGTGTGTGAGGGAAACCTTGTAAAAGAGGGGTGTAAAGATTGTCTCCTAAACCAACGAAAAGGAGAAGGTGTAAAAGGGTAGTTGATCTTTGCTCGATCGAAAGAAGATTGTTAATGGATGCCAGTGGCCTCAATGGAAGAGGGGGGGGGATGGTTAATTAGTGTAGTAGATAAAAACGTTGGTTTGAAAAATCTTCATACGATAAAAATTGATCTCGGAAGATAACTTGAAATTGAATACTTGTTTGTAAGCATAGTGAAAGTAACGTAAGGAGGAAGTGAAACAATTACAAAGTAAGTAAATGACAATAATAGAAATGCACACCAATTTATAGTGATTCGATCATCGTGACCTACATCCACTCCTGATTCCACTTCACTCGAGGCCACCGGCTTTAATTACTGATCTTCTTTCAATGGGAGAAGATCAATTACCCTTTTACACTTGATTCTCCTTTTGACAGGTTTAGGAGATAACCTTTACACCCCCACTTACTCCTCTCTTAAACCACACTAACACTTAAAGATTGAGAGGAGTTCTCACAAGATTATAATAGTGTTTTTCTACATTTTTATTCTCAATTCTTGTGTTACTTATCCAAGGATGAGAGGGGTATTTATAGGCCTCAAGTAGATTCAAACTTGGAGCCTAAAAGAGTCTTATCCTGGGTTTCTCGGGTCCTAGCGGTACCACCGCCTACAACACTGACACTAGGTAGTACCATTGCCTAGTTTAGCGGTACCACCACTTGACACCCAGCTAATCTAGCAGTACCACCGCCTGATAGTCACTCAGAGACTGTGTTTAGGTAGTACCAGCACCCAGACTGGCGGTACCACCACTTGACACAGTCTTGGACACTATGCCACGACGGTTCCACCACAACTTCTTTAGCAAGCTCTTGGACTTCTCGGTCCATTCTGACAGAACTTCCAATAAACGTCCGGACTTCCGATGAACTCTCAAACTCCCAATGAAGTCTCATTCTTGACTCTGGGACTTCATTTTGCTTTATGCCTTGATCGCTAACGTAGTTAATCCTACACACTTAAAACCTACTTCAATCTAAATAATTATTACAAAGCTTGAACCAAATGTTATCCGGCATGTCATTGGTTCATCGACGCTTCGTCCGATTCTTCGATGCATCATCCTCTCTTGCGGCCTATTGCCTAATTGGCTAGTTGACCTCTGTAACTCCGATTTCCTTGGCACAAGTTTTGCTCTTCTTAGCCAGATGCCCAAACCCATGGCTCGAAGCCTTCTACCGATACATCGATCGATCCTCCTATTAAATCTCAGATTTTGATAATGAAACCAATCAATATGTGTTTATGTTTTTATCTGTGTTTTGAGTGAAGCATGATGCTTTGATCAGGATGAGTTAATTAAAGTAGGAAAATCATGTTAGGCCAGAGGAATATGTCAGAAGATTGGACGTCGAGCCGGGGATTAGTCAACGTATCGACAGAAGGCTTCAAGCCATGGATTTGGGCATCGGGCCAAGAAGAGTGGACATTGCACTAAGAATATTAGAGTTACAGAGTCAACTAGCTGATTGGGCAATAGGTTGCAGGAGAGGACGATGCGCCGAAGAATCGGACGAAGCGTCGAGGGACCAATGACATACCGGACAACATGATTAGATGCTTAGAATTAATTATCTAGATCAAAGTATGTTTTACATGTGCAAGGTTAACTATGATAGCATGAAGACATAAAACAAGTTTACCGAAGTCAAGTTTGATGGGTGTTCAAGAGTCCGCCAAAAGTCCAAAGAATCATCAGAAGTACTACCGGAACCAACCGAGAAAGAATCAGGGACTTGCCAATGTTTTTGGAAGTCCACCAGAAAGATCGTCAGAGGTTCGTGGAGATTACTAAGAAGGTTCGAATACTTGCCAAAGACTCGTTGAACTCGCCATAAGACCGGGAGCCTATTGGGAGTCCATCGAAAGAAATCCGAGGGTGCATCAGAAGTCCGCCGGAAGTTCGCCAGAAAGCCCGCCGGAAGGAAACTCGAAGTTGCCGGTTAAAATTTGCTTAGGGCTATATCTTAATTTCGTAGTTTGCATATAATTTGGGTTAGGATTAATGGCTAATCCTATAACCCGGTTAGGGTCCAATTGGGCCCGAGTTTGGACTGGTTTGGGCCAAGTTTAGAGCCCAACTAATAAGATGAAACAATCCAAGCGGTGGCACCATTGACCTGGGCAGTGGCACCGCCTAGAACCCGAGAGGTTCATAGGTGGCACCGCCAGTACACTGCTAGACTGGGCGATGGCACCACCCAGAACCTGAGAGGTCCGGTGGTGGCACCGCCAATATACTGCTGGACTGGGCGGTGGCACCACCCAGAACCCGAAAGGTCTAGCGGTGGCACCGCCAATACACTATCAGTGTCAGACACTGACAGGCGGTGGCACCGCTAGCACCGGGAAACCCAAAAGCAATTCAAATTTGGAGCCTAAATTTGAATCCTTTTGGGACCTATAAATATCCCTCAATTCTCAATAGAGATAACACCTTTTTGACAAGTTAGAAAGTGAGAAAAAGATCTAGCAAAGTCTTGTTTTCAATAGCTTAAGCGTTCACCTCCCTCTTTTTTTTGAAAAATCTATAAGAGTGTGAACCACTTGTAAGAAGGTTATAAGAGGAGTATTTGGTCCTTCCCCTTCAAAATGATTTGCTAGTGGAAGTTGGGAGCCTCATTGAAGAAGGCTTCGAAAGTGGATGTAGGTCACTTGACCGAACCACTATACATCATGGTGTTCCTTGAATGTGTGAGTGTTTAATGTTTTGAACCATTTCTCTACTTAGCTGCAAATCATTCAATTTTTATCTCCCTACTCTTGACTACCTTTACTCGAGCTATTTTAGCTAAGTCATCCTTCATCGAATTGAAATCTCAACACATTTATGAAATCGATTTCAAACTTATGAATATTAATCCGCTACACTAATTCACCCCCCCTCTTAGTGCCACTCTGATCCTAACACCTTCGGCTCGACGTCCAATCTTCTAACATGTTCCACTCCGGCCCGACATGATTCTTCCTGCTTTTAATTATCTCTCCTTGATCGAAGCTTCCTACGTTATTCAAAACATAGGTCAAATCATAAACAATATCAATTGGTTTCATCATCAAAATCTGAGATTCAACAATCTCCCCTTTTTTTATGATGACAACCAATTGATGACGGAGTTAACCTTAACTCCCTCTATCAATATGTCGTATTGATAAAACCTTGAATTCAAATTGAATTCAAGCCAAAGCAAATTTAATCATGAATATTTACAACACGTCATCAATAAATCATGCATAATCAAAATTTCAATATATCTTTCCATACATGATTGTCATCATAACTTCTTCCCCTTTGTCATCAACAAAAAGGAGAAGTTTAGCATGTTTGCTTTTCTTTGCAATATTTAAGCTAGCAAGTTTTGCTTCCTTTGCAAAGTGCAAGCTAGCAAAATTTTACATCATTTTACAACATGCAAGCTAGCAATAATTTTGAATTTTGAAAGTTCGTAAATTTTGCTAGATATGCAAGTTAGCAAGTTTTACTTGTTGAGATAGGTAAGAAAACACTTTTGTATCTCTTAAGATTGCAAACTAGCAATTCTTGGTGATGTTCAAGATAGCAAGTTCTTTTTTCTCTTTGAAATGTATAAGCTAGCAATTTTTCTCCCCCTTTGTCATTGTCAAAAGGAAGGGAAGAATACAATAGTGCAAAATATTTCTATCATTACAAGGCATACAAGCCATAAATACAAATAAATCATGTCATGAAGGATTAAGTCATAAATACTAAAGGACATTATTTATTTTTTCAAATCTCCCAAAAGGAAACATGGGAGTTTAAAAGCAAGATCTTGATTCATAGAAAAATCTCAGGTATTAAATATTGAGAAATCAAGATCATTATTTGGATAAAAAAAATCTTAACTCATAAAGTTTTCTTGTAAGAAATATCAAGTCATCATCATGATCACATTGGGTATGATACTAAATCAATAAATTTTTAAATCAATATTACTTAGGTATGTATGATACCAAAACATAGTTTCAAGTCTTCAATATATAACATGTATAATTTCAAACCATTATATTTCATCATTGCTTCATGCATGATACCAATCAATCATCACTATGGGCATATCATATATGATACTAAAGCATTCATGATACCAAACATTAAATCAATATTTTTAAGCATTTATCACTTCATGATTGTTGATACCAAACATTCATAATTTATTTTCTCCCCCTTTGTTATAGGCAAAAAGAAGGGTAATAGCACAAAGGTGTAAATATTCAAGTCATCACATAGAAGATATCAAGAAAATTTTTGTGATGAGATATACTTCATGAATTCATGGAATTATAAAAAAAAAAGTCATATCATGAAAGATAAGATCATGTGAATACCAAAAGACATGATTCACATAGTAAATCTTCTCTTTAAATAAAATACCAAGAAAAGAAAATCGCAAGAGTACAAAAAAGAGATCTGATTCAAAAAAAAATCTCAAGTAATTCTAAGAAATCAAGATCATGATTTGAATAAAACTCATTCAAATTCAAATCATCAAATCATCAAAATTACTTTCAATAAATTCAAAATGGCATAAATAAATTTATCAATCTCTTAGTGAAAAATCGATAAGATAGAGAAAAAAAAATTTCAAGAAAAATGCTTTCCTCTTTTTAGTTGTTTCAATTTAAGTGATTTGATTTCATACAAACATGTCTTTATCTTTTATGCCAAACAAAAATATGTATCATCATTTAAAAGCAAAGTTCATAATGACAAGATCAACATCACAAAGATCATCATGCATAATTTCAAAATATAAACTCATTAAGCATGATTTCAAATCATCATTACTTCAAATCATCATGCATAATTAAATCAGTAAATCATCAAGAATGATTTCATTAATCATAAAGCATTTTTAATCAAAATCATTTTGAAAATCATCAAAATACACATTATTGCTTCATAAGAATATACATAAGATTAATCTTATTTGGTGTACAAGCATTAGATTTATATCTAACATTTTATTGTATTTTCATAAAACATGTAATTATCATTATCATTTTCAAAATGACTAGCATGATCCAAATATTTTTTAATTTTTATTTTTTACCAACTAATTAAAAATAATTCATGAAAATTATCAAGTAATTTTAAAATAAAGCAAAGGGGTTTTGGTTACCTCGTTGTCGAAAGTTGTTAAGGCATAGTTTGCCCCTCACCTTTGTTGGTTTGTTCTTCATCTTCGGATGAACTTGATTCATCCTAAGCCACCTTGAGTGTTTTCTTCTTCTTTTGTAGCTTATTTTTTTTAGGTTTATTTTTGTTCTTAGATTCTTGTTTTAAGAATTTTTTAAGCTTTATAGTCATGAGTTCAAAGTCATCATCACATGAGCTTTTGCTCAAGTGGTTCATTTGTTCTAAGTGCCAAATTCTTCCTGTTCTTTGGAAGGTTGTTCTCAAGCTCTTCATAAGCCATACAACTCATTTCGTAGGTCATCAACGGGAAAATAGTTCAAGTCCTTTAATTCTTGTATTGCCATGATTTTATGATCCCAACTTTTTGAAAGAGATCTAAATAGCTTTTAAATTATTGACGACATCCGTAAAACGGGTGTACATATCAATAATAGTTTCACTTGATTTTAAACGAAATAACTCAAAATTATATATCAAAAGATTAACTTTAGAACCTTTACCCTACTTGTGCCTTCGTGTGTAATTTCGAGTGTGTGCCAAATATCAAAAATTATTTTGCAAATAGAAACTCGATTAAATTTATTTTGCATAAATTATTTTTGTTTAAAGAAAAAGTTTTGTTCTCCAAATTATTCCATTTGTTCATTGCAGTAGAAGACTTTTAAAAATCATTTTCAATAATATTTCATAAATCAAGGTTCAAGGAAAGCAAGAAAACTCTCATACGAGTTTTCCAATAAGTGTAGTCTGTCCCATTGAACTTGGGAGGATGAACGATTGAAAAGCCCTCTCAAAAGCCAAAAAGAGTTATTTCTCTTGGGTGTTAAACCAAATGAGAAAAAATATGGCTCTGATACCAACTGTTAGGATCGAGTCGGCACTAAGAGGGGGGATGAATTAGTGTAGCAGATAAAAACATCGGTTTGAAAAATCTTCGTATGATAAAAATCGATCTCAAAAGATAACTTGAAATTGAATGCTTGTTTGCAAGCGTAGTGAAAGCAAAGTAAGGAGGAAGTGAAGTAATTGCAAAGTAAGTAAATGACAATAATAGAAATACACATCAATTTATAGTGGTTCGATCATCGTGACCTACATCTACTCCCGATTCCTCTTCACTCGAGGCCACCGGCTTTCACTACCGATCTTCTTTCAACGAGTGAAGATCAACTAGCCTTTTACACTTGATTCTCCTTTTGATTAGTTCAGGAGAGAACCTTTACACCCCTAGACTTCTTGATCAATTCCGGTATAACTTCCAATGAACATCTAGACTTCCGACAAACTCTCGAATTCCCAATGAAGTCTCGTTCTTCACTCCGGGACTTCATTTTGCTTTATGCCTTGATCACTATCGTAGTTAGTCCTGCACACTTAAAACCTACTTCAATCTAGATAATTATTACAAAGCTTGAATCAAATATTGTTTGGCATGTCATTGGTTCATCGATGCTTTGTCCGACTCTTCAGCGCATCGTCCTCTCTTGCGGCTTATTGCCCAATCAGCCAGTTGATCTTCGTAACTCCAATTTCTTTAGTGCAATTTCCGCTCTTCTTAGTATAACATCCCCCATTTCTAAATTTTCATATATGTTTCTAATTATAATGTAAATATCCATTTTAAATTTTATAGAAGAGCACAAATATAATTATGAGGACCTATTTATAAACCCTGGGGACCTAATCGTAAATATAATAATACAAAGACTAAATTGAAAAATGTATAAAATAACAAATCCCACCACCTAAGCCTCTCTGCCTTCGTTTAAGGAACCTGAGAAGGCAGCTTGTGTGGAGAAGAAGAAGAAGAGGAGAAATTTGGGGCCTTGGGTTTGTTTTGCTCAAATCTTCTCATTGGGAGTCAAAATTCTCAAATGCAAGTGTTCTAACCCCATCCTATAGAAATAATAGTCTTTGTTCTCATATTAATTCTGAATAATTCAAAAGATTTCAGCTTAGAACCTAATATTTCTCTTGTTAGATACAAAACCATGAATTTGAAAGTTTTTGGTAATCTGACCCCTATTCATTATTTCAAACATAACTTTTAGCACCAAACTTAGATTTAGGCAAAAGCTTACTCATTTGAAATAACTCTTATACCTTCCTTTGGACATAGAGATTGAAAGATTTGGACACCGAATACCCATCTTAACATCTATTTCAATTAACCCTACATATTCTACATATTCAATTAACCCATCTTAACTTATAATCCTTGGAGATACTAAACTAATTATAAGTCCCAATTAGAAACTCTAATTTTTGCCAAGCTTATTTTGTTAGAAACTAGACTGATAGATCTTTATTTGATACCTAGATTAAAATATTTAGATTTTAAATGCCTAGTCAGTTATCTATTGAAACCAACCCTATGAATTTTGTAAAACAAAGATTTTATTTCCTGACCTTTGGTTACCAAATTATTTGTAACTCTCTGTTAGAAACTCCGATTTGTCTAAAAATTATTTTATCTAAAATAGATTGAAATATCTTTCCAATGATATATTTTTGAGTAAATTGGAGCATAATTGATAGTTTGAATCATTGGTTCAATGTGCTTCTCATATTCTACCAGAAATCGAGCTTTAGTCGATTTCGCTTAGTCTTGTTCCATTCCATTTGAAAATTGATTTCATCTAGCATTCTTTCTTCAATTAAGCTTTATATTACTGCTTTAAATTCTTATATGCTCTTTTCCTTAAATTATTTGTATTCTTAAAACCTATTATGTAAAGTTTGTGTTGCATCACATTGTTTCGTATGGACACATGTATGTTTCGTTGTTCCGCATGTGCTTCTGATATATGCCAAAATCTTTGTATGCTCTTGCCTTTGTTTTCTTTCAAATTTGAATGTATCTGTGAAAGATTATGTTGACTCATTATATTGACTCATAAAGACACATATACATTTTCTTGTTTCGCATATGCTTCCGATATATGCTAATTTTATTGTTCACACTGTCCTTTTGTACTCTAGTGTTTGTGGGATATTCTAGACCTTTGCCAAAAATGGTAAAGGGATTATGTTTAGAACCCCCGATGCTTTGCCAGCCTCCTCTGGCTTCACCTAGACATAGGTGGATGGAGCTCCCAAATGTGGGAGACTTCTGTCTGGTGGTCATTCAGAAATGGATGAATCACATTCTGTCTGTGGTCCCACTGCACCTTCTGTATGTTTAATATGATATCTAAAGCTTTGGTTATATGTTTCTATATATACTTTGGATAAGAATGATATGAATGCAATATTAAATACGATGTTTAAGTTTTTGTTTCGTATTTGTTCTTTGATATGCTCCGAAATGGTTCACATACCGTTGATATGCTCAAAAATATTTCATATGCTATTGAAATGTTCTAAAATGCACCCTATGCCTTTGAAATGTTCATACACCATTAATACGCTTTGAAATATTTCATATACCATTGATATATTT
Source organism: Musa schizocarpa (assembly GCA_900464855.2). Taxonomy (NCBI): domain Eukaryota; kingdom Viridiplantae; phylum Streptophyta; class Magnoliopsida; order Zingiberales; family Musaceae; genus Musa; species Musa schizocarpa. Next base: position 6,946,695 of record LS990916.1, read on the forward strand.
CAAAATATTTCATTTGTCATTGATATGCTCCGAAATATTTCATACGCCATTGATAAGCTCTGAAATGTTTCACTCATTATTGATATGCTCTGAAACATTTTCTACGCTATTGATATGCTCTGAAATATTTCATCTACTATTGTTATGCTCTGAAATATTCTATATACTATTGATATGCTCTGGAACATCTCATACGTGATTGATATGTTCCAATTACTCTGTGCTCCATTTATTATGAACCAAATATGTTTTGATTGAAATGACATTTACGATTTTGTATCTAATGAGATGGTATCCTTGAATCTCTTGTATTCTGCCCTGCATTATGATACCTTGTTTGTTTGAAATTGTCCTTTTTCATTCTAGATATGTTTTGTCACTTGTTGAGATATTTTTAGCTCACTCTATTATTATTAATCTTTTAGGTCAACTTGTCACTCTTTGATATGTTTGAATTGGGCTGAGGTAGTAGAGAACTATTCAGAATTTTTGGCAAGTCGTGTTGGTTGTTATGTTATTATTGTATAAGCATATTTTGTATGTAATGAAATGTTATCGATGAACCTGAATAGATATATCATGTAAAAGTGTTAGAAGATCTCTCTTATTTGGAATTTCAGAATGTTTAGTTTACAATGATATGAACTAGTGGTAAATAATTAGAGTTCTTATTATATAAATTATTTAGCTTATGGATTTGTAAGTGTTGTTAATGTTTTGTTAAGTTGGCTTGGGTTTCCATAAATATGAATTATCGAGTGATGCGATATATGATTATAAATTACACAGGTTTTATGGATGTGAATTTGATTGAATGTTTCTTAGTGTTCTCAAATGTTAGTTTAGATTCTGAATTTGTTTATTGAATTATAATATTATCAATTTTGAGTTAGGTTCACACCTCGTGAATGAGAATTAAATTCAAGGGGCATGACACTTAGCCTGATGCCCGAATCTATGGCCCAAAGCCTTCTGCCGATACGTCGACCGATCCTCTGGCTCGACGTCCAATCTTCTAACATGTTCCTCTCCAACCCAACATGATTCTTCTTGTTTTTAATTGTCTCTCCTTGATCGAAGCTTCCTGCATTATTCAAAACACAGATAAAATCATAAACAGTATTAATTGGTTTCATCATCAAAATCCGAGATTCAACACTAACAGTTGATATCAAAGCCAAGGTTTTTCTCGTTTGGTTTAACACATAAGAGAAATGGCTTTTACCAGTAATCAAGAAGGTCTTTCTATCACTCGTCCTCCTATGTTCAATGGAACGGACTACACATATTGAAAAATTCGAATATGGATTTTCTTGCTTTCTATAAACTTTCTTGCTTTCTATGAACTTCGATTTATGAAATATAGTTGAAAATAATTTTCAAAAGTTTTCTAATCCAATGAACGAATATAATGATTTAGAGAAGAAAATTTTTTCTTTAAATGCGAAAGCTATGAATACTTTATTTTACGCTTTAGATAAAAATAAGTTTAATTATATTTCGATTTGTGAAACTACATATGACATTTGGCATACTCTTGAAATTATACATAAAGGCACAAATAGAGTTAAAAAGTCTAAAATAAATCTTTTGATACATGATTTTGAATTATTTCGAATGAAACCAAGTGAAACTATTGTTTACATGTACATATGTTTTATGGATGTCATCAATAGTTTAAAAGCTCTTGGTAAATATTTTTTGAATCTTAAACTTATTAATAAAGTTTTACGATCTCTTTCTAAAAATTGGGATTCGAAAGTAACTACAATACAAGAGGAAAAGGATTTAAATAATTTTTCGCTATAAGAACTCATCGGTTCATTAATGAAATATGAAATGACTTGTATGGCACATGACGAACTTGAGAACAACTTTCCAAAGAACATGAAAGATTTGGCATTTATAACAAAAGAAGACCAAGAGAAAGCTCAAGTGATGATGACTTTGAACTTCTCACAAGTAAATTTAAAAGGTTTATAAAACAAGAATAAAAAAATAAAGATAAACTTAAAAAGAAGAAGCTACCAAAGAAAAAAAAAGTATTCAAGACGACTTAGGACGAATCGAGTACATCCGAAGATGAGCAAACCAACAAATACAAAGTGGTGAACTATGCCTTACTGGCTTTCGACGACGAGGTCAATGGCTCAACCGAAACTCCTTTACCTTATAATGAATTGCTTGATACTTTTCATGATCTATTTGATAAATTTAAATTAGTTGGTAAAAATTATAAATTATTAAAAAATAATCATGCTTCTCTTTCGAGTGAATTTGAAAAATTAAGAAATGAGCATGATAATTGTATGTTAACCTTTGGCACTCAATATGAAGAATTAGATTCATACAAAAAATAAAATTTTATTGCTAAAACAAACATTAAAAAAATTTGAAATTGGTAACAAATCTTTAAACATATTCTTGCCAATAAGAGTCATGTTCCTAGAAAAGAAGGAATCGACTTTGTGAGTAGTAACACTCAATAAAAGCTAACCACATTTGTGATAAGACCCTAGAGTCTTATCATGGAAGAAAGGAGAGAAAATGGAATGATCACTTCGAGGGTATCGACCTCCTTGATCACTTCAAGAGAATCGGCCTCCTTGATCACTTTGAGGGGATCGTCCTCCTAGGATTTGTCAAAAGTCTGAATAATATTTCATTGTCTCCAAGAGAAACGGTTACATCACTATTTATAGAGTTCCAACTAGATCCACCAAGGCTTGGACTCTAACAATAAATAAATATTAAATAAACCTTTACCTTACTCTAACTAAACTAAACAAACTCAAAATAACTGAACTAAATAGACTCAATAAACATTATTCAAAGGCTTAGAAAAAGGGTCCTAACAATTCCTTTCTCTTCAAATCAGCCTTGTCCTCAAGGCTGAGCAGCATTAAACTTGAGGAGCTTCTCTTTTAGCACTTCAGTCATAGGCTATCTGCAATGCATCACAACCTATTGATCAAGTATGGTCTCTACTTTTTGATAGTGTAAGCAATAGGTCAGTCTTTCAATATAGTAATCGTTATAAGATACTTCTGGCCCTGTATAATCAAATTTATCTTTAAACATTTGCTATCACAAGTTAAAATCCATCCATCAGCGATCTTTACTTCGAATCTGTCACAGCCTTCAATGTGGTAAGCTAATCGGGCTGCAAATTTCCTATCCATAAAATTATTAGTGCTACCTATATCAATCAAAACAGTGACAGGCTGATGCTCCAAAGTTCCTCTGATTTTCATAGTTTGTGGGTTAGTGTAGCCAACCAATGCATGCACTATATGTGTGATGGCTTCAATATATTTATAAGTTTCCACACCTTTATGATCGGAGTCCAACTCTTCTGCTTTTGGTTCCTCCTCAATTGGCTCAATCATCAGAAGTTTTTCATGTTTGCATCAGTGCTCCTTACTCCACTTTTCATCACAATGCTAGTATAAATCCTTCGCTGATCTTTCTTTGAGTTCTTCTTAGGTTAGTCTGCAAGTGATAGGATTTCGACTAGGAGTAGATGGGGTGGGCTGCTTGTTGATCATTTGTTTATTGACACCTTTGTTTCGACGATATTCTATGCTGATATTTTGCTCATGCAAGCATGCAAATGAAATCACAACTGTCATGGTGCGGGGTTGATGAGCCTTAACTTCACACCTAATCTTCAGATTAAGCCCTTCAATAAATATATCTAGAAGTTATCATTCTGACCAATCTCTAGCTTGATTTGATAATCTTTTAAACCTGCTCTGATATCCCAACATTGTAGAAGTCTGACAAATTTTGGTGAGCTGTCCATCAACATTCTCATATTTCGATGGTCGAAGCAAACAAGAAGCCCTCTTTTGAACTGCTCCCATGAAGGAACTTTGTGGCAAGTTTCATACCAATCGTATCACTAGATTACATCTCTATCTAGCTGGATTGAGGCAATTTCTACCTTAAATTCTTCTGGGGTCCTATGAAAATGAAAAAAAATTCTGCCCTAGAGATCCAACTGGTCGGATCTCCATCTTTCCATCTCAAAAATTCCACCTTCATGTGTGAGTAGTTTGTGTCACAATCTTGGGGTCCTTTTCCTACATTTCCAGATCTGTACAATGTAGAACTTGAGCCCCTATTTTGTTAAAATTTGTTGAGGCTCTCTAGTAGGCTCTTTTTGAAATTATTAAGTGTTTCTTGTAGTCGGTCCTCAATTCTAATTTCCAATGCTTCAATTTGTGTGTTCACTAAGTTATCGGTGGCCATTGCGGAAGATTGCAAATCTAGGTTCTCAACTCTTGCTTTTGGTGTCGGGACTAAGGCATCAATTACTACCCTATTCAGTGTTGCTGTTGTGATGTAGTCGGTGGTAGCACTATAGGAATGAAGGGTTGCTATGAGGATTCGAGGATGTAGTTGCGGTCACTGCATGGGAGGTAGCGATGCTTATTGCAGTTGCTATGTGGAGGGATTGCTACTACTGAGGGCTGAGAGGTAGCGATGGTGGTGCATCTGGGGATAGCACCGCCAAAGGCTCCCTACTGTGATGGTGTGGATGGAAGGCAGTGTTGCTCTGTCTCTGTCGCACTATAGAAAGAGGTGTTGGCAATGCCGAAGGATCGCCGAGGGCTGGGGTCAACGAGGAGAAGATTACGGTGGCTAGCAGCTGTGGTAACGCGGATGGGAGCATCGTCACCAACGATCGCCGAGGGCTGGGATCGACGAGGGGGTGGTCTGTTGGCTGCGAAGTAGTGACCGTGGCCCTTCTCGCTCGAGCGAGATGGGGTAGCGAGGAGACAAAGGTCGCTGGTCGGGGAGCAGCGGCGGTGGTGGTCGAGTGGCTAGGAAGCAACGGCGGTGATGGAGTCACCTTGCAACAACGACGGTGGTGGTGACACGGCTAGGAACAAGGGCAATCGGTGAGTTGCCCTGTTTCGATCGTTGTGAGGAGAGAGGCAACCAGCAGTTGCGGTTGTGACCCAAGGGGAGTCAGCCAGTGACCGACGGTGATCCAGTAGTGGCGAGCAACTGGGAAGTAGTGGTAGTGGTGGAGTCACCTTGCAGTGGCAGAAGTGGTGGAGAAGGGAAGTACGGGTGTGGGTGAGTTGCCCTGTTTCGGTCGCTGCAAGGAGGGAGGCAACCGGCGGCTATGGCTACGATCCAAGGGGAGGCAACAACCGGCGGTGATCGAGCGGCGACGAGCAACAAAGAAGCAATGGTAGCGGTGGAGTCACCTTGCAGTGGTGGCAGTGGTGGAGAAGGGAAGAAGGGGTGTGGGTGAGTTTTCCTGTTTCGATCACCGTGAAGAGGGAGGCAACCGGCGACTGCAGTTGCGATCTAAGGGGAGGCAGCGACCAGCGGTGATTGAGCGACAGCGAACTATCGGGAAGTAGTGGTAGCGGTGGAGTCACCTTGCAGCTATGGCGGTGGTGGAGAAGGGAAGCAGGGGTGCAGGCTGCCGGCCTTCTCTCTCCTTTTTTTTATTTTTTTAATGATAGCTATGTCAACACTGTAGTGAGAACGCCACGGATCATTGCTCTGATACCAATTGATAAGACCCTAGGGTCTTATCATGGAAGAAATGGCAGAAAAGGGAATGATCATTTCGAGGGAATCGACCTCCTTGATCACTTTGAGAGGATCAGCCTCCTAGGATTTGTCAAAATACTAAATAATATTTCATTATCTCCAAGAGAAATGGTTACATCACTATTTATAGAGTTTCGCCCATAGTCAACTAGGACTTGGACTCTAATAATAAATAAATATTAAATAAACTTCTACCTGACTTTAATTGAACTAACTAGACTCACTAAACAACTGAATTAAACAGACTCAATAAATATTATTCAAAAGTTCAGAAAAAGGGTCCTAACAATTTGTTAAAGGACCCATAGTGCATATTACTCCTAAGGTTAAATGTAATTTTTATGGTAGACATGGTCATTTTACATATAAATGTTCATTCAAAAATTATAATCATATAAATTAGTTTGGGTTCCTAAAGGAACTATAAATGACCTTATGCCAAAAATCAAGATAGATAGATCCAACTATGAGGGATCCAAATCCAAATAGGTATTTAAAGAAAACTCACTTTTCTTGTAGACACCTCTACAATCGAAAGCTAGGAGCAAAAATAAAATTTTGATAGTGGATACTCAAGGCTTATGATCGGAGATTTAACACGCTTTACAAAGCTCATTAGTCAAAACAAAATGATTTTGATTGAAAATACTTTATGTTTAATGAAATCATACTTAATGATTTAATGATTTAATTATTCATGATGATTTGAAGTCTTGATGATTTTTATGATGAATCTTGTTTTTCAGTTTTTAACATGATGCACGATTTTGATATAAAAAAACTTAGGCATGCTTATATGAAATCAATCACATGAATTGAAACAACTAAAAAGAGGAAAGTATTTTTTTGAAAATTTCTCGATCTCTATCTTATCGAGTTTTTCAATAAGAAACTGATGAATTTATGTAATTTTATGAATCTCTTAAACTATGAAAGTGATTTCGATGATTTTAATTTGAATGACTTTTTTCTAAATCTTTCACTTGATACTTGAGATTTATTCTAAATGAATCAAGATTTTTTATCTTCTTTGTTTCTTTTTCACTATTTACAAAAGGAGAAGTATCTAAATGAATCATGATTTTTCTTTTGAATTTTAGGAATTATAACTTCAATTTTTTAATATATCAATCATGAACTTGACAATATAAGATTCCTTATACAAGAATCAAGATCTTTTATTCTCCTATATTCTTTTTTTGCTATTTACTAAAGAGAATATTTTTTTCAGAATTCATGACTTAAGATTTCCCTTACTATTCAGTCTCATAAGATTTCTTTTTTTTTTTAAAGAAGATCAAAATGAATCATGTCGTTTGGTATTCACATAATCTTTGATATTATATCTTTTTTTACTTGATTTTCATTATGTACAATTCTTTTGTATTTATGGTTATATACCTTATGTGATGCTTAGAGAATTGATGTAAATGAAAATGAATTGCACCATTGTATTATTCCCCTCTTATTCTTTCTTACAATGACAAAGGGGAGAAAGAAACTTGTTAGCATCACAAGAAACGCAAAAATGCTAGCTAGCTTGCACATCTCTAGAAGAACCAAAAGTACTTACACATCTAAAGAGAAGTACTAGCTTGCACATTTCAAGAAAATGCAAAAACATGCTATCTTGCACATCTCAAAAGATGCAAAAATTTTGATAATTTTCTTATCTGAAAAACTTACTAGCTTGCATAATGATAACTGCGATGGTTTGAAATTATATTTCAAAAACTTGCAAGTTTCACTTCTCTTTTTTATTGATGACAAAAGAGGAGAATATATTATGATGATAATGTATGGTATAATGAAATTTTATTATGTATGATGGTTTGGATGTAATACTTGAACTTATGATATAAGTAAAGTTGAATCTCGTATTTTAATGATGAAACCAATTTATATGTGTTTATGTTTTAATCTTCGTTTTGAGTGATGCAGGATGCTTCGATCAGGATGAAACAATTAAAGCAGAAAAAATCATATTGTGTCGGAGGAACATGTCAGAAGATTGGACGTCGGGCCGATGGATCGGTCGACGTATCGACAGAAGACTTCGGGCCGTGGACTCGGGCATCGGGCCAAGAAGAGCGGGTATTGCACAAAGGATATCGGAGTTACGGAGTCAACTAGCCGATTGGGGAATAGGCCGCAGGAGAGGACGATGCGCCGAAGAATCGGATGAAGCATCGAGGGACCAATAACATGCCGAACAACTTGGTTAATTACTTAGGATTAATTTTCTCGATCGAAGTTTTGTTTTACATGTGCAGGATTAACTACGATGGATGTAAGACATATAGCAGGAGTTACACTGGAGTCAAGACTATGATCGCGTTGGGAGTTCGAGAGTTCGATGAAAGTCCGGACGGTCGTCGGAGGTTCTACGGGAACAAATCCGAGAAGTCCAGGAGCTTACCAAAAGAAGCTTGTCGGAACTCGCCAAGTGGATTGTCGCAAGTCCAGGAGTTTGCCGGAAGTCTGCAGGAGCATCACCGAGGGTTCATCGGATGATCGACGGAAGTTCATCGGAAGCTCGCCAAAAGAAGCAATTGACGCACCGAAGCAAGTTGTAGTAAATGTCTTAAGAAATATTGTAGTTAGAACAATAATTAAGTTAGAAATAGGAGGTGATCCCATTAACTTAATCTTGGGGCAATTGGGCCCTTGACATACCAAAATTGGGCCGAATGGATCAACCTATTCGAACCAGAATTCTTGCCAAGCGGTGGCACCGCTAGGGTCGGCGATGGCACCGCCCAAGAGATGGTCACCGAGGAAAGCTGGGCGGTGCAACCGCCCAGGTCAAGTAGTGGCACCGCCTAGGCTCAATCTCCGAGTGAGACTGGGCGGTGCAACCGCTCCAATCAGGCGGTGGCACTACTTGGGCTCAGTCTCCAAGTGAGACTTGGCAATGCAACTGCCCCTGTTAGGCGGTGGCACCGCCTAGAGGCTTAGTCTTCGAGCTTTTCCAAACAGTGCAACCGCCCCTGACAAGCGGTGGCACCGCCTAGAGGCTCAGTCTCTGAGCTCTGTAAGGCAGTGCAACCGCCAGACCCCGGATTTCCGAGAGATGACAATTTTACGCTCAGAATTCAAACTAGTTTGGGGCCTATAAATACCCCACCCTTTCCTGCATGTAAGGGCACCGAAAGCTTGATCTTACTCTGTGATTTTAGTGCTCAAAAGTGATGTAAAGTCTAGAAGTTCTCCCTCTTTTCTTCTAAGTTTTGATCTTTCAAGAGAGGAGAGAAAAGTTTGTAAGGGTTATCTCCTAAGCTCGTCAAAAGGCATGAAACTTTAAAAGGGTGGTTGGCCTTCACCTATTGAAGGAAGGCCTCTAGTGGATGTTGGTGACCTCATCGTGGAGGAAGCCAAAAGTGGATGTAGGTCAAGATTGATCGAACCACTCTAAATCTCGGTTTGCATTTACTTTGATCATCTTATCTTTACTGCAAACCTCCTCAGTAGCTTACTGCCTTCTGCTCATTTACGAACGTGTTTCATAGTTAAGTATTTTCCGAATCGGCGTTAAGACATAAATCAGTTTTATTGTACGAATATCATATTTCAGTTTATGTTTACATTCTAATTTCTATCATAACTGCAAACTACCTTTATAACTTTGCTTTAACTGCATCTCGCTTGATCACAAGTTAGAGTGATTTACGAATCGGCTTTCTTAACTATTGGTATCAAAGCCCGGTATTTCTTATTTCGGATTTACACCCGAGAGAAATGGCTCTTCATGGCTTTTTAAGAGGGCTTATCGGTTGTTCGTCCACCGTTGTTTAACGGATTGGACTACACTTATTGGAAAACTCAAATGAGAGTTTTCTTGATTTCTATGAATTTGGATCTATGGAATATTGATGAAAATGATTTTCAACTTCCCTCTAAACTGATGAACGAATGGTCGGATTTTGAGAAGAAATATTTTTCTTTAAATGCAAAGGCTATTATTGCCTTATTTTGCGCTTTGGACAAAAATGAGTTCAATCGGGTTTCTTTGTGCGAAACGACTTTCGACATATGGCACATTCTTGAAATCACACACGAAGGCACTTCTAGAGTTAAAGATTCAAAAATCAACTTTTTAATGCATGATTTTGAGCTTTTTCGAATGAAGCCGAGCGAAACCATTGTTGACATGTACACCCGATTTACGGATGTTGTCAATGGTTTAATAGCTTTTAGCAAATGTTTCTTGAATTTTGAACTTGTTAGTAAAGTTTTACGATCACTTTCTAAAGCTTGGGAATCAAAAGTAACGGCAATACAAGAATCAAAAGATTTAAATATTTTTCCACTTGAAGAACTTATCAGCTCATTGATGACATATGAAATGGTGCGCAATGCACATGATGAACACGATGAGTACTTGAACCACCTTCCTGTCAGGATCGGAGCGGCACTAAGAGGGGGGGGGGGTGAATTAGTGCAATGGTAAACTAACATTGGTTTAAAAACTTCCGTACGATAAAAACCAATATCGATGAAAAGCGATTTTGGAAGCTTGATAACTTAGAAGCGTATGGAAGCGTAATGACTAAGTAAAGAAGTTTGCAGTATATAAATGGCAAGAGTAGGATGCAAACCAGATAACACAGCAGTTTTAAAGTGGTTCAGTCAAAATGACCTACGTCCACTTACGAAGCCTTCTTCGAAGAGGCTCCCAACTTCCACTAGCAAATCTCTTAGTAGGGGAAGGACTAATACCCCTCTTACAACCTTTACAAGTGATTCACACTCTTACAATTCTTTTCAACAAGATGGGAGGAGGTGAACACTCAAGCAATTTGAAAAACAAGACTTGCTATGATTTTTCTAAGGCTCTTATCTCAAACTATTGCTTTGCAAAAGGTTGTGATCTCAGCTGAGAATTGTGGGGTATTTATAGGCCCCAAGTGGATTCAAATTTGGGCTCCAAAATTTGAATTCTCTTGGATTTCCGAGGCTGGCGGTGCCACCGCCTGTCGGTGGCGGTGCCACCACCTGATCTCTCGGGTGCTGGGCGGTGCCACCGCTCAGTCTAGCAGTGCCACCGCTCAGTTCTCGGGTTCTAGGCGGTGCCATCGCCTAACTATTTCAGCTCACTGGTTGGGCTCCAAACTTGGCCCAAACCAATCCGAACTCGAGCCTAATTGACCCTTACTTGGGTTATAGGATTAACACCTAATCCTAACCCTAATTAACATGCTAACTACGAATTTAAAGACATTTCCTAAGCTATTACAAAGTCCGTAAGTCAAGACTTCTTCCGGCGAGCTTCCGGCGAACTTCCGGCGGTCTTCCGATAAACTCTCGGAAACCATTCTACGGACTCCCGGCAAGCTCCTAAACTTCACGATTTGATCTTAGTGAGTTCCAACGAGCTTCTTCGGCAAGCTCCGATCTTTCTCGGCGAGCTCCACGAACTTCCCACGAACCTTCCGGCGAGCTTCCAAAAAACCCTTCGGCAAACTCCCTACTCATTCTCGGCTAGTTTCGGCAGCATTCCCGACGAACCTTCGGACTTCCGTCGAACTCTTGAACTCCCAACGAATCCTTCGCGCTTGACTTCGCACTTTGTTTCGCTTTATGTCTTCATCGTTATCGTAGTTAATCCTACACACATAAACTAAAACTCTACTCCGATCTAGACAATTATTACATCGCGAATTGATATTCTGTTGCCCGGCACGTCATTGGTTGGCACTTCGTCCGATTCTTCAGCGCATCGTCCTCTCTTGCGGCTTGTTGCCCAATCAGTGGTTGACCTCCGCAACCCCGATATCCTTGGCGCAATTCTGCTCTCCTTGGCCCGATGCCCGACGTCCGAAGCCTTTTGCCGTCCAATATCCTAACGTGATCTCCTCCAGCGCAATGTCAATTCCTCCTGTGTCAACTGTCTAATCCTGATCGAGTAGACCTGCATCACTCAAAATGCAGTTAAACATCTAAACACAATCAATTAGTTTCATCATCAAAATCCGAGATTCAACAATCTCTCCCTTTTTTATGATGACAACTAATTGATGACTAACGGAGTTAACCTTAACTCCTTGGAGTTTAACCAAACTCCCCCTATTAATATGTCATTGATAAAACACTTGGATTATCCCATATCCAAGTAACATTCATCACATGTTATGAAAAACATTTAAATCATCATGTAAATATACATAAAATATTCAATTCAATGCATGAAGTCATCGATATACTTCTCCCCCTTTGTCATCAACAAAAAGGAAAAGTAGCTCTAGCTATTTTAAAAGATATACAAGTTTTTGCCACTTGAAGCTAGATTCTCATCACAACATATAAGCACAAAAGCATAGCAAGATTCTTAAGTTCAATCATGGCAATTCAACACTTGCTTCTTGTGCAAGATTACACTTTGCTTTTCTTTGCATATTCTAACTAGCAAAAGCTTTCTCCCCTTTGTTTTTGTCGAAAAGAAGGAAAGAGTACAAGCTAGCCAACATTTGCCTTGAGCTAGCAATCTTTCTCCCCCTATGTCATTACCAAAAAGAAGGAGAAGAACCAATGATTTAGACTTTTACATAAACTATGAATTTGCATCAATCAATATTTCAATCATCACATGATACAAACAAGACAACAGTACAAAGAAATCATATCATGAAAGACATCAGTTGTTAAACATGATATGATAATAGTCTCAAAATTTTTAATTTTTGATACATGTGATACATTACAATACACTAAAAAATTTAATGCGATGCTTTTGAGGATATCAATCTATTTTTTATACAAAGCATGGCAAGAGCAATTATATTGCAAGTTTTCTAAGTTTTACATTTTTTGCTTCTTTCGAGATAGCAATTCTTTGCTTCTCTTTAGATTGCAAGATTTGTAATTCATTGGTAGTGTTCATGATAGCAAGTTCTTTCAATGAAATAATCGAGCTAAGAAATTTTTATGATATGCAAGTTTTACTACATAAAAGCTATAAAAATTTCGAAAGCAAATGCAAGATAGCTTTCTTGTGTAAGCTCATGATTTTTGCTTCCTATTGCAATGTGCAAGTTGCAAGTTTTGCTTCTTGAAATAGGCAAGATAGCTCATTTGCTTGAGATTACAAGATAGCATTTCTTGCTTTTGAGATGAGCAAGCTAATAAGTTTTGCCCCTTTTTGCGATATGTACGTTTGTAATTTTTTGCTTCTCTTGTCTTATGCAAGCTAGCTATCTCCCCCTTTGTCATTGTCAAAAAGAAGGAAAGACCCTTTACATCAATTATGACAAAGGTATCAATCTCATTTGTGCATCATTATATTTTCAAATTAAAACATGCACTATTTCAAAAACCTTATATTTCATTCATGCACGATATTGAATAAATCAATCAACATTATGAGCATATCATACATGATACATCATTTTGGTAATAAATCATAGCATTTATCAATATTTTGATCATGATACCAAGCATTCATCATTTAGAGCATTCATGATACATATTATATGTATATATCATCACAATAAAAAGTAATTGCATGCATAATTTCAAATCATAAATGTTTCAAATCATGATGGTATCAATTTTGTCAAATTATATCCTATCATGTTCATAACTTTTCATTTATATGCATCAAAATAATATCAAGAGTATTTTATACATAATATAAAATCATCATTTATAATTACATCAATATTCTAATCATTATTTCAATCTACACATCATGATAACAATAAATTTGCACTATAGACAATCTTATATTTTATCATTCAAGCTAGCATATATTTTTACAATTAGCAAGCTATCAAATTCCATTTTCTTTTATAACAGTGATTTAATCATATCAAGGCATTTGTATCATAGATACAAAGAAATCAGATCATCAAAGATAAGACCATTTGAATACCAAAAGACATGATTTATTTCAATAGATCTCCTTTATTTTTATAAATATCAAAAAGAAATGTAGGAGATCAAATATTATAGTAACTTGATTCTTGCATAAGAAGTCATAAGTTATAAATTTCAGAAAATCAAGATAAGTCTTATTCAAATCATCAAATCAAAATCATTTTCAAGAGATTCATAAAAAGAAAAACATAGATAGATTTTTTAATCTCTCAATTCTTTATGAATCATTATAATTCCAAAAAATCATGATTTATTTCAGAAATTTTCTTCTTTAGTAAACAATAGGAAGAAATATGGGAGTTGAACAAGATCTTGATTCATAATAAAATTTCATGTATCGAATATCAAGAAATCAAGATGATGATTCATAAAGAATATCACAAGTTACATTCAAGAGAAAAATCATCATTCATTTTCAAATCATTCAATTTGTCAAATCAACATTTCTTGAGTATGCATGATATCAAAACATGGTTTTAAATCTTCAACATATAACATGCATGAATTCAAAAATCGAAAGGAGAAGGTAAGAATTCAAGGGTACAAAGATTTCAACCATCTCATAAACAAATGAAGGATCAAGTCATGAATCCAAAATTTCATGAATCATTTCGATAAATCTTCTTTTAAATAGTAAAAAAGATCATCAAAGGAAATCTCATATTATTCCAAAATATCAATAAAACTCATTTCAAATTCAAATTATCAAAATCATTTTTATGGTTCACAAAATTCATAACATAAGTAAATTCATGATTTCATTGATAATAGATTCCCCCCCCCCCTTTTTTTTTTTTTTTAAGTGTTTCATTTTAAGTGATTGATTTTATGTTAACATGCTTTTCAAACATGAATCAACGTTTAGGATCAAAATATGAATTTCGTCATAAAACCATCAAGACCAATAAATTACAAAAATCATTATATATTACTTTAAAATCTCATACATAAAATCGTCAAATCATGGTATCAAAATTTCAACATTTTCATTACAACTTTATTGCATTGGTTTCATTGAACATAATTTTGAATGATTCTTATAGATAACTAAAACTTCTTTAATTTTAATTTATATAATTGACTTTATATTAGTATACTCAAATTTTGTTCTTATGTCAAAACCATACATCATGTTTGAAAACCAAAGATAAGGTTCATAAGAAAAGCATCAAGCCTTCCATTCAAAAGCCATGCATCGTCATTGAAAATCAATATGGAAATCGTCAAAATATACATTCTTGCTTCTCAAGCACATACATAAGATTAATCTTACTAGGTGTATAAGCATTAGATTTATATCTAACATTTTATTGCATTAACATAACACATGCAATTTTCAAGAAAATTAATCCTTTACTAAATTAAAAATAACTCATGAAAGTATTATGTAATTTCGAAATAAATTAGGAGGATTTTAATTACCTCATTGTTGAAAGTGGTTGAGGCGTAGTTTGCCACCTCGCCTTTCTTAATTTTCTCCTCATCTTCGGAAGAGCTCAATTCATCCCAATTTTTGTTTTTCTTACGTTCAAAGCAAGTAGTTCCATTCTTTTTGCTTTTTAATTTTTTTTTCATTTGTAGTTTAAGTTCACCATCACTTAAGCTTATACTCGAGTGGTCTTCATGTGTTCTATGTTCCAAATCCTTCCTGTCCTTTAGAAGGTTGTTCTTGAGTTTCCTTTTTGTCACATTGTTCATTTCGTAGGTCATTAGAGACCCAATAAGATCTTCAAGAGGGAATGTTTTAAGGTCCTTAGCCTCTTGAATAGCCGTAACTTTTGGATCCCAACTTTTTGGAAGGGATCTTAAGATTTTAGTGACTAGTTCAAAGTTAGAAATACTTTTACCAAGAGCTTTGAGTCCATTGATGACATCCGTGAAACGGGTGTACATGTCTCCGATGGACTCACTTGGTTTCATCCGGAAAAATTCATAAGAGTGCACAAGAATGTTGATTTTGGACTCTTCCACTCGGCTAGTACCTTTATGAGTGATCTCAAGAGTTCTCCAAATATCAAAAGCCGAATAACAAATCGAAACGTGATTAAATTCATTTTTGTCAAGTGTACAATATAAGGCATTCATAGCCTTTGCATTTAAAGCAAAAACTTTCTTCTCCGATTCATCCCATTCGCTCATCGGAAGAGAAGATTTTTTTAAATCCATTTTCGATAATTTTCCAAAGCTCGAGATTCAACGAAAGTAAGAAAACTCTCATTCGAGTTTTCCAATAAGTGTAGTCCGTCCCATTGAAAAAGGGAGGACGAATGAGAGAGTGAACCTCTTGAAAGCCGTAAAGAGCCATTTCTATTTGGGTGTTAAACCAAAGTAGAAAACTATGGCTCTGATACCAATTATTAGGATCAAAGCGGCACTAAGAGGGGGGGGTGAATTAGTGCAACGGTACACTAACGTTGGTTTAAAAACTTTCGTACGATAAAAACCAATATCGATGAAAAGCGATTTTGGAAGCTTGATAACTTAGAAGCGTATGGAAGCGTAGTGACTAAGTAAAGAAGTTTGCAGTATGTAAATGGCAAGAGTAGGATGCAAACCAGATAACACAGCAGTTTTAAAGTGGTTCGGTCAAAATGACCTACATCCACTTGCGAAGCCTTCTTCGAAGAGGCTCCCAACTTTCACTAGCAAATCTCTTAGTAGGGGAAGGACTAATACCCCTCTTACAACCTTTATAAGTGGTTCACACTCTTACAATTCTTTTCAACAAGATGGGAGGAGGTGAACACTCAAGAAATTTGAAAAACAAGACTTGGTAAGACTTTTCTGATGCTCTTATCTCAAGCTATTGCTTTGCAAAAGGTTGTGATCTCCGCTGAGAATTGAGGGGTATATATAGGCCCCAAGAGGATTCAAATTTGGGCTCCAAAATTTGAATTCTCTTGGGTTTCCGAGGCTGGCGGTGCCACCACCTGTCGGTGGCAATGCCACCACCGGATCGCTCGGGTGCTAGGCGGTGCCACCGCTCAGTTCTCGAGTTCTAGGCGGTGCCACCACCTAGTCTGGCGGTGCCACTGCCTACACTATTTTAGCTCACTAGTTGGGCTCCACACTTGGCCCAAACTAGTCCGAATTCGAGCCCAATTGGCCCCTACATGGGTTATAGGATTAACACCTAATCTTAACCCTAATTAACATGCTAACTACGAATTTAAAGATATTTCCTAAGCTATTAGAAAGTCCATAAGTCAAGATTTCTTCCGACGAGATTCCGGCGTACTTTTGACGATCTTCCGATAAACTCTCGGAAACCATTCTGCGGACTCCCAGCAAGCTCCTAGACTTCACGATTTGATCTTGGTGAGTTCCAACTAGCTTCTTCGGCAAGCTCCGATCTTTCTCGGCAAGCTCCGCGAACTTCTCACGTACCTTCCAGTGAGCTTCCGAAAAACCCTTCGGTAAGCTCCCTACTCATTCTCGGCTTAGTTCCGGCAGCATTCCCGACGAACCTTCAGACTTCCATCGAACTCTCGAACTCCCAACGAATCCTTCGCGCTTGACTCCGCACTTTGTTTCACTTTATGTCTTCATCGTTATCGTAGTTAATCCTGCACACACAAACTAAAACTCTACTCCGATCTAGACAATTATTACAACGCGAATTGACATTCTGTTACCCGGCACGTCATTGGTTGGCGCTTCGTCCGATTCTTCAGCGCATCATCCTATCTTGCAGCTTGTTGCCCAATCGGTGGTTGACCTCTGCAACCCCGATATCCTTGGCGCAATTCCGCTCTCCTTGGCCCGATGCTCGACGTCCGAAGCCTTTTGCCGTCCAATATCCTGACGTGATCTCCTCCGGCGCAATGTCAATTCCTCTTATGTCAGTTGTCTAATCTTGATCGAGTAGACCTGCATCACTCAAAATGCAGTTAAATATCTAAATACAATCAATTAGTTTCATCACCAAAATCTGAGATTCAACACTTCCAAAGAATACGAAAGTTTTGGAACTCCGGACAAATGAATACCACTCGAGCAATGACTCAAGTGATGAGGACAATGATGAACTTGAACTTCGAATACTAAATCTTAATAAGTTTATTAAACAAAAATCTAAAATAAACAATGAACTTGAATGAAGGAAGAGGCCAAAGAAGAAGAATACAAAGTGGGATGAATCGAGCTCCTCTGAAGACGATGAGAAAATCAAGAAAAGCGAGTTGGCAAACTACACCTTAACCGCTTTCAATGATGAGGTAATCAAAATCCCCCTAATTTATTTTGAAATTACTTGATGCTTTCATGATGTATTTTCTTTTTCAGTTTAGAATTAATTTTCTTGAAAATTATATTTTAAAAATAAAATTATAAAAATTATGATCATGCTAGTAATTTCAAAAATGATAATATTGCATATTTTATGATAAACAAGAAAAATGATTTTGATTGAAAATATGAAATCATGCTATATGTGGTTAAGAAGTAATAATGTATATCATGTTGATTTCCATTGTTATTTCTCAATTTTGATTAAATAAAATCATGTTTGAAGAAATGCATAATGATGTAACATTAAACATATTGATACCATGATTGACAATTTTATGCATGAGATTTTAAGTTATACATGATGATAAGCATGTGTTATTTTTATGTGTATTTGAAAAACATATGGCAAAACCATGTCTGAATGCATGAAAGTGTTAGATTTCATTTTCGGATTCTCTTGATTTTTATGATTTATTGATCTTGATGGTTTTATGATGAAATTCATTTTTCGATCCTAAACATTGATGCATTTTTTTTTATTTAACATAAATGAAAAAGCATGCTAAATCAATCACTTAAAATAAAATACTTAAAAAAGGGAAAAATATATTATCAATGAAATCATGAATCTACTTATGTTATGAATTTTGTGAACCATAAAAATGATTTTGGTGATTTGAATTTGAGATGAGTTTTATCAAAATCATGATCTTGATTTCGTAGAATAATATGAGATTTCCCTTGATGATCATCTCGATTATTTAAAAGGAGATTTATCAAAATAATCCATAGAATTTTTTATTCATGACTTGATCCTTCATTTGTTTATGATATGGTTGAAATCTTTGTGCATTTGAATTCTTCCCTTCTCCTTTCGATTTTTGAATTTATGCATGTTATATATTGAAGATTTGAAACTATGTTTTGATATCATACATACCTAAGAAATGTTGATTTGACAAAATGAATGATGATTTTTCTCTTGAATATAACTTGTGATATGTTTTTTTTATGAATCATCATCTTGATTTCTCGATATTCGATACATGAAATTTTATTATGAATCAAGATTTTTTGTTTAATCAATCTCCTACGATTTTCTTTCGATTATTTATGAGGAGGTTTTTCAAAAAGAAATTATGTCTTTTGGTATTCACATGTTCAAATCTTTCATGATATGATCTTTATGCAATTCCTTGTATTCATGAAATGTTTATCTCATCACCCAACTAATTCTTCTTGATATTCTTTATGTGATGATATGAATGCATGAAATATTCATAAATTTGTAATGATACATGCAATACTTATGATAATGATGTACATGGTGTATTGCATATGATGTGCATCATGAATGCTTTAAATGATGAATGTTTGATATCATGATCAACATGTTGATAAATGTTTAAAAATTTTAATGTTTGAATATCATGTATGATATGCTCATAATGATGATTGATTTATTTGTATCGTGCATGAAAAATGAAATGTATGGTTTTGAAAATGTGCATGTTTTAATTTGAAAATATAATGATACACAAATAAGATTGATACTTACCTTTGTCATGATTTAAAAATTGACACAAAGAGTCTTCTCTTCTTTTCGACATTGACAAAGGGGGAGAAATATCGCTAGCTCATCTTGCAAAATTTAGAAACATGCACTTTGCAAATGAAGCAAAATTGCTAGCTCAAACAAAAAATGCAAATGTGCTATCTTGCCTATCTCAAGAGGCAAAAATGCTAACTTGCACATCTAGCAAAACTTGACAAACTTGCATATTTCAAGTGGCAAGAGTTGCATTCTTGAACATCTCTAAATTGCTAGCTTGCATATTCTAAAATGTTGTAACATTGCTAGCTTGCAAGATGTAGAAGTTGCTATCTCAAAAGAAGCAAAAGTGCTATCTTGTATGTTGTAAAACTTGCATATCTAAAACTTGATAGTTTGAATGTTCTAAGCATGATGTAACACTTGCTAAATTTTCTAGCTTCAAAACTACATGATGATAAAACATGATATTATGTTTTTCATGCAATAAGTTGAACCTACATTCCAAACACAAGAATAGTTGGACTTCTCCTTTTTGTTGATGCAAAGGGGGAGAAGTATGATGTTATGCATAAGTTTATACATAAGTACATGATGACGTGTTGCAAGTATTCATGATGAATATTACAATAACTTGAATTCAAAGTTCTATCAATATGGCATATTGATAGGGGGAGTTTGTTTAAACTCTGAGAGTTAAGGTTAACTCCGTCATCAAGTGGTTGTCATCATCAAAACGGGGGAGATTCTTGAATCTCGTATTTTGATGATGAAACCACTTGATATATGTTTATGTTTTAATCTGCATTTTGATTGACGCAGGATGCTTCGATCAGGATGAGATAATTAAACCACAAAAAATCATGTTGTGCCGGAGGAACATGTCAGAAGATTGGACGTTGGGCTAGTGGATCGGTCGAAGTATCGACAGAAGGCTTCGGGCCGTGGACTCCGGCATTGGGCCAAGAAGAGTGGGTATTGTGCCAAGGATATCGGAGTTGCGAAGTCAACTGGCCGATTGAGCAATAGGCCACAGGAGAGGACGATGCGCCAAAGAATCGGACGAAGCGTCGAAGGACCAATGACATGCCGGACAACTTGGTTAATTGCTTAGGATTAATTGTCTCGATCGAAGTTTTGTTTTACATGTACAGGATTAACTACGATGGATGTAAGACATGCAGCAGGAATTGCACCAGAGTCAAAACTATAATCACGTTGGGAGTTTGAGAGTTCGACGGAAGTCCGGACGGTTGTCGGAGGTTCTGAGGGAACAAATCCGAGAAGTCCAGGAGTTTGCCAAAAGAAGCTCGTCGAAATTCGCCAAGTGGATCATCGCAAGTCTAGGAGTTTGTCGGAAGTCTATAGGAGCATCACCGAGGGTTTATCGGATGATCGACGGAAGTTCACCGGAAGCTCGTCGGAAGAAGCGATTGACGCACCAGAGCAAGTTGCAGTAAATGTCTTAAGAAATATCGTAGTTAGCACGATGATTAAGTTAGAAATGGGAGGTGATCCCATTAACTTAATCTTGGGGCAATTAGGCCCTTGACAGACCCAAAATGGGCCGAATGGATCAACCCATTCGGACCAGAATTCCTGCCAGGCAATGGCACCGCTAGGGTCAACGGTGGCACTGCCTGGGCTTAGTCTCCGAGCTGTTATATCTCGGATTTTGATGATGAAGTCAATTGTCATTTGTTATCTAATCCATATGTTAAGATAAGTGTGCAGGATTAACTACGATGAAAGTAAGACATGCAGTAGGAGTTGAACCGGAGTCAAAGACTATGATCACGTTGGGAGTTCGAGAGCTCAACGGAAGTCCGGACGGTCGTCGGAAGTTCTGCGGGAACAAATCCGAGAAGTCCAAGAGCTTGCCAAAAGAAGCTCGTCGGAACTCACCAAGTGGATCATCGCAAGTCCAGGAGTTTGCTAGAAGTCCGTCGGAGCATCGCCGGAGGTTCGTCGGAAGTTCGCCGGAAGAAGCGATTGACGCACCGAAGCAAGCTGTAGTAAATGTCTTAAGAATTATCGTAGTTAGCATGTAGATTATGTTAGGAATTGGAGGTGATCCCATTAACTTAATCTGGGGGCAATTGGGCCCTTGATAGACCCAAATTGGGCCGAATGGATCAATCCATTCGGACCAGAATTCCTACTAGGCGGTGGCACCGCTAGGGTCGGCTGTGGCACCGCTCAGGAGAGGGTCTCCCAGGAAAGCTGGGCAGTGCAACCGCCCCAAGCAGGCGGTGGCACCGCTTGGGCTCAGTCTCCGAGCGAGACTGGGCAGTGCAACCGCCCCTGACAAGCGATGGCACCGCCATGGCTCAGTCTCTGAGTGAGACTGGGCGGTGCAACCACCCCAGGCAAGTGGTGGCACTGCCAGGGCTCAGTCTCCGAGTGAGACTGGGCAGTGCAACTGCCCTTGTCAGGTGGTGGCACCACCCAAAAGCTCAGTCTCCGAGCTGCTAGGCGGTTGTACCACCCTAGTCAAGAGGTGGTACCGCCAGGACCTAGAAAATCCGGGAAGAGACATTTTTTAGCTCCAAATTCAAACTAGTTTGGGGCCTATATATACCCCACCCTTTCCTGCATGAAAGGGCACCGAAAATCCAATCTTACTCTGTGATTTTTAGAGCTCAAAAGTGTTGTAAAGGCTAGAAGTTCTCCTCCCTCTTTTTCCAAGTTTTAATCTTTCAAGAGAGGAGAGAAAAGTTTGTAAGGGTTGTCTCTTAAGCCCGTCAAAAGGAGTGAAACTGTAAAAGGGTGGTTTGCCTTCGCCTATTGAATGAAGGTCTCTATTGGACGTCGGTGACCTCGTTGGTGGAGGAAGCCAAAAGTGGATGTACAAGATTGACCGAACCACTCTAAATCTCAGTTTGCATTTACTTTGAGCATTTTATCTTTACTGCAAACCTCCTCAATAGCTTACTACCTTTTGCTCTTTTACGAACTCACTTTTAAGTTAAGTTTCCGAAAATGGGTTTACGTCGGAAATCAGTTTTATCGTACGAACATCATGTTTCAGTTTGCGCTTACATTCTGATTTCTATCTTAACTGCAAACTTCCTACCTTACTTTACTTCGAATACATTTCCGTAAGCTTTCAAAGTTAATATCTGCACGAAATGACTTTTACGTCGGAATCGGATTTCAACGTACGAACGCAGTTTTAATCGTCGAAAGTTTTCTGCTACACTAATTCACCCCCCCCTCTTAGTGCTCTTGATCCTAATAATTGGTATCAGAGTGGGGTTAACTCTCAAACGGATTAAAATCCAAGAGAGATGGCATACGCTAGAAACCAAGAGGGCCACTCTATTACACGTCTACCCATGTTCAATGGGACGGACTACACCTATTGGAAGACCCGAATGAGGATCTTCCTTATTTCAATGGATTTTGAACTTTAAAATCTTGTCGAAAATGGATTTTCGAAGTCTTCTCTTCCAATGATCAATTGGAATGAATTGGAGAAGAAGACTTTCGCTCTTAATGAAAAGGCTATGAATGCCTTATTTTGTGCGCTTAATAAAAATAAGTTCAATCGTGTATCGGTTTGTGAAACCACGTTTGATATTTGGCATACACTCGAAGTGACTCACGAAGGCACAAGTAGAGTGAAAGAGTCAAAAATCAATCTTTTGATACATTCTTTTGAACTTTTCCGAATGAAACCGAGCGAGACTATTGGCGACATGTACACCCGTTTCACGGATGTCGTTAATGGTCTAAAAGGACTCAGCAAAAGTTTTTCGGATTTTGAGCTCGTAAATAAGATTCTAAGATCCCTTCCTAAGAGTTGGGACCCTAAAGTCACTGTTATTCAAGAGGCTAAAGATTTAAATAACTTCCCTCTTGAAGAACTAATCGGATCATTAATGACCTATGAAATGACTTGCAAGGCTTATGAAGAGCAAGAAGACATCCTTCCAAAGAATAGGAAGGATATGGCACTTAGAACTTTAGATGACCACTTGAGAGAAAACTCAAGTGATGAGAACTTTGACGATGACTTGGCACTTTTAACAAGGAAATTCAAAAAATTTATTAAGAGAAACAAGTTTAAAAGTGACACAAAAAATAAACTTGAACCCAAAAAGGACCAAGTTATTTGTTACGAATGTAAAAAGCCAGGACACTACAAAAGTGATTGTCCCCAAGCCAAGAAAAAAACATCAAAGAAGAAAGCGCTCAAAGCAATGTGGGATGACTCGAGCGCGTCCGAAGAAGAGAAGTCCAACACCGAGCAAGTTGCTCATTACGCCTTAATGGCCATCGGAGAAAAGGTAACAAATTTAATTGATGCAGATTTATCATTTGATGAATTATTAAATTTCCATGTTTTGATCTTTAAGAGAGGAGAGAAAAGTTTGTAAGGGTTGTCTCCTAAGCCCATCAAAAGGAGTGAAACTGTAAAAGGGTGATTGGCCTTCGCCTATTGAAGAAAGGCCTCTAGTGGACATCGGTGACCTCGTTGGTGGAGGAAGCCAAAAGTGGATGTAGGTCAAGATTGACCGAACCACTCTAAATCTTGGTTTAAATTTACTTTGAGCATTTTATCTTTACTACAAACCTCCTCAATAGCTTACTGCGTTCTGCTCTTTTACGAACTCACTTTTAAGTTATGTTTCCGAAAACAGGTTTACGTTGGTAATCAGTTTTATCGTAGGAACATCATATTTCAGTTTGCGCTTACATTCCGATTTCTATCTTAACTGCAAACTTCCTGCCTTACTTTACTTCAAATACATTTCTGTAAGCTTTCAAAGTTATTATCTGCACGAAACGACTTTTACGTCAAAATCGGATTTCAACGTACGAACACAGTTTTAATCGTCGAAAGTTTTCCACTACACTAATTCAAACCCCCCCCCTCTCTTAGTGCAGTTGATCCTAATATGAGCGAGACTGGGTGGTGCAACTGCTCCAGTCAGGCGGTGGCACCGCTTGGGCTCAGTCTCTGAGCGAGATTAGGCGGTCCAACCGCTCCTGACAGGCGGTGGAACCGCCTGAGCTCAGTCTCCAAGCTCTACCAAGCGATGCAACCGCCCTTGTCAGGCGGTGGCACCGCCCAGAGGCTCAGTCTCCGAGCTCTACCAAGCGGTGTGTTGGGAAATCATGGGGCGACATGGCGCGCTTGAATGGAAGAACAAGAAAACAAAATCCCCGATTCAAAAAAAAAGATGTTCGTCGTCATGCGAAGATGGTGCAAAAAAATCCCAGAAAACACAAAACTCACAGATAGAGATTGTGTTACCTAGGAGATCAGATATCCCCTGTTTCCTTGCAGATCCTTAGGAGAGGGTGAAGGAGGTCAAGTGTCCTCCTCTCTAGCGGTGATCCACACAGGGGGGTTGCCAGGACGACCCTCCTCAAAACTCCAAGCCTTTGAGGTGGAGATGGAGAGGAGAATAGGAAAGACAAGCAAAGACTCTAGCCTATGAGGTCAGTGAATCCCTCCTATTTATAGAGATCCCAGATCAAACCCTAATGGGTCCTTCCCTAGTGGGTATTGGATCTGCAACCAATAAGACAAAGGGCTCGGCCGGATATCTCATATCCCAACCTCTACTCATCGCAATGCCTACCATATGTGTGTGACCCTCTAGGCCCAATATCGAAATGGGCCGTGAGTCATACTGTCGAGAACTCCTTCTAACTCGGTGAATTATTATCTCTGTAATAATTCACTCGACTCATCGACTCTGGACGTATTTAGGCCACTACGCCGTAGTCCCCAGACGACATATCTGGGGAATCCAATCCATTGGACTGTCGTCCTCGATTACCATGTACCTATAGTCCCTCATCCATCTAATATCCTAGAGACCGATATCGAAAGCATGGTGTTGTCGGACCCATACGGTTTCTACTCGAGTCTCGCTCTAATCGGATTCTCAGGAGAACTCTTTTCTCTCAACCCGAATGACCTCGCCGTGGATTTGTGCGAGCAAGAACACATGGGATATTCCTCTCATGACGCCAGCAGAGTGGATGATCCTCTATCGACACTCAATAACCCTCGTGAAGGTCGACTACCACTCCCAATGACTAGTTGTACTAGATATGGGATAGCCAAACCTATAAGTCCGGTATCAAAGAGTGGAGCACTCATATGGATATCCTTGGTGTCTCAAGTCTAAGGACCGATACACCATTGATTAGGACTCTGGAATCACTGTCGATAATAAGGCATCATCAACCATCCAAGATTCCGTAAGCGGATCAATCAAGTGAACTCATTCTCCACGAGCACTGCATCGTATCCCTAGTGTCCCTACACGAGCAGCTATGAGACCAAATTTGCATCCATCATATGGATTGGTATACAAAGACACCAGCCTATCCGGTTATCACGATGTCCCTCTCGAGTAACCTATGACCGGGATTATTTAGGATATGTGTTTAAAGGTGAATCGATCTTATTATCGTGATCTCATCACGCATCTAATTCCATTGCACAAATCCAAGGACATCACAATATATATATGCATTTATGCAATAGTTATAAAGTGATATACGCCAAAATATAATAAGCAAAAAAGATTCTGTATCAAGTCACACGTGCCATCACTCACGTGATTGGCTTTGTTGGGCACCTATGACTAGCAATCTCCCACTTGACCTAAAAGCCAATCACCTATGTGTTTGATCCCCATCGGACCCGTGACGCTTCAAAGACAAAATGAGACAACGGCTTTGTCGGTGGATCTGCAATGTTATCTTCGGATGGAACTCTTTCCACTGCTACATCTCCTCGGGTCACGATCTCTCGATAAGGTGGAACCTCCTCTAACATGCTTAGATTTCGATGAGACCTAGGTTCCTTCGGCTTGAGCAATTGCCCGTTGTTGTCGTAATATAGGGAGATCGGCTCTTAAGCTCCCTACACGACTCCCAAATCTGTGATGAACATCTTCAACTAGACTCCCTCCTTTGCTGCATCTCGATGCAGCAATGTACCTCGCCTCTCGGGTCGAAACAGTGGTATCTTGCTTGGAACTCTTCCAAAGACACTGCTCCTCCATTCAAGGTGTACACATACCCCGAATTCGACTTGCTATCATCGACATCGACTGAAAACTTGAGTCGGTGTAGCCTTCAACCTTATGGCTATTACCTCCATATACTAGTAAAAGATCCTTAGTCCTTCTCAAGTACTTAAGGATACACTTTACTACTTTCCAAAGGCTCCAAGTTCGGATCCGCCTGATACCGCCGTGACACTTTCGAGAGCATGCGCTATATCAGGCCTAGTACATAGCATGGCATACATGATAGACCCTATTGCTGAGGCATAAGGTATCATATCCATATTCGCCCTTTCTTCCGGAGTCTTTGGGGACATATTCAGAGAAAGCGATATCCCATGTCTCATCGGATGAGACCTCTCTTGGAATTTTTCATGCCAAACCTTTTGACAATAGTTTCTATGTACCTAGATCTGGGACAAGCCAAGCATCCTCTTGGATCTATCTCTATAGATTCTAATCCCCAAGATATAAGATGCTTCCCTAAGTCCTTCATGGAGAAGTGTCTAGATAACCAAGCCTTTCTTGTGGATAGCATTCCTATGTCATTTCCAATGATGAGGATGTCATCCACATATAACACCAAAAAGGTGATAGCGCCCAACTTACCTTTCAGATACACAAGGCTCATCTTCGTTTAATCTAAGTCATAAGATCTGATTGCCTCATCAAATCTTATGTTCCAACTTTGGGAAGCTTGCTTTTTAGTCCATAAATGGATCTAAGCAACCTACACACCTTATATCCGGCGTTCTTGGACACCTAATCCCTCGGGTTGCATCATATACACCTCCTCCTCGAGGTTCCCGTTGAGGAATGCGGTTTTCACATCCATCTGCCAGATCTCATAATCATAGTGTGCTGCAATAACCAATAGAATTCTGATGGATTTTAGCATTGCTACAGGTGAGAAAGTTTCGCCGTAGTCAATACCTTGCCTTTGACGATACCCCTTAGACACTAGCCTTGCTATATAGGTCTCTACCTTTCCATCTACTCCGATCTTTTTCTTAAAGATCCACTTGCAACCGATGGGTACAATACCTTCGGGCGCATCAACTAGGTTCCAAACCTTATTGGAGTACATAGTATCCATCTCAGAATTCATGGCTTTTTTTCCACTTCCCGGAGTCTATACTCATAATAGCCTCCTCAGTAGGTCCGAGGATCAATATCCTCTACATCCTCTGCTCTAATATGTCCCACATATCTCTTAGGAGGATGGGATACTCTATCAGACTGCGTAAAGTTGATACTTGTGTATTAGGTACCAACAGACTGGGTCAGAGTGGTGCTTGAGCTTGGTTCTCCAACCCCGCCAATTCTATCATTCTCCCACTATCTCCATCAAGAATGTGTTCCTTCTCAAGGAACACTGCTCTCTTTAGCTACAAAGACCTTTTGGTCCTCGAGATGATAGAAATAATACCCACAAGTTTCCTTGGGGTATCCCACAAATTTGAATCGCTCTGTCCTTGATTCTAACTTATCGGGGTTGTGTCTTCTAACATGGGCAGGGCAGCCCCTGCATCTTAACAACCTTAAGATCAGGCTTCTTCCCTTTCCATGTCTCATATGGTGTAGACACTACCCACTTAGTTGGAACTCTATTGAGAAGGTAAGTTTGTGGTTTCTAGGGCATATCCCCGAATGAGATGGGTAGGGTGCAAAAACTCATCATGGACCGCACCATATCTAATAATGTACGATTTCTCCTTTTAGAGACACCATTGAGTTTGAGGTGTATAAGGAAGTGTCCATTGGGATAATATCCCATGGTCCTTGAGGAACCGAGTAAACTCAGACTTAAGTATTCACCTCCTCGACCGATCGAAGAGTTTTGATACTTTTTCCAGTCACGGTTCTCCACCTCATTCTTATACTCTCTGAATTTCTTAAAGGCCTCGGACTTGTACTTCATTAAGTACACATATCCATACCTTGAGAAATCATCAAGAAATGTAATGAAGTAGGAGTAACCTCCAATGGCATGAGTTGACATGGGTCCACATACATCACTATGTATGAGTTCCAATAACTCATTGGCTCTCTCTCCAGTTCTACTAAATGGAGATTTGGTTGATTTTCCACGAATGCAAGGCTCACAAGTCGATATGACACATAGTCGAATGGATCTAGATATCCATCATTTAGCAACTTTTGAATCCTTCTTTTCATGGATGTGACCTAGCCTACAATGCCATGTGTATGCACTGTTCAACTCATCTCGTTTCCTTTTGGACACATTTACATTCATGATATGTGGAGTGGTGTCTAACATAAATAAACCATTATGCAATATTCCTTTCGTGATGATCTTATCATCTAATAATATCGAACAACCATTATTCTCAAAAATAAATTTATATCCACTAACTGTTAAACATGAAATGGAGATAATGTTTTTGATAATAGAAGGAACAAAATAACATGCATCTAATGCAATAAAAGCTCCACTAGGCAGATGTAGGGCGACCCCGCCAATAGCTAATACAACAACTTTTGCTCCATTACCCATCTTGAGGTCTATCTGCCTCTCAGTAGTCTCCTAGGCCTTGCCGCTTAACCCGTAACGAATTGTATATATGATAAGCACTACCTGGGTATCCAATACCCATGTGTTATCATAAGAGTCCGACAAATGGAGACCGATCATGAATGTACATGAAGCTTCATCAAGCTTTTGTTTAGCCTCTTTTCGCAAGGTACTCTTTGCAGTTTCTCTTCCAATGCCCATCTTTACCATAGTGGAAGCACCGGCCTTTGTCCTTTCTTTGGGTCTTTTCTTAGCAACCTTTGCTTTACCTTGTTTGCCCTTGCCCTTTCCCTTTTTAAGGGACCTTTCGCTTTCCTTTTCTTTTCGGTCTCACCAAGTAGAGAGAACGGCTTCTCTTTCTTAATAGTACTCTGCCTCTCCTCAACATATTGAGGAGCTCGGGAGAGTCACCTCAAGCTTGTTCATATTAAAATTCATTATGAACTGTGAAAAGGAATCTGGTAGGGACCGAAGCACAATGTCCACACACAAGTTATCCTCTAGGACCATTCCTAGACCGTGAGTTTCTCTATCCACTCAATCATCTTTAGGACATGGTTCTGAACTAGTGTCCCCTCGGTCATCCTAGCTGAAAAGGCTCTTGGATATCTCATATCGTTGAGTCCTTCCCCGTTCCTCAAATAATTTTGGACATGTAGGAGAATGGATCCGCATCCATCTTTTTCATGTTGTCTCAGTAACTCCTCGAGTCATAGAGCCCAACATATAGCGATTGAGCAAGAGTGGAGTCATCAATGTACTTCACGTAGTGAGCGATCTCATCCTCGCTTGCCCCTTCTTCGAGGCGTGAGGCATCTTTGTATCAAGGACGTACACGATTTTTTCTCCGCCAGGAGAACAATTCTCAAGTTAAAGCCAACCGTATAATTTGGACCAGTAAGGCGGTTGACATCAAGTATGCCACGTAAGGGATTTGAAAGCGACATTTTCTGAAAATAAAGATGTAGCAGAAATGAATAACATGCAGATTTTGCAAGAAATAAACTATCAAGATATGGACTTCTATCTTAATATGCTCCCACTATTTTACTAACGAGTCACGCGACACCCTCAGCACGTGAAACGGAAGTCTCCAGCAGACTTCTAGTGGGGATCAGGATCCAATCAGCGTCTTAGTGTAACCTCGAGGGACTCGACCAATCACACTAAGCCTAAAAGGTAGGCAACTCTTGTCGATCACAACTCTTTGTGATTCCCCGCCCCTGTTCGCCTCCGAATCACTATGGCCTCGAGGGACTCGACCAACCATGATGCTTCGGTTAAGTCAACACCTTCGTTACAAGATGAGTCCGATTTGATGATATACCCTCGAGGGACTCGACCAAGCATACCATGTCCTCAAAGTCACCGGTAACATCTCTATGTCGTAAGCAAGATAGCTTAATCGCGATATAGGTGAGTCTCGAGGGACTCGACCAACTCAACCTACAGGGGAATGGGTTCCTACTCATAACGATGGAAGGCCATGTGGGTCAATCTAATTGCCTTTACGTTTACCGAACTTAATATTATCGAGAGATGTTTCTATAATTTGGTCTCCTAATATGACATGTCACACATATACATATTTAATATATATCTACATCGCATGCAAATATATATACATATCTAGTATGTGTATAAGCAATCACATCGATGATCATGGACCACAACCTAATATGATTAGGCCCGAGCCAAGATAGGCCTAATCACTCACATCAAGATCTATGTGTGCAACGGTGCATCTCCATGCCCCTGTGTGATCGCCCATCTCGTCCTCGTTTTTCGTCGACATCTTGATGCATCTCCATGCATCACGATCGTCCGCCTAGGGTGGGTCCCTAAATCGCATCCATGCTCGCCTGCGCCTCCTCATGTGATTACAACTTAATCATAGGCACGTAGGGCCCAACAATAAACGAGAAATATAATGGAGGTTCGCGGACCTCAATAATAATAATCACAAGTACACACATCACACGGTCCATGATCATCCGATCCACACATCATACATCACATGTATAAATAATCATCATCATGTAGGACTACTAGATAATAAAAAAAATAATAATCAACTAAACCTTTTAATTAATTAATTTTTTTTTTTGAAATCGGGACATGTAGGGAATTTCTCAATTCCTAAGGGTATTTTCATAATTTGGACAAAAGACGTAAACGAAATTTCTCAAATTCACAAGGGCAAAACTGTCCTTTGCCCAAAACCCTAATTCCCTCTGTTGTTGCGCCACCGCCACCTCACCGGCGGGCAGGCAGGGCGAGGCGGGGTTTCCGGTAAGCGGCACGCCCATTGGGGCCGCCATGGGTGGGGGCCCGGGCGCCCGCCGCTTCCATGGGCGATTTTGCGGCTTCATGAGGGCGCCCAGCGATCTTGCCCGGGCGTTGGCGGCCTCTGCCGGGTTTTTGCCAGTGGGAGCAGCGGCCACAAGCGCTGCTGCCCTCGCGATGCCTCACCCGTTGCCGCCTCATTGGCCTCAATGGGGTCATGGGGTCAACGGTCATAGGCGCCTCTACGGGTCGCCGGACCACGGCCAGAAGCCTCGCTGCAAGCAGACCGCCCGTCGGGCGCTGCAGACACGGCGCAAGATATCGTCGTATTTGTGGTGCCCGGTTGCGGTTATGGCTCATCACGGCAGGTGGTCAGCAGCATGCAGATCGAGGGCAGCAACCGTTGCTGCCCTTCCTCGCTTTGGGGCCAACGATTTTGACGTCAATATTCTTCCTAAACACAACACACGCGGTTCAAAACCAATCATTCGCACGAACAACCGGCTCTGAAACCACCGTTGGGAAATCATGGGGGGCGACATCATATGCGAAGCGGAAGAACAAGAAAACAAAATTCCCGATTCCAAAAAAAGATGTTCGTCGTCGTGCGATAAGATTGGTGCAAAAATCCACAAAACACAAAACTGCGTGATAGAGATTGTGTTACCTAGGGAGATCAGATATCCCTGTTTCCTTGCAGATCCTTAGGAGAGGGTGAAGGAGGTCAAGCGTCCTCCTCTCTAGCGGTGATCCACACAAAAGGGTTGCGATTGACCCTCCTCAAAACTCCGGGCCTCTCGAGGTGGAGAGGGAGAGGAGAATAGGAAAGGCAAGCAAAGACTCTAGCCTATGAGGTCTGGAATCCCTCCTATTTATAGAGATCCCGTGTCAAACCCTAATGGGTCCTTCCCTAGTGAGTATTGGATGCATCCAATAAGACAAGGGCTCCGCCGGATATCTCATATCCGAACCTCTACTCATCATAATGCCTACCATATGTGTGTGACCCTCTAGGCCCAATATCGAGCTGGCCGTGAGTCATACCCGTCGAACTCCTTCTAACTCAAAGTGAATTATTATCTCTGTAATAATTCACTTTCGACTCATCGACCACGGACGTACTAGGCCAATACGCCGTAGTCCCCAAACGATCTGAGGGAATCCAATCCATTGGACTTGTCGTCCTCGTTACCATGTACCTATAGTCCCTCATCCATCTAATATCCCGAGAGACCGTGATATCGAGCATGGTGTTGTCGGATCCATATACGGTTTCTACTCGAAGTCTCGCTCTAATCGGATTCTCCCAAAGAACTCTTTTTCTCTCAACCCGAATGACCCCGCCGGGGATTTGTGCGAGCAAGAACACATGGGATATTCCTCTCATGACGTCGAGAGTGGATGATCCTCTATCTACACTCAATAGCCCTCGTAAGGTCGACTACCACTCCCAATGACCGGTTGTACTAGATCCGGGACAGCCAAACCTATAAGTGCGGTATCAAAGAGTGGAGCACTCATACAGACATCCTTGGTGTCTCAAGTCTAAGGACCAGATACACCGGTAGGGACTCACGGAATCATTGTCGACAATAAGGCATCATCAACCATCCAAAGATTCCGTAAGCGGATCAATCGTGAACTCATTCTCCAATGAGCACCTGTATCTTGTATCCCTAGTGTCCCTACACGAGCAAGTTATGAGACCACTGCATCCATCATATGGACGGGTATCAAAGACACCGATCTATCCGGTTATCACGATGTCCCTCTCGAGTAACCTATGACCGGGATTATTTAGGATATGTGTTTAAAGGTGAATCGATCTCATTATCGTGATCTCATCACAAATCCAAGGACATCACAATATATATATGCATTTATGCAATAGTTATAAAGTGATATACGCCAAAATATAATAAGCAAAAAGATTCTGTATCAAGTCACATGTGCCATCACTCACGTGATTGGCTTGCTGGGCACCTATGACTAGCACGGTGCAATCGCCCCTAACAAGCGGTGGCACTGCCCAGAGGCTCAGTCTCCAAGCTCTATCAAGCGGTGCAACCGCCAGACCCCGGAATTTCGGGAGATGACAGTTTTGAGCTCGGAATTTAAACTGGTTTGGGGCCTATAAATACCCCACCCTTTCCTCCATGAAAGGGCACCGAAAGCTTGATCTTACTCTGTGATTTTATAGCTCAAAAGTGTTGTAAAGTCTAGAAGTTCTCCTCCCTCTTTTCTTTGAAGTTTTGATCTTTCAAGAGAGGAGAGAAAAGTTTGTAAGGGTTGTCTCCTAAGCCCATCAAAATGAGTGAAATTGTAAAAGGGTGGTTGGCCTTCGCCTATTGAAGGAAGGCCTCTAGTGGACATTGGTGACCTCGTCGTTGGAGGAAGCCAAAAGTGGATGTAAGTCCAGATTGACCGAACCACTCTAAATCTCGGTTTGCATTTACTTTGAGCATCTTATCTTTACTGCAAACCTCCTTAGTAGCTTACTATTTTTTGCTTATTTACGAACGTGTTTCGTAGTTAAGTATTTTCCGAATCGGCGTTTAGACGAAAATCGATTTTATTGTACGAACATTATATTTCAGTTTGCGCTTACATTCTGATTTCCATCATAACTGCAAACTACCTTTATATCTTTGCTTTAACTATATCTCGGTTGATCACAAGTTAGAGTGATTTACAAATCGGCTTTCTTACCGAAATCGCTTTTATCGTACGAACGCAGTTTTAATCATCGAAAGTTTTCCGCTGCACTAATTCACCCCTCCTCTTAGTGCTCTTGATCCTAACAAGTAATGATATGATGTATCACATATAATTCATGATTGAAATTATGGCATGTTGATAGGGAGAGTTTAGTTTAAACTCCGTCATCAATTGGTTGTCATCATAAAAAAGAGGGAGATTGTTAAATCTCGAATTTTGATGATGAAATCAATTTATGAGTTTCCGATCTAATCTGTATTTTAAGTGACACAAGACTAACTTAAATCAAAAAAAGTAAATCGATGAAATTAAAAAGAATTGGAAGTTGGGCCAGAGTGAAACATGTCAGGAGATTGGACGTTGAGTTAAAGGATTGGTCGATGTACAGGCATAAGGACTTCATGCCATAAGTTCGGGCATCGGGCCGAAGGATCAGATATTACGTCAAGAATATCGGAAGATACGGGAGTCAACATGTCGATTGGGCAATACATCGAAAGAGAGGATGATGCACTAAAGAATCAAACGAAGCATTGGATAAACCAATGGCATGTTGGATAACATAATATTCATGCTTATAATCGTGTGTGTCTAGATCGAGTTAGTTAGGTCTAATTGAGTCGATATTGGGGTGAAATAATGCCAACTTAATTAGGGGCCAACTAAGCCTAAATTAGGGCTATTTTGGACTAAGTGAAAGGCTCATTCAATTAACCATAGCTGGCCCAAGCAGTGGTACTACTCAGACATAATCTCTCAAACTATGTCAAGCAATGGTACCACCAGACTGGGCAGTGGTACCACCCAGACATAATCTCCTAGACTGTGTTAGGCAGTGATACCATTAGAATTGGCGGTGGTACCACTCAGTGTCAGTGCTGCAGGTAGTGGTACCGCCCAGCATAGGCAATGGTACCATCAAGACCCAGTAAACCTGGGATGAAACATTTTTCTGCTCCATTTTTTAAGTCATTTGGGGTCTATAAATACTCTAGAAAAATTTTACTAGAAAAAAGTATAATCTCTCTAAAGTTAGTAAGTCTCTTCCTCCTAGAGTTAGAAAGTTTCTAAGGGATGAGTGAGGTCTAAAAGAAAGAGGTGTAAAGGTTCTCTCTTGAGCTTATGAAAAGGAGAAAGAGTTGTAATGGTAGTTTATCTTCGCCTGTTGAAAGAAGATCAGTAGTGAAAGCCGGTAGCCTCGAGTGAAGAGAAATCAAGAGTAGACGTAGGTCGGGACGACCGAACTACTATAAAATCTAGTTTGCATTTGCTTTATGCTTTTTATTTATATTACAAACTAATTTCTTACTCTCACTACGTTTATTACACTTTCGTATATTTTTAAGTTAAACATTTTTCCGATATGGCTTTATTGAGCGAAGTTTTTGAATCGACGTAAGTTTTATGAAAGTACTAATTCACCCTCCCCCCTCTTTAGTGTCAATTTCGGTCCTAACTATTGCTAAATTGAAGCTTTATTTAAAAATAATTAGGTTCCAATTGGGCTTCAATTGAGCTAAATTTATCCTATATCAGGTTATCAAAGTGGACTGAATTCAAGTTAGATTTAAGCCCTTATTGGGTCAAATTTGTGTATGAGTGATGATATCACCCAAAGGAGGAGATGGTACCACCGAGAGTAATAATGATACTACCCAAAGGTGAAAGTATGGCCCAGTGTATATGGTGATATCACCCAAGATAGCGGATGGCTCAGGAAGCACCGTTTCGTGGTGTCGATGATAATAATGCTAGTTTCCTTGAATTTGGATATTTTTCATGATTTGCTTTATATTTTGGGGCTCTTTTGGTCCTATAAATACCCTTCTTCAAGCATGAGTGAAGAGCATCATTCTTGAGCTTTTAAAATATTGAAATCCTCTCCTAAAGTCTTGCTTGAGTTTCACCTTCTTGAGTTTCTAATTGTGTTGCTAAGCTTAGAAAATGTGAGATTATTGAGGGTAATCAAATGTAAAGGTTTTCTCCTAAGCCTTGACTAGATGAAGGTTGTAAAGAGTTTCTTTCTATTGTTCTTGTTCTCTTATTTATGTTTATTCTTGGGTTAAACTAGCTTTCAATACTTATCTCTTTACTTGACCAAATTTTGAAGTTTCTTAAAGTTTACAATAAGATAAGCATTTAAAAGGATTTATTCTCTTTTTATTTTAAGTTTAAGTTCATCATGACTTTTATTAAGATGAAATATAGATAAGGGGAGCTATGTTAAAACTCCATCATTAATTAATTATCATCATAAAAAAGGAAAAGATCATTCAATCTCATATTTTGTTGATAAAATTAATTGATAAATTTGAGGAACTAATATACTGTTAAGATAAATAATGCAAGAAATACTTCAACTATAGACTCAGACTACTGAAGGGTCAGATGTTGAGCTATAAAGTCGGATATTATGTAGGACAATTATCATGATGAAAATTAGATGTTGAGCTAGAGACTTGATCGATGTGTTGATAAATAGACCTTGTAATAGAGATTCAAAAATATGCTAAAAGGATTAGATATTACATTAGAAAATTAGATGTTGTGGCAAAATTAATATGCTAAAGGATCATGCGATGTGTCAGAGGATAGGGTGATATATTGAAGTTTAGGATAAAAGACAGAAAGTTCATATGACATACTAGAAGAGTATACAATATGGCCAAAAGGTTCAAAAATATGTCGAATGAATAGTTGATGAGTTAATATCTTGATTGATGTCATTTTAGGCTAATTTGAAATAATAGTGGGTTAAAATATCATTTATCATAAAAGCGATTAAGCTTGAAGTTGAGTTGAAATTATGCCCTTAGAAGCCCAAACACATGGCCTAAAATAGTCATGGATAGTGGTACTACTTGGCCCAAGTAGTAAGTCAAAAAGTTCTATTTATGCTTTATTAATATTTTTTATGGTGGTATTGTCTAAGACGGTGGTAGTATTGCCTAGGGCTATGGTGGTAGGATTGCTAGAGTATAAAATTAGGGCTTTGTTTCAAATATTACAATAGTAATACTATCTGAACACCAAAAGTCTCATAAATTTAAAATTTTAATTTTATTTTTGAAATCTTTTAGGGCTATAAATATCTTATTTAGACTTAATTGATGGAGTATCCAATCTTGAGTTTATAAAATATTGTCACTCTCTATTTAAGCATTGTTTAAATCTCTTTCTCTATCTTAAATTTAGTTGTGATACTAAATGGTAGAAGGCGAGAGGTCTCTTGTAAAAGATTAAATATAAAATATTCTCTCTTAAGTTTGTAAAAAGAAAAAGTTATAACAAAAATAGTTTATTTTCACCTATTGAAAGGAAGATCGATACTGAAAACCGATAACCTTGAGGATAGAGTAATTAAGAGTAAACATAGGTCCAGAAACCTAAACCATTATAAATCATTTTGTCATTCCTTCTCTTATTATTTTCATGTATGATTACTTGTTTATCATCATTCACTTTACTCATAGTTCTTGTTTACACTTAATTTTTGGTTAATTATATTTTTTTATTTTTTTTATTAAAATCAAAAGTCAATAGTCACAGTCTCCTCCCTCCCTCTCTTGTAGCGTCAATTAGATTCTAACATTGAAAACACTTGTGACTCTACAAAAATATATCGAGAGTGTGCCCATTAAAACTCTTTTAATGTTCAAGTCAACAAATAAACTCAGAGGTTCAATTAATGTCAAATTTATTAATTAAAGACTTTTTATCATCGATGGATAGTTGTGAGGCTCACGTAAAGAGTATATATTTTTCATCGCCTGCTTAATAGACGAAGGGCCCACATGATGTGTGAGCTAGAGTGATGAGAGTTTGTTAAATCGGATAAAAAAATTAAAAAAATTATTTTTGATATATCGATCAACATAAAGGCTTTTTTATTAGAACATAGGCCTATATAAAGAAATAAAATGGAGAATAAACAGGGCGCAGTAGTAACCTTTTTTTTTTTCTTTTTTCCATGAATTTTATGAGTATAGAATAAAAAGGAATACGGTAAGAACTCGTTAATATAAATCCGAAAAATACAAAATCGAAAGTTGAATTCAGATTATAAATTTTATAAAGATTAACAAGTGATGAATTAATTAATCATGAACCAATCATATAAATAATGAGAATAGCAATTCATTTACAACCATGTCAAACTCTATTTATCACACTAAAAAACAATGAATTGGAAATTTCTCTCTTTACTTTCGTCTCTCTTATTATTCTTTTTCTCATAATTTTATAAGAATTTTTCCAACTGAAACAATCCTAGACCCCAATCACTAAGTGTCACGGGTCACACAATTATGTCATTCTTGGGCTCATGTCCCAACATCCACTTATAAATTAATTAATCATAAAAAATTATAAAAATAATCAATTATGAAAGAGTTATAATAGTAATTGATAGAAGATATATTTTTTATTGAAGTTTATTGATATGTTCTCCCGATTTACACAGGCTAGGAGGAAGGATTTTCCTCAATAAAATAGCGAAATTTTCTTATGCAGTTAGAAAAATCTTATCTGCTATCATGCCTCCGTAAGATGATATTCCTATCAAGGATGTCGATCTTAGACCGATGCAATGAAAATAGTTTACGAGTAAAAGGCATCATGAGAAACACATAGTTGATATCAAATAACTTGATCTCGCATAAAGTGAAAGTCGATGGCAATATGTTTCATGCAAGAGTGGAACACTGGATTAGCGCATAGGTAGGTAGCTCCGACATTATCACAATATATTGTAAAAGTAATAGTGAAGTCGATATTGAATTCCTTGAGTAGATTCGTGATCCAATTGAGTTCTACAGCAGCGATGATGGCACGATATTCAGCTTCTGACCAAATATCATCAAGAGGAGAAGTGAAAGTCTTGCTCACTACTCTGAGACCATGATAGAAGATATGTTTTTACTAATGTTTATTAATATATTCTCCCTATTTATATAGACTAGGAGGGAAGATTTTCCTCAACAAAATAATGATATTTTCTCATGTAATTAGAGAAATCTTATCTGCTATTAATAATAAGTAACAAATCATTTAAAACCATCGAATCATCCTTAAAATGAGTCAGATGGGTCTGCTTTTGGAAGGAATAAAACCAGTGTGAGAGATTGCATAAGTTCACTTGGGTCTATAGTTCCGCTAAGGTAAATTTGAGATTTTTATTTCATTTTCCAACATTTCTTTTAGGACTTATACTTAATTTGATGACTAACATCTATCTAAAATATTTCAAAACATCCCTTGGATTTTTAGTTTCTTTCAAGAAAAATACTGGAATGGAAGTCTGACCAAATTATATATTATAGGTAAAACCTTTCGGGGGCATTCGAGCTGGTTATGTTGAATGAAGACTGTGAAGAGACTCTTTTTACTTGATGCAATTTAAAGGATCTAAGTTATTCCTTTAGGTTTACTCAATATGGCTGTTGCACCATGGAACTCCTGTAGCTGAGTGCTCACAGTAGCAGTAGCAGGGAAGGAAAAAAAAAATATATGATGCTACTTTTTGGTGTCAAAATGAACAAGTGATAGATAGAGTTTGACATGGTTGTGAATGAATTGTTCTTGAAGAGATACAGTTTTTTGTTTTTTCTTGTTCTCAGTTGTGAATGAAAAGTGCTTTTAGGATGTAGAATTTCAGAGATAGGTCACTGCTGAAAATTGATGTAGATGGAACGGAATATTCTACTTCCTCATTCGACTACTACCCTTAGAAAATCTGTGTTTGGATGTACCTACGGACGTACAAACAAACATAAAGGGATGTACCTACGGAGAACAACAACACAACAAATCAAACACTGAAATAGATGGCAGAGGGACACAATACTGCATAGGTTAGCTAGGCAAGGCGACGAGCACTGGACTGATGCCCAAAGGCGTACTATCCGGACTTGGAATGCATGATCGTTTCAAGATTCATGACTTCAGATCTTCCATGAGCACCATGTCA
Organism: Musa schizocarpa; assembly: GCA_900464855.2. Lineage (NCBI taxonomy): Eukaryota > Viridiplantae > Streptophyta > Magnoliopsida > Zingiberales > Musaceae > Musa > Musa schizocarpa. The sequence goes on from LS990916.1 coordinate 6,986,474, forward strand.
CCACATGTTCCGGATAACATAAAGGGGAGAGAGAGAGAGAGCGAGGGATTTAATGATATTAAAGGAAAAAAAACTTAAACGATACCCAACTTAGTTCATCAACTTCGAGTTAACATACACTCTTCTTCTCTTAGCTTTCGGTTCATCCTATTTCTTCCTCGTTGCAAGAAGACAAAGGACTGGCTAGAGGACCGCGACTTCACTTGGGATCCAAGGCGTTCATGCCGATGCCGTGATTCTGTTCTCGCCTAGAGATGCAGCCGCTGATGCTCCTCACCATGCCGCCTACACCGAGAAAGTCCCTCGTCAGGCGGTCGGAAACCCCTAGGCTTCCGGAGCTCGATAAACTAAACTTGGTCTCGTCCGCATCCCGCAATCCAGCAGCGAAGGAACCCAAGCCCCCGGTCGTGCAGCTGCCACCAAGAGCCGCCACCCCTCCGGTGCAGACAAATAGGCTGCTACTTCCGTTCGCGAGCGAGTTCATCAGGTTCTGGAGGTGAGCTTCGTTCTCCATTTGAGCCTGCAGGCCATCTTCGCCATTGCCGCCACCCCCACCCATCCCACCGCCAAGGCTAGGATGCTTCAGGCTGCCTGAAGTGGAGCTGCCAAACCCTCTCGATAACGAGGATCCGCCGCAGGTCGTCAAGCCCATCTGAGCTGCCTTGTGAAGCAATGCAGTAGCTGACATCCGTGGGAGGATAGATTCGTTTTGCATCGAAGTGTTGTATAGAGAGTTCATTTCTCCCCCGACGTGATCGCTCATAAGGTCCCCGTTGAAGAGCGTGGTGGGTTCACTGCTTCCATTGGCACCATTGAAATCGTTGGCTATCAGTATCTGATTGTTCTGATTACCGTCGTTGTTGCCATCACCGATGCTTCTCGCGCTACTGTTGTTGGAGAAGAAGCTGAGATTGAACAAATTGGCGGCCGCGGTACTGGAAGAAGCTTCGGTGTTGCCTTGGAGATCAGGGAGTTGCATCAGACCATGGAATGCTTTGCTGTGAAGCAAAGAGTGGTGAGGCTGGTGCTCCCCACTGAAGTCTTGGTTGGAGCCATTGTTGCCGGGGTAGAAAGCGGCCTGTGGAGGGAGCTGCGGTGGTGGGAATGGCGAAGGGTTCCCAGCGCTGACGAGGTGTTCGAACTGGGATCCACTGCCTCTGTGGTCCGGCAAAGAGCTGAGTTGAGCGCTCACTTGAGACAGGCTGAGAGCCATGGTGTTGTTCCCGTACAGGTGGCTGCCAAGATTGTTCAGGCCAGCGGTCGGAAGTCTCGACCTCTCTTGCGCCAAGGCATTACAGAAGGCCCGATGGGTGATGAAGCTGTCACGCCTGCATGAATCACAACAAGAGTTATTGCACGAACTTGATCCATGAGTTCGAACAAGAGTGCTGTAACAGGAAAACCTCAGTGTGTTCAATGATCTGCTCTGGCATTATTTGGAGTATGCTTACACTATATAAATCACTAATTCTTTCCTAAAGGATTCTGAAATGGAAGAGAGAACATGTACCTGTGAGTGATTACCAATAGCTAACCTATGTAATGTTACTAGGAATTAGAATTAAAAGCGTTTTTATACACAAAGGACATGCAAGACAGAAACAATAATTATCAAAAGGACAACGTATCCCCATAAAGAAACCTATATCAAGATCATGAGAGAAGAAAATTCCTCTCGAACGAGTAAAAAGTGATCTTCCCGTGACCAGGAAAAGCCCGATTCCAGACTCAGCTTGCCGATGTATACAACGAGAGGATCTTTGCGAGAAGCATGGAAGTCACCCATTCCCCATCCACAACTCTAACTCCTGTTACCACATCATCATCCTGAACCCACCCCGAGAATTTTTCCCAAAACCATGAAAGCCAACCGCTGATATCGAATGCAAATAAACCAGCAGCTCCTCGCGGTGCCATTTCTTCTCATCTTTTGGACGGAAAAACATAGCATCTTACTTAAAGCGTTCTAATGTTTGAAATGAATGAAGAGAGAGAGAGACATGTGCATCCGAAGGACTTCCTTCCCTGTGTCAACCCTAACGTTTTCATGAAAAGGCTGACCTGCCACTGACGCAGGACCTGCACACACATTTAGCCAAGCCACTAGAGAACAAACCTGCAACGATGCTTACTTGGCAGCACGTGAACGAGAGAGAGAGAGAGAGAGAGATCAAAGGAGACCAGAAGAAGGGTGGCGGTGGTTCCAATGAAGTGAAAAAAGATGGAGTCCTTTTGATCTTTTGATGGACTCGAAACCTCTATGACAATGGCAATTCTACAGACGAATTCACGTGAGAGCAGTTCCCTACAGCCGTTTCCCAAGACGTACGTTCCTTTCCCTTTCCTTCTAGGGAATCTAACCATAACAAACCTAAAAAAAAAAAACCAAACCAAACCAAACCCTAGAACACAGTGCACGGTTAAGATCAGAAAGCATGGAGAAGAGAAGGCTAATCATCAACAGACCCAAAGCGGCCCACTTAAATCAAGAAACTGAATTCGATGAGGATATGTAGATGCATCAGTTCGATGGAGGTGTGCATGCGGGTAGAGCTCCAGCTGGATGAAGGCCTACTCCAATGCTACTAACCTGGAGAATAGCGTGCCGCAGTCGCAGCGGTACTCGCGGGTGCCGCAGGTCTTGGAATGAGCCTTGAGGTCCGACTGCACGGCGTAGCGCTTGGAGCACTTGTCGCACTTCCACTTCTTCTCGCCGTGTTTGCGGCAGAAGTGCTTCTTGATGCCGGTGAGGTCGCCGAGGGCACGGGAGGGGTCGTGGTGAACGCACGTCGGCTCGGGGCAGAGGTATACCCGGCGGCGCACCTCCTTGCTGCTCTTCAGCCGGAGCTTCCACGGCAGGTTGTGGCCGCGGCGGTGGAGTTGCAGGTTCTGCTCCCGCTGGAACCCCTTGTTGCAGACCTCGCAGATGAAGCGGTTCGTCGCCAGCAGCGTCTTCGGTGACAGCGCAATCACCTCGGCGTCCGGATCTGCTACACACATGTGGATATGGTTGTCGTTGCCATTATTTAATCCTTCAATCATTCATCAAGATAAGAATAGAATAACTTGATCTGTTCAATATATTATGTATGACATGCACTTGGATTGAGGAGCAAACAGAAAGTGTGTAATCAACACAACATAGAGGGAGAAAGTATGTGTTGTGTTGAAGGAAATTTGGTACTACAATTCAGCAAAACCACAAGAAAAAGAGGAAGAATTAACCTACAGACATTAAGTACATAATTCTGTGGCCTAATCCATTATTAACTCACGAAAAGCCATGTAGTAGAGAAACTGAGAAGAAAAAAAGCTAACTGGGAACGCAGCAAGAGAAATCCCAAGCTTGAACCTGTGCCATGGATTAGGGTTTTCATTAAATCAAATCATAAAGCGGGAGCATACGAATATGCATGAACGAATTGTGTTGCATGATATATATGTTCGAGTGTTTCAGATACTTGCTTGGATTTCCTGGTTGGTTCCTTCTCTTCTTCGTGGCAGGGGGCGGTGGCGCCGAAGAGGGCTGCTTCTGCTGTTGTTTCATCTCACTGTGGAGCTCCTCACCTCTGACTCCAAGAAAGGGTGACGACGACGAAGCTGATGCCATTTCCTACCTCCAGACAGCTACAACAAGAACAACAAGATCAACAACGCTCCCCTAAATTTCTACGGGTGGTGTTCCTTCTTGTCTCTTCTTCCTCACTCTCCCTCTCCCTGGTAGCAACACCGACTGCTCCAAATCAAACCAACATAAACGATTCCCAGTAGCCAGCTTACAACCACGAAATATGATCCCCTTGTTTTGTTCTCTCAATCTAACTATGCATCCATCGGCCCATGCTTCCCACCATTCTTTCCACTCAATCCTTAGAGACAACAAAAATTGGAGCCTCAAAGAAAGGGAAGATATGAAGAAACCCCAATATTCCGGTATATACTCACTGATTCAGAGCTCTCAGAAGAAAACCTTCCCGAGCATCTCCATCTCTTGCTCTTCCTAGATCTGTGGGAGCAAGCGGTAGAAGAGAGAGACAGAACAAAGACCAGGTTGTGTAACATAAGGTGTGGAATCAAATCAAGGATCTCCTCCCTTCTCCTTCACCTCTTCTGTCTTGGGTGCTAATAGGACTGGAGCGACACAAGGATGGAACCTACTGCTTGTGGAATTTCACTCACTTGTTTGCCACTTTTCCTCCCTCTTCTTCTACACTCAGTTTCTGCCCTTTTCACTCCTTCTCTCCAATAAAAATAAGGAGCAACAAACTTAAAGAAGTACCAAAATAAATATGATAGAGAGATATTACGGAGGAAGGATGGTGTAGAGCAGGCAAAGCGTGTCGTCATGTGGCCAAGGATGGTCCACCGACTGTAGGCATTTTTCTCATACATCTCCTCTTATTCTGCATCACCTTCCTCCCAATGTCTGGACAGAAGAACTACCTACATCTCTCTTTCTTTCACCCTCTCTTGTTTCACGCGAGTCAAAAACAACAACAGACAACACAAGGAAGATTAAAGATTGGAGAGAGATTTTTCTAGTCTTGTATTGTTACAAGGAAAGCTGATATTGATATGTTCATTTGCTTATGTTACTTTGTTTCACTACTAATCGACGACCTTATCGAGGTACCGCATGTTCGATCTCCTGTTCGTGAAATATTCTAAGACATTAATGTCATCATCATCTGTTTAACTACTAAAAACGTAAATCCATGTTTTGCTCCAAAATAAGCTAATCTGGGGAGATGTACTACTGGTTGATTCCAGTAGTAATCTGAGGACAAATGAACAGATGACATTTTCTCACCCGACATGAAATTCTTCTTGAGAAGAACTAAATGGCACTTGTGATACAAAGACTTCACGCTAGTCCTCTAAACATTTTACAGATAAATCACATGTATAACTCTTTGATCAGGGTTACATGGCACTTGTCATTCAAAGGCTCCATTTATATCGGCTCTCCAAAAATTTGTATAGATAAATAAATAATATTTATATATATAATCTAAAAACTTGAATCTATTAGATCAACTCTTTTATATATAATCTAAATCTTTTAACCCTTTGAAATATGTGATTATTCTCTTAGTTATCTTTCAATCTTTATATATACATGAATATGTTGGTATTGACAACTTAGCGAAATCTAGGAAACACAAAAAAGAAAATTCCAGGCTAGATTAAAATGTGCAATTGGTTGACAATTGTATCAAAAAAATAGTTCATTTTGACTTCAGCTAAGACCATGAAAGAGACACACGAGTATGATATTAATTTCCAAGTTGTCTGGTGTCTTTACTTTCTCGAAGATATGAGTGGCAATCACCTCAAAGCTTCTAATTCTTGAGTTGTATTCTTGGCCATTCATGTGTAGTGTGGATCAAATCCCCAGAGGAAGTGTGAAAAATGTGGTGCTTTTGTTTCTCCTAAAGCAAACGAGAAACACTGGTGCTTTTGTTTCTCCTAAAGCAAACGAGAAACACATGGAGTCCATAAAGAAACACATGAAAATGAAAACTTAACTAATTATATTTATTAGAATATTCGAAGGTATCAATGTAACCATGAGGTCACTTAGATAATATGACACGTAAACATGAATATATATATATATATATGTGTGTGTGTGTGTGTGTGTGAAGAAATTATATGACACGAAAGTGTAAAATACTCCCACCATCTCTTAATCAACCACTACTCTCTTTATTCCTATGTCTCCATTAATTACAGTGACTATAAAAAATAAAACAATAACTGTATGTTAGGTATTGCCTTCTTCATCCATCATTAAAGATTAAGCTTAGTTTAGTAAAATTTATTAGGCACTTTTATGTTTAAGTTGCATTTGGACTCGGGTTAAAGATAATTAATTTAATGGCTAAAAGTTTAACTCAATAAATATATTGAAAAAAAAACAGGTAATATAACTTAGTCAAAAGAGTACAAAAATGGATCTGGAATCACAAGCATGGAGAGGGAAAAGATAGTTCTCTCCCATGTCTTGCTTTATTAGTACAAGTAATTAAGATAATCAAGCAACTAATTTTGATATAAATTAATTTAAAAAAAATAATTTGGGTGCTCCTAAGATACATTTTGGGTAATCCCAAAGGTATTCTCTAGTAGATTTACAGAGAATTAAGAGAAGAGTTTTTCGATTTTTATGTAAGAATGTGTATAAAGGATTTTAGGTTTGGATTTTAATTGATTTAAGGAAGAACGATTACTTGTATTAGTTTTTCTTATATGGTGAATAATTTGATCTTCTCCATGAATGTAGATAGAGAGTTATCGAATTACGTTAAATCTTATATCGACTTTCTAATATATTTTTTATTGTTGATGTCTGAGTTTCTTTTTTCATTTGTCATGTTTACTTTCTTCCTCCTCAAAACTAGCCGATGCGATCAAATATGTATGCTTGTATACCATTGTAATATAATTCAAATAATGGCCATGTTTGTAGAGAGTGAGGTTGCACTCTAAACACTGCTCTCCCAACTTATCAGTTTTCTTGTGTCCTTAGTTTGTGTTTCACTAGGAATTAAGCTGCAAGCACTAGCATATAGTCTCTTATACCGATTAATGTTCGAGTCCCTCAAATGTTGTGGCATCGACCATGTCTCCGGAGATTGCCTGACTGAATCGAATAGGCCTGCCTGTTGATAGTGCCGATAATGAAATATATATTTTTTTAAAAAAATGCATATATTTATCATTTTTTCACCATATAGTTCTAGTTTGCAAATGAGAACCTGAGTTATCACCGATAAAAATAGACTATGGATCATGACCACATTGATTTAGAATTTTATTAGCTTGCATATTTCACAAGATGCTAGCTCATTGTGGTGTTTGTGTAATGTTTTTCTTGTGTTTGTGTAATGTTTAACCGTGTACAGAGATATCTACACTTGTGGAGTGTATGGATACAGTGAGATGATTGGTATTGGACATGGATATGGTGTCCCCAAGGGAAGTCTTTTGTCCTTGAGTTGGCAGCTGAGATATATAGCAGCTCAGAGCACAAGATTAATGGAGGCCGAAAGCTGAGTGGTCCAACTCCAACCTTTGGTCTGATCTGACAAGTGTGATGAGCTTCTCAAGAAACATTCACCCTCATGGGAGAGAGAGAGAGAGAGAGAGAGAGAGAGAGAGAAGCAAAGAGGAAACATGAGCTGCTTTAGCCAACTGGTTTATATGCTGTGGAATAGAAACTAAGTCTGCCTTTGGTTCTGGGTTAAGGAGATGAGTCATCTTCGTCCTATTCAAGAAAATAAAGTCTAATATAAATATGATGGGCATTTGTCGGCAAGACAAACTTCATTAGGTACCTGATCGCTAGCTATGACAAGTAAAATTATTGCGATTATAGCAGTCTAATGATAACCCTTACAGAACTAGAATCAAGTCAAACACTACCATCTAGGATTTGTTTAGCTTAAAGTGGGTAGCGGCTCACATGGATTTTCCTTTGAATCTAGGAGACATGGTTATTATGCTCATTGGACCACATATCATCATGACCTTTGTTCTGGAACAAGATAAATGTTGGTGGTTAATCGTCTTCCAAGAAATGATGGATGAGTATGTGACCTTCATGCTGTTCTTGGCTTGCTACGATAGTTTGGCACTTGTAAGCACCTGAGATAGACAAAGAGGAGGTCAAAAATATGCATTCATTTTTTTTTTTTATACATGCTAGACCAGTTTAAACATCAAGAAAACTGTTGTCCGGCTGATCATTTTATCATGGTATCAAAGTTTGAATCTTAAAGCTAAAGGTTTCTGATATCATATAAATACTTGTGAAAAGCCTTGATTTTTTGACTTGCACATGATTGTTCACTTGTGTCACATATATTGGACTCATTAATCCTTCATCCGTTAGTAGCTTAAGCTTCGAACGCATGGTTTATTAACTCATCATTTTTGTCAAACATCAAATGCAGCTTCGTCAAAAGATATTTGAATCAAAGAGAAAGCAAATCGATCACTATAATATACAAGAGTAGAGGTTTTGATTGTCACCATAATCGTGGACTAGAAAGTTGAATAATGAGCTGGTTATTACCTCACATTTTTTGTTAAGAGGATTAAAGCTATAGTTGCATTGACTCTAATCCTACACTATAAGGGAGCATATTCTTATTCTCTAATATGTCATTGTCATTTCCAGTAAATGAGATGTCTTTAAAGAAAACTCTCATAAATGAGGATGCTTTGATTCAAGTATAAAACATATGCATGAGAAACTATTAGGGTATCAAAGGTGCAATCTGAAAGCCATCAAACTCTGGAGAAATCACAAAGTAGGATGTAAAACAAACAGTCAAACCCTTGCTGTGAAGCACCGAAACCGAAGGAAACAAGTGGTACTACGGTTCTTGTCCGCTAGCATATGGAAGCTTGTGGTTCGCATATATTCCGGTTATTGGGGTTTGGATAATTCTTGCCAACTCCATGAAGAAAGCAGAAAGCAGAAAGCAGACAGCAGATAAAACAAAACCTTCCTTCCAATTAGAAGAGGAGAACAATATAGAATAGCCATTAGGGTTTTTATAGGATTCCTTTGTTGCATTATTTAGTTTAGCCATCTGCTTTTTCTAATGCAGTTTTCAGGATTTCTAATGCTGAGTTCTTTATTATGATGTGTGTGATAGACAATGTGGTTAAGTAGAACGCAGCAAGCATGAATGCCACCTAATCCAACTGTTGTATTTTGAATTGCAACTCGAGCATAGTTTATTAGACTGGTGAAGCAGAGTAGGTTTAGGATATATCCTTTGTTTCTCTGATAGCGTGAATCAGTAAACGTGGGTTTTGCTTCTCGATCTTTTGGTGTTATTTCAACCTGCCCTCAAAAGAATATTAGTTGCACTCCCCTCTATCATTGACTTTGAAGTACCTTAGGGTTCCATGGATTTGCCCATAACCATATCTGTTTGTCTTTACTCCTCACTTTCATATGATACGTTTTATATTCCATTTCAGAGTTTCAGAGCATGCATGATTGACCATTTCATCCATCTTTTTCGACACTGCTTGCCACACTCTCCTAAAGACGGATTACAGGGAGAATGAATGATATAGAAAGGCCTGCAAAATCCCCAATCACGACGACACGTGATGATGTCCAGTAGCAATACATATTATACACTACTGGCAATCAAGCAGCAAAAGCTCAGTGCAGCAGCCTAAAAAAAAAGCCAGGGTGATCTCACTGACTCAGCACATACGGGTAAGGAGAGAGAGAGAGAGAGAGAGAGAGGAGAAAGAACAAAGGATAAAAGGGAAGAGAGAAGACTTTTATTTGGCTCTTGGCTGTGAGCTGAGGACAGGTTACTTTCATCTGAGACTCTGAAACTAGGATGACGATCAAAAACGCCCAGACAAAAGAGAAATAGTTCACGGGCCTGTCTTCGATGACTCAGGTTCACTACACTACAACGGAAAGAATCCCACAACTATGAGAGAGAGAGAGAGAGTGTGTGTGTGTATGTGTGTTATCTCAGGGCGCGTACGTAACTTCGTTGCAGGAATTTTTATCAGTCATCAACATGACACATCAAAGAACAACTTTATATACGATGATTGCATGTACCTCCCAACACGCTAAACTAAATTTATTCTTGATATATATATATATATATATATATATATATATATATATATGTATATGTATCTACACCTAACATTGTTATGTATAGTGGAACCCAAGATTGCACGTTCCGATGAAAATGTTGATGTTAGGAATTATATGAGTCTCACTGCTTATGCTGTACTCATTGCTCGACTGTTTTTTAGTCGAACAAAAGATGCTGTCAAGAGTTGCTTACACTTGGCACTTTGTTATTAAATTCTTTTTTTTTTTGTTTTTCAAGATTGAAGATTTCTTGATGCAAGCAAACTGATTATTAAGATAATGCTAATAAGAACTTAATTAATTTATAAATGTTAAGATAATAGTTTAATTGGTTTAATAGATGTAAAGATAATAATCAAATTAAAAAAGGATACCTAATCTGGACAAAATTAGGATGTTGTGTATATCCCCTTATGAGGGCATCAAATCAGAGAAAATAAGCAAAATGGACTCTAATCAGAATTTGTTACTAATGATGTAGTTTTTTTTTTTTTTTGAGTTATTCTAATTCTTCCTACTTGGCTATCTTAGTTTTCAAAAAAAATAGTATCAAAGACAGTATTTTTATTTGTGGTGGCGAGCAATAATAATACTATGGGATTTTTGTTGTTGATGGCCCTGAATTTCAAATGAGATAATTATTTCACGTAGAGTGTGAAGATGAAAACTTGATTTTTATATCGAGATTTATGAGAGATTATTGACGATTATAATGTAGTTAAAGACATAAAAAAACCAAAGAATAGATCCATTGGCTTCAACAATAAGTTGATGCGATGATATTGTTAGAGCTAGTCTTACGAAATTTACCAAAGGGTAATTTGACAACCCAAAAAAGATAATAAAACAGAAAAAATAAAAGTGACAAGAACACCAGATTTATGTGGTTCTGTCAACTGACCTACATCCATGGACGAAGGAGGAACAAATCACTACTATAAAAGAGGGACTATTACAAATGCCTTAGGAAGATGTTCCTAGGTCATAAAACACGAAACTACTAAACAAGAAAAGCCTAAAGCAAACAATTAGGTTTTCTTGTGGTGCATATGACTTCAAAACCCAGACCCTTATTTATAATTTAAACAGGAGATACCAAACTTGATTTTCTTGATGTGGGACTACGTGGGACTTGTCAAACTAACAAATCTCCACCTTAGCATGTCCCAACATTAACAATTAACAAAACTTGCTCCACCTTCTTCACAAAAGCCCCAACGGGCAATCACCAACAATGAATACCAACCAAGTCCAAGCATTGCTTGAACTTGTAAACCAGAAAAGGCTTCGTAAGCATATCAGCTGGATTATCCTTCGTATGAATTTTCTGAACAAAGACTTTTCCCTCAGCAATGGTATCCTGAATAAAATGAAACTTCACATCGATGTGTTTCGTCCTTTCATGATACATCTAGTCTTTAGTCAAATGAATAGCACTTTGACTATCACGGTAAATTATACTAACATCTTGATGTAGACATAATTCGTCGAACAAACCTCTTAACCATAATACTTCTTTGATCGCCTTTGTCATTGCCATATATTCTGCCTCTGTAGTAGATAAAGCCACGATAGGTTATAAGGAAGCTTTCCAACTAACTGTACAACCGCCAACACAAAAAATATAGCCTGTCAAAGATCTTCGTTTATCAAGATCCGCAGCATAATCAGAGTCGACGAAACCAACCAAAGTGTCATGATTTTTTTCAAACTCCAAACAAGCATCTGAAGTCCCTTGTAAGTATCTGAGAATCCACTTCACAACCTGCCAATGTGTTTTACCCGAGCGAGACATATCTACTAACTACACTGACTGCTTGTGAAATATCTAGACGAGTACAAACCATTGTATACATAATACTACCGATGGAACTGGAATATGGAACATGCACCATATATTCTTCCTCTTCAACTAACTGTGGTGACTGAACAGTAGATAGCCAAAAATGGCTAGCAAGAGAATTACTTACTGGCTTAGCATTTTTCATGCTAAACCTCTCCAAGACTTTCTCGATGTAATTTTTCTGGGTCAGGAATAATTTTCCAACTCCTCGTTCTCTTTTGATCTCTATGCCAAGAATTTTTTTAGCTGCTCCCAAATCTTTCATTTCAAATTCACTACTCAGCTGCATTTTCAAAATGTGAATTTTTGACAAATTCTTAGCTGCAATAAGCATGTCATCAATATAAAGCAATAAATACACAAAAGAGCCATAAGTTAACTTTCGAAAGTAAACACAGCTATCATACATGCTCCTCATGTAACCATGACCCAAAATAAAAGAATCAAACCTCTTATACCATTGTCTTGGAGACTGTTTCAATCCGTACAAGGATTTCTTTAACAAACAAACATGGTCTTCTTTACCGTCAACTTCAAATCTATGAGGTTACTCCATGTAAATTTGTTCTTCAAGTTCACCATGTAAGAAAGCTATCTTGACATCAAGTTGCTTCAATTCTAAATCATACATGGCAACTAAAGCAAGCAAAACATGAATAGAACTATGTTTAACAACAGGTAAAAATACGTCATTAAAATCAACACCATGTACTTGACTATAGCCGTTTGCAACCAATCGTGTTTTGTATTTTGCATCTTTAACCCCTGGAATACCTTCCTTTCTTTTGAAGACCCATTTACATTCAATAATTTTCTTACCCAAAGGCGCCTTCATAAGATCCCAAGTTCTATTCCGATGGAGAGATTCAATTTCTTCATTCATCGCAATCAACTGCTTAGCGGAATTATCACAAGAAATTACATTTGAGTAGGTAGTAGGCTCACCAACTTTACTTGTTTCTTCTGCAACAGACAAAGCATATGCAACCAAATTTGCATATCTTTGTGGTGATCGAATATCTCTCCGTGGTCTATCCTTCGCTATGGAATATTGCTCTTCCTCTAGATCATTTTCGTTAGTAGACTCGGGACCATCTATTGACATTCTTTGAGTAAAAGAGTTTGACTTAAAAGAATTCGAACTACCAATCTCAAGTTTCATCTACTTCTACGCATTATCATTTGTACAACTAGTAGATTCCTCTTTGAAAGATAACATAAACAATTCATCAAAAGTAACATCTCTACTGATTACAAATTTTGAGGATTTGAGATCAGAACACCATAATCTGTATCCTTTCACCCCAGAAGCATACCCAAGGAAAATACATTTTTTCGCTCGAGGCTCTAATTTTCCTTCATTTACATGCATGTATGCTGGACACCCAAAAATTTTTAAATCAGAGTAATCAGTAGGAGTACCTGACCAAACTTCCTCCGGAGTTTTAAAGTTAAGTGCTGTAGAAGGAGCGCGGTTGACAACGTAACAGACCATATTAATCGTTTATGCTCAAAAGTCCTTTGTCAACTTTGCATTTGAGATCATACACCTTGCTCTCTCCAAGAGTATTCTGTTCATACGTTCGGCCACACCATTTTGCTAAAGCATCATCCTAATAGTGTGATGCCGAACAATTCCTTTATTTTTGCAAAATTCATCAAAGTCACCTTCATAAAATTTCATGTCATTATCTGTTCAAAACCGCTTAATCTGTTTACCTGTTTGCTTCTCAATAAAGCCTTCCATTGTTTAAAGGTTAGAGAAACATCATTTTTATGCTTCAGAAAATAAACCCAAACTTTTCTGGAATAATCGTCAATGAAAGTCAACATATAACTAGCACCACCCTTAGACTGAACACGAGTTGGACCCCAAAGGTATGAATGAATATAATCAAGAGTACCTTTTGTTTTGTGAACTATTGGAGAACTGAAGCTGACTCTTTTTTGCTTTCCAAAAATGTAGTGTTCATAAAAATCCAATGGCCCAGCACTCTATCCGCAAAGAAGACCCCTTTTGCTTAATATGCTAAAACCTTTTTTACTCATATGACCCAAACGCATATACCATAATTTGATGATATCAGAATCAGACAATGATGATGACGAGACTGCAACTGAGCCTGTGATAGTAGTTTCCTACAAAATATATAAGCTACCAGACCTACAAGCTTTCATAACAACAAAAGCACTTTTAGAAACTTTCATAACTCCACCTTCAGCTGCGTATTTATACCGAAGAGCCTCTAGGGTGCCTAAAGAGATGAGATTCTTTTTTAAATTAAGAACATGTCTAATATTAGTGAGCGTCCTCACAATACCATCATGCATTTTAATTCGGATTGTGCCTCTACCAACAACATCATACGCGGCATTATTGCCCATCAAAACAATTCCACCATCACAAGATTCACGTGGAAAACAAATCTCTATTAGGACACATGTGATAAGAACAATCCGAATCTAAAATCCATTCATTTTTAGACCTCGTCTTGTCATCAGTAATAAAGAAAATATTTCCAACGTTCTCATCAGCTGCTACACTAGCTTCAGCGGACTTAGTAGTTTTCTCAATAATTTTTTCTTTTTACTTTAATTTATTTTTATTTTAAAACAATCAACCTTATTGTGCCCCATTAAAGCAACAAATATTGAGCATGTGGGACTCGCCAAACTAACATATATTTCTCTAGATTTTTAAAGTAACAAACTCTTAATAGGATTGCGAGATCTTGGACCAAAGAGTACCATAAGAGCTCTAAGGTATTAGTCGTCAAACTCCAAATTCTTTATAAAAATTATAAAAAAATATTTATAAAAAAGCTAAAATAAGAAAATTTACTTTTTTTAAGAGTCATAGAGATAGTCAATCGAATGAGATGATTTGGAAAATTAATTTATGATCAAGGAATTATTAAGGATAGATTGCTTGGTTCTCCACACAAAAATTATTAATAATAAAATATATGATAAATTACATGTCAGTGAATTGTTTGGTTCTTTACAAACATACAAGGATAGATCGAGTGAATTTAAAGATACTAATATTGAGCCAGCCTTGCAAAGTAAATTAAATCTTTCTAAGAAGAAGAAATAATAATAATGGCATTGAACAACCAAGCAAATAAAATTTTAAGGGTCATAGTTACGGTGCAATAGGTTAATCAGACAATCAAAGTCACTATGAATCCGATGATCAGACTTATGGAAACACTGAGGGCAACAATCAAACTTGTTATACGAAAATATTCAGTGTGATCATATTGAAAAGTTTTGAAAACTAATTTTGTGGGAAGAGAAAAAAAAAATTAGAGACCTTACTTTCGACATGTTAGTCTATTAATTAATGATGCATCAAATAAGTGAGATTTTGTGATTAAGGTAAGGTACAATAATACATTTTAGTGGTTCAATGCCTACAAGGACATATATATCATAATATAACTAGATTGAGAAGGAAGATCTTTGACCTTTTAAATTTAGTCGAGAAGTTGATATTATTCTTAGTTATTTTGATGAAGATGGTGGTATTATAACATTGGATGATTATGGTGAGCTGCATGATAATAGTTATTAACCAATGTTTGAATCCTTTCAAATCAACGTTCAGTTGACATTGAATGATAATGTTGGGTTTGTTGAAACTAGAGAATATGTGCTCTACTTCAATGTCGAACATTAATAGTTCTAAAGAAAATTCTCGAGTCATAGTTAATCATCATCTTAAACTCTGCTCTAGTTCTTCAGAAGAAACTCCACTCAGAAAAGTATAATCTTTAGTCGAAACTTTTGAAAGATATAAGTTTGATGAAATTGAAGAACCCATTAAATTTGAGAAAGAATCAAAACATACAACTAATTCAAAGAAATTAAGGATGATGAATTTTTATTATCCAATAAGAGGTATTGATAGATCTTATCAACACTCGAGCAACAGTCTCAAACAAAAAAAATTCTTTTGGCAAGACTATAGTTATTACCCCTAAGCAAGGTTCGCAATACTGTACCATACCGGTATTTCGATCTGGGCTCGGTACTGGTACGATACGGTGTACCGAGCACTGTAACACTGCTATAGTGCTTTGCTACAGTGTACTGGTGCATTGCTACTATAACAGTGCACTGCAATAGTAACTATACTGTTGCAGTGCTACAGTGCATTACAACAATGTACTATGCTGCTGCACTGCTACAGTGCATCGGATCGGTACCGAGCGGTCTGCGTACCATTGACCTGTCGGACCGATACGTACCGCCCGGTAGTATGACAGACCTTACCCCTAAGAGCCCAATCTATCATAATTGTTGAAAGCATGATAGGTTCAATTGCTATAACAAAAGAGAACACCTTAGTAATAATTTCACTAAATCTTTGGCATTAGATTTTTTTTTTTTAATTTTGAAGGGAAGAACTTGGATATTTATATTATGGAGAAGTGTTAAAATAATGCTAATAAAAGTTTAATTAATTTAAAAATATTAAGATAATTATTTAATTGATTTAGGAGATGCTAAGCTTATAGTTTAATCAAACAAGGATAGAGAGGATTATGATAAGTCCTAATTTAGTTAAGTGCCATGAGTCTGGAATATAAATAGATGTATGATCTTCGCTCGTGAGAGCATAAGTCACAATAGAGGAAGAGAGAAGAGTTGCATATTATGGGTCGAAGGGTTGAAATCATGCATATTTAATTAATGAAATTATTATTATTTATTTAATTAATTAATTTATGATTATTAAATGTAATAATAATAATAATAATAAATAAATAAATAAATAAAAGAGCACATTTGATATGAACCAGAATTGAGTAGGTGGATTGGGCACTAAATCAAGGGAAAGAAAAGTTGTCTCTTCAGAAAGATGATGATCTAACAATGGAAAGCATCGTCATCTTCCATCATGATGCAGGTCTCAACATTCCCTTACTTTTGCGTGATCCATTTTCTTCTCCATCTTTTCTTCCGGCTGCCACAAAAGCCTTGTCAAGTCTCATCTTTTTCTTCCTTTTGCGTAATCCTCTTTTCTTCCCAGCTTTTCTTCTTCCAGCCGCTTACTGCCACTTCAAATGATGTAGATTCTTCCTTCGTGGTGTCATCAGCATGACTATTCTTCTTGTTGGTGGCAATTAAGCATGGTGTACCGGAAGGGTTGGATAGAAACAAGGCTCCATGAAAAGGTAGAGCAGAAAGGTCGGCCCCATGAGTAAACTTTAGCAGACAATTGTGTGTCCTATCTTACTGCTAAGCCATGCACGTGAATGTATGTAAGTTTCATGTTCCAAATTTCTGAAAATAATTAACAGATGAATCATGAATCCAATATTAAAGTAGAGCTTTTTGTGACTTTGATAATGATGCGTTCCGGAATCCAATGCCTCGACGAATCTTTGGATGTCGAGTTCCAAATCTGTACCTCAAAAGCGAAGAGAAAGAGACAGGTACATGCACCGACTGTTTGACCGCTCTCTTCATCAGTGGAGAAAACACAATCCTCCTCGATCTTGAAATATTGTGGATGGGTTCAGCATCTGCAGGCAAAGGGTGATGGAAGCCTTTTGAATGTTCGTTTAGACTGAAACCTACTAGCAAAGCTTGTTGAAAAGTATTTACTCGTGTGAAATGGATAGGAAGACTAATCCTTCAGTCACAGTAATTATGATTGAAATTACATAATATTCAATTCGATCACAAAGGTAATTAACTTTTTGTGCCTAATTTTTTGGTGACAGTTCATTGTTACGTCAACTTCAATGGTGGTCCAATACGCGGGGGCTGTCTCATCAATAATGTAGGTGGGACTTTGGACGGACCGATGTACACCATTTAATGCTTGCCGATAGAGATCATCGATCTTTGTAATTGGAACTCGAATCACTCGGATCTCAGATGGTAGAAGAGCAACTTTATGTCACCATCGACACTCAATTTTGAGATTTGAGTTCCTGAGGCAAAACAATGTGACGTATGTTTGCTGTTTTGGATGTAGAAACTTTTGTGTTGAACATTCCAACGCATGCAAGCGAGCAAGATTATTACGACTACTTCAAAACGTGGGAAGGTGGCCGGTTGACGAGTAGAGATGGCCAATAAGCTCTGCTCTACATATCTCATTTCAAATATATGAGTGAGCTCTACACATATCTCTTGCCTGCCAACATGTAGCTTAAGGCTCTTCGAGTTGGTCATTTCATTATCCGCGGATTAAAAATGTGCACTTCACCGACTGCACGTATCGATCATCAAGGTGATCAACGGCTGAAACTACAGATCCGGTTCGGCCTCAGAACCCAGTTTCTAAATGAGCCGGATTGAGTTCCATCTGGCCCGGCCCAAACACTAACCTCTCGAACCAAGAACCGGAGCCACAGCCGAAGCGAGCCGGCATCAAGATGAACGTCGTGGTCGCTGCGATCCGCTCTCGTCAGCCCCCGCTCCCCTGGACAGTGCCCATCTCCTTCTTCGATTCCACCCCACCCCCGTCTTGCAGCGCAAGACAGGTATTGGCACTTCATGAGTTCTGATCCATTTTATTTTATTTTCAAAAGAGTAAGCGATGAAGCCGGGATTGGAATCAGTACCTTGCGACGAACTGTTAAATCTTAAGGTGGGTTCTGTTCGATGCTTTCTAGGTAAGTCCTAGACTTCTTTCGATTGCTTGCTTGCGCCCGGAGAAGGGTAATACAATTCGGACTCCTGCTATGCGAAATTGTGGTGTCCACCTACATTACTTTGGAAACGCAAGTCTGCCTTTGCTGAGAACTACTTCAGAAAGGTGGTTAACTTTGTTGGGGAAGGAGGAGCAGTTGGGGAAGGAGGAGCAAGGAGAAACAGAATACTACGATACGAGTAAAAAGAATCATTTCGACTCAAGAAAACTGTCGTAGTATTAAAAGTAATATTAAAAGCAAGAGGAAGGAGGAACACTTACAAGATACCAAGAGCACACAGATTTTCTATTTATCTGTCTCTGTCTTTATATCTTGCTACCACAGAACTACGATCCTATTTATAGGACTTAGTGACAACCACCCTATAACTACTAGATAATGAGATGGTTAATGAAACCACCTTATAACTACTAGATCATGATTCAAGTGGTTATTGAAATCATTATGTAACTACTAGATCACGATAACAATCTAGATAGATAACTATAAATCAAATCTCAACACTCCCCCTTGATTCATAGTTGCATACACCAATGCTTTCGAACTGGAAATGATTTGGTGAGCGTATTCGAATATCGACAACTTGTTCATCCGTTCCACAATACTTCCTTGTTATGGCTCCACTTGCCTAAAGTACTCTTCCGATCATCTAAGGCTCCTGCACAATCGCTATTAGTGAAATCAAATAATTTGCATTTAAATTTTGTTTTGAACACCCATTTTAATCCAATCGCTTTCTTTTCTTTCGGTAAATCCATTAGCTCCCAAGTTTCATTCTTCTCGATTGACTTGATTTCCTCCTTCATTGCTTTTCTTCATTCCTCTTTTTTAACTGCTTCATCAAAAGTTGTCGGATCTGAAATAAACAAAGCAAATGTTGAATTATAAATTTCTATCAGTGATCTGAAATTTCTTGGAGGGGTTTCATCTGAGGAATCCGAATTTGAACTGCTATTGGGTGAGGTTGACGATGAATTTGTTGGAGCAGGATCTGTCACTTGATTCTGCGGAGTGTCTAGTTCTACTAGATTCTGCATTTGTGTTTCACCTTTATTGGTCTCCCAATTCCAACTTGCCCTTTCATCAAATATAACATTTCTGTTAATAATAACTTTGCCACTAATAGGGTTATATAATCGATATGCTTTCGATCGTAAAGAATAACCAATTAAAATGTATTTCTCTGATTTTTCATCAAGCTTGTGACGATATTGTGAATTCACCAAAGCATAAGCAATACAGCCAAAAATTCTTAGATGCCTAACACTTGGTTTCATACCATATCAAGCCTCAAAAGGTGTTCGATTCATAACAACCTTTATTGGTGAAATATTCAACAAATAAACTGCTGTTGCAACTGCTTCTGCCTAAAACTGATTTGGAAGATGTTTTCCTTTAAGCAAACTTCTTGCTATTTCAATGATGGATCGATTCTTATTTCGACTACACCATTTTGCTCCGGTGTATATGGTAATTGTCAATTCTCTATGAATATCATTTTCTTCACAAAAGAACTAAACTCATTAGATAAAAATTCACCACCTCTATCCGTCTCAAGTGTCTTTTATATATCTACCACTTTGTCTTTCTACAAGTGCCTTGAATTTTCGAAAATTATCAAATGTTTTGATTTCAAATTCAAAAAAAATATACCCAACTCATGCGACTATAATCATCCGTAAAAACAATAAAAATATTGACTTCCACCAAATGATTTTGCATTCATAGGTCCATATAAGTCAAAGATGAACTAATTCAAGACAGTTAGATGCTCTCCATGCTTTTCCAATAGAAATGATTTTTCTACTTTGTTTGTCATAAATACATCCTTCACATACATCAAGTGTATTAATCTTAGGCAATCCAAAAACCATTCTTTTTTGACTTAACAACCTTAAACCTTTAATGTTAAGGTGCCCATATCTTAAATGCCATAAACTAGACTCATTCTTTTGAGTTGTGATAAGCGCATGTCTTTCAATATTTGACACATCAAGTGGAAACATCTTGTTTTGTGTCATGCAAACATTTACTATAATCAAACCAGATTTCTTATCTCTAATAGTGCATGAACCATCATCAAATATTACTGAATATCCATCATTTACTAATTGTCCAACACTTAACAAGTTATGTGATAAAGTAGGAACAAAGAAAACATTATCAAGGTATTTTACCTTCCCTTGATTTGTCTTCACCTCAATTGTTCCTTTCCCTTCCACTTGGATTTGCTTGTTATCTCCAAGTCTAACATTCAGATTGTGAGTCTTATCGATATCTCTAAATATTGATTTTATGCCTGACATATGATTAGAACATCCACTATCCAAAAACCAAATATCATTTGAGATGTTATGCATTTGTGAATGAGTCATAAACAACTTACTATTTTCTTCATTTTTCTCCACATAGCTTGCTTGCTTTTCTCTTTTCCAACAATCTGCCTTCATGTGACCAAACTTTTTACAATAGTGACATTGAATTCCACTTTTGTAATTTGATTGCCCTTGTTCATCAAAGTGTCCTCTTCCTCTTCCATTTCCTCTACCACGAAATCCTCCTCTGCCACGTCCTCTTCCTGTTGATTTTTTTCCTTCTTTTTAAGTAGAAGACTCTCCCTTAACCTGAAATGTTTTTTCTTCACTTTTTTCAAGTGACCTGTTCAACATTACTTCATGTGCTTGCAAAGAACCCATTAGTTCATCAAATGAATAAGTAGATAAATCTTTTGATTCCTCAATTGCGGCAACAACATGATCAAATTTCGGAGTTAAACTTCTCAAAACTTTTGCAATAATTATATGATCAGGAAGATGTTCACCATAAGATTTCATTTGACTAACAATTTCAATCACTCGAGAAAGAAACTCTTGCACCGATTCATTGCTTTTCATGAATAAAATTTCAAACTCACGACGGAGGGTTTGAAGTTTTACCGTAATCACCCTTGATGAGCCTTTAAATTCATTTTGAAGTATCAACCAAGCTTGCTTTGAAGTTGTCGCTGTTGTAATTCTTGAGAAGATCATCTCATGTATAGCTTGTTGAATGAAGAACAATGCCTTTGAGTCCTTCTTTCTATTCTCCCTCAGCCTGATTTCGTCATCTGGATCTACATATCCATTCTCTATTAAGTCCCAAAGATCTTGAGACTTGAATAGAGTCTTCATCTTAATACTCCAAAATTCATAGCTTTTGCCCGAGAAGATTGGGATAAGGGGTTGAGACATAGAATTGCCGTTAAAAGCCATAATGCCCAGTTCAGATTGAAACTAGGCTCTGATACCACAAATGTTGGGGAAGGAGGAGCAAGGAGAAACAGAATACTACGATACGAGTAAAAAGAATCCTTTCGACTCAAGAAAACTGTTATAGTATTAAAAGCAGGAGGAAGGAGGAACACTTACAAGATACCAAGAGCACACAGACTTTCTATTTATCTGTCTCTGTCTCTATATCTTGCTACCACAGAACTACGATCCTATTTATAGGACCTAGTGACAACCACCCTATAACTACTAGATAATGAGGTGGTTAATGAAACCTTGCATAACTTTCTGATCAATTGAGAAAGCACATTCCTTTTCAATTAAATTAGGATTTTTTTCCCCCTTCTTTTCTTCTTTGCTTCCTCCAAATAATATCCAGTGTTGTGTTTTTTCTCTTTGTTAGAGTTGAAATACCTCAATAACCAACTCTTTAACGGACAAGCAACTCCAACAAGTCCAACCAATTGTCTCTAAACTTCAACTATTTTTATTTCAGGTAGTATTAAAAAAACTTTATTATGAGCATGCTATATGGTTAGTCTTACATTTGCCTTTGTTTCTTACTTTATGTGAAAACTTGTAGTGAATTCTTCTTACATATTAAAGCGTAGTACTCTTTAAAGAAAGTCTATATATTTATTGTTAGAGAGCATAATGTTCTTCATGAATTATATTTTCGGCGACTCAACTACCATGCAAAATGGAATAGAGAGATGGAATCTAAAAGGATACTAGTCTGCAACCTCTCGGACTATGCCGAGTACCTCTTTCAGGTTAAATTTAATATATGAGAACTTCTCCTTCTGCTAGCCTAGCTGGTTTTGTGTATTCTACTTGACACTAATCTACTTGTGACCTGTAAGGCTGTTTATATATTATGTTGTTGCTATTAGTCTTGTCAAAGATTTTATTACAAGTTTAGAACTACTAAGCTGTTGGCTGTTGTTTTCTCTTTGCCTGGCCATTCTTATTACTTGTTTAACTGAAAACATTTCCATACCAATGTTTCTGGTCTTCATTTCGAATTACTTCTATTGTGCACTCTACACAATCTTTGTAACACATAATTTCCTTTGCATTTCTGAGGTTGCACCATCTAAATTGAGTCGTTTGAAGTCAAACCTTTTCTTTCCTCCATATCTGCTTACACTTCTTAGATTCTATCAACTACATTAAATTGTCTAAAGTGAATATGTTTTCTTTTTCCATAGCCTTGTTTCTGAATGGATGTCTTCTACACCAACAAACCCTGCCACAATTCCCTCCCCATATTGCCTTGTGTTCAAGAAAACTCTCCATTACCAACCTGAGCTGTATTTGCCTAAGTAACCTTGTCTGTTCTCTGTCTGCAACGCTTGCTGTATCGATAGCTATAGAAGGACATAATGGTAATTGTCCAATATGAAATTCAGTCGCTAATTTTCAATATGCAAAAAGCGCAATGTCCACCTTAAACATATTGCACAAGATGTCATCTGAGAGCCAAGCTTAAGAGCTGAGCTTTGATTCATTGGCTGCATAATTTGGAACAGTTCTCTAGGAGTCTATTTTGCCATCATTCAAAATGCACCATACCTTGAACTCCAGAATTTCACCTTCTTTTTGCACCTTTTGATGTAGATCAGATTATGTTATATATGGTCTTTACAGGTTAGGGATAGGAAATTAGAAGTCTGAAGCAATGCTAACAGTTTTTTATTATGATACAAGTTGGTTGTTGTTCATGATTAAATCTAAGACTAAACTTCTGTTTATTATGCAAAGCATTGAACCAACAACATGATTCTTGTTTCTCATCCATGGCTACTATCACAAAGCGGGAGCTAGTTTCTTGGACATGTGCAGAACGTATATGTATGTTCTTGCTTCTCTGTGTTCAAATTGGAAAAGTCTCAGGTTTATGATTCAGAGTTCAACTTCTTGTTCCAAGCACTTCCAGCATCAATTGGTTGATGACTAGCATGATACTTTTTCCAACATTAAGAAAATCAAATACCTTGTTATCTCTTAAGTGTTTGGTATCTGTCTGAAGCAAGGTTGATTCAGCTTTATTTTTGTCACAGACTAAACATGGATGAGTTTAGGAAACAAATCTCTTAGACTGTTCTTGGATAGTCTTCTCTCTCTCTTTTTTCAATCTAAGCAATTAAGCTGGAGGATTTGGATATGATGTTCTATACATTGTTCAGAAAACTTGCTTCCGAACATTCCACATAGGCCAGTAGGATTGATCAGTCTTGTAGTGTGCATAACTCTGTCCCTCATGCTTTGCAGGGATAATGTTTCTGAAACCATGGCCATCTTGTCATTGAGTTTAAGGATTTTATTCCTATTTTAGGTAATATTTCAGTTCTACATTAAGAAGAGCAAAGTCATTCCAGAATGACGATGATCTAATGATGAGGAGAACAAGTGCTAGCTTTTAACAATTTCATTCAGGTCCCTTATCCTCTCCATACGAACTGTGATTAAGATCTAAGAAACTTTGAGATTAGGTGTAATTACTGGTATCATGGTAGAGCTTTCTAGATTGCAAACTACTATGTTTGTACGTCTTCCTTTGGCTACCTAAGTTAAGCATGCCACTAACGATTGGCTACTGCTTTTACTGAACTACTTGTGATAACTTCGTGACCTGAACATCTTCTCAGGGCATGTGACTCAAAACATTCTACATGATAGAATAAGTGATACATTTGAATTACTTGGTGATATAGTTATATAAGTTTTTCTTTTTCTATTTTACGGTGGATGCACTATTTATTTATCATGATTTTGGTGCTAATTTTTCTTTAAATTTTCCAGAGAAAACTATTTTATTCTGTGGACTTTCTCGAGAGGAACATCGTTAAAGAACACAAGTTTCACCTTTACGTAGTAACCTCTCGAGAACACATTTTTTTTATCGAGTAACCTATGTCCGATTATACAGAACACAAGTTCCGACTTTACGTAGCTTCGATAGGGTATCCCATCCTCCTGAGAAATATGTGGGACATTTCAAATGGGAGGATGTTAAGGATATTGATCCTCAGACCTACTTAGAGGTTATTACGAGTATAAACTCTAGGAAGTGGCAAGAGATAATGAATTCTGAGATAGATTCCATGTACTCTAACAAGGTTTGGAACTTAGTTGATACTCCCGAGGGTATTGTATCCATTGGTTGCAAGTGGATTTTCAAGAAGAAGATCGGAGTAGATAAAAAGGTAGAGACCTGTAAAGCAAGACTAGTGGCTAAGGGGTATCGTCAAAGGCAAAGTGTTGACTATGACGAAACCTTCTCACCCGTAGCCATACTAAAATTTATTTGAATTTTATTGGTTATTGCAGCACACTATGATTATGAGATCTAGCAGATGAATGTGAAAATTGCGTTCCTCAATGGCAATCTTGAGGAGGTGTATATTATACAACCCGAGGGATTCATTTTTAATGATAGCACTTTTAACATCTATTTGAAATAACTTAAGATTATTACTACTAACATAGGCAAAGAGCATCCTTATGACTTCTAATCGTGCCAAAGGAGTGAAGGTTTCTTCATAATCGATACCTTCTTCTTGGTTGAAACCCTTGGCCACTAATCTAGCCTTGTTTCTAACCACGATACTAAATTAATCTTGCTTGTTTCTAAAGACAAAATTAGTACCAATAACTAAATGGTCATTTGGCCTTGGAACAAGCTTCCATACTTCATTTCTCTTAAACTGATTCAATTCTTCTTGCATTGCGATAACCCATGAATCATGCTTCTTCAATATATTTAGGTTCAATTTGGGAGAGAAAAGTAGTGTTGACATAAAAATTCTTAAGAGAAGAATGAGTTTAAACCCCTTTCAATGTGTCTCATATAATTAGTTCCTTAGGATGAGCATCTACATACTTCCATTCCTTCGGTAAAGAAGGTTCGGAAGAAGATGCATCTAAGTTGCTAGATAGAGAAATGGATTTATTTAAATTCAAAGTATCAAATTTAAGATATCATCAAAATTATTTTTCTTAACTTCGAAAATTTCATTGAAAGCAACATGAATAGATTCTTCTATAACTAAAGTTCTTCTATTAAAGATTTGCAAAGCCTTTGAAATAGAAGAATAACCAAGAAAAATTTCCTCATCGGATTTTGCATCAAGCTTTCCTAAGGTATCGTTTTCATTCAAAATAAAACATTTACACCCTAAAACTTTAAAGTATGAAACGTTGGGTTTTTTGTTGTTCCACAACTCATAAGGAGTTTTGGAAAGTAATGGTCTTACTAGAACCCTATTCATAACATAACATGTCGTATTTACGACTTCATCTCAAAAATATTTGGGTAGGCTATGTTCGTTTAACATGGTTCTAGCAATTTCTTATAAGTTTCTATTCTTTCTTTCTACTACTCCATTTTGTTGAGGATTTCTTAGAGTAGAGAAGTTTTGGTCATATCTATTAGGCTCACAAAATTCTTGAAAATCACGGTTTTGAAATTCATCACCGTGATCACTTCGAATTGAAGAAATCATAAAACCTTTTTCATTTTGAACAAGTTTACAAAATTTAGAGAAATACCTAAAGCAATCATTTTTGTATGCTAAGAAGTAAGTCCAAGTATATCTACTATAATCGTCAACAATAACAAAGACATATTTGCTACCTCTTAAGCTTGATGTAGCAATTGGTCTAAACAAGTCCATATGGATCAATTGCAATGGTCTAGAGGTACTTATTTGATTCTTTGGTTTGAAACTATCTTTTATTTATTTTCCTAGTTGGCATGCATCACACACATTGTCTTTAACAAACTTAATGTGAGGAATTTCTATCACAAGTTCTTCAGATGAGATTTGAGAGATTAGTTTCATGCTAGCATGACCTAATCTCCTATGCTAAAGCCAAGCATCATCATTCAAAACCGAAAACACATTTCATTGCAAAGATCATTGATGTCAATAATGTATACATTATTTTGTTTTAGTGCAATCATATATGTGTTTTTATATGATTTTTCAATGATGCAAACATTAGATTCAAATTTAACAATATATCATTTATCACACAACTGACTAATGCTCAAGAGGTTATACTTTAAGCCATCAACTAACAACACGTCTTCAATAAAAATATTGGATTTGTTACCTATGATTCCTTTACCAATGATTTTACCCTTATTGTTGTCTCCGAATATGACATATCCTTCGTTTAGGCTAGTGAGCTTAGAGAATTGAGATGGATCTTCGGTCATATGCCTTGAGCATCCATTATCAAGGTACCATCTCTTGCTCCTAGCTTGTGATGATATATTTTTCTAAAAAAAAGATGATTTTTAGGTATCTATTTGACCTTGGGTGTCTAAAAAATTGATCTACATATCTTATCATGTTGCATTGAGTCATTTGAGGTTCTTTTAGGAACCCAAATCAATCTTTGTGGACTGCAACTTTTAAGTGGATATTTGTAGGCAATATGTCTAAGTTTGTAACAAAAGTTGTATTTGGTGTGAGGTGAAACATGCAAGGTCGGCCCTTTAATAAAGGTGGTTGGATTTTGGTGAGAGCTACTCACAAATCCGATTCCACTTCTCCTATGAACGTGACCCTTATTGGCAAGGATCATGTTCAAAGACTTGCTACCAACCTCAAATTTTTCTAATGTTTCTTTGAGTAGCAAAATTTTCTTTTTAAGTATTTCTAATTCATCACATTTCGTACAAGGAGTTAAACTATAATCTATCCAAATCACTAACAAAAGAAGCATGCTCTTTTTTTAACAATTTATATTTTTTACTAATTAATTTACATTCATCAAACAAATCATGAAAAGCACTTAATAATTCATCAAAAGATAAATTTGCGTCAATTGAATTACTTATCTCATCTTCGATAGCCATTAGTGCATAGTGAGCAATTTGCTCGGTGTTGGTTGGCTCCTCTTCTTCGGATGCACTTGAGTCATCTCATGTTGCTTTGAGAGCCTTCTTCTTTGGTTGCCTCTTCTTGGCAAGGGGACATTCACTCTTGTAATGTTTCGGCTTCTTACATTCGTAGCATATTACTTGATCTTTCTTAGGTTCAAATTTATTTTTAATGTTATTTTTAAATTTATTTTTTTTTATGATTTTTTTGAATTTTCTTGTTAAGAGTGTTAAATCTTCATCAAGGTCCTCATCATTTGAGTTTTCTTTCAAGTAGTCTTCTTGGGTTCTTAGTGTTATATCCTTCCTGTTCTTTGGAAGGGTGCCCTCAAGCTCTTCATGAGCTTTACAAATCATCTCATAGGTCATTAGTGACTCAATTAGTTCTTCGAGAGAAAATTTTTTTAGATCTTTGGCCTTTTGAATGATCGTTACTTTAGGGTCTCAATTCTTTGGAAGGGATCTTAAAATTTTATTAACAAATTCAAAATCCGAAAAACTTTTACCAAGTCCTTTTAAACCATTGACGACATCCATAAATCGGGTGTACATGTCTACAATGATTTCACTCGGTTTCCTCCGAAACAACTCATAAGTGTGCACTAAAAGATTAATTTTTGACTCCTTCACTCTCCTAGTGCCTTCATGAGTCACTTCGAGTGTGTGCCAAATATCAAAAGCCGTTTCATAAATCGATACTTGATTAAACTCATTTTTATCTAATGCACAAAATAATACATTTATAGGCTTGGCATTTAAAGTGAAAGTCTTCTTCTCTAACTCATTCCAATCGTTTATTGGAAGAGCAACCTTTTAAAAACCATTTTTGACAATATTCCATAGCTCAAAATCCATTGAAATTAGGAAGATCTTCATTCTAGTCTTCCAATATATGTAATCTATCCCATTGAAAATGGGCGGACGTGTACTTGAATAACTCTCTTAGTTGCCAGTGAATGTCATCTCTCTTGAGTTTTAAACCAAACAAGAGTGAATGTCACTCTGATATCAACTGTTAGGATCAAGAGCGGCACTGAGAGGGGGGGGCGTGAATTAGTGCAGCAAAAAATTCTTCGATTTTGTAAAATAATTCATACGTTCAATGGAAATCGATTCGGAAAGATAGCAACTTGAAACATAAGAGAGCATAAGCGTCATGAAAGCAAGATGAGGAGGAGAAGCAGTTTTCTATGAAATGATTTACAATTTAAAGTAAATTGCTCAAAACGAAATGCAAACCAGAATTTAGAGTGGTTCGGTCAATGTGACCTACATCTACTTTCGGATTCCTCCTCCGTCAAGGTCATCGGCGTCCACTAAAGGCCTTCCTTCAATAGGTGATGACCAATCACCTTTTATAGCTCTTTCTCCTTTTGTCGGGTTTAGGAGAGGACCCTTACAAGCCTTACTCTTCTTTCTTGAATGGTTACAAAGCAAAGAGAGGGAGGAGAAAAACTCTAGCACTTTTACACCCCAAAGATTCAAGATTATAATCACACTTTCAGTGCCCTTTCATGCGGAAAAGGGTGGGATATTTATAGCTCTCAATTGCTTAAAAAATGGAGCCAAAAAATATCTCATTCCGGTTTTCTAGGGTACTGGCGGTACCACCGCCATTACTGGGTTGTACCACCGCCTAATACTTGACATTGGGTGGTACCACTACTCAGTTTGGGCGGTACCATCGCTCATTCTAGGTGGTACTACCGCCTAATAGAGCTCGTAAACTAAGCTCTGGCAATACCACCGCCTGATAGGGGTGGTACCACCTCCTTATAAGGGTGGTACGATTGCTGTCAGCAATAATTGCTGGCGGTACCACCGCCCAGACCACCTGGGAGACTAGGTCTTCCAGGCGGTGCCACCGCCGACCCTGGCGGTACCACCGTTGGTCAAAGTCCAGCAACCGGGTTGGGCCTTGTATTCGGCCTAAACCATCCTAGCTCCGAGCCCAGTTGGCCCCTAACATAGTTGATGAGATTACCTCCTAAATTAAACTCTAATTATCGTTCTAACTACGATTAAGGCAAGCATGGTCCAGTACATCGATTCTTTCACTCGATGATCCTCTGACGAACTTCTCGGCGAGTCTTCCGACGAGCTTCCAGCGAACTCTCGACCAACTCTCGGCTAGTCTTCCAGCTTGCTTTCGGCGATCACTCGACGAGCTTTTGGCGAGTCTTCCAGCGTGCTTCCGGTGATCTCACGATGAACTCTCGGTGAGCTACTAGTATATCATCTGAGTCTTCGACTCCGACCCATCATCTGCTTTGCGCCTTACTGCTATCATAGTTAATCCTGCACACTTATCTTAGCACATGGATTAGATCAAATAATTTACTAATTGATTTCATCATCAAAATCCAAGATTCAACAATACCGGTATCAGTTTGGTATTAGAGCTAAAGGTTAGAGATCATGGCAAGGCGGAATGAAAAATATATAGTTGGTGAAGGTATCGACTATGAAGATGATGCTGAGTCGTTGTGGTTGTAGCTATGAATATTACTACATAGTCTACAAGAAAAGAATGAAATAATCAAAGAACTTCAAAGTAGACAAAACTAGTATGAAAATGATGTCCATAAATTTACTTCTAATGAAGATACACCTCCTTTTTCAAGGGATTTGAGAAGATGTCGAATAAAAAATAGAGTCTAAAATGAATGGCAGAATAAATATAACCCAAGATTGGAGATTCCAGAGTTTGAAGGTAAAATAAATTTTGATGACTTTATCGATTGGCTTAATACAATAGAAGGAATTTTTAATTTTCATGAACCACAAGAATAAAAAAAGGTCAAACTTGTAGCACTCAAACTTAGATGTAATGCATCTTTTTGGTGGGAAAATCTAAAGAAACAAAGAGAACACAAGGGGAAGAGTAAAATCCTGACACGGGAAAAAAATGAAAAGGGAGATGAAGAGAAAATATTTACCTCATAATTATAGGCAAGAGATCTTTCTAAAAATTTATAATTTTAAGCAAAAAGGTCTTGGTGTGGAGGAGTACACCGTAGAATTCGATATTGATAATCTAATGTTAAAAGGAGAGCTTGTGGAATCGAAAGAGTAAACCATTACAAGATACTTAGGAGGTTTAAAACATGAAATTGCTAAAGTGGTTCAACTATAGTCATATTGGTCTTTAAATGATGTAAATAAGATGTAAACAAGTTGGCATTTAAAGTTGAAAAGCAACAGTAGTTTGAAAAGAGTTATCGGTATGGTTCAAAAGAAGGATATACAAAAGGAGGAAGTTCCAAGCCTATTGTTCAAAGCAAGGTGATATCGAAAGGGTTGAATCTCGTATTTTGATGATGAAACCAATTGATAAGTGTTTATGTTTTAATCTGTATTTTGAGTGACGCAGGATGCTTCGATTAGGATGAGACAATTAAAGCAGGAAGAATCATGTTGTGTCGGGGGAAAACATGTCAGAAGATTGGACGTTGAGCCGGTGGATCGGTCGACGTATCGATAGAAGGCTTCAGGCCATGGATTAGGGCATCGGGCCAAGAAGAGCGGATATTGCACCAAGGATATCGGAGTTGTCGAGTTAACTAGCCGATTGGACAATAGGCCGCAAGAGAGGACGATGCACCAAAGAATCAGACGAAGCGTCGAGGGACCAATGACATGCCGGACAACATGATTAATGCTTAGTATTAATTGTCTAGATCGAAGTATGTTTTTACTTGTGCAGGATTAACTACGATAGGAAGGCATGAAGCAAAATGAAGTCTTGGAGTTCAGGACGTAATTTTGTTAGGAGTTTGAGAGTTCGTCTGAAGTCCGGACGTTCGTTGAAAGTTCTAGCAGAACCAGCTGAGAAGTCTTAGAGCTTGCCAGAGAAACTCATCGGAACTCGCCAAGAAGATCATCATGAAGTCTAGGAGCTTGCCGGAAGTCCGTTGAAACATTGTCGAGAGATCGTCGGAAGTTCGCCGGAAGCTTGTCGGAAGAATAGACTTACGGACTTGTTTATCTCAGATTATGTCTTAGATTTCGTAGTTAGTATGTAATTAGATTTGGATTTGGGCCAACCCAATTAGGGGCCAGCTAGGCCCATGTAAAGACTGTGTTAGGCCCAATAAGAGGCCTAAAAAGTGCCTTAAGAAATCTCACCAACGTGGCACAGTCTTCGAGACTGTGTCAGGCGGTGGTAACTCCCAACACAACACCCCAGGCGGTGGTACCACCCAGTGCAATGTTAGTGTGAGACTGATACTGGCGGTGGTACTGCCTGTGCTCGGGGAACCCAGAATAAGATACTTTTTGTCACGCCCCTCCCACTGAATTTAATTTTCATTCAGGAGGTGTGAACCTAACTCAAGATTGATAAAATTATAATTCAACAAACAATCCATGATCCAATCATACATTTAAGGTCACTAAGAAAAATATTCAAGTCATTCACCTCTATAATCCACAATTCACAAAACTTGTGTAGTTTATAATCATACATCATGTCACTAGATGATTCTTTAAAATCCAAAAGCAACTTAACTAAATCATAACTATATCATATATCCATAAGCGCGATAATTAATGTAATCACAAAACCAACATGTACTACATGTTTATATCAGTACACAGTTTAAACTTAACATTTCGAAAATCCTAACGTAAGAGGTACTTTTCAAATATTTACAAGATACATCAATCTAGATTTGTCATTGATATTTCATTATACCCAAAAAGAACTTATACAACATCAACCTATCAAGTACAAAATATTTGCCCCAAAATCTTCTAGCCTTCCACTGCCTCAACCCGATATACATATTTTAGCGAGCGATAAGCTATCCTGACAAATTTATATAGCAATGGGGTGAGCATATAAAGCTCAGCAAATGACTAACATATCCATAGCAAAGAGGACAGGTTTCAAATAAATAAGGTATCAAAATACAAAGCGGAGATACAAGATGAAACAGTAGCATGTTTTGTTTGAATGCAGAATTACAATGTTGTATCGTTCGAAGCACGTTTTGTTCATACAATTGAGGAAAGGTAATTGGAGCATATCATTGGCATAAGGAGCATATCGATGACATATGATAGATTTCAAGGTATAACAAAGACTTATAACATTTCGGAAACATATCAAAGAACAAAACATGAATAGAAGCTCCAATATCATATGGCGATGCATTCATTTCATTCTTATCCAAAGCATGCATAGAAACATAGCCAAAGCTTTGGATATCATATCAAACACATAGAAGGTGAAGTGGGATCATAACATAATATGGTCCATCCATTTCTGAATGACCACCAAACATAAGTCTCCCTTTAGGAGCTCCATCCACTCACGTCTAAGTGAAGTCATAGGGGGCCAGCAGAGCATCGCGGGCTCTAAGCATAACTCCCTTTACCATTTCTAGCAAAGGTTCACATTTATCCCATAAACACCAGAGTACAAAGGGACAGTATGAATAATGAAATTAGCATATATTGGAAGCACATGTGGAACAACGAAATGTACATATGCCTTTCGAGTCAATACGATACAAACATAATCTTTCACAAATGTATTCAGATTTGAAAGGAAACAAAAGCAAGAGCATACAAGGATTTCAAGAAATCACATATAGCTCAATTGAATTAAGAAAGTTAGATGAATTCAATCTCCAAAGAAATGAAACTGGAAGAGGCACATATCGAAAGCAAATGCGGAACAATGGGATGCATGTGCCGAATCATTACGATGCAAACATAATCTTTAGATGAAAGCTGCAGATGTACAAATAAATAAAGGACAAAAGTTTACAAGAATTTAAGGTAATAATGTAAAGCTTCACTGAAGTAAGAGTTTTTTCCGAAATTGATTTCCAAAGAGAAGAAACAAGGAAAGCCGAAATCGACCAAAGCTCAATTCTGGCAGAATTTATAGGAACATTGTATGAACTATTTGGATAACCAATTATGTTCCAATTCATATAAAATATGTGTCATTAGAAATCTTTATCAATCTAGTTTTAGGCAAATCAAGTTTTATAAGAATTGGAATTTAAAACAGGGAGTTACAGATAATTTCGTAGTGAAAGGTCTGAAAATATTGCTCTGTTTTACGGAATCCATGGGGTCGATGAAAGCAGATGTTTCAGTTAGCAATTGTACTCTAAAAATTTCAAATCAATATATACATAAAGCATTTTGTGTCTAGCTTCGAATAAATCATACTCTGAATAAATCTGAGTTCACATCAGAAAGTTATAAGCAGTTAAGCAACAAGAGGTTAGAAATTTCAGTCCCTGGTCTGCAGAATCTGTAGGGTTAATTTAAACAGAAGTTTTAGTAGGCATTTAAACTCCAAATCATTCAATATTAGTGTCAAAATAAAGATATTTTTGTCTACTTTCAAATGAAATAGGTTTTGTCTAAATCAGAGTTTACTACAAAATGTTATGACCGAAATATTGCATAGAGGTCAGATTACCGAAAAATTACAGATTCATATCTTTATATCAAAACGAAAGAAGGTTTGGTTCTCAGTTGAAATCTTTTAAATTTTGCAGAATAAAAATGAAAACAGAGATTAAGGTTACTGTGGGATGGGGTTAGAACACTTACCTTAAAATTATTTGAATCTCAAATGTGGGAAAATTGATAAAAAACCTCAAGCTCTTCTTCTTCTTCTTCTTCTTCTTCTTCTTCTTCTTCTTCTTCTTCTTCTTCTTTTCTCAGACTAACGTTGGCTGCAACTCTTCAAGTTTGTTTTCTTTAACCTTTCATCTAATTATTTGGGTTTTGACTAATGCAAAAGTTACAAGGTGTCATGCATGCATGAAAGGGGCTAGGTGTCATCTTTAGAGTAAACATACGTGGCACCCTTAGGTTAGCTAGTGACACTTGTCCACTATTTTTTTTTTAACTTAAATCTGAATCTCTCATATATATCAAACTTCTAATATTTACTCTTAGGTCCCTAGCCATAAACTTTTAATATAATATCATTTAATATAAAATAATAATTAAATAATCCTTATTTTTACAAACAAACCTTTTACTAAATTTTCAAAAATGGGGGATGTTACACTCTTCCCTCCTTAAAGAAAAATTTAGTCCTCTAAATTTATCATACCTCATTCGATGAAAAGATGAGGATAAGCTTTCATCATTTCTTCCTAAGTGTAACTTGACTTTAGTGTCAATAGATTCCTGTAACCTTCTCCAAAATCTAGATAGAAATCTGAAGTCTCTGTTAGAGATTATCTCCTTTGGAACACCATGAAGTCTTACTATTTTATTGATATATAAATCTGCAAGCCTATCAAGAAAATAAGTCATATTGATCGATAGGAAATGCGCAGATTTCGTTAACCTATCAATGATAACCCAAATAGCATCATGCTTTCTAGAAGTTCGGGGTAGTCCTGAAATAAAGTCCATAGTAATACATTCCCATTTCCATTCAGGAATATCTAAAGGTTGCAACAAACCTCCAGGCCTTTGGTGTTGTGCTTTGATTTGCTGACAAGTCAAACACTTTGAAACATATATTGCAATCTCCTTTTTCATGCTTTCCCACCAATAATGACTTTGGAGATCTCTATATATCTTAGTGCTACTAGGATGCATGGTGTACTTTGAATTATGACCTTCTCTCAGGATTTGATTTTTGATATCTGAGTCATTTGGAACATATATTTTATCCCCAAATCTCAATAGGCCATCCTCTGAAACTCAAAAATTCAGTTTCAATCCCTTTTCTACTTCATTCCTTAAGCAGATCAAGCATTGATCTCGTAGTTGTCCTTCTTTAATTTGTTAAAGGAGATCAGATTGCACTTGAATGGAGGCCATTAATATCATTGAGTCTTGCCCTTTTCTCATAACATTCAAATCATAATTATCTTCTAATAACTTCCATTGCTTCATAACCAAAGTCGTCATAAAACTTGTAGATTTTCTACTAAGGGCATCTGCTACAACATTAGCTTTACCCGTATGATAACGAATGGTACAATCATAATCCTTTAGAAGTTCTATCCATCTCCGCTCCTCATATTTAACTCTTTTTGAGTAAAAATATACTTTAAACTCTTATGATCAGTAAAGATTTCAAATGTTCGCCCATACAAGTAATGCCTCCAAATCTTTAGAGCAAAAACAATTGCTGCCAATTCCAAATCATGAGTCGGATAATTCAGTTCATAACTCTTTAGTTATCTAGAAGCATAAGCAATCATTTTCCCTTCTTTCATCAAAACACAACCAAGGCCCTTTCTTGAGGCATCAATATAAACCATAAATCCCTCATCACCACTTGGAATAGTGAGAATAGGAGCACTAGTCAATCTCCTTTTGAACTCTTGAAAACTTTGCTCACAATCATCACCCCATACAAATTTCACATTCTATTGAGTGAGTTTGGTGAGAGGTTGAGCGATTCGAGAAAATCCCTCCAGAAATCTCCTGTAATTACCTGCCATGCCCAAGAAGCTTCGAACTTCTGTCAGGTTTATTGGTACTTCCCACTTAACCACAGCTTCCACTTTCTTTGGATTAACAGATATACCCTTCCCTGAAATCACATGGCCTAAGAAAGCAATTTCATTCAACCAAAATTCACATTTGCTGAACTTTGCATACAACTTCTTTTCTCTTAGTATGGACAATATATTTCTCAAGTGTTCCTCATGATCCTGATTACTCCTTGAATATACTAATATGTCATCAATGAATACAATCACATAATTGTCCAAGAATGGCTGAAATATCCTATTCATCAGTTCCATAAAAGTTGCAGGGGCATTAGTTAAACCAAAAGGCATCACTAAGAATTCATAGTGACCATATCGGGTTCTAAAAGTTGTTTTTAGAATATCCTCCTTCATGATCTTCAACTGATAGTAACCTGACCTTAAATCAATCTTGGAGAATACTTGTGCACCCTACAATTGATCAAATAAATCATCAATTCTGGGTAGGGGATACCTGTTTTTTATGGTCACCTGATTCAATTATCTATAATCAATACAAAGCCTTAATGTTCCATCCTTCTTCTTAACTAATAGCATCGGAGCACCCTATGGTGAAACACTGGGTTGAATTAAACCCTTATCTAATAGTTCTTGTAGTTGCTTTTTCAATTCCTTTAGCTCAAGTGGTGTCATTCCGTAAGGAGGCTTAGATATTGGGATTGTCCCGGGGACCAAATCAATAGTAAATTCGCCATCTCTATCTGGAGGTAAACCCAGCAAGTCATTTGGAAATACATCAGGTAAGGAGGTAAATCATGCCTAATACTCTCAAAATAAAAGATGGGATGATCTAGTATGCAAAAAGTGATCATTTTGTATAACAATCTATACTGGTATGATTGTAAGATAGTCAATCCATACTTAGTATAATATCGAAACTCCAAATATCTAGGAGAACCAAATCAGCAAGAAGTTCGTGTTCTCTAATAGAAATCAAACAAGATGACCAGATCGAGTTTGTTATCAAATAATCCCCAATAGCTGTATTTACATAAAGCATATAATCAAGTGGTTTAGGTTGAATGCCCATGTGATAAGCAAAATATTGCGAATTAATTCATAGATGAGACATATGATCAAATAAATATTTGCATTCTTTCGAAAACATGAATAGTACCTTCGACCACTAATTCAAAAGCTTTAGAATCATATTTCGTGATAACATACACTTTGACATGGGCTGATGATTTATGAGGCAGTGATTCTTTCTTCTTGTCCAAAGGGTAGTCTTTTATTTTATGATTCAAATTTTCACAAGCAAAATAGGCTCCAGTTACCTACAAGTACAAACTTATTTCATAATTTAACTCGCATCGTACACAGGATTAAATCTTTTGTGGTGACTTTCCTTTTTCAAACCGATGATGTCTTGACCCTCTTGTTATAACATTCTGATTCATTTCTAATCTTTTTTTTTTTGGTAAACTTGTCCTTGCTATTCTTGTCCTAGATCTTCAGAATTCTTTTGATCATCAGAACAATTTTGTACATCAAATATCTTCTCCAATAGCGTCATCCATTTTTTTATTTTTTTATTTTTTGCCACCAATGTATTAGGTTCACCACGCTTCTACTGCGCCACTCTGATTTAATATCCCCGATCAACCCTTTTATCGTACTTAATTAATCAAAAGCAGATGAAGTAGGAGGACTAAATGTCCTCATCATCCTAGATTCCTAAAATGCATTAAAGAAAATTTTCACCAATCACTATAGTTCACGAGACCTCAATATATTTTGCATGTCAACATATCAAATATTTCAGTGATCCTCAAACTATGCTCTGATACCACTCTGTCACGCCCCTCCCACTGAATTTAATTTTCATTCAGGAGGTGCAAACCTAACTCAAGATTGATAAAATTATAATTCAACAAACAATCCATGATCCAATCATACATTTAAGGTCACTAAGAAAAATATTCAAGTCATTCACCTCTATAATCCACAATTCACAAAACCTGTGCAGTTTATAATCATACATCATGTTACTAGATGATTCTTTAAAATCCAAAAACAACTTAACTAAATCATAACTATATCATATATCCATAAGCACGGCAATTAATGCAATCACAAAACCAACATGTACTACATGTTTATATCAGTACACAGTTTAAACTTAACATTTCCAAAATCCTAACGTAAGAGGTACTTTTCAAATATTTACAAGATACATCAATCTAGATTTATCATTGATATTTCATTATATCCAAAAAGAACTTATACAACATCAACCTATCAAGTACAAAATATTTGCCCCAAAATCTTCTAGCCTTCCACTACCTCAACCCGATATACATATTTTAACGAGCGATAAGCTATCATGAAAAATTTATATAGCAACGGGGTGAGCATATAAAGCTCAACAAATGACTAACATATCCATAGCAAGAGGACAGGTTTCAAACAAATAAGGTATCAAAATACAAAGCGGAGATACAAGATGAAACAATAGCATGTTTTGTTTGAATGCAGAATTACAATGTTGTATCGTTCGAAGCACGTTTTGTTCATACAATTGAGGAAAGGTAATTGGAGCATATCATTGGCATAAGGAGCATATCGATGACATATGATAGTTTTCAAGGTATAACAAAGACTTATAACATTTCAGAAACATATCAAAGAACAAAACATGAATAGAAGCTCCAATGTCACATGACGATGCATTCATTTCATTCTTATCCAAAGCATGCATAGAAACATAGCCAAAGCTTTGGATATCATATCAAACACATAGAAGGTGAAGTGGGATCACAACATAATATAGTCAATCCATTTCTGAATGACCACCAAACATAAGTCTTCCACGTCTGGGAGCTCCATCCACCCACGTCTGAGTGAAGTCATAGGGGGCCGGCAGAGCATCGTGGGCTCTAAGCTTAACTCCCTTTACCAATTCTAGCAAAGGTTCACATTTATCCCACAAACACCAGAGTACAAAGGGACAGTATGAATAATGAAATTAGCATATATTGGAAGCACATGTGGAACAACGAAATGTACATATGCCTTTCGAGTCAATACGATACAAACATAATCTTTCACAAATGTATTCAGATTTGAAAGGAAACAAAAGCAAGAGCATACAAGGATTTCAAGAAATCACATATAGCTCAATTGAATTAAGAAAGTTAGATGAATTCAATCTCCAAAGAAATGAAACTGGAAGAGGCACATATCGAAAGCAAATGCGGAACAATGGGATGCATGTGCCGAATCATTACGATGCAAACATAATCTTTAGATGAAAGCTACAGATGTACAAATAAATAAAGGACAAAAGTTTACAAGAATTTAAGGTAATAATGTAAAGCTTAACTGAAGTAAGAGTTTTTGCCGAAATCGATTTCCAAAGAGAAGAAACAAGGAAAGCCGAAATCGACCAAAGCTCGATTCTAGCAGAATTTATAGGAACATTGTATGAACTATTTGGATAACCAATTATGTTCCAATTCATATAAAATATGTGTCATTAGAAAGCTTTATCAATCTAGTTTTAGGCAAATTAAGTTTTATAAGAATTGAAATTTAAAACAGGGAGTTAGATAATTTCGTAGTGAAAGGTCTGAAAATATTGCTCTGTTTTACTGAATCCATGGGGTCCATAAAAGCAGATGTTTCAGTTAGCAATTGTACTTCGAAAATTTCAAATCAATATATACATAAAGCATTTTGTGTCTAGCTTCGAATAAATCATACTCTGAATAAATCTGAGTTCACAACAGAAAGTTATAAGTAGTTAAGCAACAAGAGGTCAGAAATTTCAGTCCCTGGTTTGCAAAATCTGTATGGTTAATTTAAATAGAAGTCTTAGTAGGCATTTAAACTCCAAATCATTCGATATTAGTGTCAAAATAAAGATATTTTTGTCTACTTTCAAATAGAATAGGTTTTGTCTAAATCAGAGTTTACTACAAAATTTTATGACCGAAATATTGCATAGAGGTCAGATTACCGAAAAATTACAGATTCATATCTTTATATCAAAACAAAAGATTGTTTGGTTCTCAGTTGAAATCTTTCAAATTTTGTAGAATAAAAATGGAAACAGAGATTAAGGTTACTATGGGATGGGGTTAGAACACTTGCCTTCAAATTATTTGAATCCCAAATGTGGGAAAATTGATAAAAAAAACCTCAAGCTCTTCTTCTTCTTCTTCTTCTCCTTCTTCTTCTTCTTCTTTTCTCAAACTCACGTTGGCTGCAACTCTTCAGGTTTGTTTTCTTTAACCTTTCATCTAATTATTTGGGTTTTGGCTAATGCAAAAGTTACAAGGTGTCATGCATGCATGAAAGGGGCTAGGTGTCATCTTTAGAGTAAACATAAGTGGCACCCTTAGATTAGCTAGTGACACTTGTCCACTATTTTTTTTTTTTTTAACTTAAATCTGAATCTTTCATATATATCAAACTTCTAATATTTACTCTTAGGTCCCTAGTCATAAACTTTTAATATAATATCATTTAATATAAAATAATAATTAAATAATCCTTATTTTTACAAACAAACCTTTTACTAAATTTTTAAAATTGGGGGATGTTACACTTTTAGGCTCCAAGTTTGAATCAACTTGAAGCCTATAAATATCTCTCTCATCCCTGTTTCCTTGCAGATCCTTAGGAGTGTTAGGATCAAGAGCACTAAGAGGGGGGGGAGGTGGGGGGGGGGGTGAATTAGTGTAGTGGAAAACTTTCGACAATGAAAACTGTATTCGTACGATAAAAGCGATTTCGGTAGAAAAGCTGATTCGTAAATCACTTTAACTTGTGATCAAGCAAGATGCAGTTAAAGCGAATCTATAAGGGCAGTTTGTAGTTATGATAGAAATCAGAATGTAAGCGCAAACTAAAATATGATGTTCGTATGATAAAACTGATTTACGTCTAAACACCGGTTCAGAAAATACTGAACTTTGAAACACAATCGTAAATTTGCAGAAGGCAGTAAGCTATTGAGGAGGTTTGCAGTAAAGATAATATGCTCAAAGTAAATGCAAACCAGAGAAGACGAGAGTTTATAGTGGTTCGATCAATCATGACCTACATCCACTCATTTGATTCCTCTTCTGTCGAGGCCATCAGCATCCACTAACGATCTTCCTTTACTAGGTGAAGATCAATCTCCTTCTTACACCCCGCTTCTCCTTTTACCAGGTTTAGGAGACAACCTTTACAAGCACTCACTCTCCTCTTTTAAACAGAATTCTAACACTTAAGCTAGAGGAGCGATTTCTCAACTGATTTCTACAGCTTTTCTTTCCTTTTTTGCTCTCTGTGCTTGTGTGAATTAACCAGGGATGAGAGGGGTATTTATAGGCCCCAAACCAGTTTGAATTTGGAGCTCAAAACTATCATCTCCCGGAATTCTGAGGTCTGGCGGTTGCACCGCCTGATTGGGGCGATTGCACCGCCTGGCAGAGCTCGGAGACTGAGCCTTTGAGTGGTGCCACTGCTTGTCAGGGGCGGTTGCATCTCCTGCTAGAGCTCGGAGATCGAGCTCAGGCGGTTGCACCTCTGTCAAAGGAGGTTACACCGCCTAGCCAGAGCTCGGAGACTGAGCCCTGGGCGGTGCCATCTCTGGCCAAGTAATCTGGGTCCGAATGGGCTGATCCATTCGGCCCAATTTGGGTCTTTCAAGGGCCCAATTGCCCCAAGATTAAGTTAATGGGATCACCTCCCATTTCTAACTTAATTATCGTGCTAACTACAAATATCTTAAGACATTTACTGCAACTTGCTCCGGTGCGTCAATCGCTTCTTCCGGCGAACTTCCGGCGAACATCTGACGAACCTTCGGCGATGCTCCGATGGACTTTCGGCAAACTCCTGGACTTGCGACAATCCACTTGGCGAGTTTCGACGAGCTTCTTTTGACAAGCTCCTGGACTTCTCGGATTTGTTCACATAGAACCTCCGACGACCGTCCGAACTTCTGTCGAGCTCTCGAACTCCCAACGTGATCATAGTCTTGACTCCGGTGCAACTCCTGCTGCATGTCTTACTTTCATTGTAGTTAATCTTGTACACTTAAAACAAAAATTTGATCGAGACAATTAATCATAAGCAATTAACTAAGTTGTCCGGCATGTCATTGGTCCCTCGACGTTTCGTCCGATTCTTCGGCGCATCGTCCTCTCTTGCGGCCTATTGCCCAATCGGCCAGTTGACTCCACAACTCCAATATCCTTGGCGCAATACCCGCTCTTCTTGGCCCGATACCCAAGTCCATGGCCTGAAGCCTTCTGTCGATACGTCGACCGATCCATTGGCCTGACGTCCAATCTTCTGACATGTTCCTCCGGCACAACATGATTTTTCCTACTTTAATTGTCTCATCCTGATCGAAGCATCCTGCGTCACTCAAAACGCAGATTAAAACATAAACACAATTATCAATTGGTTTCATCATCAAAATACGAGATTCAACAATCTCCCCCTTTTTGATGATGACAACCAATTGATGACGAAGTTAAACTTAACTCCCGGAGTTTAAACAAACTTCCCCTATCAATATGCCATATTGATAGAACCTTGAATTCAAACTGAATTCAAGTCATTGCGATATTCATCATAAATACTTGCAACACGTCATCATGAACTTATTCATAAACTTATGCATAACATGTCATGTCATCAACATACTTCTCCCCCTTTGTCATCAACAAAAATGAGAAGTACAACTATTCTTTGTGTTTGTAATATAAGTTCAACTCATTGCATGAATAACATAATATCAAGTTTTATCATCATGCAGTTTTGAAGCTAGAAAATTTAGCAAGTATTACATCATGCTTAGAACATTCAAGCTATCAAATTTTAGATATGCAAGTTTTACATCATACAAGATAGCACTTTTGGTAATGTTCAAGATAGCAAGTTCTACATCATGCAAGCTAGCAATATTATAACATTTTAGAACATGCAAGCTAGCAGTTTTGAGATATTCAAGAAAGCAACTCTTGCTTCTTGAAATATGCAAATTTGTCAAGTTTTCCTAGATGTGCAAGTTAGCATTTTTGCCTCTTGAGATAGGCAAGATAGCACATTTGCTTCTTTTGAGATAGCAACTTTTTGCTTCTCTTTAGACTACAAGCTAGCAATTTTTATGATATGCAAGTTTCATAATATACAAGCTAGCAAAAATTTTGAAAGCAAATTGAAGATAGCTTTCTTGTGTAAGCTCATGATTTTTGCTTCCTATTGCAATGTGCAAGTTGCAAGTTTTGCTTCTTGAGATAGGCAAGATAACACTTTTGCAATTTTTATTTCTTAAGATAGGCAAGCTTGTGATGTTCAAGATAACAAGCTCTTTCTTCTCTTTTGAGAAGTGCCATTTTTGCTTTCTTTACAAAGTGCAAGCTAGCAAAATGCCAAACTAGCAAGAGATAATGTTTTACATGAGGCAAGCAAACAATTTGGCAAATGTTACATTTGCATCTTCTCTTTTGAGAAGTGCAATTTTTGCTTTCATCTTGAATTGTGCAAGCTAGCTAGTTTGCCTCTTTTCATGATGTCTACGCTAGAAATTCTTGCTACCCCTTTGTCATTGTCAAAAAGAAGGGAAGACCCTTATATCAATTTTCATATTATGACAAAGATAAGTATTAATCTTATTTGTGCATCATTATATATTCAAATTAAAACATATACAATTTCAAAAACCTTATTTTTCATGCACGATACCGAATCAATCATCATTAATAGGCATATCATACATGATACTCAAACATTAAAATTTTTAAACATTTATCAACATGTTGATCATGATACCAAACATTCATCATTTAAAGCATTTATGATACACATCATATGCAATACATCATGTACATCATTATCATAAGTATTGCATACATCATTTTAACTTCATGAATATTTCATCATTGCATGCATCATACCAAAACATTTCAAGCCATGCGAGCCATAAATACAAAGAAATCATGTCATGTAGGATAAAATCATTTGAATACCAAAAAACATGATTCATATAGTAAATATCTTCTTTAAATAAAATATCAAGAAAAATCATAGGAGTACAAAGAAGAGATCTTGTTTTAAAAGAAAATCAAGTAATAACTTCAAGAACTCACAAGGAAAAATCATGATTCATTTAGAAAATCTCATCTCAAGAGAATATCAAGTAAAATCGTAGGAGATCGATTAATGAGAAATTTTGATTTATAATAAAATCTCATGTATCGAATGTCGAGAAATCAAAATGATGATTTATATAAAAAATATCATAAGTTATATTCAAGAGAAACCAACATTCAATTTGTTAGATAGCAATTTGTCAAATATCACAAGTTATATTTCAACTCATTCAATTTGCCAAATCAACATTTCTTAGATATGCATGATACCAAAACATGGTTTCAAATGTTTGACATATAACATGCATAAATTAAAAAATTGAAAGGAGAAGGGAATAATTCAAAGGTACAAAGATTTCAACCATCTCATAAACAAATGTAAGACCAAGTAATGAATCTAAAATTCCATGAATCAAAATGATCATCAAATGTAATCTCATGTTATTCTAAGAAATCAATATCATGATTTTGATAAAACTCATTTCAAATTCAAATCATCAAAATTACTTTTATGGTTCACAAAATTCATAACACAAGTAGATTCATGATTTCATTGATAATATATATATATATATATATATATATATATATATATATATATATATATATATATATATATATATATATATATATATATATATATATTTTAAGTATTTCATTTTAAGTGATTGATTTCATGTTAGCATGCTTTTTCATTTATGTTAAATAAAAACATGTATCGACGTTTAGGTTCGAAAAATGAATTTCGTCATAAAACTATCAAGATCAATAGATTCTAAAAAATGAATTGTTATAGTCAAGAAAATCCGA
This sequence comes from Musa schizocarpa, assembly GCA_900464855.2. NCBI lineage: Eukaryota > Viridiplantae > Streptophyta > Magnoliopsida > Zingiberales > Musaceae > Musa > Musa schizocarpa. Next base: position 7,031,206 of record LS990916.1, read on the forward strand.
AAATGAAATTTAACACTTTCATGTATTCGGACATGGTTTTGCCATATGTTTTTCAAAGACACTCATGAAAATAACACATGCTATCATCATGTATAACTTAAAATCTCATGCATAAAATTGTCAATCATTGTATCAAAAACATTTAATATTTTCATTACATCATTATGTATTACTTCAAATCAAACATGATTTCATTCAACAATGTTAATCAAACATGATACACATTATTACTTCTTAACCATGATTTCATATTTTCAATCAAAATCATTTTGTTTGTTTATCATAAAATATGCAATATTATCATTTTCGAAATTTCTAGCATGATCATAATTTTATATTTTTATTTTTAAACATGTAATTTTTAAGAAAATTAATTCTAAACTAAAAAAGAAAATACATCATGAAAGCATCAAGTAATTTCAAAATAAATTAGGGGGATTTCGATTACCTTATCTTTGAAAGTGGTTAAGGCGTAGTTTGCTACCTCGTCGTTTTTTATTTTCTCCTCGTCTTCGGAGGAGCTCGATTCATCCCACTTTGTGTTATTTTTCTTTGGCCTCTTCTTCCATTCAAGTTCATTGTTTATTTTAGATTTTTGTTTAATAAACTTATTAAGATTTAGTGTTCGAAGTTCAAGTTCATTATTGTCCTCATCACTTGAGTCATCGCTCAAGTGGTATTCATTTATCCGGGATTCCAAATCCTTCATGTTCTTTGGAAGGTTGTTTTGTTCATGTGCATTGTGCACCATTTTATATGTCATCAACGAACCAATTAGTTCTTCAAGTGGTAAGTTGTTTAGGTTTTTAGCTTCTTGTATTGCAGTTATTTTTGAATCCCACTTCTTAGAAAGAGAACGTAAAATCTTGTTTACGAGTTTAAAATCCGAAAAACATTTGCCAAAGGCTCTTAAACCATTGACGACATCCGTAAAACGGGTGTACATGTCACCAATGGTTTCGCTTGGCTTCATTTGAAAAAGCTCGAAATCACGCATCAAAAAGTTGATTTTCGAATCTTTAACTCTAGAAGTGCCTTCGTGTGTGATTTCAAGAGTGTGCCATATGTCAAAAGCCGTTTCGCACAAAGAAACCCGATTGAACTCATTTTTGTCCAAAGCGCAAAATAAGGCATTCATAGCCTTTGCGTTTAAAGAAAAATACTTCTTCTCCAAATCTAACCATTCATTCATCGGTTTAGAGGAAAGTTGAAAACCGTTTTCAACAATATTCCATAAATCCAAATTCATAGAAATCAAGAAAACTCTCATTCGAGTTTCCCAATAAGTGTAGTCTAATCCGTTAAACAACGGTGGACGAACAACCGAAAAACCCTCTTTAAAGCCATGAAGAGCCATTTCTCTCAGGTGTAAATCCGAAATGAGAAATACTGGGCTCTGATACCAATTGTTAGGATCAAGAGCACTAAGAGGGGGGGGGTGAATTAGTGCAGCGGAAAACTTTCGACGATTAAAACTGCGTTCGTACGATAAGAACGATTTGGGTAGAAAAGTCGATTCGTAAATCACTTTAACTTGTGATCAAGCAAGATGCAGTTAAAGCGAATCTATAAGGGCAGTTTGCAATTATGATTGAAATCAGAATGTAAGTGCAAACTGAAATATGATGTTCGTACGATAAAATTGATTTATGTCTAAACACCGATTCGGAAAATACTGAACTTTGAAACACGATCGTAAATTTGCATAAGGCAGTAAGCTATTGAGGAGGTTTGCAGTAAAGATAATATACTCAAAGTAAATGCAAACCAGAGAAGATGAGAGTTTATAGTGGTTCGATCAATCGTGACCTACATCCACTCCTTTGATTCCTCTTCCGTCGAGGCCACCGGCATCCACTAACGATCTTCCTTTACTAGGCGAAGATCAATCTCCTTCTTACACCCCTTTTCTCCTTTTACCGGGTTTAGGAGACAACCCTTACAAGCACTCACTCTCCTCTCTTAAATAGAATTCTAATACTTAAGTTAGAGGAGAGATTTCTCAACTGATTTCTACAGCTTTTCTTTCCTTTTTTGCTCTCTGTGCTTGTGTGAATTAAACAGGGATAAGAGGGGTATTTATAGGCCCCAAACCAGTTTGAATTTGGAGCTCAAAACTGTCATCTCCCGGAATTTCGGGGTTTGACAGTTGCACCGCCTGACTGGGGTGGTTACACCGCCTGGCAGAGCTCGGAGACTGAGCCTCTGGGTGGTGCCACCGCTTGTTAGGGGCGGTTGCACCTCTGCAACTCGGATATCCTTGGCGCAATACTCGCTCTTCTTGGCTCGATGCCCAAGTCCACGGCCCGAAGTCTTCTATCGATACGTCGACCGATCCATCGGCTCGACGTCCAATCTTCTGACATGTTCATCCGGCACAACATGATTTTTCCTGCTTTAATTGTCTCATCCTGATCAAAGCATCCTGCGTCACTCAAAACGCAGATTAAAACATCAACATAATTATCAATTGGTTTCATAATCAAAATACGAGATTCAACAAGGAGAGGGTGAAGGAGGTCAATCGTCCTCCTCTCTAGTGGTGATTGTCACGCCCCTCAAAAATATCGATAATATTTAAAATTTTCATCATAACTAACCCAGGATCCAAGCACACATTTGAGGTCACTAAGAAAACATTCAGATCAAAATTTCACCTCTATAGTCTACAAATTCAAAACCCTGTGCAATTCATAAACATACCACACATCACTCGATAATTCATACAATCAGAACTCAACTCATCAAGATAATAACCACAATATAAATTCACAAATGGGGAAGTCTATGCAGTCACCAAACCAACGATTACCATGAGATCATATCATTACACGAATTTAACTTAACATACCAAAATCCTATACATGAGGGATCCTTTATCTTACACAAAATCCACAGGTTTAGATTCATCGTCACATTTCATAAGATGCAGAGTATCTTATACAACAAATACACATATGCTAACAAAGGTCTGCCCAAAATCTTCTAAACTTTCCCCGCCGACCCAATCTTATCATTTAAGCAAGCAATATGCTATCCCGAAAAAATTTATCAACAAACGGGTGAGCATAAAGAGCTCAAACAAGTGACTAACATATCCATATCAAAATAGTATAACTTCCAAGAGATACAGTTCCAAAATACAAGGCAGAATATACGATTTTAGTAGACATAATATCATTAAGAGCAGAATACAATTGTCATTTCAATCTTACATATTTGGTTCTGACAGATTGGGGCATAGAGTAATTGGAGCATATCAAGAACAAAGGAAACATATCGGAGCTTATCAATGGCATATAAAATGTTTCAAGCATATCAACGGCATATAGAACATTTCAAGCAAAATCATCAGTGAATGAAGCATTTGAGCATATCAAAAACAAATATTGTATACAAGAAGCTCAAACGCCGCCCTTGACGTTGCAATCATATCATTCTTATCCGAGCATGAATAGAAACAACTCACCAAAACTCGGATGTCATATCAAACATATAGAAGGTGTGGTGGGATCTCTCGTAATGTGATTCATCCATTTCTGAATGACCACGACAAAAGTCTCCCACGCCCGGGAGATCCATCCACCCACGCCTAGGTGAAGTCGAGGGGGCCGGCAGAGCATCGCAGGCTCTAAGCACATACCCTTTACCATTTTCGCAAAGGTCCGAATATCCCACGGAGCGGGACCCCACAGAGAGGGTAATAAACGATCCCACAGAAGGGACCCCACAGAGCGGGTATTAGCGATACCCTTTACCATTTCTGGCAAAGGTCCAGACAATCCCACACACCAGAGTACAAGAGGGCAGTTTTAACAATAAGTAGCATATATCGGAAGCACACGCAGCGGAACAACGAACGTGCATGTGCCTTTTTTTCGAGACAATATGAAACAAAGAACAAATCTCTCACAAATGTATTCATATTTGGAATGAAATAAAAAACAAGAGTGTACAGGAATTTCCAAGCAATCATATTTAGCTCAAATCCAATAAGAAGGTTAAACGAATTCAAATATCCAAAGGAACGGGAGAGAATATCTGAAATCGACCAAAGCTCGATTTCGGACAGAATTCCAGTGGCACATCAAACAAATACTTCAGATTATCAATTATGCTCCAATACTCATAAGAAAACTATGATCGAACCATATATCAATCTATATTCTGATGGAATAAATTTCATACGAAACAGGGTTCCCAACACGGAGTTACCTTTGATTTGGTAACACAAGGTCAAAAACACAATCACTGGTTTGCAGAATTTATAGGGTCGGATTCAACAGACAATAGGGTAGGCAATTGAAATCCATAATTTTCAAACTATAAGTCAAAAGAAATATTTTCAAGTCTAGTTTCAAATAAAATTATTTTGGTACAATTCAGAATTTTCAACAGGGAGTTATAGGCATTTTAGTATCGACAGGTCAGAAATCTTGAACCCTGTTTTACAGCGTCTATAGGCTCAATTGAATCAGATGTTTGGGTAAGTATTCGGTGTCCAAAATCTACAAAATCAGTGTCAACAGGAAGATATAAGAGTCTAATTTCCAAACAAAATAGTTCCTGCCCGAATTCACATTTTGTACTAAAACTTATAGCTGAAACAGTGTATAGGGGTCAGTTTACCGAAAAAGACTTCAAAATCCATGGTTCTATGTCCAAAGAGAGACATATCAGTTTCTAAATAGAAATCCTTCAATTTATTTTGATTCAACATAAAAACAGAGACTAAAAATTCTGTAGGATGGGGTTAGAACACTTGCCTTTGAGAATTTTGACCCGAAGTGAAGAGATTAAAGCAAGAACCCTAAAACCCCAATTTTTTCTTCTTCTTCTTCTTCTTTCTTTCTTTCTTTCTTTCTTTCTTTCTTTCTTTGATCACCCACGAGCTGCCCTCTCTGCTTCCTTAAGAACGAAGGCAGAGAGGCTTAAATGGTGAAGCTTGTATTTTTTGTATATTTTACAGTTTAGTCCTTGGATTTATCATATTCACGATTTAGTCCTTAGGGTTTACATATAAGTCCTCAGATTCTTTCTTTTAACAAATCCTCCAACTCTTATGAATAAGTTCTCAGATTCATACTTTGACTTTTTATCAAATTTAAAATAGATACCTACATTTCAACTAGAAACTTATACGAAAATTCGGAAATGAGGGGTGTTACAGTGATCCACACAGTAGGGCTGCAACGACGCTCCTCAAAACTCCAGGCCTATTCTGAGGTGGAGAGGGGAAAGAGAATAGGAGAGGCAAGCAAAGACTCTAGCCTATGAGGCTTTGAATCCCTCCTATTTATAGAGGTCCCCTATCAAACCCTAATGGATCCTCGCCTAGTGGGTATTAGATCTATATCCAATAACCTAAGCCTTTTAGATTAGTGGATCTCTATCCAATAATCTCTCATGGGCTCTTATTGGATCTCGTTCATGGGATCCAATAATTCAGGGGCTTATTGGATATCTAATAAGACAAGGGCTCCATCGGATATCTCATATCCGAACCTCAACTCATCACAATGCCTACCATATGTGTGTGACCCTCTAGGCCCAATATTGAGCTGGCCATGAGTCATTCCTTTCAGAACTCCTTCTAACTCAATGAATTATTATCTCTATAATAATTCACTTAACTCATTGACTACGGACGTACTAGGCCACTACGCCGTAGTTCCCAGACGATACAGGGGAATCCAATCCATTGGACCTATCTGTCCTTAGTTATCATGTACCTATAGTCCCTTATTCATCTAATATCCCAGAGATAGTATATCGAGCATGGTGCTGTTAGACCCATACGGTTTCTACTCGAGTCTCGCTCTAATCGGATTCTCCTGGAGAACTCTTTCTCTCTCAACCCGAATGACCCTGGCCAGGGATTTGTTTGAGCAAGAACACATGGGATATTCCTCTCATGACGTCGAGAGTGGATGATCCTCTATCGACACTCAATAGCCCTCGTAAGGTCGACTACCACTCCCAATGACTAGCTGTATTGGATCTGGGACAGCCAAACCTATAAGTCTTGTGTCAAAGAGTGGAGCACTCAAACATGACATCCTTGGTGTCTCAAGTCAAAGGACCTGATATACCACTAGGACTACGAAATCATTGCCTGACAATAAGGTATCATCAACCATCCAACATTTCGTAAGCGGATCAATCAATGAACTCATTCTCCAATGAGCACTTGTACTGTATCCCTAGTTTCCCTACACGAGCAGCTATGAGACCCGCTGCATCTATCATATGGACAGGTATACAGCACATAAGTCTATCCGGTTATCACGATGTCCCTCTCGAGTAACCTATGACCGGGATTATTTAGGATATGTGTTTAAAGGTGAATCGATCTCATTTTCGTAATCTCATCACGATCCGATTCCCATTGCACAAATCTAAGGACATCACAATATATATATGCATATATGCATATATGCAATAGTTATAAAGTGATATATGCCAAAATATAATAAGCAAAAAAAGGATTCTGTATCAAGTCACACATGCCATCACTCACGTGATTGGCTTGCTGGGCACCTATGACTAGTACAAACTACTTTACTTAGTCACTACGCTTCCATACACTTTTAAGTTAAGTTTCTGAAATCGTTTTCAATGTAAACAGATTTTATTGTACGAAAGTTTTTAAAGACATGAATTTTCTACTGCACTAATTCACCCCCCCTTTTAGTGCCGACCCCAATCCTAACAAAAAGTGCAAGAAAAGGGTGAAGAATCTGCTAGCAGAAAAAAAAAAAACCTAATTCTTCTACCCCAAGTGGCCGAAAATGCTTCAAATGTCATAGTTACTTTGGTTGAAGATCATACTGATGGAGAAAAAGATGAAGCTGACGACGAACTAAAATATTATGAAGATGAGGAAGAGGTTACTTATGTAGATCATGATTTGTCTATTGTATTGCAACATAGCTTACAAGTGTCTTATATGGCCGATGATAAAAGTTGGATATGAAAAAACATGTTTCATACTAAATGCACTTCTCTTGGCAAGGTGTGCTTGGTGATCATTGACAACAACTTCTTTAAGAACATGATATCTTTGGAGATGGTGCAGAAACTAAAGTTGGACATAATCCCTCATCCACATCCATACCAATTATGTTGGTTGCAAAAAGGAAATGACATCAAGGTAACAAAATGTTTTTAAGATGAATCTTATAATCCTCTAAAGTGTTTTTCATCCGCACAACTTGTGCACAACATGCACTAGTTGCAATATATTTAGCTTCAGTTGTAGATAGTGCAATCGAATTTTGTTTCTTGAAAGACCAAGAAATAAGTGCGTGTCCTAAAAATTGACATGTTGTGGATGTACTTTTCCTATCTAATCTACATCCAGCAAAATCTGCATTAGCATAAGTAATTAACTCAAAGTTCTTAGATTTTGGATACCATAATCCTAGATTTGTGGTTCCTTTAAGATATCTAAGTATTCTCTTAACCGCTTTAAGATGAGATATCTTAGGATTAGATTGAAACCTAGCATAAAGTCCTACACTAAATATGATATCCGGTCTAGTTGTGGTGAGGTATAGTAAACTTCCTATCATACCCTTATAAGCTTTTTAATCAAAGCTTTCTTCACTTTCATCAATGTCTAACTTAGTGGAGGTGCTCATAGAAGTATTGATAGCCTTTGAGCTATCTATATCAAACCTTTTTAGCAAATCTAAAGCATATTTTGTTTGACTAAGAAAAATACTATTGCTAAGTTGTTTAATTTGTAAGCCTAAAAAGAAGGTTAGTTCCCCCATTAGGTTCATTTCAAACTCTTGACTCATACTTTTGGCAAATGACTCACATAAAGATTCATTCATGGAACCGAAAATAATATCATCAATATAAATTTAAATAATAAAAAAAATATTTTTAAAATTTTTTATAAACAATGTAGTATCGACCTTACCTTTAGAGAAATTATTTTCCATAAAAAATGAGCTAAGTCTTTCATACCAAGCTCTTGGGGCTTGTTTCAATCCAAAGAGAGATTTAGTCAATTTAAACACATGAGTAGGGAGATTATCATTCTCAAATCTGGGAGGTTGTTCAACATAAACTTCTTTGGAAATAAAACTATTAAGAAAAGCACTTTTAACATCCATTTGAAATAACTTAAAATTGTTACTACTAGCATAGATAATGAGCACTCTTATAGCTTCTAATCGCGCCACAAGAGCGAAAGTTTCTTCATAATCGATACCTTCTTGGTTGAAACTCTTAGCCACTAATCTAGCCTTGTTTCGAACCACGATACCAAATTCATCTTGCTTATTTCTAAAGACTCATTTAGTGCTAATAACTAAATGGTCTTTTAGCCTAGAAACAAGCTTCTACACCTCATTTCTCTCAAATTGATTCAACTCATCTTGCATTGCGATAACCCATGAATCATTTTTTAAGGCCTCGTTCATGCATTTTTGTTCAATTTGGGAGAGAAAAGCGGCATTGGCATAAAAATTCTTAAGAGAAGAACGAGTTTGAACCCCTTTAGATGTGTCTCCTATGATTAGCTCCTTAGGATGAGCATCTACATACTTCCATTCCTTAGGTAAGGAAGTTTCAGATGAAGATGCATCCAAGTTGCTAGGTGGAGAAGGGAATTCATTTAAATTCAAAGTATTAAAATTAAGATCATCATCGAAATCATTTTTCTTAACTTCAAAAACTTTATTAAAAACCACATGAATTGATTCTTCTATAACTAAAGTTTTTTTGTTAAAGATACAAAAAGCTTTAGAAATGGAAGAATAACTAAGAAAAATTCCTTCATCGGATTTTACATCAACTTTCCTAAGGTATCTTTTTCATTCAATATAAAGCATTTACATCCGAAAACTTTAGAGTATGAAACATTGGGTTTTTTTGTGTTAGGATCGGAGCGACACTAAGAGGGGGGGGGGGGGGTTGGGAGGGGTTGAATTAGTGCAGTGGATTAAAACTCATAAGTCTGAAATCGATTTCGTAAATGTGTTGATATTTCGTTCAACGAAGGATGACTTAGCTAAAATAGCTCGAGTAAAGGTAGTCAAGAGTAGGGAGATGAAAACCAAAGGATTTGCAGCTAAGTAGAAAAATGGTTCAAAAAATTAAACACTCACACATTCAAGGAACACCACGATGTATAGTGGTTCGGTCAAATGACCTACATCCACTTTCGAAGCCTTCTTCGATGAGGCTCCCAACTTTTACTAGCAAATCACTTTGAAGGGAAAGGACCAAATACCCCTCTTACAACCTTCTTACAAGTGGTTCACACTCTTACAGATTTTTTTCAAAGAGAAAGAGAGAGGTTAACACTTAAGCTATTGAAAACAAGACTTTGCTTGAGCTTTTTCTCACTTTCTAACTTCTCAAAAAGGTGTAATCTCTCTTGAGAATTGAGGGGTATTTATAGGCCCCAAGAGGATTCAAATTTGGGCTCCAAATTTGAATTACTTTTGTGTTTCCCAGTTTTGGCGGTGCCACCGCCTGTCAATGTATGATACTAATAATGTACTAGCGATGCCACTGATGGACCTCTCGGGTTCTGGGCGGTGCCACTGCTTGGACTGTTCTAGCTCACTGGTTGGGCTCCAAACTTGGCCTAAACTAGTCCAAATTTGAGCCCAATTGGCCCCTAACCGGGTTATAGGATTAACCCTTAATCCTAACCCAAATTATTTGCAAACTATGAAATTAAGATATAGCCGTAAGCAAATTTTTAACCGGCAACATCGACTTTCCTTCCGACGAGCTTTCCGGTGAACTTCCGATGGACTTTCGATACACCCTCGGATTTCTTCTAGTAGACTCCCAGCAGGCTCCCGGTCTTGTGGTGAGTTCAACGAGTCTTTGGCAAGTATTCGAACCTTCTTGGTGATCTCTGCGAACATCCGACGATCTTTCCGGTGGACTTTCGAAAACTTCGGTAAGTCCCTAATTCTTTCTCGGTTGGTTTCGATAGCACTTCCGACGATTCTTCGGACTTGCGGTGGACTCTCAAACACCTATCAAACTTGACTCCGGTAAACTTGCTTTATGTCTTCAAGCTATCATAGTTAATCCTGCACACTTAACTCAATAATATGGATTAGATCAATTAACCCATCAATTGACTTCATCATCAAAATCCGAGATTCAACAATCTCCCTCTTTTTTATGATGACAATCAATTGATGATGGAGTTAATAATAACTCCCCCTATCTATATGCCATATTATGAGAAGATAAAAACACTTGAATTCAATCTCTTTGAATTCAAGCCTAAACCGATAAGTTCTATCCGTTAAACTTATCGTTATTCTTAATAAGCATGAGCAAATACAAAACTTCGTATTTCTTATAATTTTAAGGTATGAAAATTATTTTCAAGCCAAATGATAAAAGATAATTATCATTTCGACAAGAAATAATAATAATTTAAAATTTTAACATGGATCTCATGATATAAATGCAAGGTATGATTTCATATGATCATGAAATGATTGCTTATCATATATATATAAAAAAATGATAAACGTGATACAACAACCAATCTAAAAACTTTCATATGTGATATGCTTAAAAAGTTTTATGATGCTTTTAAGGAATATAACACATATAATACATTTTTCATTGCATTATACAGCTTATATGCTATTGCAATACGATACATATAAGTCATGCTAATTTCATATTTGCACAAGTCATCAATCTTTTGCACATTCTTCTCCCCCTTTGTCATCAACAAAAAGGAGATGAGTTTTCAAGCATAAAACTCATGATCATTGAAGCCATTCATAAAATCATCTCACAAGAAAAAAAATCTTGAAAAGAAGATATCAAAATTGATAAAACTTCAACTTGGCATTAAGATTGATCATTCAAGGAAGACATCAAATCATCCAAAATAACCTGAAGGTGCCATCAAAATGTTGACAAAATTTTGGAAAGAAACATCCAACATCATATACCAGGATAATGTCAAATGCATATCAAGGTAGCATAGAGGTTTACAATAATAAGAAAAGTTTAACATAACGATTATTCCTTAGGAGGAATTCTAGTGTTTTTATACATGACATCTATCTTTTGGTTTATCTGTCGTAGTTCCCTCAAAATTTTAACTTCCTGTAATTGGATTTGCTCTTGTTGTGATTTGAGTTGATTTAATTCTGCCATGATGGGATCTTCAAAAGATGAAGTAAGAGCTGGTTCTGAAGGTGCTGCACCAAAGGGACTAGGAGGAGGAAATTCAATTCCCTTAAAATTGGGTGTTTCAGGGTATTTTACTGGTGGGGGAATTAGATCAGTCCATCTAGGTTGCCTAATCCATATACCATTGCCAAAAGTGCATCTAAATCTTGAGTATGTTTCTATTGATAGTGTTAAATTGATTGACCTGGATTATTTCTTCATTGGGTGAGACAAAAATATTATAGGCAAGCATTAATCGAGTGACTAACCTCCCATACGGTAACATTGAGTCTTTAACTATTATGTCCTGCATATGTTGCTGGATTAAGTATCCAAAATAATTATTTTGGCCGATCAAAATCTAATACATAGTACTTAACTCTATTTGACTAATCTCATCATGATGAAATTGTTTAGGAAGTAGGATGCTTATCATGATGTGATGAAAAAATTTAGAGTTAAAGGGCAACAAGTGCTCACAACTTTTAGGAATTATGCCTAGGTTCGGATTTGCAAAAATAGTTTATAAGGCTTCGGAGTAAGTTGCTCCGATTGCATTGATATCCCATTTACTTCTAAAATAATAACCCCTATCCTTTTCGGCAATTCCAATTAACTCACATATAGTGCTATCAAAGATTCGAATTTGTGTTCCTAAGAGGTAGGTAGTTAAGCTATCATTGTCCATACTTAAGTTTGCGTAAAATAACTTAACCAACCTAGGGTAAATCAGTTCATCGATTTGTAGGATAGATAAGACATCTAAATTTGTAAACCATCTACTGGGTTCTAGGTTTCCAAGTTCATTTAGATCAACATGTTTGCCCTTATGTATTATTCTTGTTTTGAAATTTGGATACCTAAGGGCTACTTCATTAGATATAAAGAGGATTTGGTCAAAGGAATCTCCTTCCACCCTTTTCCCTTTGGTTCTTGATTGTCTCTTAGGAGCCATATCTAATCATGATGATAGATTAAGAGAGAACTTTAAAGAATAGGCCAAATAATGAGAGGAAGAAAAAAATTTCAGATCTTAACTTATATAAGTTTCCTTGGGTGATAGAGAGCTTGATCCAAGAAGAACCCCTCTCTTAGGCTTCTAGAGGCTTAGAATGAGGTTGAGAGATGTTTAGAGGGCTTTGTGAGAGTGCTAGGGAGGGTGCTCTCGGGTTGGGGGCGGTTCCACCGCTGACCCTAACCCCCCCCTCTTTATAAGGGGGTTCTTGGGCGATGCCACCACTAACCAAGCGGTGCCACCGTCTAGGGACTGAGCTCTCAAGCGGTGCTACCGTCAGTTTTGGCGGTGCTATCGCCGGTTTTGGCGGTGCCACCGCTGGCACATTAAAAAATAATTTTTTTCTTTTTATTTTCAGAAGTTTTAATGTGTTTGATTTAAGATAGAATTGTGTCTTGGATCACTCTTTAAAATGTCATTCAAAATCGAAAAGAAAAAAGTCAAATCCATGAAAACCGAAAAGAGGATGAAAATTTTTTGGAAAATATATATAATCAAGCTCATTCACAAGGACAATTTAATATGCCTAATTCCCTTGTAATAAAGTCAAATTGATCTTTATTTAAGGCTTTTGTGAAAATATCCGCTAATTGATGCTTTGTATCAATAAATTCTAGAATGATATTATTATTATTAACATGATCTCGTATAAAGTGATGCCTAATGTTAATATGCTTAGTTCTAGAGTGTTGAATTGGATTTTTGGTTAAACAAATAGTACTTATATTATCACATTTTATAGGAATGTTCTTTAAGTAAATTTCATAATCTTCCAATGTATTTTTCATCCAAACAACTTGTGCACAGCATGCACTTGCAGTTAAGTATTCGACTTCCGCCGTAGATAGTGCAACTAAATTTTATTTCTTGAAAGTCCAAGAAACAAGTGCATGTCCTAAAAATTGACATGTTCCATATGTGCTTTTTCTATCTATCCTACATTCACCAAAATCGGCATCTGCATAAGCTATTAAATCAAAATTATCATATTTTGGATATCATATCCTAAATTAGGAGTTCCTTTAAGATATCTAAGGATTTTTTTAACACTTTTAAGATGAGACAATTTAGGATTAGCTTGAAACCTAGTACAAAGTCCTACACTAAACATGATATCCGGTCTAGTTGTAGTGGGGTAAAGTAAACTACCAATCATTCCCCTATATGTTTTTTGATCAAAGCTTTCACCATTTTCATTCATGTCTAACTTAGTGGAAGTACTCATAGGAGTGTTTATAGCTTTTGAACCATCCATGTTAAATCATTTTAACAATTCTAAAGTATATTTAGATTGATTAAGAAATATATCATTACTAAATTGTTTAATTTACGATCCTAAAAAGAAGGTTAATTCTCCCATTAGGCTTATTTCAAATTCATGACTCATACACTTGGTAAATGATTCACATAGTGATTCATCCAAAGAACCAAAAATAATATCATCAACATAGATTTGAATAATAAGAAAATTATTTTCAAAATGTTTGATAGACAATGTAGTATCAACCTTGCCTTTTGTAAAATTATTTAAAATAAGAAACAAACTAAGCCATTCATACCAAGCTCTAGGAGCTTGTTTTAAGCCATAGAGAGCCTTAGTCAATTTAAATACATGATTAGGAAGAAGAGAATTTTCAAATCCAGAATGTTGTTCAACATACACTTCTTCGGAAATAAAACCATTCAAGAAAGTACTTTTGACATCCATTTGAAATAGTTTAAGATCATTACTACTAGCATAGGCAAGGAGCATCCTAATGACTTCTAATCTTGCCACAGGAGCGAAGGTCTCTTCGTAGTCGAAACCTTCTACTTGGTTGAAACCTTTAGCTACTAGTTTAGCTTTGTTTCTAACCACGATACCACATTCATCTTGCTTATTTCTAAAGATTCATTTAGTACCAATTACTAAATGGCTACTAGGTCTAGGAACAAGCTTCCGTACCTCATCAATTTCAAATTTGTTCAATTCCTCTTGCGTTGTAATAACCCATGAATCATCTTTCAAGGCTTTGTCAATGCATTTAGGTTCAATTAGAGAAAGAAAAGTGGTGTTAGCACAAAAATTCTTGAAGGAAGAATGAGTTTGAACCCCTTTTGATATATCTCCTATAATTAGCTCCTTTGGATGAGCATCTACATACTTCCATTCCTTGGGTAAGGAAATTTTGGAAGAAGATGCATCCAAGTTGCTATTTTGAGGAGGGGGTTCATTTAAATTCAAATTATCAAAACCAAGATCATCATCAAAATTATTTTTCTTTAACTTGAAAATTTTATTAAAAACTACATGAATAGACTCTTCTATAACTAAGGTTCTTTTGTTAAAAACACGAAAAGCCTTAAAAACGGAAGAGTAACCAAGAAAGATGCATTCATTAGATTTAGCATCAAATTTTCCTGAGGCATCCTTTTTATTCAAAATAAAACATTTGCAATCGAAAACTTTAAAATAAGAAATATTTAGTTTTTTGTTATTCCATAATTCATAGAGAGTTTTTGATAGAGATGGTCTTATTAGAATCCTATTTATGACATAGCAAGCTGTATTAATGGCTTCAGCCCAAAAATACTTAGGTAGACTATATTCATTTAATATGGTTCTTGTCATTTCTTGTAAATTTTTATTTTTTTTCAACTATCCTATTTTGTTGAGGATTTCTCAGAGTGGAGAAGTTGTGGTTATATCCATTGGATTCTCGAAATTTTAGAAGTCATGGTTTTGAAATTCGCCACTATGATCACTACGAATTGATGAAATCATGAAGCCTTTTTTGTATTAAGTAAGTTTACAAAATTTAAAGAAACATTTGAAACAATCACTTTTGTGAGCCAAGAAATAGATCCAAGTGTATCTACTATAGTCATCTACAATTACGAAGGCATATTTGCTTCCTCCTAGACTCATCAATTGATCCAAATAAGTCCAAATGGATCAATTGTAATGGTCTAGTGATGCTAATTTGATTTTTTGGTTTGAAACTAGTTTTTATTTGTTTTCCTAGTTGACAAGCATCATACACTTTGTCCTTAACAAACTTCAAATTAGGAATTCCTCGTACTAACTCTCTAGATGAAATCTTAGATATTAGTTTCATACTTGCATGACCTAATCTCCTATGCTAAAGCCAAACATCAGCATTTAAAGTGGAAAAGCACATTTCATTACTAAGTTCATCGAGGTTGATGGTATAGACATTATTTTGTTTTAAGGCAATCATTGATATGTTATTGTTTGGTTTTTTAATAATGCACACATTAGATTCAAATCTAACGATGTAACATTTATCTTATAATTGATTAATGCTTAAGAGATTCTATTTTAATCTATCAACTAGCAACACATCATCAATTGAAAAACTTGATTTGCTAACTATGGTTCATAACTATGGTTCCCTTGCTAATGATTTTACTTTTGTTGTTGTCTCCGAAGGTAACATACCCTTCTTTTTTGCTAGTGAGCATAGAAAAATGAGATGGATCTCCGGTCATGTGCCTTAAGCATCCACTATCAAGATACCATCTCTTGCTCCTAGCTTGTGAGTTTGTCTACAAAAGAGGATGGTTTTTAGGTACCCATTTGATTTTGGGTGCCTCAAAAATTGAATTACTAATTTTGTCATTCATCATTGAATTATTTATAGTTCCTTTAGGAATCCATATCAACTTATGTGGACTAATTTTCTTAAATGGATATTTATAAACAACATGTCCGGATTTACAACAAAAGTTACATTTTAAATGAGGTGAAACATGTAATGTGGGTCCTTTAATGAAGGTGGTAGGATTTTGGTGAGATCCTCTTATAAAACCAATTCCACTTATATTTATGACGTGACCCTTGTTTGCAAGGATCTTGTCCAAGCCTGTGCTACCGACCTTAAACTTGTTTAAGGTATCCTTAAGTAGTAAATTCTCATTTTTTATTACTTCTAAGTGTTCACACTTAGAGCATGGAGGAGTTTGAAGACTATCAAGCTTATTTTGTAGTAAGGTATGCTCTTTCTTTAATAAATTGAACTTCTTACTAATAGTTCTACACTCATCAAATAATTCATGAAAAGCGATAGAAAGTTCATCGAAAGATAAATCTTCATTAATTAAATCACATACCTCTCCTTTTAAAGCCATTAGCGCCAAGTTTGCCTCCTCTTTGTTGCTAGCTTCTTCATTCTCGGAATCACTTGAGTTGTCCCAAGTCGCTTTTAAAGCTTTCTTCTTCAGTTGCTTCTTTTTGACTTGGGGGCATTCATTTTTGAAGTACCTTAGCTTCTTGCATTTGTAGCATATTACTTGGTCCTTTTTATATTCAAGTTTGTTTTTGGTGTCATCTTTAAATTTGTTCTTTCTTATAAATTTTTAAAATTTTTGAGTTAAAAGTGCAATGTCATTGTCACTGTCCTCATCACTTGATGTTCCTTTCAAGTGATCTTCTTGTGTTCTAAGTACCATATCCTTCCTGTTCTTTGGAAGGGGGTTCTCGAGCTCTTCATGAGTATGACACGTCATTTCGTAGGTCATTAGTGACCCAATAAGTTCTTCGAGAGGAAATGTTTTAAGGTCTTTAGCCTCTTAAATGATCATAACTTTTGGATCCCAACTCTTTGGAAGAGATCTTAAAATTTTAGTTACTAGTTCAAAGTTAGAAAAACCTTTACCAAGAGCTTTGAGTTCATTGATGACATCCGTGAAACGAGTGCACATGTCTCTGATGGACTCACTTGGTTTTAATCGGAAAAGTTCATAAGAATGCACAAGAATGTTAATTTTGGACTCTTTCACTCGGCTAGTGCCTTCATGAGTGACCTTAAGAGTTCTCCAAATATCAAAAGCCAAATCATAAATTGAAACGTGATTAAATTCATTTTTGCTAAGTGTACAAAACAAGGCATTCATAGCTTTTACGTTTAAAGCAAAAACCTTCTTCTCCGATTCATCCTATTCACTCATCGGAAGAGAAGATTTTTGAAATCCATTTTCGACAATATTTCAAAGCTCAAAATCTATGGAAATAAAGAAGATCCTCATATGAGTCTTCCAATACGTGTAATCCGACCCATTAAACATAAGCGGACGTGTAATAGAGTGACCCTCTTGCATGCCGGAGTAAGCCATCTCTCTTGGGTATTAAACCAAATATGAGAGTGAGCCTTGCTCTGATACCAATTATTAGGATCGGGGAGCAGCACTAAGAGGGGTGAATTAGTATAGCTTAAAACTCATAAGTTTGAAATCGATTTCGTAAATGTGTAGAGATTTTGATTTGACGAAGGATGACTTAGCTAAAATAGCTCGAGTAAAGGTAGTCAAGAGTAGGGAGATGAAAATCGAATGATTTACAGCTAAGTAGAGAAATGGTTCAAAAAATTAAACACTTACACATTCAAGGAACACCACGATGTATAGTGGTTCGGTCAAATGACCTACATCCACTTTCGAAGCCTTCTTCGATGAGGCTCCCAACTTCTACTAGCAAATCACTGTGAAGGGGAAGGACCAAATACCCCTCTTACAACCTTCTTATAAGTGGTTCACACTCTTACAAATTTTTTTCAAAGAGAAAGAGGGAGGTGAACACTTAAGCTATTGAAAACAAGACTTTGCTAGAGCTTTTTCTCACTTTCTAACTTCTCAAAAAGGTGTAATCTCTGTTGAGAATTGAGGGGTATTTATAGGCCCCAAGAGGATTCAAATTTGGGCTCCAAATTTGAATTACTTTTGTGTTTCCCAGTGCTGGCGGTGCCACCGCCTGTCAATATCTGATACTAATAATGTACTAGCGATGCCACTACTGGACCTCTCGAGTTCTGGGCGGTGCCACCGCTTGGACTGTTCCAGCTCACTAGTTGGGCTCCAAACTTGGCCCAAACCAGTCCAAATTCGAGCCCAATTAGCCCCTAACCGGATTATAGGATTAACCCTTAATCCTAACCCAAATTATTTGCAAACTATGAAATTAAGACATAGCCCTAAGTAAATTTTTAACTAGCAACGTTAGTTTCCTTCTGGTGAGCTTTTCGACGAACTTCCGGCGAACTTTCGATACGTCATCAGATTTCTTCCGGCGAACTCCCAATAGGCTCCCGATCTTGTGGCGAGTTCGACGAGTCTTTGGCAAGTATCCAAACCTTCTCAATGATCTCTGTGAACCTCCGACGATCTTTCGGGTAGACTTTCGAAAACTTCGGCAAGTCCCTGATTCTTTCTCGGTTGGTTCCGGCAGCACTTCCAACGATTCTTTGGACTTTTGGCGGACTCTCGAACACCCATCGAACTTGACTTCGATAAACTTGCTTTATGTCTTCAAGCTATCGTAGTTAATCCTGCACACTTAACTCAATAATATGGATTAGATCAATTAACCCATCAATTGACTTCATCATCAAAATTCGGGATTTAACATTTTATTATTCCATAACTCATAAGGAGTTTTGGAAAGTAATGGTTTTAATAGAACCCTATTCATAACATAGCATGTCGTATTTATGGCTTTGGCCCAAAAATATTTGGGTAGGTTATGCTCATTTAACATGATTCTAGCCATTTCTTGTATGTTTCTATTCTTTCTTTTTACTACTCCATTTTGTTGAGGATTTCTTGGAGTAGAAAAGTTATGGTTATACCTATTAGATTCATAAAATTTTTGAAAATCACGGTTTTGAAATTCACCACCGTGATCACTTCGAATTGATGAAATTATAGATCCCTTTTCATTTTAAACTAGTTTACAAAATATAGAGAAATACCTAAAGCAATCACTTTTGTGTGTCAAAAAGTAAGTCCATGTGTATATACTAAAATCATCCATAATGATGAATGCATATTTGCTACCTCCTAGGCTTGATGTAGCAATTGGTTCGAACAAATTCATATGGATCAATTGCAAAGGTCTATAAGTCCTTATTTGGTTATTAGGTTTGAAGCTACATTTTATTTATTTTTCTAGTTGACATACATCACACACATTATCTTTGACATACTTGATATGAGGAATTCCTCTTATAAGTTCTTTAGATGAAATTTGATACATTAGTTTCATGCTACCATGACCTAATCTCCTATGCCAAAGCCAAGCATCATCGTTCAAAATCGAAAAGCACATTTCATTACATAGATCATTAATGTTGATAGTGTATATATTATTTTATTTTAAGGTAATCATAGATATATTTTTGTATAGTTTTTCAATAATACAAGCATTAGATTCAAATTTAATGATATATCCTTTCTCACACAATTAACTAATGCTTAAGAGATTATGCTTTAAACCATCAACCAATAACACATCTTCAATAAAGAAGTTGGATTTGTTACTTATGGTTCCTTTGCCAATCTTTTACCCTTATTATTGTCTCTGAATGTGACATATTCTTTGTCTATGCTAGTGAGCTTAGAAAATTGAGATGGATCTCCGGTCATATGCTTTGAGCATCCACTATCAAGGTATCATCTCTTGCTCCTAGCTTGTGATGATATATTTTTTTACAAAAAAAATATGATTTTTAGATACCCATTTGACCTTGGGTGCCTCAAAATTTGATCTACATAGCTTATCATATTGCATTGAGTCATTTGAGGTTATTTTAGGAATCCAAATCAATTTATGTGGACTACATTTTTGAATGGACAATGATAAGCTATATGCCCAAATTTGTAACAAAAGTTACATTTCTTTCGGGGTGAAACATGCAAAGTAGGGCCTTTAACAAAGGTGGTTGGATTATGGTAAGAGCTACTCACAAATCCGATTTCACCTTTTCTATGAACGTGACCCTTGTTGGCAAGGATCATGTTCAAGGATTTGCTACCAACATCAAACTTTTCTAAGATTTTCTTAAGTAGTAAGTTTTCTTTTTGAAGTATTTCTAGTTCATCATATTTCGTACATGGAGCTAAACTATCATTATACTCAACTTTTAATCTATCGAAATCACTAACAAAAGAAGCATACTCCTTTTTGAACACTTTATATTTTTTACTAATTAATTTGTATTCATCAAATAGATCATGAAAAGTATTTAATAGTTCATCAAAAGATAAATTTGCATCAAATGAACTTATTACCTCATCTCTAATGGCCATTAGTGCATAGTGAGCAACTTGCTCGGTGATGGTAGGCTCCTTTTCTTCGGATGCACTTGAGTCGTCCCATATTACTTTAAGAGCCTTCTTCTTTGGTTGCCTCTTCTTGGCTATGGGACATTCGCTCTTGTAATGTCCTGACTTCTTGCATTTGTAGCATATTACTTGATCTTTCTTGGGTTAAAATTTATTTTTAGTGTCATTTTTAAATTTATTTTTTTTTATGAATTTTTTGAATTCCCTTGTTAAGAGTGCCAAGTCTTCATCAAGATCCTCATCACTTGAGTTTTCTTTTAAGTGGTCTTTTTGGGTTTTTAGTGTCATATCCTTCTTGTTCTTTGGAAGGGTGTCCTCAAGCTTTTCATAAGCTTTATAAGTCATCTCATATGTCATTAGTGACCCAATTAGTTCTTCGAGAGAAAAATTATTTAGGTCTTTGGCCTCTTGAATAGCCGTAACTTTAGGGTCCTAACTCTTTGGAAGAGATCTTAAAATTTTATTAACAAGCTCAAAATCTGAGAAACTTTTACCAAGTCCTTTTAGACCATTGACAACATCCATAAATCGGGTGTATATGTCTCCAATGGTCTCACTCAGTTTCATTCAAGTCGTCACTTTATTAAAGGTATAAGCTTTATAGCACTTTTGAGATGTGCAGGCTAACCATTTTTTATCCTTATATATCAATAATTCAATCATATCAAGAGATATAAATCATAAATACAAGGGAATTTATAATACAATTCAAGTCATAGACATCAAGAAGTTTTAGTGATATTTCATGATTTATTTGGATAAATCCTTTCCTTAGTCAATAAGGGGCAAAATCATAGGGAAAATGATTAATGAAAAACTTAGAAATAAATTCAAACAATTTTAGGTGAAAGAATCAAAATTTGTTTTGATAAATGTGTTGAATCTTAGATTTTGATAATAAAACCAATTGATAGTGTTTATGATCTAATCTATGTTTTAAGTGATGTAGGAAGCTTCAACAGGGTGAGACAATTAAAATATAAACAATTATGTCGTGCCGGAGTGGAACATGTAAGAAGTTTGGACGTTGAGCCAGAGGATCGGTCGACATATCGATAGAAGGCCTCAGGCCATGGGTTCAAGCATCAGGCCAAGAAGAGAAAAAATTATGCCAAGGAAATCAGAATTACAAAGGTCAATTGACCGATTCGACAATAGGCCATAAGAGAGGATGATGCGCCAAAGAATCGAACGAGGCGTCGATGAACCAATGACATGCTGGACAATATTTGATTTAGCTTTATAATAATTGTCTAGATCGAAGTAGGTTTTAGGTGTAATTGGGTTGGAATTAGGCCAATTCAATTAGGGGCCAATTAGGCCTAAGTTTGGGCTGTGTTGGGCAATTGAAAGGCCCGAATAGTGACCCAACAGGTAGAACCGTCAGTGGCACAATCTCCGAGACTATGTCAGTTAGTGGTATCTCCAATCTGGGCTATGGTACTGACCAAACTCAGTTTTTGAGACTATCAAGCGGTGCTACCCCCAGACTGGGTGGTGGTACCGCTTAGATAATCTCCCAAGCAATGGTACCACTAGATTGGGCAGTGGTACCACCCAGTGTCAGTGCTGCAAGCGATGGTACCGCCCATCACTAGTGGTGGTACCGCCAATACCACCCAGCATTGGCGAAGGTACCGCCAATACAACCCAACATTGGCGGTGGTACCACTAGTCCCCAGAAGACCCGAGATGAGACTAGTTTTGGCTCCAAGTTTGAATTTATTTGGAGCCTATAAATACTCCTCTCATCCCTGGTTAATACACATAAGTACAAAGAACTTAAAAGTGAGAAAACGCTAAGCAATCACTTAAGAGATCCCCTCCACTAAATCTAAAGTTTAGAATTATGTTTAGGGAGGAGTGAGTGCTTGTAATAGGTTATCTCCTAAACTTATGAAAATGAGAAGAGGGGTGTAAAAGTGTAGTTGATCTTTTCCCATTGAAAGAAGATCACTAATGGATGCCAGTAGCCTCGATGGAAGTGGAATCGGGAGTGGGTGAAGGTCACGACGACCGAACCACTATAAAAATCTGGTTTGCATTTCTATTTTTCTCTTTGCTTTAATTATAAACTATCTTACTTGTTACACTCTTCCATATGCTTTCAAGTTAAACTCATTTTGTCTAAATGATTTTATCGAATGAGATTTTCAAAACTGACGTTTTTATCCGCTGCACTAATTCAACCCCCCTTTTAGTGCCGACTCGATCCTAACAAAATGATCTTGATAATCAAAAAAATTATTTCATGTATGGTACATCTCAAGTCATAAATATCAACATATCATCTCATATGAAGACAAATCCTAACTCATCATCAAAATGACTTTTTGAGAAATTCAATGAAAGCAATATAGATAGTATCCTATAGGATTAAAAATAACTAAAGTTCTTTAGCTTAATTGATTTTGATACTTAGTATGCTCTAGCATTCCATACAAAAATCATGCATCATGATTTAAAACCTTTGGACAATATTTATTACAATAATCATCAAGATCAAAAGTATAACACATAATTCCATAAGATTTTAAACCATCATTACTTCAAATCCTCAGTATAATATCATTTAGTATGATTTCATAAAGCATCCTTAACTAAAATTTTATTTTAGCTCCTAGCTTTTGATTGTAGAGATATTTACAAGAAATAGGTTTTTCTTTTAGGTACCCATTTAACCTTGGGTTCCTCAAAAATTGATATACCTATCATTGAGTGATTTATGGTTCCTTTAGGGACCCAAATTAACTTATGTAGACTATACCTCTTATATGGACATTTATGAGCATAATGTTTAAATTTATAAAAAAAAATATTTTTTTTTGGGGTGAAACATGCAATGTTGGACCTTTAACAAAGATGGTTGGCTTTTGGTGATTATTACTCACAAAGCCGATTTTATCTCTTCTATGAACATGATCCCTTTTTGCAAGGATCATGTTTAAGGATTTGTTTCTTATTTTAATTTTTTCTAAGGTTTCATGTAGTAGCAAATTTTCTTTTTTAAGCATTTCTAATTCTTCACATTTTATACAATGAGGCAATATTTCATTATCATGCTTAATATTTAATCTATTGAATTCACTAACAAGAGAGACATGCTCCTTTTTAATAATTTATACTTTTTATTAATTATTTTATATTCATCAAATAAATCATGAAAAGCATTCAATAATTTATCAAAGGATAAATGGGCTTCGATTGAGTTACTTACCTCGTTGCCAAGTGCCATTAAAGTATTGAATCTCGGATTTTAACGATGAAATCAATTGATGTGTTTGTGATCTAATATGCATTTAAGTGACATGGGACTAACTTCAATGAGAAAAGGCAAATCAATTAAAGCAAAAGGAATCATATTGTGGTCCGGAGCAAATATGTCAGAAAATTAAACGTCGGGCCAGAGGATCGGTCGACGTGTCGGTAGAAGGCTTTGTACCATAAATTCGGGCATCAGGCCAAAGGATCAGATATTGTGCCAAGGAGATCAAAAATTGCAGGTGTCAACATGCTAACTGGGGAATACACTGAAGGAGAGGACGATGCGCCGAAGGATCGGACGAAGAGCCGATTGAATCAATTACATGCCGGACAACATAGGATTCACTTGTAATTGATTATGCCTAGATCGAGTCAGAGTCTAATTGAGTCAGTTTATAATATAATCAGGTCAACTCAATTAGGGGCCAATTGGGCCTGAATTGAGGCTGATTTGGGCCAAGATAAAGACCCATTTAGTGACCCAAATGTTAGGGTAGCCGATGGCATCGCCAAAGGCTCAGTCTCCAAGACATAGTCTCTAAGACTATGTCAAGCAGTAGTGATACCACTTAGACATAGTATATCAGACTATGTCAAGTGGTGGTACCATCCAGTGTTAGTGCTACAAGCGGTAGTAACTCCTAGCACAGGCGATGGTACCACCTAGCACAGGCGGTGGTTCTGCTAGGACCTGGGAAACTAAGGATGAGACCTTTTCTTGCTTTAATTTGGAAGCCATTTGGGGTCTATAAATATCCCAGCTATTCCTACATGGAGTAGCAAGAATTAAGCATGAAATTGAGTTGAAAAAGGGGGAAAGAATCCTCGAGAAAAATTAGGAAACTCTCTTAGGATTTAGGATCACTTCTTCCTAGTATTTAGAAGTTCATCTAAAGGGAGAAGTGAGGTCTAAGAAAGAGATGCTTGTAAGGGTTATCTTCTAAACCCGTGAAAAAGAGAGAGTGTAAAAGGGTACTTGATCTTTGCCCATTGAAGGAAGATCGTTAGTGGATGCCGGTGGCCTCGATGGAAGAGGAATCAGGAGTGGATGTAGGTCACGATGACTGAACCAATATAAAACTTGGTTTGCATTTACTTTAAGCTCTTTACTTTCATTGCAAACTGCTTTACTTGTTTACTTCACTTCTTTATGCTTTCAAGTTAATGTTTTTCTGATACGGTTTCTCATCGAACGAAAGTTTTTTAAACCGTTGATTTTAACGAAAGCACTAATTCACCCTCACCCCCTAGTGCCGACTCAATCCTTATTGGGAAATCTTAGGGGCGACATCCCATGCGAAGCGGAATAATATAAATTAAACCCCCAATTTACCAAAGATGTATTCATCATCATGCGAAGATTGGTGAGCGAAATTCGTAAAATCGAAAAACTGCATATAGTAAAGATTGTGTTACATAAGGAGATTGTATATCCCTAAATCCTGATAGATCTCTAGGAGAGGATGAAGGAGGTCAAGTGCCCTCCTCTCTAGTAGTGATCCACACAACAAGGCTGTGACGATGCTCCTTAAAACTTCAGGCCTATTATCCGAGGTGGAGAGAGGGAGGAGAATAGGAGAGGCAACCAATAAGCTATGGCCTATGAACCATTGAATCCCTCCTATTTATAGAGGTCCCCTATCAACTTAACCCTAATGGATCCTACCCTATTGGGTATTGGATTTTCATCCAACTACTCAAGCCTCTTAGATTAGTGGATATCTATCCAATAATCTTTCATTGACTCTTATTTGATCTCATCCATAGGATCCAATAATTCAGAGGCTTATTGGATATCCAATAAGATAGGGGCTCTAATGGATATCTCATATCCGAACCTCTACTAATCACAACACCTACCATATGTGTATGACCCTCTAGGCCCAATATCGAGATGGCCATAAGTCATACTTGTCAGAATTCCTTCTTGCTCAGTAAATTATTATCTCTATAATAATTCACTCGATTCATCGATTGTGAACGTACTAGGCCACTATGTCGTAGTCCCCAAACAATATAGGGGAGTCCAATCAATTAGACATGTCTGTCCTCAATTACCATGTACCTATAGTCCCTCATCCATCTAATATCTTAGAGTTTGTATACTGGACGTGGTGTTGTCAGACCCATACGGTTTCTAATCGAGTCTTACTCTAATCGGATTCTCTTGGAGAACTCTTTTTCTCTCAATCCGAATAATCCTAGCTAAGGATTTGTTTGAGCAAGAATATATGGGATATTCCTGTCATGACACCGAGAGTGGATGATCCTCTATTGATACTCAATAGTCCTCATAGGGTTTGCTACTACTCCCGATGATCGATTATGCTAGATCTGAAACCTCTAAACCTATAAGTCCAGTACCAAAGAATGAAGTACTCATATAAGACATCCTTAGTATCTCAAGTCTAAGAACTAGATACACCATTGGGACTACGGAATTGTTGTTTGATAATAAGGCATCATCAACTATCCAGCATTTCGTAAGCGGATCATTCAGTGAACTCATTCCCAATGAGCACCTGTATTGTATCCCTAGTGTCCCCACACGAGCAGTTATGAGACCAGCTGCATCCATCATATGGATGGGTATATAGCACCCCAATCTGTCTAGTTATCTCGATGTCCCTCTCGAGTAACCTATGACTAGGATTATTTATGATTTATGTTTAAAGGTGAATAAATCTCCTTATCGTGATCTCTTCACGATCGATTCCTATTGCACAAACCCATGGACATCACAATATATTGTTAGGATCAAGAGTGGCACTAAGAGGGGGGTGAATTAGTGCAGCGGAAAACTTTCGCAATTTCAGAAAATTATTCGTTTCATTTAAAACCGATTCCGATGAAAATAGTTTTGATTTAATCAGTTTCGAAGAAAAGTTGAACTTGAAAGCTTTCATAAAAGTGCAAGAGAAGATTAAGAAGGTTTGTAGTAAACTAAATTGCACAAATAAAAAGTAAACCGGAATTTAGAGTGGTTCGGTCAAGGTGACCTACATCCACTTTCGGATTCCTCCTCCGACGAGGTCACCGACATTCACTAAAGGCCTTCCTTCAATAGGTGAAGATCGAACACCTCTTTATAGCACTTTCTCCTTCTCCCAGGTTTAGGAGACAACCCTTACAAGTCTCACTCCTCTTTCTTGGATGGTTACAAGGTTAAGAGATGAAAGAGGAGAACTCTAACTTTTACAACACTTTTATGACTTAAGAATTCAAGATTAAGCCAATACTTTCGTGCCCTTTCATGCAGAAAAGGGTGGGATTTTTATAGGCCCCAATGGCTTCAAAATTGGAGCAAAAAATGGTCATATCCCTAGAATCCGTGGTACTAGCAGTACCATCGTCGTTATTGGGTGGTACTACCACCATTGATATGACACTAGGCGGTACCACTATCAAACAAGGGTGGTACCACCATTGGTAGCACTACTGCTGGCAATACCACCACCTAGAAATCCAGGGGCACTACCTTCTAGGCGGTGCCACCACTGGCCATGTTTTCAGGGGTTGAATTAGGTGCTCAATTCGGCCCAATTCAGCCCTATTAAGGGCCTAGTTGGCCCCTAATTAAGTTAGTGGGATCACCTCCCAATCCTAACTTAATTTATGCTCTAACTATGATAACTAAGACATAATTTAGAGTGCTTCTTGTTCCATTGCGTCAATTGCTCTTTCGGCAAGCTTCCAGCGTACTTCTAGCGAAATCTGACGAACTCTTGGCAATGTTCCGGCGGACTCCCGGCAAGCTCTTGGACTTTACAACGATATTCTTGGCGAGTTCCAACTAGCTTCTTTGGCAAGCTCCTAGACTTCTCGGTTGGTTCTGGCAGAACTTCTGATGAACGTCTGGACTTCCGTCGAACTCTCGAACTCCCAATAAGATCACGATCTTGACTCCGGCACAACACCTGCTTTATGTCTTACTGTAATCGTAGTTAATCCTATACACTTTTCTCAATATATAGATTAGATCAAAAAAATTACAATTGACTTCATCATCAAAATCCGAGATTCAACATATATTCAAGCAACAAGCAATATAAAGTGATAACATACTAAATAATAATAATAATAAGCAAAAAGATTATATGTCAAGTCACACATGTCATCACTCCCTTGATTGACTTGTAGGGCACCTATGACTAGCAATCTCCTACTTTACCTAAAGTCAATCACCTATGTATCTGATCACCATCAGACCCTTATGAAACTCAAAGATAATATGATACTATGACTTTGTTAGTGGATCTACGATGTTATCTTCGGATGAAACTCTTTCTACTACAACATCTCCTCGAGCCATGATCTCTCTAACAAGCTAGAACCTCCTCAGAATACTTCTGATGAGACCTGGGTTCTCTCATTTGAGCAATTATCCCATTGTTGTTACAATATAAGGGAATCGGCTCCTCGTTGCCCTACACGACTCATAGATCTGTGATGAACTTTTTCATCTAGACTCTCTCCTTTACTACCTCTACTACAGCAATGTACTTCGCCTCTATGGTCAAATGAGTAGTGGTATCTTGCTTGGACCTCTTCCAACATACTACTCCTCCATTCGGGGTAAACACATATCCCGAATTTGACTTGCTATCATCAATATTAGATTGAAAACTTGAGTCTGTGTAACCTTCAACACTAAGGCTACTACCTCCATATACCGGTAAAAGATCCTTAGTCCTTCTTAAGTACTTAAGGATACACTTTACTATTTTCTAGTGCTCCAAGCTTAGATCTGTCTGATATATGCTTGTGACACTTAAAGCATGTGCTATATCAGGCCTGGTACATAGCATGACATACATGATAGACCCTATCATTGAGGCATAGGGTATCCTATCCATGTTTGCCCTTTCTTTAAGAGTCTTTTGAACATACTCCTAGAAAGCGATATCCTATGTCTCATCGGTATGAGACATCTCTTGGAATTTTTCATGTCAAAACTTTTGGCAATGGTATCTATGAACCTAGACTGGGATAAGCCAAGCATTCTCTTGGATCTATCTCTATAGATTCAAATCCCCAAGATATAGGATGCTTCCCTTAAGTCCTTCATGGATAAGTGTCTAGATAACTAAGCCTTTACTGTGGATAATATTCCTACATCATTCCCAATGATCATAATATCATCCATATATAACTTCAAGAAGGTGATAGTGCTCCCACTTACCATCCTGTACATACAAGGCTTATTTTCATTCTTAATGAAGTCATAAGATCTGATTGCTTCATCAAATCTTATGTTCCAACTTTGGGAAGCTTACTTTAGTTCATAAATAGACCTAAGTAACCTACACACATTATTTAGACAGTACTTGGACACGAATCCCTCATGTTATATCATATATACCTCCTCCTCAAGATTGCCATTGAGGAATATGATTTTTATATCCATTTGTCATATCTCATAATCATAGTGTGTTGTAATAGCCAATAGAATTCGGATGAATTTTAGTATGGCTACGGGTGAGAGGGTTTCGTCAAAATCAATACCTTACCTTTGACGATATCCCTTAGCCACTAGCCTTTTATAGGTCTCTGTTGGGAATGAGTTGGCACTAAGAGGAGGATGAGGACGAGGAGGAGGAGGAAGGGGTTGAATTAGTGTAGTAGTAAAAACATCGATTTCGAAAGCCTTCGTACGATAAAAATCGGTTTCGACTTAAATCATTTGTTTCACCTTGAATAAGTATAGAAGAAAAGGTTGGGTAGTTTACAATGTAGTAAAGTTCAATACAGTAAAGAATACACCGGAATTTATAGTGATTCGATCGTTGTGACCTATATCTACTCCACTGATTCCCCTTCCGTCGAGGCCACCGGCATCGAGTAATGATCTTCCTTCAATGGGCAAAGATCAACTATCCATACAACTCAATTCTCCTTTTAACAAGTACAGGAGAAAACCTTTACACCCCCACTTACTCCTCCTAAAATAGAATTCTAAACACTTAGGCTAGAGGAGGAGAACTCTCATGATTACAACAAAATTTTGCCTTATTTGTGTACTCAGTTGTTGTGTGTTAACCAGGGATGAGAGGGGTGTTTATAGGCCTCAAGTGGATTTAAACTTGGAGCCTAAAAAGGTCTCATCCTGGGTTTCTCGGGTCCTGGCGATACCACTACCTGCAGCACTGACATTAGGCGGTACCACTGCCCAGTCTAGCGGTACCATCGCTTGGGAGATTATGTCTGGGTGGTACCACCACCCAGACTGGTGGTACCATCGCTTGACAGTCTCAAAGACTGAGTCTGGGCGATACCACCGCCCAGACCGATGGTACCATTGCCTAACACAATCTCGGAGATTGTGCTATGATGGTTTCACCTGTTGGGTCACTATTTGGGCCTTTCACTTGGCCCAACATAGCCTAACCTTGGGCCCAAGTGGCCTCTAATTGAGTTGGCCTAATTCCAACCTAATTATGTGCTAACTACAAAATTTAAGGCATACACTAAGCTAAATAAGTTTGATTTCTTCAAGTGATCTTCTGGGGAACTTCCGACGATCTCTTAGTAATGTTCCAACAGACTCCTAACAAGCTTCTAAACTTCTTGACGGTCTTCTTGGCAAGTTTTGATGAGCTTCTCTGGCAAGCTCCTAGAAGACTCGATCAATTCCGACATAACTTCCGACGAACTGTCACGAACAAACTTCTAAACAGGATGTTTGATGTAATACTTATGTATGTCCGTGTCTTTTGGTTTGTTCATGCTTTACACAGTATGTAGAGGGACGGTTGAAGGCTTAATAACCCCATTTTAGTTGGGTTTGGTGGTCGTTGTAGGCTTGTAAATAAAAGCTATGTCATATGGACACTTGTAAGAGATACTCGGTCTATAGTGGACCATTTTGACCCTTTGTTGTGCAATCGTTCAGAGCTTGTAAAGTATGTTTATAATTTACATTAGCTATGAAGTGTTTTCAGAGATGTTTGCTTTTGGATCTCGAGTGAGGCGCTTTCTCTAACCCATTTTCTCTTTTGTAGGTCCTAAGGGACCATGGGAGGTTTTAGAGAGGTTGACCTTTACGGACAGACACACAAGGGTGCCGCATGACTTAGGCAAAATCAGCTAAGTCCGTGACAAATACTATCAGAGCGGGACAAGTACTCATAGAAACACTTGGCATGCAAATGTGGGAGACTTGACGGGGCTATGTTGAGGGCAGCCAGCATGCGTGACCGTTTTGGGGAAAACGGGCATGGGGATGTAGGGAAAATGAGTCGCTTAGAGGAATGAGCATTTGAGATTGGCATTCAAAGGAATGGTTAACCCTTCGCGCAAGAGGCACCATGAGGACAAGCAAGGTGGGAAGAATATGTAGTGTATAAAGGTTGGAATGGCTAAGTTCGAGCTACGGCTCGACGTTGACAACTATGCTTGATGGTACTCAAGGCAAGCGAGGCGCTTGGTAAAGGATAAGACCATACAAGGTGGAATGAGTTGCTCAGCGACCGAAATAGTTATGCAAAGCTCACGAAGGGAATTGCTAACTCAAAGAATTTGGTACTCATGCAATGGCTTGTATATGAACTATGGAGTGTTCATGGCCATCCCAAGGTGACCGAAACTCGGTGCCATGAAGCATTGAAACTTTCTCTTCGGCATGAGAAGGATATGTCTGTAGGAAGCTGAAGTGTATAGTGAGTTCAGCATATTGCTAGGCCTTGAGGGGTGCAGCGGGGGCTGTATTAACGTGGAGTCACAATCTAGCAAGTGCATTTGCAGGAGGCAGAATAATACATAGTTTGCTCAGTAAATCGGAGTAGTCCAAGGGGATGGTAATCTCCAAAACTTTCAGAGAGAAAGAAGAGAAGGGTGATGTTGCTCCAATGGAACAGATATCCAGGAGGCATAAGTCCCGATTCTCTAGAGGGAGAATTTTGTGCAATAGACCGCACATGTTGAGGAGAAGTACCTCAAAAATAATAACTCTAAGAAGCTTAATGGACCAAGCGAGCGGCGAGAAGTCATCGCATGATAAACAATGATAAACAATGTAGATCAGTTTTTGAGGCACCCAAAAGTAAATGGGTACCTAAAAATCACCCCTTCTTGTAGAAACATACACCATTAAAAGCTAGGAGCAAAAGATAATATCTTGCTTTTTGGGTACTCGATATTCATGACTCGATTTTTAAAAGAATACGTAATGCTTTCTAGCCTAAATAGTAAAAAGAGAATTAGAAAATTAATATTACAGAGTGATACTAATACAATCCTGTTTAATCCCTCAGATTTTGAAACTCATAATTCTCCTTTCACATACCCTCCGGATTTCTGAACTCATCGAATTGATTTCTTCTTTACCTTCGGATCCAACTATATCATGAACTTATGTCTTGCAAGCAAAGTTTGTCATAAACTTGCGAAGCTTACCAAATTGGATAATAAGTCATGAACATGTCTAAAATTGTGTACGATATTTAAAGTAGAATATGCGCGCCATAAGATTTATCTTAAACGTACGAAATTTCTCATCTTGAAATGGAAACTCATTCGTACTTACGAAAGTAAAGTTGATTGCTCCACAAATGAAAACTCTTCTCAAGTTGAAAACATCCAAATCAGCCCATACAGCCCCCAAACAAGTGCTCACCGCCTGTAGGCGGTGGCACCGCCCAGCTGGCGGTAGCACCGCCGACTATCACGGGTTGCAAGCAGTTGCACCGCCCCAGCCAGTGGTGCAACCGCCCGCAATCTTGCCCCCTTTTAAATCGAGCTAGGGCCGGCGGTGGAACCGACCCCAACTCACTCCCTTCCCCTCTTTACACCACCAAAGCTTCTCCACCTCCTTTTCTCCCATCTTAGCATCCCAAATACTCATCATTTCAAAGCTAAAGATCAGTAATCTCTCCTTCTCTTAAGGATCTCACTTAAGGTATTATCTAAGAAGTCTTTAAATTCTGTTTTTGAGTTATTTACTCTTGCTCATTACTATCTTCTTAAATAGCAGTAATTATGGGCTCTAGAAGATCCTCTAGGGACAAAGGGAAGAGGAGATTAGAAGAAGACTTTGATCTTATCCTTTTCGATTCAAAATATCATGCTGAAAAATTTTCTTCCTTCGAATTTAGAAGTGTCAATAAGGGAAAATATATAGATCTAGATGAACTAAGAGACTTAAAGACAATCCAATGGTTTACAAACTTAGATCTACTCCCAATTTTACAAATTAGTGAACCCATCTATTCAAGACTTGTTAGATTGTTTTACAACAATCTACAAGTAGATGAAGAAGAAAGAGTGTCTACCTATCTCTTAGGACAACACATTTGCATTACGGATAGATTCATTTACGACATAATAGGCATTCCCGTAAAAAATAGGTCTTTATTTTAGAGGATCGTGGGATAATGAAACAGTTGGGACAACATATGTTGAAGTCTTATGAACACTTTTCGGTAATCCCAACTTAGTGATAGTTCCTAAAAGCTGTGAACATCTACTATCACTAAACACTAAGGTACTTCATCATATCATAACTAGCATCATTCTCCCTAAACAATACCATCATGATGAAGTAAGTCAAATGGAATTAGGAACCATGTATTGGATCATGAAAGGACATAACATCTGTTTTGGTTACCTGATCAAACAAAACATGATAGAACCATCTAAGAAAGATATGATGCTTCTATATGGGGGTATAATTACTAGAATACTTAAAGCCTACGATATTCCAATACCACCCGATGAAGAAGTGATGAAATTAGACAGGTTTAGCATAATAAATAAAAATCTACTTCATCGATTGAGATGTTTTTATAGAGACGGTAATTGGGTTAGAATGCCTAGAAGAACCGATCCCCCTCAACCTGAACTAGAACCCAAAACACCAATCTTTAGGGCTACTCAATCTCCTCCGATCTGTCCCTTTGAGGAAACACATCTATTTGAGCAAACTCCTGCATCATCTATCGAAGACATTGAGATTCGAATGGACCGATTTGAATAAAGACAAGATTGGCTTGAACATCGACAAGATCAAATCCTATCTGAGCTGCAGCAAATTCATCGACAATTTGACTCTTTATTTAGGCATTTTAATTTTCCACCTCTTGAATAAGCTTGTATATGTGGACACAATCACCTCTTGTTGTGACCATTACGTTGTTGTAAACTCTTTATGCTACTCACCTTGATCACAATGCCTTGATGACTACTAATCTTTGATATGGTTACTTAATGTATTAATTGGTGAGAATATGCAGGGTTACGTTGCTTAATCTCGTTACTCATTGTCGGATTTCACGTTGAAATTAAATGTTTCTATAATGCCTACTTTAAAACCTTGTGTCTTGGTTTCCATGATAAATATGATTTGAGAAAGTAATATAACCATGAAATTGATGTGTCATTTCCATGATGTTAATATGTCATGATATTACCATGATGTTGATGTATTGCCATGATGTTAATGTGTCATTATATTGTCATAATACTAAACATCAACTAGCTGATATTTTTATAAAACCTCTAAGTGAAGAACAATTTGATTTCATAAGAAGAGAATTAGGAATGTTGATGTGTCCGAATGCATAAACTTGTTAAAATCATTTTTCGGACTTTATCGATTGAATGATCAAATCACTTGATTGCCATTACATGCCTAAAATTATATGTTGGAAATTATGTGTTTTGGATACAAAAATTTTCATAACAATGAGCATGTTTTGTCTTCATGATTGTATTTGAAAATCTATAGTATGGTCTTGTCCGAATGCATGAAAGTGTTAATTTCATTTTCAGATTCTCTTAACTAGTGGTATCCTAACAATTGAATTTTCTCGATACATTATCCTTTTCCAAACGTAATAAGCATATGTTATATCGAGTTTGATTCTCATCATTGATTTTTGACATATGAAATCAACTAGCAAATACATCTCTCATACACTTATCATGTGAAAAATATTTTTTGAGAAATAGATTTGATAAAATGATTCCTGCTTATAAATTTCTTCTTGAAATATGGATGATAGTGTTTTTATTTGCAAGGATTTGTTTCCCATACATATCTTGATCCTTGTAAAAATGAAGTATGATTTAATCTCTCATCGATTTTAACTTCATTCAAAGTAAACTCACAAATAGCTGGTATCACAAATAGCCTTCCTCCTTCATGCAAAAAGATAATAACAAATAAAAAGAAAAAAGTATTCAAAGCTATCTCCATGTCATGTTTTCCTTGAGATGTTTGCATAATTGGCATCCTATCACTCACCGTTGGAAAATGACATGAACCTAGTTATGGCATGAATAAATACCGCACTTATGCTTAAAATTTGCTTATATCGTTCTCCTTTTTGTTGATGACAAAGGGGGAGAGATATATGAATTGATGCTATGAGTATTGATGCTATGATTATGCCATGCTTGCATCATCAAAAATATAAGAATTGATGATAACTATGATTGCCATATTTATATTATGCCATGTTTGCATTATGTTAAGATATCAAGAACTTGCATCGTAATTTTACGTGTTGATATCTTACCATGTGATGAAATGCTACGATTGCTAAACACTTGAAATGTTTACTTTACGATATCAAAAGCTTAAATTGTAAATTTACATGTTGATATCTTATGTTGAACTACCACCATCATTCATATTTGAAATGTAAAACTTGAGAATGGATATCAAGTCTTGACATCATTTTCAGTAAAATACATCATGATAGGAATCATGATGGGAGTAATTGATAAGGTTAATAGTTCTTAACTTATCAATAAGTCTATTGAATTCAAAGGCCTTGAATTCAAGAATGACTTAACTCAAGTATGGCATAGAGATAGGGGGAGTTAAGGTTAACTTCGTTATCAATTGATTGTCATCATCAAAAAGGGGGAGATTGTTGAATCTCGAATTTTGATGATGAAGTCAATTGTCATTTGTTATCTAATCCATATGTTGAGATAAGTGTGCAGGATTAACTACGATGAAAGTAAGACATGTAGCAGGAGTTGCGCCGAAGTCAAGACTATGATCACGTTGGGAATTCGAGAGTTCGACGAAAGTCCGGAGGGTCGTCGGAGTTCTGCAAGAACAAATCCGAGAAGTCCAGGAGCTTGCCAAAAGAAGCTCGTCGGAACTTGCCAAGTGGATCGTCGCAAGTCCAAGAGTTTGCCGGAAGTCCATCGGAGCATTGCCGAAGGTTCGCCGAATGTTCGCCTGAAGTTCGTCGGAAGCTCGCTGGAAGAAGCGATTGACGCACCAGAGCAAGTTGTAGTAAATGTATCAAGAAATGTCGTAGTTAGCATGTAGATTAAGTTAGAAATGGGAGGTGATCCCACTAACTTAATCTGGGGGCAATTGGGCCCTTGACAAACCCAAATTGGGTCGAATGGATCAACCCATTCGGACCATAATTCTTGTTAGACGGTGGCGCCGCTAGGGTCGACGGTGGCACCGCACAGGAGAGGGTCTCCCGGGAAAGCTGGGCGGTGCAACCGCCCTAGTCAGGCGGTGGCACCGCCTAGGCTCAGTCTCCGAGCGAGACTGGGCAGTGCAACCGCCCTTGACAGGCGGTGTAACCGCCTGAGCTTGGTCTCCGATCTCTGCCAAGCGGTGCAACCGCCCCAGTCAAGCAGTGGCACCGCCAGGGCTCAGTCTCCGAGCAAGACTAGGCAGTGCAACTGCCCCTGTCAGGCGGTGGCACCGCCTAGAGGCTCAGTCTCTGAGCTATCAAGCGGTTGTACTGCCCCAGTCAGGAGGTGGTACCACCAGGACCCCGAAAATCTGGGAAAAGATATTTTTGAGCGCCAAATTCAAACTAGTTTGGGGCCTATATATACCCCACCCTTTCTTGCATGAAAAGGCACCAAAAATCCAATCTTACTCTGTGATTTTTAGAGCTCAAAAGTGTTGTAAAGGCTAGAAGTTCTCCTCTCTCTTTTTCTAAGTTTTGATCTTTCAAGAGAGGAGAGAAAAGTTTGTAAGGGTTGTCTTATAAGCCTATCAAAAGGAGTGAAACTGTAAAAGGGTAGTTGGCCTTCGCCTATTGAAGGAAGGCCTCTAGTGGACGTCAGTGACCTCGTTGGTGGAGAAAGCCAAAAGTGGATGTAGGTCAAGATTGACCGAACCACTCTAAATCTCGGTTTGCATTTTCTTTGAGCATCTTATCTTTACTGCAAACCTCCTCAATAGCTTACGATAAACAAACAAAATGATTTTGATTAAAAATATGAAATCATGGTTAAGAAGTAATAATGTGTATCATGTTTGATTAACATTATTGAATGAAATCATGGTTGATTTGAAGTAATGCATAATGATGTAATGAAAATATTAAATATTTTTTTTATACAATAATTGATAATTTTATGCATGAGATTTTAAGTTATACATGATGATAAGCATGTGTTATTTTCATTAGTGTATTTGAAAAACATATAGCAAAACCATGTCAGAATGCATGAAAGTGTTAAATGTTTTTATTTAACATAAATGAAAAAGCATGTTAACATAAAATCCAATACTTAAAAAAAAAGGGGGGGGGGATATATTATCAATGAAATCATGAATCTACCTATGTTATGAATTTTGTGAACCATAAAAGTGATTTTGATGATTTAAATTTGAAATGAGTTTTATCAAAATCATGATATTGATTTCTTGGAATAACATGAGATTACCTTTGATGATCATTTTGATTCATGGAATTTTGGATTCATGACTTGGTCTTACATTTATTTATGAGATGGTTGAAATCTTCGTACCGTTGAATTCTTCCCTTCTCCTTTCAATTTTTGAATTTATGCAAGTTATATGTTGAAGATTTGAAACCATGTTTTGGTATCATGCATATCTAAGAAATGTTGATGTGACAAATTGAATGAGTTGAAAATGAATGATGATTTTTCTCTTGAATATAACTTGTGATATTTTTTATATAAATCATCATTTTGATTTCTCGACATTCGATACATGAGATTTTATTATAAATCAAAATTTCTCATTAATCGATCTTCTACGATTTTACTTGATATTCTCTTAAGAAGAGATTTTATATTTTCAATCAAAATCATTTTGTTTGTTTATCATAAAATATGCAATGTTATCATTTTCGAAATTACTAGCATGATCATAATTTTTATATTTTTAATTTTAAACATGTAATTTTCAAGAAAATTAATTCTAAACTAAAAAAGAAAATACATCATGAAAGCATCAAGTAATTTCAAAATAAATCAGGGGGATTTCGATTACCTTTTCATTTAAAGCGGTTAAGGCGTAGTTTGCCACCTCGCCTTTCTTGATTTTCTCCTCGTCTTCGGAGGAGCTCGATTCATCCCACTTTATGTTCTTCTTCTTTGGCCTCTTCCTCTGTTCAAGTTCATTATTTAGTTTAGATTTTTATTTAATAAACTTATTAAGATTTAGTGTTCGTAGTTCAAGTTCATCATTGTCCTCATCACTTGAGTCATCGCTAAGTGGTATTCATTTGTCCGGGGTTCCAAATCATTTGATTTTCTTTTAAAACAATATCTCTTCTTTGTACTCCTATGAATTTTCTTGATATTTTATTTAAAGAAGATATTTACTATATGAATCATGTCTTTTGGTATTCAAATGATTTTATCCTTCATGACATAATTTCTTTGTATTTATGGCTTGCATGGCTTGAAATGTTTTGGTATAATGCATGCAATGATGAAATATTCATGAAGTTAAAATGATGTATGCAAAACTTATGATAATGATGTACATGATGTATTGCATATGATGTGTATCATGAATGCTTTAAATGATGAATATTTGGTATCATGATCAACATGTTGATAAATGTTTCAAAATTTTTGAGTATCATGTATGATATGTTTATTAATGATGATTGATTCAGTATCGTGCATGAAAAATATGGTTTTTGAAATTGTGTATGTTTTAATTTAAATATATAATGA
The DNA here is from genome assembly GCA_900464855.2 of Musa schizocarpa. Lineage (NCBI taxonomy): Eukaryota > Viridiplantae > Streptophyta > Magnoliopsida > Zingiberales > Musaceae > Musa > Musa schizocarpa. The sequence goes on from LS990916.1 coordinate 7,069,706, forward strand.
TACACAAATAAGATTGATACTTACCTTTGTCATAATATAAAAAATGATATAAGGGTCTTCCCTTCTTTTTGACAATAACTAAGGGGGAGATAACTAGCGTGCACAATTCAAGAAGAAAGCAAAAATTGCACTTCTCTAAAGAGAAGAAATTGCTATCTGGAACATCACCGAGAATTGCTAGCTTGAAACATCAAGAAAATGCAAAAATGTGCTATCGTGCCTATCTCAAGAAAAGCAAATATGCCAACTTGCATATCTTTGAATTTGCTAGCTTGTAAAACTTGCATATTTCAAGAAGCAAGAGTTGCTTTCTTGAACATCTCTAAATTGCTAGCTTGCAAGTTCTAAAATTGCTAGATTGCATGATGATAAAAATTTAATATTATGTTATTCATGCAATGAGTTGAACTTATATTACAAACACAAGAATAGTTGTACATCTCCTTTTTGTTGATGACAAAGGGGGAGAAGTATGTTGATGACATGACATGTTATGCATAAGTTTATGCATAAGTTCACGATGACGTGTTGCAAGTATTCATGATGAATATTGCAATGACTTAAATTCAGTTTGAATTCAAGATTCTATCAATATGGCATATTGATAGGGGGAGTTTTTTAAACTCCGGGAGTTAAGGTTAACTCCGTCATCACATCAAAAAGGGGGAGATTGTTGAATCTCGTATTTTGATGATGAAATCACTTGATATGTGTTTATGTTTTAATCTGTGTTTTGAGTGACGCAGGATGCTTCGATCAGGATGAGACAATTAAAGCAGGAAAAATCATGTTGTGCTAGAGGAACATGTCAGAAGATTGGACGTCGGGCCGATGGATCGGTCGACGTATCGACAGAAGGCTTCGAGCCGTGGACTTGGGCATCGGGCCAAGAAGAGCGGGTATTGCGCCAAGGATATCGGATTTGCAGAGTCAACTGGCCGATTGGGCAATAGGCCGCAGGAGAGGACGATGTGCCGAAGAATTGGACGAAGCGTCGAGGGACCAATGACATGCCGGACAACTTAGTTAATTGCTTAGGATTAATTGTCTCGATCGAAGTTTTGTTTTAAGTGTGTAGCATTAACTACGATGAAAGAAAGACATGCAGCAGGAGTTGCGCCGGAGTTAAGACTATGATCACGTTTGGAGTTCGAGAGCTCGATGGAAGACCGGACGGTCGTCGGAGGTTCTACGGGAACAAATCCGAGAAGTCCAGGAGCTTGCCAAAAGAAGCTCATCGGAACTCGCCAAGATCAAATCGTGAAGTCTAGGAGCTTGCCGGAAGTCCGCAGAATGGTTTCCGAGAGTTTATCGGAAGACCGTCGGAAGTTCGCCGAAAGTTCACCGGAAGCTCGCCGGAAGAAGTCTTGACTTGCGGACATTGTAATAGCTTAGGAAATATCTTTAAATTTGTAGTTAGCATGTTAATTAGGGTTAGGATTAGGTGTTAATCCTATAACCCACGTAAGGGCCAATTGGGCCCGAGTTCGGACTGGTTTGGGCCAAGTTTAGAGCCCAACTAGTGAGCTGAAATAGTGTAGGCGGTGGCACCACCCAGGAGAGGGTCTCCAAGGAAAGCTGGGCAGTGCAACCGCCCCAAGCAGGCGGTGGCACCACCTGGGCTCAGTCTCCGAGCGAGACTAGACGGTGCAACCGCCCCTAACAGGCGATGGCACCGCTAGGGCTTAGTCTCCGAGCGAGACTGGGCGATACAACCGCCCCAGGCAGGCGGTGGCATTGCTAGGGCTCAGTCTCTGAGCTCTGCCAAGCGGTGCAACCGCCCCTGACAAGCGGTGGCACTACCCAGAGGCTCAGTCTCCGAGCTTTGCCAAGCGATGCAACCGCCCCAGTCAGGCGGTGCAACCGCTAGACCCCAAAATTCCGGGAGATGACAATTTTGAGCTCCAAATTCAAATTGGTTTGGAGCCTATAAATACCCCTCCAATCCCTGGGTAAAACACATAAGCACAGAGAGCAAAAAAGGAAAGAAAAGCTGTAGAAATCAGTTGAGAAATCCCTCCTCTAGCTTAAGTGTTAGAATTCTGTTTAAGAGAGAAGAGTGAGTGCTTGTAAGAGTTGTCTCCTAAACTAGGTAAAATGAGAAGAGGGGTGTAAGAAGGAGATTAATCTTTGCCCAGTAAAGGAAGATCGTTAGTGGATGCCGGTGGCCTTGACGGAAGAGGAATCGGAGGAGTGGATGTAGGTCACGATTGACCGAACCACTATAAACTCTCGTCTTCTCTGGTTTGCATTTACTTTGAGCATATTATCTTTACTACAAACCTCCTCAATAGCTTACTGCCTTCTGCGTATTTACGATCATGTTTCAAAGTTCAGTATTTTCTGAATTAGTGTTTAGACGTAGATCAGTTTTATCATACGAACATCATATTTCAGTTTTCGCTTACATTCTGATTTCCATCATAACTGCAAACTATCCTTATAGATTCACTTTAACTGCATCTTGCTTGATCACAAGTTAAAATAATTTACGAATCGGCATTTCTACCGAAATCGCTCTTATCGTATGAACGCAGTTTTAATCGTCGAAAGTTTTCCGCTGCACTAATTCCCCCCCCCCCCCCCCCCCTCTTAGTGCTCTTTGCTCTTGATCCTAACACTTCGGTCACCGGTGATATCTCTATGTCGTAAGCAAGATAGCGAGTCACGATATAGGTGAGCCTCGAGGGACTCGACCAACTCAACCTACATTGGGAATCGGTTCCTACCTATAACGATGGAAGGCCACATGGGTTAATCTAATTTCCTCGCGTTTACCAACTTAATATTATAAAGAGAGAGGTTTGTATGATTTGGTCTCCTAATATGACATGTCACACATATACATATTTAATATATATCTACATCGCATGCAAATATATATACATATCTAGTATGTGTATAAGTAATCACACCAGATAATCATGGACCACAACCTAATGTGATCAGACCCGAGCCAGTAGGCCTGATCACTCACATCAAGATCTATGTGTGCAACGATGTATCTTCATACCCTGTGATCGTCCATCTCATCCTCGTCGGTTCTATCGACATCTCGATGCATCTCCATACATCTCAATTGTCCGTCTCATGGGTCCCGCTATCGCATCCATGCTCTCGCTACGCCTTCTCATATGATTATAACTTAATCATAGGCACGTAGGCTCGACAATAAATGAGAAATATAATGGAGGCTCGCAGACCCCAATAATAATAATCACAAGTACACACATCACACGGTCCATGATCATCCGTCCACACATCATACATCACATGTATAAATAATCATTATCATGTAGGACTACTAGATAATGATAAAAATTACAATCAACTAAACTTTTAATTAATTAATATTTTTTGAAATCAGGGACATGTAGGAAATTTCTGAATTCCTAAGGGTATTTTCATAATTTGGACAAAAGACAGAAACTAAAATTTCTCAAATTCATAAGGGCAAAACTATCTTTTTGTCCAAAACCCTAAACCCCTCTTCCTCTCCCTTGTAGTTGCTGTCGTCGCCGCCACCCTACCGGTGGTCGGGGTTGTGCAGCGGAGGGTAGGGCACTACCCTCGCCTGCGGGCGGAAGAACAAGAAAAATAAAATCCCCTATTCCCAAAGAGATGTTCGTCATCTTACAAGGAGATCGTATATCCTTGTTTCCTTGCAGATCTTTACGAGAGGGTGAAGGAGGTCAAGCGTCCTCCTCTCTAGTGGTGATGATCCACACAGTAGGGTTGCGACGATGCTCCTCAAAACTTCAGGCCTGCTCTAAGATTGAGAGGGAGAGGAGAATAGGAGAGGCAAGCAAAGGCTCTAGCCTATGAGGCTCTGAATCCCTCCTATTTATAGAGACCCTTTGTCAAAACCTAATGGATCCTCCCCTAGTGGGTATTCGATCTACATCCAATTACCGTCTTTTAGATTACTAGATCTCTATCCAATAATCTCTCATGGGCTCTTATTGGATCTCGTCCATGGGATCCAATAATTCAGGAGCTTATTGGATATCCAATAAGACAGGGGCTCTGACGGATATCTCATATCTAAAACTCTATTCATCGTAATGCCTACCATATGTGTGTGACCCTCTAGGCCCAATATCGAGCTAGTCGTGAGTCATACCTATCAGAACTCCTTCTAACTTAGTGAATTATTATCTCTGTAATAATTCACTCGACTCATCGACTACGGACGTACTAGGCCACTACGTTGTAGTCCCCAGACGATATAGGGGAATCCAATCCATTGGACCTGTCTGTCCTCAGTTACCGTATACCTATACTCCCTCATCCATCGAATATCCCAGAGACCGTATATCGAGCATGGTGCTGTCAGACCCATACGGTTTCTACTCGAGTCTTGCTCTAATCGGATTCTCCCATAGAACTCTTTCTCTCTCAACCCGAATGACCCTGGCCAGGGATTTGTCTGAGCAAGAACACATGAGATATTCCTCTCATGACGCCAAGAGTGGATGATCCTCTATCGACACTCAATAGCCCTCGTAAGGTCGACTGCCACTTTCAATGACTAGTTGTACTAGATCTAGGACATCTAAACCTATAAGTCTAGTATCAAAAAGTGGAGCACTCATACAGGACATCCTTGGTGTCTTAAGTCTAAGGACCAAATATACCACTAGGACTATGGAATCGCTGTCAGACAATAAGGCATCATCAACCATCCAGCATTCCAAAAACAGATCAATTAGTGAACTCATTTTCCAATGAGCACCTGTACTGTATCCCTAGTGTCTCCACACGAGCAGCTATGAGACTAGTTACATCTATGATATGGATAGGTATATAGCACACCAGTCTATCCAGTTATCACGATGTCCCTCTCGAGCAACCTATGACTGAGATTATTTAGGATTTATGTTTAAAGGTGAATCGGTCTCATTATTATGATCTCATAATGATCCAATTCCCATTGCACTAATCCAAGGACATCACAATATATACATGCATATATGTAATAATCAATATAAAGTGATAAATACCAAAATATAATAAGCAAAAAGATTTCGTGTTAAGTCACACGTGTCATCACTCACGTGATTGGCTTGTTGGGCACCTATGACTAGCAACACAGTCTCCGAGAAACTGTCAAGTGGTGGTACCACCCAGTGATAGGGTGCCAGGTGGTGGTACTACCCCTGTCAAGCGGTGGTACACCCCAGTATCAGTGTCAGTGTCAGTGCTGCAAGCGGTGGTACCGACCAGCATAGGCGATGGTATCGCCAATACCTAGAGGACCCGGGATGAGACATTTTTAGGCTCTAAGTTTGAATCCACTTGAGGCCTATAAATACCCCTCTCATCTCTGGTTAACATACACAAGCATTGAGAGTTTAAAAGTGAGAAAACATTGTAGTAATCACTTACGAAATCCCCTCCTCTAAGTTCTAAGTTTAGAATTCTGTTTAGGTATGAGTGTGTGCTTGTAAAGGTTGTCTCCTAAACCTGTGAAAAGGAGAAGAGGGGTGTAAAAGGGTAGTTGGTCTTTGCCCATTGAAGGAAGACTAATAGTGGATCCTGGTGTCCTCGACGGAAGAGGAATCGGTGGAGTGGATGTAGGTCACGATGACCGAACCACTATAAAAATCTGGTTTGCATTTCTTTTGAGCAATTTACTTCAATTGCAAACTACCTTCTTATCACTTGCTATACTCTTCCATACGCTTTCAATTTAAGCATCTTTATGAAACAGGTTTTATCGTATGAAAGATTTTTAAACCGACGTGATTTTACAATTGTACTAATTCACGCCCCCCCCCCCCCCTCCCCTCTCCCCTCTTAGTGCCGACTTGTTCCTAACAGTTGGTATCAGAGTCACGTTATTTCTCATTTAGTTTAATACTCAAGAGAAATGACTATTTTCGGATTTCAAGAGGGTTTTTCAATCGTTCATCCTCCTATGTTCAATGAGATGGACTACACTTATGAAAGAATGAAATAATTTAGAGAAGAAAACTTTTTCTTTAAATGCTAGAGCTATGAATGCTCTATTTTACGCTTTAGATAAGAACGAATTTAATCGGGTTTCTATTTGCGAAACTACGTACGATATTTGGCACACTTTTGAAATCACATATGAAGGCACTAATAGAGTTAAAGAGTCTAAAGTCAATCTTTTGATGTATGATTTTGAATTATTTTGTATGGAACCAAGTGAGACTATTGGAGACAATTATACTTGTTTTACGAATGTCGTCAATGTTAGGATCGGAGCGGCACTAAGAGAGGGGGGGGAATTAGTGCAGCGGTAGAATAACGTTGGTTTAAACACTTTCGTACGATAAAAACCAATTTCAATAAAAACTGATTTTGGAAGCTTAATAACTTAGAAGTGTATGAAAGCGTAGTGACTAAGTAAAGAAGTTTGCAGTATGTAAATGGCAAGAGTAGGATGCAAACCAGATAACACAACAGTTTTAAAGTGGTTTGGTCAAAATTACCTACATCCACTTGCGAAGCCTTCTTCGAAGAGGCTCCCAACTTCCACTAGCAAATCACTTTAAAGGGGAAGGACAAATACCCCTCTTACAACCTTTACAAGTGGTTCACACTCTTACAATTCTTTTCAACAAGATGGGAGGAGGTGAACACTCAAGCAATTTGAAAGCAAGACTTGCTAAGACTTTTCTAAGGCTCTTATATCAAACTATTGCTTTGCCAAAGGTTGTAATCTCAGCTGAGAATTGAGGGGTATTTATAGGCCCCAAGAGGATTCAAATTTGGGCTCCAAAATTTGAATTCTCTTGGGTTTCCGAGGCTGGCGGTGCCACCGCCGGATCTCTCGGGTGCTGGGCGGTGCCACCACTCAGTTCTCGGGTTCTAGGCGGTGCCACCGCCTAATCTGGCGATGCCACCGCCTACACTATTTCAGCTCACTGGTTGGGCTCCAAACTTGGCCCAAACCAGTCCGAACTCGGGCCCAATTGGTCCCTATTTGGGTTATAGGATTAACACATAATCCTAACCCTAATTAACATGCTAACTATGAATTTAAAGACATTTCCTAAGCTATTACAAAGTCCGTAAGTCAAGACTTCTTCCGGCGAGCTTCTAGTGAACTTCCAGCGGTCTTCCGATAAACTCTCGGACACCATTCTGCGGACTCCCGGCAAGCTCCTAGACTTCATGATTTGATCTTGGTGAGTTCCAATGAGCTTCTTTGGCAAGCTCCGATCTTTCTCGGAGAGCTCCGCAAACTTCCAATGAACCTTCCGGCGAGCTTCCGAAAAACCCTTCGGCAAGCTCCCTACTCATTCTTGGCTAGTTCCGGCAGCATTCCCGACGAACCTTCGAACTTCCGTCGAACTCTCGAACTCCCAACAAATCCTTCGCGCTTGACTCCGACACTTGTTTCGCTTTATGTCTTTGTCATTATCATAGTTATTCCTGCACACACAAACTAAAACTCTACTCCGATCTAGATAATTATTACAATGCGAATTGACATTCTGCTGCCCACGTCATTGGTTGGCGCTTCGTCCGATTCTTTAGCGCATCGTCCTCTCTTGTGGCTTCTTGCCCAATCGGTGGTTGACCTCCGCAACCCCGATATCCTTGGTGCAATTCCGCTCTCCTTGACCCGATGCCTGACGTCCGCAGCCTTCTGCCGTCCAATATCCTGACGTGATCTCCTCCGGCGCAACGTCAATTCCTCCCGTGTCAACTATCTAATCCTGATCGAGTAGACCTGCATCACTCAAAATGTAGTTAAACATCTAAACATAATCAATTAGTTTCATCATCAAAATCGGGATTCAACAATCTCCCCCTTTTTTATGATGGCAACTAATTGATGACTAACGGAGTTAACCTTAACTCCCACCAAACTCCCCCTATCAATATGTCATTTATAGAACACTTGGATTATCCCAAATCCAAGTAACATTCATCACATATTATGAAAAATATTTAAACCTTCATGTAAATATAAAATATTCAATTCAATGCATGAAGTCATCAATATACTTCTCCCCTATGTCATCAACAAAAAGGAGAAGTAGCTCTAGCTATTTTAAAAGATATATAAGTTTTTGCAACTTGAAGCTAGATTTTTATCACAACATATAAGCACTAAAGCATAGCAAGATTCTTAAGTTCAATCATGGCAATTTAACACTTGAATTTTTGTGCAAGATTGCACTTTGCTTTTCTTTGCAAGTAACAATATTTATGATGTTTGATATAGCAAATTTCTTCATTACAATGATCGAGCTAGCAAATTCTTCATTCAAGTGAGCAAGCTAGCAATAACTTTCTCCCCCTTTGTCAATATCAAAAAGGAGAGGAACCAATGATTTAGACTTTTACATCAACTTTGCATCAATCAATATTTCAATCATCACATGATGCATACAAGACAATAATGCAAATAAATCATTTCATGAAGGATACCAATGCGAAAATTCACCAAGGATCACATGAAACAATCGCAAATCATGATATCATTATGCGATACATCATGATATGATAATTTATCATATCAATGAAAGATATCAAATGTTAAACATGATATGATAATAGTCTCAAAAAATTTAATTTGCGATACATGTGATACATTACGATACACTAAAAAATTTATTGCGATGCTTTTAAGGATATCAACATATTTTTGATACAAAGCATGGCAAGAGCAATTTTGTTGCAAGTTTTCTAAGTTTTACACTTTTTGCTTCTTTCAATAGGCAATATCTTTCTTCTCTTTTTGAGAAGTGCAAGCTTGCAAGTTTTACTTCTTTTGCAATATACAAGTTTCTAAATTTTGCATCTTGAGCTAGTAATATTTCTCAAAATGTGTAACTTAGCACTCATTGCTTCTCTTGATAATTGCAAGCTAGCTAGCAAAATTTGCTCCCCCTATGTCATTATCAAATAGAGGGGAATAACAATACAATTAGTGTAATTCATTTCCCTTTACTATAATATTCAAATCATGACAAGGGTTAAGTGTCAATCTTATTTGTGCATCATTATTTTTTTAAATTAAAATATGCATATTTTCAAAAACCTTATATTTCATTCATGCACGATATTGAATAAATCGATCGACATTATGAGGATATCATACATGATACTAAAATTTTTAACTATTTATCAATATTTTGATCATGATACCAAACAATCATCATTTAGAGCATTCATGATACAAAACATTAAATCAACATTTATCATTTTAGCAACAACTCATAGCATTTTAAATCATGATTTACATCATGTGCAATACATCACATCATAATTAGAAAGCACAAGTATTGCATGCATCATTGCAAATCATAAATGTTTCATATCATGATGGTATCAATTTTGTCAAATTATATCCTACCATGCATGATCAAAACTTCTCCCCGTTTTATCATTGAAAACAAGAAAGTAGGGACGAGCATAAAAGTGTAAAATATTTCAATCATTTCAAGGCATTTATATCATAGATATAAAGAAATTATATCATCAAAGATAAGACTGTTTGAATACCAAAAGACATGATTCATTTTATCAAATCTCTTCCTTTTATAAATAACAAAAATTGTAGGTGTACAAAGAAGAGATTGTGATTAAAAAAGAATCTCAAGTAGTAAATCCAAGAAATCAAGATCATAATTTGAATACAAACTCATTCAAATTCAAATCGTCAAATTCATCAAAATCTCAACATTACTTTCACGAGATTCAAAATGGTATACATAGATTTATCATAATAATCATTAAGATCAATAAGATAGAGAAAAATAATTTTTCAAGGAAAAAATATTTTTCACTTTTTAGTTGTTTCAATTCATATGATTTTATTTCATTTATGGCAAATAAAAACATGGTTTCAAAAAGTTTAATATTTTCATTACACAATTTCATCATTATGCATCATCATATTTTCAAATTCGAACATGCACAATTTCAAAACTATATCTTTCATTTTTCATGCATGATACAAATAACTCAATCATCAATATGGGCATATCATACATGATATTCAAGCATTCATGATGTATCATTTTGGCAACATGATCATAGCTATTCAAATGATAGTATCTAAATGTCAAAATTCATTACATCGCATAATCATTAACTTCTTATTTGTATTTCATGCATTATTTCGTTTCATCACATAAGGAATATCAAGAAGAGTTATTGGGTGATGAGATAAGTATTTCATGGGTACAAGGAATTGCATAAAAATTATATCATGAAAAGATAATAACAGAAGACACATTTTCTTTTAAAAAATCTCCTCTTAAATAATTAAGGGAAAATCTTAGGAGATCATGATATAGATAAAATTCATACAATCTTATAAGAGAACAAGATATTAATTCAAGCATATAAAATATCTCAATTCATTATGAATCATAAAAAGAATTATGGTTTCGAAAAATCACGATTCATTTAGAAAAATTTTCTCTTTAGTGCACGATAAAAAGAAATATAGCAATGATACCAATCATAATTTATTTGGATAGTAGATGCTACAAAGGAACGAGGATATAAGATCTTGATTTTTATAGAGTAAATCTCAAGTTATAAATCTCGAAAAATCAAGATAAAGCTCATTCAAATTCAAATCATCAAATCAAAATTATTTTCAAGATATTCATAAAAAGAAGATAAAATAGATTCATCAAACCAAGAATTTTCAAAAAAATACTTTTATCTATTTAGTCGTTTCATATAAGCATGCCTTTGTCCTTTTTGTGCCAAAATATATATATATATATATATCATCAATCATTTAGGATTGAAAAATAAATTTCTTCATAAAAACCATCAAGATCATTATGTATAACTTTTAAAATCTCATACATAAAATCATCAAATCATGGTATCAAAATTTCAACATTTTCATTACAACTTTATTGCATTGGTTTCATTGAACATAATTTTGAATGATTCTTATAGATAACTAAAACTTCTTTAATTTTAATTTATAGAATTGACTTTATATTAGCATACTCAAATTTTGTTCTTATGTCAAAACCATACATCATGTTTGAAAACCAAAGATAAGGTTTATAAAAAAAATCATCAAGCCTTCCTTTCAAAAGCCATGCATCGTCATTGAAAATCAATATGGAAATCGTCAAAATATACATTCTTGCTTCTCAAGCACATACATAAGATTAATCTTACTAGGTGTATAAGCATTAGATTTATATCTAACATTTTATTGCATTAACATAACACATGCAATTTTTAAAAAAATTAATCCTAAACTAAATTAAAAATAACTCATGAAAGTATTATGTAATTTCAAAATAAATTAGGGGGATTTCGATTATCTCGTTGTTGAAAGTGGTTGAGGTGTAGTTTGCCACCTCGCCTTTCTTGATTTTCTCCTTGTTTTTGGAAGAGCTCAATTCATCCCAATTTTTGTTCTTCTTGCGTTCAAAGCAAGTAGTTCCATTCTTTTTGCTTTTTAATTTTTGTTTCATTTGTAGTTTAAGTTCACCATCACTTGAGCTTATGCTCGAGTGGTCTTCATGTGTTCTATGTCCCAAATCCTTCCTGTCCTTTGGAAGGTTGTTCTCGAGTTTCCTTTTTGTCACATTGTTCATTTCGTAGGTCATTAGAGACCCAATAAGTTTTTCAAGAGGGAATGTTTTAAGGTCCTTGGCCTCTTGAATAGCCGTAACTTTTGGATCCCAACTTTTTGGAATGGATCTTAAGATTTTAGTGACTAGTTCAAAATTAGAAAAACTTTTACCAAGAGCTTTGAGTCCATTGATGACATCCGTGAAAAGGGTGTACATGTCTTCGATGGACTCACTTGGTTTCATCCGAAAAAGTTCGTAAGAGTATACAAGAATATTGATTTTGGACTCTTTCATTCGGCTAGTGCCTTCATGAGTGACCTCAAGAGTTCTCCAAATATCAAAAGCCGAATCACAAATCGAAATGCAATTAAATTCATTTTTGTCAAGTGCACAATATAAGGCATTCATAGCCTTTGCATTTAAAGCAAAAACTTTCTTCTCCGATTCATCCCATTCGCTCATCAGAAGAGAAGATTTTTTAAATCCATTTTCGATAATTTTCCAAAGCTCGATATTCAACGAAAGTAAGAAAACTCTCATTCAAGTTTTCCAATAAGTGTAGTCTGTCCTATTGAAAAAGGGAGAATGAATGAAAGAGTGACCCTCTTGAAAGTCGTAAAGAGTCATTTCTATTTCGGTGTTAAACCAAAGTAGAAAACCGTGGCTTTGATACCAATTGTTAGGATCGGAGCGGCACTAAGAAGGGGGGGGGTGAATTAGTGCAGCGGTAAAATAACGTTGGTTTAAACACTTTCGTACGATAAAAAACAATTTCAATGAAAACTGATTTTGGAAGCTTAATAACTTAGAAGTGTATGCAAACCAGATAACACAGCAGTTTTAAAGTGGTTCGATCAAAATGACCTACATCTACTTGCGAAGCCTTCTTCGAAGAGGCTCCCAACTTCCACTAGCAAATAACTTTGAAGGGGAAGGACAAATACCCCTCTTATAACGTTTACAAGTGGTTCACACTCTTACATTTCTTTTCAACAAGATGGGAGGAGGTGAACACTCAAGCAATTTGAAAAACAAGACTTGCTAAGACTTTTCTAAGGCTCTTATATCAAACTATTGCTTTACCAAAGGTTGTAATCTCAGTTGAGAATTGAGGGGTATTTATAGGCCCCAAGAAGATTCAAATTTGGGCTCCAAAATTTCAATTCTCTTGGGTTTCCGAGGCTCGCGGTGCCACCGCCGGATCTCTCGGGTGCTGGGCGATGCCACCGCTTAGTTCTCGAGTTCTAGGCGGTGCCATCGCCTAATCTGGCGGTGCCACCACCTACACTATTTCAGCTCACTGGTTGGGCTTCAAACTTGGCCCAAACCAATCCGAACTCGGGCCCAATTGGCCCCTACTTGGGTAATCCTAACCCTAATTAACATGCTAACTACGAATTTAAAGACATTTCCTAAGCTATTACAAAGTCCGTAAGTCAAGACTTCTTCCGGCGAGCTTCCGGGGAACTTCCAGCTGTCTTTCGATAAACTCTCGGAAACCATTCTACGGACTCCCGGCAAGCTCCTAGACTTCACGATTTCATCTTGGTGAGTTCCAACTGCTAGTCATAGGTGCCCAGCAAGCCAATCACGTGAGTGATGGCACGTGTGACTTGATACAGAATCTTTTTGCTTATTATATTTTGGCGTATATCACTTTATAACTATTGCATAAATGCATATATATATTGTGATGTCCTTGGATTTGTGCAATGGGAATCGGATCGTGATGAGATCACGATAATGAGATCGATTCACCTTTAAACACATACCCTAAATAATCCCGGTCATAGGTTACTCGAGAGGGACATCGTGATAACCGGATAGACCGGTGTGTCAGATACCCGTCCATATGATGGATGCAGCTGGTCTCATAGCTGCGCGTGTAGGGACACTAGGGATACAAGATGTGCTCATTGGAGAATGAGTTCATCGATTGATCCGCCTTACGGAATCTTTGGATGGTTGATGATGCCTTATTGTCGACAATGATTTCAGTAGTCCTAGTGGTGTATCCGGTCCTTAGACTTGAGACACCAAGGATGTCCTGTATGAGTGCTCCACCTTTGATACCGTGACTTATAGGTTTGGCTGTCCCGCATCTAGTACAGCTGGTCATTGGGAGTGGTAGTCGACCTTCACGAGGGCTATTGAGTGTCGATAGAGGATCATCCACTCGGCGCCATGAGAGGAACATCCCATGTGTTATTGCTTTCAAACAAATCCCTAGCCGGGTCATTCGGGTTGAGAGAAAGAGTTCTCCGGAGAATCTGATTAGAGCGAGACTCGAGTAGAAACCGTATGGGTCCGACAACACCATGCTCATATATACGGTCTCCGGGATATTAGATGGATGAGGGACTATAGGTATATGGTAATCGAGGACGACAGGTCCAATGGATTGGATTCCCTCAGATCGTTTGGGGACTACGACGTAGTGGCCTAGTACGTCCAGAGTCGATGAGTCGAAAGTGAATTATTACAGAGATAATTATTCACCGAAGTTAGAAGGAGTTTCGACAGTATGACTCACGGCCACTCGATATTGGGCCCAGAGGGTCACACACATATGGTAGGCATCATGATGAGTAGAGGTTCTGGATATGAGATATCCGGATTTGAGCCCTTGTCCGATTGGATGCAGATCCAATACCCACTAGGGAAGGACCCATTAGGGTTTGACACGGGATCTCTATAAATAGGAGGGATTCACAGCCTCATAAGCTAGAGTCTTTGCTTGCCCTTCCTATTCTCCTCCCTCTCCACCTCGAGGCCTGGAGTTTTTGAGGAGGGTCGCCGCAACCCCACCGCTGTGGATCACCGCTAGTGAGGAGGACGCTTGACCTCCTTCACCCTCTCCTAAGGATCTGCAAGGAAACAGGATATACGATCTCCCTAGGTAACACAATCTCTATAACGCAGTTTTGTGTTTTATGGATTTTTTGCCACCAATCTTCGCAGACGACGTCGAACATCTTTTTGGGAATCGGGGATTTTTGTTTTCTTGTTCTTCCACGCAAGATATGATGTCCCCCCATGATTTCCCAATAGTGGTATCGAGCCGGTTGTTGGGCGAATGATTGGTTTTGAACTGCGGTGTTGTGTTTAGGAAGAATATTGACGCCAAAATCGTTGACTAAAGCGAGGAAGGGCAGCAAATTCTTTGCTGCCCTCGACCTGCAGATGCCGCGCACCACCGGCAAAGAACAACCGCAGTCAGAGCCTAAGCAAAGACAAATACGCCAGATGCTAAGCGTTGCCAGTTCAGAAAGCAGCCGGCCGGGCGGTTTGTTTGCAGTAGGTTTTATGACCGCGGGTCGGCAGCCCCGGGTAGAGGCGTCAGCCGGCCGACCCCCGGTAAGGCAGAGGCACCATGGACAAGAGCGCTGGTCGACGCGACCGCAGGCAGCGGCGCTACCGTGGCCCTCGCCCCATCGGCAAAAAACCCCGCAGGGCGGCCGCCAGCGAGGCAAGACCGCTATGGGCGCCGCCTCATGGGCAGAATCGCCCACGAGGGCGGGCGCCGGGGCTTGACCGCATGAATGGCGGCGCCCTAGCTGGGGGCGTGCCGCCTGCAGGCGAGGGCACTGACCTCGCCCTAACAGCAGAGGGAATTAGGGTTTTGGGAAAAAGGACAGTTTTGCCCCTGTGAATTTGAGAAATTCCAGTTTCTATCTTTTGTCCAAATTACGAAAATACCCTTAGGAATTGAGAAATTCCCTACATGTCCTTGATTTCAGAAAAATATTAATTAATTAAAAGGTTTAGTTGATTATTATTTTTTATTATTATCTAGTAGTCCTACATGATGATGATTATTTATACATGTGATGTATGATGTGTGGACGGATGATCATGGACCGTGTGATGTGTGTACTTGTAATTAATATTATTGAGGTCTGCGAACCTCCATTATATTTCTCGTTTATTGTCGGGCCTGCGTGCCTATGATTAAGTTGTAATCACATGAGGAGGCGCAGCGGGAGCGTGGATGCGATAACGGAACCGACGAGGACGAGATGGACGATCACAAGGGCATGGAGATGCACCGTTGCACACATAGATCTTGATGTGAGTGATTAGGCCTACTGGCTCGGGCCTAATCATATTAGGTTGTGGTCCATGATCATCCGATGTGATTGCTTATACACATACTAGATATGTATATATATTTGCATGCGATGTAGATATATATTAAATATGTATATGTGTGACATGTCATATTATGAGACCAAATTATAGAAACATCTCTCGATAATATTAAGTCAAGAGACGCGGAGGCAATTAGATTGACCCACGTGGCCTTCCATCGTTATGAGTAGGAACCGATTCCGGTGTAGGTTGAGTTGGTCGAGTCCCTCGAGACTCACCTATATCGTGGATTCGCCATCTTGCTTACGACATAGAGATGTCACGGTGGCGACGGAGGGCATGGTATGCTTTGGTCGAAGTCCCTCGAGGGTATATCATCAAATCGACTCATCTTGTAATGAAGGTGTTGACTTAACCGAGCATCATGGTTGGTCGAGTCCTCGAGACCATGGTGATTCTGGAGGTCGAACAGGACGGGAATCACAAGGAGTTGTGATCGCAAAAGTTGCCTATCTTTTTAGGCTTAGTGTGATTGGTCGAGTCCCTCGAGGTTACACTAAAACGTCGATTGGATCCCGATCCCCACTAGAAGTTCTGCTTTGGAGACTTCCGTTTCACGGCCGAGGGTATCGCGTGACTCGTTAGTAAAATAGTGGGGAGCATATTAAGATAGAAGTCCATATCTTGATAGTTTATTTCTTGCAAAATCTGCATGTTATTCATTTCTCGCTACATCTTTATTTTCAGAAAATGTCGCCAAATCCCCTTTACGTGGCATACTTGATGTCAACCGCCTTACTAGTCCAAATTATACGGATTGGCTCAGAACTTGAGAATTGTTCTCAAATGGAGAAAATCATGTACGCCCTTGATAGAGTGATGCCTACGCCCGAAGAAGGGCAAGCGAGGATGAGATCGCCGCCACGTGAAGTACATTGATGACTCCACTCTTGCTCAGTGCTATATGTTGGGCTCTATGACTCTAGAGTTACAAAGACAACATGAAAAGATGGATGCCGATCCATTCTCCTACATGTCCAAAAAAATTGTTTGAGGAATAGGGAAGGACTCAACGATATGAGATATCCAAGAGCCTTTTTTCCGGCTAGTATGATTTGAGGGGACACAAGGTTCAGAACCATGTCCCAAAGATGATTGAGTGGATAGAGAAACTCACAGTGTCTAGGAATGGTCCTAGAGGATAACTTGTGTGTGGACATTGTGCTTCAGCCCCTACCAGATTTCTTTTCACAGTTCATAATGAATTTTAATATGAACAAGTTTTGAGGTGACTCTCTCAGAGCTCCTCAATATGTTGAGGGAGGCAGAGAGTACTATTAAGAAAGAGAAGCCAGTTCTCTACAATCGGGGTGAGACCAGTGAAAGAAAAGGAAAGCGTAAAGGTCCCTTAAGAAGGGAAAGGGCAAGGGCAAACAAGGTAAAGCAAAGGTTGCTAAGAAAGACCCAGCAAAGGACAAAGGCCAGTGCTTCCACTATGGTAAAGATGGGCATTGGAGGAGAAACTGCAAATAGTACCTTGCAAAAAGGGCGAAACAAAAGCTTGATGAAGCTTCAGGTACATTCATGATCAGTCTCCATTTGTCAGACTCTTATGATAACACATGGGTATTGGATACCGGTAGTGCTTATCATATATGTAATTCGTTGCAGGTTCTGAAAAGGCCTAGGAGACTACAGAGAGGCGAGATGGAACTCGAGATGGGTAATGGAGCAAAGGTCGCCCTACATCTGCCTAGTGGAGCTTTTATTGCATTAGATGCATGTTATTTTGTTCCTTCTATTATCAAAAGCATTATCTCCATTTCATGTTTAATAGTTAGTGGATATAAATTTATTTTTGAGAACAATGGTTGTTCGATATTATTAGATGATAAGATAATCACGAAAGGAACATTGCATAATGGTTTATTTATGTTAGACACCACTCCACATATCATGAATGTAAATATGTCCAAAAGGAAACAAGATGAGTTGAACAGTGTATACCTGTGGCATTGTAGGCTAGGTCACATCCATGAAAGAAGGATTCAAAAGTTGCTAAATGATGGATATCTAGATCCATTCGACTATGTGTCATATACAACTTGTGAGCCTTGCATTCGTGGAAAACTGACCAAATGTCCATTTAGTAGAACTGGAGAGAGAGCCAAATGAGTTGTTGGAACTCATACATAGTGATGTATGTGGACCCATGTCAACTCATGCCATTGGAGGTTACTCCTACTTCATTACATTTACTGATGATTTCTCAAGGTATGGATATGTGTACTTAATGAAGTACAAGTCCGAGGCTTTTGAGAAATTCAGAGAGTATAAGAATGAGGTGGAGAACCAGTCTGGAAAGATTATCAAAACTCTTCGATCAGATCGAGGAGGTGAATACTTAAGTACAGAGTTTACTCAGTTCCTCAAGGACCATGGGATATTATCCCAATGGACACCTCCTTATACACCTCAGCTCAATGGTGTCTCTGAACGGAGAAATCATACATTATTAGATATGGTACGGTCCATGATGAGTTTGTTGACCTACCCATCTCATTCGGGATATGCCCTAGAAACCGTAGCTTACCTTTCTGAACAGAAGTTCCAACTAAGTCGGTAGTGTCTACACCATATGAGATATGGAAAGGGAAGAAGCCCGATCTTAAGGTTGTTAAGATCTGGGGCTGCCCCTGCCCATGTTAGAAGACACAACCCCGATAAGTTAGAATCAAGAACAGAGCGATGCAAATTTGTGGGATACCCCAAGGAAACTTGTGGGTATTATTTCTATCATCTCGAGGACCAAAAGGTCTTTTTAGAAGCTAAGAGAGCAGTGTTCCTTGAGAAGGAACACATTCTTGACGGAGACAAGTGGGGAGAATGATAGAATTGAGCAGGTTGGAGAACCAAGCTCAAGCACCACTCTGCCCCAAGTCCGTTGGGGTGCCTAATACAAAAGTATCAACTTTACGCAGGTCCGATAGAGTATCCCATCCTCCTGAGAGATATGTGGGACATATTAGAGCAGAGGATGTAGAGGATATTGATCCTCGGACCCACGAGGAGGCTATTATGAGTATAGACTCAGGAAAGTGGAAAGAAGCCATGAATTCGAGATGGATTCTATGTACTCCAATAAGGTTTGGAACCTAGTTGATGCACCAAGGTATTGTACCCATCGGTTGCAAGTGGATCTTTAAGAAAAGATGGGAGTAGATGGAAAGGTAGAGACCTCTAAAGCAAGGCTAGTGGCTAAGGGGTATCGCCAAAGGCAAGGTGTTGACTACTTAATTTAAACTTTCTCACCAGAAGCAATACTAAAAATCCATCAGAATTCTATTGGCTATTAAAAAGACACTATGATTATGAGATCTAGCAGATGGATGTGAAAACCAGATTCCTCAACAGGAACCTCGAGGAGGAGGTATATATAATGCAACCGAGGGATTCGTGTCCAAGAACTGCCCGTGATAAGGTGTGTAGGTTGCTTAGATCCATTTATGGACTAAAAGCAAGCTTCCCGAAGTTGGAACATAAGATTTGATGAGGCAATCGATCTTATGACTTAATTAAGAACTAAGATGAGCCTTGTGTATACAGAAAGGTAAGTGGGAGTGCTATCACCTTTTTGGTGTTATATGTGGATGACATCCTCATCATTGGGAATGACATAGGAATGCTATCCACAGTAAAGGCTTGGTTATCTAGACACTTCTCCATGAAGGACTTAGGGAAAGCATCTTATATCTTGGGGATTAGAATCTATAGAGATAGATCCAAGAGGATGCTTGGCTTGTCCCAGTCCAGGTATATAGAAACTATTGTCAAAAGGTTTGGCATGGAAAATTCCAAGAGAGGTCTCATACCGATGAGACATGGGATATCGCTTTCTACGAATATGTCCCCAAAGACTCTAGAAGAAAGGGCGAACATGGATATGATACCTTATGCCTCAGCAATAGGGTCTATCATGTATGCCATGCTATGTACTAGGCCTGATATAGCGCATGCCTCGAAAGTGTCACGAAAGGTGTATCAAAGCGGATCCGTGCTTGGAGACCGGAAAGCAAGAAAGTGTATCCTTAAGTACTTGAGAAGGACTAAGGATCTTTTACTAGTATATGGAGGTAATAGCCTTAAGGTTGAAGGCTACACCGACTCAAGTTTTCACCGATGTCGATGATAGCAAGTCGAATTCAGGTATGTGTACACCTTGAATGGAGGAGCAAGCAGGCCGGAAGAGTTCCAAGCAAGATACCACCGCCGACTCGACCACGAGGAGGCGAGTACATTGCTGCATCGATGCAAGCAAAGGAGGGAGTCTGGTTGAAGAAGTTCATCACAGACTTGGGAGTCGTCGCAGTAGCGAAGAGCCATCTCCTATATTATGACAACAACGGGCAATTGCTCGCCGAAGGAACCTAGGTCTCATCGTAAATCTAAGCATGTTCCGAGGAGGTTCCACCTTATCGAGAGATCGTGACCGAGGAGATGTAGCAGTGGAAAGAGTTCCATCCGAAGATAACATTGCAGATCCACTAACAAAGTCGTTGTCTCATTTTGTCTTTGAGCGTCACAGGGGTCTGATGGGGATCAAACATATTGGTGATTGGCTTTAGGTCAAGTGAGAGATTGCTAGTCATAGGTGCCCAGCAAGCCAATCACGTGAGTGATGGCACGTGTGACTTGATACAGAATCTTTTTGCTTATTATATTTTGGCGTTTATCACTTTATAACTATTGCATAAATACATATATATATTGTGATGTCCTTGGATTTGTGCAATGGGAATCGGATCGTGATGAGATCACGATAATGAGATCGATTCACCATTAAACACATACCCTAAATAATCCGGTCATAGGGTTTTTCGAGAGGGACATCGTGATAACCGGATAGACCGGGTGTGTCAGATACCCGTCCATATGATGGATGCAGCTGGTCTCATAGCTGCTCGTGTAGGGACACTAGGGATACAAAGATGGTGCTCATTGGAGAATGAGTTCATGATTGATCCGCTTACGGAATCTTTGGATGGTTGATGATGCCTTATTGTCGGCCAATGATTCCGTAGTCCTAGTGGTGTATCTCCGGTCCTTAGACTTGAGACACAAAGGATGTCCTCTGATGAGTGCTCCACTCTTTGATACCAGACTTATAGGTTTGGTTGTCCCCATCTAGTACACCTGGTCATTGGGAGTGGTAGTCGACCTTTACGAGGGCTATTGAGTGTCGATAGAGGATCATCCACTCGGCGTCATGAGAGGAATATCCCATGTGTTCTTGCTCAGACAAATCCCCTGGCCAGGGTCATTCGGGTTGAGAGAGAAAGAGTTCTCCGGGGAATCCGATTAGAGCAAGACTTCAGAGTAGAAACCGTATGGGTCCGACAACACCATGCTCGATATACCGGTCTCGGGATATTAGATGGATGAGGGACTATAGGTACATGGTAATGGCGAGGACGACAGTCCAATGGATTGGATTCCCTCAGATCGTCGGGGACTACCGCAGTAGTGGCCTAGCACGCTTGTAGTCGATGAGTCGAGTGAATTATTACAGAGATAATAATTCACCGAAAGTTAGAAGAAGTTTTCGACAGGTATGACTCGGCCACTCGATATTGGGCCTAGAGGGTCGCACATATATGGTAGGCATTGCGATGAGTAGAGGTTCTGGATATGAGATATCCCATTTGAGCCTTTGTCTTATTGGATGCAGATCCAATACCCACTAGGAAGGACCCATTAGGGTTTGACACGGGATCTCTATAAATAGGAGGGATTCACAGCCTCATAGGCTAGAGTCTTTGCTTGCCTTTCCTATTCTCCTCTCCCTCTCCACCTCAGAGGCTTGGAGTTTTGAGGAGGGTCGTCGCAACCCTGCTGTGTGGATCACCGCTAGAGAGGAGGACGCTTGACCTCCTTCACCCTCTCCTAAGGATCTGCAAGGAAACAGGGATATACGATCTCCCTAGGTAACACAATCTCTATACACAGTTTTGTGTTTTGCGGATTTTTACGCACCAATCTTCGCACGACGATGAACATCTTTTTGGGAATCGGGGATTTTTGTTTTCTTGTTCTTCCGCTGCGCATATGATGTCGCCCCCCATGATTTCCCAACACGGCGTAGTGGCCTAGTACGTCCGTAGTCGATGAGTCGAGTGAATTATTACAGAGATAATAATTCACTGAGTTAGAAGGAGTTCTGATAGGTATGACTCACGGCCAGCTCGATATTGGGCCTAGAGGGTCACACACATATGGTAGGCATTGCGATGAGTAGAGGTTCGGATATGAGATATCCCATTTGAGCCCTTTGTCTTATTGGATGCAGATCCAATACCCACTAGGGAAGGACCCATTAGGGTTTGACACGGGATCTCTATAAATAGGAGGGATTCCATGACCCTCATAGGCTAGAGTCTTTGCTTGCCCTTCCTATTCTCCTCTCCCTCTCCACCTCGAGAGGCCTGGAGTTTTGAGGAGGGTCGCAACCCCTCGCTGTGTGGATCACCGCTAGAGAGGAGGACGCTTGACCTCCTTCACCCTCTCCTAAGGATCTGCAAGGAAACAGGGATATACGATCTCCCTAGGTAACACAATCTATATACGCAGTTTTGTGTTTTGTGGATTTTTGCGCACCAATCTTCGCAAGACGACGAACATCTTTTTGGGAATCAGGGATTTTTGTTTTCTTGTTCTTCCGCTGCACATATAATGTCGCCCCCATGATTTCCCAACACCAACGAGCTTCTTCGGCAAGCTCCAATCTTTCTCGGCAAGCTCCGCGAACTTCCCACGAACCTTCCGGCGAGCTTCCGAAAAACCCTTCGGCAAGCTCCCTACTCATTCTTGGCTAGTTCCGGCAGCATTCCCGACAAACCTTCGAACTTCCGTCAAACTCTCGAACTCCCAACAAATCCTTCGTGCTTGACTCCGACACTTGTTTCACTTAATGTCTTTGTCATTATCGTAGTTATTCCTGCACACACAAACTAAAACTCTACTCCGATCTAGACAATTATTACAATGCGAATTGACATTCTGTTGCCCGGCACATCATTGGTTGGCGCTTCGTCTGATTCTTCAGCGTATCGTCCTCTCTTGTGGCTTGTTGCCCAATCGGTGGTTGACCTCCGCAACCCCGATATCCTTGGCGCAATTCCGCTCTCCTTGACCTGATGCCTGACGTTTGAAGCCTTCTGTCATCCAATATCCTGACGTGATCTCCTCCGGCGCAACGTCAATTCCTCCTGTTTCAAATGTCTAATCCTGATCGAGTAGACCTGCATCACTCAAAATGTAGTTAAACATCTAAACACAATCAATTAGTTTCATCATCAAAATTCGAGATTCAACCGTCAATAGTCTAAAAGCACCTAGAAAATATTTTTCGAATTTTGAACTTGTTAATAAAGTTTTACGATCTCTTTCTAAAAATTGGGACTCTAAAGTAACGGTCATTCAAGAGGCCAAGGATTTGAATACATTTTCAATCGAAGAACTTATCAAGTTTGTGATGACCTACGAAATGACCACTGTGGCACATGACTAACTTGAGAACAACCTTTTAAAAAACAGGAAGGATTTTGCACTTAGAACAAAAGAAAACCACTCGAGCAAAAACTCAAGTGATGGTGAACTGAAACTTCTTACAATAAAGATTAAAAAGTTTTTGAAACAAGAATCGAAAATTAAAAGTAAACTTAAAAAGAACGCAACAACTTGCTATGAACGCAAGAAGAAGAAAGCACCTTGGGACGAAACGAATACCTCCGAAGACGAGGAGCAAACCAACAAGGGCAAGGTGGCGAACTACGCTTTGACGACTTTCATCAACGAGGTAAACAACTCAAACAAAACCCCTTTGCTTTATTTCAAAATTACATAATGCATTTCATGAGTTGTTTTCTTTTTAAATTAGTTTAGAAAAAATATACGTAAATTTTAAAAAAAATTGGGATCATGCTAGTAATTTTAAAAATGATAATGAAAATTACATGTTTTATGAAAATATAATAAAATGTTAGATATAAATCTAATGCTTATACACCAAATAAGATTAATCGTACGAATGTTCTTAAGAAGCAATAATGTGTATTTTGATTATTTCCGTATAGCTTTCCGACTTTGATTGAAAATGCTCAATGAAATTATGCTTAATGTTTTAATGACATAATGATGTAAGATAAAATAAAAATATTAAAATTGTTGATATCATGCTTAATAAGCTTATATTTTGAAGTTATACATGATAATTTTTGTGATTTATGGTTTATTAATCTTGATGATTTCTATGATGAGATTTGCTCTTTTAATTTTAAACTATGTTGTATGGTTTTTATATGAAACAACTTGAACATACTTATATGAAATCAATCACATAAAATGAAACACATAAAATGGAAAATGTATTATCATTAGAATCAAAATGATTAACCAAATCGCTTAGTTTAAAGAAGCCTTATATTTTATATTTTTGGTCATGAGGATTTTGACAATAAAATTTATTTTTTGGTTTTAATGAATGATGCGTGGATTTGGCATAAAAGAAAATGGCATGCATGTATAAAATCAATCAATAAGATGAAACAATAAAAAGAAAAGCATTTTTCTTTAAAATTTCTCAATCCTTATCTTATCAAGTTTTCCAAAAGAGAGATTGATAAATTTATTTGTATCATTTTTATGAATCTCTTGGACTATGAAAATGATTTTGATGATTTGAATTTGAATGAGTTTTATCAAATCATAATCTTGATTTCTTGGAATTACTTGAGATTTTTTTTTAATCAAGATCTCTTCTTTGTACTCCTACGATTTTCTTGGTATTTTATTTAAAGAGGAGATTTTTTTTTATCATGATCTTTTGAATTATAACTTGAGATCTTTCATTAATATATAAATCATGACCTTGACAAGTTGAGATTCTTAAGAATCAAGATTGTTTAATATGTTTCTTCTTTTTGCTATTCAAAAGAATCATAATTTATCTCTTGATATTCATAATTTGTCTTCATGAATTATATACCTCATCACCAAGTTAAATTTTCTTGATATATTTCATATGATAATTTGATAAATGATGAATGTTTGATACTAACAATCATGAAGTGATAAATGCCTTAAAAAGGGGGTTAATTTAATGTTATGCCTAAAATGATGTATCATAAATGCTTAAGTATCATGTATGATATGCCCATAGAGATGATTGATTTATTGGTATAATGCATAAAGTAAGGATGATATGTAAGGTTTTGAAATTATGTATATTTTAATTGATACACAAACATATTGAAATAAGATTGATACTTTACCTTTGTCATAATTTAAAAAATATTATAAAAAAAATTATAAAATTGTATTCTTCCCTTCTTGTTAACAATGACAAAGGGGGAGAACAATTGATAACTTGTTATCATGAATATCTCAAAATTTTTCTTGCTTGCATATCCGAAAATAATGTAAAACTTGCCAAAGTTTCTAGCTTGCATGTCGCAATATTTGTAAAATTTTGCTAGCTTATGCTTTGCAAAGGAAGCAAAAAAATCGTACTTCTCAAAAGAAAAAAAAGAATTTGCTATCTTCAACATCACCAAAACTTGCTAGCTTGCCTATCTTAAGAAGCTAAAATGCAAACTTACAAAATTTACAATCTTGCAAATCTTTAAAATTAATAATGATTTGGTGATTATGCATGTTGTAAAGTAATGAAAAAATTTGCTAGCTTGTAAAACTTGCATATCGTAAATATTGCTAGCTTATAATATAAAGAGAAGCAAAAAGTTACTATCTCAAGAAAAGCAAACATGCTAAACTTGCACATCTCTAATTGTTGCTAGCTTGCATGATGATGAAACTTGATATTATATGAAACTTACTAAATGCACTTCTCCTTTTTTTTTTATGACAAAGGGGGAGAAGTTATGATAATGATCATGCATAGAATGATGTATTGTAACCTTGATTATAAATGATTTTATGATGCATGCAATGATGTGATAAATTGGTTATTTCAATACTCATATTGCATGCAATGTTGAAATACTATGATTTCAAAGTTTTATATCAATATGACATATTGATAGGGGGAGTTTGTTTAAACTCCATCATCAATTGGTTGTCATTATCAAAAATGGGGAGATTGTTGAATCTCATATTTTGATGATGAAATCAATTGATGTGTTTGTGATCTAATGAGCGTTATGAGTAACGCAGGACTAACATCGATTAGAAAATGTAAATTGATTAAAGCAGGAGGAATCGGATATTGAGCCAGAGCAAACATGTCAGAAGATTGGACATCGGGCTGGAGGAACGGTTGACGTATCGGTAGAAGGCTTCAGGTAATGAATTCGGGCATCAGGCCAAGAAGATCGGATGTTGTGAGAAGGAGAGGACGATACGTCGAAGGATCGGATGAAGCACCGGATAAACCAATGACATACCGGACAACAAGGATTCGCTTGTAATCAATTATGTTTAGATCGAGCTAGTTTAGAGTTTAATTGAGTCGATTTAGAATATAATTAAGTCAACTTAATTAGGGGCCAGTTGGACCCAAGTTTAAGCTATGTTGGGAAAAGTGGAAGGCCCAAACAGTGAGCCAACAGGTGGCACCGTCATAGCATAATCTTCAAGACTATGTCAGGCGGTGGTACCGCCTAGTGTCAATGTCAGTGTTAGTGCTACAGGCGGTGGTACCGTTAGTACTCGATGATAGTACCATTAGTACCTAAAGGACCCAGGATGAGACATTTTTAGACTCCAAGTTTGAATCCACTTAACGCCTATAAATACCCCTCTCATCCCTGGTTAATATACATACACAGAGTTTAAAAGTGAGAAAACACTATAGTAATTACTTGAGAAATCCTCTCCTCTAAGTTCTAAGTTTAGAATTCTGTTTAGGGAGAAGTGTGTGCTTATAAAAGTTGTCTCCTAAACCTATGAAAAGGAGAATAAGGGTGTAAAAGGGTAGTTGGTCTTCACCCATTGAAAGAAGAATGATAGTGGATATCGATGGCCTCGATGGAAGAGGAATCGGTGGAGTGAATGTAGGTCACGACGATCAAATCACTATAAAAATCTGGTTTGCATTTCTTTTGAACAATTTAGCAAACTGCCTTCTTATCACTTGCTATACTTTTCCATACGCTTTCAATTTAAGCATATTTATGAAACGAGTTTTATCGTACGAAAGATTTTCAAACCGACTATGCTAAAAAATTCATAAAAATACCAAAAAAACTCTCTAGAATGGAAAACTAGTAACATATGTTCGTAACTATCCTATTCAAAGCTTTCCAAAAAACTAAGATCATTTTGAACTATGCATATATGCAATGTACTATTTTTAAATTTTCCTCAATAATAGGGTATCACTTATTAGGAAAATTTTTCTCTAGACCAAATTTGCTAAATATGTTGTGGATCTCTTTAGAAGCTTAGATATGAAAAAATATTATATTGATGAATTATAATTTATTAAAAATTAATAAATAATAAAAATAATACACTATTCTTGATAAAGATCTTATATTTATAAAGAATGCTCAAAATATTGGTAGTAAAACAATAAATTTTTAGAACATTGTTTAGAATAGTAAACATCAATACAACTATAGAACCCTAGTTATATAATAAACTAAAAGTTTAAATTTTTTAATAAATATTTTTATAAAAATGGAGACATACCTTAAAGAACCTTAGAAGCATGAAATGTTGGAAGCTCTATGGCAAAAAAGGTTGGTTGTCATTATAGTTTTGGAACTCTAGAACCCTTTGTGATTGAATAGAAGCTCAAAGAAGTTGATGTTGCTAGTGGTAGAACTCAATACTCATAGGCAATGAAACTCAATCCTAAACATAATGCATATAAAATCGATACCGTTTGGCGGCTATGAAGTATACTATAGTACTGATGACGAAATATGAAGCTACCGAAGATGAAAGATCACACAACACATTGTGTCGATTGATAAATGTGAGGTAGGAATGTACAATATATGATAAAAGCATTGGTTTAAGCTAAATTAATCTTTTATCCAATTTAATCGTATGTGAATCCAAATCATTTTCTAAGTTTAACATTATCTTTTTAAAAAGTATGAGCACTATTTTGATATTGTTCTAAAGTAAGATGCTTTATTGGAAAAAGTCAAACTTAATATTTTTTCAAGAATTCATCATCATCATCATCATCATCATCATCATCATCATCATCATCATCATCATCATATATATATATATATATATATATATATATATATATATATATATATATATGAAACCTGCATTAGGCTAACAATATTGAAGTGCCGATGGTCGTTTCATTGATGTGGTCGATCACAGGAGCCGTGTCCAGATGAAGTGATCCACCGCCAGTTTTTCTTCCAACGGCTGCGATGATGCTTCACGCCGACCACAAATTAAAATCGGTAAACATATGTAAACGAGTGGCAGCAATTGTCTCGGCTGCATTTTGTATGTGGAATAAAGCATTTTCTAGTGGCGGCAAGGCGGCCGCGTGGGAACCACTTGCTTTCTATATTCTGGATTTGGATCGGTGGAGACACGCGTCGAAAGGTGGGCTAACCGGCGGCCAGTGCGACCTGACGTGTCGTAAAGTGCAGAGTAATGCTCACGTCGCCGGTTCCACGTGCCCCTGCACCTGATCCACAACTCGTGGTCTATTTTCCTTTCCGTCTTTTATATTATGTGGTTTTAATGCTCCTCGATTTACACTTTTTTTTTTGGCTCTCTCTGCCCAAAGATTCCTGGATAGACCTGGATAGGAACAAGAAGAAATGTAAGCTAATTTCATATTCAAATCCATCAGAATTTATCTTCATGATCAATTTCGGATTAAATAAGTACTTAATAGTTCAATAATTTTACTCAAGTTTAAATTAAATTAATTGCGTAGATAATCTGTATTCAACTAACTACTGTTTTTTTCTTTTGTCCTCTCTTTAGGGGACGGTTAAGCTTTTTCGATAAAGCGGGTGACCTGAGGGAGTATTTCTCAATTGATTGGCAAGCGAGTATTTCTTGCATTAAAATCAGCAAAATATTCGGAAAAATGATTTTATTTTTAATATTATCCGAAGAAAAGGAGAGGGAGGGAGGGGAAGTTGCGTAGGCCGACGGCAGCGCCTGCCACGTGTGAGTGCTTCTTCGCCACAAGTATCCGCCCGCCGGAACCATCCGCCACTTCCACCCCCATTCATTCCTCTCCTCATAACAAAATTAAAAAAGATAAAAAGGAAAAAAAGAAATCCCCGTCCGACGTGGCACCTCCTCTTCCCTCTCCTCGCCCCTTCCCTTCCCTCCCTCGCCCGCCCCCCCCCGCCTTTAGCTTCCTCGCTCGTTGCTTCACCATCCTTTCCATTCTATTATTGTTGTTACCTCCTCCTCGTCTTTCGCGAACTTCTTCTTGATTAGGATTGGTTCCTCGGAAGAAGGATTCGCGGCAGATTCATGGCTTTGGAGTTCGTTTTTTAGGTTTCTTGGAGATTCAATACGAGATCGGAGAAGGTGCTGAACCGAGAGCAATTCTTGCAGATATGGAGAGTCAGGTACATACTCTCGTCCTTTCTCTGTTGCTTCTCCCCTTCTTTTTTCCTTTTTCTTTTTCCGAGTTTAGACTAACTCCGGGTGTAAGGAAGCACGTTTTGGGGGTCTAATTTGTCCTTCTTTTTGTGATTTAAGACTAATCCGATGGAAAAAAAACATTATTTGGAGTCTAATTTGTAGTTTTTGCCCCCTTTTTTTTCCCATGTTGTTGATGTTTCTTGTTCTGGTTGAAGATTTTGATGCAAGATGAAGCTGTGACGAAGAATTGCTGAGAATAGGGTTGATTTCTTCTGTCTACGGATTTGATGGAATCAAGGGGAAGGAAGGGCAGTCTAGAACTGGGGATTAACCTCTGATAGCCGTATACTCCTTTGCTGTCCGTGAAGAACATAGTTAAAGAGTTCAGTAACTTGATAGTCCGTACGAGTTTAAAATCAGGCAACAAGTCTTACTTTGGTATCAAGATACCGGTGCCACTGAGTGCGATTAGATGAATAGGAGCTTTATTGACCCTATCTTGATGAATGTTCTGGGTATGTCCAATAAATAAATTTATTAATTAATTAATTAATAATTAAAATTTGAGTTTGGAAAATATAAGGAGTTATGACCGTTCTGGAAATTGTATTAAGCAATTTTATGTTGTTGTATCTACGAAGCACAACATCTTTTCTTTTCTTTTTTTCCCCCTTCTTTTTGTGCATCCAAGTGTGAGTCTTGTTGTTTGTCGTTTACCCATCAGTTATCCAAGTGACGGTGGTGGTGGTGGTATGTGTTTATATGTTAAGCATGCCATTCTTGATTTTATGATGTGAGAGTAGTGGTTAAATAGAAGAATTTGCTCAGCTGGTCATGTTAATTAATATCCATTGATTAATATACTTATTTGGGGGATTTGAAAAACCAGGAGCAACGAGGAAGCACGAGTTTACACCCTGTTTCCAGTCCCTACCATAAAATTCATGTGGATGTGAAAATATCAACTACGAGTATTCCTCAGACCAAGGAGATTGAGACATCCGGGGAGGAACAAGCTCCCAGGGTATCTATCTTCTCTTCTACAATCATCCATGCATACATACTACTAATGTTTTCCTTCTTTCTACAGATGTTTGACCGGCTCATTCTGGTTTAAAATATTTTTTTTTTTTTAATTAGATAAGAAAACCTTACACGATAACGAAGCAGCGGGAGAGGTGGACAGAGGAGGAGCACAGGAGGTTTCTGGAAGCTTTACAGTTGTATGGGCGTGCCTGGCGCCGTATAGAAGGTAAATTGTGATAACCCTTTTGTTGCATTTGGTTTTTTCCATTGAGAAGGTAAAAATATCATGATGCTCTGTTTTTGGGACCATCGTCTCAACCTGCATCTCCTCTTTGACTCGGGAGTTTTAACTTGCAGAACACATCGGTACAAAGACGGCTGTGCAGATCAGGAGTCATGCTCAAAAGTTCTTCTCTAAGGTTTATGATTCTTTCCTTTCATTAGCTATTTCTCGAAAGTGGTCGTCTCCCTCGATGAAGTCGAATCATTCATGGAGAAGAGCACCGATGGCTTTTTCTTCTTTTTGACTTGCGGCTCAGTGTGTTACAATTATAGGTGGTTCGTGAGTCTGGCAGCGGTGACAGCACAGGCACATCGAAGGCCATCGAGATTCCTCCGCCTCGACCAAAGAGGAAACCTGTCCACCCGTATCCACGCAAATTGGGCAACTTGTTAAATAAGGGGACTCCTGCCCTGAAACAACTTCAAAGGCCTCCTCTGCAGATTTCTGCAATTTGTGAGCATGAGAATAGATCACCGACATCTGTTTTATCAGCTGTTGGATCGGAAACTTTGGAATCCACGCTTTCGAACGGCCAAATGGGTTGCTCCTCTCCGGTTACATCTGCTGCCGGATCAAATGACCAGGACGATGGAGGACAATCACTAACCATGACGGTTGAAGCTGATATCAAACTTCCACATTCTGGTCCCGCATTTTCTGGGTTAACTGTGCAAGACCAGCCTCGGATGGTAACTCACTCTCAAATAAGTATCAAAGTTACTCCAAATTGTTTCGAACCTTAGTTTTTCTTAACTGAGCTTCTGATAAAACATTTCAGGAGATAGATCAATGCCGTCATCATGCGCACGCCTTAGATGAAGCTCGGATACCAACTCTCAAGCTCTTCGGAAAAATGGTAGTGGTGACTGATCCAAATATGTCATCTGCTCCTCCTACTGCTGCTGGGGATCTGGCACAGCCTAACCTAATATCATCGGTCGGCATCAAAGGTGACCAAGAGAAAAAGGCCGAGTGCTTGCCAAGTACTCGGGGAGTTTCTCCTGGGGATTTGACTGCTACTGCAGGGAATACTTACTCTGGTCTTGTACCCCCATCACTCTATTTTTTCCCGTTATTTGGACATAACTCTACAGAGCCTGCGTTCCGCCCTCCGAGCTGGTGGGCTACGCGTGGCAACCTGCCCATTCCGCTAGTCCACTCTCTACCAGAGTGTCCTCAGCAATTCAATCGAGAGATGCAGAGGGAAGGTTCTTGGACAGGTTCTAACACCGCGTGTATCAGTGGAACAAGCCCGACCAACCAGAACGCTGACCGGGTGGGCTCGAGGAAAGAAGCGAACTCGGCAGAGAACGGAACAATGCCTCTTTTGAGGCAACAGTTAAGCAGCGTCCAGGCTTCCACTAGTGGGACTGTGGGCTCTGCAAGGGGTTTTGCCCCATACAAAAGATGTACGGTCGAAAGTGAAGTGCAGCATGCTGTTGCCGATCCCGATGATGGTGGAAGCCAGGCGATAAGATTGTGTTTGTAACAGTCACTGCCTGCTCACTCGTTGAACTTTGTTTGTGGAGACGGTTCTGTACAGCAAATTACGAGTACAGTTGGAGAAGCATCGGTTAGATCCACCATCTGTCTCCTGTTGTATTGCAGATCGGATCTGATTCATTAATCCTGCATCAGTTTACATTTTGATTCCAGCAACATTTTTTCTTGCTATTGTTCTTCATCATTTTGTTTTTGTCCACCATTTTCTGCATCTTAGATAGACGATCAACGTAAAATGTGTTTGGATCTACAAAGCATGCTGCTATTCCTGTTGCTGCGTTATAACGTGGTTGATAAAAATGTCTACATAGAATCATCCACGCAGCATTTTCAAGTTTCTTTGCTATCGAACGCTTCATTATACTTTTGAACGCGCCCCCCCTTCCCCCCGCCTCCTCCCTTCAATACTTTTTTCATTTGTTCTACTGTGTTTTGCTATTCCTAAAATTAACTCTAAATTATTTTACGTTTTCGCTACAAATAAATGCATTTCTACGAAGAAACATTAACTTTAACATATATAGTACATGTGTCGGCAGATTTTTTTTTGTTTTTTGGAAAGATATGAAACTTATAAGATTAGCAAAACTATTGAGTCTTGAATAAGTGGAGGAAATGAGGTATTCGAAATCCCCTCTCCCCCCATCCCCCTCCATCAAAGATCTAACATCACTAAGCTATTTTGAGTATGGAGCTCATATTCATATCTTTTGATTTTTTTTTCGCTTAAAAAAAATACATTCAAAATTTACTTTAAAAAATTGAATGTACATAACATCAGAAAAAAAAGTTGCTACCCTAATATCTAGTCATACTATAGATTTTATATAGTATTAATAAATACTTGGTTT
The DNA here is from genome assembly GCA_900464855.2 of Musa schizocarpa. Classification (NCBI taxonomy): domain Eukaryota; kingdom Viridiplantae; phylum Streptophyta; class Magnoliopsida; order Zingiberales; family Musaceae; genus Musa; species Musa schizocarpa. The sequence goes on from LS990916.1 coordinate 7,102,612, forward strand.
AAATTACTTATTTCTTACTCATTCAAATATTTTATTTATAATTAATAAACTATCACAATCATGGATCGACCCTTCGGTACTCGTTGGTTTGTATTGAAGTTAATTCTATGATATCACATTGGTTTGCACCGAAGTGAATTCTATGATACCATAAAAGAACTCTTAATCATGAAATTATCCTTTGAAAATATTTATCATTTTATTTTACTGATGTTGATTGGATAGGTAATACTAACGACAAAATTTTAATATCAACTTATATTATCTTTTTTAAGCAAACATTATCATTTAGAGCTTCAAGAAAGAAATAAAATAATATTATAAAATCTATCATAAAAGCTAATTCATGAACTTAGTGTCACCTCTAAATCTACTCCGTAATATATTAGTATGACAATATCGGTATAACCTACTTATGCTCTAATCCAAAGTTTCTTCTTGTATAAAATAACTAGTCAAAGGGATAAATTCGTCTAGAAAATGACTTACCTAAAAGAATAGGATATTATATCAAAATAGAACTATCCAATTTCCATTAATAAGATAGATAGATAGTTGTCCTTTGTTTGCAGTATGTTCTAAACCCAAACAAAAATGATAGAAGGAATCACCTAACCATCAAATGTCGCCCTGTGTTAAATGGTCCCTGCAATTTATTTAAGTGATTAAGGAATGAAGACCTGTATAGTGCTAGTCTATCTAAAACATTCATCATATCAGAATACTATATAGTTGACCGTGTGTATGACAATACTTTTTCTCCCAATTAAAGCATAAACGCATCTTTGTTGGTCAATCATAACCTATTATTCTGCCCAACAAAATTTGCTCATTAGAAACTATGGTGATTGTAGCAACTGTTTCTCTTGTTTGTTCAAAAATGATGATTCTTGGAATTACATTTACATATGTTAGGGCTGGCATCAGCCTGTTGGTAGGATTGTCATTTCCGCTGGTGCAATTGTAAGTATATGATAATAATCACGTATGTCTATCGTTTAATATAAGACACTTCTAGCTGGTTAAATATGCATGTAGATGGGAAAGCATCTTGAAAATTATTATCATTCTTCATATATTTGAAAAGATATGTTTATTTTTAGCTTTTGTTTGAAAAATATATGAAATATGTAACAGATTTACAAAGTTGGCTACATTATCTGTTATGATTTTTTTGGTCTATGATCTTATTTTGTGATTATTCTTTTGTGTCAGGGTAAACGTTTTTTTTTTAAAATCTCTCATACAGCATCTTAATTTTAAGAAATTTTTACAGAACCTCAACTTTTCAAAATAACAAAAGTAACATCCAATAATTTTTTAGTCTTTTTTTTCTTAAAAAGTTACATCTTCTCTTTCCACCTTTTTAATGAACTAACTCATACAATTAAATCAATTCAAATAATCTAAACCTTAGACCGGTTCAAAAAAAATTATATTAAATAAATTACTGAAATATATTAATTTATATTATTTAAAAATAAAATTAAATAAAATATATTAATTTATAAAATAATAAAAATATATTAATAAATTTTAAAAAAATTTATCAACTTTAAAGTAAAGAATAATGTAATAAAATATTTATATATTTTAAAAATAAAAAATATATTTTTAAATATTTATAAAAATATGATAGTTGATTTGAAAGGTCTATATTATTGAATCTCGGATTTTGATGATGAAATCAATTAATGAATTAATGATCTAATCTATATGTCGAGAAAGAGGATATATGACTAACTATGATCGTGAAAAGACAAAACAATTAAAGAAGAATCGAATGTTGGGCCAGAGTCAAAGATCAGGCATCGGGCCGAAAGAATCGAGGGATATGCCGAAATTTCGGACGATGCATCAGAAGCTCATCGAGAGTTCGTCGGAAGATCGTCGAGAGTGTGTCGAAAGTTTCACCGAGAATTCGGATGAACAATTGACGTGCTAGAAAACTAGGATTGCTTGCATTATAATTGTTTAGCCTTAATTATTGTAGTTATGGTTTCAATTGGAGTTAGTTTTGTGAGAAATCCTACTAACTCAATTATGGGCCAACTGGATGCGAATTAGAGCTGATTTGGGTCGGATGGATGGCTCATTCAATGACCTAATGCCATGTCAAGCGGTGGCACCGTCAGAGCTAGTAGTTAAACCACTTGAGGCTCGGCCTTCTAGGGAGTCTAGGCGGTGGAACCGTCGGTAGTTAATACTGCTAGGTGGTGGTACCGCTAGAGTCCAATATCTGAGATTCTGTCAGGCAATAGTATCACCGGACTGGGTGATGGTGCCACCTAGTGTCAGAGAGTAATGGCGGTGGTACCGCCCAATACTGCCGGTGGTATCGCTAGTATCCGGAGAACTCAAGATGGGACATTTTTTGACTTCATTTTTTAAGCTATTTGGGGTCTATAGATACCCCTCTCATCCCTGCTCAATGTATAGAACAACTTGAATGAAAATTAGTGTGAAACACTATTATAGTTTCTAAAAGTTGTCTCATAAACCTATGAAAACAAAAAAAAGGTTGTAAAAGAGTAGTTGGTCTTCACTCATTGAAAGAAAACCATTAGTGGACACCGATGGTCTCATGCCTTTGTAATTATTGATGATTATAATAGATACACTTGGACATAGTACACAAAAGTAATTATTTTAAAAGTTTTTAAAATTTTATAAATTTATTCAAAATGAAAAAGACTTTATAATTAAATCTATACGTAGTGGTCATACTGGTGAGTTTCAAAACTATGATTTCCAATTTTTTTGTGAATCAAATGAGTACAATCATAATTTCTCTATTATAAGAAATCCACAACAAAATAGAGTAGTTGAAAGAAAAAATAGGAGCTTATAAGAAATGACAAAAATCATATTAAATGAACATAACCTATCCAAATATTTTTGGGCCGAAATCGTTAACACAACATGCTATGTCATGAAGAGGGTTCTAATAAGATAATTACTTTCCAAAACTCCTTATGAATTATATAATAACAAAAAACATAATATTTCATATTTTAAAGTTTTCGGTTGTAAATGTTTTGTTTTAAACGAAAAAGATGCCTTAGAAAAATTTGATGCAAAATATGATGAAGGTATTTTTCTTGGATATTTTTCTACTTCTAAAGTATTTTATGTATTTAATAAAATAATTTTAGTTAAAGAAGAATCTATTCATGTTATTTTCAATGAGGTTTTCGAATTTAAGAAAAATAATTTTGATGATGATTTTGATTTTGATGCTTTAAATTTGAATGAAACCTCTCCTCCCACTAGTAAGTTGAATGCATCATCTTCCAAAAAATACTTACCAAGGGATTGGAAGTATGTAGATACTGTTGAATCTCGGATTTTGATGATGAAGTCAATTGTCATTTGTTGTCTAATCTATGTGTTGAGATAAGTGTGCAGGATTAACTACGATGAAAGTTAGACATGCAGCAAGAGTTGTGCCGGAGTCAAGACAATGATCACGTTGGGAGTTCGAGAGTTCGACGGAAGTTTGGACAGTCGTCGGAGGTTCTGCGAGAACAAATCCGAGAAGTCCATAAGCTTGCCAAAAGAAGCTCGTCGGAACTCGTCAAGTGGACCGTCGCAAGTCCAGGAGTTTGCCGGAAGTCCGCAGGAGCATCACCGAGGGTTCATCGGATGATCGACGGAAGTTCGCCGGAAACTCGCCGGAAGAAGCGATTGACGCACCGGTACAAGCTGCAGAAATTGTCTTAGGATTTATCGTAGTTAGCACAATGATTAAGTTGGAAATGGGAGGTGATCCCATCAGCTTAATCTTGGGGCAATTGGGCCCCTGAAAAACCCAAATTGGGCGAATGGATCTACCCATTAGGACCTCGACATGTGGGAGGTGCAACCGCCCATGCCAAGAGGTAGCACCGCACGGGCTAAGTCTCCGGGGAGCCCGGGGCGGTGCAACCGCTCTAGCCGAGAGGTAGCACCGCGGGCTCTCGATCGAAGCGAGGCGGTGCAACCTCCCCGATAGGGAGGTAACACCGCTGAGCTCGATCTTCGAGCTCGGCGGCGGTGCAACCGCCCCGATCGGAGGTGCAACCGCTGAGCTCGGTCTTCGAGCTCCGGCAGAAGGTGCAACCAGCCCGACAGAAGGTGGCACCGCCGAGAGGCTCGATCTTGAGCTCGCATGGCGGTAACCGCCTTGATCGGGAGGTACAACCGCTTTGATCGAAATTCTGGGAATTGACAGTTTTGAGCTCCAAATTTGAACTAGGTTGGGGCCTATAAATACCCCACCCATTCAGCACTGAAAGAACAGAACTTACACTCGAAATCTTGATCTCTTTCTGTGATTCTTAGAGCTCAAAATTGTTGTAAAGGCCAAAAGTTCTCCTCCCTCTGTTCTTCAAAGTTTTGAGTTGTAAAGAGAGGAGAGAAAATTTCTGTAAGGGTTGTCTCCTAAGCCCGTCAAAAGGAGTGAAACTGTAAAAGGGTGGTTGGCCTTCGCCTATTGAAGGAAGGCCTCTAGTTGACGTCGGTGATCTCGTCAGTGGAGGAAGCTAAAAGTGGAGTAGGTCAAGATTGACCGAACCACTCTAAATCTCGGTTTGCAGTTACTTTGAGCATATTATCTTTACTGCAAACCTCCTCTGAAGCTTACTGCTTTCTACGCATATACGATCGGGTTTCAAGCTTTGCACTTTCCGAATCAGCGTTTAGACGTAAATATGCTTTTTCGTACGATCATCATATTTCATATTACGTTTACGTTTTGATTTTTACCATAATTGCAAACTGCCTTTATACCCTTGCTTAAACAGCATCTCGCCTAATCAAGTGATTTACGAATCAGCATTTAGACGTAAATCAGTTTCTTAAATAAACGTCCGTATTTCGGTTTTTGCTTATATTCTGGTTTTCATCATAACGCAAACTGCTTTCATAAATTGACTTTAACATCATCTTGCTTGATCTTAAGTTAAAGTAATCTTAGAATCGGCTTTCAAAACGAAATCGTTTTTTATCCTTGAACACGTTTTAGTTTTTAATCATAGAAAGTTTTCCGGCGCACTAATTCACCCCCCCTCTTAGTGCTCTTGATCCTAACAATTGGTATCGAGGCGGGGTTAACTCTCTAACGGATTAAAACCCAAGAGAGATGGCATACGCCGGAAACCAAGAGGGCCATTCTATTACACGTCCACCCATGTTCAGTAGGACGGACTACACCTATTAGAAGACCCGAATGAGGATCTTTCTTATTTCTATGGATTTTGAACTTTGGAATCTTGTCAAAAACGGATTTTTGAAGTCTTCTCTTCCAATGATCGATTGGAATGAATTGGAGAAGAAGGCTTTCGCTCTTAATGCAAAGGCTATGAATGCCTTATTTTGTGCACTTGATAAAAACAAGTTTAACCGTGTTTCAACTTGTGAAACTATATTTGATATTTGGCACACACTCGAAGTGACTCACGAAGGCACAAGTAGAGTGAAAGAGTCAAAAATCAATCTTCTGTTACATTCTTTCGAACTTTTCCGGATGAAACCGAGTGAAACCATTGGCGACATGTTTACCCGTTTCACGGATGTCGTCAACTGTCTAAAAGGAATCGGAAAAAGTTTTTCGGATTTTGAGCTCGTAAATAAGATTCTAAGATCCCTTCCTAAGAGTTGGGATCCTAAAGTCACTACTATTCAAGAGGCAAAAGATCTACGCAACTTCCCTCTTGAAGAACTAATCAGGTCATTAATGACCTACGAGATGACTTGTAAAGCTCATGAAGAGCAAGAAGACATCCTTCCAAAGAACAGGAAGGATATGACACTTAAAAATTCAGAAGGCCACTTGAGAGAAAACTCAAGTGATGAGGACTGTGATGATGACTCGGCACTTCTAACAAGAAAATTTAAAAAATTCTTTAAAAGAAACAAGTTTAAGGATGACGCAAAAAATAAACTTGAACCCAAGAAGGACCAAGTTATTTGCTATGAGTGCAAAAAGCCGGGACACTACAAGAGTGATTGCCCCCAAGCCAAGAAGAGAACATCCAAGAAGAAGGTGCTCAAAGCAATATGGGATGATTTAAGCGCATCCGAAGAAGAGGAGTCCAACACCGAGCAAGTTGCTCATTACGCCTTAATGGCCATCGGAGTTGAGGTAACAAATTTAATTGATGTAGATTTACCTTATCATGAATTATTAAATGCTTTCCATGAATTATTTGATGAATGTAAGACAATTAGTAGAAAATACAAATTGCTAAAAAAGGAGCATGATAGTCTTATTTGTAATTTCGATAAGTTAAAAGCTGAACATCATGATAGTTTAAACTCATGCATAAAATACCATGATCTAGAAACTCTCCAAAAAGAAAACTTGCAACTTAAGGACACCTTGAAGAAATTCGAGGTTGGTAGCAAGTCATTAAACATGATCCTTGCAAACAAGGGTCACGTTCCCAAAAGAAGTGGAATTGGATTTGTGAGAAGTCCTCACCAAAATCCAACCACCTTTATAAAATGCCCCATCTTACATGTTCAACATCAAAACAAATGCAACTTTTGTTGCAAATTTGGACACAAGACGCATTATTGTCCATTCAAGAAAATTAGTCCAAACAAATTGATTTGGGTTCCTAAAGGAACCATGATAAATTCTATACAACATGATAGACAATGTAGATCTATTTGTGAGGCACCCAAAAGCAAATGGGTACCTAAAAATCATCCCTTCCTGTAAAAACATTAAAAACATAAAAATTTTAGGCTGGAGCAAGAAATAATATTATGCTCCTTGATTCTCGATAGTCATGACCCAAGATCCAAAAAGGAACTCGCAATGCTCTCTAGCCTAAATAACAAATGGAGATTATGAATTTAAAATCACAAATGCGATTTAGATACAACCTTATTTGACTTTTCAGAATTAGAAACGTATGATTCTCAAATTCACATATCCTCTGGATTTTCGAACCCATCAATTTCATCCGTTCATAACCTTCGAATCCAACTATGTATCATGAAGTAACTAAGTCCGTCATGAACTTGCAAGGCTTACCAACTTGAACAAACTATCATAAACATATGTACGACATTGAGAGTATGCACGTTAAAAGATCTATCTTGATCGTGCAGAAGTCTTTGCCTTAAAATGAAAACTCTTACGTAATTACATAAGTAAAGTTGATTGCTCTAAATGAAAATTCTTCTCAAGACAAAAAACTCTCAGATCAGATCACACTGATCAGAACAAGTGCTCACCGCCTGCAGGCAGTGGCACCGCCCCAGCTGGAGGTAGCACCTCCAGCTATCACGTGTTGCAAGCGGTTGCACCGCTCCAGCCAGAGGTGCAACCGCCCGCAACTCTGCCCTTTTTAACCCAAGCTAGGGCTGGCGGTGAAACCGACCCCAACTCACTCCCTTCCCTCCTCTACTCTTCCAAGCCTCCTTCATCCCCATTTCACCCCTCTTAGTATCCCAAATACCCCTCATTTCGAAGCAAAACATCAACAATCCTTCCCTCTCTTGAAGATCTCACTAAGGTACTTTCTAAGAAGCCCTTAAACTTTTTTTTATTTACTCTTGCTCATCACTATTCTTCTAAACAGCAGTAGTTATGGGATCTAGAAGATCCTCAAGGGACAAAGGAAAGAGGAGATTAGTAGAAGATTTTGATCTCACCCTTTTCGATTCAAAATACCATGCTGAAAAATTTCTCTTTCGAACTTAGGAGTGTCAATAAGGGAAAATACATAGATTTAAATGAACTAAGAGACTTAGAGACAATCCAATGGATTGCAAACTTAGATCTACTTCCAATTTTGCAAATTAACGAACCCATCTATCCAAGACTTGTTAGATTGTTTTACAACAATATACAAATAGATGAAGAAGAAAGAATGTCCACCTATCTTTTAGGACAACACATCTCAATTACAGATAGATTCATTTGCAACATGATAGGCATTCCCATGAAAAGTAGAGGACTTTACTTTAGAGGATCATGGGATGATGAAACTGTTGGAACAACATATGTTGAAGCCTTAGGAACAATTTTTGCCAATCCCAACTTAGCATTTGTTGCTAAAAGTTGTGAATATCTACTGCCTCTAAACACTAAGGTACTTCATCATATCCTAACTAGCATCATTCTCCCTAAATAATACCATCATGATGAAGTAAGTCAATTAGAATTAGGAACTATGTATTTGATCATGAAAGGACATGACATCTGTCTTGGTTATCTTATCCAACAAAACATGTTAGAACTATCTAAGAAAGTCATGATGCTCCCATATGGTGGTATAATCACTAGAATAATGAAAGCCTACGATATTCTAATACCACCGGAAGAAGAAGTAATAAAAATAGATAGATTTAGCATAATAAATAAAAATCTACTTCACCGATTAAGATGTTTTTATAGAAACGGTAACTGGGTTAGAATGCTAAGAAGAACTGATCCCCCTCAACCTGAACCAGAACCGGAAACACCAGTATTTAGGGGTACCCAATCTCCTCCGATTTGTCCCTTTGAGGAAACACATCCATTTGAGCAAACTCATACATCATCTGTCGAAGATATTGAGATTCGGATGGACCGATTCGAACAAAGACAAGAACGACTTGAACAACGACAAGATCAAATCCTATCTGAGCTGCAGCAAATTCATCGTCAATTTGACTCCTTGTTTAGGCACTTTAATTTTCCACCTCATGAATGAGCTTGTATGAACACAATTATCTGTTGTTATTGTAAACTCCTTATGTTACTCACCATGATGTGCTTTGCCTTGATCCTTGATATGGTTACCTGATATATTTTGAGCATATGTAGAGTTGTAAACATCTAACATGGTAAATATATGCCTTGTGCCTTGTGGTAAATATAAACTAAATGGTTATCTCGGATTTTATATTGAAACTAAAAGTTTTGAAAACCTTGTGCTTTGATTTTCATGATAAATATAGTTTGAAAAAGTGATATACCAATACAGTTGATAAGTCATTGCCATTGATACTAAACATCAACTAGCTGACATTTTTACAAAACCTCTAAGAGAAGAACAATTTGATTTCATAAGAAGAGAATTAGGAATGTTGATGTGTCCGAAGAGATAAACTAGTTAAAATTATTTTTCGGACTTTATTGAATGATCAAATCACTTGATTGCCATTACATAACATGTGTTGAAATGTTTTGTGTTCATGATTGTATTTGAAAATCTGTAGCATAGTCTTGTCCGAATACATGAAAGAGTTCATCTCATTTTCAGATTCGCTTAACAGTTGGAATGCTAAAAATCAAATTTTCTCATACACTCTTATGAAAAATATTTTTTTTCTGAAATGGATTTGATGAAATGATTCCTGCTTATGAATTTCATCTTGAAATATGGATGATAGTATTTTTACTTACAAAAAGTTGTTTCAAACACATATCTTGACTCAAAGTAAACTCACAAATAGCTGGAATCACAAATGGCTTTCCTCCTTCATGCACAAAGGATTATAACAAAAAAAAAAGAAGGAAGAAGTATTCAAAGCAATCTCATGATCGTGCCTTCCTTTATATGCTTGATAACTTGCTTATATTGTTTTCCCGGTATCACAACTACCATGCTTTTTTGTTGATGACAAAGGGGGGAGAAATATATGAATTGATGCTATAAACACTGATGCTATGATTATGCCATGCTTGCATCACCAAGAGATATATGAACAGATGCTATAATTTGTATTATGCCTTGAGTTGATATCTGACCATATGAAGAAATGCAACACTTGCTAAAATATTTGAAATGTGTACATCATATAATGATATCAAAATCTTACTTCACAGCTTTACATGTTGAGATATTATAATATGATGAATTGTTACTATTACCATCATTCAAACTTGTAATGTAAAATCTGAAAATGAATGTCAAGCCTTGACATCATCTTCAGAGAGATACATCATGATGAGAATCATGATGGGAGTATTGATAAGTTCAAATGATTTAACTTATCAATATGTCGCTTGAATTCTTAGGTCTTGAATTCAAGAATGAATTATCTCAAGTATGCCATATAGACAGGGGGAGTTAAGATTAACTCCATTATCAATTGATTGTCATCATCAAAAAGGGAGAGATTGTTGAATCTCGGATTTTGATGATGAAGTCAATTATCATTTGTTGTCTAATCTATGTGTTGAGATAAGTGTGCAGGATTAACTACGATGAAAGTTAGACATGCATCAAGAGTTGCGTCGGAGTCAAGACAATGATCACGTTGGGAGTTCGAGAGTTCGACGGAAGTTCGGACAGTCGTCGGAGGTTCTGCGGGAACAAATCCGAGAAGTCCATAAGCTTGCCAAAAGAAGCTCGTCGGAACTCGCCAAGTGGATCGTCGCAAGTCCAGGAGTTTGCCGGAAGTTCGCAGGAGCATCACCGAGGGTTCATCGGATGATCGACGGAAGTTCACCGGAAAATCGCCGGAAGAAGCGATTGACGCACCGGAGCAAGCTGCAGAAATTGTCTTAGGATATATCGTAGTTAGCACAATGATTAAGTTGAAAATGGGAGGTGATCCCATCAGCTTAATCTTGGGGCAATTGGGCCCTTGAAAAACCCAAATTGGGCCGAATGGATCTACCCATTCGGACCCTGATTGCTGTGGGAGGTGCAACCGCCCCAGCCAGGAGGTAGCACTGCTTGAGCTCAGTCTCCAAGCGAGACAGGGCGGTGCAACCTCCCTTGACAGGAGGTAGCACCGCTTGAGCTCAGTCTTCGAGCTCTGGCAGGCGGTGCAACCGCCCAAGTCAGGAGGTGCAACCGCTTGAGCTCGATCTTCGAGCTTTGGCAGAGAGGTGCAACCGCCCCTGACAGAGGTGGCACTGCCCAGAGGCTCAGTCTTCGAGCTCTGCCAGGCGGTGCAACCACCCCAGTCAGGAGGTGCAACCACCTGATCCCGAAATTTTGAAAATTGACAGTTTTGAGCTCCAAATTTGAACTGGGTTGGGGCCTATAAATACCCCACCCATTCAGCACTGAAAGAACAGAACTTACACTCGAAATCTTGATCTCTTTATGTGATTCTTAGAGCTCAAAATTGTTGTAAAGGCCAAAAGTTCTCCTCCGTTTGTTCTTCAAAGTTTTGAGTTGTAAAGAGAGGAGAGAAAATTTCTGTAAGGGTTGTCTCCTAAGCCCGTCAAAAGGAGTGAAACTGTAAAAGGGTGGTTGGCCTTTGCCTATTGAAGGAAGGCCGCTAGTTGACGTCGGTGACCTCGTCGGTGGAGGAAGCCAAAAGTGAAGTAGGTCAAGATTGACCGAACCACTCTAAATCTCGGTTTGCATTTACTTTGAGCATATTATCTTTACTACAAACCTCCTCTGAAACTTACTGCTTTCTGTGCATATACGATCGAGTTTCAAGCTTTGCACTTTCCGAATCAGCGTTTAGACGCAAATCTGCTTTTTCGTACGATCATCATATTTCAGATTATGTTTACGTTTTGATTTTTAACATAACTGCAAACTGCCTTTATACCCTTGCTTAAACAGCATCTCACCTAATCAAGTGATTTACGAATCAGCATTTAGACGTAAATCAATTTCTTCATACAAACGTCGTATTTCAGTTTGCGCTTATATTCTGGTTTTCATCATAACTACAAACTGCCTTCATAGATTGACTTTAACATCATCTTGCTTAATCTTAATTAAAAGTAATATTAGAATTGAGATGAAAGAGTTCATCTCATTTTCAGATTCGCTTAACAGTTGGAATGCTAAAAATCAAATTTTCTCATACACTCTTATGAAAAATATTTTTTTCTGAAATGGATTTGATGAAATGATTCCTGCTTATGAATTTCATCTTGAAATATGGATGATAGTATTTTTACTTACAAAAAGTTGTTTCAAACACATATCTTGACTCAAAGTAAACTCACAAATAGCTGGAATCACAAATGGCTTTCCTCCTTCATGCACAAAGGATTATAACAAAAAAAGAAGGAAGAAGTATTCAAAGCAATCTACGTATCGTGCCTTCCTTTATATGCTTGATAACTTGCTTATATTGTTTTCCTGGTATCACAACTACCATGCTTTTTTTTTATGACAAAGGGGGAGAAATATATGAATTGATGCTATAAACACTGATGCTATGATTATGCCATGCTTGCATCGCCAAGAGATATATGAACAGATGCTATAATTTGCATTATGCCTTGAGTTGATATCTTACCATATGAAGAAATGCAACACTTGCTAAAATATTTGAAATGTGTACATCATGTAATGATATCAAAATCTTACTTCACAGCTTTACATGTTGAGATATTATAATATGATGAATTGTTACTATTACCATCATTCAAACTTGTAATGTAAAATCTGAAAATGAATGTCAAGCCTTGACATCATCTTCAGAGAGATACATCATGATGAGAATCATGATGGGAGTATTGATAAGTTCAAATGATTTAACTTATCAATATGTCGCTTGAATTCTTAGGTCTTGAATTCAAGAATGAATTATCTCAAGTATGCCATATAGACAGGGGGAGTTAAGATTAACTCCATTATCAATTGATTGTCATCATCAAAAAGGGGGAGATTGTTGAATCTCGGATTTTGAGGATGAAGTCAATTGTCATTTGTTGTCTAATCTATGTGTTGAGATAAGTGTGCAGGATTAACTACGATGAAAGTTAGACATGCATCAAGAGTTGCGTCGGAGTCAAGACAATGATCACGTTGGGAGTTCGAGAGTTCGACGGAAGTTCGGACAGTCGTCGGAGGTTCTGTGGGAACAAATCCGAGAAGTCCATAAGCTTGCCAAAAGAAGCTCGTCGGAACTCGCCAAGTGGATCGTCGCAAGTCCAGGAGTTTGCCGGAAGTTCGCAGGAGCATCACCGAGGGTTCATCGGATGATCGACGGAAGTTCACCAGAAACTAGCCGGAAGAAGCGATTGACGCACCGGAGCAAGCTGCAGAAATTGTCTTAGGATTTATCGTAGTTTGCACAATGATTAAGTTGAAAATGGGAGGTGATCCCATCAGCTTAATCTTGGGGCAATTGGGCCCCTGAAAAACCCAAATTGGGCCGAATGGATCTACCCATTCGGACCCTGATTGCTGTGGGAGGTGCAATCGCCCCAGCCAGGAGGTAGCGCTGCTTGGGCTCAGTCTCCAAGCGAGACTGGGCGGTGCAACCTCCCTTGACAGGAGGTAGCACCGCTTGAGCTCAGTCTTCGAGCTCTGGCAGGCGGTGCAACCGCCCAAGTCAGGAGGTGCAACCGCTTGAGCTCGATCTTCGAGCTTTGGCAGAGAGGTGCAACCGCCCCTGATAGAGGTGGCACTACCCAGAGGCTCAGTCTTCGAGCTCTGCCAGGCGGTGCAACCACCCCAGTCAGGAGGTGCAACCACCTGATCCCGAAATTTTGGAAATTCACAGTTTTGAGCTCCAAATTTGAACTGGGTTGGGGCCTATAAATACCCCACCCATTCAGCACTGAAAGAACAGAACTTACACTCGAAATCTTGATCTTTTTATGTGATTCTTAGAGCTCAAAATTGTTGTAAAGGCCAAAAGTTCTCCTCCCTTTGTTCTTCAAAGTTTTGAGTTGTAAAGAGAGGAGAGAAAATTTCTGTAAGGGTTGTCTCCTAAGCCCGTCAAAAGGAGTGAAACTGTAAAAGGGTGGTTGGCCTTTGCCTATTGAAGGAAGGCCGCTAGATGACGTCGGTGACCTCGTCGGTGGAGGAAGCCAAAAGTGAAGTAGGTCAAGATTGACCGAACCACTCTAAATCTCGGTTTGCATTTAATTTGAGCATATTATCTTTACTGCAAACCTCCTCTGAAGCTTACTGCTTTCTGCGCATATACGATCGAGTTTCAAGCTTTGCACTTTCCGAATCAGCGTTTAGACGCAAATCTGCTTTTTCGTACGATCATCATATTTCAGATTACGTTTACGTTTTGATTTTTACGATAACTGCAAACTGCCTTTATACCCTTGCTTAAACAGCATCTCACCTAATCAAGTGATTTACGAATCAGCATTTAGACGTAAATCAATTTCTTCATACAAACGTCGTATTTCAGTTTGCGCTTATATTCTGGTTTTCATCATAACTGCAAACTGCCTTCATAGATTGACTTTAACATCATCTTGCTTAATCTTAATTAAAAGTAATCTTAGAATTCAGATGAAAGAGTTCATCTCATTTTCAGATTCGCTTAACAGTTGGAATGCTAAAAATCAAATTTTCTCATACACTCTTATGAAAAATATTTTTTTCTGAAATGGATTTGATGAAATGATTCCTGCTTATGAATTTCATCTTGAAATATGGATGATAGTATTTTTACTTACAAAAAGTTGTTTCAAACACATATCTTGACTCAAAGTAAACTCACAAATAGCTGGAATCACAAATGGCTTTCCTGCTTCAAGCACAAAGGATTATAACAAAAAAAGAAGGAAGAAGTATTCAAAGCAATCTACGTAACGTGCCTTCCTTTATATGCTTGATAACTTGCTTATATTGTTTTCCTGGTACCACAACTACCATGCTTTTTGTTGATGACAAAGGGGGAGAAATATATGAATTGATGCTATAAACACTGATGCTATGATTATGCCATGCTTGCATCGCCAAGAGATATATGAACAGATGCTATAATTTGCATTATGCCTTGAGTTGATATCTTACCATATGAAGAAATGCAACACTTGCTAAAATATTTGAAATGTGTACATCATGTAATGATATCAAAATCTTACTTCACAGCTTTACATGTTGAGATCTTATAATATGATGAATTGTTACTATTACCATCATACAAACTTGTAATGTAAAATCTGAAAATGAATGTCAATCCTTGACATCATCTTCAGAGAGATACATCATGATGAGAATCTTGATGGGAGTATTGATAAGTTCAAATGATTTAACTTATCAATATGTCGCTTGAATTCTTAGGTCTTGAATTCAAGAATGAATTATCTCAAGTATGCCATATAGACAGGGGGAGTTAAGATTAACTCCATTATCAATTGATTGTCATCATCAAAAAGGGGGAGATTGTTGAATCTCGGATTTTGATGACGAAGTCAATTGTCATTTGTTGTCTAATCTATGTGTTGAGATAAGTGTGCAGGATTAACTACGATGAAAGTTAGACATGCATCAAGAGTTGCGTCGGAGTCAAGACAATGATCACGTTGGGAGTTCGAGAGTTCGACGGAAGTTTGGACAGTCGTCGGAGGTTCTGCGGGAACAAATCCGAGAAGTCCATAAGCTTGCCAAAAGAAGCTCATTAGAACTCGTCAAGTGGATCGTCGCAAGTCCAGGAGTTTGCCGGAAGTCCGCAGGAGCATCACCGAGGGTTCATCAGATGATCGACGGAAGTTCACCAGAAACTAGCCGGAAGAAGCGATTGACGCACCGGAGCAAGCTGCAGAAATTGTCTTAGGATTTATCGTAGTTTGCACAATGATTAAGTTGAAAATGGGAGGTGATCCCATCAGCTTAATCTTGGGGCAATTGGGCCTCTGAAAAACCCAAATTGGGTCGAATGGATCTACCCATTCGGACCCTGATTGCTGTGGGAGGTGCAACCGCCCCAACCTGGAGGTAGCACTGCCTGGGCTCAGTCTCCAAGCGAGACAAGGCGGTGCAACCTCCCTTGACAGGAGGTAGCACCGCTTGAGCTCAGTATTCGAGCTCTGGCAGGCGGTGCAACCGCCCAAGTCAGGAGGTGCAACCGCTTGAGCTCGATCTTCGAGCTTTGTCAGAGAGGTGCGACCGCCCCTGACAGAGGTGGCACTGCCCAGAGGCTCAGTCTTCGAGCTCTGCCAGGCGGTGCAACCACCCCAGTCAGGAGGTGCAACCACCTGATCCCGAAATTTTGGGAATTGACAGTTTTGAGCTCCAAATTTGAACTGGGTTGGGGCCTATAAATACCCCACCCATTCAGCACTGAAAGAACAGAACTTACACTCGAAATCTTGATCTCTTTATGTGATTCTTAGAGCTCAAAATTGTTGTAAAGGCCAAAAGTTCTCCTCCCTTTGTTCTTCAAAGTTTTGAGTTGTAAAGAGAGGAGAGAAAATTTCTGTAAGGGTTGTCTCCTAAGCCCGTCAAAAGGAGTGAAACTGTAAAAGGGTGGTTGGCCTTTGCCTATTGAAGGAAGGCCTCTAGTTGACGTCGGTGACCTCGTCGGTGGAGGAAGCCAAAAGTGAAGTAGGTCAAGATTGACCGAACCACTCTAAATCTCGGTTTGCATTTACTTTGAGCATATTATCTTTACTGCAAACCTCCTCTGAAGCTTACTGCTTTCTGCGCATATACGATCGAGTTTCAAGCTTTGCACTTTCCGAATCAGCGTTTAGACGCAAATCTGCTTTTTCGTACGATCATCATATTTCAGATTACGTTTACGTTTTGATTTTTACGATAACTGCAAACTGCCTTTATACCCTTGCTTAAACAGCATCTCACCTAATCAAGTGATTTACGAATCAGCATTTAGACGTAAATCAATTTCTTCATACAAACGTCGTATTTCAGTTTGCGCTTATATTCTGGTTTTCATCATAACTGCAAACTGCCTTCATAGATTGACTTTAACATCATCTTGCTTAATCTTAATTAAAAGTAATCTTAGAATTCAGATGAAAGAGTTCATCTCATTTTCAGATTCGCTTAACAGTTGGAATGCTAAAAATCAAATTTTCTCATACACTCTTATGAAAAATATTTTTTTCTGAAATGGATTTGATGAAATGATTCCTGCTTATGAATTTCATCTTGAAATATGGATGATAGTATTTTTACTTACAAAAAGTTGTTTCAAACACATATCTTGACTCAAAGTAAACTCACAAATAGCTAGAATCACAAATGGCTTTTCTCCTTCATGCACAAAGGATTATAACAAAAAAAGAAGGAAGAAGTATTCAAAGCAATCTACGTATCGTGCCTTCCTTTATATGCTTGATAACTTGCTTATATTGTTTTCCTGGTATCACAACTACCATGCTTTTTGTTGATGACAAAGGGGGAGAAATATATGAATTGATGCTATAAACACTGATGCTATGATTATGCCATGCTTGCATCGCCAAGAGATATATGAACAGATGCTATAATTTGCATTATGCCTTGAGTTGATATCTTACCATATGAAGAAATGCAACACTTGCTAAAATATTTGAAATGTGTACATCATGTAATGATATCAAAATCTTACTTCACAGCTTTACATGTTGAGATCTTATAATATGATGAATTGTTACTATTACCATCATACAAACTTGTAATGTAAAATCTGAAAATGAATGTCAATCCTTGACATCATCTTCAGAGAGATACATCATGATGAGAATCTTGATGGGAGTATTGATAAGTTCAAATGATTTAACTTATCAATATGTCGCTTGAATTCTTAGGTCTTGAATTCAAGAATGACTTATCTCCAGTATGCCATATAGATAGGGGGAGTTAAGATTAACTCCATTATCAATTGATTGTCATCATCAAAAAGGGGGAGATTGTTGAATCTCGGATTTTGATGACGAAGTCAATTGTCATTTGTTGTCTAATCTATGTGTTGAGATAAGTGTGCAGGATTAACTACGATGAAAGTTAGACATGCATCAAGAGTTGCGTCGGAGTCAAGACAATGATCACGTTGGGAGTTCGAGAGTTCGACGGAAGTTTGGACAGTCGTCGGAGGTTCTGCGGGAACAAATCCGAGAAGTCCATAAGCTTGCCAAAAGAAGCTCATCGGAACTCGCCAAGTGGATCGTCGCAAGTCCAGGAGTTTGCCGGAAGTCCGCAGGAGCATCACCGAGGGTTCATCGGATGATCGACGGAAGTTCACCGGAAACTCGCCGGAAGAAGCGATTGACGCACCGGAGCAAGCTGCAGAAATTGTCTTAGGATTTATCGTAGTTAGCACAATGATTAAGTTGAAAATGGGAGGTGATCCCATCAGCTTAATCTTGGGGCAATTGGGCCTCTGAAAAACCCAAATTGGGTCGAATGGATCTACCCATTCGGACCCTGATTGCTGTGGGAGGTGCAACCGCCCCAACCTGGAGGTAGCACTGCCTGGGCTCAGTCTCCAAGCGAGACAAGGCGGTGCAACCTCCCTTGACAGGAGGTAGCACCGCTTGAGCTCAGTATTCGAGCTCTGGCAGGCGGTGCAACCGCCCAAGTCAGGAGGTGCAACCGCTTGAGCTCGATCTTCGAGCTTTGTCAGAGAGGTGCGACCGCCCCTGACAGAGGTGGCACTGCCCAGAGGCTCAGTCTTCGAGCTCTGCCAGGCGGTGCAACCACCCCAGTCAGGAGGTGCAACCACCTGATCCCGAAATTTTGGGAATTGACAGTTTTGAGCTCCAAATTTGAACTGGGTTGGGGCCTATAAATACCCCACCCATTCAGCACTGAAAGAACAGAACTTACACTCGAAATCTTGATCTCTTTATGTGATTCTTAGAGCTCAAAATTGTTGTAAAGGCCAAAAGTTCTCCTCCCTTTGTTCTTCAAAGTTTTGAGTTGTAAAGAGAGGAGAGAAAATTTCTGTAAGGGTTGTCTCCTAAGCCCGTCAAAAGGAGTGAAACTGTAAAAGGGTGGTTGGCCTTTGCCTATTGAAGGAAGGCCTCTAGTTGACGTCGGTGACCTCGTCGGTGGAGGAAGCCAAAAGTGAAGTAGGTCAAGATTGACCGAACCACTCTAAATCTCGGTTTGCATTTACTTTGAGCATATTATCTTTACTGCAAACCTCCTCTGAAGCTTACTGCTTTCTGCGCATATACGATCGAGTTTCAAGCTTTGCACTTTCCGAATCAGCGTTTAGACGCAAATCTGCTTTTTCGTACGATCATCATATTTCAGATTACGTTTACATTTTGATTTTTAACATAACTGCAAACTGCCTTTATACCCTTGCTTAAACAGCATCTCACCTAATCAAGTGATTTACGAATCAGCATTTAGACGTAAATCAATTTCTTCATACAAACGTCGTATTTCAGTTTGCGCTTATATTCTGGTTTTCATCATAACTGCAAACTGCCTTCATAGATTGACTTTAACATCATCTTGCTTAATCTTAATTTAAAGTAATCTTAGAATCGAGATGAAAGAGTTCATCTCATTTTCAGATTCGCTTAACAGTTGGAATGCTAAAAATCAAATTTTCTCATACACTCTTATGAAAAATATTTTTTTCTGAAATGGATTTGATGAAATGATTCCTGCTTATGAATTTCATCTTGAAATATGGATGATAGTATTTTTACTTACAAAAAGTTGTTTCAAACACATATCTTGACTCAAAGTAAACTCACAAATAGCTAGAATCACAAATGGCTTTTCTCCTTCATGCACAAAGGATTATAACAAAAAAAGAAGGAAGAAGTATTCAAAGCAATCTACGTATCGTGCCTTCCTTTATATGCTTGATAACTTGCTTATATTGTTTTCCTGGTATCACAACTACCATGCTTTTTGTTGATGACAAAGGGGGAGAAATATATGAATTGATGCTATAAACACTGATGCTATGATTATGCCATGCTTGCATCACCAAGAGATATATGAACAGATGCTATAATTTGCATTATGCCTTGAGTTGATATCTTACCATATGAAGAAATGCAACACTTGCTAAAATATTTGAAATGTGTACATCATGTAATGATATCAAAATCTTACTTCACAGCTTTACATGTTGAGATCTTATAATATGATGAATTGTTACTATTACCATCATTCAAACTTGTAATGTAAAATCTGAAAATGAATGTCAAGCCTTGACATCATCTTCAGAGAGATACATCACGATGAGAATCATGATGGGAGTATTGATAAGTTCAAATGATTTAACTTATCAATATGTCGCTTGAATTCTTAGGTCTTGAATTCAAGAATGACATATCTCAAGTATGCCATATAGACAGGGGGAGTTAAGATTAACTCCATTATCAATTGATTGTCATCATCAAAAAGGGGGAGATTGTTGAATCTCGGATTTTAATGATGAAGTCAATTGTCATTTGTTGTCTAATCTATGTGTTGAGATAAGTGTGCAGGATTAACTACGATGAAAGTTAGACATGTATCAAGAGTTGCGCCGGAGTCAAGACAATGATCACGTTGGGAGTTCGAGAGTTCGACGGAAGTTCAGACAGTCGTCGGAGGTTCTGTGGGAACAAATCCGAGAAGTCCATAAGCTTGCCAAAAGAAGCTCGTCGGAACTCGCCAAGTGGATCGTCGCAAGTCCAGGAGTTTGCCGGAAGTCCGCAGGAGCATCACCGAGGGTTCATCGGATGATCGACGGAAGTTCGCCGGAAACTCGCCGGAAGAAGCGATTGACGCACCGGAGCAAGCTGCAGAAATTGTCTTAGGATTTATCGTAGTTAGCACAATGATTAAGTTGAAAATGGGAGGTGATCCCATCAGCTTAATCTTGGGGCAATTGGGCCCCTGAAAAACCCAAATTGGGCCGAATGGATCTACCCATTCGGACCCTGATTGCTGTGGGAGGTGCAACCGCCCCAGCCAGGAGGTAGCACTGCCTGGGCTCAATCTCCAAGCGAGACTGGGCGGTGCAACCTCCCTTGACAGGAGGTAGCACCGCTTGAGCTCAGTCTTCGAGCTCTGGCAGGCGGTGCAACCGCCCAAGTCAGGAGGTGCAACCGCTTGAGCTCAATCTTCGAGCTTTGGCAGAGAGGTGCAACCGCCCCTAACAGAGGTGGCACTACCCAGAGGCTCAGTCTTCGAGCTCTGCCAGGCGGTGCAACCACCCCAGTCAGGAGGTGCAACCACCTGATCCCAAAATTTTGGGAATTGACAGTTTTGAGCTTCAAATTTGAACTAGGTTGGGGCCTATAAATACCCCACCCATTCAGCACTGAAAGAACAGAACTTACACTCGAAATCTTGATCTCTTTATGTGATTCTTAGAGCTCAAAATTGTTGTAAAGGCCAAAAGTTCTCCTCCCTTTGTTCTTCAAAGTTTTGAGTTGTAAAGAGAGGAGAGAAAATTTCTGTAAGGGTTGTCTCCTATGCCCGTCAAAAGGAGTGAAACTGTCAAAGGGTGGTTGGCCTTTGCCTATTGAAGGAAGGCCTCTAGTTGACGTCGGTGACCTCGTCGGTGGAGGAAACCAAAAGTGAAGTAGGTCAAGATTGACCGAACCACTCTAAATCTCGGTTTGCATTTACTTTGAGCATATTATCTTTACTGCAAACCTCCTCTGAAGCTTACTGCTTTCTGCGCATATACGATCGAGTTTCAAGCTTTGCACTTTCCGAATCAGCGTTTAGACGCAAATCTGCTTTTTCGTACGATCATCATATTTCAGATTACGTTTACATTTTGATTTTTAACATAACTGCAAACTGCCTTTATACCCTTGCTTAAACAGCATCTCACCTAATCAAGTGATTTACGAATCAGCATTTAGACGTAAATCAATTTCTTCATACAAACGTCGTATTTCAGTTTGCGCTTATATTCTGGTTTTCATCATAACTGCAAACTGCCTTCATAGATTGACTTTAACATCATCTTGCTTAATCTTAATTTAAAGTAATCTTAGAATCGAGATGAAAGAGTTCATCTCATTTTCAGATTCGCTTAACAGTTGGAATGCTAAAAATCAAATTTTCTCATACACTCTTATGAAAAATATTTTTTTCTGAAATGGATTTGATGAAATGATTCCTGCTTATGAATTTCATCTTGAAATATGGATGATAGTATTTTTACTTACAAAAAGTTGTTTCAAACACATATCTTGACTCAAAGTAAACTCACAAATAGCTGGAATCACAAATGGCTTTCCTCCTTCATGCACAAAGGATTATAACAAAAAAAGAAGGAAGAAGTATTCAAAGCAATCTACGTATCGTGCCTTCCTTTATATGCTTGATAACTTGCTTATATTGTTTTCCTGGTATCACAACTACCATGCTTTTTGTTGATGACAAAGGGGGAGAAATATATGAATTGATGCTATAAACACTGATGCTATGATTATGCCATGCTTGCATCACCAAGAGATATATGAACAGATGCTATAATTTGCATTATGCCTTGAGTTGATATCTTACCATATGAAGAAATGCAACACTTGCTAAAATATTTGAAATGTGTACATCATGTAATGATATCAAAATCTTACTTCACAGCTTTACATGTTGAGATCTTATAATATGATGAATTGTTACTATTACCATCATTCAAACTTGTAATGTAAAATCTGAAAATGAATGTCAAGCCTTGACATCATCTTCAGAGAGATACATCACGATGAGAATCATGATGGGAGTATTGATAAGTTCAAATGATTTAACTTATCAATATGTCGCTTGAATTCTTAGGTCTTGAATTCAAGAATGACATATCTCAAGTATGCCATATAGACAGGGGGAGTTAAGATTAACTCCATTATCAATTGATTGTCATCATCAAAAAGGGGGAGATTGTTGAATCTCGGATTTTAATGATGAAGTCAATTGTCATTTGTTGTCTAATCTATGTGTTGAGATAAGTGTGCAGGATTAACTACGATGAAAGTTAGACATGTATCAAGAGTTGCGCCGGAGTCAAGACAATGATCACGTTGGGAGTTCGAGAGTTCGACGGAAGTTTGGACAGTCGTCGGAGGTTCTGCGGGAACAAATCCGAGAAGTCCATAAGCTTGCCAAAAGAAGCTCATCGGAACTCGCCAAGTGGATCGTCGCAAGTCCAGGAGTTTGCCGGAAGTCCGCAGGAGCATCACCGAGGGTTCATCGAATGATCGACGGAAGTTCACCGGAAACTCGCCGGAAGAATCGATTGACGCACCGGAGCAAGCTGCAGAAATTTTCTTAGGATTTATCGTAGTTAGCACAATGATTAAGTTGAAAATGGGAGGTGATCCCATCAGCTTAATCTTGGGGCAATTGGGCCCCTGAAAAACCCAAATTGGGCCGAATGGATCTACCCATTCGGATCCTGATTGCTGTGGGAGGTGCAACCGCCCCAGCCAGGAGGTAGCACTGCCTGGGCTCAATCTCCAAGCGAGACTGGGCGGTGCAACCTCCCTTGACAGGAGGTAGCACCGCTTGAGCTCAGTCTTCGAGCTCTGGCAGGCGGTGCAACCGCCCAAGTCAGGAGGTGCAACCGCTTGAGCTCAATCTTCGAGCTTTGGCAGAGAGGTGCAACCGCCCCTAACAGAGGTGGCACTACCCAGAGGCTCAGTCTTCGAGCTCTGCCAGGCGGTGCAACCACCCCAGTCAGGAGGTGCAACCACCTGATCCCAAAATTTTGGGAATTGACAGTTTTGAGCTTCAAATTTGAACTAGGTTGGGGCCTATAAATACCCCACCCATTCAGCACTGAAAGAACAGAACTTACACTCGAAATCTTGATCTCTTTATGTGATTCTTAGAGCTCAAAATTGTTGTAAAGGCCAAAAGTTCTCCTCCCTTTGTTCTTCAAAGTTTTGAGTTGTAAAGAGAGGAGAGAAAATTTCTGTAAGGGTTGTCTCCTATGCCCGTCAAAAGGAGTGAAACTGTCAAAGGGTGGTTGGCCTTTGCCTATTGAAGGAAGGCCTCTAGTTGACGTCGGTGACCTCGTCGGTGGAGGAAACCAAAAGTGAAGTAGGTCAAGATTGACCGAACCACTCTAAATCTCGGTTTGCATTTACTTTGAGCATATTATCTTTACTGCAAACCTCCTCTGAAGCTTACTGCTTTCTGCGCATATACGATCGAGTTTCAAGCTTTGCACTTTCCGAATCAGCGTTTAGACGCAAATCTACTTTTTCGTACGATCATCATATTTCAGATTACGTTTACGTTTTGATTTTTACCATAACTGCAAACTGCCTTTATACCCTTGCTTAAACAGCATCTCACCTAATCAAGTGATTTACGAATCAGCATTTAGACGTAAATCAATTTCTTCATACAAACGTCGTATTTCAGTTTGCGCTTATATTCTGGTTTTCATCATAACTGCAAACTGCCTTCATAGATTGACTTTAACATCATCTTGCTTAATCTTAATTTAAAGTAATCTTAGAATCGAGATGAAAGAGTTCATCTCATTTTCAGATTCGCTTAACAGTTGGAATGCTAAAAATCAAATTTTCTCATACACTCTTATGAAAAATATTTTTTTTCTGAAATGGATTTGATGAAATGATTCCTGCTTATGAATTTCATCTTGAAATATGGATGATAGTATTTTTACTTACAAAAAGTTGTTTCAAACACATATCTTGACTCAAAGTAAACTCACAAATAGCTGGAATCACAAATGGCTTTCCTCCTTCATGCACAAAGGATTATAACAAAAAAAGAAGGAAGAAGTATTCAAAGCAATCTACGTATCGTGCCTTCCTTTATATGCTTGATAACTTGCTTATATTGTTTTCCTGGTATCACAACTACCATGCTTTTTGTTGATGACAAAGGGGGAGAAATATATGAATTGATGCTATAAACACTGATGCTATGATTATGCCATGCTTGCATCACCAAGAGATATATGAACAGATGCTATAATTTGTATTATGCCTTGAGTTGATATCTGACCATATGAAGAAATGCAACACTTGCTAAAATATTTGAAATGTGTACATCATATAATGATATCAAAATCTTACTTCACAGCTTTACATGTTGAGATATTATAATATGATGAATTGTTACTATTACCATCATTCAAACTTGTAATGTAAAATCTGAAAATGAATGTCAAGCCTTGACATCATCTTCAGAGAGATACATCATGATGAGAATCATGATGGGAGTATTGATAAGTTCAAATGATTTAACTTATCAATATGTCGCTTGAATTCTTAGGTCTTGAATTCAAGAATGACATATCTCAAGTATGCCATATAGACAGGGGGAGTTAAGATTAACTCCATTATCAATTGATTGTCATCATCAAAAAGGGGGAGATTGTTGAATCTCGGATTTTAATGATGAAGTCAATTGTCATTTGTTGTCTAATCTATGTGTTGAGATAAGTGTGCAGGATTAACTACGATGAAAGTTAGACATGTATCAAGAGTTGCGCCGGAGTCAAGACAATGATCACGTTGGGAGTTCGAGAGTTCGACGGAAGTTCAGACAGTCGTCGGAGGTTCTGTGGGAACAAATCCGAGAAGTCCATAAGCTTGCCAAAAGAAGCTCGTCGGAACTCGCCAAGTGGATCGTCGCAAGTCCAGGAGTTTGCCGGAAGTCCGCAGGAGCATCACCGAGGGTTCATCGAATGATCGACGGAAGTTCACCGGAAACTCGCCGGAAGAATCGATTGACGCACCGGAGCAAGCTGCAGAAATTTTCTTAGGATTTATCGTAGTTAGCACAATGATTAAGTTGAAAATGGGAGGTGATCCCATCAGCTTAATCTTGGGGCAATTGGGCCCCTGAAAAACCCAAATTGGGCCGAATGGATCTACCCATTCGGATCCTGATTGCTGTGGGAGGTGCAACCGCCCCAGCCAGGAGGTAGCACTGCCTGGGCTCAATCTCCAAGCGAGACTGGGCGGTGCAACCTCCCTTGACAGGAGGTAGCACCGCTTGAGCTCAGTCTTCGAGCTCTGGCAGGCGGTGCAACCGCCCAAGTCAGGAGGTGCAACCGCTTGAGCTCAATCTTCGAGCTTTGGCAGAGAGGTGCAACCGCCCCTAACAGAGGTGGCACTACCCAGAGGCTCAGTCTTCGAGCTCTGCCAGGCGGTGCAACCACCCCAGTCAGGAGGTGCAACCACCTGATCCCAAAATTTTGGGAATTGACAGTTTTGAGCTTCAAATTTGAACTAGGTTGGGGCCTATAAATACCCCACCCATTCAGCACTGAAAGAACAGAACTTACACTCGAAATCTTGATCTCTTTATGTGATTCTTAGAGCTCAAAATTGTTGTAAAGGCCAAAAGTTCTCCTCCCTTTGTTCTTCAAAGTTTTGAGTTGTAAAGAGAGGAGAGAAAATTTCTGTAAGGGTTGTCTCCTATGCCCGTCAAAAGGAGTGAAACTGTCAAAGGGTGGTTGGCCTTTGCCTATTGAAGGAAGGCCTCTAGTTGACGTCGGTGACCTCGTCGGTGGAGGAAACCAAAAGTGAAGTAGGTCAAGATTGACCGAACCACTCTAAATCTCGGTTTGCATTTACTTTGAGCATATTATCTTTACTGCAAACCTCCTCTGAAGCTTACTGCTTTCTGCGCATATACGATCGAGTTTCAAGCTTTGCACTTTCCGAATCAGCGTTTAGACGCAAATCTACTTTTTCGTACGATCATCATATTTCAGATTACGTTTACGTTTTGATTTTTACCATAACTGCAAACTGCCTTTATACCCTTGCTTAAACAGCATCTCACCTAATCAAGTGATTTACGAATCAGCATTTAGACGTAAATCAATTTCTTCATACAAACGTCGTATTTCAGTTTGCGCTTATATTCTGGTTTTCATCATAACTGCAAACTGCCTTCATAGATTGACTTTAACATCATCTTGCTTAGTCTTAAGTTAAAGTAATCTTAGAATCGATTTTCAAACCGAAATCGTTTTTATCGTTCGAACGCAGTTTCGTTTTAATCGCAGAAAGTTTTCCGCTGCACTAATTCACCCCTCTTTAGTGCTCTTGATTCTAATAGATGCTCATCCTAAAGAGCTAATTATTGGAGACACATCAAAATGTGTTCAAACCCGTTCTTCTCTTAAAAAGTTTTGTACAAATATGACCTTTTTATCTTAAATTGAACCTAAATGTATTGACGAGGCCCTGAAATATGATTCATGAGTTATTGCAATGCATGAGAAATTAAATCAATTTGAGACAAATGAGGTGTGGAAGCTTGTTCGTAGGCTTAGTTTCTATTTTGTAACTGGTACTAAATGGGTCTTTAGAAACAAGCAAGATGAACTTGGTATCATGGTTAGAAACAAGGCTAGATTAGTGGCCAAAGGTTTCAACCAAGAAGAAGGTATATATTATAAAGAAACTTTCGCTCCTGTGGCTAGACTTGAAGCCATAAGGATTTTCCTTGCTTATGCTAGTTATAATTATTTTAAGTTATTTCAAATGAATGTTAAAAGTGTGTTTCAATAACCTTATTTTTGAAAAAGTTTATGTTGAACAACCTCCCGGAATTGAGAATGCTAACTTTCCAAATCATGTGTTTAAGTTGACTAAGGTTCTCTATAGATTAAAACAAGCCCTTAGGGCTTGGTATGAGAGGCTTAGTTCTTTCCTTATTCAAAATAATTTTATGAAAGACAAGGTTGATACTACATTGTTTATTAAATATTTTAAAAATAATTTTCTCATTGTCTAAATTTATGTTGATGATATCATTTTTTATTCTTCAAGTAAATCTTTGTATGAATCATTTGCCAAAAGTTTGAGTTAAGAGTTTGAAATGAGCATAATGGGCGAATTAACTTTTTTTTTAGGATTACAAATTAAACAACTAAGCAATGAAATTTTTATTAGTCAAACTATATATGCTTTAGATCTATTGAAACGATTTAATATGGATAGTGCTAAAGCTATTAATACACCAATAAGCACTTCTACAAAACTAGATATGAACACTAATGAAGAATATTTTGATCAAAAGACTTATAGGGGTATGATAGGTAGTTTATTATACCTCACAGCAACTAGACCTGATATCATGTTAGTGTTGGACTATGCACTAGATTTCAATCTAGTTCCAAGCGATCTCACTTAAAAGCTATTAAAAGGATTTTTAGATATCTAAAAGGAACTCATAATGTAGGACTATGGTATCTAAATTCTAAAAACTTTGAGTTGCTTACTTATGCTGATGCTGATTTGCTGGTTGTCAAATAGATAGAAAAAACACATCAGGAATATGTCATCTCTTAGGTCATGCACTTGTCTCTTGATCTTTCAAGAAACAAAACTCGGTTGCATTATCTACAACTGAAGTTGAGTATATAGCAGCAGGTGCATATTGTGCACAAGTTATATAGATGAAAAACGCTTTAGAAGATTATGAAATTTATTTAAAAAATATTCTTATAAAATGTGATAACACTAGTGTAATATGTTTAACCAAGAATCTCATTCAACACTTTAGAACTAAACATATTGACATTAGGCATCATTTTATTAGAGATCATGTTAATAATCATGACATATCTTTAGAATTTATTGATACAAAGCATCAATTAGTTGATATCTTTACAAAACCATTGAATGAGGAATAATTTGATTTTATTAGAAGAGAATTAGGTATATTAAATCTTCTGAATACATGAGTTTCTCTTATATATTTTTTGAATATTTTGATTTTTCATAACTTAAGTTTTCTTTTAAAATTGAGATTGTTTTCTTTCTGGTGAGTTCCTTTCTCGTGATATTTACAAAAGAAAATATTCGATTCATGGGCTTCTTTAATGACTTGATCTTTTATGATAAATCTTTTCTCTTTACAAAAGTAAAAGCTTGATTCAATGAAACTTATTTTTTTTTATGGATTTGATTTGGTTCAAATCCTTTCATAGACTTGGTTCTTGATTTTTCTTGTGATGAATTAATTCCTCTTTTATTCTTTTTCCTCTTCTTATTTTTATGACAAAAGGAAGAAAGAAACTTACACATCTCAAGAAAAACTAAAAAGTGCTTGCACATCTAAAGCAAAAATGCTAGCTCACCCCATATCTAAAGCAAAAATGCTAGCTTGCCCATTTCAAAAAGCAAAAGGAGTTATCTTGCAAAGTTTTTACTTAACTTCTCATTTCATTAATTTGCTAGCTTGCATAAATTAGTATAAAACTTACTTGAATAGCTTAAAATACTTGTATAAATTATTGAATGAGTCTCCTTTTTTGTGATGACAAAGGGGGAGAAATTGTAAATGAATGGTATTATGACCAAAATGATGTTAATTTTGGTATCATGAATGCTTCGGCATAATGTATGTTATGTCCAAAATGATGTTAATTTTGGTATCACGAATACTTTAGTATCATGTGTGTTATGCCCAAAGTGATATTGATTTATTTTTTATATCATGCATGAAGTGATGATGAAATGTAATATTTTGAAATTGTGCATGTTCTAATTTGAAACTATAATGATGCACAAACATATGAAATTTTGATTTGATATATTGCATTCGATCGTCGTGATTGAAATTATTTCACTTGAATTCAAAGGTCATGATTCCTTTTGAATTCAAGTTTTCTTATGTCAATATGACATATAGATAGGGGGAGTTAAAGATAATTTCGTCATCAATTAGTTGTCATCATAAAAAAGGGAAAGATTATTGAATCTCAAATTTTGATGATGAAATCAATTGATAAATTATTGATCAAATCTATATGTTGAAAAGAGTGTTGTAGGATTAACTATGTTAATAAATAAGGCATAAAGTAGATGTTGGGCCGGAGTCAAAGATCGTACCGTACGTCAAAGATTCGTACGATGTGTTGGAAGCTCACCGAGAGTTCATCGGGAGCTCGTCGAGAGTTCATCGGAAGTTTGCTGAGAGTTCATTGGGAGTTTACCAAAAGCTTACTAAGAGTTCACCGAAAGTTCGTCGAGACTTCGCCGAAAGAACAATTAACATACCGGACAAAGATTGCTTAGTTAATGCTTTAATTGTTATACTTAGAACTTAGATTTAGTTTGGATTGAGAGGTAATCCCACTTAGTTAGGGGCCAACTGGGCCCAAAACAGGACTAAGTTGGTCTAGATGGATGGCCCACTCGACCACTTGGAACCATGCCTGGCTACGGTATTGCTTAGGGTGGGTAGTGGAACCGCTTGAGGCTCAACCTCCTAGGTGGTCTGGGTGGTGATACCGTCCAGTATCAGAGTGTCAGATAGTGGTACCGTCCAGTACTAGTAGTAGTACCGTCAGTATCCCGAAAACTCGGGATGAGACACTTTTTTACTCCAATTTTGAAGCCATTGGGGCCTATAAATATCCAACTCTTTTCTGCATGAGAAATAAACAAAATCTTGAAGTGTTGGAGTGTGAAAGTGTTGTAAAAGTACTAAGTGTCCTCCTCCTCCCCTTCTAAGTCTTGTGATCATTCAAGCGAGGTGTGAGGTTTGTAAGGGTTGCCTCCTAAACCCAAAAAAGGAGAAAGTGTTGTAAGAAGGTGGTTGGTCATCGCCTATTGAAGAAAGACCATTAGTGGACGCTAGTGACCTCGATAGAGGAGGAATCGAAAGTGGACGTAGGTCATAATAACAGAACCACTATAAATCCAGTGTGTTCTTTCCTTACTACTTACTTTCATTACTTAGCTACACTCTACATTGTTCATTTACTTCAAGTCAACATCTTCTCGATACAATTTCTTCGTTACATTTTTTATCAACTTGGATAGATTTTGAATTACAACCGTAATTTTTATCGTTGTAGTAATTCCCCCTCTTAGTGTCGTATTAATCCTGATAATTGGTATCAGAGCAAGGTTACTCTCAATTTAGTTTAAAACCCAAGAGAGATGGTTTTTTCCAGTAATCATGAGGGTCATTCTATCACATATCCTTGTTAGGATCGAGTCGGCACTAAGAGGGGGGGGGGGTGAATTAGTGCAGCGAATAAACATGACGTTGGTTCAAAAAATCTTTTTGTTTCAATAAAAACCGATATCGGAAATGCTTAACTTTGAAAGTATATGAAAGCGTAGTGTAAGTAAAAATTCAGTTTGCAATAAAGGCAAATAACAAGAAGTAAATGCAAACCAGATTTTTATAGTGGTTCGATTGTCGTGACCTACATCCACTCCCGATTCCTCTTCCGTCGAGGCCATCGACTTCCACTACCGATCTTCCTTCAATGAGCAAAGATCAACTACCCTTTTACACCCATCTTCTTTTCACAGGTTTAGGAGACAACTTTTTACAAGCACTTACTTCTCCCTAAACAGAATTCTAATCTTTAGAACTAGAGGAGGGGATCTCTCAAGTGATTGCTACAGCGTTTTCCTACTTTTAAGTTCTTTGTGTTTGTGTGTATTAACTAGGGATGAGAGGGATATTTATAGGCCTCAAGTGGATTCAAACTTTAAGCCTAAAAGTGTCTTATCCCCGATTTTTGGGGTATTGGCGATACCACCGCCTATGTTCAGTAGTACCACCGCTTGCAGCACTGACACTCGGTGGTACCACCGCCTAGGAGACTATGTATGGACGGTACCACCACCTGATACCCTGCCATTGGGTGGTACAACCATCCAGTCTAGTGATACCATCGCTTGACATAATCTCGGAGATTGTGCCATCGATGGTTCCACCTGTTGGGTCATTATTTGGGCCTTTCCCTTGGCCCAGCATAGCCCAAACTTTAGCCCAATTAGCCCCTAATTGAGTTAGCCTAATTCCAAGTCTCGGAGACTGTGCCACCGACAGTTCCACCTGTTGGGTCATTGTTTGGGCCTTTCCCTTGGCCCAGCATAGCCCAAACTTTAGCCCAATTGGCCCTTAATTGAGTTAGCCTAATTCCAACCCAATTATACCTAAAACTTACTTTGATATAGATAATTATTACAAAGTTAAATCAAATATTGTCCAGCATGTCATTGGTTCATCGACAGCTCATCTAATTCTTTGGCGCATCATCCTCTCTTGCGGCCTATTGCCCAATCGGTCAGTTGACCTCCGTAACTCTAATTTCCTTAGCATAATTTCCACTCTTCTTGGCTCGATGCCCGATCCCATGGCTTGAGTCGATACGTCGATCGATCCTTCGGCTTAACGTCCAATCTTCTAACATGTTCCACTCCGGCTCAACATGATTCTTCCTGTTTTAATTATCTCTCCCTAATCGAAGCTTCCTGTATTACTCAATATGCAGATCAGATCATAAACATATCAATTGGTTTCATCAATCAAAATTCGAGATTCAATAATATCCCCTTTTTTTATGATGACAATCAATTCATGACGAAGTTAATCTTAACTCCCCCTATCAATATGTCATATTGATAGAACTCTTGAATTCAAAAATTCAAGCAATATATCATCATAAAATCATGCATAATCAAAATTTCAATACATCATTCAATGCATGATCATCATCATAACTTCTCCCCCTTTGTCATCAATAAAAAGGAGAAATGTATCCAGCTAGTTTTTGAGATATAAGCTTATCAATTTAGCAAATATCCCATCACTTTAGAACATGCAAGCTAATGAGTTTTTTCTTCTCTTTTGAGAAGTCCATGCTAGCAATTTTTTACTTCTTTTGTAATGTTTGAGCAAGTAATTTTTGCTTCCTTTACAAAGTGTAAGCTAGCAAAATTTTACATCATTTTATAACAGGCAAGCTAGCAACTTTTTCATACATGAAAGTTGGTAAAAATTTGCATATTTTGAGATGAGCAAGCTTTTTGCTTCTTTTTATAATATGTGAACTAGCAACTTTTGTTTTTCTTTGCGATGTATAAGTTAGCATTTTTTCTCCCTCTTTGTCATTATAAAAAAGAAGAGAAGAATACAATTTTGTAATTCTTTTTCCTTTGCATCAATTTTCAAATCATGACAAAGATAAAGTATCATTCTTAATGGTATAAGATATCATTTCAGAAAATGATAATTGTTGACTTTCACATTATTTCATCAAAAAAATCATAGTATTATATGCATCATATTTCAAATCATAATGATACCAAAATATCAAATTATATTATATCCTACCATGCATGATCATAACTTCTCATTTGTATGTATCAACATAATATCATTAGTTTTTCATACATAATTTTTTTGGTAAGTCTTTCATACATAATTTCATATCATCACATGAATAATATGAAGAAAAATTATTTGGGTGTTGAAATATACACATCAAGAAAATTATACATAATAAACTTCAAATTATAAACATCAAGAAGTCTAGTGATATATCATGGTTAATTTGAATACACCCCCCTTTTTAATGAATACTAAAAAGAATTATAGGAGGATAATTTATGAAAAATCTTGATTCATAATAAAACTTTCAAGTTATAATCAATTCATGAATACCAAAAGACATGATTCACTTTGACAAATCTCCTTTTTAGTAAATAACGAAAATAATTCTTAGGAGATCAAATATCTTGATTTAAAAAAAAATTCAAATAAAAATTCTGAGAAATCAAGATCATGATATAGATTAAATTCATTCAAATTCATAATCATCAAAATCACTTTCATAATTCAAGAGATTGAAAATATAAATAGATTCATCACTAAGGATCTCTAAACCGAAAACCGGATAAGATAAGAGTTTTTTCAAGAAACTTCCATTCTCCCCTTTTTGTTTTAATTTAAGTAATTTGATTTCATACAAGTATGCCTTTATCTTTTATGCCAAACAAAAATATGTATCATCATTTAAAACTGAAAGACAAAGACAAGGTTCATCACAAAAATCACCAAGGCTTCAAATCATCATGCATAATTAAATCATTAAGCATGGTACCAAAACATTTAATATTTTTATTACATCTTACATCATTATCCATTATTAAATCATTAAACATAAAATATTTTCAATCAAAATCAAAATAAAAAAAGTAATACGAAAATCATTATTACTTTATTATATCATTATTACTACATTACATCATTAAAACATCAAGCATGATTTCATTAAACATAAAGTATTTTCAATCAAAATCATTTTGTTTGTAATGTATTTTTCTTTTTAAATGAATCTAACTTTTCATGCTTAGTGCTAGGAGTTAACATGCAATTGTCATGCTCAAAATTTAATTATTATTATTTAAAAATCACTAGAAAGAGAAGCATGATAATTTTTTATTTTTTACTAACTAATTTAATAAAAAAAGCATTAAGTAATTTTAAAATAAAGTAAAAGAGTTTCGTTTGAGTTGTTTATCTCATTGTCGAGAGTCATCAAAGCGAAGTTTGTCGTTTCATCTTCATCGGTTTGCTTATCATCTTCGAATGCGCGCAACTTCTTTAGTTTCATATAGTCATCTTTGGAGTGACCCGGCTTCTTACGTTTATAATAAGTAGTTGTATTCTTTTTAAGTTTGTTTTTATTCTTTGATTCTTGTTTCATGAACATTTTAAGCTTTTTTGTTAAGAGTTCAAAGTCATCATCACTTAAGCTTTCGCTCGAGCAGCCTTCTTGAGTTCTAAGTGCTAAAACCATCATGTTCTTTGGAAGGTTGTTGTCATGTTCAAGTTCATCATGTGCCTTGCATGTCATTTCATAGGTCATTAAAAACCCAATAAGGTCTTCAATCGGAAAATGGTTTAAGTTCTTTGATTCTTGAATAGTCGTTACTTTAAGATCCCAATTTTTGGGAAGGGATCTTAGTATTTTGTTAACAAGTTTAAAATTAGAAAAACTTTTACCAAGTACTTTTAGACTATTGACGATATCCGTAAATCGGGTGTACATGTCTCCAATGGTCTTGCTTAGTTTAATACGAAACAATTCAAAATCATGCATCAAAAGATTAATCTTCAAATCTTTAACTCTACTAGTACCTTCGTGTGTGATTCCAAGTGTAAGCCAAATCTCATAAGTCATTTTGCAAATAGAAACTTGATTAAGTTTGTTTTTATCTAAGGCACAAAATAGAGTGTTCATAGCTCTAGCATTTAAAGAAAAAATCTTTTTCTATAAATCATTCCATTTGTTCATTGGTTTAGAAGATTTTTTAAAGCTATTTTCAATAATACTCCATAAATTTAAATCCAAAGAAAGCAAGAAAACTCTCATTCCAGTTTTCCAATATGTGTAGTTCCTCTCATTAAATATAAGAGGATGAATGATAGAGTACCTTCTTGAAAGCCGAAAAGAGCAATTTCTTTTGGGTGTTAAACCAAATGAGAAAAACGTAGCTCTGATACCAACTATTAGGATCAAGTCAGTACTAATAGGGTGGGGGGCGGGGGGGTGTGAATTAGTGCAGCGGATAAAAATGTCGTCGGTTCAAAAAAATCTTTTTGTTTTGATAAAAACCGATATCGAAAATGCTTAGCTTTGAAAGTGTACGAAAGCATAGTGTAAGTAAGAATTCAGTTTGCAATAAAGGCAAATGGTAAGAAGTAAATGCAAACCAAATTTTTATAATGGTTTAGTCATCGTGACCTACATTCGCTCCCGATTCCTCTTCCGTCGAGGCCACCGGCTTCCACTACCGATCTTTTTTCAATAAGTGAAGATAAAATACCCTTTTACACTCCTCTTCTCCTTTTCACAGGTTTAGGAGAATCTTTTACAAGCACTCACTCCTCCCTAAATAGAATTCTAATCTTTTAGAACTATATGAGGGGATATCTCAAGTGATTACTACAGCATTTTCCCACTTTTAAGTTCTTTGTGCTTATGTGTATTAACCAGGAATGAGAGGAGTATTTATAGGCCTCAAGTGGATTTAAACTTGGAGCCTAAAAGTGTCTCATCCCTAGTTTTTGGGGTACTAGCAGTACCACCACCTGTGTTGGGCGATACCACCGCTTGCAGCACTAACACTGGGTAATACCATCGCCTAAGAGACTATGTCTAGGTGGTACCACCACCTAGTCTGACAGTACCACCGCTTGACACCCTACCACTAGACGGTACCATCACCTGACACAATCTCGGAGACTGTGCCACCGACGGTTCCACTTGTTGGGTCATTATTTGGGCCGTTCACTTAGCCCAACATAACTTAATCTTGGGCCCAATTGACCCCTAATTGAGTTGGCCAAATTTCAACCCAATTACACCTAAAACCTACTTCGATCTAGACAATTATTACAAAGCTAAATCAAATGTTATATAGCATATTATTGGTCCATCGATGCCTCGTCTGATTCTTCGGTGCATCGTCCTCTCTTGCGGCCTATTGCCCAATCAGCTAGTTGACCTTTGCAACTCTGATTTCTTTGGTGCAATTTCTACTCTTTTTGGCCCCATACCCGATCCCATGGCCCGAGGCCTTCTGTCGATATATCAACCGATCCTTCGGTTCGACATCCAATCTTCTGACATATTCTACTCCAACCGAACATGATTCTTCCTGCTTTAATTGTCTCTCTCTAATCGAAGTTTCTTATGTCACTCAAATTGTAGATAAGATCATAATCACATCAATTAGTTTCATCATCAAAATATAAGATTCAATAGTCCTCCTATGTTCAATGGAACATATTACATATATTGAAAAACTAGAATGAGGATTTTCTTGATTTCTATTGATTTCGAGCTATGGAATATGTTGAAAATGAATTTTAAAAGTCTTCTCTTCTAATGATTGATTGGAATGATTTGGAGAAGAAGACTTTCTCTTTGAATGCCAAAGTTATGAATGCTTTATTTTGTGCTTTGAATAAAAATGAATTCATTCAAGTTTTTATTTGTGAAACGACTTATGAGATTTGACACATACTTGAAATCACACATAAAGTCACAAGTAGAGTTCATGAGTTAAAAATCAATCTTTTTGTTCATAGTTATGAATTGTTTCGATTGAAACCAAGTGAGACCATTGGAGATATGTACACCTGGTTTACGGATATCGTCAATGATCTAAAAGCATTTGATAAAAGTTTTTTGAATTTTGAACTTGTTAATAAGATATTAAGATCTCCCTTCCAAAGAGTTGGGATCTTAAAGTAACTACAATTCAAAAAGCTAAGGACTTGAACAACTTTTCACTCGAAGAACTTATTGGGTCTTTGATGACCTACGAAATGACATGCAATGCATATGAAAAACTTGAAAACAACCTTCCAAAGAACAGGAAGGATTTGGCACTTAAAACTCAAGAAGACCACTTGAGAGAAAACTCAAGTAATGATGATGATGATGACGA
Organism: Musa schizocarpa; assembly: GCA_900464855.2. Taxonomy (NCBI): domain Eukaryota; kingdom Viridiplantae; phylum Streptophyta; class Magnoliopsida; order Zingiberales; family Musaceae; genus Musa; species Musa schizocarpa. The sequence continues at coordinate 7,139,399 of LS990916.1, forward strand.
CTTGACACTTCTAAAAGAAAATTTTTTAAATATCATAAAAAGGAACAAAACTAAACATGACATTAAAAATAAAAATAAACTTAAAAAGGACTAAATAATTTGCTATGAGTGTAAGAAGCTATGACACTTCAAAAGTGAATGTCCTCAAGTGAAGAAGAAGCAACCGAAGAAGAAGAAAGCGCTAAAAGCTACTTGGAATAATTCAAGTATATTCGAAGACGAGGAGCCAACTAACAAAGAAGTTGCTAACTATGCTTTAATGGCGCTTGGCGACAAGGTAAGTAACTCAATCGAAGCCCATTTATCATTTGTTGAATTATTAAATGATTTTCATGATTTATTTGATGAATGTAAATTAGTTAGTAAAAAGTATAAATTATTAAAAAAGGTGAATGTCTCTCTTGTTAGTGAATTTGATAGATTAAAAAATTAAGCATAATAATGAAATATTGCCTCCTTGTATAAAATGTGAAGAATTAGGGATGCTTAAAAAGGAAAATTTGTTACTACATAAAACCTTAGAAAATTTTAAAATTGGAAGCAAATCCTTAAACATGATCCTTGTAAAAATGGATCATGTTTATAGAAGAGATATAATCGGCTTTGTAAGTAACACTCACCAAAAGCTAACCATCTTTGTTAAAGGCCCAACTTTATATGTTTCACCCCGAAACAAATGTAACTTTTGTTGCAAATTTGGACATTATGCTCATAAATATTCATTAAGATGTATAGTATACATAATCTAATTTGGGTCCCTAAAGGAACCACCATAAATGACTCAATGCAAAATAATAAGTTAGATAGATCGATTAGTGAGGCACCCAGAATCAAATGTGTACCTAAAAGAAAACCCCCTTTCTTGTAGATATGTTTACAATCACAAGCTAGGAGCAAGAGATGGTACATTGATAGTGGATGCTCAAGGCACATAACCAGAGATCCAACTCAATTCTCTAAGCTCACTAGCCAAGACGAAGGGTTTGTCATCTTCGGAGACAACAATAGAGGTAAAATCATTGGCATAGGAACCATAGGTAACAAATCAAACCTCTTGTTTATAGATGGTTTAAAATATAATCTTCTAAGTATTAGTCAATTGTGTGATAGAGGATATATCATAAGATTTGAATCTAATGCTTGTATTGTTGAAAGACCATACAAAAATACATCTATGATATCTTTAAAACATAATAACATGTGTATTATTAACATTGACGATCTTTGTAATGAAATGTACTTTTCGGCTTTAAGCGATGATACTTGGCTTTGGGATAGGAGGTTAGGTCAAGCTAGCATGAAATTAATCTCCCAAATTTTATCTAAAGACATTGTAAGAGGAATCCTTAGCATCAAGTTTGTCAAAGACAAAGTGTATGATGCATGTCAACTAGGAAAGTAAATAAATATAGTTTCAAGTCAAAGAATCAAATAAGCACCTCTAGACCATTGCAATTGATCAATATGAATTTATTTGTGTTAGGATTGGAGTGGCACTAAGAGGGGGGGGGGGAATTAGTGCAGCGGTAAAGTGCGATAACTTTTCACGATTTAAACACTTTTCAGAAACTTCGTACGATAAAAGCAACGTTTTTGTTTAAAATCGTTTCGATTGCGTTTTAACTTGAAGGGATAAGTAAGACGGAGACAAAGCAGTATAGCATTAAAGTACAAATGGTTTGCAGTAATGTAATTGACAATAAGTAAATGCAAACCAGAGATCACACCGATTTTACAGTGGTTCGGTCAAATGACCTACATCCACTTGCGAGGCCCCTCTTCGATGAGGCTCCCACCTTCCACTAGCAAATCTCTTGAAAGGGAAGGGTGAATACCCCTCTTACAACTTTTTACAAGCAGTTCACTCTCTTATAGATTTTTAGCAAGAAAGAAGGAGGTGAACACTAGCAAATTGAAAACAAGGCTAGCTAAGACTTTTCTAAGGCCTTTCTCTCAAACACTTGCTGCTCAAAAAGTTGTAATCTCAGCTGAGATTTGAGGGGTATTTATAGGCCTCAAGAGGATTCAAATTTGGGCTCCAAAATTTGAATTCTCTTAGAGTTCCCGATGCTGGCGGTGCCACCGCCCAACTCTCGGGTGCTGGGTGGTGCAACCGCCCAGTCTAGCGGTGCCACCGCCAGACCCTTCGGTTCACTTGTTGGGCTTCAAATTGAGCCCAAACCAAGTTTAATTTTAGGCCCAGTTGGCCCCTAACTAGGATATAGGATTATCTCTTAATCCTAATCCTAATTATGAGTAAACTACATAACAAAACACATCCTAAGCAAGTTTTCAACTGCGAACGTCGAGTATTGTTCCGGCGAGCTTTCCGACGAACTTCTTCCGATGGGCTCCCAGCAAGCTCCAGAACTTATGATGACTTTAATGAGTAGCCGAGACTTCTCGGTGATCTCCGTGAACCTCAGACAATCTCTTCGGCGAACTTCCGAAAATTCCGACAGGTTCCCGATTTCTTCTCGGTTGGTTCTGGCAGCATCTCTGACGATTCTTCGGACTCTTAAACGTCCATCGAACTTGACTCTGGTATCCTTGTTTTGTGTTTTCTGGTTATCGTAGTTAATCATGTACACTTAACTCAATAATATGGATTAGATCATTTAACCCATAAATTGATTTTATCATCAAAATCCGAGATTCAACAATCTCCCCCTTTTTGATGATGACAATCAATAGATGACGGAGTTAAACATAACTCCCCCTATCTATATGCCATATTATGAGAAGATAAAAACACTTGAATTCCATCCCATTGAATTCAAGCATAAACCGATAAGTTCTAATAGTAGAACTTATCGTTATTCTCATTAAGCATAATGTAAATGCGAAACTTCGATGAAAATTCTTTTCAAGTCGAATGATAAGAGACAATTTTTACTACGACAGGAGATCAAGATTTTCAACATGAATTTCATGATATACATGTTTGACATGCTTTCAATATGATCAATCGATCTTGCGATATTCTCAAAGATTTTGCAAGGCACATAAGACATTCATCGATCGATCACTTTTCTCAAAGATTTTGCAAGTCATATTCTCAAAGATTTTGAAAAGCTTTTGCAATTCATATAAGTCATGCTATTAGAATGATACAAGTCATCACTTTTCTCCCCCTTTGTCATCAACAAAAAGGGAAATGAGACCTGAAGCACATATTTTGTCATACAAAGATTTTATCATTCAAAATTAAGTATTCAAAAATATTTACGCAAAGTTCATCTTAAAAGAAAATTCAGCATGCATCTATATTATCTAATCTCTTCTTTCTATAAATAACAGGAATTATAGATGTACAAGGAAGAGATTGAAAAAAAAAAAAAAATTCAAGTAGTAACTTCAATAAGTCAAGGTCATAATTCGAATACAAACTCATTTAAATTCAAATTGTCAACTTGAAACTCATAATCAAAATGTCATAAAATCATTAATCTTGAGCAGATTGGAGCGGTAGGATAAGATAATTTAACATGTCATTTAGAATTGAAGGAGAAGGATTAGATTCATCGAGGAACGGAGAGAAGATGAAAAACTTTACGAAAAATCCATTCAAACAAGTTTATTGTTTAGGGACAATTTAACATACCTAATTCCCATCTAATGAATTCAAATTGGTCTTCATTCAAGGCTTTTGTAAATATATCTGCTAGTTGATGCTTTCTGTCAATGAATTCTAGAACAACATCATTGTTAAGGACATGATCGCGTATGAAATGATGCCTAACGTCGATGTGCTTAGTTCTAGAGTGCTGAATTGGATTTTTAGTAAGACATATGGCACTAGTATTATCACATTTTATGAGAATGTTTTTAAAGTGAATTTCATAGTCCTCTAATGTATTTTTCATCCAAACAACTTGTGCACAGCATGCGCTTGCAGCAATGTATTCGGCTTCCGCCGTAGATAGTGCAACTGAATTTTATTTCTTGGAAGTCCAAGAAACAAGTGCATGTCCTAAAAATTGGTATGTTCCAGATGTACTTTTTCTATCTATCCTGCATCCGCCAAAATCGGCATCCGCATAAGCTATTAAATCAAAATTTTCAGATTTTGGATACCACAATCCTAAATTTGGAGTTCCTTTAATAAACCTAAATATTCTTTTAACACTTTTAAGATGAGATAATTTAGGATTTGATTGAAACCTAGCGCAAAGTCCTACACTAAACATAATATCCGGTCTAGTCACGGTGAGGTAGAGTAGACTACCTATCATTCCCCTATATGTTTTTTTATCGAAATTTTAACTATTTTCATCCATATCTAACTTAGTCGCAGTACTCATAGGGGTGTTTATTGCTTTTGAATTATCCATGTTAAATCATTTTAACAGTTCTAATGTATATTTAGATTGGTTAAGAAATATACCATCACTAAGTTGTTTGATTTATAATCCTAAAAAGAAAGTTAATTCACCCATTAAGCTCATTTCAAATTCATGACTCATACATTTGGCAAATGATTCACATAGTGATTCATCCGAAGAGCCAAAAATAATATTGTTAACATAAATTTGCACAATAAGAAAATTATTTTCAAAATGTTTAATAAACAATGTAGTATCAACCTTGCCTTTGATAAAATTATTTAAAATAAGAAAGGAACTAAGCCTTTCATACCAAGCTCTAGGAGCTTGTTTCAAGCCATAGAGAGCCTTAGTCAATTTGAATACATGATTAGGAAAAAGAGAATTTTCAAATCTGGGAGGTTGTTCGACATATACTTCTTCGGAAATAAAACCATTCAAGAAGGAACTTTTGACATCCATTTGAAATAGTTTAAAATTATTACTACTAGCATCCTTATGGCTTCTAATCGAGCCACGGGAGCGAAGGTTTCTTCGTAATCGATACCTTCTTCTTGGTTGAAACCTTTGGCCACTAATCTAGCCTTGTTTCTAACCACGATACCATTTTCGTCTTGCTTGTTTCTAAAGACCCATTTAGTATCAATGACTAAATGGTCACTAGGTCTAGAAACAAGCTTCCACACCTTATTCCTCTCAAATTAATTCAATTCCTCTTGCATTGCAATAACCCAAAAATCATCTTTTATGGCCTCATCAATGCACTTAGGTTCGATTTGAGAAAGGAAGGCGGCATTAGCACAAAAATTCTTGAAGGAGGAACGAGTTTGAACCCCTTTTGATGTATCTCCTATAATTAGCTCCTTTGGATGAGCATCTATATACTTCCATTCCTTGGGTAAGGAAATTTCGGAAGAAGATGCATCCAAGTTGCTATTTTGAGGAGGGGGTTCATTTAAATTCAAATTATCAAAACCAAGATCATCATCAAAATAATTTTTCTTTAAATTAAAATTTTCATTAAAAACTACATGAATAGACTCTTCTATTACTAAAGTTCTTTTGTTAAAAACCCGAAAAGCCTTAGAAACGGAAGAGTAACCAAGAAAGATGCCTTCATCGGATTTAGCATCAAATTTTCCTAAGGCATCCTTTTCATTCAAAATAAAGCATTTACAACCGAAAACTTTAAAATAGGAAATATTTGGTTTTTTGTTATTCCATAATTCATAGGGAGTTTTTGATAGGGATGGTCTTATTAGGACCCTATTCATGACGTAGCAAGCCGTATTTACGGCTTCGGCCCAAAAATACTTAGGTAAACTATGTTCATTTAACATAGTTCTTGTAATTTCTTGTAGGTTTCTATTTTTTCTTTCAACTACTCCATTTTGCTGGGGATTTCTCGGAGTGGAGAAGTTGTGATTGTATCCATTAACTTCACAAAAATTTTGAAAGTCACGGTTTTGAAATTCGTCACCATGATCACTCCGAATTAATGAAATCATGAAACCTTTTTCGTTTTGAGTGAGTTTACAAAATTTAAAGAAACACTTGAAACAATCACTTTTGTGAGCTAAGAAATAGGTCCAAGTGTATCTAGTATAGTCATCCATAATTACAAATGCATATTTGCTTTCTCCTAGACTTGTCGTATCAATTGGTCCAAATAAGTCCAAATGAATCAATTGTAATGGTCTAGTGGTGCTAATTTGATTTTTTGATTTGAAATTAGTTTTTATTTGTTTACCTAGTTGACATGCATCGCATACTTTGTCCTTAATAAACTTTATATTTGGAATTCCTCGCACTAATTCTCTAGATGAGATCTTAGATATTAGTTTCATGCTTGCATGGCCTAGTCTCCTATGTCAAAGCCAAGCATCATCATTTAAAGCAGAGAAGCACATTTCATTACTTAGTTCATCAAGGTTGATGGTGTAGACATTATTTTGTTTTAATGCAATCATAGTCATGTTATGGTTTGGTTTTTCAATAATACATACATTTGATTCAAATCTAACGATATAACCTTTATCGCATAATTGACTAACACTCAAGAGATTATGTTTCAATCCATCAACTAGTAAGACATCATCAATAGAAAATTTTAATTTGTTACCTATGGTTCCCTTGCCAATGATTTTCCCTTGGTTGTTGTCTCCGAATGTGACGTACCCTTCTTCTTTGCTAGTGAGCATAGAGAAATGAGATGGATCTCTAGTCATATGTCTTGAGCATCCACTATCTAGATACCATCTCTTGCTCCTAGCTTGTGATGGTGTATGTTTCTACAAGAAGGGATTATTTTTAGGTATCCATTTTCTTTTGGGTGCCTTAAAAACTGATTTAACTTGTTCATCATATTGCTTAGAGTTGATCACGGTTCCTTTAGGAACCCAAATTAGTTTGTTCGGACTAATTTTCTTGAATGGACATTTATAAGTTTTATGTCCATATTTGCAACAAAAGTTGCAATTGCTTTGGTGCCAAACATGTAAGACGGGGCCTTTAATGAAGGTGGTTGAATTTTGGTGAAGACTTCTCACAAATCCGATTCCACTTCTTTTATGAACGTGACCCTTATTTGTAAGGATCATATTCAAAGATTTGCTATCAACCTCGAATTTTTTCAAGGTGTCCTTAAGTAGTAAGTTCTCCTTTTGGAGAGATTCTAGATCATGACATTTTATACATTGAGCTAAACTATCATGATATTCAGTTTTTAATTTATCGATATCACAAGTGAGACTATCATGTTCCTTTTTTAGCAATTTGTATTTTCTACTAATTGTCTTACATTCATCAAATAACTCATGGAAAGCATTTAATAATTCATGATAAGGTAAATCTACACCAATTAAATCTATTACCTCTTCTCCAATGGCCATTAGGGCGTAATGAGCAACTTGCTCAGTATTGGACTCCTCTTCTTCGGACGTGCTTGAATCATCCCACGTTGCCTTGAGCGCCTTCTTCTTTGATGTTCTCTTTTTGGCTTGAGGGCAATCGTTCTTGTAGTGTCCCGGTTTTTTGCATTCATGGCAAATCACTTGGTCCTTCTTGTGTTCAAACTTATTTTTTGTATTATTTTTAAATTTGTTCTTTCTTAAATATTTTTAAAATTTTTGAGTCAAAAGTGCAATGTCATTGTCACTGTCCTCATCACTTGATGTTCCTTTCAAGTGGTCTTCTTGTGATATGAGTGTCATATCCTTTCTGTTCTTTGGAAGGGGGTTCTCGAGCTCATCATGAGCTTGACATGTCATTTCATAGGTCATTAGAGACCCAATAAGTTCTTCAAGAGGGAATGTTTTAAGGTCTTTGGCCTCTTGAATTGCCGTAACTTTTGGATCCCAACTTTTAGGGAGGGATCTTAAGATTTTAGTTACTAGTTCAAAGTTAGTAAAATCTTTACCAAGAGCTTTGAGTCCATTGATGACATCCGTGAACCGGGTGTCCATATCTCCGATGGACTCACTTGGTTTCATTCGGAAAAGTTCATAAGAGTGCACAAGGATGTTGATTTTGGACTCTTTCACTCGGCTAGTGCCTTCATGAGTGAGCTCAAGAGTTCTCCAAATATCAAAAGCTGAATCATAAATTGAAACACGATTAAATTCATTTTTGTCTAGTGCACAAAACAAGGCATTCATAGCCTTTGCGTTTAAAGCAAAAACCTTCTTCTCCGATTCATTCCATTTGCTCATCGGAAGAGAAGATTTTTGAAATCCGTTTTCGACAATAGTCCATAGTTCGAAATCCATGGAAATGAGGAAGATCCTCATACGGGTCTTCCAATACGTGTAATCCGACCCATTAAAAATAGGTGGACGTATAATAGAGTGTCCCTCATGCATGCCGGAGTAAGCCATCTCTCTTGGGTATTAAACCAAATATGAGAGTGAGCCTTGCTCTGATACCAATTGTTAGGATTGGAGCGGCACTAAGAGGGGGGGGTGAATTAGTGCAGCGGTAAAGTACGATAACTTTTCATGATTTAAACACTTTTCGAAAACTTCGTACGATAAAAGAAATGTTTTTGTTTAAAATCATTTCGATTGCATTTTAACTTGAAGGGATAAGTAAGACGGAGACAAAGCAGTATAGCATTAAAGTGCAAATGGTTTGCAGCAATGTAAATGACAATAAGTAAATGCAAACCAGAGATCACACCGATTTTACAGTGGTTCGGTCAAATGACCTACATCCACTTGCGAGGCCCCTCTTCGATGAGGCTCCCACCTTCCACTAGCAAATCTCTTGAAAGAGAAGGGTGAATACCCCTCTTATAACTTTTTACAAGCAGTTCACTCTCTTACAGATTTTCAGCAAGAAAGAAGGAGGTGAACACTAGCAAATTGAAAACAAGGCTAGCTAAGACTTTTCTAAGGCCTTTCTCTCAAACACTTGCTGCTCAAAAAGTTGTAATCTCAGCTGAGATTTGAGGGGTATTTATAGGCCTCAAGAGGATTCAAATTTGGGCTCCAAAATTTGAATTCTCTTTGAGTTCCCGATGCTGGCGGTGCCACCGCTTGTCAGTGTCAGACACTGACAGTGCTGGGCGGTGCCACCGCCCAACTCTCAGGTGCTGGGTGGTAAAACCGCCAAGTCTGGCGGTGCCACCGCCAGACCCTTCGGTTCACTTGTTGGGTTTCAAATTGAGCCCAAACCAAGTTTAATTTTGGGCCCAGTTGGCCCCTAACTAGGATATAGGATTATCTCTTAATCCTTATCCTAATTATGAGTGAACTACATAACAAAACACATTCTAAGCAAGTTTTCAATCGTGAACATCGAGTATTGTTCCGGCGAGCTTTCCGACGAACTTCTTCCGACGAGCTCCCAGCAAGCTCCCGAACTTGTGATGACTTTAATGAGTAGCCGAGCCTTCTCAGTGATCTCCGTGAACCTCGGACGATCTCTTCGGCGAACTTCCGAAAATTCCGACAGGTTCCCGATTTCTTCTCGGTTGGTTCCGGCAGCATCTCCAACGATTCTTCGGACTCTTAAACGTCCATCGAACTTGACTCCGGTATCTTTGCTCTGTGTTTTCTGGTTATCGTAGTTAATCCTGCATACTTAACTCAATAATATGGATTAGATCATTTAACCCATCAATTGATTTTATCATCAAAATCTGAGATTCAACAATTTGGATCAATTGATATAACAAACCTAGTAGATAACAAATATGCCTTTGTAATTTTTGATGATTATATTAGATACACTTGGACATACTTCTTGGTACACAAAGGTGATTGTTTTAAGTTTTTTTTTTATTTTGTAAATTTGTTCAAGATGAAAAAGGTTTTATGATTGCATCTATATGTAGTGATCACGGTGATGAGTTACAAAACCATAATTTCTAAAACTTTTGTGAATCAAATGGGTACAATCATAATTTCTCAACTCTAAGAAAACCATAAGAAAATGGCGTAGTTGAAATATAGCCTACCCAAATATTTTTGGGTCGAAGCCATTAACACGACATGCTATGTCATGAATAGGATTCTAGTAAGACAATTAATTTTAAAAACTCTTTATGAATTATGAAATAACAAAAAATCAAATGTTTCAAATTTTAAAGTTTTCAGTTGTAAATGTTTTGTTTTAAATGAAAAAAAATACCTTAGAAAAATTTGATACAAAATCTGATGAAGGCATTTTTCTTGGATATTCTTTTAGTTCTAAAGTATTTCGTATATTTAGTAAAAGAACTTTAGTCATAGAAGAATCTATTCATGTTATTTTTAATGAGGTTTTCAAATTTAAGAAAAATAATTTTAATGATGATTTTCATTTTGATGCTTTAAATTTGATTGAAATCTCTCCTCCCACTTGCAAGTTGGATGCATCTTCTTCCAAAGAATCCTTTTTATCGATTTGAGAGCTAATTATCCTAAAGAGCTAATCATTGGAGACACATCAAAAAGTATTCAAACTTGTTCTTCTCATAAAATTTTTTGTGCGAATGTAGCCTTTTTATCCCAAATTGAACCTAAATATATTAACAAGGCCCTAAAAGATGATTCATAGGTTATTACAATACATGAGGAATTAAATCAATTTGAGAGAAATGAGATTTGGAAATTTGTTCCTATACCTAGTGACCATTTGGTGATTGGTACTAAATGGGTCTTTAGAAATAAACAAGATGAACTTTGTATCATAGTTAGAAACAAGGCTAGATTAGTGGTCAAAGGTTTCAACTAAAAAGAAGGTATCGATTATAAAGAAACCTTCGCTCCTATGGCTAGACTTGAAATCATAAGGATTCTCCTTGCCTATGCTAGTTGTAATAATTTTAAGTTATTTTTAATGGATGTTAAAAGTGTTTTTTAATTGTCTTATTTTTTAAGAAGTTTATGTTGAACAACCTCCCAGATTTGAGAATGCTAACTTTCCAACTCATGTGTTTAAGTTGACTAAGGCTCTCTATGGATTACAACCAGCCCCTAGGACTTGGTATGTGAGGCTTAGTTCTTTCTTTATTTAAAATAATTTTATGAAAGGCAAGGTCAATACTACATTGTTTATTAAATATTTTGAAAATAATTTTCTCATTATCCAAATTTATGTTGATGATATCATTTTCGGTCCTTCAAGTAATCTTTGTGTGAATCGTTTGCCAAAAGTATGAGTCAAGAGTTTGAAATGAGCTTAATGGGCGAATTAATATTTTTTTTAGGATTGTAAATTAAACAACTAAGTGATGAAATTTTTATTAGTCAGACTATGTATGCTTTAGATCTATTGAAATGATTTAATATGGATAGTGCTAAAGATATTAATACACTACTGAGCATTTCTACAAAATTAGATATGGACATTAATGGAGAATGTTTTAATCAAAAGACTTATAGGAGTATGATAAGTAGTTTATTATATCTCATAGCAACTAGACCTAATATCATGTTTAGTGTTGGACTATGCACTAGATTTTAATATAATCCCAACCAATCTCATTTAAAAGCTATTAAAATAATTTTTAGATATATAAAAGGAACTCATAATCTAAGATTATGGTATCCAAATTCTAAAAACTTTAAGTTGATCATCAAAAGGGAGGAGGAAGAAATTTGCAATTATGTCTTGGTCTTGTAGCAATAATTTCACCCGCGGGCACCTATGATCACACTTCAAAATTCGTCCGTCGATGATCTTAGCGTCAAACCTGCTATAATTCTTAATAGGTAAGGCCATTCAAACAGCAGCCTTTCTATTCATAAAATTATTAGTGCTCTCAATGTCAATAAGAACAGTGATAGATTGTTGTTTCATAAGTCCTCCCACTTTCATCGTTTGCGAGTTCACGTAACCGACAAGGGCATGCATTTTAATATCAATCGGCTGCTATTCTTTAGCTGTGACCTCTTCCTTATACTCCTAGATCTCCTCCTCCATGTCTTCAAGAGGTTCAATCAATAGGAGGTGGCCCCTTTTACAACGATGATCGCGGTTCCACGGCTCATCGCAATGCCAACAAAGACCCTTTACTGATCGGTCACGTAGTACTTCTCTTATCAAATTTTTTGATAGCGAAGGATGGCTGGGAGCAGAAGGAGGTTTATATGCCATGGGCCTAAGAGAGGTTCTCATCCTTCGAGCATCTTGGTTGAGTCGTTCTTCTTGTATCTGGACGAAAGAAGAAATCACAACAGTCATAGTTTGGGGCTACCGTGCCTTAACCTCCCCTTTTATCTTTGGCTTGATTCCTTCGATGAATGTTCCTAATAATTAACGGTCAGTCTAATCATGAGCAAGGTAGGATAGCTTCTCAAACTTAGTTTGGTACTCTTGAATCGTAGAGGTTTGTTGAATCTTTTCAAGTTGGCCATCGATATTTTCATACTCTGTAGGTCTGAAATGATTCAGCAGTACATTCTTAAATTGATTCTACATCAGAACCCCATGATTGTATTCCAGTCAATTGTACCATTGAATAGCATCTCCTTCAAGGTGGATGATAGCAATTTCCACCATAGCATTATCCGAAGTTCGATAGTAGCGTGGTTGCAGCATGTCCGAGGGCTATTCCTCCTTCTCTGGAGACCTTTATGAACTCTCTCCTTGCTGAAATTTGGTTGGACTTAGTGGTTGTCCAATTCTGAATTCTGTAAACAAGGCACATAATTTGTCCTCCAAGTGCGATTCAAGCTGTGATTCAATCCAAGATTTCAATGCTTTAAATTTGGCATCAATTGGATCTTGAGAAGCCATAGCATATGCCTATAGATCAGAGATATCCCTGTCATTTTTTTGTTGATGGGTTAATGGCATGGGTGGTATAAGGTTCAGAAGAATTGAAGATCACGAAAAGGTACTATAGCAAATTTTTATGCCTAAAGTGTAGCAGATTGGATGTAAAAAATCAGTGGTTTATATTAAGAATTTTTTGACGAAACCAAAGGGAAATCTGCTGTTAAGAAGTGTCAAAGATGTTGTAAAAATTTTGTAGAGATTTGGATAAAAAAAATATAGTAGCAAGATTAAACAAACTATGCTATGTTGCTAGAATTCTACCGTGCAGATTTTCAAGTGTAGCAAGTTGGACTTAAAAGATCAGTAGCTTATATTAAGAATTTTTTTTATGAAACTAAAGGGATTTTCAAGTATAGCAAGTTAGACTTTTTTTTTGATAAGTCGTAGCAAGTTAGACTTAAAAGATCAGTAGCTTATATTAAGAATTTTTTGATGAAACTAAATGGAAATCTACTGTTAGGAAGTTTTAAAGCTGTTATAAAAATTTCGTAGAGATTTGGACAAAAAAAACACAGTAGCAAGATCAAACAAATTGTGCTATATGGTTGGAATTCTGCAGTGTATATTTTCAAGTGTAGCAGTTTGGATGTAAAAGATCAATGGTTTATAAGAATTTTTCGATGAAACCAAAGGAAAATCGGTTGTTAGGAAGTGTCAAAGCTGTCAAAAAATTTTCATATAGATTTGGATAGATAAAATATAGTAGCAAGATCAAATAGAGTGTGCTATGCCGTTGGAATTCTGTAATGCATCTTTCGTCGTAGAGATGAAAATTTTATGATGAAAAGTTAATACAGAAATATAGGAACAATTTTTTTTTTGGATTTTCAAATAAGGATAACTAAATTGTAGCAGAGGTAAAGTAGGAAACCAGAACCTGTTGCAATTCATGGAGAGATCAAAGGATGATCCGCGGTGTGGAGATGACGGCGGAATTCGACGATGATCTTTTAAGAAATTATGAGAATTGCTTTGGGCGGCTATGGAGAGCTGATGGATGGTTGTGGAAGGGCAACGAGACGCCAAGAATGCTTCTCTTATACCAAGTGTTAGAACCCTTACAGATTCTAAGTTTGGAGTTGATCTCTTTAGGGGATCGGCCTCCTTGGAACTCTATAAGGGTTCCTTCCTCCAAGTTACTACTCAAAGGCTGCAGAAAAGATTTATCTATTGCTTGAGAAAAGAGGATGAATACATGGCTATTTATAAGGCTTCTAATCCCTAACTCCTAATAGGACTCCTACTCAAGACTCCTACTTCTAACCAACTCCTAATAAGACTCTTACTCAAGACTCTTGTTCCTTTATAATTCCTAATTCTTCTCTAAGAAACAACCTCCTAACCCTAGTCGACCTCTTCAACTCTTTAATAGGGTTCGGTTAGGTAGGTTTTACATGAATGCCCCTCTCAGTTATGACTCTCCTAGCTAGAGTCCTAACACGCCGCCCCTGTGAGCTACTTACTCGCGAGCGACGTCGCCCCTATGGGCGTTGTGCCCACAAGCAATGCCCACGGGAGGGGCATTCGTAGGCTGTCGACACCCGTCGGTCACACGCCTGCTGCGAGCATGCCGGTGGCTTGTTGTTGCAAGTGCAATGCCTGTGCGCAGCAATAGTTGTTGCGCCTTCACTGGCACTATGCCACCTACCTCCAGCTGCCGCCCTTGCAGTTACCACTGCAAGCAGTTGTACACACGCAGATGGTAGCAAGCTACCATCTGCGAGGGTAGCAACAATTGTTGCCCTTTCTCACTATTGAATCAACGATTTTAACATCAAAAGTTTCTCTAAAACACAACACACAGTTCAAAACTAATCTTTCGCATGAACAACCTAGCTTCGATACCACTATAAGGAAATCTAGTGGTGACATCACATGCATAGCGGAAGAACAGAAAACAAAAATCCTCAAATTTCCCAATGATGTGTTCATCGTCATGCAAAGATTAGTGCACAAAATTCACAAAACTGAAAACTACGTATATGAAATATTATGTTTTACCTAAAGAGATCATATATCCCTGAATCTTTGTAAATCTGTAGGAGAGGATGAAGGAGGTCAAGTATCCTCCTCTTTAGCGGTGATCCACACAATAGGGCTGCAATGATGCTCCTTTGGTTCCCTCCTATTTATAGAGGTCCCCTATCAACTTAACCCTAATGGATCCTACCCTTCTAGGTATTGGATCTCCATCCAACTACCCAAGCCTCTTAGATTAGTGAATCTCTATCCAATAATCTCTAATTGACTCTTATTGGATCTCATCTATAGGATCCAATAATTCAAGGGTTTATTGGATATCCAATAAGATAGGGGCTCTAGTGGATATCTCATATCTAAACCTCTACTCATCGCAACGCCTATCATATATGTGTGACCCTTTAAGCCCAATATTGAGCTGGCCATGAGTCATACCTATTAGAACTCCTTCTAGCTCTGTAAATTATTATCTTCATAATAATTCACTCGACTCATTGATTGTGGATGTAGTAGGCCACTACGTCATAGTCCCCAAATGATATAAGGGAATCCAATCCTTTGGACCTATCTATCCTTAGTTACCATATACCTATAGTCCCTCATCCATCTAATATCCTAGAGACTGTATACCAGGCATGGTATTGTCAGACCTATATGGTTTCTCCATGAGTATCGCTCTAATCGGATTCTCTCGAAAAACTCTTTTTCTCTCAATCCGAATGACCATAGCTAGGGGTTTATCTGAGCAAGAATATATTGGATATTCCTCTCATGACATCGAGAGTAGATGATCCTTTATTAATACTCAATAGTCCTCATAAGATTGGCTACCACTCTCGATGATCGACTGTGCTAGATCTGGAACTTCCATGCTTATAAGTCTGATATCAAAGAATGGAGTATTCATACAGGACATCTTTGGTGTCTCAAGTCTAAGGACCAGGTACACCACTAGGACAATGGAATCACTGTCTAACAATAAGGTATCATTAACCATCCAGCATTCCATGAGCGAATCAATTAGTGAACTCATTCTCCAATGAGCACCTGCACTGTAGCTCTAGTATCCCCACTTGAGCAGCTATAAGACTAGCTACCTTCATCATATGGACGAGTATACAATATACCAGTTTATCCGATTATCTCGATGTCCCTTTCGAGTACTTATGTCCAAAATTATTTAGGGTCTATGTTTAAAGTCGAATCGGTCTCATTATCGTGATCTTATCACGATCCGATTCTCATTGCATATATCAATATTTTCTTGTAACCATCTTGAGCTACCTCTTAAATTCCTATCCACGTGAGCAAGCGGGTGGTAAGCTATTTAGGCCTTCTTCTCCCATGACCCTTATATGATGCTTACATGATGGGTGATAATTAGTTGATTAATATATTCCCTACTAGTAAGTAATTTCTAAAATTTTTCAGTAAATTTACCTTAACAATATTATAAATTTTAATATAACATATAGCTCTAAGATCATTTCATGGTCGTTCATATCCATTCATAAAATTACACTTAAACCACTTTTGTCAATCGTTAAATTAGCATATTTAAATAAAACTAAATTTAAAATATCAAAATTCTTTGATGTAATAAGTTTATTATATATATATTAATCAATCACATTGGAGATTAACTACATAAATATTTTTAGATTGTGATGGTTTTCTTATCGATCACCCACGTAGAACCATGAAAGTGAGCTATCCTAAGTCGAGTTGAGTGTTGGAGTTGAACTTACTTTTGGAGTCGGCCAGCAAGATGACAAGAAATAACGATGAAGGATGAGACTTCCAAAAGGGAAGTTAATTCCCGTAAGCTTCTTCTTATGGGAGTAAAGATGGATATTGGGTTTATCGTCGACCTGATTCCTTTGATTGTCAGGGAAAGATAGAGAGAGAGTCAGTCCCAACCCTTTCCTCCTGTTAGATAAGGCCCCATTAAACCTCTTTAATCACTTATGTTTTAAAAATATATTTTTTATTAATTAATTATGATTAGTATCCTAATCCCCATACTTTATAAATTAGTATTGAAGTTTCTATATTAATAAAAGTATTTATTGTCACGTAAAAAAACATGGAATGAATAAAATTATAACTTTATTACTTTTAAATTATTAATTTTATATAAACTTCTTGACCGATTTTTCCTGTCTTTCTTTTCGGCTCGCCGGCTGAACGATGCATTGTAGTCTGCAGAGGCTAAAATGACTACGAGGGAGGCTTATGAGAAGCCTGTGCCACCGGTAACTACAAGTATGTTCTCATACATAGCCTTTTTCAACTAGTTCGACGACAACCTAAGATCCGCAGCTAAACCTCGCTGGCCATTGTGATCCCAACACCAACAGCTACACTTTCCTAAGCAACAACATCATCTCGTGCCAGAGGGGGATTACAACGTCAAGGTGATGCTCTCCCTGGGTGGCGCCATCGGCAACGACAATCCGGTGTCCAAGGAGAAAACCAGGGAGGTCACCCACTATGTCTCGAATAATTTCTTGGGTGGGCTCTGTTAGCATAAAATCTGTAATCATGCTATCTATAATACGGAAAAACTTTTATACCAAGATTGAAATCAAATAAATTGAATCTAACAATATTACGATGCATACCTTTCTTGTTGTTCAGAAGAAATAAACCTTATCTGATCTACAAGTGCTCTATCGTCGGATCTGAAATATCTATCTGCAAAGATATGTAAAAAGAACTAGATCCTTCTCCTCTCTTCCTATCTTTTCACAGGACCACCTAGATTGATGGATTAGGAGATTAAGGGAGAGGGAGATTGAGAGAAAAACTTAATCTCTCACTTGACTCAAATTGAGAGAAAAAACCTTAATCTCTCAATTGAGATACTACTCACATGCGCACTTGACCCCTAGAGGTCATATCTATCAGATGAGCACAGATGATATCTGATGATCTTTTTAGCCCCTAGAGGTCCTGTCTATTTATAGGCGAGAGTAGAAGGTCTAGGATAAGTTATTAGGAGAGTTCCTTCCATCAAGGTTATCTCCTAAAGAATCCTACTTTAATATGGACTTCTTTTCTATTGGCCAATAACCATAATCAGAATCCAATAATATCTATAATATATCTTACCTAATTAAATAGGGCCACATAATCTAACATTCTCCCACTTGGCCCAATAATTGGTAAGATACAAAAAGACTTAAAAATTAAAAATAAATAAACAAAATTTATTTAAAAACAATTTGACTCAATTGGATTCTGAAATTTTTGAAAAACTATATACACGCGCGTGAATTTTAGAAAATAGGCCAATAAGTCCAATAATAATAATAATAATACTACATTAAGTTTGACTAACAATATGAGTCATAGCGGTTGTATGCCATCAGTGTCACACTTCCTTCTATGTACGACAATACTATTAGCCTTTCCTAATGCAGTCCAAAATGACCCTTATAATTTGTCTTGTCAAGACAATCCTGTCATCACATTCAACCATAATATGTACATACATAATTGTGAACAGGATAGCAGAAATAAATAACTTTAAGTACGTAAGTAAAAATGTCAATTATAGTGTCCACTCAAACATGCATCACCATATCCTTTATGGGTTGCTCACAAACCCAATCATAAGAACATGTTCTTTCAAAATACTTTAGACTGTAAGTCCTAAGTGAATGGATCAACAATCAATACAGTGGAACTCAAATAATTAATTGACATTAGATGTTTCTGGACTCATCTTCTCTAACCATCAAGTACTTTATACCATAATGCATATAGATGCAATAGTACTTATCATTCTTAGAGAAGAAAACTACTGCAATGTCATAAAATATCTTCAACGACTTGGTAATTGAGTCTGACTACACCAAGTCCTGAGATAAAAATTTTGCAGTCAAAAATTTGATTAGTGGCCTCAAAGCATGCCACAAAATCAACTTCTATTATTAATAATAATAAATTACCTCTCTAATTATATAGATATTAACCATAATGTGGACTTCCTATTATCGAGATAATTTATATAATCAGCATCTAAAAATACCATTATTTCAAGCTGATATAATTTCATACATGTGAGCATATAATCATTTGTCCCTTCCGGATATCTTATTACTTTCTCTGTAGTCCTTTAATGTTTTTACTTTTTGGTAACTCCAATATATATCCAATATTTTAAAAACTAATATCTTTTCTAACAGAGACTTGAGCATAGACTTCCAACTGCGCATATACAAAGAATATCTTATTTATCTGATTCTTTTCAAGTCATTTTCAAGCATTTACTATTGACTAAAATTTTACTTTTAAGATTTACTAAACAAAGCTGTATATTAAAATCATTTCAAGACTCGGTTGATATATCCTTTCTAAGATAATCTTCATAATCATTGAGGTCTATCATTGAATTACTCAATGTTAATAATATAAGATGTCTCAATCATATCAACCATATTAAAACTCTCAGTGACAAATTCTTGATTTAATATAATAAATCAAGATCACTATTGGTAAGGCAAAATATTATCCATATATAAGACCAATATAATAAACTTGCTCCCACTGATATAAATACTAATTAATAGTATTTACCTTAAATCTGAAATAATGATATCAAGAACCTTTATATATCATTACCTTGAAGCTTGTTTAAGGTCATAAATGGATTCCTGAATTTGCATACTAAACTTTATATTTTTTTCATTTTCTTTTAGAGTAAATCATGTAGAGTAACCCAGCTAGATCTTTAAATATATATATATATATATATATATATTCATATCATTATGATATAACTTAAGCTCATAATAAATCATTAATGTCATGATGATTCTTAACGAGTTCATTAAAAAATCTCATTATGGTTGATACATTCTTTACGAGTAAAACTTTTAACCACAAGTCTGACCATTATATCGACATTGTCCTTTGAGCCACATTTATATAATAGACTCTTTTACAATTATTGAACAATTCAATAAATTTATCAGACACCATTCTGGTTATTAATTTTAACTCTTCTTTTATTGCATCATATTACTTTTCAGAATCATTACATTTAATGACCCATGACAACAATAAGGGATCCATTCTGATTCCTATATCATATTATAATTCTTGTAGATATGCAACATAATAACCATAAATGACATAATTCCTTCCCCTTTGAGATATTCTCAAAGTTGTCAATTATGATTGTTCTACAAGACCATTAATAATGATATCAATATAATGTGGGAGATTAGTAATGTTATTTTGTTGTTCACTTTTATCAAATCATTTAATGATTTGAGTAATAACAATCTTTCGAATAATAAAGGAGTATTAACTTGCATCTCCTTTATATCAAAATTAAATTTCGAGATTTTCACTCCCACTGATTTGCTATTTTATAGGAATCCTATGTTACCAGATTTAATTATCCTCGTACTATGATTAGAGCAATAAAATATGTACCCCTTTTAAACTTTTCTAAATAGATAATAAAATATTCAGAAATAATTATTAAATCTAATTTTCTTTTATATGAGTTGAAGATCCTTATCTCCATAGGACAATCTCAAATATGTAAATATCTTAAGTCATATTTCCTATCATTTCATAACTTAAAAGAAGTCATGTAATTTACTTACTAGGAACACCATTCAAGATATACATAGTCGTCCTTGAAGCTTCTTTTCACATTGATTTGGGTACAAAGGAATAATCTATCATGCTCCTAATCATATCTATAAAGTACGATATCTTTCAGCAATCATATTATGCTGTAACACATCTGGTAAATCATATACCTTATTTTTTCAAGAATCTAGCAAAAGAATTATAATTGGGTTCATCATAAATACCATAAAATTTATCACCCTTTTTCAGATATGATGATATTGAATTTTCTATCTAATTGTCTATCAACTTCATTTATATACACTTCAAGAGTGTAAATGGTCATATACTTTATATGAATTAGATATATATAATCATATCTTAACAGATTATTTATATGATGATAAAATGTCTCTCTTTAATGAGACAAAAGCATATAGTGATAAACATAACCTCAAGGAGTTTATAAAACTAAATTTCACTTCAATATTTAATTATATGATCATTGTAAACTTATGATTCACATTAATTCTGCATAATTCTGCATAGACTATTATACAGAATTCAAAGGTTAATTTTATTGAATCACAGTAAGTTTACAACCACCAAAAGGGAAATAATATTATAACAATTCTAGGTAAAGAACTTAAATTCCCAGAATTATAAGAACATAACATGGATTCTCAAGATTTATCAAATTGAATCATCTTTAGATATAAGCGATAAATACAAACTAATATCGCTTTCACTTTAAGATGATTCCCTACATTGATAAATATCTCATTCTCTTTTGGTTTTATCCCAATATCTATTATTGGTGACATATGATGAAGCATCAAATTAATCCATCAATAATATCCGTAATATTTGATTTGAACTATACAAAGGTTACAATTATACCTTTTTTTTTATTTCAAATCAAATCTTATAGTATATTTCTTCTTCACATAATTTTATTTGCTACAAAAGTAACACTTTATTGTGAAGATATTCTTTTATGAGTTTATATAATAATTATAAACTCAGATGGAATTACACTTCATCCTTATTTTAGTGTTACCTACTCCTTGAGTAGTACTCAAAATATTATGAGTCTTGAGCTTACAGCTTTTATCATTTATTTTGAGGATATAATCTTAAATTCCTCAAATATTATCATTTTTAAGATTTCAACTAATGACTTATCAGATAATTTAAATTGATCCTTAGATATTCTTATGCGCAAGTTGTAAACTACACTGAAGTCTAAGTATCATAAAATTGAGTATTTCATGTCTTTCTTGATTAGTCACCTCAATTATTTATTTCACAGAACTTTCAGTAATTATGTTCTGTTCAATTAATCTGATCAAGATCTCACTCACTCAATACAACTTGTATATGCTCAAACCATTTATTTCAGAAAGTATATGGACATTTACAGAAACACAGTAAAGGAAGTGCCACAGTAATAATATAACATTAATGCTTTGAGTTTCCAAAATGTGATGAACTATTGATATCATTTATATTTCACCTTTGGGTGAAATATTGACATATCTAGTATTCACTCAAAAACACTTATGGAGGACTGATACCATTCTTGTGGAATAGTGTTGTTACCTTTGGGTATACAACCCTAAACTGTAAAAATATCCAAAATAGTATCATCCTTCCCCATCACATAATTATTTGAAATAGATTCTCCTTTGGGATTATCTAAATCTCATAATTATATGTGCCATCGTGAATATTATTTTATTTAATATCATTTAGGATGAATTCCATAATGTATTTTATAGATTATTAGTCCAGGTCACTTTGGTGGCTACAGGACCAATACAAAAAGATATAATACAGTCTAAAATATCCCATGAATGACATGAACTTTATTGTAATTCATATCCCATAAGCCTATCATCCCAGGCTACTTTGGTAGCTACCGGTCAGATAAAACTTAGGAAGATAAATTACAAATAATATTCACTAAATTCCTTTATCCTGATTCATGCTGCCATTATGAATATTATTTTATTTAATATCATTTAGGACTAAATTCATAATGTATTTTATAAATTATCAGTCCAGGTCACTTTGGTGACTACAGGACCAATACAAAAATATAAAATACAATCCAAAATGTCCTATAAATGATAATACCTTTATTGTAATTCATATCATAAAAGTTTATCATCCAAGGCCACTTTGGCAGCTACAAGTCAGATAAAACTTAAGGAGATGAATTACAAATAATATTAATCAAATTTCTTTAATTTATGCTAAGCAGTTCAATAATAGAATAATAACCATAATAATTATTGAACATTAATGCTAAGCAGTTTCAATAATAAAATAACCATAATAATTATTGAACATTAATGCTAAGCAGTTCAATAATAAATAACCATAATAATTATTGAACTTTAATGCTAAGCGATTCAATAATAAATAACCATAATAATTATTGAACTTTAATGCTAAGTAGTTCAATAATAGAATAACCATAATAATTATTGAACTTTAATTAGCAAAAGAAAACTCATATGATAATCATGATAATATATAAATCATGTCTTCATTGCCTTCATGTGAAACGTAAACATAATTTCACAATTTTAAATATATATACATGTGAATAACTAAATAAATATTCAAAAACAATAATTGAATTTTATTTATCACATGTATAATCAATAATTCATATGAGAAAACTATAAAGTAAACCATAATTTATATATTTTTTTTTAATCAAAAATTAAATTCAATCAAATAACCAAAATATAATCATGATTAAATTCAATCATAATTATAATAAATCATATTTATCAATTTTATAATTGAGAATATAACTTAAAATTCTCAATTTGAATAAAATTGTAAATATATGATAGGATATAAACTGAAATTAAGAAATTCACGAAGGGCAGAACTGTAATTTGGCAAAATTAGACTCGAGGGTAAAACTGTAAATATGTTGACAAAACATAAACTGGAATTACGAAATTTGCAAAGGGTAGACTTGTAATTTTGTAAAACCCTAACCTCGAGGTCAAAACCGTAATTATGCCAAAACCCTAATCCGCACTGCTTGGATTAATGCGTCTTTGGCGGTGGTGGCGACATCGCGGACATCGCCGACGCTATTTGCTCGTTGTCGTTGTAACGTCGCATGCTGCCTTTTTTCCGCCATGGACGGACGCTGACAGACGGGTGGCGATCAAGGTTAACGCATTTGGCCGTTGGGGTGCCTGCGCCGGGAAATTGCCGCCTGGCGATTCCTGCCTCTGGCGTGGCCGCCGCCGTGCACCGCGGCCTACCCACGCGTGGCCGCCGGGCCGATGCTTGCGGTTGCCATGCCACCGCTACCTTTGCCGGCCCGCCGCGACCCATCACGCCACTACATGCAGGGCCGCCGGTTTCTCGCCTTTCGGCTATGGGCCGCTTTGGTGCTTGGCGCTACTGCCGCCGCTCTTGGCAGCGATTGCCACCATCTGCGCGCCACCGCCCTTCCGTAATCACCGCGTTCACATACGGTGCGGGATGTCCGCGGATGCCGCCACCGTCAATTAGTTTAACCGAACCTCTCACTGCGCGCGACGACCGTGATGATGCGGTACCGCGGGGTGGTACATGGCACTTTCTTGACAACGATCAACAGAGATGATCATCTCAATAACATCGATGATAATAAATTCATCGATCAAACATAAAATTATACATTGCTCATAATCAATAATAGAGCAAATCATATAGAAAGAAAACAGATCAATAATATCCGATGAATCATTCAAGCATCGTAAAGAACAATAATAGATCTAATATATTTGATCTCAGAAACTTGGCTCTGATACCAATTGTTATCATAAAATCTGTAATCATGCTATCTATAATGCGGAAAAACTTTTATACCAAGATTGAAATCAAATAAATTGAATCTAACAATATTACGATGCATACCTTTCTTGTTGTTCAGAAGAAATAAACCTTATCTGATCTACAAGTGCTCTATCGTCGGATCTGAAATATCTATCTGCAAAGATCTATAAAAAGAACTAGATCCTTCTTCTCTCTTCCTATCTTTTCACAGGACCACCTAGATTGATGGATTAGGAGATTAAGGAAGAGGGAGATTGAGAGAAAAACTTAATCTCTCACTTGACTCAAATTGAGAGAAAAAACCTTAATCTCTCAATTGAGATACTACTCACATGCGCACTTGACCCCTAGAGGTCATATCTATCAGATGCGCACAGATGATATCTGATGATCTTTTTAGCCCCTAGAGGTCCTGTCTATTTATAGGCGAGAGCAGAGGATCTAGGATAAGTTATTAGGAGAGTTCCTTCCATCAAGGTTATCTCCTAAAGAATCCTACTTTAATATGGACTTCTTTTCTATTGGCCAATAACCATAATCAGAATCCAATAATATCTATAATATATCTTACCTAATTAAATAGGGCCACATAATCTAACAGGCTCTTCCTCCAACCGGCCCCTCGGGAACACCATGTTAGATGGCGTAGACTTCGACATCGAGAGAGGGAGTAGAGATCTCTAGGATGACCTTGCTCACTACTTGAAGGCTTATAGCATGTCGGAACAAAAAGTTCACCATAGTGTGACTCAACAGTGCCCCATGCCCAACTATTTCCTTCAACCTGCGATCGTCACCGGCCTCTTAGACTACCTATGGGTGCAGTTCTACAACAACTACGGCCAATACTCCTCCGGTAATGCTGCCACCTTTGAATAAGTACGGAATGTTAGAAATTTTAATAGTTTCTAAACCATTTTAATATAAACACAAGAAAACTTATGCGGAAACAAAAATTTTATACCTTCAGCCATTGTTGTCAAGAATTTTAACAATGATTTCTCTTTGTATTTTGGTACTTCTCAGTTCAGAACCCTCGCTTTAAATTGTATAGGAAATCCTTTAGACTTTTGAGAGATATTAAGCTCAAGGACCAAATCCCTCGTTTATATAGACGTTCTCCCATCAAGAATATTTATTATCATTAACTTTGTAACGTTCAAGAATTAATTCAAATTTATAATATTTTGGACTATAATAAAGAATTTTAATGAAATTAAATAAAATATTAATAATAACGGTTACATTTATAATGAATAAAAAATTAAAATATTTAAACTAAATAAATGAAGAAATTCATGATAATGAATGATGAATTTTAACGAGAACGGTTACATTCTCTCATTTGGTCCATACGTTTAGCTTAATAATTTGAATTAATCTTTATTGAATAACTTTCTTAAGAAATAAATACATAAATCATAGCGATAAGTCCTCTAAGAATGAGTATTATCATCCATGTATCACGATGTATTTAGTTTCTTAATCTTAATGTGACAATATTACTTAATGAATAAACTTTATATTTATTCTTGGTCCAGTACCAATATATTTTCTCAAATTAATGTGCACATGAGAAAATATCGCAATATATATAAGAGTTTCAATATAATTACAAGGTGGAACTAAGTCTCATTTTCTCTACATGATCCTTTAATTTTTAAGGTGGCATATCTTTAGTCAAAGGATCAACAATCATCAATTCAATGCTAATATGCTCAATGACCACTTATTTTTTCTTTTGCATGTTCTCTTATGGCTAAATACTTAATGTTGATATATTCACTTTCACTTCCACTTTTATTATTTTTAGTCATAAACATTGCAACTGAATTATCGCAGAAAATTCTTAATGGTCTAGAAATAGAATTCATGATTCTAAACCCAGAAATAAAACTCTTAAGCCATACACTATATGAAGTAGCCTCAAAATTGGACACAAAGTCAACTTTCATGGTGGAAGTAGCAGTCAAGGTCTGCTTGGTGCTTCTCTAAGAAATAGCTCCATCAACCATCATAAAAATATATCCTAATATTGATTTACGAGAATCAACACAACCAACGAAGTATGAATCTGAGTAACCAATCACATTCAGATTGTTTGAATATCTATACATAAGTATGTAATCTTTAGTTCCTTGTAGATACCTCATCACTTTCTTTGCAGCTCTCTAGTGATCTATACTTGGATTACTTTGATATCAACCTAGCATACCCATAACAAATGCAATATCAGGTCTACTACAGACCTAAAAATACATAAAACTTCCTATGGTAGAAGCATATGGGATGTTTTTCATTGATTCCCTCTCAAGGTTATTCTTTGAGCATTGGTTCAAATTGAACCTATCACCTTTCATAATGGAAGCAACTCTTGGTGAACAATTATTCATCTGAAATCTTTCTAAAAGTTTATTGATAGGTTTCTTATGATAGACTTAAAATGTCTCGAGGTCTATCTCTATGGATCTTAATACCAATAACATAAGATGCTTTACTCATATCCTTTATATCAAAATTTTTAGAAAGGAATTGTTTTACCTCATGCAGCAAACCCTTATCATTGGTTACAAGTAAAATATCATCTATATATAAAATAAGAAAACATATTTTACTCCTACTGACCTTATGCTATATACATTGATCCATCGGATTTGTAACAAATTCGAATGAAGAATCACTTCATAGAATTTAAAACACCATTGGTGGGAGGCTTGTTTTAAACTGTATATAGACTTCTTAAGCTTACAAACCAAGTATTTACCCATACTAGAGGAGAAACCTTCACGTTGTTTCATATAAACCTTTTCCTCTATATCTCCATAAAGAAATATCATTTTCACATCCATTTGTTGCAACTTAAGGTTAAAATGAGAAGCCAATGCCAAAATGATACGAAAAGAATCTTTCTTATATACAGGAGAAAACGTCTCTATATAATTGATTCTCTCTTTTTGAGTAAATCCCTCTATAACAAGTATTGCCTTATATCTCTCAATATTGTCTAACGAATCTTTCTTAGTTTTAAAGACCCATTTAAAACCAATAGCCTTTGCTTTTTTAGGCAACTCTATAAGATCCTAGACTATGTTGCTCTTTATGGAATTCATCTCTACTTTCATGGCATCGTGCCATAAATTTGATTCATTGCAACTCATGGCCTATGAAAATGTTTCAAGATCATTTTTGGATCCAATATTATAGTCAAATTCTTGTAGATATACAACATAATCACTAGGAATTACTGATCTTTTATTTCTAATAGATCTTCTTAATGTTGTAACAATGTCTCCCTAAGGAACTTATGGTTCATCTAGTTGTTCAAGAGCTTGTTATAATTCTTGAACTGCTTGATCTATTAGAATACTATCAGTAACTTATGGAATCTTAATGATTGGTTGTTCAACATCAGTTTGTATGTGAGGAGTGCTATGAACTATAATCAATCTATTATTTGATGTAGAAGGTTGAGATTCTATATGATCATATGTATAAACTATGTTCCTGAACTAATCGCTCCCACTGATTATGTCATCATCAAGAAATTTAGCATTTCTTGATTCTATAATCCTAGTTGTGTGAGATGGACAATAGAACTAGTAACCTTTGGACTTTTTAGCATATGAAATGAAATACCCACTAATAGTCCTCAGGTTCAGTTTCTTCTCTTGTGGATTATATATTCGGACTTTAGATGAACATCCCCAAACGCGCATATATCGCAAACTCGGTTTACAACATTTTCATAATTTAAATGGTGTCTTTAGGATAGTCTTGATTGAAACTCAGTTTAATATATACACAATCATCTTTAATGCTTCAGTCCATAAGAACTTAGGAATATTGGAGTTGCTAAGCATACTCCATACTATGTCTAATAATGTTCAGTTTCTTCTTTCTACAACACCATTCTGATGTGAAAAACCAAACATAGTATATTGGACAACAATCTCATATTCTTGAAGAAACTTAGCAAAAGGACCAGGTGCTTGTCCATTTTCAATATATCTACCATAATATTCTCCACCTCTATCTGATCTCACAATTTTAATTTGCTTACCACATTTGTTCTCAACTTCAACCTTAAAGAATTTAAAGGCATTCAATGCTTCATTTTTATTATAAAGCAAATAGATATACATATATCATGAGTAATCATCTATAAAGGAGATGACGTATTTCTGATCATGTGTGTCCATCTTCGGATAACATATATCAGTATGAAAGATCTCTAATATGTCTGAACTCCTATTAGCATCTTTTTTGGATTTATTGGTCTACTTTCCCTTCATATAGTCCACACAAGTCTTAAAATTAGTAAAATCAAGAGTACTAAGTACCCTATCATTAACTAATCTTTTAATTGTCTCTATAGAGATATATCATAATCTCCAGTGCCATAACTTAAAGGAGTCCTCATTAATATTACACCATTTAGTATCAGCGTGAACATGCATTGAACTTTGAGTGTCATCATTTTATAAGAAAATATGATAAAGACTATCAGACAAAATACCTTTCCTAACATAATCAGATTTATATAATAAACATACTAATGTGTCTTGAAAATTAAAGGAATATCCAACTGGTACGAGTTTAGAAAAAAAATTAAATTTCGTGAGAAACTTGGTACATAAAAGGTTCTTTCCAATTTTAAAATAAAACCATTATTTAAAGTTAAAATGCATATTCCAATTTACCATTTAGTACCAGCGTGAACATGCATTGAACTTTGAGTGTCATCATTTTATAAGAAAATATGATAAAGACTATCAGACAAAATACCTTTCCTAACATAATCAGATTTATATAATAAACATATTGATGTGTTTTGAAAATTAAAGGAATATCCAACTGGTACGAGTCTAGAAACAAAAATTAAATTTCGTGAGAAACTTGGTACATAAAAGGTCCTTTCCAATTTTAAAATAAAACCATTACTTAAAATTAAAATGCATGTTTCAATTTACCATTTAGTACCAGCGTGAACATGCATTGAACTTTGAGTGTCATCATTTTATAAGAAAATATGATAAAGACTATCAGACAAAATACCTTTCCTAACATAATCAAATTTATATAATAAACATATTGATGTGTCTTGAAAATTAAAGGAATATCCAACTGGTACGAGTCTAGAAACAAAAATTAAATTTCGTGAGAAACTTGGTACATAAAAGGTCCTTTCTAATTTTAAAATAAAATCATTAATTAAAGTTAAAATGCATGTTCCAATTTCTTCCACATGTAAGCCCATCTTATTACCTGATAAGATGCTTTGCTCACTTCCTATTGGCTTCCTTAAGTTTTGCATACCCTACAAAGAGTTTAACAATATAGATTGTTGATCTAGAGTCAATCAACCAGGTGTTAATATTAATATTAACTATATTAGATTCATAATACACAAATGAGGTTGGTTTACCTTTTCTTTTTAAGCCATTGTTAGAATTTTGTGCATTCCTTCTTCATGTGTCCCTTCTTTTTATAAAAGAAACACTTTGCTTCTTTCTTGATATCAGCTTAGGATGGTATTTTACCATTTCCCTAATTATGAGCTTTATAATTAGCTTAATTTTTATCAGTTTTATTCTTCCTACGAATGATTACCACTAATGCACTCTCACCCAATTCCATAACCAGCCTCTCTTCTTCTTGAACACACATGGTCATTAGTTCATTGATTGACAATTTATCTTAAAAGGCCTGTATTGATGTGGAAGGGTATTTAAAATATAGTGCACCAGGAAGGATTTTGACATATTAACCTTGAGTTTCTTAAGTTGAGCCACAATATCTTCAATTTGTATTATATGCTCATGCACACCCTTTATGTTGGTGAGTCTAAGGGGTGAGAATTTCATTTTTATAGTACTTGTTAATGTATTTTCTGAAATGACGAATTACTCATTGATAGCTTGTAGTAAGTCTCGGACCTTCTCACACTAATCAACAGAACCACGTATGTCAGTAGTTATCTTAGTCTAGATAAACATCATGCTGAGGCGATTGGATCACTCTCATTGCTCATATAACACGACCTCAGTTGGAGTGCTGGTATTAGTGACTATAGGTGGTTCGTCTTTCCTAATAACATAATCAATATTCATCCACTATAAATAGAGGAGAACCCTCTCCTTCCATATCTTATATTTAACACCGATAAGTTCGGGAATGTCACATCGAATATTAGATAAATTAATAGTTTGAGAAACTATATAAAATCAAATATGTTTATGTCAAAATTTGAGGTTTAATAGTTTAAATTGCATGTTTTACCAATGTGAAACATGCAAAAAGAAAAATCTCATGACATAAAAATTACTTGTAAGCTAAAATTTTAATTCAAATAGATTCAAATAATCTTTATGATAAAACTATCAAATTATATTCTAATTCATAATTCTTATGGGTAAATTATGAAAATAATCTGATATTTTACCCTGATTAATTATATGAATATAATAAAAGATCTTGTAGGATAATAATTATTATATTAAATATAATCAATCACAATTTTATGTCTAATTACTTATATGATCCTTATTTTGTTAGGAATAACTCGGTACTAAGAGGAGGGGGGTGAATTAGTGCAATGGTAAAATTACGTCGGTTTTGAAAATTCTTTCATACGATTAAAACCAATCTCAGAAAGATACTTAAAATTGAAAGTGTATGCGAGCGTAGGCATAGTAAAAGCACAATAAGGAGGAGAGATAGTTTGCTATAAAAGTAAATTGCTCAAAGTAAATACAAACCGAGTTTATAGTGGTTCGATCGTCGTGACCTACATCCACTCCCGATTCCTCCTCCGTTGAGGCCACCGGCATCTACTATCGATCTTCTTTCAACGGGCAAAGATCAACTACCCATTTACACCCCTCTTTTCCTTTTCACTGGTTTAAGAGACAATATTTGCAAGCACACACTCCTCTCTAAACATAATTCTAAGTTTAAATTAGAGGAGGGGATTTCTTAAGTGATTTCTATAGCGTACCATCGCCCAGTCTGGAGGTACCACCGCCTGACACCTGACACTAGGTGGTACCACCACCCAGAGTTCCTGGGAGACCGAGTCCCAGGTGGTGCCACCGCCATATAGGGTCTAGCATCCTAGTTGGGCTTTGAATCCAGCCCAAACCAACCTAACTTTGAGCCCAATTGGCCCCTAATAGAGTTGATGGGATTATCTCTCAAATCACATTATAATTATATGCTAACTACGATTCTTAAGATATATTCTAAGTAAATAAAGTCTGATTAGTTTGGTTTCTTCCGACGAGCTTCCGACGAACTTCCGGCGATCTCTCGACAATGTTCCAGCGGACTCCCGGCAAACTCTTAGACTTCTCAACAATCTTCTTGGCTAGTTTTGACAAGCTTCTTTAGCAAGCTCCTGGTCTTCTTAGTAGGTTCCGGCAGAACTTCCAACGAACATCTGGACTTCTGACAAACTCTTGAACTCCCGACGAAATCGCGTTCTTGACTCCGGGACTTTATTTTGCTTTATGCCTTACTAACATAGTGATTCCTGCACACATAAAACATACTTCGATCTAGACAATTATTACTAAGCATGAATCATGTTGTCCGACATGTCATTGGTCCATCGATGCTTCGTCTGATTCTTCGACGCATCGTCCTCTCTTGTGGCCTATTGCCCAATCGATTAGTTGACCTCCGCAACTCAAATATTCTTAGTGTAATATCCGCTCTTCTTGGCCCGATGCTCGAATCCATGGCCCAAATCCTTTTGTCAAAACGTCGACCGTTCCTCCGACTCGACATCCAATCTTCTGACATGTTTTTCTCCGGCCCATCATGATTCTTCCTACTTTAATTGTCTCATCCTAATTGAAACTTCCTACGTCACTTAAAACGCAGATTAAATCATAAATACTATCAATTAGTTTCATCATCAAAATTCGAGATTCAACAATCTCCCACTTTTTTATGATGGCATCTAAATGATGACGGAGTTAACCTTAACTCCCGGAGTTTAAACAAACTCCCCTTATCAATATGTCATATTGATAGAACTCTTAGATTCAAAAATCCAAGTAACATGTTATCACAAACTTATGCATAACATCATCATACTTCTCCCCCTTTGTCATCAACAAAAAGAAGTACAACTATCAAGTGTTTAGACATACAAGTTCAAATCAATACATAATAAACATAATTTCTAGTTTTATCATTATGCATGCTAGCAATTTTGTCCATCACGTTACAACATGCATAATTACTAAATCATCATTAATTTTAAAGATATGTAAGATTGTAAATTTTGTAAGTTTGCATTTTTGCTTCTTAAGATAGGCAAGCTAGTAATCTTCGGTGATGTTCAAGATAGCATTTTCTTCTCTATTGAGAAGTATGATTTTTTGCTTTCTTTGCAAAAGATAAGCTATCAATATTTGAGATGTTTAAGAAAGCAACTTTTGCTTCTTGAAATAAGCAAGTTAGCATTCTTTGCTTCTCTTTTGAGATGAGCAAGCTAGCATGTTTTTGCACTCTTTGTGATATGCAAGTTAACAAGTTTTAGCTTCTTCTTCCATATATCATCAAACAAGCTAGTATATTTTATCTCCCCCTTTGTTATTGTCAAAAAGATGGGAAGAATATAATTTTATAGTTATTTTCCCTTTACATCAATTTTCACATCATGAGAACAATAAATATGCATTATAAACATAATCTCATGTTTTATCATTCAAGCTAGCATATATTTTTTGTTCTCTTTTGCAATGTTAGACCTTTTTCTTTTCCAATAGTGATTCAATTATATTATGCGATATACAAATCATAAATATTTCAAATCATGATGATATCAAAAAGTCAAATTACATTACATCCTACCATGCATGATAATAAATTCTTATTTGTATGCATCAACATAATATCATTTCATCACATTCATTTCATCTCATCAAGAAAAATTAATTGGGTGATGAATACAAGGAGTTATACAAAAACAAATCATATCATAAGAGATAAGATCATGTAAATACCAAAAGACATGATTCATATAGTAAATCTCCTCTTTAAATAAAATACCAAGAAAAACTGTAGGGATAAAAAAAAGAGATCTTGATTAAGAAAAAAAATCTCAAGTAATTTCAAGAGATCAAGATCATGATTTGAATAAAACTCATTCAAATTCAAATCATCAAATCAAAATCATTTTCAAGATATTAAAATAAAGATCAAATAGATTCATCAAAATCAATAAGATAGAGAAAAACAATTTTCAAGAAAAATACTTTTCTCTTTTTTGTTGTTTCAATTTATGTGATTTATTTCATAGAAGCATGCCTTTTTCATTTATGCCAAATAAAAATATGTATCAATGTTTAAAACCAAAAGGGAACTTTCATTACGGCAAAGATTGATAATCACAAAAATCATTATGCATAATTTTGAAATTTATTAAGCAAGATCATTATGCATCACTACTTTAGGCATGACATCAAAACATGGTTTCAAAATATTTAATATTTTTATTACATAATTACATCATTATGTATCATTAAAATTGATTTCATCAAACATAAAGCATTTTCCATCAAGATCATTTTGTTTGTTGTAGTCATGCATTTTTCTTTTTAGGTGTATCTAACTTTTCATGTTTAGTTTTCTATACAAAAGCCATGCATCATCATTTATAATCCGGAGGCAATATAAAAATCACTAAGATATACATACATAAGATTTAATCTTACTAGGTGTACAAGTATTAGAATTATATCTAACATTTTGTTCCTTTATCATAAAGCATGTAATTTTCATGATCATTACTAGAAGGATAAGCATGATTCCTTTTTTTTATATATATTTTCATTACATTTTTAAACATGTAATTTTCAAGAAAAATATTTTTTCTAAACTAAATTAAAAATAACTCATGAAAAAGCATCATGTAATTTTGAAATAAATTAAGGGGATTTTGGTTACCTCGTTATCGAAAGCCATTAAGGCATAGTTTGCCACATTGCCTTTGTTGGTTTGATCCTCATCTTCGGATGTGCTCGATTCGTCTTTTGACAACTTCTTCTTACGTTCATAGCAAGTAGTTTCGCTCTTTTTAAGTTTATTTTTGTTCTTTAATCGTTGTTTCATAAACTTTTTAAATTTCATGAGTAGTTCAAGTTTACTATCACTTGAGCTTATGCTTGAGTGGTCTTCTTTTGTTAGAAGTGCTAAATCCTTCCTATTCCTTAGAAAGTTGTTCTCACGTTCGTTTTGTGCATTGTGCGCCATTTCATATGTCATCAATGAACTAAAAAGTTCTTTAAGTGAAAATTTATTAAGATATTTTGCCTCTTGTATTGTAGTTACTTTCGGATCCCAACTCTTATTAAGAGAACTTAAAATTTTGTTTACAAGTTTAAAATCCGAAAAACTTCTACCAAGTACTTTTAAACCATTGACGACATCCATAAAATGGGTATACATATCTCCAATGGTTTCGCTTGGTTTTATATGAAATAATTCAAAATCATGTATCAAAAAGATCATTTTTGAATCTTTAACTTTGCTAGTACCTTCATGTGTGATTTCAAGAGTATGTCAAATGTCAAAAGCTGATTCGCAAGTAGAAACCCAATTGAATTCATTTTTGTCTAAGGTGCAAAATAGAGCATTTATAGCTCTAGTATTTAAAGAAAAAATCTTCTTCTCCAAATCATTCCAATGGTTCATTAGAAGAGAAGACCTTTTAAATCCGTTTTCAACAATATTCCATAAATTTAATGCTAGTCATAGGTGCCTAGCAAGCAAATCACGTGAGCGATGGCACGTGTGACTTGATACAGAATCTTTTTGCTTATTATATTTTGACGTATATCAATTTATAACTATTGCATAAATGCATATATATATTGTGATGTCCTTGGATTTATGCAATGGGAATCGAATCGTGATGAGATCACGATAATGAGATCGATTCACCTTTAAACACATATCCTAAATAATCCTGGTCATAGGTTACTCGAGAGGGACATCGTGATAACCGGATAGACTAGTGTGCTGTATACCCGTCCATATGATGGATGCAGCTGGTCTCATAGCTGCTCGTGTAGGGACACTAGGGATACAGTACAGGTGCTCATTGGAGAATGAGTTCACTGATTGATCCACTTACGGAATGCTAGATGGTTGATAATGCCTTATTGTCAGACAGCGATTCCGTAGTCCTAGTGGTGTATCTGGTCCTTGCTAGTCATAGGTGCCCAGCAAGCCAAACACGTGAGTGATGGCACGTGTGACTTGATACAGAATCTTTTTGCTTATTATATTTTGGCGTATATCACTTTATAACTATTGCATAAATGCATATATATATTGTGATGTCCTTGGATATGTGCAATGGGAATCGGATCGTGATGAGATCACGATAATGAGATCGATTCACCTTTAAACACATATCCTAAATAATCCCGCTCATAGGTTACTCGAGAGGGACATCGTGATAACCGGATAGACTGGTTGCTGTATACCCATCCATATGATGGATGCAGCTGGTCTCATAGCTGCTCGTGTAGGGACACTAGGGATACAAGATGCAGTGCTCATTGGAGAATGAGTTCATCGATTGATCCGCTTACGGAATCTTTGGATGGTTGATGATGCCTTATTGTCGACAAATGATTCCAGTAGTCCTAGTGGTGTATCTGGTCCTTAGACTTGAGACACCAAGGATGTCCTGTATGAGTGCTCCACTCTTTGATACCGGACTTATAGGTTTGGCTGTCCCAGATCTAGTACATTTGGTCATTGGGAGTGGTAGTCGACCACGAGGGCTATTGAGTGTCGATAGAGGATCATCCACTCTCGGCGTCATGAGAGGAATATCCCATGTGTTCTTGCTCAGACAAATCCCCTCGGCGGGGGTCATTCGGGTTGAGAGAGAAAGAGTTCTCGAGAGAAATGGACAGAGCGAGACTCGAGTAGTAGAAACCCGTATGGGTATGACAACACCATGCTCGATATACGGTCTTTGGGATATTAGATGGATGAGGGACTATAGGTACATGGTAGCGAGGACGACAGGTCCAATGGATTGATTCCCCCCAGATCGTCTGGGGGGACTGCGACGTAGTGGCCTAGTACGTCCCAGAGTCGATGAGTCAGTGAATTATTACAGAGATAATAATTCACCGAAGTTAGAAGGAGTTCTCGGCGGGTATGACTCACGGCCATTTCGATATTGGCCCTAGAGGGTCACACACATATGGTAGGCATTGCGATGAGTAGAGGTTGGATATGAGATATCCAATTTGAGCCCTTTGTCTTATTGGATGCAGATCCAATACCCACTAGGGAAGGACCCATTAGGGTTTGACACGGGATCTCTATAAATAGGAGGGATTCTGACCTCATAGGCTAGAGTCTTGGCTTGCCTTTCCTATTTTCCTCTCCCACTCCACCTCGGAGGCCTGGAGTTTTGAGGAGGGTCGTGCCAACCCCTCTTTGTGTGGATCACCGCTAGAGAGGAGGACGCTTGACCTCCTTCACCCCTCCTAAGGATCTGCAAGAAAACAGGGATATACGATCTCCCTAGGTAACACAATCTCTATACGCAGTTTTTGTGTTTTATGGATTTGCGCACCAATCTTTCGCATCGACGACAAACATCTTTTTGGGAATCGGGGATTTTTTGTTTTCTTGTTCTTCCGCCTGCATATTATGTCGCCCCCATGAATTTCCAAACGGTGGTATATCGAGCTAGGTTGTTCGATGCGAATGATTGGTTTTGAACCTGCGTGTGTTGTGTTTAGGAAGAATATTGACGTCAAAATCGTTGACGCAAAAGCGAAGGAAGGGCAAGAAACAGTTGCTGCCCTCGATCTGCATGCCCAGCCACCGAAGAAGAAATAGCGGCCGCCGCCCAGCCAGCACCAACGTCGGTGCACTGCGCCACCCCCTACCGCAGGTGGCCCGGCTGCTTGCAGTGGGCTTTGCGGCGGCGGGGCTGGCAGCCCGCTGGTATTAAATGCGACCGCTGACCCCGGCGAGGGCCATGGGGGCAGCGCTAAGGCCGAGGCATCGAGAGGCGGGGCGGCGGGTCGCGCCCCACAAAAAAAAACACCGCGAGGGCGGCCGCCAGGAGGCAGCACCGCTGAATGGCACTGCCTCATGGGCAGAACCGCCCACGGAGGCGGAGGGCGGCGGCTTCGGGGCGCCCCACTGCGGCAGCGGCGCGGCGTGGGCGCTGCAAGCGAGGGCACTACCCTGCGCCCCTCGCCGCCTGGTTGCCGCCGCCAGGTGGCGGCGGCGGCGGCGGCAGCAGCTGAGGGAATTAGTGTTTTGGGCAAAAAGGACAGTTTTGCCCCTGTGAATTTGAGAAATTCCAGTTTCTGTCTTTTGTCCAAATTACGAAAATACCCTTAGGAATTGAGAAATTCCCTACTTGTCCCTGATTTCAGAAAAATATTAATTAATTAAAAGGTTTAGTTGATTATTATTTTTTATTATTATCTAGTAGTCCTACATGATAATGATTATTTATACATGTGATGTATGATGTGTGGGCCGGATGATCATGGGACCGTGTGATGTGTGTACTTGTGATTATTATTATTGAGGTCTCATGAACCTCCATTATATTTTTCGTTTATTATTGTCGGGCCTGCGTGCCTATGATTAAGTTGTAATCACATGAGGAGGCTTAGCGGGGCGTGGATGTGATAGCGGGACCCACGAGACGGACGATCGTGATGCATGGAGATGCATCAAGATGTCGAAGCAACAAACGAGGACGCAGATGGGACGATCACAAGGGCATGGAGATACACCGTTAACGATAGAACTTGATGTGAGTGATTAGGCCCATCGGCTCCGGGCCTAATCATATTAGGGTTGTGGTCCATGATCATCCGATGTGATTGCTTATACACATACTAGATATTTATATATATTTGCATGCGATGTAGATATATATTAAATATGTATATGTGTGACATGTCATATTAGGAGACCAAATTATAGAAACATCTCTCCATAATATTAATTCGGTAAACGTGAGGCAATTAGATTGACCCACGTGGCCTTCCATCGTTATGAGTAGGAACCCATTCCGGTGTAGGTTGAGTTGGTCGAGTCCTCGAGACTCACCTATATCGCGATTCGCCTATCTTGCTTTACGACATAGAGATGTCACCGGTGACCGAGGGCATGGTATGCTTGGTCGAGTCCCTCGAGGGTATATCATCAAATCGGACTCATCTTGTAACGGAAGGTGTTGACTTAACCGAAAGCATCATGGTTGGTCGAGTCCCTCGAGGCCATGGTGATTCAAGGCCGAACAGACGGGAATCACAAGGAGTTGTGATCGGCAAGAGTTGCCTACCTTTTAGGCTTAGTGTGATTGGTCGAGTCCCTCGAGGTTACTCTAAGACGCCGATTGGATC
This sequence comes from Musa schizocarpa, assembly GCA_900464855.2. NCBI lineage: Eukaryota > Viridiplantae > Streptophyta > Magnoliopsida > Zingiberales > Musaceae > Musa > Musa schizocarpa. The sequence goes on from LS990916.1 coordinate 7,177,830, forward strand.
CCCGATCCCCACTAGAAGTTCTTTGCCGAGACTTAAGCCATCTTCGAGGGTGTCGCGTGACTCGTTAGTAAAATAGTGGGAGCATATTAAGATAGAAGTCCATATCTTGATAGTTTATTTCTTGCAAAAATCTGCATGTTATTCATTTTCGCTACATCTTTATTTTCAGAAAATGTCGCCAAATCCCTTTACGTGGCATACTTGATGTCAACCGCCTTTATCGGGTCCAAATTATACGGATTGGCTCCAGAACTTGAGAATTGTTCTCACAACGGAGAAAATCGTGTACATCTTTGATACTGATGAAGCCCTCGCTTTAGAAGAAGGGCAAGCGAGGATGAGATCGCCGCTCGTGAAATACATTGATGACTCCACTCTTGCTCAGTGCTATATGTTGGGCTCTATGACTCCAGAGTTCTGAGAGACAACATGAAAAGATGGATGCCGATCCATTCTCCTACATGTCCATAAAATTGTTTGAGGAACAGGGGAAGGACTCAACGATATGAGATATCCAAGAGTCTTTCCGCTAGGATGACCGAGGGGACACCGTTTGAGAACCATGTCCTAAAGATGATTGAGTGGATAGAGAAACTCACGTGTCTAGGAATGGTCCTAGAGGATAACTTGTGTGGACATTGTGCTTCAGTCCCTACCGATTCCTTTTCAGTTCATAATGAATTTTAATATGAACAAGCTTGAGGTGACTCTCCCGAGCTCCTCAATATGTTGAGGGAGGCAGAGAGAGTACTATTAAGAAAGAGAAGCTAGTTCTCTACAATCGGTGAGACCAAAAGGAAAAGGAAAAGTAAAGGTCCCTTAAGAAGGGAAAGGGCAAGGGCAAACAAGGTAAAGCAAAGGTTGCTAAGAAAGACCCAAAGAAAGGACAAAGGCCAGTGCTTCCACTATGGTAAAGATGGGCATTGGAAGAGAAACTGCAAAGAGTACCTTGAAGAAAGGGCTTAAACAAAAGCTTGATGAAGCTTCAGGTACATTCATGATCGGGTCTCCATTTGTCGACTCTTATGATAACACATGGGTATTGGATACCGGGTAGTGCTTATCATATATGCAATTCGATCACAGGTTCTAGCAAGGCCTAGGGAGACTACAGAGAGGCGAGATGGACCTCAAGATGGGTAATGGAGCAAAAGTTGTCAGAGATTAGTCGTTGTTAGGTCGCCCTACATCTGCCTAGTGGAGCTTTTATTGCATTAGATGCATGTTATTTTGTTCCTTCTATTATCAAAAACATTATCTCCATTTCATGTTCAACAGTTAGTGGATATAAATTTGTTTTTTAGAACAATGGTTGTTCGATATTATTAGATGATAAGATTATCACGAAAGGAACATTGCATAATGGTTTATTTATGTTAGACACCACTCCACATATCATGAATGTAAATATGTCCAAAAGGAAACGAGATGAGTTGAACAGTGCATACCTGTGACATTGTAGGCTAGGTCACATCCATGAAAGAAGGATTCAAAAGTTGCTAAATAATGGATATCTAGATCCATTCGACTATGTGTCATATGTGACTTGTAAGCCTTACATTCATAGAAAACTGACCAAATCTCCATTTAGTAGAACTGGAGAGAGAGAGCCAATGAGTTGTTGGAACTCATACATAGTGATGTATGTGGACCCATGTCAACTCATGCCATTGGAAGTTACTCCTACTTCATTACATTTACTGATGATTTCTCAAGATATGGATATGTGTACTTAATGAAATACAAGTCTGAGGCCTTTTAGAAATTCAGAGAGTAAAAGAATGAGGTGGAGAACCAGACTGGAAAGAGTATCAAAACTCTTCGATCAGATCGAGGAGGTGAATACTTAAGTACAGAGTTTACTCAGTTCCTCAAGGACCATGGGATATTATCCCAATGGACACCTCCTTATACACCTACAACTCAATGGTGTCTCTGAAAGGAGAAATCGTACATTATTAGATATATGGTACGGTCCATGATGAGTTTATTTGACCTACCCATCTCATTGGGGGATATGCCCCTAGAAACCTGAAGCTTACCTTTCGAGCAGAGTTCCAACTAAGTCGGTATTGTCTACACCATATGAGATATGGAAAGGGAAGAAGCCTGATCTTAAGGTTGTTAAGATCTGGTCCTGGTCTCGCCCATGTTAGAAGACACAACCCCGATAAGTTAGAATCAAGGAGGGCAGTGATGCAAATTTGTGGGATACCCCAAGGAAACTTGTAGCTATCATCTCGAGGACCAAAAGGTCTTTTAGCTAAGAGAGCAGTGTTCCTTGAGAAGGAACACATTCTTTGACGGAAACAAGTGGGAGAATGATAGAATTGAGCGAGGTTGGAGTACCAAGCTCAAGCACCCTCTACAAACCGAAGTCCTGTTCGGTACCTAATACACAAGTATCAACTTTACGCAGGTCCGATAGAGTATCCCATCCTCCCGAGAGATATGTGGGACATATTAGAGCAGAGGATGTAGAGGATATTGATCCCTCGACCCTCACGAGGAGGCTATTATGAGTATAGACTCGGGAAGTGGAAAGAAGCCATGAATTCGAGATGGATTCTATGTACTCCAATAAGGTTTGGAACCTAGTTGATGCGCCCGAAGGTATTGTACCCATCGGTTGCAAGTGGATCTTTAAGAAAAAGATCGTAGTAGATGGAAAGGTAGAGACCTATAAAGCAAGGCTAGTGGCTAAGGGGTATCGTCAATGCTAAAATCCATCAGAATTCTATTGGCTATTGCAGCACACTATGATTATGAGATCTGGCAGATGGATGTGAAAACCGCATTCCTCAACGGGAACCTCGAGGAGGAGGTGTATATGATGCAACCTGAGGGATTCGTGTCCAAGAACTGCCCAGGATAAGGTGTGTAGGTTGCTTAGATCCATTTATGGACTAAAGCAAGCTTCAAGTTGGAACATAAGATTTGATGAGGCACCGATCTTATGACTTAATTAAGAACGAAGATGAGCCTTGTGTATACAGAAAGGTAAGTGGGAGGAGCTATCACCTTTTTTGGTGTTATATGTGGATGACATCCTCATCATTGGGAATGACATAGGAATGCTATCCACAAAGAAAGGCTTGGTTATCTAGACACTTCTCCATGAAGGACTTAGGGGAAGCATCTTATATCTTGGGGATTAGAATCTATAGAGATAGATCCAAGAGGATGCTTGGCTTGTCCCAATCCGTGTACATAGAAACTATTGTCAAAAGGTTTGGCATGGAAAATTCCAAGAGAGGTCTCATACCAATGAGACATGGGATATCGCTTTCACTAATATGTCCCCAAAGACTCCGGAAGAAAGGGCTAACATGGATATGATACCTTATGCCTCAGCAATAGGGTCTATCATGTATATCATGCTATGTCTTGGGCCGATATAGCGCATGCTCGAAAGTGTCACGAAAGGTGTATCAAAGTGGATCCAAGCTTGGAGAGACTGAAAAGAAGAAAGTGTATCCTTAAGTACTTGAGAAGGACTAAGGATCTTTTACTAGTATATGGAGGTAATAGCCTTTTAGGGTTGAAGGCTACCGACTCAAGTTTTCATCGATGTCGATGATAACAAGTCAATTCAGGGTATGTGTACACCTTGAATGGAGGAGCAAAGGTGTCTTTGGAAGAGTTCCAAGCAAGATACCATTGCTAACTTTCGACCAATGAGTGAGATACATTGCTGCATCGATGCAGCAAAGGAGGGAGTCCGGGTGAAGAAGTTCATCATAGATTTGGGAGTCGATCATGAGATAGCGACAAGTCGACTTCCTTATATTATTGCGACAACTATGGGGTGATTACTCAAATAAGGAAAGGGGGTCTCATCCCGGAAGTGTTATGAGGAGGTTCCACTTATAAGAACGATCGTAACTTGAGGAGATGTAGCAAAGTGGAAAGAGTTCCATCCGAAGATAACATTGCAGATCCATCGACAAAAGTCGTTGTCTCGTATTGTCTTTGAAGCGTCCACAGAGTCCGATGGTGATGGACATATAGGTGATTGGCTTTAGGTCAAGTGGGAGATTGCTAGTCATAGGTGCCCAACCAAGCCAATCACATGAGTGATGGCACGTGTGACTTGATACGAATCTTTTTTGCTTATTATATTTTGGTATATATTACTTTATATACTATTGCATAAATGCATATATATATATATATATATATATATATATATATTGTGATGTCCTTGGATTTGTGCAATGGGAATGGATCGTGATGAAATCAACGATAATGAGATCGATTCACCTTTAAACACATATCCTAAATAATCCGGTCATAGGTTACTCGAGAGGGACATCGTGGATAACCGGATAGACTGGGTGTGCTATATACCCGTCCATATGATGGATGCAGCTGGTCTCATAGCTGCTCGTGTAGGGACACTAGGGATCTGATCAGTGTGCTCATTGGAGAATGAGTTCTTGATTGATCCGCCACGGAATGGAATCTTTGGATGGTTGATGATGCCTTATTGTCAAACAAATGATTCCGTAGTCCTAGTGGTGTATCTCGGTCCTTAGACTTGAGACACCAAGGATGTCCTATATGAGTGCTCCACTCTTTGATACCAGACTTATAGGTTTGGCTGTCCCGCATCTAGGTGGTGGTCATTGGGAGTGGTAGTCGACCTTACGAGGGCTATTGAGTGTCGATAGAGGATCATCCCTCTCGGCGTCATGAGAGGAATATCCCATGTGTTTTTGCTCAGACAAATCCTGGCGAGGTCATTGGGTTGAGAGAGAAAGAGTTCTCGGGGAGAATCCGATTAGAGCCGAGACTTCGAGTAAACCGTATGGGGTGCGACAACACCATGCCTCGATATCGATCTCTGGGGATATTAGATGGATGAGGGACTATAGGTACATGGTAATGGCGAGGATGACAGGTCCAATGGATTGGATTCCCCTCAGATCGTCACTGGGGACTTCTGGCGTAGTGGCCTAGCACGCCCCAGTAGTCGATGAGTCAGTGAATTATTACAGAGATAATAATTCACCTGAGTTAGAAGGAGTTCCGACAGGTATGACTCACGGCCAGCTCGATATTGGGCCTAGAGGGTCACACACATATGGTAGGCATTAGATGATGAGTAGAGGTTCAGATATGAGATATCCGACGGAGCCCTTGTCTTATTGGATGCAGATCCAATACCCACTAAGGAAGGACCCATTAGGGTTTGACACGGGATCTCTATAAATAAGAGGGATTCACAGCCTCATAGGCTAGAGTCTTTGCTTGCCTTTCCTATTCTCCTCTCCCTCTCCACCTCAGAGGCCTGGAGTTTTGAGGAGGGTCGTCGCAACCCTGCTATGTGGATCACCGCTAGAGAGGAGGACGCTTGACCTTCTTCACTCTCTCCTAAGGATCTGCAAGGAAACAGGGATATACGATCTCCCTAGGTAACACAATCTCTATACGCAGTTTTGTGTTTTGCGGATTTTTGCGCACCAATCTTCGCACGACGACGAACATCTTTTTGGGAATCAGGGATTTTTGTTTTCTTGTTCTTCCGCTGCGCATATGATGTCGCCCCCATGATTTCCCAACATTTAAATCCAAGGAAAGCAAGAAAACTCTCATTCGAGTTTTCTAATAAGTGTAGTCCGTCCCATTGAACATGGGAGGATGAATGAGTGACCCTCTTGAAAGCCAAAAAATGTTATTTCTCTTTAGGTATTAAGCCAAATGAGAAAAACGTGACTCTGATACCAATTGTTAGGAACGTGTCGGCACTAAGAGGAGGGGGAGTGTGAATTAGTACAATGGTAAAACCACGTCAGTTCTAAAAATTCTTTCATACGATTAAAATCGATCTCAGAAAGATACATAAAATTGAAAGCATATGTGAACGTAGGCGTAATAAAAGCACAGTAAGGAGGATAGATAGTTTGCTATAAAAGTAAATTGCTCAAAGTAAATACAAATCGAGTTTATAGTGGTTCGATCGTCGTGACCTACATCCACTCCCGATTCATCCTCCGTCGAGGCCAACAATATCCACTATCGATCTTCTTTCAATAGGCGAAGATCAACTACCCTTTTACACCCCTCTTCTCCTTTTTATAGGTTTAGGAGACAACCTTTACAAGCACACACTCCTCTCTAAACAGAATTCTAAGTTTAAGCTAGAGGAAGGGATTTCTTAAGTGATTTCTATAGTGTTTTCTCACTTTTAAACTCTCTATGCTTGTGTTGGTTAACTAGGGATAAGAGAGGTATTTATAGGTCTCAAGTTGATTCAAACTTGAAGCCTAAAAAGATCTCATCCTAGGTTTCCTGGGTACGGGCGGTACCATCGCTAGTGTCAGTCTGACACTAACACTACACTGAGCAGTACCACTATCTGACACCTGACATTGGACGGTACCACCGCCCTGCGCTCTTGGGAGACTGAGTCCCAGGTGGTGCCATTGCCCAAACAAGGTCCAGCATCTTGGTTAGGCTTTGACTCCGGCCAAAACCAGCCTAACTTTGGGCCCAGTTGGCCCCTAACAGAGTTGATGGGATTACCTCTCAAATCATACTCTAATTATATGCTAACTATGATTCTTAAGACATATTCTAAGTAAATCAAGTCTGATTAGTCTTGGTTTCTTCCAACGAACTTCCAACGATCTCTCGGCAATATTCCAGCGGACTCCCAATAAGCTCTTGGACTTCTCGACGATCTTCTTGGCTAGTTCCAATGAGCTTTTTTGGCAATCTTCTAGATTTCTCAGTTGATTCCGGCATAACTTTCGACGAACATCCGAACTTCTGTCGAACTCTCGAACTCCCAAGAAAATCACATTCTTGACTCCAAGACTTCATTTTGCTTTATGCCTTGCTATCATAGTTAATCTTGCATATATAAAACACACTTCAATCTAGACAATTATTACTAAACATGAATCATATTGTCCAACATATCATTGGTCCATCGATGCTTCGTCCAATTCTTTGGTGCATCGTCCTCTCTTGCAGCCTATTGCTCAATCGGCTAGTCGACCTCCGCAACTCCGATATCCTTGTCGTAATATCTGCTCTTCTTGGCCCGATGCCCAAATCCATGACCTAAAGCATTTTGTCAATACGTCAACCATTCCTCCGGCTCGACATCCAATCTTCTGACATGTTTTCCTCCGGCCCAACATGATTCTTCCTACTTTAATTGTCTCATCCTGATCGAAGCTTCTTGCGTCACTCAAAATATAGATTAAATCATAAATACTATCAATTGATTTCATCATCAAAATCGAAGATTCAATATATTTTAGCTTTATATATAATTTTAATTAATTAAGGATCTTGTGGCTAATCCTTAAATAATTAAGATTACATGAGTCACTTATATTTTGGACATATAAATTTGACTTATAAGCATGAATTAATATAACTAAATATTCATATATAATATGAGCATTTTACCAACTAAAAATATTGAAAATGTTATCTTCTCGTGATTTTCAACATGAAATATATCAAGTTTCAAAAAGAAACCAAAATCAAGCCATATTCATGGTATAAAAATGAAACCTCTTTTATATCAAGGTAAAGATTAATGACTATGATACCAACTGTTAGAAATTTTAATATCAAATGTATGTTTCTAAACCATTATAATAGAAACACAAAAAAAACTTATGCGGAAATGAAAATTACATACCTCCAACCATTATTGCCAAGAATTTCAATAACAGTTTCTCTTTGTATTTTGGCACTTCTGTAATATCCCATTAGTCCCACATCGGAAGTGGGGAATGTGTGTGATTAGCTTATAAGGGCCTGATGAGTGTACTATGTTACCTCCCGCTTAAGCATTTTGGTCCGTGGTTGCAAGGACCAAAATGGAGTTATTGGACAGTTAGCTCATCAGACCCGGGTCGTGACATTTGGTATCGAGCCGACCTAGCATTTGGGGGGGGTGAGAGGGCTCGAGTAGGAAAGGGCTACCCGTGGATGGAGTGGAAGGAGAACTCATCACGGCATGGAGCCACCATCGAGTTAAACCTCACATGCACTATGCTAGGGTTCGATCTGGGTTATGTCTGGCCTTGACGCGTTACCTCCCGCTTAAGCATTTTGGTCCGTGGTTGCAAGGACCAAAATGGAGTTATTGGACAGTTAGCTCATCAGACCCGGGTCGTGACATTTGGTATCAGAGCCGACCTAGCATTTGGGCAGGGTGAGAGGGCTCGAGTAGGAAAGGGCTACCCGTGGATGGAGTCAGAGAACTCATCACGGCATGGAGCCACCACTGAGTTAAACCTCACATGCACTATGCTAGGGTTCGATCTGGGTTATGTCTGGCCGACGCGTTACCTCCCGCTTAAGCATTTTGGTCCGTGGTTGCAAGGACCAAAATGGAGTTATTGGACAGTTAGCTCATCAGACCACAACTTCTTGGCTCAAGACTCTCGCTTTAGATGGTGTAGGAAATCCTTTAGACTTTTGAGAGATGTTGAGTTCAAGGACCAAAACCCTTGTTTATATAGACGTTCTCCCATCAAAAACATTTATTATCACCAACTTTATAACATTCAATAATTAATTCAAATTAACAACATTTGGATAATAATATTTTTTTTAATGATATTAAATAAAATATTTAATAATAATAGTTATATTTATAAATAAATAAAAAATTAAAATATTTAAACCATAATAAATAAAGAAATTCACGATAATGAATGATGAATTTTAACGATAACAGTTACATAGAACCGATGGACTTCCATGAACATAAGCAAGGTGTTCGTTGGACTCCTTGCTTCTCCACAAGCGGTTGGAGGTGGCTTCGTTTAACCCACTGATCTCGTTGCTCGTTCTTCCCATCGCGAAGAGGTCAGAAAAGTATGGAGGAATTATGTTAGAGCTGGCCCAAGAAATTTATCAAAAGGGTAATTTGGCAACTCAATAAAGACAATAAAGTAGAAAAATAAAAGAGACAAGAACACCATATTTATGTGATTCGGTCAATTGACCTACATCCACAGACGAAGAAGGAGCAAAACTCTACTATAAAAGGGACAATTATAAATGCCTTAGGAAAATGTTCCTAGGCCATAAAACACCTGAAACTACTAAACAAGAAAAGCCCAAAGCAAACAATTAGGTTTTTCTTATGATGTAGCTGGCTTCAAAGCTCATGCCCTTATTTATAGTTGCAATAGGAGATAACAAGCTTGACTTTCCTAATGTGGGACTTACCAAACTAATAAATCTCCACCTTGGCATATCCCAACATTAACAATTAACAAAACTTGTTCCACCTTCTTCATAAAAGCCCCAACGGGCAATCACAAATAATGAACACCAACCAAGTCCAAGCACTACTTGAACTTGTAAACCGGAAGAGGCTTCGTAAGCATATCAGCTAGATTGTCCTTCGTATGAATTTTCTGAACAATGACCTTTCCCTCAGCAATGATATCCCAAATAAAATGAAACTTCACATCGATGTGTTTCGTCCTCTCTTGATACATCTAGTCTTTAGTCAAATGAATAGCACTTTGACTATCATAGTAAATTATAGTAACACCTTGATGTATACATAATTTGTCGAACAAACCTCTTAACCATAAAACTTCTTTGATCGCCTCTATCATTATCATATATTTTGCCTCTGTAATAAATAAAGCCACGACAGGTTGTAAGGAAGCTTTCAAACTAACTGCACAACCGCCAACGCAAAAAACATAGCCTATCAAAGATCTTCGTTTATCAAGATCCGTAGCATAATCAGAGTTGACGAAACCAACTAAAGTGTCACGATTTTTTCCAAACTCCAAACAAGCATCTGAAGTCCCTTGCAAATATCTAAGAATCAACTTCACAACCTACCAATGTGTTTTACCTGGGCGAGACATATATCTGCTAACCACACTGACTACTTGTGAAATATCTAGATGAGTACAAATCATTGCATACATAATACTACTGATGGCACTAGAATATAAAAATTTCACCATATATTCTTCCTCTTCAACTAACTGTGGTGATTGGGCAATAGATAGCCAAAAATGGTTAGTAAGAGGAGTATTCACTAGCTTAGCATTTTTCATGCTAAACCACTCCAAGACTTTCTCAATGTAATTTTTTTAGGTCAAAAATAATTTTCCAACTCCTCATTCTCTTTTGATCTCCATGCCAAGAATTTTCTTAGCTGCTCCCAAATCTTTCATTTCAAATTCACTACTTAGCTACATTTTCAAAGTGTGAATTTCTGACAAATTCTTAGCTGCAATAAGTATGTCATTAACATAAAGCAACAAATACACAAAAGAGTCATCAATTAACTTCCGGAAGTAGACACAACTATCATACATGCTCCTCGTGTAACCATAACTCAACATAAAAGAATCAAACCTTTTATACCACTGTCTTGGAGACTACTTCAATCCATACAATGATTTCTTTAACAAGCAACTTCCTTATCGTCAACTTCAAATCCATAAGGTTGTTTCATGTAAATTTGTTCTTCAAGTTCACCATGTAAGAAAGTTGTCTTGACATCAAGTTGCTCCAATTCCAAATCATACATGGCAACTAAAGCAAGCAAAACACGAATAGAGCTATGTTTAATAACATATGAAAATACGTCATGAAAATCAACACCATGTACCTAACTATAGCCCTTTGCAACCAATCGTGCTTTATACCTTGCATCTTCAACCCCTGGAATACCTTCCTTCCTTTTGAAGACCCATTTGCATCCAATAATTTTCTTACCCGAAGGCGGCTTCACAAGATCCTAAGTTCTATTCTGATAGAGAGATTCAATTTCTTCATTCATTGCAATCAACCACGTAACGGAATTATCACAAGAAATTGCATCTGAGTAGGTAGTAGGCTCACTAACTTCACTTGTTTCTTCTACAACATCTCTACTAATTACAAATTTTGGGGATTTTGGATCAAAACACCATAATTTGTATCCTTTTACCCCAGATGCATACCCAAGGAAAATGCACTTTTTAGCTCGAGGCTCTAATTTTTCTTCATTTACATGCATATATGTTGGACACCCAAAAATTTTTAAAATAGAGTAATCAGCAGGAGTACCTGACCAAACTTCCTCCGGAGTTTTAAAATTAAGTGCTGTAGAAGGAGCGCGGTTGACAACGTAACAGGTCATATTAATCGTCTCTACCCAAAAGTCTTTTGTTAACCCTGTATTTGAGATCTGACACCTTACTCTCTCCAAGAGTGTTCTGTTTATACATTTGGCTACACCATTTTGCTGAGGCGTCATCCTAACAGTGCGATATCGAACAATTCCTTCATTTTTGTAGAATTCATCAAAGTCACCTTTATAAAATTCCATGCCATTATCTATTTAAAGCTGCTTAATCTATTTACCTATTTGCTTCTCAATCAAAGCCTTCCATTATTTAAAGGTTAGAAAAATATCATTTTATGCTTTAAAAAATAAACCCAAACTTTCTTGGAATAATCGCCAATGAAAGTCAGCATATACCTAGCACCAGACTGAACACGAGCTGGACCCTAAAGGTCTGAATGAATATAGTCAAGAGTACCTTTTGTTTTGTGAACTGTCGAAGAATTGAAGTCGACTCTTTTCTGCTTTTCAAAAATGCAGTGTTCACAAAAATCCAGTGGCCCAGTACTCTATCTGCAAAGAAGACCCCTTTTGCTTAATATGCTCAAATATTTTTCGCTCATATGACCCAAATGCATATCTCATAATTTGGTGATGTCAGAATCAGATAATGATGATGACAAGACTGCAACTAAGCATGTGACAGTACTTTCCTACAAAATATACAGGCTATCAGACCTACAAGCTTTCATAACAACAAGGGCACTTCTAGAAACTTTCATAACTCCACCTTCAACTGCGTATTTACACCCAAGAGCTTCTAGGGTGTCTAAAGAGATGAGATTCTTTTTTAAATCAAGAACATATTTAACATTAGTGAGCGTCCTCATAATACCATAATGCATTTTAATTTGGATTGTGCCTCTACCAATAACATCACATGCGGCATTATTACACATCAAAATAATTCCACTATTACAAGATTCATATGTGGAAAACAAATCTCTATTGGGACACATGTGATAAGAACAACTTGAATCTAAAATCCATTCATTTTTAGACCTCGTCCTGTCATTAGTAGCAAAAAAAATATTTCAAACATTCTCATCAGCTGCTACACTAGCTTCAGCGGACTCAGTAGTTTTCTCAATAATTTTTTCTTTTTACTTTAATTTATTTTTCAATTTAAAGTAATCACCTTAATAGTGCCCCATTTTATGACAATATATGCACTCCAAATTTCTATGTATGAATTTAGATCTACTACTATCGAATTCTCTTTTATTCATTCTACCCTTGACAATCAGACCCTCAACATGATTCCCTCTACTTTTCCCAGTGATATCCCTGTCTATCTGCTCCTTAGATTTTAGTATAGATTTAATTTTCTGATACGAAATTATTTCTTTTCCATAAATCATAATATCACGGAAATACTTAAAGGATTGGGGAAGAGAACACAAAAGTAATAAGGTCTTATCCTCGTCATCAATTTTCGCATCTATATTCTTTAAATCCATAACTAAGGAATCAAATTTATCAAGATGTGAGAGTATAGATGTGCCTTCAGTCATCTGAAGCATATATAAACTCTATTTCAAGTAGAGACGATTCTCCACTGTCATCTTCATATATAAGGCTTTAAGCTTGTCTCACATGCTCTTAGACGTAGTCTCCGTAGCTACTTCCCATAAAACCTCGTCAAAAAGATTTAGAATAATGCTTGATCGGGCCTTCTTATCTATACCCACAAGATCTTCCTTTGACGTATAATATGGAATGTTCTCAGCTCCTTGTAGTGCCAAATCAACTCTGTCTTGAACTAGAATAACCTCATCTTGAGTTGCCATATGCCGAAGTTGACATTTCTATCGAATTTCTCGATAATGATCTTTATTATTGTCATCATTGTCAAAAGATCCCGAAACCAGGCTCTGATACCAGTTTGTTAGAGCTGGCCCCAAGAAATCTACCAAAGGGTAATTTGACAACTCAATAAAGATAATAAAGCAGAAAAATAAAAGAGACAAGAATATCATATTTACATGGTTCGATCAATTGACCTATATCCACGGACGAAGGAGCAAAACTTTACTATAAAAGAAACAATTACAAATGCCTTACGAAAATGCTCCTAGGTCATAAAATATCTGAAACTACTAAACAAGAAAAATCCAAAACAAACAATTAGATTTTTCTTATGATATATTTGGCTTCAAAGTTTAAACCCTTATTTATAATTATAATAGGAGATAACAAGTTTGACTTTTGTGATGTGGGACTATGTAAGATTTATCAAACTAACAAATTATGCTATCGAATAGATACCACGATGTTCACTATGGCTACAGTTCCGAGGTTAAGAACTACGTGTGCTCAGATCGTCTGTCCTCCATCTTGTCAGTCTATGCTGGTGAGGCCTTTCACGGTGGTATGAACTGCGTACGTGAAAATTTATCCATATGGTGGTCTGAACCGCCTTTCCCGGAGGAAGAGCCACCCAAGAAATTGTTCCAGATGTAGTGGGCGACCTCCCTGGCTTCCTCCTTGGACAGCAGGCGGTAGTTGCCGATGGCGCATGCCCAGGGAGAGCATGGCAGAATACCTCACAATCAATGCATTAGGTTCAGCTTTACCGAGCATTTGTATGGTATTAGTAATGAAAACATGCAGGCACTCCGCATCATCATCCTCTTGTAGAAACAAGTCTTATAAACCCAGGAAGTTGCTCAAAACATGGTGAAAAGTATTGGGGACAACATTTAGAAGCCAAAGAGGATCCACTGTGTATCTTCTCTTACAATACACATCACAGGGACAACAAAAATGCTTGCATAGAAGAAATGATTCCCTGAGATTTCACCTACATCTTATTTTAGTGCTCTTCAGTACCTTGACTTCTCAAGGTAACTTCATAACTTCCTAATCTGTCCATCCTCAATTAAATTAATGCATATGTGCTTGGAAAGCATGAACAATATACAATAAGGCATGAACGTTAAGTCAACACATAAATAGGTAGCTTAGTAAAGGCTCAAAACTACAAGCTGCGGAAACTTTATTGTAGATTGAGCAGAAGAACGGTCGCACCTACAGAAAAATTACAGATGGAAAGGGAAAACAAATGTAGAAGGCTTCTAACTTTTGCAACGACACAATGTGTCAATTAACTACTTGACCCAAAAAAAAAAAAGAACACAAGTATATCTACATCAAATTGAATCAATGCAAATATTCTTTTTAGACTGAAATCATGAAAAATTTGTACCCTATGCAAACATGTCATGCAGTATGACTAATCCTTGTTTTTAACTATCTTTTATCAGCTACATGAATCCTTCTTCCCACCACTAAGTTTCCTAGAAGATGATCATGAAATGTTATTCAACGACCGAAAAAGAAATTGATTTAGCCCATCGTAACGGTGCATTCGAAAATGTTCAAATCGTAATGATGAGACTGAACATCCATCTCAGCATCATGTATGTATTGTGGTGATATGAGAAGCTAATGACCACTATGTTGCAATCAAATAGAAGGAATACATACAAAACAATGAGTCAAAAATGCAAAAAAGAAATTGCATGGGTTGAATCTCATAAGGGCAATTAGAAGCTTTATTCGATATCCACATGAATCTAACTAAAAGTGCAAGCTTTAACACATTCATGAAAACATTAAATTTTTACAAGAAGGAATAAATGCACCACAAAGGTGGATACTATTCGCCTCTTAAATCCATTTTGTTGAAAATAATAATCAATTTTACTGTATCATGCCCTTGGAGCTTGTTTAAGCCTATAAAGAGTTTTCTTTAGCTTATACATATTTTCTTCGTGTCCTTTAACTAAAAAACATTCAAGTTGAGTAACAAAAAGCTCTTCATATAAATCTTCATTTAAAAATATAAATTTCATATAAATTAATAAATAGGCCAACTCAAGTGAGCAGCTAAAGCCAAGAAAGTTCTCATAGTTTCAAATATAGTAATCGGAGAAAAAGTATCATCAAAATCAATACCTTGTTGCTATAAATATCCTTTTGCTATAAGTTGAGCCTTATGCTTTCCTAGTCATAGGTGCCCAACAAGCCAATCACGTGAGTGATGACACGTGTGACTTAATATAGAATCTTTTTGCTTATTATATTTTGGCATATATCACTTTATAACTATTGCATAAATGCATACATATATTGTGATATCCTTGAATTTGTGCAATGGGAATCGAATCGTGATGAGATCACGATAGTGAGATCGATTCACCTTTAAACACATATCCTAAATAATCCCGGTCATAGGTTTTTCGAGAGGATATCGTGATAATAGGACGGACTAGTGTGCTATATACCCATCCATATGATGGATGCATTTGGTCTCATGCTTGCTTGTGTAGGGACACTAGGGATCTGATGCAGTGCTCATTGGAGAATGAGTTCAATGATTGATCCGCTTATGGAATCTTTGGATGGTTGATGATGCCTTATTGTCGACAAGTGATTTTCGTAGTCCTAGTGGTGTATCTCGGTCCTTAGACTTGAGACACCAAGGATGTCTGTATGAGTGCTCCACTCTTTGATACCGGACTTATAGATTTGGTTGTCCCGGATCTAGTACAACCGGTCATTGCGAGTGGTAGTCGACCTTACGAGGGCTATTGAGTGTCGATAGAGGATCATCCCTCTCGGCGTCATGAGAGGAATATCCCATGTGTTCTTGCTCGAGACAAATCCACGACCGGGGTCATTCGGGTTGAGAGAGAAAGAGTTCTTGGAGAATCCGATTAGAGTTGAGACTTCAGTAGAAAACCGTGTGGGTTCGACAACACCATGCTTTCGATATACGGTCTACGGTATATTAGATGGATGAGGGACTATAGGTACCGCAGATGGCGAGGACGAGACAAGTCCAATGGATTGGATTCCCTCAGATCGTCGGGGACTACTGCGTAGTGGCATAGTGATGCGTCCCAGAAGTCGATGAGTCAGTAATTATTACAGAGATAATAATAATTCGAGTTAGAAGGAGTTTAAGCCGGGTATGACTCACGGCCAACTCAATATTGGGCATAGAGGGTCACACACATATGGTAGGCATTGCGATGAATAGAGATTCAGATATGAGATATCCGACTGAGCCCCTTGTCTTATTGGATGCAGATCAATACCCACTAGGGGAGGACCCATTAGGGTTTTGTGAGGGGACCTCTATAAATAGGAGGGATTCAGAGCCCCATGGGCTAGAGAGCTTTTTTGTTTGCTTTTTCCTATTCTCCTCTCCATCTCCACCTCGAGTAGGTGCGGAGTTTTGAGGAGCGTCGTCCTTAACCCCTTGTGTGGATCACCGCTAGGGAGGAGGACGCTTGACCTCCTTCACCATCTCCTAAGAATCTGTAAGGAAACAGGGATATACGATCTCCCTAGGTAACACAATCTACTCTATACGCAGTTTCATGTTTCGCGGATTTTTGCATACCAATCTTCGCACAACGATGAACATCTCTTTGGGAATCGAGGATTTTGTTTTTCTTGTTCTTCCGCTGCGCATATGATGTCACCACCAAGAATTTCCCTACAGTGGTATCAGAGCCAGGTTGTTCGTGCGAATGATTGGTTATGAACTGCGTGTGTTGTGTTTAGGAAGAATTTTGACGTCAAAATTGTTGACGCAAAAATAAGGAAGGGCAGCAATAGTTGCTGCCCTCGATCATGCATGCATGCAACGCAAAGCTAAAGGCAAACTGACCAAATAAAAGCAGACGTTGGCGTGGCGCCCGCCATCGCCCTCCATGGGCGAAACCCCCCGAGGGCGGTAAGCCAATGGGGACAAAGACGATCATGAGGGCGGCGCCCGAAAAGGGCGCCCACCCGGGCGGTGGCATACGACAGCCGACATGTCGGCAGGCTGATGAGGGTTCCGCCCTTACCGTCGTGCGGCAGGGTGGCGGCGGCGGCGGCAGCGAAAAGGGGAAAGGGCATTAGGGTTTTCTGGGCAAAAGACAGTTTTACCCCTCGGAATTTGAGAAATTCTAGTTTCTGTCTTTTGTCCAAATTACTAAAATACCCCTATGAATTCAGAAATTCCCTATAATGTCTCTGATTTCATAAAATATTAATTAATTAAAAGGTTTAGTTTATTATTATTTTATTATTATTATTATTATCTAGTAGTCCTACATGATGATGATTATTTATACATGTGATGTATGATGTGTGGACGGATGATCATGGACCGTGTGATGTGTGTACCTATGATTATTATTATTGAGGTCAGCGAACCTCCATTATATTTCTCGTTTATTGTCGGGCCTGCGTGCCTATGATTAGGTTGTAATCACATGAGGAGGCATGGCGGGGAGCGTGGATGCGATAAGCGGGACCCACGAGAGGGGACGATCGTGATGCATGAAGATGCATCAAGATGTCAGCGGAACCAACAAGGGACGAAATGGACGATCAAACGGGGCATGGAGATGCACCGTTGCACACATAGATCTTGATGTGTGTGATTAGGCCCTCATTGACTCGGGCCTAATCATATTAGGTTGTGGTGGTTGATCATCATCCGGTGTAATTGCTTATACACATATTAGATATGTATATATATTTACATGCGATATAGATATATATTAAATATGTATATGTGTGACATGTCATATTAGGAGACCAAATCATAGAAACATCTCTCCATAATATTAAGTCGGTAAAGCGTGAGGCAATTAGATTGACCCGTGGCCTTCCATCGTTATAAGTAGGAATCGATTCGGTGTAGGTTGAGTTGGTCGAGTCCTCGAGACTCACCTATATCGCGATTCGCTATCTTGCTTACGACATAGAGATGTCACCGGTGACCTAAGGGCATGGTATACTTGGTGGGAGTCCCTCGAGGGTATATCATCAAATCGGACTCATCTTAGAACTTGAAGGTGTTGACTTAACCAAGCATCATGGTTGGTCGAGTCCCTCGAGGCCATGGTGATTGAGGGAGGCCGAACAGGACGGGAATCACAAGGAGTTGTGATCGACAAGAGTTGCCTACCTTTTAGGCTTAGTGTGATTGGTCGAGTCCCTCGAGGTTACACTAAGACACCGATTGAATCTGATCCCCACTAGAAGTTCAGGAGACTTCCGTTTCCGCGTCTTTGAGGGTGTCGGCGTGACTCGTTAGTAAAATAGTGGGAGCATATTAAGATAGAAGTCCATATCTTGATAGTTTATTTCTTGCAAAATCTGCATGTTATTCATTTCTACTACATCTTTATTTTGAGAAAATGTCGCTTTCAAATCCCTTACGTGGCATACTTGATGTCCAACCGCCTCATTGGTCCAAATTATCTGGATTGGCTCAGTAACTTGAGAATTGTTCTCATAGCGGAGAAAATCGTGTATGTCCTGATATCTGATGATACTGCTTAGAAGAAGGGGAAAAACGAGGATGAGATTCATTCACGTGAAGTACATTGATGACTCCACTCTTGCTCAGTGCTATATGTGGGCTCTATAACTCCTAAGTTATAAAGACAACATGAAAAGATGGATGTCAGATCCATTCTCCTACATGTTCGTAAATTGTTTGAGGAACAGGGAAGGACTCAGCGATATGAGATATCTAAGAGTCTATTCCGCGCTAGGATGACTGAGGGGACACTGGTTCAGAACCATGTCCTAAAGATGATTGAGTGGATAGAGAAACTCACAGGTCTAGGAATGGTCCTAGAGGATAACTTGTGTGTGGACATTATACTTCAGTCCCTACCAGATTCCTTTTCACAGTTCATAATGAATTTTAATATGAACAAGCTTGAAGTGACTTTCCCAGAGCTTCTCAATATGTTGAGGGAGGCAGAGAGTACTATCAAGAAAGAGAAGCCAGTTCTCTACACTGGTGAGACCAAAAGGAAAAGGAAAGCAGAAAGGTCCCTTAAGAAGGGAAAGGGCAAGGTCAAACTAGGTAAAGCAAAGGTTGCTAAGAAAGACCTAGCAAAGGACAAAAGTCAGTGCTTCCACTGTGGTAAAGATGGGCACTGGAAGAGAAACTGCAAAGAGTACCTTGCAAAAAGGGCGAAACAAAAGCTTGATGAAGCTTCAGGTACATTCATGATCAGTCTCAATTTGTTAGACTATTATGATAATATATGGGTATTGGATACCGGTAGTGCTTATCATATATGTAATTCGTTGTAGGTTCTGGCAAGGACTAGGAGACTAGAGAGAGGCGAGATGGACCTCAAGATGGGTAATGGAGCAAAAGTTGCTGTAGTAGTTGTTGGCGAGGTCGCCCTACATCTGCCTAGTGGAGCTTTTATTGCATTAGATGCATGTTATTTTGTTCCTTCTATTATCAAAAACATTATCTCCATTTCATGTTTAACAATTAGTGGTTATAAATTTGTTTTTGAGAACAATGGTTGCTCGATATTATTAGATGATAAGATCATCATGAAAGGAACATTGCATAATGGTTTATTTATATTAGACACCACTCCACATATCATGAATATAAATGTGTCCAAAAGGAAACGAGATGAGATGAACAGTACATACCTGTGGCATTGTAGGCTAGGTCACATCTATGAAAGAAGGATTCAAAAGTTGCTAAATGATGGATATCTAGATCCATTCGACTATGTGTCATATGCAACTTGTGAGCCTTGCATTCGTGGAAAACTAACCAACTCTCCATTTAGTGGAACTGGAGAGAGAGCCACTAAGTTGTTGGAACTCATACATAGTGATGTATGTGGACCCATGTCAACTCATGCCATTGGAGGTTACTCCTACTTCATTACATTTACTGATGATTTCTCAAGGTATGGATATGTGTACTTAATGAAGTACAAGTCCGATGCCTTTGAGAAATTCAGAGAGTATAAGAATGAGGTGGAAAACCAGACTGGAAAGAGTATCAAAACTCTTCGATCAGATCGAGGAGGTGAGTACTTAAGTACAGAGTTCACTCAGTTCCTCAAGGACCATGGGATATTATCCCAATGGACACCTCCTTATACACCTCAGCTCAATGATGTCTCTGAAAGGAGAAATCGTACATTATTAGATATGGTACGGTCCATGATGAGTTTCGTTGACCTACCCATCTCATTCTGGGGATATGCTATAGAAACCGCAGCTTACCTTCTGAACAGAGTTCCAACTAAGTCGGTAGTGTCTACACCATATGAGATATGGAAAGGGAAGAAGCCTGATCTTAAGGTTGTTAAGATTTAGGGCTGCCCTGCAAATGTTAAAAGACACAACCCCGATAAGTTAGAATCAAGGACAGAGCGATACAAATTTGTGGGATATCCCAAGGAAACTTGTGGGTATTATTTCTATCATCTCGAGGACCAAAAGGTCTTTGTAGCTATGAGAGCAGTGTTCCTTGAGAAGGAACACATTCTTGGCGGAGATAGTGGGAGAATGATAGAATTGAGCGAGGTTGGAGAACCAAGCTCAAGCACCACTCTACAGCCCGAGTCTATTCAGGTACATAATACACAAGTTTAAACTTTACGCAGGTCTGATAGAGTATCCCATCCTCCTGGGAGATATGTGGGACATATTAAAAGAGACGATGTAGAGGATATTGATCCTCAGACCTACGAGGAGGCTATTATAAATATAGACTCCGGGAAGTGGCAATAAGCCATGAATTCTGAGATTGATTCTATGTACTCCAATAAGGTTTAGAACCTAGTTGATGCACCCGAAGGTATTGTACCCATCGGTTGCAAGTGGATCTTTAAGAAAAAGATCAGAGTAGATGGAAAGGTAGAGACCTATAAAGCAAGGCTAGTGGCTAAGGGGTATCGTCAAAGGCAAGGTGTTGACTATAACGAAACCTTCTCACCCATAGCAATGCTAAAATCCATCATAATTCTATTGGCTATTGCAGCACACTATGATTATGAGATCTGACAGATGGATGTGAAAACCGCATTCCTCAATGGGAACCTCGAGGAGGAGGTGTATATGATGCAACATGAGGGATACGTATCCAAGAACTATCCAGATAAGGTGTGTAGGTTGCTTAGATCCATTTATGGATTAAAGCAAACTTTCCGAAGTTGGAACATAAGATTTCACGAGGCAATCAGATCTTATGACTTCGTTAAGAACGAAGATAAACCTTGTGTATACAGAAAGGTAAGTGGGAGCGCTATCACCTTTTTGGTGTTATATGTGGATGACATCCTAATCATTGCGAATGACGTAGGAATGCTATCCACAGTAAAGGCTTGGTTATCTAGACACTTCTCCATGAAGGACTTAGGAGAAGCATCCTATATTTTGGGGATTAGAATCTATAGAGATAGATCCAAGAGGATGCTTGGCTTGTCCCAAAATCAGTACATAGAAACCATTGTCAAAAGGTTTGGCATGAAAAATTTCAAGAGAGGTCTCATACAGATGAGACATGGGATATCGCTTTCTCCAGTATGTCCCCAAAGACTCCAGAAGAAAGGGCCAACATGGATATGATACCTTATGCCTCAAGCAATAGGGTCTATCATGTATGCCATGCTATGTACTAGGCCGATATAGCGCATGCTCACGAGTGTCTGGCGGTATCAGCGGATCCAGGCTTGGAGCACTGGAAAGCAAGAAAAGTGTATCCTTAAGTACTTGAGAAGGACTTAGGATCTTTTACTAGTATATGGAGGTAATAGCCTTAAGGTTGAAGGCTACACCTGACTCAAGTTTTCAGTCGATGTCGATGATAGCAAGTCGAATTCAGGGTATGTGTACACCTTGAATGGAGCAAGCAGTGTGCTAGAAGAGTTTCAAGCAAGATACCACTACTAATTTCGACCACAGTAGGAGTACATTCTTTGCATCAGATCAGACAAAGGAGGGGAGTTTGGGTGAAGAAGTTTATCACAGATTTGAGAGTCGTGCTTGGTAGCGAAGAGCCGATCTCTCTATATTGCGACAACAACGGGGCGATTGCTCAAGCAAAGGAACCTAGGTCTCATCAGAAATCTAAGCATGTTCTGAGGAGGTTCCACCTTATCAGAGAGATCGTGACCCGAGGAGATGTAGTAGTGGAAAGAGTTCCATCCGAAGATAACATTGCATATCCACTAACAAAGCCGTTGTCTCAGATTTGTTTTGAGCGTCACACGGGTCTGATGGGGATCAGACACATGGGTGATTGGCTTTAGGTCAAGTAGGAGATTGCTAGTCATAGGTGCCCAGCAAGCCAATCACGTGAGTGATGGCACGTGTGACTTAATATAGAATCTTTTTGCTTATTATATTTTGGCATATATCACTTTATAACTATTGCATAAATGCATACATATATTGTGATGTCCTTGAATTTGTGCAATGGGAATCGAATCGTGATGAGATCACGATAGTGAGATCGATTCACCTTTAAACACATATCCTAAATAATCCGGTTATAGGTTATTTTCGAGAGGGATATCGTGATAACCTAGGACGGACCGGTGTGTTGTATACCGTCCATATGATGGATGCAGGTGGTCTCAAATTTTGCTTGTGTAGGGACACTAGGGATCTGAAGATGTACTCATTGGAGAATGAGTTCACTGATTGATCCGCTTTACGGAATCTTTGGATGGTTGATGATGCCTTATTGTCGGACAATGATTTCAGAGTCCTAGCGGTGTATCTCGGTCCTTAGACTTGAGACACCAAGGATATCTCAGATGAGTGCTCCACTCTTTGATACCGGACTTATAGGTTTGGTTGTCCCAGATCTAGTACTGGTGGTCATTGGGAGTGGAAGTCGACCTTTACGAGGGCTATTGAGTGTCGATAGAGGATCATCCACTCTCGGCGTCATGAGAGGAATATCCCATGTGTTCTTACTCAGACAAATCCACGACCCGTGGTCATTCGGGTTGAGAGAGAAAGAGTTCTCTGGGAGAATCCGATTAGAGCGAGACTTCGAGTAGAAACCGTGTGGGTCTAACAACACCATGCTCGATATACTGGTCTCGGTATATTAGATGGATGAGGGACTATAGATACACGGTGAATCGAGGACGAGACAGTCCAATGGATTGGATTCCCCAGATCGTCGGGGACTATGGCGTAGTGGCTTAGCACGTCCTAAAGTAGTCGATGAGTCGAAAGTGAATTATTACAGAGATAATAATTCACTTGAGTTAGAAGGAGTTTCGACAGTATGACTCACGGCCAGCTCGATATTGGGCATAGAGGGTCACACACATATGGTAGACATTGCGATGAATAGAGGTTCGGATATGAGATATCCGACGGAGCCCTTGTTTTATTGGATGCAGATCCAATACCCACTAGGGGAGGACCCATTAGGGTTTGACAGGGGACCTCTATAAATAGGAGGGATTCAGAGCCCCATGGGCTAGAGAGCTTTTATTTGCTTTTTCCTATTCTCCTCTCCATCTCTACCTTAGAGTAGGTCTGGAGTTTTGAGGAGCGTCGTCGCAATCCTGCTGTGTGGATCACCGCTAGAGAGGAGGACACTTGATCTCCTTCACCCTCTCCTAAGGATCTGCAAGGAAACAGGGATATACGATCTCCCTAGGTAACACAATCTACTCTATACGCAGTTTCATGTTTCGTGGATTTTTACGTACCAATCTTCGCACGACGATGAACATATCTTTGGGAATCAAGGATTTTGTTTTTCTTGTTCTTCCGCTGCGCATATGATGTCGTCCCCAAGGATTTCCCTACATGCTTTTGGATACTTCCATCTACATTAAACTTTATTTTGAACACCCATTTTAATCCAATAGCTTTTTTTTCTTTCGGTAGATCCATTAGCCCCCAAATTTCATTCTTCTTAATTGACTTGATTTCCTCCATTGCTTTTCGTCATTCCTCTTTTTTAACTCCTTCCTAAAAAATTATAGGATATGAAATAAACAAAGCAAATGTTAAGTCATAAATTTCTGTTAGTGATCTAAATTTTCCTTGAGGGGTTTCATCTGAGGAATCAGAATTTGAACTACTAATTGATGAGATTGACGATGAACTTACTGGAGCAAGATCTGTCATTTGATTCTGTGGAGTGTCTAGTTCTACTGGAATATAAATTTGTGTTTTACCTTTATTTGTCTCCCAATTCCAACTTGTCCTTTCATTAAACATAATATTTCTATTAATAATAAATTTACCACTAACAGGATTATATAATCGATATGCATTCGATTGTAAGGAATAACTAATTAAGATGTATTTTTCAGATTTTTCATCAAGCTTGTGATGATTTTGTGAATTCACCAAAGTATAAGCGATACAACAAAAAATTCTTAGATAGCTTACACTTGTTTTCATATCATACCAAGCCTAAAAAGGAGTTTGATTCATAATAGCCTTTGTTGGTGAAATATTTAACAAATAAACTGTTGTTGCAATTACTTCTATCCAAAACTGATTTGGAAGGTGTTTTCCTTTAAGCAAACTTCTTACCATTTCAACAATAGTTTGATTTTTACATTCAGCTACACCATTTTGCTCCGGTGTATATGGTGCTGTCAATTCTCTAATATCATTTTTTCACAAAAAGAATTAAATTTATTAAATAAAAATTCACCACCTCTATCTGTCTGAAGTATCTTTATATATCTATTGCTTTGCCTTTCTACAAGTGTCTTGAATTTTTAAACATTATCAAATATTTTATATTTCAGTTTCAGAAAATATACCCAACTTATGCGGCTATAATCATCAGTAAATAATAGAAAATATTGACTTTCACCAAATGATTTTGTATTCATAGATCCATATAAGTCAGCATAAATTAATTCAAGACAATTAGATGCTCTCCATACTTTTCTAACAGGAAATGAATTTTTACTTTATTTGCCATAAATGTATCCTTCACATATATCAAGTGTATTAATTTTGGACAATCTGAAAACCATTCCTTTTTTATATAACAACCTTAAACCTTTAATATTAAGATATTCATATCTTAAATGATATAAATTAGATTTATTCTTTTGAGTTACGATAAGAGCATGCTTTTCAATATTTGAAACATCAAGTGGAAACATCTTGTTTTGTATCATGCAAATATTTATCGTAATCAAACCAAATTTTTATCTTTAATAGTGCATGAACCATTATCAAATATAACTAAATATTCATCATCTATCAATTGTCCAACACTCAACAAGTTATTAATAAACTAGGAATAAAGAAAACATTATCGAGGTGTTAGGAACGAGTCGACACTAAGAGCCCCAGTGGGGGGGTGAATTAGTGCAGCGGTAAAAATGTCGGTTCTAAAAAATATCTCGTCCATTGAAAACCAATTTCGAAAACTTAACTTGAAAGCATGTTTGTAAAAGTATTGAAGGCAGTTTACAATTAATGTAAATTGTAAGAAGGAAATGCAAATCAGATTTTATAGTGGTTCGATCGTCATGACCTACATCCACTCTGTCGATTACTCTTCCGTTGAGGCCACCGGGATCCACTATCGGTCTTCCTTCAATAGGCGAAGACCAACCACCTTTTACAACTCAATTCTCCTTTTATCGGGTTTAGGAGATAACCCTTACACCCCCACTTACTCTTCTCTTAAACTATTCTAACACTTAGAACTTTTGAGAGGAGTTCACACAAGATTGCAGTAGCGTTTCTTTCTATTTTTACTCTCAAGTCTTATGTAGTTTAATCAGGGATGAGAGGGGTATTTATAGGCCTCAATTTGATTCAAACTTAGAGCCTAAAAATATCTCATCCTAGGTTTACTGGGTTCGGGCGGTACCACCACCTGTGTTAATATGATATTGATAATGCATTGGGCAGTACCACCACCTGGGAGGCTGTGCTGGGCGGTACCACTACCCAGACTGGTGGTACACCGCCTGCAGCCTCTCAGAGGCTGTGTTTGGGCAGTACCACCGCCTAACCAATCTCGGAGATTGTGCCACGATGGCGCCACCTCTTGGGTCACTGTTTGGGCCTTTTATTGGGCCTAACATAGTCCTTACATGGGCCCAACTAGCCCCTAATTGGGTTGGCCCAAATTCAATCCCAATTATGTGCTAACTATGAAATCTAAGATATTTACTAAGCTAAACAAGACCTATGAGTCAAGTTTTCTTCCGATGAGCTTCCAACGATCTTTCGGCAATGTTCCAGCGGACTCCCGACAAGCTCTTGGACTTCACGATGATCTACTTGGTAAGTTCCGATGAGCTTCTCTGGCAAGCTCCGAGACTTCTCGGCTGGTTCCTGCAAAACTTCCGACGAACATCCTAACTTCCGATAAACTCTCGAACTCCCAACGAAAACACGTTCTTGACTCTGGGACTCCATTTTGCTTTATGCCTTGTTATCGTAGTTAATCCTGCACATGTAAAAATATACTTTGATCTAGACAATTGATGCTAAGCATGAATCATATTGTCTGGCATGCCATTGGTTCATCGATGCTTCATCCGATTCTTCAGCGCATCATCCTCTCTTACGACCTATTACCCAATCGGCCAGTTAACTCTGTAATTTCGATATACTTAGCGCAATATCCGCTCTTCTTGGCCCGAAGCCTTCTATCGATACGTCGACTGATCCTCCGGCTCGACGTCCAATCTTTTGACATGTTCCACCGGCCCAACATGATTCTTCCTGCTTTAATTATCTCATCTTGATCGAAGCATCCTACATCACTAAAAACATAGATTAAATCATAAACACTTATCAATTGGTTTCGTCATCAAAATACGAGATCAACACAAGGTATTTTACCTTCTCTTAATTTGTCTTCACCTCAATTGTTCATTTCCTTTTCACTTGGATTTGTTTGTTATCTCTAAGTCTAACTTTAAACTTATGAGTTTCATCAAAATCTCTAAACATTGATCTTATGCCTGACATATGATCATAACATCTACTATCCAAAAACCAAATATCATTTGAGATTTCATTAATGAGTTATAAATAATTTACTATTTTCTTCATTTTCCTCCACGTAACTTGCTTGCTTTTCTCTTTTCCAGCAATTTTCCTTCGTGTGACCAAACTTTTTACAATAGTGACATTGAATTCCACTCTTGTAATTTTTTTTTATCATAATTTAATTGCTTTTGTTCATCATGCCCATCAAAGTGTCCTCTTCCTCTTTCATTTCCTGAAATCCTCCTCTGTCACATCCTCTTCTTATTGATTTTTTATCTTCTTTTGAAGTATAAGACTCCTCCTTAATCTGAAATACTTTTTCTTCATTTTTTTTAAGTGACCTGTTCAATCTTACTTTATATGCTTGCAAGGAACCCATTAATTCATTAAATAAAAATATAGATAAATCTTTTGACTCCCAATTGCGATAATAATATGATCAAATTTCAAAGTTAAACTCCTCAAAACTTTTACAATAATATTATGATCAGGAAGATGTTCACCGTAAGATTTCATTTGACTAACAATTTCAATCGCTTGAGAAAGAAAATCTTAAACCGATTCATTGCTTTTCATAAACAAAATTTCAAACTTATGAAGGATTTAAAGTTTTATCGTAATGACCTTTGATGAGTCTTAAAATTCATTTTGAAGTATCACCAAGCTTGCTTTGAGGTTGTCACTGTTACAATTCTTAAGAAGATTGTCTAATATACAACTTGTTGAATGAAGAACAATGCTTTTGAGTCATTATTTCTATTCTCCCTCAACCTGATTTCTTCATTTGGATCTGCATATCCATTCTCTATTAAGTTCCAAAGATCTTGAGACTTGAATAAAGTCTTTATCTTGATACTCCAAAATTCATAGTATTTGCTCGAGAAGATGAAAATAAAGGGTTGAGACATGAAATTGCTATTGAAAGCCATAATGCCCGGTTCAGATAGAAACTTAGCTCTGATACCACAAATGTTGGGGATGGAGGAGCAAGGAATAAAAACAGAATACTACGATGTAATTAAAAAGAATTCTTTCAATAAAGAAAATCGATGTAGTATTTAAATAAGAGGATTAACATAAAACACTTGTAAGATATTCTCAAGTGTATACACGTTATCTTGCTTCATAAACTATGGTCCTATTTATATGACATAGTGATAATTATCTCACTTCGCTATGTCACCCATGATTGAGTTAGGTGTAGGAACTACTCTATGACTTCTATATCATGGGCCACTTCTTAAAACATACTTATAACTACCTAGATAGAACATGGTAACTACTTAGATAACTATTATGAATCAATTCTCAACACAATGAGCGACGAGGTTCAGTTGCGGGTCTTGATTGCCATCGAACCGATCGAAGAAGGCTATGAGAACGTACTTGTAGTTGCCGGTGGCATAGGCTTCTCGTAAGCCTCCCTCATAGTCGATTTGGCCCTAGTAGATGTAATGCATGGTTCGACGGGCAAGCGATTATGGGCGGATGAAGAGGTCGGAAGGAATAGAGGAAATCAATAATAATTTAAAAGATAATAAAATTAGATTTTTATTTATTATATTTATATTTTTGAACGTGAAAAGTATGATTTTTTTCATAGTTAACTAAAATTAGAGACGCAATGTTACTTTTTAAGGTATAAGTATCAAAATATAAATTATAATTAATTATGAGAGAGAATTTTTAATTAGGTATGCATGCTACACATAATTTTTGTCAGACGAACAATTTTATCTCTATCAGGTTTATTTAGACGAATAAAAATGAAATGAATAATTTTGAAGTAATTTATGTATACTTGTGTATTTTAAGTAATTTATTATATTACGAAAAAATCAACAATGATTCCTCCCCCAAGTTTAGGAACCGTAAGACATCATCACCCGATCGAAAGAGTTTCTCCAGCACGGAGAACACTACTACTACCGTTATGTTTATTAGTGTTTTTGCCACCCACAAGGTGGATTTAAAAAAAAAAAAAAAAAAAAAAAAAAATCGATGTTGGAATGTAAATACGCGTAATTTTAAATAATATCAGGGTTAAAATAAAACATTAAAAGGTCTAATTAGTAAATATATATTTTAAGTGATGGCCAAAGCAAGATCCGCACCCTTCGTCTTATATTCCTTGAAAGGCCAAACCCAAACAAAGAGAAACTCGTTTCAGTCCAAGCGTCGGTGGGGCGACGAGAAACGAAAGGGAAGAGATCAAGAAGACTCCTCCATTCTTTCTCCAAGCTCTTCTACTTCAGATCTCTATCAGGTCAGCATCGTTTATCTCTCTCCTCACCCCACCCCATCTAATTTGAACGATTGACTTCTTTCTTCCGGAACCCCGATGCTTTAGATCCGGGTTTCCGACCAATGCGCGATTCTTTGCAGAAATAAGTCGATGGGTACAATTTCCTTCTTTTCCGCTTTTCCTTGTGGAGAAATGGTGGTTTAGGGCTTCAATTTTCTTTTTATTTCCTCATCGAAAAACGTTTTCATGGTTTCATATACAATCTTGAGTATGGTTGACTCCATATTGATGGATGTTTTTCCGTTCGTGATTCGGAGGGCGATGGTTTTGCACGAAGGAAGAAATATACGAAATAGAATTTTATTAATTTGAGTACATTTGATTAATTTATTTGTGTATTTTTATGAAAAGAAAATGAATTTTATGGTTGAATTCTTGTGTTGTTCTTTATATGATCAGTAATGGTCGTTTATCGGTGATGGAAGTTACTCTTCCTTCTTTTCTTACATGTTCCCCGTGATCTGTGTAAATTGTTTCTTCTTCTTCTTGATGGAAGTTTTTCCGTTCGTAATTCGAGGGGTTATGGTTTTGGACGAAGGAAGAAATATCGGAACTAGATGTTGTATTTGAGTACATTTGATTAGTATTTTGGGGTGTTTTGATGAAAATAACAAGAATTCTATAGTTGAATTCTTGTATGGTTCTTTAGATGATTAGTAAGGGTCATTGATTGGCGATGGAAGTCACTCTTCCTTCTCCAAGTACATGTCCCATGTGATTTGTGTAAATTGTTTCTTCTTCTTTATTCTTCTTCTTCTTTCTTCTTCTTATTTGTAGGCTGGGCCAATTTTATTGACATGGATACTGGAGAGAACGAATCCACTCTGAGTCAAGAAGAGATAATTGATGGTACTGTACAGCAAAGCCTTAAGGAGAAGGATAGTGCAAATCCATTGGAGCAACCAGTTGAAGTAGATGACAGAATAAATAGTTGTGATGCAAGCATCAATATGGAAAATGGCATTCATCAGAACCTTGCTAATGATGAAGAAAGTTTTGATGAGCTCGCACAACTGGTTATCGAGCTCAGTTTTCAGAATGAGTACTTGAAGTCTGAAATAGGTGACTTAAAACTGGAACTGTGTAAGCCAAAGCCACTTTCTGATGAGGAGAGAAAAAGTGGCTCACATGTTGGGTCTTCTGAGCAAGATAGCAGCCTCCATGAACAGATAAAATGCTTACAGAAGGAAATTCAGGCGCAGAAGGAAACTCAAATGGCAGCTGAGGATGCTCTGGAGCATCTGAGGATGGCTTACTCCGAGGCTGATGGAAAGGTTCAAGAGCTTACCACAAAGCTCATTGATGGTTAGTCATTATTTTCTATATGATATCTACAAAAACTGCATATTTGTTCTCTTGCTATATATTTTTTCATCCCATAACAAGTAGTAATCTACTCCGAGTCTTGTTCTGCTTTTGATTTTTTTATATGAAAGAAATTCTAATGACAAAAAAATTATAAGTCAGAATACAACTGTTATTCTTCTCCAGAGTCTTTCTTCTGTTTCCTAAGCTTTTTTATGACAGAAACTCTAATGACAATAAGAATTATAAGTTAGAATGACAATGGTTTTATGGTGGATAAGCTCTTTTTGTTTCTTGATTATGTGCCATTACATCTAAGAAATATATTTATAGCAAGTCCAGTCATCTTTTATCTTGCCCATGTTCCATTGGTCTATGCTAGATTTGACTTTTCATGACAATTAGCTCATTTTATTGCTTGTATACATATCGATGCTTTTATCTTTGGTTGAAATGATTACAGCTCAATTTATTGTTGAAGTTGATAGCTTTTGGCAAAAGTTCCCTAAACATAGCTTTGGAAGGAATGTAAGAAGAAAAGAATAAATGACTACACAGAAGCTCAGGAAGTGTTGTTTAAAATCCTGAGAGTCAAAGATTAGCCACAATCCACATAAATATCTGATTCAAAGACTAGCAATTTGAAATTGACCAATTAAAGATTAAAACTTTAACTGATCTGTTTTACTTTTTCAAACCTCGAGATTAGTTTATAATGATTTATCAATATGAATATGCAAACTGCAATCACTGAAGAGAATGTTTCTATAATTATTCAGACTAGGATCATTTTGAACTCAATTACAGCCAATGACAACATTACTTAAATCTCTCGACGTCTCAAGAGATGTAGGTCACATATTTCTGTATTTTAAAGGCTTTTTCTGTTAAATGGGGAGAGAGTTGAGGCTTATCCTACAATATGGTAAAGTGAAAGTTGTTGTTGAGTTCTTTAGGCTACCTTTTTTCCTTCTGTTTTTGTCACACTCCTATTATTTTTCACTTTGCTTAAGATCTGGTATGCTCATTGCTCTTGGTTGCATCATATTTTGTCTATGTTATGTCCATCTATCTAGGTTGCATTGAAATTGGTCAACTGTTCCACAAATATATACTCAATCTTAGGCAAATGGCAATGGAGTGTTTGACCAGAATTTGTCTTTTCATGAGCAAGTTTGACAACGCAATTATAATTGTCTTTGCATGTGCAATTCAGACAAAGTTGGCGACACTATCAATGCTATTGAGTATTGAGGATGCAAGACAGAAGGTAGGATGTGTTATCAAAATGATCGGCTACACAATGTTTAGATGATGATTTGGTGATGGATGAAGGTTTGAAGACTGATGATATAAAATATCCTATAAACCAAGTAATGCAATCTCGTATGAGACCCTTGTAGTGGTTCCAGGTCGGATTGGTACATATTGCCGGTACCATTGTATAGAGTGTTGGTACATCGATGTGTACCATATAGGCAGAAGGAGGACAAGGAAGAGGAAGGAGGAGGAGGAAGAGGAAGGAAGAAGAAGAGGAGGTGAAGGAATAGGAGGAAGAGGGGGGCAGAAGAGGAGGTGGTGAAGGAAAAAGGAGGAAGACGAAGGAGGAAGATGGAGGAAGAGGAAGAAAGAAGCGGAGGCAATGGAGGAAGGATGAAGAGGAAAGGAGAAGAGGAGGAAGAGGGGGAAGAAAGAGGAAGATGAAGGAAGAAAAGGACGAGGTTGAGGAAGAGGATGAGCAAAGAGGAAGAATAAGGAGGAAAAGGAAGGAAGAAGAGTTGGTGGAGGAGGAGGTGGAGGAAGAGGGGGAGAAGAGCAGGAGGGAGCATACTTGGAAAGAGGCCAACGGTACATAGTGGGTGATATAGAGATAGGCGGCAGCGGGTTCACAATTTGGAGGAAGGAGGAAGAAGGCTCACAAATTGGAAGGAGGAAGAGGGCTCACAATTTGGAGGAAGAAAAGGAAGGTGGAGGACGAGACGGAGAAGGAAGAGGAGGATAAGAATTGGAGGAAGCATACCTGAAAAGAGGTCAGCTATGCATGGTGGGTGATAGAGAGAGACGGTAGCAGGCTCGCATAATTGTGTGATGGGCAGTAGGGAGAAGAGGGCTTACAAAATTGTGAACCCTAATTGAACTTGCAATTTTTTTAATTGGACCAGATTGGACCACCCGAAATGTGGGTGGTCCACATATTGGTTCATGCCCGACTGATAAATACCGGTCAGTACGGATCAGTTTGGGCGAAATTGCAATCTTTGCTATAAACTATCAGTAGATGTTGGAGGTTGTTCTTTGCTTCTCATGTGGCCCACTGGTTGAAAGCACTAATCACCTTCTTTTTCTCGTATCCTGTGGCAGTAGAGAGTTGGAGATAAGTGATAGGCTTGTTGAAGACCCACTTTCCTCCCACTAACATGGTTGATCTTGGGGCACGTAGAGCTCTCTTCATTTCTTCTCCTGTAGAGTGATCTGAGATAGTTTTGCAATTATAACTTTTTGGCCACTACGGAAAGCTAGAAATAACAAGCTCTTCAGAAATGAGTCGACTGCTGCCTGAGATCTTCTGTAAATGCTCTCTGGTGGTTCGTCTCTTTGAATATTATTCAAGAAGGTTTTACTTAAGTTTCTTCTGTGTTGCTTCTTTTTCTTGGTATACTTGTAAATGGCAAGCTTTTAGCGCCATATTTACCCCTCTTTCAATCATCCTCGTTCTCTTGCATATTTACTGATATTTTTTCTTCTTTCTAATTTGTAAGTTTTATTTGCTTAATTAGATTATTATCGATGAACTTTTTTCCCATTTGTTGCCTAAAGATAAAAAAGAAAAAAAGAACATTAATATCCGCCAAGGATGAAGACTAACCTATTTTGGAGCCTTAAACTAAAACTAGTTATAGATGTTCAATTATGACATCTTTAATGTTGAAATTACTGAAGAGAAGTTAAATGTTCCTTTTGTAATATTAACCAATTTATGCCTTATGTGTTTTCTGTTATGATAGATTATTGATATTAAATATATTAGAGAAAAGAGCTAGAAAAGCAAATAAGATCATCTTTAATCGATGAATATTTTTAAATAAATATTATTGTATCATTTACTCTGTTGCAAGAGCAAGGGTCTGAAGATTATGATTAGGATCACAATTGTGATCAGCCATTATAAAAGAAATCAGGTTGATTGGTTTTGGGCTATGCTTCGTTGCCATTGCTTATAACCTACTAGGGCCTTGGTAAATAAGTAGCTAAGGTCTTTCTTTAGCTCCTTTGTCTCTTCTTAAAATGATTTACTGAATACCTGTCTTAAGAAGGCAAGATTTTGGAAGTCAAAGACCATCTTTACGGGGGGATCTTTTGTGGGTTTTTAGCATTCAAAATAATCTTAAATAGTATCTCTAGCTCTCCTTGCAGAGGCATGGTAAAATTGAAAAATTTGTTGTAGACATTGAATTAATCAGAGATCAACAGAACAAATTTAACAATTCAATTTCATGTTAATTTTGTTTTAATTTCTGAGCTTCAAGTTCAGTTGGATTCTGGATCAACATATATCACAATTTTCTCCTATTTTGTTGGTTAAGTGAATGGTAAGATACCCTTATAATAACATGATTTTTCAGTACCCTGTATGTATTAATATTGTAATGCTTTTTCACCTTGTCTTAAACCCATTATGGTGTCTTTAATTATTATATCATTTTAATTTTGTAGCTCAACAGAAGATGGAACAAGAAATAAAGGAGCGTGATGATAAATATGTTGAGCTAGATTCCAAGTTTGGAAGGCTTCATAAACGGGCAAGACAACGGATTCAAGAATTACAAAAGGTGAACATGTCAAATGGTTCTGTCTGTCCTTTTGATTTCATGTCTTTCCTGTGCATACATCCTCTTTTAATTGCTGAAGAAGATTGTATTTGACTGTATCTGGTCAACACCAAGCTTTTCTCTTAGCATGACTTAGAGTGGACATCTTTTTCATTTTTGTGTTCCTTCTTCTGTTAGATCTAGGGTTGATCAACTTTTTTCAGATTCAGAGAAAGATGTTGGAAAGGTACAGCACTCCTGTTTATAGCCTAACATAATTCTCTCTTACCCATGGTGATTTTAAATTTTGGGTATGATTTAGAAAAGATTTCCTTCAGAGAATTTGTGTCTTACCAAACTGATTCTTTTAGAGGTGTTCATATACTCATGGATATATAAACTCTTGGCTTGACTTTGTAGTAAACA
The DNA here is from genome assembly GCA_900464855.2 of Musa schizocarpa. Taxonomy (NCBI): domain Eukaryota; kingdom Viridiplantae; phylum Streptophyta; class Magnoliopsida; order Zingiberales; family Musaceae; genus Musa; species Musa schizocarpa. Next base: position 7,212,595 of record LS990916.1, read on the forward strand.
TGTACTTTAGCAGTGGGCAAGAGATCAAAGAAAGATTGGGACCAGAAGGTTCCCTTTTATGATAGCCTGACTATTTGCTTTTTTGCTAGTTTGGTAATTGATGAATAATGCTAAAGGAAGAAACACTAAGACAACTTGGGTACCTTTTTTCTTTTGATTATTCTTGGCACCTCTTTTTCAGTCAACTAATGGCACCCTTGTTTAATGAGATCAGCTCTTGAATCTGAATAAGATAAAATATCAGTGATGAAGACCTACATGACAATCATCTATTGATTTAAAATATCCAAGTGATGATAAATGTATTCAACTAGTTTCCTTTTTAAACAGTGTTTCAACTTTGAACACTCTTGATTTGTTGGAAGTTTGTGTTCTTGATTTTTCATTGACTCAATAGTTCTTAAGGTTTTCCATGGTAGCCAAACTGTTAGGAATTTCACAAATTTTCTATTTGTTCATTGTTCATGGCATAACTTGAGATTGCCTATGGTTGTCTTGTGGTGATGCTTCTTGCTGCAAAGGGATGGTTCTCTTCTTCTATTGCTTTTTATGACATCACCATTGCTTTGATTGACTGAGAAGACATATACTTATCATAATTTTTTTCTGAGAAAAAAATATATGCTGGATCACTTAAGCACGTCATGAATTCTTGATCACCTTAGTCATCTGGTATTCTCTTCATAACTCTAAATTTGGAATCCAGACCGTCGAACCTGTGATTGCTGTCTTTTCAAATCTGTGTTACACTTCGTTGGTTCCTATATAATTCTTTTACAGACTATAGTGCACAACAAAGTTTTTTCTTGGTTATGATATTCCTACTAAGCATTTAAGTTGACTGACAGGCCTAATTTTAAATCAGAATGTTGTAGAATCCATCCATCTGACTATTTGAAGAATGCATATGCAATTTTCTTTGCTTCTAACTTCTGCACTTCTCTGTTATTCTTGGTGCAGTCGAGTGTTGACAAGTTTGTAGATTTTATGTTCTTTTGTTTTATCTAGGAGAAAGATGATCTTGAAGCACGCTTTAGTGAGACTAATATGAAAAGTGAGCAAGCTTCATCCCAGCAAGCAGCATTAGCACAGCAGGAACTGGAGCGTAGTCGTCAACAAGCCAATGAAGCATTGAGATTAATGGATGTTGAAAGGCAGCAATTACGGACAGCTAACAGCAAGTAATGCAAATTTTTAGTTGTATGAGGTTGCTATTCATTGTCTTGGTATTATGATGCTTACTTTTTATTCGTTTAGACTAGTTCAAGAATTTACCGTGTGCTATCTCTCTTATTTATAATGGTTTTGGAGAACCAAAGCAAGACTAACTGGTTATTATGGTCAGACATTTCTTGCCAATTGAACGTCAGCTTCAACTTTTAAAACTTTAGAAGTGGTAGTGACTAATTAAGATCATTTTATGTAAACTTTAAAATTGGATATTTGTCCACAGATGATGTAAAGTAATTACTAAGCTTATTGATATCTCATTCTTGTGCAAGTTGATTTCATCTCCTGATGAATAAAATACAAATAAATTATTAGTATGGCATATTGATTGTCATGTTAAAGGATATGGTTCCAACTTCCAACAAGAGGAGCATTTTTGGTCATCATTGAAGATGTATTAACCAAGTAATTCATACTTGGTTTTCACATCTGCATACTCAATTAAAAGCAAGCTCCATCAAGATCTTGATCAGTTATCTTCATTTTATGTAGAAAAGTGCAATGTGCTTTCATTAAAGACTAAAATACCATGGCAGGAAATAAAACTAGTATCACAGACATGAACAATATAAAAGGCTGGTGATTACTTATTTCTTCTCCAATGACATTTGAAATATGTTGTATTGTTAGTCTAATAGTAATTGTTTTTGTAATTAGTTGCCCCATCATAGCAAGTTGTTTAATTAATTAAATTATTGTAGTTGTAAACCAAAAAATGGTTTTGTTAGCATACCACCATGTCAGTTGGTGGTTTGCACTAGGCTGTGTTATACATATACTTTAAGACAATTGTTTTGGCAGCATGCAAAAAAAAAAAAAAGAAATATTGAAATTGGATTTAGCTTGTTTTAAACTTCTGGTTGATGTCCTTTGCCATTGTCCATTAGTGGACAGTAGCATTTAGTTACTGTAGCCATTGAAAAGCCTGTTGAGTCCATACCATGTAATAGGATTATTGGTGTGGAAAGTGGAAACAGTGGTATAAAAAAAACAAATAAAAGAGGCTGCTCAATACATAATGGTCCCACCGGGATGGATCAATTTATGCAGCCTTATCATGTGTTGAACCCTTCTCATCTAGGTCGCAAAAGAGTAGTCTTATCTTTAATATGTATGGTATGAGTACGTAGAAGTTTTGATACAGTTGCTTAGGGTTTTTAGCACTTGATTTTCATAGCTCAAGTGGTTATAGACAAGTATCAAGGGCACAAAAGCTATGGAATAATGATAAAAACTACCAAGGTCTTCTACGGCTATTGATGAGTGCCTACATTGGTTAAAACATACTGTAGCAGAAAGGTATTTAAAAGGTTTGATTAGTGCTGAGAAGTATAAGTTTTGATACATCTGCTTAGGGTTTTCTAGCACATGATTTTCATAAGTGAAGTGATTATGTATGAGTAGGAAGGGCACAAAAGCTATAGAGTTTGCTACTATAGCCATATTGTGGTATGACCAGTGTAGTCAATGGCGCGAGGCGCTAAAAGGTGCTAAGGTGTCAAAATGCCTGAACGCCTAGCGCTCACTCGAGCGAAGCGAAGTGCTTGCAAATATTAAAATCAAGTATATATAAAATTAAGGATAGGAGGGAGGAGGAGGAGGAAGGAGAAGGGGGTTGTCGTGGTTCGAGGAGACTTAGTGGCCCTCCGTTAGGAGGGGAGCTATCGGGGAGAGGGGGGCAATCACAGAGAAGAATGAGAAAGAGGGAAGGGACTACGAGAGGAGGGAAAAGAAGCAGAGAGGAGAAGAATGAGTAGGTAGGAGGGAGAGGGGTTAGTCGGGGTCTGGGGATGCTTGGCGAGGGTACTGGGGTTGTTGGGAATGGTGGTGGGAGGGGGTCTATTGGGGAGGCTCGACGGTCAGCGATGACATCGGAGGGGGAGGAGAAAGAGAAAGAGTGAGGTAGGAAGGAGAGAGAGAGAGAGAGAGTGATATTGTGAGAAGATGACACTCTCAAAGGGTCATCGTATGAGAGGAAGTTGCTCGCTAATCATCAAATTTTGCCATGGGAGGAAGCCATTGGATGCATCGCGAGAGGATGGTGTCCTCTTGTTCCGATCGATAGTGCTAGGTTTTTGCCAATTGTGGATTGTCACCTTTGCCATGAGAGGAAATTGTTTGGTTTAGGAGGAAGCCGTTCGTCACTTCCTAGGAGGAAGCAGTTCATTGTCGTCAGCACTAGGTTAACAAGAGAGGAGGTTAGGGTCGGTCTTGCACGTGAGGGAGGGGTGGTGTGGTAAGCTGTTGGTCATCTGGTTTGATCGAACCAGCATCATCAGGTTTGATTGAACCAGGATTAGTTTAAGCATGCACCTAAGCCATCCAGCTCCTGGGCAACACCTAGTTGAAGGCGCCTGCCTAGCCCACCATTGAGGTGCTCGAGCCTCACCTTGCCTTACTTGGGTGCCTTGGCGAGCGTCCAATGACTTTCTTGGGTATAGCTACTTATGAGTACTAAAAAGCTAGTGTGGTTCCAAGATATAGGAATACAAGTTTTAATACATCTGCATAGGGTTTTTTAGCGTTTGATTTTCATGCTTAGGTGATTTTACAATAGTAGCAAGGGTACAAAAGCTATAGAATACTGATAATGACCACCAAGATTTGCTTTGGTTATTGATGAGTGCCTGCACTGGTTAAAACATACTGTCCCAGGAAGGTATTCACACGTGCCACATTGACACATGTTGGAGGTGCTAACATATGATGGCTAATATGTGCCTGCTGTAGGTAGCAATAGCATAAGTTTTTGGTGACTGATACGACACTAATGTAACACCAGAAATATTGGCACCTTATACTGTGAAATGGCATTCTTGACAATTGCAAAAACCTACAAAAGCAAAAAAAAATAATTACTATGCATATCAGGAACTGCTGCTAGTGATTCTTAGAGTTTTTTTTACAGGATTCTTAGAGTTATTAGCAGGATCGATTTCTAGAATATACTATTTAGCAACATTTTACCAGCCCAAATGCACTTTCCTATAAAGAAGTTAAAGATACATAGGTATCATCTTTGTGGCATGCCAATTTTCAATTACAGTCCTAAAATAAAATTGGCAAACAAGTAGTTAGTATTTATTAAAATATTGTTTCATATGAGTCAATTTGTGGACTTATAAATTGGATATCTGTTTCATAATTTGTTTCAGCTTAATGTAAATTATTATCACATTTTAACTATAGTTTCAGTAGGTTTGAGAATTTGATACAGTTTTTTCTAGGTTTCTCTTGCTATATATGAAAAACAAATAATTAGGAATATTAGCTGGACATCCAAACATTTATGAGGAATACTAGGTTCTGGAAAACCTTTGAGGATCGATACGAGGATCAATATATCCTTAACAGTTGATAGAGTGATTATAATATTTATGGTTGATGGTTCTCTTGATCAAGGAGCTTTTACTTAGGTGATTTACTGTTCTTATTTACCTCTAATAAATGTTTTTCTTTTTTCCATCATCATGGTAGTTATGCATTGGAAAAATGCAATTAAGGCTCAAGTTTCTATATCTGAGTATCATTGGAACATATAAGGTGAAGTTTACAGGACTCTTGTTATCTTGATATGTTTGATAAAGCTGTTACCTGCAAAATACATCTCATGTCAATCCGAGACATGAAGTTTTGACTGTCTAAAAATGTTGTCTACGTGATGGTTCATATATTTGTCTTTTCTGCTTGTTTCAGTGTTTCAACCTAGTGTATATAATTTGATTTATTATTAATGCTCAGACTTCGTGATAATTTTGACGAAATGCGTCGCTCATTAGAAGCCAAAGAGAATGCACTTGAGGCATTACACCAGTCCATCTTTGAGAAAGAGCAGGTACTACATGCTATTTTTTTAATGTTTGCAAGTTGCTTGAAGCTGTTATAGCATTTTGTCAAATCTTATGTTCTTCATTCCAAAGATTTTAAGCATTTTAAACCTCCTAGTCTGCTCACATGAGATTGATAGCTGTGTTACAAGTTACAACGTATCAATGTGGCTTAAGTTTGGTTGTCTTGATTGTGCTGTGGAAGGATGGCATAGGTATTATATGTATCTTGCATAATTACGTCATTTAGGGTTACATAAAATGATGAAATTCAATACCCTCGTAAATGGAAATAATTTGAGACATGAGACAATTGCAAGCTGTAACCTTTTTCTTCTCCTTTTGCATTGCTGATGATCTTATTATTTTTCACCTTTCAGTTTTATTGCTTGATGATGTTTTTATCTAATGTTGTTCTTGAAGATGCTTCATGTTGTTTTTTGTGCCTGATAAGAAGGCTTACATTTGGTTTTGTTTGATATGCTTTAGTATCCTTCTATTTTTCTACATCCACTCTGGGTCTGGGATCTGGTTTTAACATATGTCTTATGCTAGTTGTTTATTGTATTTATGATCTGATTATTATGTAGATGAGTGTGTTGTCCCTAAACTTCTCTTTTCTAACGTTAATGTCTCTCAGCTTTGTGATATAAATATTCATTACTAGTATATTTCTGATGTGCTGTTCTACTCTTGTCCTATTGCACAGAAGTGTTCCTAATGCTATGCTAAGCTCCTTGACATCATTATTCTACATGCTCCAAGATTTTTTTGCTTTCTACTGTTCCAAATATTTTTTGACTTCTAATATAACTTTGGTTAGTATTAATTGTGGATTCTGCATAAGTTGTTACAATCAAGAATTAACATCTCAATCTGGTCCCCATACTGGCCATCGGTCGGACTAGTAAGGTATGGGACCAATTGGTCCATACTAGTCCTGGACCCGATAAATAACCTTCTTTTAAGTTTTTAGGCCTAAATAATGAATAATTCTTCTAAATATATTGTTAACCATATGCCAAGAAAATCGTCAACTGGAATGGGGTGGAGAAAACAAAGCATAGGGTGGATGCCAACCATCACACACACTTGATTGAGGTTGTAGGAGGCACATTACTGGAAGTTTATCTCTCACTCATCAATTTATTGAAGCATCAGAAACCTGTCAGAGTTGTGCGCACTGTGCATTGATTTGCGGATTGGATTATTACAGTTATGTTTGTCTTGATTTAGGTTTTCCTTCTTTTTATACTCTTGTCATGAGGTAATATTTGAAAACTTTTTTAGGTAAATATTGTGAGATCAATGTGATTTTCCATTGAGTATTGTTATGACAAGTCAAAAACCCTGTATGAGGTCATGTGCTAAAATCAAACAGCTTCATGTGCTCCATACCTGTCCCATTATCAAGGTGACCTGCAAACCTGTCAAGAAATCCAAGTGAATTGGCACAAGTATTGCACCCGCAACATTTCCTGAAGAAGGCTCATACAGTTCCAGTGTCTTAACCAACTCCACTGGAGTGTTTGATTTTCCTATGAATTACATTTCCATAAATATAGAAAATCATCTGTATAGGTGTTGTTTCAGCCATTTGGAGTTATAGTAAAGTAATGATGACCTGAATTAGGACATTATAATTCTATTTTCACAGATTGTACTTAGAAACTTGTAAGAACCTCATAAGCTGTGTGTAAACAAGAAAATCAACTTACTAATTTTTCTTTAAATAAACCCATATTGCTGATATTTAGCCATACAATTGGTCTGATGAAATCAATGTCATGGGCTGGACCCATCATGCTTTGGGAAAATAAGGTTCAACAAGAGTTTGCATCTAGTGCTCAGCCCTTATTATGCACAAAATTCAATGGTCTATATAACATTTTATTTTCATTTTTATTTTAGAATTGTAGATGATCAAGATATGGATTTAAATACCAGTTTGATGAGTTTTGATAATCTGTTGGACTACTATGACACTGGTATACATGGTGGTATATTGACTCGTCTTGCCAGGTATCATTGAAAAAAACAAAAAATGTGTATATAGCAGTTTGAAACTATACGTATGATTACTGGGCTTGGTCAGACCGGTAAATTATCAGTTAATATGTATTAGCCAGTATTTAAATCATGGATTAAAACTTTAAAAGTATACCTTTTATGAGTATGATTCTACTTGAATTCATGCATATATTCTTTTATAATAACTTTTGAACAAACTGCTTGGTGACTAAAGCTCTGTTTTGTATGGGGATTTGGAATTGGAGGGATCTAAAGTCCAAGCCAGGATATCTTTAATATCAATTAATGAACAATTTTATTTTTGATTTGTGAATTTCAGGATATTAGGAATGGAATATGAGCAATGAATTGGATTTTGTAAATTTTACGATTTGTAAATTCCATGATTACCTTGAGTAACTTGATTACTATGATTTGGATGGTAGGCTTTAGAAAGTGGAATTTTGAGGGTACTTGGCTTAAATCCCTGCAAAATTTGGAGTTGTAGTGGGTCTTGTAACTAGAATGAGAGGCGAGATCCTTTTTGGGTGGGATTAATTCCATATATGGTGTATGGGATCTTGATGATGGAAATACTTCAGTGTGATTTTGTAATAACTTGAGATTTTATACATAATTCCGATGGAATCTCTGTACCAAACAGGTCCTAAAAGTTTCCCCGGTTGAATTTTCTACAGATGTTGGAACAAGTTCGGGGTTTGCTACAAGCCTCAGAAGAGAAAAGACAAACATCAATTGCAGAGCTTTCTACTAAGCTCCAAAAGGTAGAAATAAATTGTTGTTCAAGTGGCATAAATATGCAATATCTTTGTAGCCAATTCAAATTATTGTTAGAACTAAATATTTGACATATTTGTGCTTTACTCTGAACCTTTTGTTTCTCTTTCTATTTTTTTCTTTTTCCAGCAAGTAGAAAGTTTAGAAGCACAGCTTACTGATGCTCTAGCACAAAGTAGTAAAGCAGCTGAAACAAACTCTTCTCTCCAGGTACAGTTGCACTTCTACGTTCCTAATTTTTAATTGCTTCTTAGTTTTACCTATGATGCCCCCTCCTTGTAAAATCGTGCAATACATATCGCTGAGATGCAAAGTTTGTGAGCCCGTCACTATATTGACTTGCTAATTAAAGTATTGAAAGGTAAAAAGTGTGGTACTACATTTCATCCTCTCTTTCTCTCATTCCTTAAAGAATAATGCAAATATATGAGAAAGATTTTCTGCTTACGAGAATGCTTTTCTTTTTAAATTCAGTGATAGCATGAAGAGGCTGAATAAGTTATTACTGAAGCTTCATCCTTTAGTAGCTTAAATGTTATATTTATGTAAGTACACGTTTGGCAAACAAATAACCAATTCTAGATTAAAGACTAAGTAGTATTGATTTTTTTTTTTCAAAAGGAAAAAGTTATTCTATTGAGTCAAAAAGTGAATACACCCTATGCTATGGAGATCACCAACAAAAAAGAATGGAAGGCCTGAGGCCAATTCCCTCTCGAAACAAAATTAGAGGCCATAGCCCTCATGGAGGTAGCTAACCAGTTGGCACACTGGTTGCCCTTCCTAAACACATAGGAGATATGGAAATCATTAAACAAGTTCAAGAAGCCAAAAATATCCTTTACAAGGTTTGTTGTGTTCCATGGAGGATCCAACTCCTTCAGGATGTTAACTGCAAGTTGGGCATCAACTTCAACCATTATCCTTTCCACTCCCTCCTGCTTAGCTAGCTGTAGTTCCTCATGCACCACTGTCAACTTGTTGTACAAGCTCCCCTTCCAAATATATACTTGCCACCTGCACAATACACTGCCCTGTGTGAGTTTTAAAAACAAATCCCAAACCCCTAATTTAGGATATCTTCACATAAGAACCATCAATGTTCAGCTTGTGCTATCTAGGTGTGGGCTTCACCCAGTGGAATCGATTTTTGAATTAATTATAATGCTCAACTAAAATTTAAATAATGAAGTGGAGAATTTTTAATGCAAGCTTTTGTTAGAATTGATAAGTACAATTGTCTTTAACAGAATAACCGAACAAATGATTTGAAGAATAATATTTTTAATACTTGATTACAAGGGCAACCTAATAACCTATTACAATATGAATTTGTCATGACTCTAGTTGGAAACTCCATGGATTTTGCTTCAAGAGGCTAGTTTTTGAGGAGTTTCTTTCTGTAGTGAAATATAAACTTAGAATCTATTGCTTTTGTAATTTATATGCGACTTAGGATCAGCTGTCATGAAGCACTGTCAACAAGGTTTTCGTCACTTGTCCATGACGGTTTTTGGTTCTTGTTTTCTGTTGTTTTCTTCATGTTTTTGGTGTTTACTTTAGGACAGCTTGTACGATGCAGAAAACACTATAGTCTGCCCTACTTTTGTTTGTTGTCAGTGTTTTTATTTCTTGTTTTCATCATGTAAAACTCGGAAATGTTTTTCGCTATGCGACGCCGCACGAAGGAAAAATGGCCCAAGACTATACCGTCCTTACATGCCACGGGCTGATTTTTTGTTGACGACCTAGTGGTGCGTAACGTCAGTCGTCTCAATACCTTGGAACGCCCCAGGTGGCACCGACGCGGATGGGGCTTTGGTTAGGGGTCTGATAGGTGATGCAACTTCTTTAGTGTGCCTGTTTTCTATTTAGTGAAAGTGTTAGGTGAACATTGGGCTTGCATTTACCTTTAGAACCCCTTTTATGTGTGCTTGTCCAGTCTGTTTTCAAGACCATTTCAAGCCTAATGAATGCTGGTTGCTTTGTGTTCCTTTGGATCCGGTTATCTTGCCATTTTCGTGTGTGATGGCGGCAAATTGTCTGCACATTTGCCTTTCTAACCTTTTCTTTGTTGTGTAGGTCTTTTGTGGACTGCACGAGGTTAAGGTCTAGGTTGACCCTTGCTGACATATCACTTGGGTGCTGCACGCCATAGGTAATCCCATCTAAGGGAATGACATAGTGGTATCAAAGCGGATAAAGCAAACATTGAATTGCCATGGTTGGGCAGCGTGGCAAGACTAGCATTGCTGTACATGATGGGCAGTAGCAATGTGTGACCGTTTTGGAGAAACGAATGAGCACTCGCGCGAAAACTAGCAAAGCTGCCCAAGTGGAGTGTGGCATTTGTAGCGATGTTCTCGCAGCGCAAGAGTTCTCTCACGCAGAATAGGCATGAGTTGAAGGGCAGCTTGAATGATATAGAGGCACCAAAGGAAAGATTGGTTGAGTCAAAGCTACGACTTGACCTTGTCAACTGAAAGTTGATGGATCTCCACGAAAGCAGGGAGTTTCTTGAGATGGTAGAGTTTGTGTAAATAGGGTTGGAATCTTGACTGGATCAACTGGAGGTTTGAGTCGAAAGGTTGACGGACGACATGAGAGTCTGTGCAATACTTACAAGGGTAAGGGATTTGATGACTCAAGTGTTAGTAGTTAGTACTCATGCAAGTTACATATGCAAGCGGAGGAATGTCTCGCAGTTTTCTCTCATCGAGATTAAGGGCTCCCGAATCACAAAGCTATGAGGGTGCTTTGGATGTTAAGGAGTTAGAAAACTTTCTCTTCGATTTGGAATAGTACTTTAGGGCAACCCAACCAGAATTAAAAGATTCGAAGGTGTCATTAGTGACGATGTATCTTGTCGATGATGGAAAATTGTAGTGGTACACACGGTGGGAAGAAATACAGCAAGGTCGTTGTAACATCGACACTTGGGAAGCCTTGAAGAGGGAATTCAAATTCAGTTCATGATAGAGAATACAGTTCGTTACATGACGGAAGTTATGACAACTTCGTCAGACCTCTATTATCTGGGACTATATGAAATAGTTTTATGCATTGATGCTAAGTATCCAAGACATGTTTGAGAAAGACAACTTTTTGCTCCCTTGACGATCTGAACTGTGAGCTCAATAAGAGTTCCATCGAAGGTTTTTAATCTTGTATCGTACCGGCGTACCAACGTACCGACGTACCGAGCGGTACGCTAAGGCGTACCAAGTGGAGAACACGAAGCAATTTAGGATTTTTGTACTTGATCATGGACGCGGAGGAGAAGAACTCCCCCCACCGACAAGCGAAGTGCCTTGGTGTCACGGACTTAGCTGGTTTTGCCTAAGTCGTGCGGCACCCTTGCGTGTCCGTCCGCAAAGGTCAGCCTCCCCGAAGCCTCCCATGGTCCCTTAGGTCCCACAAAAGAGAGAACAGGACAGAGAAAAGGCCTCACTCGGGATCCACAAGCAAACATCTCCGAAAAACACTTTATAGATAATGCAAATTACAAACAAACTTTACAAGCTCTGAACAGTTGCACAACAAAGGGTAAAATGGTCCATTACAGACCGAAAATCTCTCGCACGTGTCCACATGACACAACCTTTACATGTTGTGTAAAATGGGACTATTAAGCCTTCGGACGCCTCTCTACATGTTGTACAAGGCATGAACATGCCAAAAGACACGGACATACATGAGCATTACATCAAACATCTTGTTTAAAAGTTTGTCCGTGACATTGGGGCCGACTAGTGCATGCACGAGGGGGAGTGGCGGAGTGGGAAGGCTTCCAGAAAGGGAAAGTTCTCATGGCCCTCGAATACGACCTTCATGGGTGAGCTCCGTTTCGGTCGAATGGATGGCTTCGAGACGTTTATCGAGTTAGAGGGTAACGCCTTGTCACGTACTAAGTTGGTTTTGCTTAAGTCGTGTGGCACCCTTGCGTGTCCGTCCGCAAAGGTCAGCCTCTTCGAAACCTTCTATGGTCCTTTAGGACCTACAAAAGAGAAAATATGTTAGAGAAAGCATTTCACTCGGGATCCAGAAGCAATCATTTCAGCAAATATTTCATAGTTAATATAAATTACAAACAAACTTCATAAGCTCTGAACGGTCGTACAATAAAGGGTCCAAAATGGTCCACTACAGATTGAAATCCTCACAAGTGCTCACATGACACAACCTTTGTTTGCACGCCTAAGACGACCACCAAAACCAACCAAAATGGGGCTGCTAAGCCTATTGTCAGCCCTTTATATATTGTGCAAGGCATGAACAAAACCGAAAGACACAGACATATATGAGCATTACATCAAACACTTACATTTACAATTTTGTCTGTGACATTCTTCCTCACATTTTCCTTCGATGTCCTAGTCGAAGCCTTTGCAGACGTTATATCTCCTCGTTTTGTTGAGTCTTCAATCTTCTGCTCCAGTTGCAATGCGCCTCGTGGTTCTCAACTGCACTCCGGCGTTGTTGTTGAGTAGTCGAACTTTGATCTGTCATGTTGCTTTAACTTGCCAATGACTTTTGACTCTGGTGTGGGGTCGGCTGAGTTATGTTGATCTCTGTTGGTTCCTGCAAATCTCTCAGATGAAGGAAAATACCACCTTTGTATGCGTTAGTATCTCAAGTGCTTCATGCCGCTTGAACTGGGTAGATGCTTGTTGGATCTTTAACGAGCATCGCCTCACAGATTTTGAAGTTTTAGGTCTCTCCTCTGCAAAATTTGCCCATTGATTCTTCTTTCACATAGTTGTCACTTCCAAGTAGGTTCGTATTACTTTCGCTTTCGATTGACATTTTGTTGGGAAATAAAGTGGACAATCTACTTTCAGTAGCACTGATCACCATTGGTGAGGAGTTAATAACTATTGTCTTCCCTTAGGTTTCTTCAAAGGGTCTTTGAACTTGTGCAGAGCTCTTCTGCTAGATAGATAAGAGAATTGGGGTACTCGGTTTTACCCATTCTCTTAAGAGTTGAGAAGGCAAAGGCTACTTGACTTTGCTCGTCTCCTCAATGGTTGTACTCTATGCATTGAGCTGGTTACTAGCCTTTGCCCACTCTTTGCTCACACTTCCGAAGCACTCAAATTGTTTGCACTTCTTACGTTGAGTTAGCTACTGTGATTCACCTTCTCAATACCATCGAACTTCGGAAATGCAAAAAGTTTTCGCCCTAACTTGGAGCAGGTCTCTAATAGTTTTGGTCACCTCTGCGATTGTACTGTCTTCTCCATTATTCTGCTGTCTACTCCTCTAAGTAGCAAAGGTACAACACCGCGTACTGCCTACTTCGTTCCTTGGTCGAGCACTCTTGCATTGACCCGAAGTCCTCCACTTTCAGTTATCTTGATGAGAAGCTCGTTGACACCGGTCTTACGAAGTTCCCTAGCTTCTGCCCTTCAGCCTTGTCTCGGTAATTGGAGTTTGCCTCTGCATTCTTCACCTCCTCAGCCCCTTTCACGACCAAGCGCTCTCCCTCCATGAGAATAAGAGATTGATGATTTTATGGAAGTCCCACCTCTGCAATACCATGGTGCTGTCATGCCCATAGTCTTACTATCCGTCGCCTCGCATCTGCGTCCCTTTCTTTACGATCGGTAGATCTGCCTCTGTGGCACTATGACACTCCTCCGAGTCCACCTCTATTCTAACCGATGCTTAGTTTTGGGTAGTTAAGTCCCTCTAGACTCGTCGTCGCTTCCTCGCTCCTTTCGACCACTTGTTTCAACACCTTTGTGTTCTCTGAGTAGTTTCCCTTGGTCGATGGAAAGACGGACTGTAACTCCCATACATGGCCACCGCCATCATATTGCAGGGTTCGTGTCGATTTTGTTCTCCTTAGCTTTCTTGGTAGCAACATTTACTTACTCAACCTTTTCCTTTGACTTGTCGGGCTCCATTAAGCGAATATGAGCTGTAGAGTAGTTCAACTCTCCAACCGCTTCGATCATATTTCTGCATGATCAAGTCCCCCCCCTCTCCTTCCCCATAGGACTCATTGGTACTTGCATTCGAAATTCTCCCTCGATGGTACACTACACAGCTCCCATATGCTGATGACTAAGGCTTTTATCCGATGCAAAATTTGATGCTGAAGACCCACCTCTGTGATACCATGACATTCACTCCTTGAATCCATAGCCTTTCTTGCCGTCATATTGTTCACCAAAGTGGTGCTCCCAGTAGGTCCCGATTATACCTCCGTATGATCTAGTCCCTCGCGGGACTCCCACGTGTGTATCGCATTGTCATGAACTATTCCACCACGATCCGTTGCACCATGTCGCCTCTTGGTGACATCTCTATTGCATTCAGATCATTGTGGGATGAACTTGGATTGCGATTCGTCCATGTGTGGCCTTTGCTAGCATATCGTAGGGCCTCTTCCACTTTCGATTGTGTTTGCTCCATTGGCAATCGACCTTCGTCCACCCGCTCTCGGGTCATACCCAGACGAAGCATAGCTCTAGGATAGTCCATCGCTTAATAGCTCCCGAAGTCCACTGACTTCGCTAAAATTGGTACACCATTGTTTGGATCTTGAGCCTCTGCCGCCCCCCCCCCCCCCACCAACACAATCTCCATTGTCAACCACTTCCTTTATGGCTGTTGAATCTCGAATTTTGATGATGAAACCAATTGATAATGTTTATCTAATGTGCGTTTAAGTGACGCAGGACTAGCTTCGATCAGAAGAGGCAAATCGATTAAAGCAGGAGGATTCAGACGTTGGGCTAGAGCAAACATGACAGAAGATTGGACGTTGAGCCGGAGGATCGGTCGACGTGTCGGCAGTAGGCTTCGGTCCGTAAATTCGGGCATCGGGCCAAGAAGATCGGACATTGCGCCAAGGAGATTAGATGTTGCGAAAAGACAACATACTGATTGGGCAATACGTCGAAAGAGAGGATATGCATTGAAGGATCAGACGAAGCGTCGGAAGAACCAATGACATGCCGGATAACAAAGGATTCGCTTGTTATCAATTATGTCTAGATCGAGTTAGTTTAGAGTCTAATGGAGTCAGTTTAGAATGTAATTAGACCAACTTAATTAGGGGTCAACTGGGCCCAAGTTTGGGCTGTGTTGGGCCAAGTGAAAGGCCCAAACAGTGACCCAACAGATGGAATCGTCGTGGTATAGTCTCCGAGACTGTGTCAGGCGGTGGTACTACCGGTCTGGGCGGTGGTATTGCCTAGACTCAGTCTCCAAGACTGTTAGGCAGTGGTACTGCCAGACCACCGCCCAAACATAGTCTCCCAAGCGGTAGTACCGCCCAGTGTCAGGCTGCAGGCGGTGGTACCGCTCGTATCCCGAAATCTCGGGGATTTGAATTTTAGCTCTAAGTTTTGAAGCCAGTTAGAGTCTATAAATACCCCAGCTATTCCTGCATGGAGTAGTAAGAAGGTGATAAAAAACTCTATGTTTTTAAAGTTAAAAATCCTTGTAAAGTGTAGAGTCCCTCCTCTTAAAGTTTAAAGACCATTCTAAGGGAGAGTGTGAGGGAAGCTTTGTAAAAAGGGGTTGTAAAGGTTCTCTCTTGAACCTGTCGAAAGGAGAATCGAGTTGTAAGGGTAGTTGATCTTCACCCATTGAAGGAAGATTGTTAGTGGATGTCGGTGGCCTCGACGGAAGAGGAATCAGTGGAGTGGATGTAGGTCACGACGACTGAACCACTATATATATATATATAAACGAGGCGATGTCACACCGCTTGGGAGAAGAGAGAGTATATATATATATATATATATATATATATATATATATATATATATATATATATATACCGAGCGGTATACCGAACGGTATATCGCTCGGTATACAGTTTCATACTGTACCGAGCGAACATTGAAACTCCAGTACGGTACGAAATTATATACCCTGGTCATATGCTGATTTTTGTTTGACGGTCTTGAGGCACAAAACATAAGTTGTTTCAACCAAGGTATGCAATTTCGTATTGTACCGGAGTTTCGACGTTCGCTCGGTACGGTACGAAATTGTATACCGAGCGGTATACCGTTCGGTATATATATATATAAAAGGTGACGTCGCATCGCCTCGACAACGTCGCCTTTTCCTTCTCCCACGCGGGGCAACGTCGTCGAGTTTATATATATATATATATTATATATAAAATATTTTTATAAAAGATGACGTCGTGTTGCCTTTTCCTTCTCCCATGCGGGGCGACGTCATCGAGGTGACGCGACTTCGCCTCGTTTATATATATATATATATATATATATATTTTTTTTTATATATAAAATATTTTTATAAAAGGCGATGTCGCATCGCCTCGGCGACGTTGCGTTTTCCTTATCCCAAGCGAGGCGACGTTGCCTCGTTTATATATATTTATATATATATATAAGATTATATATATTTATATATAAATATTCTTATATATAAGGTGACGTCGCCTTTTATTTTATATATATATATATATATATATATATACGGTAACGGGCGGTCCGTATGCCGGTAAGCTGACGTACTGCCCGTACCGGACGGTATTATTCGAAAGTGCATACCTTGGTCTCAATCCCTTGGAACCCTAGGTGGCATTGAGACATTTGAGGCCTTGGTTATATGACTTAGGGATGGTGCAACATATTTAGTGTGCTCTTTTCTTTTCGACGAAAGTGCTAGGTGAATATTGGGCTTGCACCTGCCTTCGGACCCCTTTGTGTGTGACCATTGAGTCCATTTGCGATATAACCTTTTATGTCAACAAAAGCTAATTGTTTTGTATTGCTTGCAATCCTGATTATCTTGCTTATTTTGTGTGTAAGGTGGCATATTACTTGTGTTTTCGCCTTTCTAACTTTTTCTTCTTTGTGTAAGATTAAGGTCTAGGCTGACACTATATTTGTCATACAAAAGATTTGAGATGTTTGTGCAAATCACTAGGAAGTTAAAACCTTTTATTAAACCATATAGTTGGTAATTCATGCATTCTAATTTAAATAAATTTTACTCATTTCCCTACTTTTGGTGACACATTTCCTTCTGTTTTTGTAGTTATTTTGGATGCTTTCTATAAATGCATTTCTTGAATTTTTACTCACATGAGTAATCTGCAATGTCCTTAGAACTACAATTAAACTGGGATGGATAAGATGATAACAAATGTGCTTAATCTTGACTTTTCCAGGTCTTACTTGCTGAGAAAGACTCAAAGATAGCAGAGTTGGATGCAGCTTCAACAGGTGAAGCTGTAAGACTTGGAGCTGCACTAGATGAAATGAGAGGAGAGCTTAATCATCTTAGAGACCAGCAAGTAAGAAATTTAACCTTCAGATCTTTTAGTTGATATATGAATTGGACAAAGGTTTGGAACTGATTGATAAAATTCTGTGTTGCTTGACCACATTTTCCATATGAATGCAATGTTATATGCTCTTGCAATTGTTGTAGTAGTAAATTAATGTTCTTGTAGTGGAGTGAGTTGGTTTGAATGTGACTGAACTGTTTAACTGGATTCTTGGAATGAAACCAAGGACATAAAACTTATGTTTTCTGATGGCAATCATGTATTACCATCTTAGGATTGAGGACGTTAAAGTTCTCTACCTTTTTATACATTTTCTAGATCTTGGAGCTCATACTTGATTCTTACAGAACAATATACTGAAGTAAGTTGGTTCATGTTGAAATTGTTGTGTTAAGCAAGCAAAGCTGACACTTGTATGATATTAATTGATCTTCTCTGTTGAAGGGTGGTTTGCTTACATCATACCAGTGCTAGACAAGGAATGACCAAGTTGGATGTTCTTGGATTTGGTTGTATTTTAAGAGACATTTTATTAATTGTTGGATTTTAATGATGCGAGAGATCACTTATATAGTGCTACTTCTTTTACCATTTATCCAGAAGGAAAGGGCAAATCCTTCATGTGCCACACATCTTTGTCTGCATATTTACAATATCCTATTTGCCAGTATTTTTCAAACCTTCTTGTGGAAGTATTAGATTATAAGAAAAAGGATCAATCATCTCTTTGATATTAATGGCCATGGGATTTATTCTGATAGGCATTTATAAGCATGAGGATTTGCTGTCTAGCTCAATATCGTCTAAGAACTTTCTTCCCTTTGCCCTTGTCTTTTCAGTCGTAAACAGTCTTTTCAGTCGTAGGCAGTTATAGGCACTCGGGCGCTCACCTAGGCGTTCGGGCAAGGCGAGGCGAGGCCCGAGCGTCTCGCTTCACTTCCAGGCGGCGCGCTTCAAAGAGGCGCCGCCTGGGCATCGCCCGAGCCTAGGCGCCGAGCGCTTCGGGCGAGCGCCTGGGTTAAACCAGGCGACTGAACTAACGTTTTAGGTCTGGTTCGGTCTCTAATGCTTTAGTTGGTTCAATCAAACCAACTAAATCACCGATATCAATCGCCACTACCCAACCTTAACCCTGCTCGTGTTCACGCTATCGCTGCTGCTGCTGTCGCCGCTCGTCGCTCCCGCTGCCACTGCTCGCCGCTGCTGCTGCTCGCTCCCGCTCCCGCTCCCGCTGTCGCCGCTCGCCGCTGTCGCTGTCGCCGCTCCCTCTCCTGCTACCGTTACCGCTGCTCAGTGCCGCCGCCGCTGTCGCCGCTCGCCGCTACTACTGTCACCGCTCGTCGCTCCCATTCCCGCTGCCGCTGCTCACCGCTATTCGTTGCCGCTCCCGCTCCCGCTCCTGCTGCCGTTGCCATTGTCGTCGCTCGCTGCTCTCGCTACCGCTGCTCACTTTTACCGCTGTCGCTGCACCCTCGGTCTTCCCTTACACTACTCTTCCTTCTCCTCTTTCGAAAGTATATTGTTAACAGTATACTACTGTTAATAGCAAGGTTCGCCGTACCGTACCGTACTGCCGTTTCGACCCACGCTCGATACGGTACGGTACAGGTGTACCGACCGGTATACCGAGGTGTACCGAGTGGTACACCCGATTTCACCGATTTAACCCTCCGAAAAAACCTGAAAATAAAAAAAATTTATTAAACATATTAAATTATAAAGTATAAAATATAAACATATTAAATTGACCAAATATCGATCATAAATCACTAATCACAACATTAAGTAATTTTATTAAAACATAACTAATTATATTTTATTATCATAAATATGTTACATGCATAAAATAAGTATTAACATCATTAGATACACTAATTACGCGATTAACATAGTTAATTTTTCACTAATTACTTCTCTTTCAATACTATAAACATGGCAAACACCCTAATAGATATTAAAGATATTAGATTCACATAAAATCAAATAAATTTTGATTAAATCATCGTTAAAATGACTAATTACAATATTAAATAACTTTAATAAATTATAATTAAACTTATTTTACCATCATATATATGTTAAATACATAAAAGAAACATTAAATATGTAATTTTAATCCAATATGATTCAAATTATGATAATTATCATTTATCTACACTAATTATACGATTAATATAGTTAATTTTTCACTAATTACTTCTCTTTCACCACTATAAACATGACAAATACCTTAATAGGTATTAAAGACATTAAATTGATATAAAATCAAATAAATTTTTATTTAATCATCATTAAAATAATTAATCGCAGCATTAAATAATTTTAATAAAATTTAATTAAACTTATTTTACTATGATAAATATTATTCAATATTTACTATGCATGAAAAACACTAACCATAATCTTAAATATCTTAATTACTCTCTAATTAAAGAAAACGAATACATACCTCTTGATTAGAAAGTTCTTCTTCTTAATCTTCCCAAATTAGCTTCAATTGAATTCACAAATCGTTATTTTATAGAGTTTAGGAGAGAAAAGAAAAATTTGAGAGAGAGTTTAAGAGAGTATAATGAAATAGGATAGAGAAGATTGGTTTAAATTTGACCGTTGGAGCACTGTAGCACTGCTACAGTGTGGTAAGTGATACCGGTCGAAATCGACCGTTACCGAGTGGTACCGGGCGGTAACGGTCGAAATTTTGACCGTTACCGCCCGATATTAGGTTTTCTGGGTGTACCGCCCGGTAGCGGGCGGTCCGCGTACCGGTCACCTATCGGACCGGTACGTACCGCCCGTACTGGGCGGTACGATTCGGTAAGTCAATCCTTGGTTAATAGTATACTGAATACTGTTAACATTATACAGTATACTAGTAACAATAATGTATTTTTATTTATTAGATTAATGATATATTATTTTGATTTTAATACTATTAAATAATTATATTTATTAATTATATTATATATTTTAATATTTTAGCGCTTCGCTTCGCTCTGGCTAGCGCCTAGCGCCTCGGGCGTTTTTGGACCTTGGTGCCTTTTGGCACATAGCGCTTTTTAAATCACTGGTCGTAAACCAATTGGCTGGATCTATGTGTTGTAGTTGTCATCTTGGGTGGCATGAGCAAAATATTGTTCCTCACTTAACGCGTCATGTCGCTTTGAAATTCGATCCGCTTCACTTCCTAACATCCGACCATACTCGAACTGAGTACCTGCGTCTTCTCAGTATTCCTTGATCTGCTTAGAAATAAATCAAGATGGTAGTGGTGGATCGCCATGTCCATAATTGTGTCATCCAGGTTCTCTTCTATATGCAACAAGTCTATCATCAGATCTCAATCATCTTGATAAGACTGTGGAGTAAATGGATTAACTCAGGCTTCATTTATTCCAGCTCATGGCTGGGCAGTTAAAAGATACGTCATAGTGGACTCGTTTCAATTTCTCCAAGTGTTTGCATAATAGCTAGTTGTAAACTTTGGTGCGTATTAACGAGATTATGGGTTAATTACACTAACAGCCACTGGATGATATGGTGTATGATAGGAACCATATTGTAATTGTTCTCAAGTGAGAGATGTGGATCCTTCATATTGTACCCACCTGTAAATCACAAAATGACAATTGAGTTAAGATCGTAAATGTGATTGAGTCGAACAAATTATAGACTGTAATTTTGATGCCAGGATCTATATATTGGCATGAAATGATAGTGTTCTTGCTTAATATGCCATAGACTTCGTGAAATAGATGCCTTAGAGCAAGGTCATTAAGTAATTTTTCATGACTTGATGTGCTAAACTGTACAAGAGCAATATGGTGTTATTACTAATGGCACTGATGACATTTACACCAAAGTTTGTCATTTCTGGTACCAGACCCATGTTGGTCCATGGTTGGACTAATATAGGTCTGGTCTATGTTGGTATATTGACACACGATACATACTGCAGTAATCTGTGCCCCCAACTCGACAGCATTGTGTATTGCCACTTTTGCATAGCTCATAAGTATTATTATGCTACCCAAGGTATGTAATTTCGAATGGTACCGTCCGTACCCGGCGGTACGTATCGATCCGACGACAAACCGGTATGCGGACCGCTCGTTATCGGACGGAACGTGCTACGGTGCTACAGTAAGAGGAAGGAATATTTAAAACTGCTCGGTAACAGTAATACAGTGCTCCAACGATCAAATCTTTCTTCTAGTATTTAAATCCTTCTCCCCTATTTCACTCTATTACATTCTCATATTCTTAAACTATTTCAAACTTTTTTTTTCTCACATTTGTGCTCTCATAAACTCTACAAAACAATGATTTGTGAATTGAATCGAGACTAATTTGGGAAGATTAAGAGGAAGAGCTTTCTAATCAAAATGTATGTTTACATAAAGACAATCCATAATGGACTGAAATACGAACCTTGCATAAGATATTCTTCAAAGCCCGAAAAAGATATGTGATACTATTCTTATCTAATTTACATTGATTTTGCTAAACTTATGCTATTACTATATTTATTTCTAACTTAAAAACCATATCCTAACTTTTTTTTTTATTTTCAGGTATTTTCGAAGGATTTTTCACCTAAATTAGGTGTATCGCTCGGTACGCCCTGGCGTACTGCTCGGTTCATGGTACCGTACCGTATCGAGCCAACCTCGAAATACCAGTACGGTACGGTATTGCATACCTTATTGCTACCACATGTTGACACTTTTGACTATGGAGAACTAATTGAACTGAGATGGTCAAACATCATTGCCACTGCCATATTTGTATCAGGATGAATCACCAAACCCATGGTGTTTTATGGCCTCTTGCATGTACTGTTGCTTCAATGATGTATGAGTGCTACAAGCTCAGGATTCTCGTTAACATTACCCATCTGACCCTCATATTCATCACAAACAGGCAGCTCAGATGCCACTTGTCCGGGTCCTCCCTCTGGGTTATTCCTGCATCTTTAAAACATTCAATACTGCCTGAAAATCTCATTTGATTTCTTGGAGAGGCTTCATACATTTAGTTATGTTGGGGAATCCTCTAGCCAAATATTGCTTCAGTTGGGATATTCCTAAGCCTCAACCAATGTAGTCACAGGTGGATGCATTGTCAAGTGATTAGCGATGATCCAATCATCCAAGCAATGAATACGCTATCACATGGGATTGGTACTTTGTCGCTTTTATACAAACAATAACAAACTGATTTAGGCAGCTATTATGGAAGTTAGACTCGATGTTGGAATATGCAAGTACTGCCTACATCTAGATAAGATCTTCGTAGGTATAAGCTCAATCATCATGGATCTAGGTCAGATTCCTGTGGATCTAGCCTAAATGTGCTCTATGTAATACACAGATTTGACCTGGATCTGTACAAATCTAGCCTACATTTGCATGGATATGCACATATCTAGCATAGATCTAAGAAAATTTAGGCCATATTGGTATGATTCTAGCCTAGATCAATGACAATTTAGGTCGTATAAGTACATATTTAGCCTAGATCTATGTGAATCTAGTCCAAATCTATGTGCATCTAGGCCAGATTTGAATGGGTTCTGGCTGGGTCTGAATGAAATTTCAATGGATTTGGATAAATTGTAACTGGATCTGAGTGATCGAACATAGAATCAAGTTGATCTATATACTAGATCTGTGCATGTCCAGCCTCACTTAGACAAGAAATCACCTGACATTTATCCACAGATTTGGAAGGGAAAGCTAAAATCTAAGTTAAAAGCTATGAAACCATGACCTTAAGGTGAAGAAATCACAAGAATACAACTACAATTGACATCAAGTCACCAATTTGTGTTTGAGGCAAGGATTTTAATTTTTAATTTCGAATGATTTGTTGATGACGAGACTTGATGTACTTGAGATCAACCTCAGATTTAAGAAAGATCAAGTTTGTAGAGTGAGATTGAGAGTGCTTGGTGAAAATACGAGGGCTTTAATTTCGTGTGTGAGCTGTTGAATCCAGATACCTGGCAGTATACATACCATTTAGTACATTTATCAAAACCAGGTGTTAAGTCTGGTCCGATTACCATATTGGCTGTTAAACTCAATATGAAATAATACTGAGCATTCAGAATTAGACCTGTAAATACTGGCCCATGTTGATTGGTATGGGTGAACATAAATTTCTTGATGCAAAATTTTGAGGTTGTGGAATTCCTGAATGCATAAATATTAATTGATCTATAAAAGCATAGAAGAATCTTTTTATTCACCTTTGTGTTATTGTTCCTTTTATGTTCACCTTTGTGTTTTATGGTCATAGATCTGCAGAAACAAAAAGGCTACTGTTCCTCCAAATTGGCAATTATTGAACATCTTGTAGTGTATTTTACATCTATGCCTTCTTTGCTTATCTTCTTTCAGGATAGAGAAAAACAAAACTGGGAAGCAGCTTGTCAGTCTCTCCGAACTAAGTTGGAGGCATCTGAGAACACATGTTTGCGATCTGAGATTGAATTAGCTAAAATGAGAAGTATGTTTCATTTAACTTTGTTTAAGAAATTTTAATTTATGAGGATAAGTAGATGTTATTTCTTGTTTGTTTTTTGTAGGTCAGTTGGAACTAGAATCATCAACAAAATACCAAATGTTGAGTGCAAAAGATGCTGAACTTGTAGTTGCAAAAGATGAGGTACAATTAATTTTATTAGCCAATTGGGCTTTACAATATTTAGTCTTATGTAAACATGGTAGGTTTTAGTAAGAAGATTCTATAAATTTGTTTGAGGTTTGGTTGGAAAGGTGAGTTCTGGTGATTATGTCTTGAATTTTGGGTTTTTTTTCCCATAAAAGAAACAGATAAAGTTACAAAAGGAGAAAGCAAAAACATGTTAAGCATCAAAGCATCACTTAAGAGATTTTAAATTTGAGCAATCTTATAATCATAAGAATAGGTTGTACTCATAAGTAGGTGTAACTTATTTTCATTCTATATGATTATCAATATGACTTTGCTGAAATTTATAAGATGATGGGCTTATATGCTTTTGTTTCATTATAGCTTCAATTGGTAGTTGAAATTGTCTTTAATTTTTCTTTAGATCTTGCTGCTATGCAACCATCCTTAAAGATTCTTGAATGAGGGGACATGTCTCGTTCATATGATATTTCTGAAGCATCTACAATTAGCATTCTAATTTTCCAGTTTCACACTGGTACCATCCAGTATGTGTAAGACAGATAAACCAATTGTTTCGCAGATGTAGATTTCAAGAGACATCTCACACAGAGGGGTGCACAAGTTCCAAATTTGTTTGGTTCTTTAAAATATTTCCTAGCCTACTGAATTGTTCATTTCTCAAGACTCGAAACCAGATAAAGAAAAAAACATAAGTTGTATGGTTTGTTCCAGTCTTGTGTTTGGCTTCTAAACTGTAACTAAATGCTACATATATTGATTAAAATATACATAAAATATATTCATGGTCAATAATATGTTTATTTTTTTATATTTTAACTATTTTATTATGGTTGAAAAATATCATCCACTGCATTTATGAGAGTAAATTATACTACCACTATATTTTTTATGTAAATATGAATTTATGATATCAAGTTCGGTATGTTCTGGGCATTTTTTCGAATCACAAACTATGCTAGACCATAAGTCACCGAGTTTGAATTTTTCAAACCTGATTGAATCATTTAGTTATTTTGGATTTTGGTGTGTGGTTCATTTGCATGCTGTTGACCATGCAAATATAGTATGTGCAGTATATTTCTATATATATATTTTTGAATGAAAGTCAATAGTGTCATTAAAAAAAGACCCTGAGATTATATGTTGTAGAGATACATGACTAAATTCTTTTGATCATCACTCTTGAACTACATCTTGCCTAGGAAAAAGATGCTAGCTCTACATCAATATTTAATTTCTAAAAAATAAGCCACTAGTGTTGCTAGTTTTCCTTCAATTATGCTTTGCATGTTCACAGAAATTTGATTTTAAAGATCCAGGTGCATCCAATTAGGTGAAATTTCTATCCTTTAGATTTATTTTAGTTGGCTGTAACTTATGGAAATTTGTGGAAATCTACTTGTATTCACCTTGAACAATTAACATTAGACAAATCATAGCTTTAAAAATGCCTAGTAGTTCACAAGCAGTGGATCTTTATGACAAATCTCCCTGGTTATCCATCCCGATTCCAGTCCTTGCACAATTGTAGTTTCAAAATTTATACTCAAATGTAAAATGCCTTTTCCAATAGTTACTTTTGATTTTATTGAAAATTTATCTGCTTCACAATTTGCATTTTTGCAGATCATGCGACTGGAAAATGAATTTTCCGCATATAAGGTTCGTGCACATGCACTTTTGCAGAAGAAGGATGCTGAGCTAGCTGAAGCTAAGAACTCAGAATTGCTGAAGTCTCTTGAACAAGCTGTGAAAGTATTTAATTTTTTATCTTCTATTTTAACAGTCCACTGACATCATTGAAACTGTTCTCTAAGTTACTAGCTGCTCATTATTTAGGAAGCTGAAGCAGAAGTAGCAATAACCTTAGCAGAAAGAGAGAAAGCTGTTAAAGCTCTTGAAGTTGCTTTGAAGGAACATGATAAAGAGATTGCATCAAGGTAAAGTTACTGATGGAAATATAAGTAGAGGTTAAAGATTGTTGAATTGCATCTGATTTTAACTGATCATTGCATTCGCCAAGGCATTTTCAGTTTCATGAATAATTTAGTGCTGCACCATAATACGAATTATAATCCGAAGTCAGCATTCAGGTCCACCTTTGTGACTGTTGTAAGGTCATCTTTTAGTTATTTGTTTGAAAATTACTTATAAGCATCTTATTTGCTGGAAAAGGAGTTAGATTCTCTGATAATGTTTTTTTTAGAGAGAAATTTTAGGTAAGATCCATAAAACCAGGTGCCTTAACCATGGGCATTTACAGGTAAGCCTGAAGCTGTCCTGTGCTTGTCAGAGGAGATGGCAACCATCTCCATTTTCATGGAAGCCACTGAATTTGGTCTTCTTTTATTATTTAAATTTAGTTCGTTGTCAAAATTAGCCTTGCTCGCTACAGTTAACTGAACAGTCTAAAACTTAGGGTATTACATGTAATTCCAAATGTTTCTTTGGCAAATCCTTGGGCATTTTCTTCTCCAGAAAGTCAGAAGTCGAATCTTTTTTTTGTAGAT
The DNA here is from genome assembly GCA_900464855.2 of Musa schizocarpa. Taxonomy (NCBI): domain Eukaryota; kingdom Viridiplantae; phylum Streptophyta; class Magnoliopsida; order Zingiberales; family Musaceae; genus Musa; species Musa schizocarpa. The sequence goes on from LS990916.1 coordinate 7,238,937, forward strand.
CCTCCAAAAAAATCTTTTAGATATCCTAAATATTGTTATCTGAAAGGCTATATTTCCATGTTCATAAGTGTGAGGTTCTAAGTTTTTTAGTTGCTTTCCCTTGGCCGGTTATCATGTTTTTCTGTGTTGTCTAATGTAACTATGTTTATTGAGTGGAATTTGTTAATTAAATTGTATGAAGTTCTAGAAAAGATTTTTGATTGCATACGATATGAGAATGTAGGATAGTCAGGAAACAACAATATATAACTTCCCACTAATTATGTAGCCTTGAATTTATTGTCACTGGTGCGTGTGAATTCATGAACTTTCAACTTAAACAGCTTGGACGTAGTTTTCCCTAGTATATACTTGATAGCTACAAATGATTTTGTAACTTCTATGCATGCGTTTTATAATTTTAACCTGATATTTTTATCAGGGATACTGCTCTTAGTGATGCAGAGGGTCAAATAAGAAGTATAACCATGAAACTTGAGTCTACCACTGCTCGCTACATGTCAGAAAAAGATATGTGGCAGAAAAATTTGGAGAGTATCGAAGAAAGTTGGACATGTAAAGTTGTAAACCATCTCAGATCTATAGCTTTTCCTGTATATGTTTTTTGTGCATATGTATTTATGGTGACTTGGATATTTTAGTAAAATATGGCACCTTGGAGGCTCAAAAAGTTGAACATTCTGGAGATCAAATGCAAAAGGATTTAGATGATCTTAAGCAACGATATGAGAAACTGAAGGTATCTTGCACTCATGTTGGCAATTTGTTTCAATCTAGCTTGTTACAAACTAAGGTTCTTTTACTTGTAGGAAGAGCATGATATCTTTCGTGATATTGCTGATAGAACAATTGAAGAGAAAGAGAAGGACATGGCCAAATTGATAGAAGATAATAAGAATCTTCGTCACTTATTGGAATCAAAGCAACATGTATATATATTCTTATCATCCTTTTTCTACTACAATCAGTAACTTATATTCCAGTTTACTGCTATATTTTAGTTTGAGATTTTCTATTGCTTTAACCGTGAACTGATGAGCATCATATTTCACTAGTTAATTTGGTTATGAAATTTTGAGCTTGAGTTCTTTTATGCATGTTTGAGATTTTTGCACAACGGAAAATATGACTATAGCATTGCAATGAGGATTTTTTTGAGATGATCATTCTATGAAATTTATCTGATGCTAGAGAAAAGCAAAGAGGGAACGGTGATATGAGAGAGGAAAAATTTGAGATCGAGAGTTACTTATTGCCTGAAGGTTGCTCTTCAAAGGGTGTTTCAATAGTTATTCTAGTATGGTTATGGTAAGAAAAGTATTACCTCCACGTTTCAATAGTTATATGAAGGATTTCCTAAAAAATTTTGGACGATCAACCTTTTTACTAAAAGGATACCTTATAAGGCAAGGTTTGCCGTCTCATACCATATAGGTGATGCCAAACTTGGCTCGGGCTGGTATGTATTGAGCAAGGTATACAGTTTCGAATGATATCGCTCGGTACGGGCGGTACGTACTGGTCCGATAGTAAACTGGTACACGGATCGTTTGTTACCGGGCGGTATTTTTTTATTTATAAAAAAAAAAAAAAAAATATATATATATATATATATATATATATATATATATATATATATATATATATATATATATATATATATAAAGGTGACGTCACACATTTTTTTTAACTTTTATATATAAATATATATAAATAAATAGATATATAAAGAAAAGATTATATATATATATATATATATAGGTGACATCGCCTCGTTTTTGTGCGACGTCGCCCACCTAGGGAGAAGAGAGGCAACGTCGCACATTTTATATATATATATATATATATATATATATATATATATATATATAGGCGACGTCGCCTCGCGTGGGGGAGAAGGGAGGGGACGTCGTTGAATATATATATATATATATATACCGAGTAAAAAACTGCTTGGTATACAGTACTGTACCGTATCGAGAGAATGTCGAAACTTTGGTATGGTACGATATTTCAATCTTTGGTATCAAGAAACCTGGCATATCATATGTTGGTATGTCAGTATGTATTGACAAACCCAAAAATCATCAGAAAATCCCCAATAATACTTAAAAAATAAAAAAGAACTAATTTAGCGTCTTTTAATTATAATTTAATGTAATTTTAATTAAATTTCAATAAGAATAGAGTAGTGATTTCAAAAGGCGCTCGGGCGAGGCGAGGCCAAAGAGGCGCCGCATAGACGCTCGCCTAAGCCCAATCGTCGGGCGCTTCAGGCGAGCGCCTAGGTTAAACCAGACAATCGAACTATATTTTAGGTTTGGTTGGTCTCCGGTGCTTTAGTTGGTTCAATCGAACCAACTAAATCACCGATATCAGGCTCCCTCTCGTGATTTCCCCGACTTCCCCAACTTTGACACTCGCGATTTTGCTTCCGAGATTTCTTCTCCGATGTCGCTTCTCTCTGCTGCTGGTGCCACTATCGCTGCTTGTCGATCGCTTTCATAGATTGCCACAATCGCCGCTTTCGTCATTCGCCTTTCGTTGTTACAATCGTTGTTTTTCATTGTTGTTGCCGCCGCCCGCCGTTTGCCGTCGCTCCTCCTGCGCCGCCGCTGCCTCCTGCTCCCCTCTCATTGTTTTCGTTGCCCGCTCCAACTACGGGTTGTCGCCTCGCATCTTTTTGCCGTTGTCTTAGTAGCCTCGGTCTTCTCACTATACTGTTAACAGTATATTAACAGTATATTGCTAACTATATATTAATAATAGTATTTTTATTTATTAGATTAATAATATATTATTTTGATTTTAATACTATTAATTTTTATTTATTTAATAGTATATTTTTTAGTTTAAAAATAAAAAATATACTATTATGATTTATTTATTTATTATGATTTTGTACCCGATTTTTTTTTAATTTAATAGCATATTTTTTATTTAAATAATTATATTTATTAATTATATTATATATTTTTATATTTTAGTGCCTCCCTTCGCTTGGGCGAGCGCTTAGTGTCTCGGGTCTTTTTGGACTTTGGCGCCTTTTGGCGCCTAGTGCTTTTTAAATCATTGGAATAGAGTCAAGATAAGGATGAGATAACGAATTTATCTTTTTTTACATGGTGGAGCAACTTTGTTGCATGTTCTTTCATTTCTTCTATTGTTGATATTGAATCATTTACAAAGGTATGAGCAACATTGGGTTACATGTAAAAACTTGAAGATTTTAGTAAATTAAACTGAAGCAAATTGTATATACCTGCTTTTACCACCAAGTTGAACAACGAGATTCTATAGCCAATAGATCGAGGTTCTCGATCCTATGAATTTATATATCAATATGGTACGTATATTAGATCTAATATTGAAATTACTTCCATGACATAGTGTATTGGTAAACCGTATGCCATTGGTGCATCAGCATGGAAATAGTATGCCATTGAATTTGTATATCAATATGGTATGTCCGTCGGACCTAATCTTGAGACTGCTCTCATGACATAGTTTATTGGTAAACTTGAATGCTGTTTGTGCATTAACATGGTATTGGTTGCTCCCTGAACATCATGAATGATAACGATGGTAAGCTCTAATCACCGATTAGGATGCTTAATTGAGAAAGAGAGTAGGTGTAGCCTAATAGAGGGAGAATCATCAAAGATGGTCTAGTCATGTAATGGTTATATAACCACCGATTATAACCATGGAGGATATCTGCAAGATTGTGATTGACTCAATAGTTTACGGTGCTCCTCTTCTAGGTATGTCAAGACACCATAATAAACTGAGATTATCAGATTAACATTGACTTTCTCTTTTGTTGGACCAACCTAGAGTGGGAGAAGTGGGAAGAGTTTTGGAGGAAATAGGTTAGGAGGACATTTTAGATGATTGTGGCTAGCAACATAATGATGGATGAAGTGATCAATGGGCTCAATGCTACGGTTGTCATAGGAGCTGTAGAAAGCAATAAAAATCCATACCAGATTTCTCCCTTTTAACTCGAACTTCTGGAGTCTGAGTTCAAGATACACAAAGTAGCAGAAAGGGATTAGTATGGAGAAATCTAATTGTTTTTTTATTCCTATGTGAACCTAAAGAAGGTCCATATTCTATTAGGTAGATTTTAGTTGAGATGCTGGCAATTGGCATTATGCTCCTATTTATCGAGTATGTGCTCATGCCTTTAGCATCTATCAAGTTGCTGGTGTAACAAATGTCATAATGTATTCTAAACTAAGTGTTGATTTGTATTGCCTGGTTTCTTATACTTGCTAGTAGCATACTTCTTTGGCTGCATCTCTTGGGGATTAGGCTTTGTAAATGTCATGGGTTGCATAGTACATTTTATTACTTGTAAAAACCTTATTTTTTATTCATTTATGATTGACTGGTTGTCTCTTTCTTTTGCTGAGTATTAAGAATTTGTTTTATATGCATTTCCCCTTTTATTTTCTTAATATTAACAAAGGAATTTTATCTGACACTGTTTTTCAGGTTGAACATAATGGAAAACAAAACTCAGGTGATGAGAAGTCTACTGATCCTTGGTATCAGTTTACAAATTTTTGTTTGAAATAGTTGATTCATGTTCTCTTTTTATGTCGGAGTTTCAGCTTCTCAGAAGGATGATGCACAATTGTTGAGCATAGCAGCAGCTGAACAACAAATTCTGGTAATTCTAGTGAAGCTATTTTAATGCCTTTTTTTCTTAAATCTTCATTAACAAACAACTTTTTTTTCATCTGTGACATCATGAATAAATTGGCTTATGTTGATGTTATGGATGTCTTAATTTGCGGTCCTTTTATTGATAATATTGATATGTTCAGCATGGGCCATTATGGAAGTTAGCATCATCCATGCTGACTGGATTGTGGAATGGCATCTGCTGGCATGCTGTAGAGATTATTAGCAATGTGCTGTCACATGGGAAAAGAAAATAAAAAAGTTCAAAAATATAGAAACTAAGCAGGAATCTTTTTTGTTGACACCCCAAAAAATACACATTCATCTCCGGTTACCCGATGTCTTCCCTCTAACATGTAAGTGGTAGAAATGGGACTCCAAGTGCCATGGGAGTGGAATTTGGATCTACAACCCTTGAATGAGTTGACATCAAGGACCATCGTCTCATGTTGATCAGTGGTATTGGTACTAGGCCCGATTGGTATTTACTAGTTGGTATCGTTGTACCATATGTGGGTACAGTTTTAGGGAAAAGGGCCAAAAAATGGATGAAAGTAAAACAAAAACCATTTAATGGTTTTTGTCCTAATTTAATGGTATTTGTATTTGTATTTTGATAATAATAGTGTAAATAAGTCATAAATGAATAGGAATTGTTGGTTATTACGAGGAGAAAGTGGATTTATCTTTTTTGAATCATCGAGGAGTAACTTTGTGGCATGATCCTCCGTTGATCTTGAATCACCTAAATACGAGTTAGAGACGGTAGATTATATGTGGAAACTTTATCCAAATAAACGGAAGTCATATATACCTCCTACCACCAAATGATTGATGAGACTTCATAGCCGATAGATCGGGATCCTCGATCCTATGAATTTGTATAACAATAAGGTATGTTTATTGGACTCAATCTTGAAATTGCTCTCCCAATATATTGTATTGATAAATCATATTTCATTGATGCATTAATGTGGTAATAGCTATTGCTTGATTATCACTAACAACCAAGGTTCGCCATATACCGAAAAACCGCCTTAAGATGGGCGTACGTCGGTCCGAGAGGCGGCCGATGCAGCGGGGACCGCCTCTACCCGGGGCGGTACATAAAAAAAGCATGTATCGGCGGTAACGGTTGAAAATTCGACCGTTATCGCCGATACCATTCGATAATGGTCGATTTCAATCGTTATCGCCGATACCATTTCGGTAGAACGGCCGAAATCGACCCGGTACCACTTCTCGAAACGGTCGAAATCGATCGTTACCACATCAGAAGATTCTTCTGATTGCTCCAACGGTCAAATTGACCGTTGGAGCCATTTCTCCTCCTATTTAAACTAATCTTCTCTCCCCTATTTCATTATACTCTCTTAAACTCTCTCTCAAACATTTCTTTTTCTCATAAACTCAATCACATTCTCTTTTTCTCGTTCGGTCCAGACATGACAAAGAACACGGACGGAAGTGCCTCAACGGATGATGGTGGTGATACCGGTAGTCGTTGGTCTTGTGCGCACAACTTGAGGGTGGTGAATGGACCGAGGAGCAATATTTTACACATGCCACTCAAGATTCGGATCATGGAACTCGACAAGGCAACCGGGTCAAGTTTATGCGCGGAAGGGAAAGGAGAAGGGAAAGGGGAAGGCGGTGGATGAATATGAACAAATGCGATGAGCATACATGATATAGACACGTAAAGAGACTCATCGTATTCACGGCCATCGATTATGAAGAATCATATGGGCAACAACAAAGATGGTGATAGTTGGTCATCCTTCTCTCGAAGCAACAAAGATGATACGTAACAACACCAATATATGCCTCAAGAGTCGCTTTCGGACAAATATGATTTATGACGATCAATCCACGATCAAGCACCACATTGATGCATCAATGGCATACGGTGTATCAATACACTATGTCATGGGATCAATTTCATGATTGGGTCCAACAAACGTATCATATTGATATGTATCGGATTGAGGACCCCGATCCACCACCCGTGGAGGCCCGTCATTCGTTTTGGTGGTAGAATTAACAATCAGGTATATCTAGATATATGATTATTTAATTCATTTGAATTTTAGAGTTTATATTGTAACAAAATAGTCTAACAATTCAACTGATTTTTCTATAGATATTTCAATCTATAACGAGCTGAAATACGAACCTCGAACAAGACTACCTCAAAGTCCGAAAAGGATATGTGATGCTATTTTTACCTAATTTATATTGATTTTGCTAAAATTATACTATTACTATATTTATTTGTAACTTGAAAACTCTATCCTAACTTTTTTTTTAATTTTCAGGTATTTTCGGAGGGATAAATCGGTGAAATCGGAAATGAAGAAGCAGTATCTCGGTATATATTTCGCAGACGCCGATCGCATATGCAAATCTGAAACCCGCCGAACAAACGGCAGATGGGTACGGTTCGGCGAACCTTGCTAACAACACATGTTGAGGAGTCTCTTGAGGCAAGTATGACTTTGGCATGTATGGTAGGGAGGTTGGAGTACATTGGAACCTCTATTATCATCATTAACCTATTGTTATATATCATCAGAACAATCGGACTAGAGAACAAATGACTGGCTATCATCTTACATGTTTTGGGCATAGGATCCTATTTGTGTTGACATTGTAGAGGCTCTATTGCACAAGGTTCGTTGTATTATAGTGTATCGAGCGGTATGTACTGGTTCGACAGGGGGTCATGTAAGTGTGGTACATCGGTACGCTCCCATGTACCATGTGTTGGTATGCTCGGTATGACTCAGTATAGCTCGGTACGTATCGTATCGACAATTGGTTGATACATCGGCACAAACTAGTAAGGCGAACCATGCTATCGCATGTGCTTAAAGTCATCTATTGGCTTCTCCTCTCCTTTATCCTTTCGACCATAAACGATACATGTGGATCCTCAAGCTCCGTGATTTGAATCTTCAATGGCATGCGTGAAATGTTTATCCTTCGTCAATGCTCCACTATGAGGTTGAGTTGACGGAACAATCGACTAGCCATTATTAGTCGAGGCATTGTTGTTGATGTCGCTAGGCTTTACAGACCTAATGGAGCGCCAACTACGAACAAAAAGGGGAGGTGTCTCATCGCTAGATTGAAATTATTGCTCTTTAATTCTTTTCCAAGGGATCGATCGATGGTACCGCCTTCCCCTTGCTCTTCTCCTTCGTATGTTGGGAATGCTTCTGATTGTTGACTGCCATGACCTCGATTAGATTGACTTGAGGTTGTGCATCACCACGTTCTGATTAAGGGCACTCTTCCTCTTATTGTGGATTTTGTTCCCCTTCTATAGCCTCAATGATAAAACGAGATGGTCTCCTACTTTATCAAGTAAAGGATCCCTTATGTTCTCTACTACTTTGGCACATTTTAGCATCGAGCATCAGTTAAGCATCTTCATTGTGTAATTGGAGGTCAAAAATGATTAATCTTTGATTCCTTTAGTTCTTTGTTGAGCTTGACTCACAATAGCTTTAAAACAGTCTAATACACATATACTAGCTTCTCCAAGCATCTATATGATAGCCGGTTGTGGACTTTCATGTGAATCAAGGTAAAGTTGATCAATTATGTTTGCATTTGCTCAATGTCGTCTTCAAGTTTTGTAATTTCATGTCATACCGGCATATCGAGCCTTGTTTAGTACGATATGCACCGAGGCGTACCGAGCGGGAGTGGGCAAAGTCTCCATGGTTGATGAGATTGGAGGAGCTATTGAAGTCTCCATGCTTGAGTTGTGCCGCCTCCATCGTCAATGATTCTATGACGGCTCGGAACGAGATCTCCACTGAGCTATGGCTCGACATATGCTGCTGTTGCAGTAGTTGCTTACTGCTTAGGATGGAATATCATCTGCAGGGTAGAGGTAAATTCTCTACTTTGCTATTCTTTGACCTCCTATGCAAAAGGCGGTGGTGGAAAGTGCTCTGGTCGTTGGTAGTGGCGGCTCCACCGAAGGGGTCGTCCTAGGTCTCGTCATGGAGATCCGATGCCAAGAACCGGGCGAACATGGTCTCGGTCTCGGGGCTGGAAGCTTTAACAGTGAGGAAGTCCTTGCAGACTTCACCGAGTAGGGAGCTCGGGGCTGATCGATATCGGAGGAGGTTGGAGCTCATTTGCTATTGCTACTGGCGGTAGAGGAGATTGGATTTGGCTTTCGTTGTTCCTTCACTGAACGGACTGGCGGGCTGGTAAGGAAGGTTGAGATCTTTTGATGGCCGTGCCGAAGGTGACCCGTCCATCATGTCTCCTCCCTCTTCTCGACTCCCAAACTGCCCTCTCCTTGCTACCACTTTAAATCAAAAGAAGCTTCTTTTCCCACAAAAGATTTGAACCCACAACTTTTGCCTCTTCGCCATGAGTGCAGCTCCAAGAACTAGCTTCCTTGGAAACCACCCACCACCAAAGCTAAATCAACCAAACTATGTTATCAACTAGAATGAAGCAAATTAAAGAGGCTGTTCTTGTTCCAATCAGGAATCTTGGGGAGGAACCGATGAAAATTGTTCCTTTTATGGCTTGCTTCCCTCTCTGCTGCCCTTAAATTATTGATAAAAAAATTGGTACTGTCCGGTAGCAGGCAGTCCGCATGCCAAGAGGCTATCAAATTGGTACAAATCACCCGTACTGAGCGATACAATACGAAATTAAAATCTTTGGTCGTTTTTTGTGAAAGCACATAGGCTGCAACCTTTGTTATATTAGGTCCCGACCCTCCAAAATGTAGCCATCAGTTCAAATTTAAAAATTTATAATTATTATTATAACAAATCATTAATGATTAGTTGAATTTACAATCAAATATGGGTGTCTATTACTAGTTTCCATAGTAGATCGACACAATATGCCTACATTATCGGAGAATGAGCTGACACCTTCCAAGAATAATCAGCCCTTCGTTATAGCATCAGTTGCCTTGTCGCTTTCGGATAGGAGCCAATATATTATATTCCTTAGAGCCTACAATGGGTCTGATCTAATGGCAAGGCTATATTGAATAGCAGGATTTAGGTATTGCAAGACAAATGATTTGTTTTATTCAATATAAAATGTTTAAACATATATTATTTAGATTCTAAATGAAGTTGAAATTTAATATACCTGCGTTGTGAATATCTTGATCTATATGGGTCATATACTTGTGATCAATCAATGACTTGTATTTATCAATCAGCTTTCCACTCATCGTTCAATGCTTTTTTAACCTCCTCCTTGGCTGAAATCAACATATATGTTAAAGTGCCCATCTGTGGCCTCATCAAATCGACTTTGTGGAAGACGATGTAAAGTGGGTCGATCGTTGTTACAATTTGAAAGATTGAATCCCAAATCTAGTAGACAGAATGTACTCCACTTTGTTCCTATCTGATGAATTGTTATATCAAGAATCAAGCCATTATTATGATGTGGAGATTGCTTTTAGTCCAAGTTTCTTTTGTTAAATGAACTACAAAACCATAGAGTTGGTTTCTGCATCAAGGAGTGTATCAGTGATGATTGTAAACATGGACACAATTCATAATCAAACAACTAATAAGAAACTGTGATTAAGCCTAAAATTATGGATAGTGACCCTAAAGTTGTGTCCAAAATTAAGAAAATTATACTAATTAGCTCTAATTTGACTTTAATCATATTAAATACAAAAATAAGGCCTTAATCAACAACTAAATTTATAGTTAAACAATTAATAAGTAGCTGTGATGAAACCTAAATTATAGGTAATCTAAAGGTTTGAAAATGATACTAATCACCATTAACAAGCTATGATTAAGCCCAATTACCTTAAATTATCCTCAATCTGTGGTTAAAAGTAACATAATGGACCTAATTGAGCTTAAAATTAAAAGAGACACTCATCATCCTTAACAAGCTGTGATTGTAACATAATTACCCCAATTTCGATCTAAATGTAAGATAATGGCCCTAGTTGTGCCTAAACTTAAAGAGAAAGATACTATTCACCCTTAAACAGCTATGATTAGGCAAAATTAGCTCCAATTTGGGCCTAAAAATACGATAATGGACTATTTGAGCTGTTTTTTTTGCCTTATTGGTCCAAACCGATGTGTTGGCTAGCCGGGAGCACGGTATGTGCCACCCTACACCGGTGTGTGAAGTGTCGGCATGGTCGGGCATCTTGATGGCATAGAAAAAAGGCCAAAAATTACTCTAAAATTACCTAAAAATAGAAAAATCATAGATTAGGGATTTAAAGTTGGAAATAAATATAAATTTAGTATAATTTTAGCAAAAATATTATAAATTAGGTAAGAATAGTGGCTCATATCTTCTTTCGACTTTAAGGAGCTATTGAATTATATAGAAATAAATATTTTAAATTGTTAGATTTTGAGTTAAACTTTAAGATTCAAATGAATGTAGTAATAAATGGATCGATCGATGAATATATCTGTTTCTACTACTAAAAAGAATGATGAGACTCTACGAATGGTAGATTGACGTCCTCGATCTTTTGCATATGTTTATCAATATGATATGTTTGATAGACCTAATCCTATTATTGATCCCACAACATACTGATACACCATATCCCATTGATGTCTCCATGTGGTGATAGTCCGAGTCTATTCGTCGTGAATCACATGTGTCCAAGGTGGCTCCTTAGGCAAGTATGATTGTGGAATATATTTGTGCGGTGGTCGGAGAATACCAGAACTTCTACTTTCTCCAATGATCTGTTGCTCTGTATCATAAGATCGATTGCTATACTATTGAGTTTAGGTGTTAATTCTCTTAAATTAGCCTCTTAAACTTGATCCATTCTACAAATCATAATTTTGTTGAGTTTAAGAAAATGCAAATGTGAGAATGAGAGAAAGATGTGAGCGAGAGAGATTGAGAGTGGAAGTGTTTGAGAGAGTGAAAGGGGAGTGAATAAGGGGGTAGAAAGGGTTTAAAAACACACAGATATGGTTCAAATGGTTAAATGGGCTATAGGAACTCAACAAATCTTAGCCCTTCATAAGTAACTATCAAAATCGGACCATTACTGATCGGTACAAGTCGGTAACGATCGGATTTCGATCGTTCTACCCAGTATACCTCTATCATGGACCACTCAGTACAGGGCGGTCCGCGTGTCGGTCCCTTATTGGACTGGTATGTATCGACTGGTATAGGTCAGCACTACGAACACCGAATTTTGAGCCTACTCTTAAGAGAAGTACACTAATCACCCTTAATTATTTATAGTTATTATTGTGGTAAACAACCTTGAGCCGTAGCCTCGGGGCCAATGCAGCTCGGTTCGGGTCCGGATGATGGGGATCTCCCTAGGGCGTTCCTCGAGACTTCTGAGGTGGTCGCTCACGGTGGTCCGATCGGGACGTGGTCGTTGTTTCCTCCGGGCGAGAACTCGCCATAACCGGCGTGGGGTGGGGACCTTTCCCTTTTGACTGAAAAGGTCGGTCCGGGTGTTTCGCCCGACCCCTCCGACGATCAAGTCAGATGATGTGAAGGGGATTTCAGATGAAGAAGTCTTTTTGTGTGTCTCCCTCCTCCCTCAGAATGCGAGGGCATTTATAGGGAAGCTTACTATTTTCTGATGTGCCCGATTGCAGGGGGCAGGCTGGTAGCGTCTGACATTGGTGTTGGCGTGGCGTGAAGAACCGAGCCTGAGCGGGCATTAATGCGCCTCGGCTGACGTTCTGGTCCGTTTGACCAGGAGCCGTCGTATCGATCGAGGCGTGAGGCGTCATCTGACGTCAGCTGAGTCTTATCATAATTACTATCCTCATCATATTCCCCCCCGGAAAGAAGCGTCGTCGGTCGCTGGAAAACGGAGTCCCAGGCGTATTTCAACTTTTCAGCAAATGCCGGCCGCAGCGCGGGTCTCGGGGAGTATCGAGTCGGGAGCACGACGCAGTGGGTCGGGCAAAAGTTTGATCTCGGGGAGCATGAAGTCGAGGAGCACGACGCAAAGGGCCGGCCGTAAACAAACGATCTCGGGAGCATGGAGCCGAGGAGCACGACGAAGCGGGCCGGCCGCCAGTGTGTGTCTCGGGAGTATGGAGCCGAGGAGCACCGGCGGGTTGGCCGTGCAGTGTCTCGGGGAGCATGGAGCCGAGGAGCGGGACTCATGGCGGGCCGCATTGGTGTGTCGGGGAGTATGGAGTCGAGGAGCACGACGCAAAGTACCGGGCCGCATGTGTGGTCTCGGGAGCATGGAGCCGAGGAGCACGACGCGAAGAAAGGGCGGCCGCCAGTGTGTCTCGGGAGCATGGAGCCGAGGAGCACGATTGAGGTAGGTCGGCGCCGTAAAGCGCGATCTCGGGGAGCATGGAGCCGAGGAGCACGATGCGAAAGGCCGTCAGCAGTGTGTCTCGGGGAGTATGGAGCCGAGGGAGCACGACGAAAGGGCCGGGGCCGCCGCGACGCAGGTCTCGGGGAACATCGCGACCCGAGGACACGACGCGAAGCTGGCGGCAGCCGCCAGAGGGTGTTGTCTCGAGCAACACGCTGGTCGAGGAGCACGACCGAGCGGGCAGCGCCGCAGGCAGTGTGTCTCGGGAGCATGGAGCCGAGGAGCATGACGCAGCATCTTGGCCATGCAGTGTGGTCTCGAGGGAGCATGGGGTCGAGGAGCACGACGGAGGGCCGGCCGCCGCCAGTGTGTCTCGGGGAACACGCCGACCGAGGAGCATGACGACGCGGCGCGGCAGCCGCTGTGTTGTCTCGAGCAACACGCCAAGGAGCACGACGAAGCGGAAGCAGCCGCTGCAGTGTGGTCTTGGGCAACATGCGGCCGAGGGATGCGGCTCAGGTGGGGAGGCCGCCCTGAGGGGAACTCGGTAGTCTATGACCGAGAGATATGGCAAAGGCCGAGGGACACGACTCAGGCGGGGAGGCCGCCCAGAGGTGGACTCGGGTAGCCTACGGCCGAGCCGTGTAGATACCGAAGGGGGTTAGGTCGGAGCTAACCGTGAACCGGGAGACAATCAGGTAGATACTGAGCCTTCGCTCGGAAGAGACTGAGGCAGGGCCTAGATTCCTTTTACAATGACTACATCGGATAGCCACCGCGGGTGCTTTACTTCTTCTATGGAGTCCGCTGCCAGAAGTTGTCCCTTCTCCTCACGGTCGCCTGTGCCCGCCGCGATGATAAAATGGGATTCCGGCCGGAGCATCTCCCGCACCGTAGGGAGAAAGCGCCCGCGAGGGACCAGAGGAATCTAGAAGGTCGCAGGCCTATCATAAATGCCCGCACTAACAGAGAGAGGGGTGAGTGTCCCAAAAACCCCGGATTAAGGTGGCAAAGCGATCCACAAAATGTGAGAGGGGCTCGTCCTCCCTTCGTTTGAGTCCGAGGAGCGATTACCGGAAGGCTTCGCCGTCATAGGCAGCCGGCAGTGGAGCTTCAAGTCTTTTGACGAGCCGGTCGAAGGAAGCGATCGTTCGGTCTTCAAGTCGCCATACCACGCGTGGGCCGACCCTCTCAGAGTGGTAGGGAATGCTCTGCACATCAGGGCATCAGAGGTTACGTATAGCGCCATTTGGGCGCGAAAAGCAGCTACATGGTCCGTTGGGTCGGTGGAGCCATCGTAAGCGCCCCGAGAGGGGAGCCGGAAGTCCGGGGATTTGTTTGATCCCAGATCTCGGCGTGAAGGGAGACCCCTGGTGTCGCGCCCTCCCTAAGCTCTCCCTTGGACCGCGAACCTCTTTTCGCACCTCGCCGAAGTCTTGGGTCGACGGCCAAACTGGGCCCGCAGGGAGTCCGAAGAGAGTGCCGGGTTTGGTGGCCTTCGGGTTTGCCATCATTGGATCCCCGAGTGGGGCCGGCCCGGACCCGAAAGCGGGGGGGCTTTCGGAAGTGTCATGTGGGCCCGAACTGGCGCCTTGTGTTGTCGTAGTGGTTCGATCGTAGGCGGGTGCACCGGATGAGAAACGAGCGGGATAATGGTTTGCACCATACCCATCAGAGCTCGGACTTGATGAGCGAGGTCCTGAAAGGTCTCGGACGACACGGGCAAGGGGTCGGCGGGGGCGTCGTCGGGCGGCGATAAACCCGGGTCGTTGAATGTCCGCCAATATCGTTCTGAGGTCGTGGCGATGTGTTCGTCACGATGGTCTCCGTGCGGGGGATGTTTCCCCGAGGCTTCAGTCGGGTGCGACCTCTCGATCGTGGGCTCATCTGAGCCGCTTGAGTGATCACCCGACATTCCGGGCCCTTCCTCTAGCGCCAAAATGTTGTGGTAAACAACCTTGAGCCGTGGCCTCGGGGCCGACGCGGCTCGGTTCGGGTCCAGATGACAGGGATCTCCCTGGGGCGTTCCTCGAGACTACTGAGGTGGCCGCTCACGGTGGTCCGATCGGGACAGGGTCGTCGTTTTCTCCGGGCGAGAACTCCTCGCCTGCGCGTCCGGTGGGGACCTTTGACTTCGCACTTGCACAAAGGCCGGGTGCCCGGCCCGACCCCTCCGACGATCAAGTCAGATGATGTGAAGGGGATTTCAGATGAAGAAGTATTTTTGTGTGTCTCCCTCCTCCCTCCTCAGAATGCGAGGGCATTTATAGGGAAGCTTACTGTTTTCTGATGTGCCCGATTGCAGGGGGTAGGCTGGTAACGTCTGACATTGGTGTTGGCGTAGCGTGAAGAACCGAGCTTGAGCAGGCGTTACTGCGCCTCGGCCGACGTTCTGGTCCGTTTGACCAGGAACTGTCGCATCGATCGAGGCGTGAGGCGTCATTTGACGTCAGCCGAGTCTTATCATAATTACTATTCTCATCAATTATGAAATAATAAACATCCAATTATGTCAAACACTAACTAAAACATAGAAAGAGTATAAATATCTTTATTAAAGAGAATTCCCACTTAATCCCAAATTTGAATCCTGCCAAAGAAGACCATGATTTGCTTTAATCGCCGAATAGGATGTTTAATCAAGTTAGAGTGAGAAAGTGACTGAGGCGTCCCCCTAATTTGATTGAATTGATACAATCAAAATCTGACCATATCGGATGATACAGGAGGCGTATCAAGCAGTAGGCCCCCCACTTCCTACGTTCCATCCGAAATGGAAAGGTTCGTGGATTGGTACATACTGCCCATTTCGAATGGTACGATAGTCCTTGGTTGACATGACAGGTTTTGTTACAAGATGGATGAAAGTGGTCTAATACTAAACTCAAATTGACCACCTGGACCAAATGGATTGGGAAAAATTGTGGGCCAAAATGTTACATGGAAAAGGCCCAAGAGCCCTGGCATTGCATCTCATCACCTCATTGGAATGAGTTATTATGGTCAAGATCCATAGTTTCATCAAAAATCAAATCCTTGGCATCGGGGTTCTTTTCAATCTGCAGTTCCAATTTCATTTGGTCCTATTACAACTGCTTGTTAAGTGCCTCTCGGACTAAATTTTAAGACTGTCATATATCGACCTGAAGGGGACTTGCTGTTGTGAATTGGTCATTCTAACTGGTCTTTCGAAAAGTCACTGCATTAAGTCAAAGAATGGATACAAAAACTACCATCAGCATCAGAGGATTCAAGATCACAAAGATCTATAGCATGTTTCTCTGCCACAAAATGTGGATCTAGAATGCCTAGCACTAGCAGCAATCAAATCACTGCTTTGTTAGTCTCACGGAAGATATAAGCAAAAGTAATATTGCCAAACAGCATTATGAGCTTAAAAATATCCTTATACACACTAAATTGTCTTTATGGAGGGGGGGTTTCCCGTTGCTAATCACATGAATGACATTGGAGGCATCACATTCCACTGGCAATTTAGTGATCCCTTCAGTAAATTGTCTCTATGGAGGGGGGTTTCCGGTTGCTTATACACACTAAATTGTCTCTATGGAAGGGGGTTTGCGGTTGCTAATCACATGAATGTCATTGGAGGTATCACATGCCACTTGCAATTTAGTGATCCCTTCAGCCACTGCCACTTGAATGCCCTCTATAACAGCAAGCACCTCACAGTCTGCCTTCATTAGCCTCAACATATCTGCCGCCTGAGGAACCCCTTGCTTGAACCTGCCTTTATTATCCATTCTAGTTTCCTTTTCTCTAGTATGACTTAATTGTCCATTCTTTTAAGTTCCTATTTATAAATAAGTTTTCAGATAAATGGTGATATGATATTATTGTAATTTCTAAGTATAAAGGTCTTAATACATTTGCTTGAACATGTTCCTGTGCTGAGATTCTTGGTTGTGGGATTTTGATTTCAGCTTCTGGCTAGGCAACAAGCTCAAAGGGAGGAAGAACTGGCTCAGTCACAAAGGCATATTCTAGCACTTCAAGTAAGCTTTCAACTGTTTAGTATTCTTCTTATGTTTGTAGAATATTTTTAATTCTTGATATTTTTCAGGAAGAGATTGAAGAGCTTGAACATGAAAATCGTCTTCATAATCAACAGGTTGGTCCAATTACCCTAGTACATCCCAAGTTCTGTAACAATGAACTTAGTTAAAATACGTTTTTGATCTTACCATAGCTATTGTACAATTTTCCATCTTTTGTTTGATGTGACTTTGTAGTTGCCTTTTTTGCCATTGGTCAAAGCAGTTTGTTATATTTAAATTTATTTTCTCCTGATTGTTCCCGTTCTCTTCGGCAGTATGTTAATTTGATAAACATAGTAAACTGTATAATGTAGATCATTTAAAGATGTTCACAGGCAATGCGTTAATGTGAAAAAGAAAGTTTCGTACGTGCTTAGGGACTCATTAAAGTTGAAAATTTGGAAATAAAATTAGAGACATGAATCACTTTATTGTATCTATTTTAATTTGGAAAATTAAAGTTAGAGACATGAACCTATTAGTTTGTTTATATCTATTTTAATTTTTTAGATGATTCACTTTGTACTTTTCATATTTTCGATAATAGTAATAAAAAATTATTTTTATTTCCTTGGACCAAGAAAAATAATCTTTTGTTGTAGGGAACCCTGCTGATAACCTAATAAGCCTCCTATAAGATGTGCTTTCCTCAGCCCTTCCTCCTGTTCTCTCTGTTTAGTCTCTACAATGCTACCAGAACCAAGGAGAAAAGCAGTCATCCAAGGATTAGAAAGAAGGGAAGAACAACATTTGTTTCTCTGAAGAAAGTCTACCTCAAGTACCAGACTGCTGCTCTAATTTCAATGAATATATTCTACCATTGTGTTCTAATCTTAGCTCTTGTGATGACCTAAAGCTCATGCTAGAATCTTATAACACTGAAAACAAAAACTGGAATTAAAAGCAGCTCCATGACTGCCCCGATTATTTTATCAGCAAACTGAATTCATGATAACCTTGACAAAATCTCAAGTTGTTTACAACAAAAATGTGGTCCAATACATGATTAACTTAGGCAATTAGTTTCCAAGCAATTTTAAATTTTATCAACATGGATCTCTTTGAATACTCTACCATGTTCTTTTGCAAGTTGTCTTATTGCATGTTTAAAGGAAGCCCAATATAGAGCCAGAAGGCTAAAGACATTGGAGTAATGGTCTTGATGGGTTTTTTTTCTTCAAACCATACCTTATCAGACTAATAGCTCACAAATTAGCCATTTTATGTTATCAGGGCACCACATGTAGGCACTTGTTATTGCTGCTACAACCCATTTTGAAGGGCATGTATCAGCATAGAAGTCCTGTTGGTGAAATTGTGTTTGATAATAAGAAATTAAGTTTACACTTTCAAATACTAAAGTATATCAGCCTCTTTTAAGCATGTGTTATCTTAAATGTTATCTAAGTTTTGGTTCAAGTCTTTATCTACTCGGTTGGAGTTTACCATCCATAAGATATGAAGGTTGAAAGTTTGATATTTTGCTTGGACTAGTACAAAACAGGTGATACATATCGATCTGCATGTGAATTGGTATGTGGACTGCCTTCGTTTTGGACAATCTGTCTGAACCATACAAAAAGATATATTTAAAAACATACTTTAAGGCTCGTGATTATGTACCTTCTTGATGTAGATGAGTAGCAGTGAATCTCTTTGCAAATCTCTTTTCTTTTTTATAGAGGAATAGAATAAGAGCAAAAAAAGAAAACAAAGAGATAATGAAAAAATAAATTGATAACGACTAGACTCGTTCTAGCTCAAGGAGTAATCTAATTCTTGGATGAAGGCATCCCACCTCCACAAGTCTTGTACTTGGACGATGCAATCATGCTATAGTGGAAACAAATATGTCCTCACGCCACTCTTATATGATAAAAGAATTTGAACTATAATCTTTTCGCCCCTCTATATAGGCTCCAGATACAAAGCATAAAAAGAAAATTATAGAAATAATAAAAATTATCATTGCATTAAATCAAATATATGATCTCTTCTTTCTTTCTAATAAGATAATATTCCTTGATTTGAAAAGTAATCTTCCCCTTTTGATAATATTCCTGATTGATAAACTTTAATACATAAATCTTTCAGATCTTCAATCAAGATCGAATGAGATTTTTTTCCCTTTTTTTCAATATTTGCTTTTTTTCTCATTGAGTATATGTTGCTTATATGACAACTTATGACATATGCAAAATGCCCCTAAACTGGTCAAATTTATTTAAATATCTGATAAAAATAAATTGTTCCTGTATCATATGCTTTCGCTGTGTAGGAACTTGCTTTGGATCAAGACGGATTGACGTTGATGATAGAATATCTTGGCTAAACTAAAAAATCTGGTACCTAGCCCTAGCCCCAATTTCGTAACCAACGGTTTCACTTTTAGGCTTTTGGGAATCGGAACCGAATCGATACTAGGTAGTTTCATTACGTGTATAGAAATTCATCCACTTTGTGACTTCGATTAAAAATTTTAAATAAAATTATGATTATTTTGCAATTATAAATTATGTTCTATTTAAAAAATAAAAATAAAATAAAATTTGATTTTGGTTCATAACCTAAATTGAAATTGAAAGTTCATGAACAATTGAAGGTTTCGATTTTGGTTATATAACCTTCGACTCTGGTTCTTTAATTGTTAGTTCCAGTTTCGGTCCCGAACCAAAATAATATTTTTCAATATTTAATTTTTTAATTTGTAATTAAAAAAAATTTATAGCTTAAAAGAATCATAATTACTTTAAAATTTTCATCAAAGTCACAAAGTGTATGTGTTTCTATACATGTAATGACAAAAACATATTGAAAAATAGATGCATCTATCCTATGTTGGATGTCTTGCTTTGTTCTTTTGGCTCATACTTGAATGGGTATCATCAAGATTCACTCAATGCTGAAAGATTGCTCCACAGTAACTGTTGATACTGGAGTTTTTGAAATTTGTTTTACAATAATTGTTAAAATTGGGAAGGTTGTTGAATGGTGTGCACCGACCATTGAAGAATAAAAAATTGCATACCTGTAGGCTATCACCAAACTTAAAAGTTAAATAAATATGAGGCTCAGAGTTTGCGCTCAATAATGCTGTCTGTCTTTTGTCTTCAGAGAGTTTAGACAACAATTATTTTCCTCTACTAATTCTACTACCTTGTTCACCAACTTGATCGATAAATTAATAAGGTTGGGAGGTAATGTGTCTAGTGTAAGTCAAACCATAATGGACATGTAAGTTAATGACCATTTTTAACTTTCCTCAATTTTTCACTAATCTTAACATCTAAATAAAAATAATTATACTAAAATAATTATGCAAACCATCTGTTCGACAATGAGAATATAAAGTAGAAGCAACAAGGTAAATATGTGGAATATCTATAAAATAATTAACTTATTGAGTTTCCATTCACATAATAGTCATATTCAATTAATTATTATTTTTGGTATCATTCTAATGCTTCAATAATATTCAATTAAAAATAAATAGAGAGTAGGATAATAAACACCAGATAAATGTGTAAGTAGCATTATTGAAAACTTTAAAGTATCTAAAATTATTTTACAAGCATTCCAATTTTATGGATATAAATTTAATTGCTTTACATTATTTGTAATAAAAGTATATAATAATTCTCTATATTCAAAACTCATTAAGTAGTTGTTGAGTTGAATTTCATCGGATAGGAACATCACGAGGAAATCTTTTTGGTTCTTTTGCTATTTATTTTGTAAAATCTTGCTCACTTTTTTGTTGCTTGTGGACGAGTGCACAAACGTGAAATTTCTTGTTTAATGAGAAGTCTTTCTTGAACACATAAACTTGAAACCTGGCATGAATATCTAATATTGACAAACTTGCTCTAACTCAAGGATGGAGTATTTGTAGATGCATTATCAAAGAAATTAAAAAAAAATTAAAACCAAGTTATACTCTTCCAAAATAGTTTTGATAATTCTTTAAATATTATTGACATTATTTCGTACATCAAAACTCTAAATGCAATTACTCTCTTTTGCATGCTCTAATCACTATCAATCCAATGATATGTAATTCTTATGCAAGAGTTCATTTGCTAATAATCACTCCAAATATAAAAATAAACTAAAACACGTCCATCAAAAGATCGAAATAAGTTTTGCAAATCTTTCTTTACCTCTTTTATAACAGTGTGTGTAAGTGAATTGAGGAACACGTCTTATAGCAGAATTTAAAGTATTTTGATAATAATTCACAAAATCTAATTTTTCACCAAAACAAAAACAGAGGTGTTCGTTGAAAACAAATCTTGCTAATTCTGACTTTTTTCCAGGGAAAAATGAACAGAAGGGTTTGTTGGGTACTTGACTTTTATCCAAATTAGCTTTACGTATGATATTTCTTTTCAAGATGCTTTCTAAATGTCCTATATCCACCTCCTGAAATTTGAAAACTTCCACTTGCCATTGAAATTAGTGAGTTAGTGAGAACTTAGGAGGGGTAGAGAATGCTATTGCAAAAGAGATTGCAATAAGAGAGAGCTTAGGAGGAGAGTATAGAGATTGCTTAAGGCTTTGGTGTGAAGAAAAATGAGATTTGGAGGTATTTATAAATTTTTGACCATTTTCTTTCCCAAAATGCCTCTTTACCTATATGTTATTTAGCGATTGAAAGGGGCAATTTTGTCTTTTCATTTTTTAAATTTTATTATGAAATGACCAAAATGCCCGTTCAACTTGTATTTATTGGGATGTTGGAAGGGGCAGATTGGTTATTTGCCCTTGTCCCTAACATTTGGTGCCTATGCCAGTCTAACAAATAGTGGATTAGGCCCAAATGGTCTGTCACAATCAATTTTGATCGTTGATTTTTTTAAAAAAACTTAGCCAATTTTAACTGTAACCAAACCGAATCACCCCAATTCTGGCTTGGTTTGGAGCCGTTGAAACATTTACTGATTCAAAAAGAATCGAGACCAGGGCTACTAATAACAATATGATGTAAGAGAGTAGCTGTGAATTTCTTTATTTGATAATAGAGGAATAGAAAAAGAGAAAAGCAAGAAAATAATGAAGAGATAATAAGAAAATATATGGATAACTACTGGACTTACTCTGGCTCAAGGAGCAAAACTCATGGGATGAAGGCATCATACCTCCATGTGTCTTACATCTGAACGATGGAACCATGCCATAAAAAAAAAAAATGTGGTCTTGCACCACTTACACACGAGTTACTAATCTATTCTAAAATAAGGAAAAAAATTATAATTGCATCAAATCAAATATATAACATCTTCCTCTTTTTCTTTCTTATTCGATACATGTTGCCATGTGGCAACTTACGAAACATGTGAAATTCCCTTGAACTAATCGTATTTATTCAAATATGAGATAAAAATAAATTGGTTCTGCATCAGACACCTCGGCTGTGCAAGAACTCGCTCCGAGTACATATAAGTAAGATATGGATTGACCTCGATGATAAAACATCTAGGCTAAACCAGAAGCTATGATACAAATGCACATCTTACATGTGGATGATGGAATCATACCATCGGAAACACAAATGTGATCTCGCACCATTTACATATGTATATATACATATATAATTTAGGAAAAGGGCATTTTACTGATCCAACCTATGATACTGTGAACTATAATCTTTTTGCCTTATTATATAGGCCCCAAGTACAAGAACAAAAGGGAAAATACAAAAATAAAAAATTCAATTGCATCAAATCAAATATATTATTTGTTTCTTCAAAATTAATATTCCTTGACTTGATTTGAAAAGTAATTTGTCCCTTTTGATGATATTTTTTATTGATAAAGAATCTTTTAGATCTTCAATCAACACCAAATCGGATTTCTTCCAATTTTTAGTATTTGATTCTTTTTTCTTCATATAGATTACATGTTGCAATATGGCAACTTATGACATATGCGAAATATCACTGAATTAATCAAATTTATTCAAATAAAAGATAAAGCTAAGTTGGTTTTGCATCACCTCTTCGCCCGAACTTGAACCCTTCGTGTTGCCGCCCACTACTTACCATGTGCAATTATGCTTCCTCTTCTCTTCCTTTGGTGTCCTCTTCCTCCACCGGCTCATCTTCTTCCTCTTCTTTTTTTCTCCTCTTCCTCCATCGTCTCCTCTTCTTCCTTCCCCTTGTTTTGTCCTCCTCTTCCATCACCACCCCATTCCTTTTCTCCTTCTTGCTTTTTGAGACACTGATTGTACAATGTGTCAGTACACTGGTAACCAGCCAATATGTACTGGTTCGGTTAGCAACCATTATGGGTTTGGTATGTGAAACAACCATTGTTGAGTTGAGCAGGTTCATATAAACTGCTTAAGGCCATAGTTAATTGCAAAGTTGAAATATATTCCTTGCTGTCGCTTGTCTGGCAAGTAATTCTTTGGTGCCTATGAGTGATAATCTGTAATGTCCTAACCATTTTGGATGATAAGGATATGTTTTTTGAGATAGTAGGTTTGTTATTCTCACTATTAGGATCTTGGGCATAATCATTTAGGGCCGTGTGGTTCCGTCTGTTATTGGGTAGGTATGTTCTTTACATGTGGGTTGCGGTAATCGGTGTCACAGCATTTCTGTGGACTACTTCGTTTGGCCGAAAATATGTATGGCTTACTTCTTGCATAACAAGATACAATGTAGTAGTGTTGTGGTTTACTGCTCTTACAGGGAAGATATTTGTCCAATGCTGGATTGATATGACCAGCTTAGTCTGGTATTTTCTCGACCCCCATCAAGAACCAGTTCCCATAACATGTTATTTCTGGATTTGGGCCGGTTTAGGTCAATTTAGCGTTACACTGGTTGAGAAACTAAATGAAAAAAAAAAAGAATAAATTGCTTGAAGCATCGACTACAGCATCTATTGCAGTTTGCCTATTTTCATTCCTCGAGCTCAACGAGCATCAATGAGTAAGAAGAGGATGATCAAGAAGAATAAGTTCAGAATTGAAAGACCTGCATATTTTCTTTTCTCTATTCTTTCTGGTGGTCCATCGTCACCTCCATTTTTCATTATATTTTTTCTTTCATTCCATGCTGGTCAGTTCTGATTGGTTTGCTGGTACAATATTGGTCCCATACGGGACCAATGTGTTCTGGTAGCATGTTTTAGAACCTTGTCGATGTACTCGGGTTAAACTTACCTTGTAACTGTAGAAATTGAATTACTTCATTGAGACTTTCAAGCATTTTGAGTTAACTGATAACCTGAAACGTAAGTATTTTGGGTCATGCGATTTAAGTTTCACTATATTCAAATTATTGGATTAGTATGTCTATTGGACTGTGGGCCCTGACATGTATATTTGCCAACAATGATGATGCCTAAGACAGAATTATCTGATTTAGATTCATTTTACTTTTCCACAATATCTTGTAGGAAGCAATGTTAAAGGAGGAGCTCCGGAACATGGAAAGATCGCACAAACGTGAAGGAATAGACATGACATATTTGAAAAATGTTATATTAAAACTGCTAGAAACAGGTACAAGAAAAGCTCAACCTAAAACATTCAATCTTTTTCGTCTTGGACAAACCATGTCATTTTCATTTAGAAATGTATAGGCAAGAAAGGCCATGGGGATTTCATAACATGTCATTTTTCACAGGTGAAGTGGAAGCCTTACTTCCAGTGGTTGCAACATTATTACAATTTAGTCCTGAAGAGGTAACCTTCGCTTGCTACTGTAGTATTTGTGATGTTGTAGAAAATCATTTTTGTATTTTCTTTGGATGTTCATTCATGCTATATGTAGTATATAATTATCTAAATAAAATTTCCTTAGTTGTTTTGTGATTATGCCAATCCTTACAAAAATAATGTTATTCCTGAACCGAATTGATAAATTTACGAAACATATGCTTAATCTCTGTTATTATCATTATTACGTGTTATCTATTCACAGATAAGGAAATGCCAGCAGCCATACCGCTCCTCAGGTGATGTTATCTCCAGTCCAGCAGCATCATATTCTGATGCATCTACGCCTAGATCACTTTTCTCTAGATTCTCGTTTTAGTGAAGATACCATGGCATAATTCTTTTTGCTTAATTCAGGATGAGAGGATTACAGTTTAATAGCATTGTCTTTTCCGCTTGCTTGATCCTGTTTCAAGGAAACAACTCCAATAGGGTACACACTCAAAAGACTTGCACTCAGCTTGTTTTTTTTGCGACCATGGCTGTTGTACCTGCTTGTAAGAATATTATGTTGTACATAAACGAGATGGAGAGTACTACCCATTCATCTGTATCTTTCTTCGTCGGCTAAACATCCTGCTAAATAGTTCACATACATGATCATTGATTATTTGGTTTTGTCACGATCATCGATGTTTGTGTAAGTTGACGGTGGATGACTTGAGATTGTCTTGGATTTTAGTAAAATCTGAATTAAATTTTTGGTTGGAAATTGATTATGTATTTTTTGTTATGAAGCTAAACTGATGGCAAAGGAAAACTACTGCTTGGGAAAGATATTCAAAATCATTAAATAAAAATTTACTTATGAAACAATGATATGACAAATTAGATGTACATGTCTAGCCATATATGTCGAACATCTTATATATAATCAGTTTCTTGCATAATAAGATCGGTATTTGTCATGTAACTAGTAGTTAAGAAATAAAGTTTGAGATTTATTACCAAAATTAATTGTTAATCGTACGTTATTAAATTTTTCTTAAAGAGTAATAATTGGATAAGATTCACAGAAGAAACTAAAAATAATTGTATAGAATGCTAACGATTGCCATATCCCTGAATTGTTATTGGCCACGCAATATCACATCGGATAGAGAATTGGAAATTTTGAGTAAAATATAATGGCAATTTAAACTATTCTTAGATAAGTAGTAGCATTGGTAACCGACATTGTTACCTTAGTTGTCAAACTGCATTGTATGCAATTTAAACATTTTCTTTACTATTATTTACTTTCGCCACCAGTTAAATAGTAAAGAAGTTACTATTATTTATTTTATTCTATCGTTTAAAGTATCAAATCGAAAAATGTGGTCCGGCCCAAATATCCATGGATTGGTTTGAAACACACAGTCTTTATATATATATATATATATATATATATATATATATATATATATATATATAATTGTTCGAGTTAATACTTGTTGCACCCTTTTACAGAAACTGCTAATCTGCCTCGATTTCTGCTTACTTGAGTTAGATCAATCCTGCTGAGATAGTCCTTGACAAGAGATCCATACCAGAGATGCTTCCCAATTTTCAGCCCACTAGTTGCAAGAGTCAAACCTGGATCTGAGAAGAGGGCAACCGGTTGACCATCCAAGTCAACTTTCAGGATTCCAGAGTCCCTCTGAGAATATGGAATCTTTACAAACTTTTCAACGGTGACCATCAATTTCCTCAGGAAGGGGTACTTCAATACTACGTCCCATTCCGGTGTCTTCCCCTGAAAAAGAAGAAGAAGAAGAAGAGAACAAACAGTCTCTGATGCATGAGCAAGATTTAAGATTGTATGATGAGCAGAAGAAGATGATGGAAAGAGACAAGTCAGGTCAGCTACCGCCGCTAATGCGATCCAGTAATGGCCCTCGCCGTCGTATCGAACGTTGTCGGGAAACCCCGGTAGATTCTGGATGAACTCATCGACCGTCCCCCTTTTCTCTCCCTGAATGTGATATCTTCTGCATCTCCTCCTGCACGTATCGATTTTGGTGTCCATAACGCAGATTTTGCATTTAATTAATACATGGACTCTCCTTCCAATTTGTGTCTTTCTTCGTGAACTACGCTACTCTATTTGCACTAACACTCGAATGATAGATAATACTGCTGTATTGTTCTCATCATTTCATATATTTCTCGTCGTATAGCCTCTCATAAAAAAAAAAAAAGCACATTTTGATATGGCAAATTTACCTTCAAATTAATATCTTCAATCTTGGTAAGAATATTATTAGGGAATATACCATATATCTGATAAGGTATCTTCTTCATATTATTTCTCTAAGAAATTTTCACTCACTTTTTATATATTTGGACTTTCTTATAGTTTTACTTCTTCAAATTTATTTCTATATAGTGTACTAGGCTTATTTTCCTATCTTAGATCTAGAGATCCAAAAAATAGTGTTTTCATCTATTATTGCTTAAGAGATGCATGAAATCAAAATATATATCAATTATCACATCTTTAAAATTATATAAGAAATTTTTTTTAAACATTATAGTCCTAAAGCGAAAAGCCCAGGCCCAAGCATGCCTAATTTCAAAGTCCTAATGAGATTCGATGCATTAGTATTGATATGATTAGGCCCTTATTATAATTTTTTTTTTAATCTCTAGTAGTTATTTTCATCAAATCTTATTACTAATGAGATGCAAAAAAAATTATTAAAAATGTCTTCATCCATACTTTCAATCTTCTCTTTTAAAGGTGATCATGCTTTTAATCTGCATATAAAGTCTTTATCAAATTATCAACTTAAGAGACTTATTTGATCAATCTCTTGCATCTTCTCCTTTTCCTAATCTCATCTTCAATGCATTCCATGGCGACCACGCCAGACATATCCACACTGCCACTTAAGAATTCATCATGCATGCATACCTTTTGATAAGTAGATAAGATTTCCTCGAGGTAGTTGAGGAAATCTCTAAGCAATTGAGGAAATCTATGAACAATTGAGAAAAATTCTTCCTGCTAAATGTGTATAAATAGCTATCAAGTCTATCTTCTTCGTTTAATTCTTCACATGGTATCAGAGCCTTCTTCCTTACGGATGTAGGCAGCTCTGTCGAAGCCTTCTACTACTCCTCTTTTCTGTTCAGTTGGAAAGGGCAGTGATGTTGCTTACCTCTCCACCAGCGTCGCTGCTTCCTGTTTCGGAGTCGGAGACTGCTCGGCCACCTCTTGCCCTCACAAGAACCTCCCGCCATAGCCATCACTGCCTTTTTGCGGCAGCAAGAACGATTGCAGTTTTTACATCTTCCATCTGTAGCTGCTTCCCTCTGCTGCAACAATTTCTCTGCCGCAGCAATCTTTACTGCCACAGAAAGCTTCAACAGTTGTAACAACTGCAGATTTTTCCACCTAATCACTACAGAATTTTTCCATCTAATCGTTGTAGATTTTTTTTTTAACCTAATCGCTACAGATTCCTTGCCCATCGCTGCAACTTCCTCTGTAGTGCATCACTGCAGCCTCATTACTATAGCCTCCTCTACAGTTCATCGCGTTGTAGCCTCCTCTGCAGTTCATCGTGCTGCAGCCTCTTCTGTAGTTCATCGTGCTGCAGCCTCCTCTGCAGTTCATTGCTGCAGCCTTATCACTACAGTTCATCGCTGCAGCCTCCTCTACAACGCATCGATCTGCTTTTCTCCTCCTCCCTCCTTCTTATATCTTTACATCTTCTGTAAAGATCACTTAAATCGCCACAAAATATCTAGGATGTCTTCATTTTCCTCTTCCGATATTCCTATCCCTATTTCTACAGGGACTCTGAGCACTTCTCAAAGTCTTATCACCATCAATGCTGCAGCACACATTCCCTTCAAATTATCAAAAGGCGGCAACTATGCATCCTAGCGGGCACAACTTTTTAATCTTCTATTTGGCTATGATCTCCTAGGTTACGTTGATGGCTCTCTCCAGTGTCCACCTGAAATGGTCAACATCCCAAGCGAACTCAGTCCAATGCCAAACCCAACCCACAAACTATGGTTACGTCAAGATCGCCTCATCCTCCAAGCTGTTCAAGCTTCCGTTACTAGATCCATTGCCCCACTGATATCCTCATGTATGACTGCTATAGAAGCATGGTGCAAGTTACAAACAACTTTGACAAATCGCTCGCGTAATCGCATGCTCGGACTTCTCTCCAATCTGATGAAAATGAAACAAGAGGGAAGTACTATTGCTGATTATCTACAAAATATGAAAGTTATCATCGATGACTTGGCTTTTATAGGTCATTCTCTCAGTGATGAAGAAGTCCTAATTTATACCCTCAATGGCCTAGGAGGCGAGTACAAAGAACTGACAACAGCACTTCGGGCACGCGACTCACCAATATCATTCGAAGAACTTTATGATAAGTTGATCGACTATGAGATGTACTTGAAGCGTGATGATAAGTTGCCCAGACCACCTATTACAGCTCAGGTCAATCAAAAATCCAAGAGGAAGAGCAACCAGTATAATAAGCACATCAACAACGGCCTGGCTAAGCTGCCTCCTAGCCCTATGGGGCCCATATTGGGCTGGCAGCCCAAAGTGGGTTCAACCCATGGTGGGCTTAATCAGCCCACAACCCACACCCCTTTGACCTAACCCTAGATCAATATAAGAGGGTGTGGGGGCTGCATTTTAGAAGCAAAAAAGAGGGCAGAAAAAGGCAGCAACGTGGGCAGCAACGTTGACATCCTCGTAGCAACAAAGAGAGAATAACAAGGCAATAAAACAAGAGAAAGAAAGGGAAGAAGACAAGGACAACGCAGAGAGACTGTTCTCAATCATCTAGCAGTGTTCTCATCTCAGGTTAGATCAAATCTACAGTAGACTCTTACTGTGATTACTTGGGGAGGTTTTAGATATTGTGGGCAGTGACGTAATCCTTATATCCCAATTATTCTCTTGTGGTTGTTGCTAGGGTTTTGGGCAAGAGATTGAGATTTGTATATTCATTATTCTCATAGTGGATTATCTCTAGTTTGCCCCGTGGTTTTTACCCTTCACATTGAAGGGGTTTTCCACGTATATCTTGGTGTTTTGTTTTATTGTGTTTCCATTTTATTCCGCCATTATTATGGTCTTCTAGTATTTGTTCATATACAAAGGTTATTCCTCTTTATATCCCCATCAATTTGGTTTGAGTAGGGTTTTGGTGATTTAATTTTTGTATTTTGAACATGGAGGGCCGATAATGTTTTCGCATGATTAGTTTGAATGGAAACAATTAGATGATATGGAAACCAAGAATGGAAGATCTCTTGTATTGCAAAGATTTGTATGGACCTTTGCAGGGGGATAGTGCAAAACCTACAACTATGACAGATGATGAGTGAAAGAGGTTAGATCGAAAAACAATTGGGTTTATTAGACAATGGCTTGATGATAGTGTCTTTCACCATGTTTCTACTGAAATTTCTGCATATTCTCTTTGGAAAAAAATGGAAAGTCTCTATGAAAGAAAAACTTGGTTGGCAATAAAGCTTTTTTTGATGAGAAAACTTGTGAACCTAAAATATAGAGAGGGTGCTTCTATTGAGCATTTGAATGAAATGCGAGTATTACTAACCGGTTATCCTCTATGAAAATGTCTCTTGATGATGAGTTGCGTGCATTGTTACTTCTCGGTTCATTACCGTAAAGTTGGGAGACACTGGTGGTTTCCCTTAGTAATTTCATGCCATATGGTATTGTCACTATGAGTCAAGTAACAAGCAGTTTGTTGAATGAGGAATTGAGAAGAAAAGAGTTCAACAACATCTCGAATGATTCACAGCACTTATTTGGGAGAGAACAGAGGAAGGTCAAAGTCTAGAAGCAGTTCATGTATGGGTAGGAGCAAGTCAAGATCAAGAAAAGATATTGTTTGCTATAATTGTGGTGAGAAAGGATATTACAAGAACCAATGTAAGCAACCTAAGAAGAACAAGAAAAAGGGAAAAGAAGTGGAGTCTACAGAGTCAAAGGATAATACTACAACTACAGTACATGGTGGTGATTATTTGATTTTGTCTCCTTCTGATGATATTTTTTCTTGTGTGTGTCAGGATCTTGAGTGGGTGATTGACACAGGTGCTTCTTATCATGTTACACCACGGAAGGAGTTTTTTGCTACATACAGGTCTGGAAACTTTGGTGTTGTCAAGATGGGCAACTATGGCACAGCAAACATCGTTGGCATGGGTGATATCCATTTAAAGACCAACCTTGGCTGCAAGTTGGTACTTAAGGATGTGAGGCATGTGGTTGACTTGAGGTTGAATTTAATTTCAGTTGGAAGACTAGATGATGAAGAGTATGAAAGCAGATTTCATAAAGGGCAATGGAAGCTCAGTAAGGGTTCTCTTGTTATAGCTAGTGGAAAGAAATGTCATACTTTGTACAGGTTGCAGGCTAAAGCTTATGGTGAGCAGTTAAATGCTACAGAGAAAGACTTCAGTATAGAGTTGTGGCATAGGCGATTGGGAAACATGAGCGAGAAGGGGCTACAAGCTCTTTTCAAGAGAGGTATTGCCAGAACTCAGAGGTATACATCTGAACCCTTGTATTGATTGTTTGGCTGATAAACAACATAGAGTTTCATTTGCTAGTGCTGCTTTGTCTAGAAAAATGCATGCCTTAGACCGTGTTTATACAGATGTATGTGGTCCTTTGAGGACAAAAACTCCTGGTGGATCTGTTGATGTTCTTGGTATAAGTGGTGCACTTTATTTTGTCACTTTTATAGATGATTTTTCCAGGAAAGTTTGGGCTTATGCTTTGAAGACCAAAGATCAGGTTATTAATGTCTTCAAAGAGTTTCATGCGAGGGTTGAAAGGAAGACAGAAAGGAAATTGAAATGCATAAGATCAGATAATGGTGGTGAGTATACGGGATTGTTTAATGACTATTGCAGGTCACATGGGATCCAACATGAGATGACAGTTCCTGGTACACCTCAGCATAATGCAATTGTAGAGAGGATGAACCGCACCATCATGGAAAAGATCAGATGTATGCTTTCACAGGCTAAGCTACCCAAAAGGTTTTGGGATGAAGCTTTGAGGACTGCAGTTGATGTGATCAACTTATCACCATGTACAACCCTAGATGGTGATGTTGCAGAGCATGTATGGTCAGGGAAAGATGTTTCCTATAGGCATTTGAGAGTGTTTGGTTGTTGTGCATTTGCACATGTTCCAAATAATGAGAGATCCAAGCTGGATGGTAAGTCTAAAGAATGTATTTTTCTTGGTTACTCACATGATCGATTTGGTTACAGGCTTTGGGATCCAGAAAAGTAGAAGGTGTTCAGGAGCAGAGATGTGGTCTTCTTTGAGGATCAAACCTTTGAGGATTTGAAGAAGAAGGCACCAGCCAAGACTTCTGCAGAAGGATTAGCAGATTGTGACCCAGTTATTCCTCCAATATATCAGGGTGATGGGGGAGATGTGTAGGAAAATAGTGTAGAGCCTGATGTTGATTTACCTGCAGGACATGTTGAGCAAGAAGAAGTAGGAGAGCAAGTTCTCGCAGAACCTCATTTGAGAAGATCTTCTAGACAACGTCAACCTTCCAAAAGATACTCTACAGATGAGTATGTGATGCTTACTAATGCAGGTGAACCAGAGAGTTACCAGGAAGCAGTTGAGAGTGACCAGAAAGAGAAGTGGTTAGTTGCTATGTAGGAAGAGATGGATGCTCTTCAGAAGAACCACACTTATGATTTGGTGCTGCTACCAAATGGAATGAAGGCCTTGAAGAACAAGTGGGTTTTTAGGTTGAAGACTCAAGAATATTGTTCTCAATCAAAGTACAAAGCTAGATTGGTTGTGAAAGGCTTTGGTCAAAAGAAAGGTATTGACTTTGAAGAGATATTTTCTCCTGTTATTAAAATGTCTTTTATTCGTGTTGCTCTTGGTATTGCTACTAGCCAAGACTTGGAGGTTGAGCAGTTAGATGTGAAGACAGCTTTCCTTCATGGTGATTTGGAGGAGGAAATTTATATGGAGCAACCAGAAGGCTTCAAAGTCAAAGGTAAAGATAATTTTGTCTGCAAGTTGAAGAAGAGCTTGTATGGGCTAAAGCAAGCTCCAAGACAGTGGTACAGAAAGTTTGATTCATTTATGACAGAAAATGGATACAAAAGAACGACTTCAGATCATTATGTGTACATCAAATGGTTTGGTGAGGATTTTATTATTCTCTTACTTTATGTTGATGACATGCTTATTCTTGGGAAAGATATGTCTAAAATTGATAGGTTGAAGAAGGAACTGAGTGAGTCTTTCGTAATGAAGGACATGGGGCCAGCAAAGCAAATACTAGGTATGCAGATTTCTCGTGACAGGAAAAACAAGAAGATTTGGTTGTCACAGAAGAAATACATCGAGAAGGTATTGGAAAAGATTGGTATGAGCAATACAAAACCAGTTGGTTCTCCTCTTGCAGGTCACTTCAAGTTGTGCTTTCGAGTAGAGTCCGTCAAGTGATGAGGAGAAGGAGAAAATGCAAAAGGTTCCTTATGCTTGGCAAAGTTGGAAGTTTAATGTATGCAATGGTATGTATGAGGCCGGACATCGCGATATGCATGGGTGTTACTAGCAGATTTCTTGCAAATCCAGCAAAAAAAACAAGGGCAGAAGTGATGAAGTGGATTTTTAGATATCTCGGAGAGGGAGCTCTAAGGTTTGTTTAAGCTTTGGAGGTGGACCACCTATGTTGACAAAAGTTACACAGTCTACGATATGGCAAGAGATATAGATGAGGAAGTCGACTTGAGGTTATGTACTTACTTTTTTTGGGGGGAGCTGTGTCATGGCAATCCAGTTACAAAGGTGTATTGCTCTCTCCACCACAAAAGCAGAATATATTATTGCTACAGAGGTATGCAAAGAAATGTTATGGATGAAAGAATTCTTACAAGAATTCAAATAAAACAGAAAATTATGTGGTGCATTGTGACGAGTGAGTGCCATCCATTTGTGTAAGAACCCAATGTTTCATTCAAAGTCAAAGCATATAGATGTCGATACCACTTTGGATTCGAAATATATTTGAAGAGAAGCGATTGCGACTTGAAAAAATTCATCTGAGATGACAACGAGCGCAGACATGTTGATGAAGACCTTACCAAAAGAAAGACAGGAGATATGTCGACAGTTGGTCGGCATGGCTTCACATTGAGGAGTCATGGGATAGCCTCCCTTATGGGCTGAAGGGGGAGGTTGTTGGGCTGGCAGCCCAAAGTGGGTTCAGCCCATGGTGGGCTTAATTAGCCCATAACCCACACCCCTTTGACCTAACCTTAGATCAATATAAGGGGGGTGTGGGGGCTGCGTTTTAGAAGCAGAAAAGAGGGCATACAAAGGTAGCAACGTGGGCAGCAACGTTGACATCCTCATAGCAATAAAGAGAGATGAACAAGGCAGAAAAATAAGAGAAAGAAAGGGAAGAAGACAAGGACAACGCAGAGAGTGTTAGGATCAAGAGCACTAAGAGAGGGGGGTGAATTAGTGCAGCGGAAAACTTTCTGCGATTAAAATCGAAAGCTACATTCGAATGACAAAAACAATTTCGATGTAAAATCCGATTCTAAGACTACTTTAGCTTAAGATTAAGCGAGATGACGTTAAAGTAAATCTACAGAGGCAGTTTGCAGTTTATG
The DNA here is from genome assembly GCA_900464855.2 of Musa schizocarpa. Lineage (NCBI taxonomy): Eukaryota > Viridiplantae > Streptophyta > Magnoliopsida > Zingiberales > Musaceae > Musa > Musa schizocarpa. The sequence goes on from LS990916.1 coordinate 7,273,384, forward strand.
ATAAAAATCAGAATGCAAGCGCAAACTGAAATTCGACGTTCGTACGATAAAACCGGTTTATGTCTAAACGTCAACTTTGAAGATACTGAACTTTGAAATATGTTTTGTAAATGCGCAGAAGGCAGTTCGCAGTTATAATTGGAGTCAAAACGTAAACGTAAACTGAAATGTAATGATCGTACGAAAACACTGATTTACGTCTAATCGTAGATTCGGAAAGTTCTGAACTTAGAAACTCGTTCGTAAAAGCGCAGAAGGCAGTAGCTATTTAGGAGGTTTGTAGTAATGATAAAATGCTCAAAGTAAATGCAAATCGAGATTTAGAGTGGTTCGGTTAGTCTTGACCTACTCCACTTTTGGCTTCCTCCACCGACAAGGTCACCGACATCAACTCGAGGCCTTCCTTCAATAGGCGAAGGCCAACTGCCCTTTTATAGTTTCACTCCTTTTGACGGGCTCAGGAGACAACCCTTACAGAACTTTTCTCTCCTCTCTTTACAACTCAAAACTTTGAAGAATAGAATGAGGAGAACTTTTGGCCTTTACAACAATTTTGAGCTCAAAGAATCACAGAAAAGATCAAGATTTCGGTGTATTTCTGTGCCTTTTCAGTGCTGAATGGGTGGGGTATTTATAGGCCCCAACCCAGTTCAAATTTGGAGCTCAAAACTATCAAATCCCGGAATTCCGGGATCAGGCGATTGCACCTCCTGATTGGAGCGGTTGCATCGCCTGGCAGAGCTCGAAGACTGAGCCCAAGCGATTGCACCTCTCTGTCAGGGGCGGTTGCACCGCCTGAGTCTGGCTCGGAGACTGAACCCAGGCGATTGCACCTCCTGACTGATGCGGTTGCACCGCCTGCCAGAGCTCGAAGACCGAGCTCAAGCGGTGCTACCTCTCTGTCAGGGGAGGTTGCACCGCCCAGTCTCGCTCGGAGACTGAGCCCAGGTGGTGCCACCTCCTGGCTGGGGTGGTTGCACCATCCAGTCTCCTTGGGAGACTTAGCCCAAGCAGTGCTACCTCTTGGCTTGGGCGGTTGCACCTCCCACAGCAATCAGGGTCTGAATGGGTAGCTCCATTCGGCCCAATTTTGATTTTTCAGGGGCCCAATTGTCCCAAGATTAAGCTAATGGGATCACCTCCCATTTCCAACTTAATCAAATGTGCTAACTACGATAAATCCTAAGATAATCTCTGCAGCTTGCTCCGGTGCGTCAATCGCTTCTTCCGGCGAGTTTCCGGCGAACTTCCGTCGATCATCCGATGAACCCTCGGTGATGCTCTTGCGGACTTCCGGCAAACTCCTGGACTTGCGACGATCCACTTGGCGAGTTCCGACGAGCTTCGCTTGGCATGCTTCTGGACTTCTCGGATCTGTTCCCGCAGAACCTCCGACGACAGTCCGAACTTTCGTCGAACTCTCGAACTCCCAACGTGATCATTAACTTGACTCCGGCGCAACTCCCGCTGCTTGTCTAACTTTCATCATAGTTAATCCTGCACACTTATCTCAACACAGATTAGACATCAAATGACAATTGACTTCATCATCAAAATCCGATATTCAACAATCTCCCCCTTTTTGATGTTGACAATCAATTGATAATGGAGTTAACCTTAACTCCCCCTGTCTATATGCTATAATTGAGATAGGTCAATCTTGAATTCAAGACCTTAGAATTCAAGTGACATATTGATAAGTTAAATCATTTGAACTTATCAATACTCTCATCATGATTCTCATTATGATGTATCTCTCTGAAGATGATGTTAAGGCTTGACATCCATCATCATATTTTATATAACAAGTTTGATTGATGATAATTTTAACAATTCATCATATAGTAGGATATCAACATGTAAAGCTGTGAAGTAAGATTTTGATATCATTACATGATGTACATATTTCAAATATCTTAGCAAGTGTTGCATTTCTTCACATGGTAAGGTATCAACTCAAGGCATAATGCAAACTCAAGGCATAATGCAAATTATTGCATCTGTTCATATATCTCTTTGGTGATGCAAGGATGGCATAATCATAGCATCAGTGTTTATAGCATCAATTCATATATTTCTCGGTGATGCAAGCATGGCATAATCATAGCATCAATTCATATATTTCTCCCCCTTTGTCATCAACAAAAAGCATGGTAGTTGTGATACCAGGAAAATAATATAAGCAAGCATATAGAGGAAGGCATTATACATAGATTGCTTTTAATACTTCTTCCTTTTTTGTTATAATCCTTTGTGCAAGTAAAGATATTATCATCCATATTTCAAGATGGAATTCATACGCAGGAATCATTTTATCAAATCTATTTCAGAAAAATATTTTTCATAAGAGTGTACGAGAAAATCCGATTTATAGCATTCGGACAATGAGATGCATTCGTACAAGATTATGCTACTGATTTTCAAATACAATTATGAAGACAAAACATTTCCACACATGTTATGTAATGGCAATGAAGTGATTTGATCATTCAATAAAGTCCGAAAAATAATTTTAACTAGTTTGTCTATTCGGACACATCAACATTCCTAATTCTCTTCTTATGAAATCAAATTATTCTTCACTTAGAGGTTTTGTAAAAATATCAGCTAGTTGATGTTTAGTATCAATGAACTCTATGGTTACGTCATGATTAGTAACATGATCTCTTATAAAATTATGTCTAATATCAATATGTTTTGTTCTTGAGTATTATATAGGATTCTTAGTTAAGCATATTGCTAGTCATAGGTGCCCAACAAGCCAATCACGTGAGTGATGGCACGTGTGACTTGATACAGAATTTTTTGCTTATTATATTTTGGCGTATATCACTTTATAACTATTGCATAAATGCATATATATATTGTGATGTCCTTGGATTTGTGCAATGGGAATCGGATCGTGATGAGATCACGATAATGAGATCGATTCACCTTTAAACACATATCCTAAATAATCCCGGTCATAGGTTACTCGAGAGGGACATCGTGATAATAGGAGGAGACTGGTGTCTGTATATACCGTCCATATGATGGATGCAACTGGTCTCATAGCTGCTCGTGTAGGGACACTAGGGATCTGAAGACAGGTGCTCATTGGAGAAATGAGTTCACTCGATTGATCCGCTACGGAATGTTGGATGGTTGATGATGCCTTATTGTCGACGGCGATTCCGTAGTCCTAGTGGTGTATCGGTCCTTAGACTTGAGACACCAAGGGATGTCCTGTATGAGTGCTCCACTCTTTGATACCAGAATTATAGGTTTGACTGTCCCGGATCTAGTACTGGTTGGTCATTGGGGAGTGGTAGTCGACCTTACGAGGGCTATTGAGTGTCGAGGGAGGATCATCCACTCTTGGCGTCATGAGAGGAATATCCCATGTGTTCTTGCTCAGACAAATCCCTGGCCAGGGTCATTCGGGTTGAGAGAAAGAGTTCTCGGGAGAATCCGATTAGAAGCGAGACTTCGAGTAGAAACCGTATGGGTCCGACAACACCATGCTCGATATACGGTCTCTAGGATATTAGATGGATGAGGGACTATAGGTACATGGTGGCGAGGACGCAGGACAGGTCCAATGGATTGGATTCCCTTGTATCGTGCGGGGACTACGGCGTAGTGGCCTAAATACGTCAAGTAGTCGATGAGTCAAGTGAATTATTACAGAGATAATAATTCACCGGAGTTAGAAGGGAGTTTCGACAGGTATGACTCATGCCCGGCTCGATATTGGGCCTAGAGGGTCACACACATATGGTAGGCATTGCGATGAGTAGAGGTTGGGATATGAGATATCCGGCCGGAGCCCCTTGTCTTATTGGATGCAGATCCAATACCCACCAAGGAAGGACCCATTAGGGTTTGACACGGGATCTCTATAAATAGGAAGGATTCACAGCCTCATAGGCTAGAGTCTTTGCTTGCCTTTCCTATTCTCCTCTCCCTCTCCACCTTAGAGGCTTGGAGTTTTGAGGAGGATCGTCGCAACCCTGTTGTGTGGATCACCGCTAGAGAGGAGGACGCTTGACCTCCTTCACCCTCTCCTAAGGATTTGCAAGGAAACAGGGATATACGATCTCCCTAGTTAACATAATCTCTATACGCAGTTTTGTGTTTTGCAGATTTTTGCGCACCAATCTTCGCACGACGACGAACATCTTTTTGGGAATCGGGGATTTTTGTTTTCTTGTTCTTCCGCTGCGCATATGATGTCACCCCCTTGATTTCCCAATAGTGGTATCAGAGCCAGGTTGTTCGTGCGAATGATTGGGTTTGAACTACGTGTGTTGTGTTTAGGAAGAATATTGACGTCAAAATCGTTGACGCAAAAGCGAGGAAGGGCGGTAGCAACTGTCGTTGACGCAAAAGCGAGGAAGGGCAGCAACAGTTGCTGCCCTCGATCTGCATGCCTGCAGCCACCTGCAACAGCAGCCGCAGCCGCAGCCCGCACCACAGCGGCCGGCAAGATGCGCAAGCGCTAAACTGCGGCGGCCGCCCGTACGGCGTCACCGCTGCCGCAAGACTTTCTGGCGGCCGTGGGTTGGCGGCTTGGGTGGTAGAGGCGCCACGGTCGCTGACCCCACGGCAGAGGCGCCGCGGGGCAGCAGCGCTGGCTGAGGCACCGTAGAACAGCGGCGGTGGTCAGCTGCTCCGGCAAAAAACCTCATGAGGGCGGCCCTTGAGGCAGACACCGTCGAGGTTGCGCCTCATGAAGAAGAACCGCCATGGGGCGGCGGGGGGCTCACCTGCAATGGCAGCGCCTTAACGTGCTTGCTGTGGCAGAGGCAGGGCCCCGCCCCTCCCCGAAGACAGCCGCCGCATGGCGCGGTGGTGACGGCAAAGAACATAGGGAATTAGGGTTTTGGGCAAAATGACAATTAGGGTTTTGGGCAAAATGACAGTTTTTCCCGTGGGAATTTGAGAAATTCCAGTTTCTGTGTTTTGTCCAAATTACAAAAATACCCTTAGGAATTGAGAAATTCCCTATATGTCCCTGATTTCAGAAAAATATTAATTAATTAAAAGGTTTAGTTGATTATTATTTTTTATTATTATCTAGTAGTCCTACATAATGATGATTATTTATACATGTGATGTATGATGTGTGGACGGATGATCATGGACCTTGAGATGTGTGCACTTGTGATTATTATTATTGAGGTGCATGGAACCTCCATTATATTTTCGTTTATTGCCGGGCCTGCGTGCCTATGATTAAGTTGTAATCACATGAGGAGGCGTGGCGGGAGCGTGGATGCGATAAGCGGGACCCACGAGACGGACGATCGTGATGCATGGAGATGCATCAAGATGTCGACAGGCAAACAAGGACGAGATGGGCGATCACAAGGGCATGGAGATGCACCGTTGCACACATAGATCTTGATGTGAGTGATTAGCCCTTGGCTAGGGCCTAATCATATTAGGTTTGTGGTCCATGATCATCCGATGTGATTGCTTATACACATACTAGATATGTATATATATTTGCATGCGATGCAGATATATATTAAATATGTATATGTGTGACATGTCATATTAGGAGACCAAATTATAGAAACATCTCTCGATAATATTAAGTCGGTAAACATGAGGCAATTAGATTGACCCACGTGGCCTTCCATCGTTATGAGAGGAACCGATTCCCGGTGTAGGTTGAGTTGGTCGAGTCCCTCGAGACTCACCTATATCGCGATTCGCTATCTTGCTTACGACATAGAGATGTCACCGGTGACCTGAGGACATGGTATGCTTGGTCGAGTCCCTCGAGGGTATATCATCAAAGCAGACTCATCTTGTAACGAAGGTGTTGACTTAACCGAGCATCATGGTTGGTCGAGTCCCTCGAGGCCATGGTGATTCGGAGGCGAAACAGGGGCGGGAATCACAAGGAGTTGTGATCGGCAAGAGTTGCCTACCTTTTAGGCTTAGTGTGATTGGTCGAGTCCCTCGAGGTTACACTAAGACGCTGATTGAATCCGATCCCCACTAGAAGTCTGCTGGAGACTTCCGTTTCACGTGCTGAGGGTGTCGTGTGACTCGTTAGTAAAATAGTGGGAGCATATTAAGATAGAAGTCCATATCTTGATAGTTTATTTCTTGCAAAATCTGCATGTTATTCATTTCTGCTACATCTTTATTTTCAGAAAATGTCGTTTTCAAATCCCTTACGTGGCATACTTGATGTCAACCGCCTTCTTGGTCCAAATTATACCGGATTGGCTCCATAACTTGAGAATTGTTCTCAATGGAGAAAATCGGGTATGCGACCTTGATCTGATGATGCCTACCAAGAAGGGGCAAGCGAGGATGAGATCGCCGCTTCACGTGAAGTACATTGATGACTCCACTCTTGCTCGGTGCTATATGTTGGGCTCTATGACTCAGAGTTCTGAGAGACAACATGAAAAGATGGATGCGGATCCATTCTCCTACATGTTCGAAAATTTGTTTAAGGAACAGGGAAGGACTCAACGATATGAGATATCCAAGAGCCTTTTCCGCTAGGATGGTGAGGGACACGGGTTCAGAACCATGTCCTAAAAAGATGATTGAGTGGATAGAGAAACTCACATGTCTAGGAATGGTCATAGAGGATAACTTGTGTGTGGACATTGTGCTTCAGTCCCTACCAGATTCCTTTTCACAGTTCATAATGAATTTTAATATGAACAAGCTTGAGGTGACTCTCCTAGAGCTCCTCAATATGTTGAGGGAGGCATAGAGTACTATTAAGAAAGAGAAGCCAGTTCTCTACACTGGTGAGACCAGAAAGAAAAGGAAAGCAGAAAGGTCCCTTAAGAAGGGAAAGGGCAAGGGCAAACAAGGTAAAGCAAATGTTGCTAAGAAAGACCCAACAAAGGACAAAGGCCAGTGCTTCCACTGTGGTAAAGATGGGCATTGGAAGAGAAACTGCAAAGAGTACCTTGCAGAAAGGGCGAAACAAAAGCTTGATGAAGCTTTATGTACATTCATGATCAGTCTCCATTTGTCAGACTCTTATGATAACACATGGGTATTGGATACCGGTAGTGCTTATCATATATGCAATTCGTTGTAGGTTCTGGCAAGACCTAGGAGACTACAGAGAGGCGAGATGGACCTCAAGATGGGTAATGGGGCAAAAGTTGCTGTATTAGCTGTTGGCGAGGTCGCCCTACATCTGCCTAGTGGAGCTTTTATTGCATTAGATGCATGTTATTTTGTTCCTTCTATTATCAAAAACATTGTCTCAATTTCATGTTTAACAGTTAGTGGATATAAATTTGTTTTTGAGAACAATGGTTGTTCGATATTATTAGATGATAAGATCATCACGAAAGGAACATTGCATAATGGTTTATTTATGTTAGACACCACTCCACATATCATGAATGTAAATATGTCGAAAAGGAAACGAGATGAGTTGAACATTGCATACCTGTGGCATTGTAGGCTATGTCACATCCATGAAAGAAGGATTCAAAAGTTGCTAAATGATGGATATCTAGATCCATTCGACTATGTGTCATATACAACTTGTGAGCCTTGCATTCGTGGAAAACTGACCAAATCTCCATTTAGTAGAACTGGAGAGAGAGCCAATGAGTTGTTGGAACTCATATATAGTGATGTATGTGGACCCATGTCAACTCATGCCATTGGAGGTTACTCCTACTTCATTACATTTACTGATGATTTCTCAAGGTATGGATATGTGTACTTAATGAAGTACAAGTCCGAGGCCTTTGAGAAATTGGAGAGTATAAGAATGAGGTGGAGAACCAGAATTGGGAAAGAGTATCAAAACTCTTTGATGGATCGAGGAGGTGAATACTTAAGTACATAGTTTACTCAATTCCTCAAGGACCATGGGATATTATCCCAATGGACACCTCCTTATACACCTCAGCTCAATGGTGTCTCTGAAAAGGAGAAATCGTACATTATTAGATATGGTGCACGGTCCATGATGAGTTTGACCTACCCATCTCATTCTCGGGATATGCCCTAGAAACCGCAGCTTACCTTACGAGCAAGAGTTCCAACTAAGTGGTGGTAGTGTCTACACCATATGGGATATGGAAAGGGAAGAAGCCCTGATCTTAAGGTTGTTAAGAATGGGGCTGCCTACGCTCATGTTAGAAGACACAACCCCTATAAGTTAGAATCAAGGACAGAGCGATGCAAATTTGTGGGATACCCCAAGGAAACTTGTGGGTATTATTTCTATCATCTCGAGGACCAAAAGGTCTTTGCAGCTAAAGAGAGCAGTGTTCCTTGAGAAGGAACACATTCTTGACGGGAGACAAAGTGGGAGAATGATAGAATTGCACCCAGGTTGGAGAACCAAGCTCAAGCACCACTCTGGCCCCGAAGTCCTGTTTGGTACCTAATACACAAGTATCAACTTTTATGCAGTCCGATAGAGTATCTCATCCTCCGAGAGATATGTGGGACATATTAGAGCAGAGGATGTAGAGGATATTGATCCTCGGACCTACGAGGAGGCTATTATGAGTATAGACTCAGGAAGTGGAAAAGAAGCCATGAATTCGGAGATGAATTCTATGTACTCCAATAAGGTTTGGAACCTAGTTGATGCTTCAAGGTATTGTACCCATCGGTTGCAAGTGGATCTTTAAGAAAAAGATGGGAGTAGATGGAAAGGTAGAGACCTATAAAGCAAGGCTAGTGGCTAAGGGGTATCGTCAAAAGGCAAGGTGTTGACTACGACGAAACTTTCTCACCCAGTAGCAATGCTAAAATCCATCAGAATTCTATTGGCTATTCAAGCACACTATGATTATGAGATCTGGATGGATGGATGTGAAAACCGCATTCCTGTGGGGAACCCGAGGAGGAGGTGTATATGATGCAACCCGAGGGATTAGTGTCCAAGAACTACCCGGATAAGGTGTGTAGGTTGCTTAGATCCATTTATGGACTAAAGCAAGCTTCCGAAGTTGGAACATAAGATTTGATGAGGCAATCAGATCTTATGACTTTTATTAAAACGAAAGATGAGCCTTGTGTATACTGAAAGGTAAGTGGGGGCGCTATCACCTTTTTTTGGTGTTATATGTGGATGACATCCTCATCATTGGGAATGACATAGGAATGCTATCCTGATAAAGGCTTGGTTATCTAGACACTTCTCCATGAAGGACTTAGGGGAAGCATCTTATATCTTGGGGATTAGAATCTATAGAGATAGATCCAAGAGGATGCTTGGCTTGTCGATCCCGTGTACATAGAAACTATTATCAAAAGGTTTGGCATGGAAGATTCCAAGAGAGGTCTCATACCGATGAGACATGGGATATCGCTTTCTCTGAATATGTCCCCAAAGACTCAGAAGAAAGGTGACATGGATATGATACCTTATATGCCTCAGCAATAGGGTCTATCATGTATGCCATGCTATGTACTAGGCCCGATATAGCATGCCTCGAGTGTCACGAAGGTGTATCAGGCGGATCCGTGCTTGGAGCACCGAAAGCAGTAAAGTGTATCCTTAAGTACTTGAGAAGGACTAAGGATCTTTTACTAGTATATGGACGTAATAGCCTTAAGGTTGAAGGCTACACCCGACTCAAGTTTTCAGTCCGATGTCGATGATAGCAAGTCGAATTCAGGGTATGTGTACACCTTGAATGGAGGAGCAAAGTCTTTGAAAGAGTTCCAAGCAAGATACCTTGTTGACTCGACCACGAGGTAGTACACATTGCATCAGATGCAGCAAAAGAGGGAGTCTAGGTGAAGAAGTTCATCACAGATTTGGGAGTCGATACAGATAGCGACAAGTCGACTTCCTTATATTGCGACAACTATGGGGTGATTACTCAAATAAGGGAACCTGGGTCTCATCAGAAGTGTTCTGAGGAGGTTCCAGCTTATAAGAGAGATCGTAACCCGAGGAGATGTAGAAGTGGAAAGAGTTTCATTCGAAGATAACATTGCAGATCCACTGACAAAGCCGTTGTCTCATTTTGTCTTTGAGCGTCACAGGGGTCTAATGGGGATCAGACACATAGGTGATTGGCTTTAGGTCAAGTGGGAGATTGCTAGTCATAGGTGCCCAACAAGCCAATCACGTGAGTGATGGCACGTGTGACTTGATATAGAATTTTTTTGCTTATTATATTTTGGCGTATATCACTTTATAACTATTGCATAAATGCATATATATATTGTGATGTCCTTGGATTTGTGCAATGGGAATCGGATCGTGATGAGATCACGATAATGACATTGATTCACCTTTAAACACATATCCTAAATAATCCCGGTCATAGGTTACTCGAGAGGGACATCGTGATAACCGGATAGACCGGTGTCTTTGATACCCGTCCATATGATGGATGCAATTTGGTCTCATAGCTGCTTTCGTGTAGGGACACTAGGGATACAATGATGTGCTCATGGAGAATGAGTTCTTTGATTGATCCGCTTACGGAATCTTTGGATGGTTGATGATGCCTTATTGTCAAACACGATTCCATAGTCCTAGTGGTGTATCTGGTCCTTAGACTTGAGACACCAAGGATGTCCCTGTATGAGTGCTCCACTCTTTGATACAAGACTTATAGGTTTGGTTGTCCCGGATCTAGTACAGCCTGGTCATTGGGAGTGGTAGTCGACCTTACGAGGGCTATTGAGTGTCGATAGAGGATCATCCACTCTCGGCATCATGAGAGGAATATCCCATGTGTTCTTGCTCGGACAAATCCTGGCCGGGGGTCATTCGGGTTGAGAGAAAGAGTTCTCCGGAGAATCCGATTAGAGCGCAGACTTCAGTAGAAACCATATGGGTCCGACAACACCATGCTCGATATCTGGTCTTTGGGATATTAGATGGATGAGGGACTATAGGTACATGGTGGCGAGGACATGACAGGGTCCAATGGATTGGATTCCCCCAGTATCGTTCCCCGGGGACTAAGTAGTGGCCTAGTACGTCCCAGAGTCGATGAGTCAAGTGAATTATTAGAGATAATAATTCACTTTGAAGTTAGAAAGAGTTTCGCGGTATGACTCACGACCCATTTCGATATTGGGCCTAGAGGGTCACACACATATGGTAGGTATTGCGATGAGTAGTGATGGGATATGAGATATCCCAAATGAGCCCTTATCTTATTGGATGCAGATCCAATACCCCACTAGGGAAGGACCCATTAGGGTTTGACATGGGATCTCTATAAATAGGAGGGATTCGCAGCCTCATAGGCTAGAGTCTTTGCTTGCCTTTCCTATTCTCCTCTCCCTCTCCACCCAGAGGCACGGAGTTTTGAGGAGGGTCGTCGCAACCCCACTGTGTGGATCACCGCTAGAGAGGAGGACGCTTGACCTCCTTCACCCTCTCCTAAGGATCTGCAAGGAAACAGGGATATCTGATCTCCTAGGTAACACAATCTCTATAATGCAGTTTTGTGTTTTCTTGGATTTTTTTTTTCAATCTTCGCATACACGACGATGAACATCTTTTTGGGAATCGGGGATTTTTGTTTTCTTGTTCTTCCGCTGCGCATATGATGTCGCCCCCTTGATTTCCCAACACATATTGCACTTGTGTTATCACATTTAATGGGAATATTTTTAAGATTAACTTTGTAATCTTCTAAGGTGTTTTTCATCCATACAACTTGTGCACAGCATGCACTTGCTACTATATATTCAGCTTCGGTTGTTGATAGTGCAACCGAGTTTTGTTTCTTAGATGACCAGGAAACAAGGGCATTTCCTAAAAATTGACATGATCCTGATGTACTTTTTCTATCTAGTCTACAACCTGCAAAGTCCGCATTAGCATAAGCAATTAGCTCAAAATTCTCTGATTTTAGGTACCATAATCCTATATTTGTGGTACCATTAAGATATCTAAGTATTCTTTTAACTGCTTTGAGATGAGATATCTTAGGGTTTGATTGAAATCTAGCACAAAGTCTTACACTGAACATGATGTCTGATCTGATTGTAGTGAGGTAAAGTAAACTTCCTATCATACCCCTATATGTTTTTGATTGAAGTTTTCTCCACTTTCATCAATTTCTAACTTAGTGGAGGTGCTCATAGGAGTGTTAATAGCCTTTGAGTTGTTCATATTAAATTTTTTTAATAAATTCATAACATATTTAGTTTGACTAATAAAGATTTCATTGCTTAGTTGTTTGATTTGTAAGCCTAAGAAGAATGTTAATTCTCCCATTAAGCTCATTTCGAATTCAAGACTCATAGTTTTAGCAAAAGATTCACAAATAGATTCATTTGTAGAGCCAAAGATAATATCATCAACATAAATCTGAACAATGAGAAAATTATTTTCAAAATTCTTAATGAACAATGTAGTATCAACCTTGCCTTTTGTGAAATTATTTTTGATAAGAAAAGAACTAAGTCTCTTATACCAAGTCCTTGGGGCTTGTTTTAAACCATAGAGAGCTTTAGTTAATCTAAACACATGATTAGGGAGGTTATTATTTTCAAATCCAGGAGGTTGTTCAACATACACTTCTTCGGAAATAAAGCCATTTAGAAAAGCGCTTTTAACATCCATTTGAAACAACTTAAAATTATTACTACTAGCATAGGCAAGGAGCATCCTTATGGCCTCCAATCGAGCCACAGGAGCGAAGGTTTCTTCGTAATCGATACCTTCTTCTTAGTTGAAACCTTTGGCCACTAATCTAGTCTTGTTTCTAACCACGATACCATTTTCATCTTGCTTGTTTCTGAAGACCCATTTAGTACCAATAACTAAATGGTCATTTGGCCTAGGAACATGCTTCCACACCTCATTTCTCTCAAATTGATTCAATTCATCTTGCATTGTGATAATCCATGAATCAACTTTCATGGCTTCGTCAACACATTTGGGTTCAATTTGGGAGAGAAAGGCAGCGTTTGCACAGAAATTTTTAAGAGAAGATCGTGTTTGAACCCCCTTTGACGTGTCTCCTAAAATTAGTTCCTTGGGATGAGCATCTACATACTTCCAATCCTTGGGTAAGGATGTTTCGGGAGTGGATACATCCAAGTTGCTAGTTGGAGAAGGGGTTTCATTTAAATTCAAGGAATCAAAATTAACATCATCATCAAAATCATTTTTCCTTATTTCGGAAATCTCATTGAAAACAACATGAATGGATTCTTCGATAATTAAAGTTCTTTTATTGAAGATACGAAAGGCTTTAGAAACTGAAGAATAACCAAGAAAGATTCCTTCATCGGATTTAGCATCAAATTTTCCTAAGTTATCCTTTTCATTCAAGATAAAACACTTACACCCAAAGACTTTAAAATATGAAACATTGGGTTTTTTGTTGTTCCATAACTCATAGGGAGTTTTGGTTAGTAGGGGTCTTACTAGAACTCTATTCAAAATGTAGCATGTAGTATTTACGGCTTCGGCCCAAAAATATTTGGGTAGATTGTGTTCATTCAACATTGTTCTTGCCATTTCTTGAAAATTTCGATTTTTTCTTTCTACTACTCTATTTTGTTGAGGATTTCTAGGAGTAGAGAAATTATGGTTGTATCCATTGAGTTCACAAAATTCCTGAAAATCATGATTTTGAAACTCACCACCATGATCACTTCTAATTGACGAAATCATAGAACCTTTCTCATTCTGAACAAGTTTATAGAACTTGGTAAAATATCTAAGGCATTCACTTTTCTGTTGTAAGAAGTAAGTCCATGTGTATCTACTATAGTCATCCACAATGACAAAAGCGTATTTGCTACCTCCTAGGCTTGATGTGGAGATTGGTCCGAACAAGTCCATATGGATCAATTGTAAGGGCCTAGAGGTGCTTATTTGATTCTTAGATTTGAAAGTACCCTTAATTTGTTTACCTAATTGGCAAGCATCACATATATTATCTTTGATGAACTTGATATGAGGAATTCCTCTTACAAGTTCTTTAGATGATATTTGAGTGATTAGTTTCATGCTAGCATGACTTAATCTTCTCTGCCATATCCAAGCATCCTCATTCAAAACAGAAAAACACATTTCATTACACAAGTCATTGATGTCAATAGTGTATATGTTATTTTGTTTCAATGCAATCATAGATATGTTTTTGTGTGGTTTTTCAATGATGCAAGCATTAGATTCAAATCTGACAATATATCCTTTATCACATAATTGACTAATGCTCAAGAGGTTATGTTTTAAACCATCAACTAACAAAACATCTTCAATAAAGAAGTTGGATTTGTTATATATGGTTCCTTTGCCAATGATTTTACCCTTGTTATTGTCTCCGAAGGTGACATAGCCTTCGTCTATGCTAGTGAGCTTAAAGAATTGAGATGGATCTCCGGTCATATGCCTTGAGCATCCACTATCAAGGTACCATCTCTTGCTCCTAGCTTGCGATGGTTTAGTTTTCTACAAGAAAGGATGATTTTTAAGTACCCATTTGCTTTTGGGTGCCTCACAAATAGATCTACATTGTCTATCATGTTGCATAGAATTTATCATGGTTCATTTAGGAACCCAAATCAATTTGTTTGGACTAATTTTCTTGAATGGACAATAATGCGTCTTGTGTCCAACTTTGCAACAAAAGTTGCATTTGTTTTGATATCGAACATGTAAGATGGAGCCTTTTATGAAGGTGATTGGATTTTGGTGAGGACTTCTCACGAATCCAATTCCACTTCTTTTGGGAACGTGATCCTTGTTTGCAAGGATCATGTTTAATGACTTGCTACCAACCTCGAATTTCTTCAAGGTGTCCTTAAGTAACAAGTTTTCCTTTTGGAGAGTTTCTAGATCATAGCATTTTATGCATGAGCTTAAACTATCATTATGTTCAGCATTTAACTTATCGAAATTACAAATAAGACTATCATACTCCTTTTTTAGCAATTTGTATTTTCTACTAATAGTCTTACATTCATCAAATAATTCATGGAAAGCATTTAATAATTCATCAAATGATAAATCTGCATCTATTAAATTTGTTACCTCATCTCCGATGGCCATTAAGGCGTAATGAGCAACTTGCTCAGTGTTGGACTCCTCTTCTTCGGATGCGCTCGAATCATCCCATGTTGCTTTGAACGCCTTCTTCTTGGATGTTCTCTTCTTGACTTGGGGACAATCACTCTTGTAGTGTCTCGGCTTTTTGCACTCGTAGCAAATAACTTGGTCCCTCTTGGGTTCAAGTTTATTTTTTGCGTCATTCTTAAACTTGTTTCTTTTAAAGAATTTTTAAAAATTTCTTGTTAGAAGTGCCAAGTCATCATCACAGTCCTCATCACTTGAGTTTTCTCTCAAGTGGCATTCAGAAGTTTTAAGTGCCATATCCTTCCTGTTCTTTGGAAGGATGTCTTCTTGCTCTTCATGAGCTTTACAAGTCATTTCGTAGGTCATTAATGACCCGATTAGTTCTTCAAGAGGGAAGTTGCGCAGATCTTTTGCCTCTTGAATAGCAGTGACTTTAGGATCCCAACTCTTAGGAAGGGATCTTAGTATCTTATTTACGAGCTCAAAATCCGAAAAGCTTTTTCCGAGTCCTTTTAGACCGTTGACGACATCCGTGAAACGGGTAAACATGTTGCCAATGGTTTCACTCGGTTTCATCCAGAAAAGTTTGAAAGAATGTAACAGCAGATTGATTTTTGACTCTTTCACTCTACTTGTGCCTTCGTGAGTCACTTCGAGTGTGTGCCAAATATCAAATGCGGTTTCACAAGTTGAAACACGGTTAAACTCGTTTTTATCAAGCGCACAAAATAAGGCATTCATAGCCTTTGCAATAAGAGCGAAAGCCTTCTTCTCCAATTCATTCCAATCGATCATTGGAAGAGAAGACTTCGAAAATCCGTTTTCGACAAGATTCCAGAGTTCAAAATCCATAGAAATAAGAAAGATCCTCATTCGGGTCTTCCAGTAGGTGTAGTCCGTCCCACTGAACATGGGTGGACGTGTAATAGAATGGCCCTCTTGGTTTCTGGCGTATGCCATCTCTCATGGGTTTTAATCCGTTAGAGAGTTAACCCTGCTCTGATACCAATTGTTAGGATCAATAGCACCAATTGTTAGGATCAATTAGTGCAGTGGAAAACTTTCTGCGATTAAAATCGAAAGCTGCGTTCCAACGACAAAAATGATTTCGATGTAAAATCTGAATCTAAGACTACTTTAGATTAAGATTAAGCGAGATGACGTTAAAGTAAATCTATAGAGGCAGTTTGCAGATTATGATAAAAATCAGAATGCAAGCGCAAACTGAAATCCGACGTTCGTACGATAAAACCGGTTTACGTCTAAACGTCAACTTTGAAGATACTGAACTTTGAAATATGCTTTGTAAATGCGCAGAAGGCAGTTTGCAGTTATAATTGGAGTCAAAACGTAAACGTAAACTGAAATGTAATGATCGTACGAAAACGCCGATTTACGTCTAAACGCATATTCGGAAAGTTCTGAACTTAGAAACTCGTTCATAAAAGCGCAGAAGGCAGTAGCTATTTAGGAGGTTTGCAGTAATGATAAAATGCTCAAAGTAAATGCAAACCGAGATTTAGAGTGGTTCGGTCAGTCTTGACCTACTCCACTTTTGGCTTCCTCCACCGACGAGGTCACCGACGTCAACTAGAGGCCTTCCTTCAATAGGCGAAGGCCAACTTCCCTTTTATAGTTTCACTCCTTTTGACGGGCTCAGGAGACAACCCTTATAGAACTTTTCTCTCCTCTCTTTACAACTCAAAACTTTGAAGAACAGAAGGAGGAGAACTTTTGGCCTTTACAACAATTTTGAGCTCTAAGAATCACAGAAAAGATCAAGATTTCAGTGTATTTCTGTGCCTTTTCAGTACTGAATGGGTGGGGTATTTATAGGCCCCAACCCAGTTCAAATTTGGAGCTCAAAACTATCAAATCCCGGAATTCCTGGATCAGGCGATTGCACCTCCTGACTGGAGCGGTTGCACCGCCTGGCAGAGCTCGATGACTGAGCCTCTGGGCGGTGCCACCTCTATCAGGGGCGATTGCACCACCTGAGTCTGGCTCGGAGACTGAGCCCAGACGGTTGCACCTCCTAATTGAGGCGGTTGCATCGCCTGCCAGAGCTCGAAGACCGAGCTCAAGCGGTGCTACCTCTCTGTTAGGGGAGGTTGCACCGCCTAGTCTCGCTCGGAGACTGAGCCCAGGCAGTGCCACCTCCTGGCTGGGGCGGTTGCATCGCCCAGTCTCCCTGGGAGACTTAGCCCAGGTGGTGCTACCTCCTGGCTTGGGCGGTTGCACCTCCCACAGCAATCAGAGTCTGAATGGGTAGCTCCATTCGACCCAATTTTGGTTTTTCAGGGGCCCAATTGCCCCAAGATTAAGATAATGGGATCACCTCCCATTTCCAACTTAATCAAATGTGCTAACTACGATAAATCCTAAGACAATCTCTGCAGCTTGCCCCGGTGCGTCAATCGCTTCTTCCGGCGAGTTTCCGGCGAACTTCCGTCGATCATCCGATGAACCCTCGGTGATGCTCCTACGGACTTCCGACAAACTCCTGGACTTGCGACGATCCACTTGGCGAGTTCCGACGAGCTTCGCTTGGCAAGCTTCTGGACTTCTCGGATCTGTTCCCGCAGAACCTCCTCCGACAGTCCGAACTTCCATCGAACTCTCGAACTCCCAACGTGATCATTAACTTGACTCCGGCGCAACTCCCGCTGTTTGTCTAACTTTCATCGTAGTTAATCCTGCACACTTATCTCAACACATAGATTAGACAACAAATGACAATTGACTTCATCAACAAAATCCGAGATTCAACAGAGAGACTGTTCTCAATCATCTAGCAGTGTTCTCATCTCAGGTCAGATCAAATCTACAGTAGACTCTTGCTGTGATTACTTGGGGGAGTTTTAGATATTGTGGGCAGTGACGTAATTCTTATATCCCAGTTATTCTCTTGTGGTTGTTGCTAGGGTTTTGGGCAAGAGATTGAGATTTGTATATTCATTATTCTCATAGTGGATTATCTCTAGTTTGCCCCGTGGTTTTTACCCTTCACATTGAAGAGGTTTTGCACGTATATCTTGGTGTTTTGTTTGATTGTGTTTCCATTTTATTCCGCTGCATATTATGGTCTTCTATTATTTGTTCATATACAAAGGTTATTCCTCTTTATATCCCCATCAGCCCAGACCAAACCCCCCTTATCTATATCAAAGTGATAACTTTCATAATCCTCAACCGTCACGTCCTAACTTCACAAGCCACTAACGAGTCGTTTGCCAACTATGTGATAAAGTCGGACACTCCGTGAAAGTCTATCGGTCTCGCCCCAGACTCCCTGCTCCATCATAGTGGCCTCAAGCGAATTTCATGGCTACTCCAACTCCTACCCAACTTAATTGGATTATGGACTCAGGCGCCTCTCATCACATCACCTCTAATCTTCAAAACTTGTCCATCCACAATAACTATGACAGAAATGAAGATATCATCATCAGTGATGGTAAAAGAATTCCTATTACTCATTCTGGTTCCTCAACGCTTAGTTCACTTACCACAACCTTTACAAATCGATAATGTTCTGTAGACACCTAACATTAAAAAAAACCTCATTTCCGTTTCTCAATTCTGTAAACAAAATAATACCTCCATTGAATTCTTTCCTAACTTTTTTCTTGTTTAAGATTTGAGCACAGGGGTATCTTTAGTCCAGGGCCAGAATAAAAACAACATTTATGAGTGGCCATCCACTTTGCAAATTACCCTTCCTACTGCTCACTCTTCAGTCGTAGCTCCGGTTGATGTATGGAATCGTCGTCTTGGTCATCCCTCCCCTTTTATCTAGCAAAAATTACTTTCTCGTTATTCTCTTCCTACCTTGTAAATCAATAGCGCTGTCAATCATTGCGATACTTGTCTTTGCAATAAAAGTCATAAACTACCTTTTGGGACAACCTTCATTTCTTACTCTAAACCATTTGAAATCATTTATACCGACGTGTGGGGCCCTGCCCCAATTCCTTCTTTTGACAAATTTCACTTTTATGTCATTTTTGTAGACTATTTTACTAAGTACACATGGTTATATCCTCTCCACCATAAGTCTGATGTTTCCACAATATTTACCAACTTTCGAAAGTTGGTCTAGAATTTTTTTCAGTCTTCCATTAAAACATTTTACTCTGATGGCGGAGGCGAATATCAAGCCCTCACATCTTGTCTCTCCGCTTGTGGTATACAACATCTCAAGTCACCCTCACATACTCCCTAATTGGTCGGCTCTGCCGAACGCAAACATCGACATATCGTTGAAACTGGTCTCTCCCTTCTATATCAAGCATCCATGCTACCACCTTTTTGGTCAGTAGTTTTTCAAACTGCAGTTTATCTCATTAATCGTATGCTCACTCCAGTCTTACAATACCAATCACCATTTGAAAAATTATTCCACAAGCTTCCAAACCTTCATAAATTCAAAGTTTTTGGCTATTTATGTTATCCATGACTCCATCCTTATGCCTCATATAAGCTACAACCACGATCTAAGCCTTGTATTTTTATAGGCTACTCTCTTGAACATAATGCTTTTCGATGCTATGAACCCTAAACTAAAAAAATCTTTATATCACGTCATGTTATTTTTGAGGAGTCTGTATTTCCTTTTTAAAACAATCCTACTATGTAGGCTACTCCGATAAACATACATCACTAGAATATCCCTCCGATCTCATCACACGAACCTCCCATAACACCGTCTAGTCCTTACCCTCAAGATTCGTATACTACTATTACTCCAGTTCAATAGTTTCTCACTCTCTCTATTTCTCCACTCCATTCCTCACAAGTTTCCCCTATTAATGAAGTAATACGCTTGGCAACATTGTCACTGGCTTTACCTTCTCCTAGACCTAATGACATTATCGTGCCGACGATTGGCTCGGTCCATGATAGTGACTCGTCCTCAATTATACCACCAACATAATCTACCACTCCCATCCCCCCTAGACATCCAATGACAACACGCTCCAAAAGTGGTATTTTCAAATCACGTCAAGTCATTGACTTATATGCTATAACAAATTCCTCCACTTAGACCAGTGAACACACTACAATCACTCAAGCTCAAAAATCTTCTCAATGGCGTAAAGACATGTGTAACGAATATGATGCTCTTCTTCATAACTCTATATGGACCTTAGTACCCTTTCATCACACACAAAATATCATCGGGTGTAAATGGGTCTTTCAAATTAAGCGGAACCCACACGGATCCGTTGCTAGATATAAAGCACGTCTAGTTGCCAAAGGGTTTCATCAACGACCTGGTGTCGACTTCACAAAGACATTTAGTCCCGTTGTTAAACCCACAACAATCCATCTTATCTTGAGTTTGGCCATCTCAAAGGGTTGGCACATACGACAATTGGATGTTAACAATGCCTTTTTACAGGGGTCTCTTACTGAAGATGTCTTTATGCAGCAACCTCTTGGTTTCGTTCATCCTTAGTATCCGAGGCATATCTTCAAACTTCAAAAAGCTATTTATGGACTTCGTCAAGCTTCAAGGGCTTGGTATACCGAGCTTGGCTCGTTTTTTACCTCAATTGGCTTCATCAATTCCAAGTCTGATACCTCGTTATTCATTTGCCAGCACAATGGAAGCACAATATCTTTTAGTATATGTGGATGATATTATTGTCATAGGAAATGATCCTTTAAAGACTCAGGCATTTCTAAAACACTTGGCCGATCGATTCTCCCTTAAAGATCTAGGAACTTTAAGTTATTTTTTGGGAGTGGAAGTAACATTTACATCTTCAGGTCTCTTCCTATCACAAAGAAAGTATATTCAAGATTTATTATCAATGACAAACATACAGAATGCGAAAGAGGTTACAACTCCTCTCTCTACAAGTGAATCACTTAAATTATGTGATGGAAGCCCTGCTACAGATTCGACTCAATATCGACAAGTCCTTGGCTCCTTACAGTACTTGGCTCTCATCCGTCCAGATATCTCATTTGTTGTCAATAAATTATCGCAATTCATGCACTGACTATCTACTATGCATTGGTCTACGGTCAAATGAATTTTGTGGTATCTTAAAGGGACTCTTAATCATGGCATTTTTCTTCGTAAAAATGCTTCACTCCATCTCCATACCTTTTCTAATGCTGATTGAGTAGGGAACTTTGATGATAGAACATCTACGTCAGGGTACATTGTCTTCCTTGGAGCTACTCTAATCAATTGGAGTTCTAAAAAACAAAAGACGATTGCACGATCTACAACTGAAGCTGAATACCGTGCCATCGCCACCATCGCTGTTGAACTCAATTAGGTCACTAATCTGCTTAAGGAACTCAACATCAACTCCATGGTTATTCCTACAATATATTGTGATATTATTGAAGCTACCTACTTATGTGTTAGTCAATCCAGTGTTCAATTCCCGTATGAAATACATTGGCATCGACTTCCACTTCGTGCGAGAGCAAGTTGTCAGACATCAACTTTGTGTTTCTCACGTACATACGGCCGATCAACTAGCAGACTCACTCACAAAGCCTCTCGCCCGTAAATTATTTTCATTTCCCAAGATCAACATCCTTGATGGAAGCTCAATCTTGTGGGGGCATGATAAGTATAAGATTTCCTTACGACATTTGAGGAAATATCAAAGGAATTGAGTGCTAAGAGATTTCCTCATTTGAAATCTTATCTACTTATCAATCTGTTTTTTTTTTTTGTTTTGAAGATAATCAAACTTTTAATCTATAAATCTTTTTCCATTAAATTATCAGTGTGTTGTTACGGTCTCTTCTATCAATAATCTTTCTTTTGTCATAATCTGGCATTAATTGTCATCTTGATCTCGTTATATCATTTTTTGATAGTTGTTAATCAAATCTGCTCCTCATCGGTGTCATCTTCTTGATATTTTCTAAGTTCTCTCTTTAATTTTACCTCTCTAATTGTTTCTCTTTAGCAGTTCTCTCTCTAAAAGCTTCTCTACTTTTTCTCTTTAGTTCTCTGCAGCAATTTTCTCTCCTTAGAATAGGATTTTTCTCTCGCTAACAGATCTTTAACAAGGCTCTAATATAATGTTAGTGGTTATTTTTAGAAGGATGATGAACATCAATAAATAATAAATAAAAAGCAATAAGAGGTGAATAGGAAAAAACCTCAAAACTAAAAACTCTTGATGATAACAACAACAACTTAGAGCCTCTCTACCTTATCTCTCCCCTCTTCCTTTTATTTTTGAAATATTATATTAGCCCTCTATAAAATAGAGGGGTCAACCTACGACTTTGAATCTAACTAAACTACTGCAACTCTTTATCTTAATTAAAACTTTTAAATCAACAAGTTTAATTTAATATTCCAACAATTAATCACCGCTATATTTAAAACTAAAACAATTGCTCTTAAGAGGACTTTCTGGTCGATCTTTTGCTTTTGTTTTTATCTTTTTTCACCCTTCTTTTAAAACTATAGCGATACATCCACAGTATCACTTTGGTATTTCCCACCAGCTCTCCGATTCATCCCGTTTACTCCCCACGGCCTATTACACACACCTCGTCATTGTCACAAACACTCCAACTCGCAGTTTATGATGTAATTCTTCATAAATAATATAAGGTCGGTTTCTAGCCAGCCATCCATCCATCCATCCATCCATCCATCCATCCGATCTGACCTCATGAAGGTGCAGTGCAATCTACAGAGTATTTCTTTTCGTTTTGTTCTCTTCTTCCTTACATCATCATCATATGAACTATATTATAAGTATGACGAATAAGCTGAGCAAAAATGATCAGTTAAATGAAGACTTACAGCGTGGTCTCACAGAAGATTAGGGAGCGTTGATCGGGCGAAAGTGAGACGCCATTGGCGAAGTAGAGATCACGGAGGAGCACCGAGGTTTGGTTAGTGGAAGAATCGAAGCTCATCAGCCTTCCATGGGGTCGGCCCTCGAGAATGTCTAGTATGTGCGTATCGAGGTTGAACTTGTACGATGCATCTGTGAAGTAGATCAAGCCATCCGACGCAACATCAACACCATCGGTCAACCGAAACCTTAGTCCATCTGCTTCATCAGTTAGCATGGCCACACTCTGATCTGGCTTTACTATCATCAACCCCTGCCAAGAACAATACTATCATCATTTCATCTTGTTGATTTTTTTATTCCTTCGATTGCATCCAAAGCAAAGGCTTAATTCTAATATGTGAAACTTGAATTTGGACTGACCATAAAAACACAAAGAATCCTCCTACGGATTTTATATTATTAACCGTCAACAGAAAAAAAGTACTCCAAATCTTTGCTGTGGCTTAATTGTTGATGGGAATTCAATTCACGACCTAAACTGGCATGTTGAAGAAAATGAAAACGGCTTCTTTCTCACATTATTGGATTCCGCGACGACGAGGTCGCCGCCAGGTCCCAAGGCCACTCCGAGAGGCCGGCCACCGACATAAGCCCAGTCTTCCACCTCCATCTTCTCATCCTTCAGACTCACCCTCCTGATCCAGCCATCGCTGCACCCAGTATAGAGGAAGACGCGAGCCTTGTCGTAGGCCAAGTCCTCCGGGCCCGGGAGGCGCCCCTCGCCTACGCGCTTGCTGGAAGCGAGGATGCGGTCGTGGCGCTCCGCCACGGCCAGGGAGGCGCTGAAGGAGTAGTCTGCCGGCAGCGGCGCCGGGTCGAAGCCGTTGGGATCGTTAACGACGACGGAGATCAAAATCGGCACAAGTATGAGGAGGAGAGCTCCAATAATAGGCCAGGAAGGCCTCCGTCGAGTTCGGTTGGGAGCCGGAGCAGCTGGAGAAGGATTTGAATCTGCCATCGAAGCTATGCTTTCTGCAACTCTGGCCTCCTGCTGAGCTCTGCGGGTATGGAATAGACTTATTAGACCGAGGAGATGAGATCGAGCAAATTTAATATGAAATGCGTTGGAAGAGAGAGAGACAGGCGTGGAACGGAGCGGTGGCGTGGGACGGACGACGAGTGGAGGGTCGTTGATACAGCACGTATCGATTGGATAAAGGATGGATAATTTTCTATTAGGTAATATATGCTAACGAGACAGAGTTTGTACCGATCGGAACAATCAAAATATAATTATTATCGACTTATATCCATCGGTATTAGTTGGTAATTTTCAGATTTTGATTGTTATTGGCTCATATCTAACCAGTTCAAATGATCATATCTATTTAAAAAGATTTCTAAACCCTTTTATCACCCATTCTCTCAATCTCTTTTTCGCTCATTTGTTTTCTAATTCTCATATTTACGGTCTCTTAAAACTTCATAAGATATTGATTTATGATTTGGATCAGGTTTGAAAGGTTAATTGGGAAGGATTAAAACCAAAGTCAGAGAAAGAACTCTCTAATCAAATATATGTATTTTTTTTTATCAATTTTTGATGATTTATTATATTATTAAGTCTATTCTATATTCTAAATATTTAATATATTATTTAAAGTTTTTATGATGATAGAATAGTATTAATTTGGAAGCAATTAATACCTTTAATGTTGTTTAATACTTATTGTTTTGAAACTAGGTATTTAACGGATCAAATCTTTATATTATGTTTGTGATAGTATAATAGATTTAATTAAGTTTTTTAGTGTTGTATTAGATGGTTTTAATGATTTGACCAATAATGGGTCAATTAAATAATTTTAATAAGTGTGTTTGACCGTGGTGAAAGAGGGCTAATTAGATACTTTTAATAATGATTAGTATATTTAATGTTAATTTAAGAAAAAATTAAGGATCAATTAAATATCTTTAATGCCTAATAGAGGATTTGATAGGTTTATAGTGGTAAAAAAATATTTAGGATGTGATTAGTATATTTAATGATGATTCGATTATAGTATGACTTATATTAGATCAAATTTATATATATAATATCCCCAAGATGTTTAACATATTTATAATGGTAAAATAAGTTTAACTAGGATTTAATTAAATTTTACAATACTATAGTTAGTATATTTAATGATAAATTGATCGACCCTTTATTTTGTCAAATTTATGTTTTAATAATTATTAGAATAATTAACATGTTTATTATGGTAAAAGAGGGTTAATTAGAGAGTAATTAGTGTTTTTAATATTATGATTAATATATTTAATTATAAATTTATCATAATTTGACCCATGTTAAGTCAAACCTATATATTTAATATTGACTAGATTGATTAACATATTTATAGTGCTAAAATAAGATTGATCACGTGATGACAACTTATTTTTTTGATTAATTTTAAATAAGATTGACAACTTATAGTGCTAAAATAAGATTGATCACGTGATGACAACTTATAGTGCTAAAATAAGATTGATTAATTTTAAATTAGGGCTAATTATAACTTATTTTTTTGATTCAATCTTAGTAGGAATATGACACATGATGAAATTTGGGATCATGCTCGAAGATATATGATGATTGTTATCATTGTTGAATCTTAGATTTTGATAATTAAACCAATTAATATGTGTTTATGTTTTAATCTGCGTTTTGAGTGAAGCAAGATGGTTCGATCAAGATGAGACAATTAAAGCAAGAAGAATCATGTTGTGCCGGGGGAAAAATTGTCAGAAGATTGGACGTCGGGCCGGAGGAACGGTCGACGTATCGATAGAAGGCTTCAGGCCATGGATTCGGGCATCGAGCTAAGAAGAGCAAATATTACGCCAAGGATATTAGAGTTGCAGAGTCAACTGACCGCTTGGACAATAGGCCGCAAGAGGGGACGATGCGCCGAAGAATCGGACGAAGCGTCGAGGGACCAATGACATACCAGATAACTTGATTATTGCTTAGTATTAATTATCTAGATCGAAGTGTGTTTTACATGTGCAGGATTAACTATGATAGCAAGGCATGAAGCAAAATGAAGTCCCGGAGTCAAGATCGAGATCAAGTTGGGAGTTCGAGAGTTCGTCGGAAGTCCGGACGTTCGTCGAAAGTTCTGTCAGAACCAGTCGAGAAGTCTCGGAGCTTGCCAGAGAAGCTCGTCGGAACTCGCCAAGAAGATTGTCGTGAAGTCAAAGAGCTTGCCGGGAATCCGCCGGAACATTGTCGAGAGATCGTCGGAAGTTCACCGGAAGCTCGTCGGAAGAATAGACTTACAGACTTATTTAGCTCAGATTATGTCTTAGATTTCATAGTTAGCACATAATTGGGTTTGGGTTTGGGCCAACCCAATTAGGGGCCATCTAGGCCCATGTAAGGACTGTGTTGGGCCCAATGAGAGGCCCAAACAGTGCCCCAAGAAGTCTCACCGTCATGGCACAGTCTTCGAGACTATGTCAGGCGATAGTACCGTCAGTCTGGGCGATGGTACCGCCTAGGGCAATGTTAGTGTCAAACTGACATTGGGCGGTGGTACGGCTCGTACTCGGGAAACTCGGGATGGAAAAGTTTTAGGCTCCAAGTTTAAATCAACTTGAAGCCTATAAATACCTCTCTTATCACTGATTAAAGTATACAAGTATTGTAAGAAAAAAAGTATAGAAACACTACTGCAATCTTGTGTGAGCTCCTCTCAAAATTCTAATTGTTAGAATAGTTTGAGAGAGGAGTGAGTGGGGGTGTAAGGGTTATCTCCTAAACCCGGTAAAAGGAGAATTGAGTTGTAAAAGGTTGTTGGTCTTTGCCTATTGAAGGAAAACCGATAGTGGATGTTGGTGGCCTCGAAGGAAGAGGAATCGATAGAGTGGATGTAGGTCACGACGACCGAACCACTATTAAAATCTGGTTTGCATTTATGTCTTGAGCAATTTACTTTAACAGCAAACCTCTTCAATTGCTTACTGCCTTCAATTCATTTATGAACATATTTCAAAGTTAAGTTTCCGAAATCGGTTTTCAATATAAATAGATTTAATCGTAATGAAGTTTTTAAACCGAAGTTATTTTACCGCTGCACTAATTCACCCCCTCCCCCCTCTTAGTGCCGACCCCGTTCCTGACAATCATTGGTAGTGTATTTATTATTACTGCATTAGCAAAGGTGAAGGAATCACCCAAGAGAAGATGCATTTAGTCAACGGGTATTTCGATGTTACAAAATGCAAAAAGATTCAAACATATATTTGTGAATTATTTCAAGATAAGTTATAACAAAGGGAAGATGCTATTGGACTGACAGCCCACATTCAGCCCATGGTGGGCTTTATTAGCCTACAACCCACACCCCTTGACCTAACCCTAGATTAAAAGTTAGGAGTGTGTAGTGACTACGTTTTTTGACATAGAAAGAGGCAGAAAAAGAGCAACAGCGAGGGAGAAGGCTACATCCACGTGATTCCAAATAAAAGGAGAACAAGGTAGAAAAACAAGAGAAAGAAAGGGAAGAAGACAAGGATAACATAGAGAGACTGTTCTTAATCATCTAGTAGTACTTTCATCTCAGGTTAGATTAGATCTACAGTAGATTCTTACTATGATTACTTGGGGAGAATTATAGAGGATTTAGATATTGTGCACAGTAATGTGATCCTTGTATGCTAGTTATTCTCTTGTGATTGTTGCTAGGGTTTTGGGCAAGAGATTGAGATTTGTATATTCATTATTATTATATTGGATTATCTCTAGTTTTCCCCGTAGTTTTTACCCTTCACATTGAAGGGGTTTTCCACGTATATCTTGGTGTTCTATTTGCTTATAGTTTCATTTAATTCTGTAGCATGTTATGGCCTGCTAGTATTTGTTAATATGCAAAAGTTATTTCTCTTTATATCCCATCAACTGGTATCAGAGTAGGGTTGTAGTGATTTAATTTTCCATTTGAACAATTGGATGATATGAAAACCAAGAATGACAGATCTATTATATTGCAAATATTTATATGAACCTTTGCAAGGGGATAGTGCAAAACTCACAATTATGACAGATGATGAGTGGAAGAGGTTAGATCAAAAAACAGTTAGGTTTATTTAACAGTGGCTTAATGATAGTATCTTTCACCATGTTTCTACTGAAAGTTCTGCATATTCTCTTTGGAAAAAATTATAAAGTCTCTATGAAAGAAAAACAGCTAGCAACAAAGCTTTTTTATTAGAAAACTTATGAACCTAAAATATCGAGAGGGTGTTTCTATTGCTGAGTATTTGAATGAAATGCAAAGTATCACTAACCAGTTATCCTCTATGAAAATGTCTCTTGATGATGAGTTACAGGCATTGTTACTTCTCAGTTCATTACCAAAAAGTTGGGAGACACTGGTAGTTTCCCTCTGTAATTCTACGCTAGATGGTATTGTCACCATGAGTCAAGTAACTAGTAGTTTGTTGAATGAGGAGTTGAGAAGAAAGAATTCAGCAATATCTCAGAATAATTCACAGGAACTTATCTCAAAGAATAGAGGAAGGTCAAAGTCTAGAAGTAGTTCATACATGGGTAGAAGCACGTCAAGATCAAGAAAATATATTATTTGCTATAATTGTGGTGAGAAAGGACATTACAAGAATCAATATAAGCAAACTAAGAAGAGCAAAAAAAAGGAAAAAGAAGTGGAGTCTACAGAGTCAAAAGATAATATCACAGTTATAGTGTAGGGTGGTGATTATTTGATTTTATCTCATTTTGATAATATTTTTTCTTGTATGTGTCAGGATCTTGAGTGGGTGATTGACACAGGTGCTTCTTATCATGCTACACCACGGAGGGAGTTTTTTGCTACATACAGGTCTGAAAATTTTGGTGTTATCAAGATGGGCAACTATGGCACAGCAGACATCATTGGCATGGGTGATATCCATTTAAAGACCAACCTTGGCTGCAAGTTGGTCCTTAAGGATATGAGGCATGTGGTTAACTTGAGGCAAAATTTAATTTCAGTTGGAAGACTAGATGATGAAGACTATGATAGCAGATTTTATAAAAGGCAATGGAAACTCAGTATGGGTCCTCTTATTGTGGCTAGTGGAAAGAAATGTCACATTTTGTACAGGTTACAGGCTAAAGCTTATGGTGAGCAGTTAAATGCTATAGAGAAAGACTTCAGCATAGAGTTGTGGCATAGGCGATTGGGACACATGAGCGAGAAGGGCTGTAAGCTCTTTCCAAGAGAGAGGTATTACCAGATCTCAGAGGGATATATTTGAACCCTTGTATTGATTGTTGGGAAATCATGGGGTGCGACATCATATGCACAGCGGAAGAACAAGAAAACAAAAATCCCCGATTCCTAAAAAGATGTTCGTCGTCGTGCGAAGATTGGTGCGCAAAAATCCATAAAACACAAAACTGCGTATGGAGATTGTGTTACCTAGGGAGATCGTATATCCCTGTTTCCCTTGCAGATCCTTAGGAGAGGGTGAAGGAGGTCAAGCGTCCTCCTCTCTAGCGGTGATCCACACAGCAGGGTTGCGACGACCCTCCTCAAAACTCCAGGCCTCTAAGGTGGAGAGGGAGAGGAGAATAGGAAAGGCTGTCAAAGACTCTAGCCTATGAGGCTATGAATCCCTCCTATTTATAGAGATCCCGTGTCAAACCCTAATGGGTCCTTCCCTAGTGGGTATTGGATCTGCATCCAATAAGACAAGGGCTCCGTCGGATATCTCATATCCGAACCTCTACTCATCGCAATGCCTACCATATGTGTGTGACCCTCTAGGCCCAATATCGAGCTGGCCGTGAGTCATACCTGTTAGAACTCCTTCTAACTCAGTGAATTATTATCTCTGTAATAATTCACTCGACTCATCGACTACTGGGACGTATTTAGGCCACTACGCAGTAGTCCCAGACGATCTACAGGGAATCCAATCTATTGGACCTGTCTCGTCTCTCGATTACCATATACCTATAGTCCCTCATCCATCTAATATCCCAGAGACCGTATATCGAGCATGGTGTTGTCAGACCCATACGGTTTCTACTCGAGTCTCGCTCTAATCGGATTCTCTCGGAGAACTCTTTCTCTCTCAACCCGAATGACCCGGCCGGGGATTTTTTCTGAGCAAGAACACATGGGATATTCCTCTCATGGCCGAGAGTGGATGATCCTCTATCGACACTCAATAGCCCTCGTAAGGTCGACTACTACTCCCAATGACCATTTGTACTAGATCTGGGACAACCAAACCTATAAGTCGGTATCAAAGAGTGGAGCACTCATACAGGACATCCTTGGTGTCTCAAGTCTAAGGACCGAGATACACCACTAGGACTACGGAATCATTTGTCGACAATAAGGCATCATCAACCATCTAGCATTCCGTAAGCGGATCAATCGGTGAACTCATTCTCCAATGAGCACTGTCATTGTATCCCTAGTGTCCCTACACGAGCAGCTATGAGACCAACTGCATCCATCATATGGACGGGTATACAGCACACTAGTCTATCCGGTTATCACGATGTCCCTCTCGAGTAACCTATGACCGGGATTATTTAGGATATGTGTTTAAAGGTGAATCGATCTCATTATCGTGATCTCATCACGATCCGATTCCCATTGCATAAATCCAAGGACATCACAATATATATATATGCATTTATAAAGTGATATACACCAAAATATAATAAGCAAAAAGATTCTGTATCAAGTCACACGTGCCATCACTCACGTGATTGGCTTGCTGGGCACCTTTGACTAGCAATCTCCCACTTGACCTAAAGCCAATCACCTATGTGTCTGATCCCCATCAGACCTCTGTGACGCTCAAAGACAAAATGAGACAATGACTTTGTCATTGGATCTGCAATGTTATCTTCGGATGGAACTCTTTCCTTTGCTACATCTCCTCAAAGTTCTGATCTCTCTTATAAGTGGAACCTCCTCGAGAACACTTCCGATGAGACCGGGTTCCCTTATTTGAGTAATCACCCTATAGTTGTCGCAATATAAGGAAGTCGACTTATCGCTATCAGTATCGACTCCCAAATCTGTGATGAACTTCTTCACCCGGACTCCCTCCTTTGCTGCATCGATGCAGCAATGCCTCGCCCTCGTGGTCGAAGTCGTGATGGTATCTTGCTTGGAACTCTTCAAAGACTGCTTTGCTCTCCTCCATTCAAGGTGTACACATACCCCTGAATTGACTTTCTATCATCGACATCGGTGAAAACTTGAGTGGGTGTAGCCTTCAACCTTAAGGCTATTACCTCTATATACTAGTAAAAGATCCTTAGTCCTTCTCAAGTACTTAAGGATACACTTTCTTGCTTTCTAGTGCTCCAAGCCTTTGGATCCGGCACGATACCGCTCGTGACACTTCGGAGCATGCGCTATATCAGACCTAGTACATAGCATGGCATACATGATAGACCCTATTCTTTGAGGCATAAGGTATCATATCCATGTTAGCCCTTTCTTTCTGGAGTCTTTGGGGACATACTGTAGAAAGCGATATCCTATGTCTCATCGGTATGAGACCTCTCTTGGAATTTTCTATGCCAAACCTTTTGACAATAGTTTCTATATGTACTGATTTTGGGACAAGCCAAGCATCATCTTGGATCTATCTCTATAGATTCTAATCCCCAAGATATAAGATGCTTCCCCTAAGTCCTTCATGGAGAAGTGTCTAGATAACCAAGGCTTTCTTGTGGATAACATTCCTATGTCATTCCCAATGATGAGGATGTCATCCATATAACCTCAAAAAAAGGTGATAGCTCCCACTTACCTTTCTGTATACACAAGGCTCATCTTCATTCTTATCAAGTCATAAGATCTGATTGCCTCATCAAATCTTATGTTCCAACTTCGGGAAGCTTGCTTTAGTCCATAAATGGATCTAAGCAACCTACACACCTTATCTGGCCAGTTCTTGGACACGAATCCCTCAGGTTGCATCATATACACCTCCTCCTTGAGGTTCCCGTTGAGAATGCGGTTTTCACATCCATCGCCAGATCTCATAATCATAGTGTGCTGCAATAGCTAATAGAATTCTGATGGATTTTAGCATTGCTTTTCTGGAGAAAGTTTCGTCAGTAGTCAACACCTTGCCTTTGACGATACCCCTTAGCCACTAGCCTTGCTTTATAGGTCTCTACCTTTCCATCTACTCCGATCTTTTTTTTCTTAAAGATCCACTTGCAACCGATGGGTACAATACCTTCAAGCATCAAATAGGTTCCAAACCTTATTGGAGTACATAGAATCCATCTCGAGAATTCATGGCTTCTTTCCACTTCCCGGAGTCTATACTCATAATAGCCTCCTCGTAGAGGTCCGAGGATTAATATCCTCACGTCCTCTGCTCTAATATGTCCCACATATCTCTCGGGAGGATGGGATACTCTATCGGACCTGCGTAAAAAGTTGATACTTGTGTATTAGGTACCAACAGGACTTCGGGTCAGAGAGTGGTGCTTGAGCTTGGTTCTCCAACCTCGCCTAATTCTATCATTCTCCCACTGTCTCCGACAAGAATGTGTTCCTTCTCAAGGAACACTGCTCTCTCTCTTCTACAAAGACCTTTTGGTCCTCGAGATGATAGAAATAATACCCACAAGTTTCCTTGGGGTATCCCACAAATTTGCATCGCTTTGTCTTTGATTCTAACTTATCGGGGTTGTGTCTTCTAACATGGGCAGGGCAGCCCCAGATCTTAACAACCTTAAGATCAGGCTTCTTCCCTTTCCATATCTCATATGGTGTAGAAACTACCGACTTAGTTGGAACTCTGTTCAGAAGGTAAGCTGCGGTTTCTAGGGCATATCCCCAAAATGAGATGGGTAGGTCAGCGAAACTCATCATGGATCGTACCATATCTAATAATGTACGATTTCTCCTTTCAGAGACACCATTAAGCTGAGGTGTATAAGGAGGTGTCCATTGGGATAATATCCCATGGTCCTTAAGGAACTGAGTAAACTCTGTACTTAAGTATTCACCTCCTCGATCTGATCAAAGAGTTTTGATACTCTTTCCAGTCTGGTTCTCCACCTCATTCTTATACTCTCTGAATTTCTCAAAGGCCTCAGTCTTGTACTTCATTAAGTACACATATCCATACCTTGAGAAATCATAAGTAAATGTAATGAAGTAGGAGTAACCTCCAATGGCATGAGTTGACATGGGTCCACATACATCACTATGTATGAGTTCCAACAACTCATTGGCTCTCTCTCCAGTTCTACTAAATGGAGATTTGGTCAGTTTTCCACGAATGCAAGGCTCACGAGTTGTATATGACACATAGTCGAATGGATCTAGATATCCATCATTTAGCAACTTTTGAATCCTTCTTTCATGGATGTGACCTAGCCTACAATGCCACAGGTATGCACTGTTCAACTCATCTCGTTTCCTTTTGGACATATTTACATTCATGATATTTGGAGTGGTGTCTAACATAAATAAACCATTATACAATGTTCCTTTCGTGATGATCTTATCATCTAATAATATCGAACAACCATTGTTCTCAAAAACAAATTTATATCCACTAACTGTTAAACATGAAATGGAGATAATGTTTTTGATAATAGAAGGAACAAAATAACATGCATCTAATGCAATAAAAGCTCCACTAGGCAGATGTAGGGCGACCTCGCCAACAGCTAATACAACAACTTTTGCTCCATTACCCATCTTGAGGTCCATCTCGCCTCTCTGTAGTCTCCTAGGCCTTGCGTAACCACGCAGCAATTGCATATATGATAAGCACTCTGGGTATCCAATACCCATGTGTTATCATAAGAGTCCGACAAATGGAGACCGATCATGAATGTACCAAGCTTCATCAAGCTTTTGTTTGCCCTTCTCGCAAGGTACTCTTTGCAGTTTCTTCCAATGCCCATCTTTACCACATTGGAAGCACTGGCCTTTGTCCTTTCTTTGGGTCTTTCTTAGCAACCTTTGCTTTACCTTGTTTGCCCTTGCCCTTTCCCTTCTTAAGGGACTTTTACTTTCCTTTTCTTTTCTGGTCTCACCGGTGTAGAGAACTGGCTTCTCTTTCTTAATAGTACTCTCTGCCTCCCTCAACATATTGAGGAGCTCTGGGAGAGTCACCTCAAGCTTGTTCATATTAAAATTCATTATGAACTGTGAAAAGGAATCTGGTAGGGACTGAAGCACAATGTCCACACACAAGTTATTCTCTAGGACCATTCCTAGACCTGTGAGTTTCTCTATCCACTAAATCATCTTTAGGACATGTTTCGAACGGTGTCCCCTCGGTCATCCTAGCGGAAAAGGCTCTTGGATATCTCATATCGTTGAGTCCTTCCCTGTTCCTCAAACAATTTTAGGACATGTAGGAGAATGGATTTGGCATCCATCTTTTCATGTTGTCTCGTAACTCTCGAGTCATAGAGCCCAACATATAGCACTGAGCAAGAGTGGAGTCATCAATGTACTTCACGTGGCGGCGATCTCATCCTCGCTTGCCCCTTCTTGGAGCAGGAATCACTGTATCAAGGGCGCATACACGATTTTCTCCATTTGTGAGATCAATTCTCAAGTTACTGAGCCAATCCGTATAATTTGGACCATGAAGGCGGTTGACATCAAGTATGCCACGTAAAGGGATTTGAAAGCGACATTTTCTGAAAATAAAGATGTAGCGAAATGAATAACATGCAGATTTTGCAAGAAATAAACTATCAAGATATGGACTTCTATCTTAATATGCTCCCACTATTTTACTAACGAAGTCACGCGACACCCTCAACACGTGAAACGGAAGTCTCCAAACAGACTTCTAGTGGGGATCAGGATCAATCAGCGTCTTAGTGTAACCTCGAGGGACTCGACCAATCACACTAAGCCTAAAAGGTAGGCAACTCTTGCCGATCACAACTCCTTGTGATTCCCGCCCCTGTTGGCCTCCGAATCACCATGGCCTCGAGGGACTCGACCAACCATGATGCTCGATTAAGTCAACACCTTCGTTACAAGATGAGTCGATTTGATAATATACCCTCGAGGGACTCGACCAAAGCGTACCATGTCCTCGGGTCACCGGTGACATCTCTATGTCGTAAGCAAGATAGCGAATCGCGATATAGGTGAGTCTCGAGGGACTCGACCAACTCAACCTACACCGGAATCGGGTTCCTACTCATAATGATGGAAGGCCATGGGTCAATCTAATTGCCTCACGTTTACCGAATTTAATATTATCGAGAGATGTTTCTATAATTTGGTCTCCTAATATGACATGTCATACATATACATATTTAATATATATCTACATCGCATGCAAATATATATACATATCTAGTATGTGTATAAGCAATCACATCGGATGATCATGGACCACAACCTAATATGATTAGGCCGAGAGCCAGTAGGCCTAATCACTCACATCAAGATCTATGTGTGCAACGGTGCATCTCCATGCCCCGTGATCGTCCATCTCGTCCCTCGTCGGTTCCTGTCGACATCTTGATGCATCTCCATGCATCACGATCGTCCGTCTCGTGGTCCCGCTTATCGATCCACGCTCACAAGCCTCCTCATGTGATTACAACTTAATCATAGGCACGCAGGCCCGACAATAAACGAGAAATATAATGGAGGTTCGCAGACCTCAATAATAATAATCACAAGTACACACATCACACGGTCCATGATCATCCGTCCACACATCATACATCACATTTATAAATAATCATCATCATGTAGGACTACTAGATAATAATAAAAATAATAATCAACAAAACCTTTTAGTTAATTAATATTTTCTGAAATCAGGGACATGTAGGGAATTTCTCAATTGCTAAGGGTATTTTCGTAATTTTGACAAAAGACAGAAATGGAATTTCTCAAATTCCGAGGGGCAAAATTGCCTTTTCCCAGAAAACCCTAATGCCCTTTCCCCCTTTCGCTGCTGCCGCCGCGCCGCCTACTGCCGTGGCTTTGGCGGGCGGCGAGGGCACTACCTCGCCCGCGCTGCGACGCTGCGCGGTGGCGGCGATGCCGCATTGCGGGTGGGCGCCCTTCGGCGCCGCTGCCTCCGCAGGGC
Source organism: Musa schizocarpa (assembly GCA_900464855.2). Taxonomy (NCBI): domain Eukaryota; kingdom Viridiplantae; phylum Streptophyta; class Magnoliopsida; order Zingiberales; family Musaceae; genus Musa; species Musa schizocarpa. The sequence goes on from LS990916.1 coordinate 7,309,312, forward strand.
GGTGCTGTACCGCCGGGCGGCCGCCCCTGTGGGGGGGTTTCGCCAGATAAATGGGACTTGGCGGCGGCAGCGCCGCGTCCGCCGTCTGCGACGACGGTAGCGCCGCGCACGCCGCCCTCTGCTTTGCGTGGTTTTGCCGACCCCGCCCGGCAGCAAGCCTGCTGCAAGCAGGCCACCGGCCGGCTGCTGCAGATGCAGCCCCTGCGCTGCCCGCCTTCGGCTGCGTTGCACGCACGCAGATCGAGGGCAGCAACTGTTGCTGCCCTTTCTCGCTTTTGCGTCAACGATTTTGACGTCAATATTCTTCCTAAACACAACACACGCAGTTCAAAACCAATCATTCGCACGAACAACCTAGCTCTGATACCACTGTTGGGAAATCATAGGGTGCGACATCATATGCGCAGCGGAAGAACAAGAAAACAAAAATCCCCGATTCCCAAAAAGATGTTCGTCGTCGTGCGAAGATTGGTGCGCAAAAATCCACAAATCACAAAACTGCGTATCGAGATTGTGTTACCTAGGGAGATCGTATATCCCTTTTTCCCTTGCAGATCCTTAGGAGAGGGTGAAGGAGGTCAAGCGTCCTCCTCTCTAGCGGTGATCCACACAGCAGGGTTGCGACGACCCTCCTCAAAACTCCAGGCCTCTAAGGTGGAGAGGGAGAGGAGAATAGGAAAGGCAAGCAAAGACTCTAGCCTATGAGGCTGTGAATCCCTCCTATTTATAGAGATCTCGTGTCAAACCCTAATGGGTCCTTCCCTAGTGGGTATTGGATCTGCATCCAATAAGACAAGGGCTCCGTCGGATATCTCATATCCGAACCTCTACTCATCGCAATGCCTACCATATGTGTGTGACCCTCTAGGCCCAATATCGAGCTGGCCGTGAGTCATACCTGTTAGAACTCCTTCTAACTCAAAGTGAATTATTATCTCTGTAATAATTCACTCGACTCATCGACATCACGGACGTATTTAGGCCACTACGCCAGTAGTCCCTGACGATCTGAGGGAATCCAATCCATTGGACTGTCGTCCTCGATTACCATATACCTATAGTCCCTCATCCATCTAATATCCCGGATACCGTGATATCGAGCATGGTGTTGTCGGACCCATACGGTTTCTACTCGAAGTCTCGCTCTAATCGGATTCTCGGGAGAACTCTTTTCTCTCAACCCGAATGACCCGGCCATGGATTTTTCTGAGCAAGAACACATGGGATATTCCTCTCATGGCCGAGAGTGGATGATCCTCTATCGACACTCAATAGCCCTCGAAGGTCGACTACCACTCCCAATGACCGGTTGTACTAGATCCGGGACAGCCAAACCTATAAGTCTGGTATCAAAGAGTGGAGCACTCATACAGGACATCCTTGGTGTCTCAAGTCTAAGGACCAGATACACCACTAGGACTACGGAATCGCTGTCTGACAATAAGGCATCATCAACCATCCAGCATTCCGTAAGCGGATCAATCAGTGAACTCATTCTCCAATGAGCACCTGTACTGTATCCCTAGTGTCCCTACACAAGCAGCTATGAGACCAGCTACATCCATCATATGAACGGGTATACAGCACACTAGTCTATCCGGTTATCACGATGTCCCTCTCGAGTAACCTATGACCGGGATTATTTAGGATATGTGTTTAAAGGTGAATCGATCTCATTATCGTGATCTCATCACGATCTAATTCCCATTGCACAAATCCAAGGACATCACAATATATATATATGCATTTATAAAGTGATATACATCAAAATATAATAAGCAAAAAGATTCTGTATCAAGTCACACGTGCCATCACTCACGTGATTGGCTTGCTGGGCACCTATGACTAGCATTGATTGTTTGACTGGTAAACAATATAGAGTTTCATTTGCTAGTTCTGCTATGTCTAGAAAAATGCATGCCTTAGACCGTGTCTATGCAGATGTATGTGGTCCTTTAAGGACAAAAACTCTTAGTGGATTTGTTGATGTTTTTGGTATAAGTGGTGCACTTTATTTTATCAGTTTTATAGATGATTTTTTTAGGAAAGTTTGGACCTATGATTTGAAGACCAAAGATCAAGTGATTAATGTATTTAAAGAGTTTCATGCTATGTTTAAAGGGGAGACATAAAGACAATTGAAATGCATTAGATCATATATTGGTGGTGAGTATACAGGATTGTTTAATGATTATTGCAGGTCACATGGGATCCAACATAAGATGACAGTTCCTGGTACACCTCAGCATAATACAATTGCAAAGAGGATGAACCACACCATCATGAAAAAGATCAGATGTATGCTTTCACAGGCCAAGCTACCAAAAAGGTTTTGGGATGAGGCTTTGAGGACTGTAGTTGATGTGATCAACTTGTCACCATGTACAACTCTAGATGGTGATATTGTAGAGCATGTATAGTAAGGGAAAGTTGTTTCCTACAGGCATTTGAGAGTGTTTGGTTGTTGTGCATTTGCACATGTTCCAGATAATGAGAGGTCCAAGTTGGATGGTAAGACTAAAGAATGTATTTTTCTTGGTTACTCACATGATCAGTTTAGTTACAGGCTTTGGGATCCAGAAAAGCAAGTGTTTAGAAGCAAAGATGTAGTCTTCTTTGAGGATCAAACCATTGAGGATTTGAAAAAGAAGGCACCAGCTAAAACTTCTGTAGAAAGATTAGCAGATTGTGACCCAATTATTCCTCTAGTATATCAGGGTGATGGGGGAGATGTGTAGGAAAATGGTGTAGAGCCTGATGTTGATCTACCTACAGAACATGTTGAGCAAGAAGAAGTTGGAGAGCAACTTCCTACCGAACTCCAGTTGAGAAGATCTTCTAGATAACGTCAATCTTCTAGAAGGTACTGTACATATGAGTATGTGATGCTTATTGATGCAGGTGAACTAGAGAGTTACCAGGAAGTAGTTGAAAGTGAGCAGAAAAAGAAGTGGTTAGTTGCTATGTAGGAAGAGATGGATGCTCTTCAAAAGAACCACACTTATAATTTAGTGCTACTACCAAATGGAATAAAGGCCTTGAAGAAAAAGTGGGTATTTAGGTTGAAGACTCAAGAATATTGTTCTCAACCAAAGTACAAAGCTAGATTGGTTGTAAAAGGCTTTGGTCAAAAGAAAGGTATTGACTTTGAAGAGATTTTTTCTCTTGTTATTAAAATATCTTCTATTCGTGTTGCTCTTGGTATTGCTGCTAGCCAGGACTTGGAGGTTGAATAGTTAGATGTGAAGACAACTTTCCTTCATGGTGATTTGGAGGAGGAAATTTATATGAAATAACTAGAAGGCTTCAAAGTCAAAGGTAAAGAGAACTTTGTCTACAAGTTAAAGAAGAGCTTGTATGGGCTAAAGCAAGCTCCAAGATAGTGGTACAAAAAGTTTGATTCATTTATGACAAAAAAATGGATACAAAAGAACAGCTTCAGATCATTGTGTGTACATCAAATGGTTTGGTGAGAATTTTATTATTCTTTTACTTTATGTTGATGACATGCTTATTCTTGGGAAAGATATGTCTAAAATTGACAGGTTGAAGAAGGAATTAAGTGAGTCTTTTGCAATGAAGGACATGGGGCCAGCAAAGCAAATACTGGGTATGTAGATTTCCCGTGATAGGAAAAACAAGAAGATTTGGTTGTCATAGAAGAAGTACATCGAGAAGGTATTGGAAAGATTCAGTATGAGCAATGCAAAACTAGTTGGTTCTCCTCTTGTAAGTCACTTCAAGTTGTGCTCAGAACAGAGTCTGTCAAGTGATCAGGAGAAGGAGAAAATGCAAAAGGTTCCTTATGCTTCAGCAGTTGGAAGTTTAATGTATGCAATGGTATGTACGAGATCCGATATCGCATATGTAGTGGGTGTTACTAGTAGATTTCTTGCAAATCCAGGCAAAGAGCACTGGGTAGCAATGAAGTGGATTTTTAGATATCTCAAAGAGAGCTCTAAGGTTTGTTTAAGCTTTGGAGGTGGACCACCTGTGTTGACAAGTTACACAGACGTAGATATGGCAAGAGATATAGATACGAGGAAGTCCACATCAGGTTATGTATTTACTTTTGTAGGAGGAGTTGTGTTATGGAAATCCAGGTTGCAAAGGTGTATTGCTCTCTCCACCACGTAGGCAGAATATATTGCTGCTACAGAGGTATGCAAAGAAATGTTATGGATAAAAGAATTCTTACAAGAATTGGGGTTGAAACAGAAAAATTATGTGGTGTATTGTGACAGCCAGAGTGCCATCCATTTGTGTAAGAACCCAATGTTTCATTTCATGTCAAAGCATATAGATGTCAGATACCACTGAATTCGAAATGTATTTGAAGAGAAGCAGTTGCAGCTTTAGAAAATTCACACAGATGACAACGAAGCAGACATATTGACAAAGACCTTACCAAAAGAAAGATATGAGATATGTCGACAGCTGGTCGGCATGGCTTCACATTGAGGAGTCTTGGGACAGCCTCCCTTATGGGCTGAAGGGGGAGGTTGTTTGGCTGACAACCCACATTCAGCCCATGGTGGGCTTTATTAGCCTACAGCCCATACCCCTTGACCTAACCCTAGATTAAAAGTTAGGGGTGTGTGGTGGCTACATTTTTTGACGTAAAAAGAGATAGAAAATGGGCAGCAGCGAGGGAGAAGGCTGCAGCCACGTGATTCCAAAGAAAAGGAGGAGAACAAGGTAGAAAAACAAGAAAAGAAAGGGAAAAAGACAAGGACAACATAGAGAGACTATTCTCAATCATCTAGCAGTGCTTTTATCTCAGGTTAGATCAGATCTACAGTAGATTCTTACTGTGATTACTTTGGGAGAATTAGGAAGGATTTAGATATTATGCATAGTGACATGATCCTTATATCCCAGTTATTCTCTTGTGATTGTTGCTAAGGTTTTGGGCAAGAGATTGAGATTTATATATTCATTATTATTATAGTGTATTATCTCTAGTTTACCCCGTGGTTTTTACCCTTCACATTGAAGGGGTTTTCCACGTATATCTTGATGTTCTATTTAATTGTGATTTCATTTAATTCCACTGCATGTTATGGCCTACTAGTATTTATTTATATATAAAAGTTATTTCTCTTTATATCTTATCAGATACAATTAAAATGAAAACACGAGTTAAAGAAGAATACTATAGGACTACATAAGAACTAATTTGTGATGAATATGGGGGTTACGACAAGATATCGATTTATATCTTAGAGTTGGTATTTATGCATTACTAGTGCATCAATACATGTATGAAGATACAATGAGGCATCGATAACCTACCTTATACGTGGGAGCATGGCGGTGGTAATGGGTTTGTTGAATCTCGGATTTTGATGATGACAACTAATTGATTGTGTTTAGATGTTTAACTGCATTTTGAGTGATGCAGGTCTACTCGATCAGAATTAGACAGTTAACGCAGGAGGAATTGACGTTGCGCCGGAGGAGATCACGTCAGGATATTGGACGGCAGAAGGCTTCGAACGTCGGGCATCGGGCCAAGAAGAGCGGAATTGCGCCAAGGATATCGGGGTTGCGGAGGTCAACCGTCGATTGGGCAACAAGCCGCAAGAGAGGACGATGTGCTAAAGAATCAGACGAAGCGCCAACCAATGACGTGCAGGGCAACAGAATGTCAATTCGCGTTGTAATAACTGCTTCTAGATCGGAGTAGAGTTTTGGTTTGCATGTGCAGGATTAACTACGATAACGATGAAGGCATAAAGTGAAACAAAGTGTGGAGTCAAGAATGAAGGATTCGTTGGGAGTTCAAGAGTTCGACGGAAGTCCGGAAGGATCATCGGGAACGCTGCCGGAACTAGCCGAGAATGAGTAGGGAGCTTTGCCGGAAGGGTTTTTGGAAGCTTCATGGGAAGGTTCGTGGGAAGTTCGCAGAGTTTGCCGAGAGATCGGAGCTTGCCGAAGAAGCTCATTGGAACTTCGCCAAGATCAAATCGTGAAGTTTAAGAGCTTGCCGGAGTCCGTAGAATGGTTTAGAGAGTTTATCGGAAGACCGCCGAAAAGTTATTTGGAAGCTTCGCCGGAAGAAGTCTTGACTTATGGACTTTGTAATAGCTTATATAATGTCTTTAAAATTCGTAGTTAGCATGTTAATTAGGGTTAGGATTAGGTATTAATCCTATAACCCAAGTATGGGCCTATAACATCAGAGGCTGAAAACACTATAGGCGGTGGGCTGAAAACACCATGAAGGGGCTGAAAACATCTGTAGGCGGTGGCACCGCCTGGGCTGAGGAGTGGCACCGCCCAGCACCCGAGTGCTGGGCGGTGACACCCTGGCTGGCGGTGGCACCGCCCAGCACCCGAGCGCTGGGCGGTGGCACTGCTTGGCTGGGCGGTGGCACCGCCAGCATCGGGAACCCAAAGAGGATTTGAATTTTGGAGCCCAAATTTTGGAGCCCAAATTTGAATCCTCTTGAGGCCTATAAATACCCCTCAAATCTCAGCTGAGATTACAACTTTTTGAGCAGCAAGAGTTTGAGAGAAAGGTCTTAGAAAAGTGTTAGCTTGTCTTCTTTTCAATTTGCTAGTGTTCACCTCATCTCTTCTCGAAAATCTGTAAGAGAGTGAACCGCTTGTAAAGAGTTGTAAGAGGGTATTTACCCTTCCATTTCAAGAGAGACTTGCTAGTGGAAGGTGGGAGCCTCATCGAAGAGGGCCTCATCAAGTGGAGTAGGTCATTTGACCGTAGAACCACTCTAAAATCAATGTGATCCTTGGTTTGCATTTCATTGTTGCTATTTACATTATTGCAAACCTTCTTATATGCTTTAGTTCCTTATTACTTTTGCTGCGATATTTAAGAATACGCTTTCAAGATTAAGCTTGTCAAGTTCCGCTCTTATCATACGAAAGATTTTTTTTAAAAAACTGAAGTTTTAATCGCTGCACTAATTCCCCCCTCTTAGTCTTTGCTCCGATCCTAACAATTGGTATCGAGATCCGGTATTTTTCATTTCGGATTTACACCCGAGAGAAATGGCTCTTCATGGCTTTCAAGAGGGCTTATCGGTTTTTTCGTCCACCGTTGTTTAACGGATTGGACTACACTTATTGGAAAACTTCGAATGAGAGTTTTCTTGATTTCTATGAATTTGGATATATGGAATATTGTTGAAAATGGTTTTCAACTTCCCTCTAAACCGATGAACGAATGGTCGGATTTGGAGAAGAAGTATTTTTCTTTAAAAGCATAAAAGGCTATGAATGCCTTATTTTTTGCTTTTAGACAAAAATGAGTTCAATCGATTTCTACGTATGAAACGACTTTTGATATTTGCTTAACTCTTGAAATCACACACAGGGAACTAGTAGAGTCAAAGACTTCGAAAGTTAACATTTTAATGCATGATTTAGAGCTTTTTTTGAATGAAGCGAAGCGAAACCATTGTTGACATGTACACCCGTTTTACGGATGTCGTCAATGGTTTACAAACTCTTGGCAAATGTTTCTCGAATTTTGAACTTGTTAGTAAAGTTTTGCGATCACTTTCTAAAGCTTGGGAATCAAAAGTAACGGCAATACAAGAAACAAAAGATTTAAATATTTTTCCACTTGAAGAACTTATCGGCTCATTAATGACAATAGAAATGGTGCGCAATGCACATGATGAACACAATGAACACTTGAACCACCTTCCAAAGAACAGGAAGGATTTGGAACCTCGGACAAATGAATACCACTTGAGCGATGACTCAAGTGATGAGGACAATGATGAACTTAAACTTCGAACACCAACTCTTAATAAGTTCATTAAACAAAAATCTAAAATAAACAATGAACTTGAATGGAGGAAGAGGTCAAAGAAAAGGAAGGCACCCAAGGATGAATCAAGAACTTCCAAAGATGAAACGGCGAATTGGGCTTTGATGGGCTTCGACTACAAGGTAACTAACTCAACTCTCTTGAATTATTTTGAAATTACTTGAAGTTTTTCATGAGTGCTTAATTTAGATAGTAGGAATAGGAAATAAAAAAAAATTTATTTTTCAAAAATTATATCATGTTTTTCTTTTTTAGCATCTTTGAAAAAAACTAAAAATTTGATCAATGAAAAGTATATTGCTAAGGTTTCATGCATGTTATGTTTTGAAATATTGAATGATGTATGCAACATTATGGATTATAGTTATATGATATGTGATAATGCTTAGGATTAATCCATGCATGTGTATTTTGATGATTTTATGTCATGCATGAGTTTTTGAAGTAAATGTTGATTTGATACTCTCATTTTGGATTAACATGTTTTTGGTTTAATCATTTTTATGACGAATTAAGATGACATAGTGCATGTACATCTATGTATGAATTTCTTGATAGTCTTTTGATGATAGATGTGATATCATGATGTTTTATTTTTGATGTGTTTGGGCTTGACGGCTTTATGATGAAACTTATGTTTTGACTTTAAATGATGATACAATGTTTTCACAAAAAGACTTGAACACTCTCACATGAAATCAATTGTATGAAATGGAAATGAATTTTCTATTCTATTGAGATTAATGAATTTATTTTACTAATCTTATGAATCTCATGAAAATAAACATGATGAATATTTTATAAATGAGTTGTCTTATAAGATTTTGCCTTTACATCTTGAACTTTAATGCTTATATTGATTTGGCATATAAAGACTAAGGCATGCTCATAAGAAGCAAATCACATGAATATAAATTTATAAAAATGAAATGTAATCCTTTATCTTATTGATTTCTACCTAAGAGACCAATAAAACTATCTATGCCATTTTGAATCTCTTGAAAGAAATGTTGAGATTTTGATGATTTGGATGATTTGAATTTGAATGAGTTTTATTCAAAATCATGATCTTGATTCCGTGATATTTACAAATTAAGATTTATTATGAATCAAGATTTTTTTCATTAATCGATCTCCTAAGATTTTTTCTTGATTATTTAAGAGGAGATTTTTCAAAACAAAATGTGTCTTCTATTATTATCTTTTCATGATATGATTTTTATACAATTCCTTGTATTCATGAAATGTTTATCGCATCACCCAATTACTTTCTTCTTGATATTCCTTATGTGGTGATTAAAATTATGCATGAAATACTCTTGATATTATTTTGATGTATACAAATGAAAAGTTATAATCATGAATGATCGGATGAAATTTGACAAGTTAATATCTTCATGATTTGAAATATTTATACTTTGAAATTATGCATGCAATTGCTTTGTATTGTGATGATATATGCATCATGAATACTTTATTATCATACATGAAAATAGTGATAAATATTTTGAAAATAAATATTTGTATCATGTTAGATAATTTTACATCATGTGCATGATGAGTTATAGTGATGATTGAAACAATGATTGAAATGATATGAATGATGATTTGGAATCATGCATATAATGATGAGTTAATATGTTTTGAATATATGATGATTTGGTATTATGCATGTAATAATGATATACATAATGATGAAATACTTATGACAAAATTATTATTTTGATATTCATGACTTGAATCTTCCTTTCTTTTTTTTTGCCAATGACAACGGGAGAGAAAGTTACTAATGTGCTATCTTGAATTGATGTAAAGGGTCATCTCAAACAAAAATTAGCTACCTTGCACAAGTCAAGAAAATGCAAAAACTTCCTTACTTTCTTGCACATCTAAAGAGAAGATGCAAATGTAACACTTGCCAAATTGTTTGCTTGCCTCATGTAAAACATTGTCTCTTGTTAGGTTGACATTTTGCTAAGGAAGCAAAAATTGACACTTCTCAAAAGAGAAGACAGTGCTTGCTTTCTTGAACATCTTTAATTTGCTAGCTAGCATAATGTACAATTTGCTATCTTAAACATTACAAAGAAATGCTATCATGCACATCGCAAAGAAAAGCAAAATATGCTAACTTGCAAATCTTTAAATTTGCTAGCTTATATGTAGTAAAACTTGCATATCGTAAAAGTTGCTAGCTCATAGAGAAGCAAAGAATTGCTATCTCGAAAAGAAGTAAAAAATTGCAAAACTTAGAAAACTTGCAACAAAATTGCTCTTGCCATGCTTTGTATAAAAAAATATGTTGATATCCTTAAAAGCATCAGAATGAATTTTTTTAGTGTATCACAATGTATCACATGTATCACAAATTAATTTTTTTTAGACTATTATCATATCATGATGTATCGCATAATGATATCATGATTTGTGATTGTTTCATGTGATCCTTAGTGAATTTTCACATTGGTATCCTTCGTGAAATGATTTCATTACATTATTGTCTTGTATGCATCATGTGATGATTGAAATATTGATTGATGCAAAGTTGATGTAAAAGTCTAAATCATTGGTTCCTCTCCTTCTTTTTGACATTGACAAAGGGGAGAAAGTTATTGCTAGCTTGCCTATCTTAAGTAGCAAAGATTACTAACTTGCTTATTTCAAGAAGCAAAAGTTGTCTTCTTGAACATCACTATCTTGCCTATCTCAAGAAGCAAGACTTGCAACCTACACATTACAATAGGAAGCAAGAATCGATAGCTTACACACTCCAACAAGAAAGCTATCTTGTATTTGCTTTTGAAATTTTTGCTAGCTTCTATGTTGCAAAACTTGCTCACTTTTTCAAACACTTTGCTAGCTTGCACTTTGTAAAGGAAGCGAAAATAGCACTTCTCAAAAAGAGAAGAAAGAACTTACTATCTTGAAACATCACAAAAGTTTGCTACCCGCATGATATAAAATTTGCTATATCAAACATCATAAATATTGTTACTTGCAAAAGAAAAGCAAAGTGTAATCTTGCACAAAAATTCAAGTGTTGAATTGCCATGCTTTTTGTGCCTATATGTTGTGATGAAAATCTAGCTTCATGTTGTAAAACTTGCATATCTTTTAAAACAGCTAGAGCTACTTCTCCTTTTTGTTAATGACATAGGGGAGAAGTATATTGATGACTTCATGCATTGAATTGAATATTTTATATATTTGCATGATGGTTTAAATATTTTTTCATAACATGTGATGAATGTCACTTGGATTTGGGATAATCCAAGTGTTCTATCAATGGCATATTGATAGGGGAGTTTGGTTAAACTCCGGGGAGTTTAGGTTAACTCGTTAGTCATCAATTAGTTGTCATCATCAAAAGGGGAGATTGTTGAATCTCGGATTTTGATGATGACAACTAATTGATTGTGTTTAGATGTTTAACTGCATTTTGAGTGATGCAGGTCTACTCGATCAGAATTAGACAGTTAACGCAGAGAGGAATTGACGTTTGCGGAGGAGGAGATCACGCCGAGGGATATTGGGCAATGCAGAAGGCTTGAACGTCGGGCATCGGGCCAAGAAGAACGGAATTGCGCCAAGGATATCGGGGTTCGGAGGTCAACCGTCGATTGGGCAACAAGCCGCAAGAGAGGACGATGTGCTAAAGAATCAGACGGCGCCAACCAATGACGTGCCGGAAATGAGAATGTCAATTCGCGTTGTAATAACTGTCTAGATCGGAGTAGAGTTTTGGTTTGCATGTGCAGGATTAACTACGATAACGATGAAGGCATAAAGTGAAACAAAGTGTGGAGTCAAGAATGAAGGATTCGTTGGGAGTTCAAGAGTTCGGACGGAAGTCCGAAGGATCATCGGGAACGCTGCCGAACTAGCCGAGAATGAGTAGGGAGCTTTGTCGAAGGGTTTTTGGAAGGCTTCGTCGGGGAAGGTTCGTGGGAAGTTCGCAGAGTTTGCCGAGAGAGATCGAGCTTGCCGAAGAAGCTCATTGGAACTCGCCAAGATCAAATCGTGAAGTTTAAGAGCTTGCCGGAGAGTCGTAGAATGGTTTCGAGAGTTTATCGGAAGACCCAAAGTTCAGGAAGCTTCGCCGGAAGAAGTCTTGACTTATGGACTTTGTAATAGCTTATATAATGTCTTTAAAATTCGTAGTTAGCATGTTAATTAGGGTTAGGATTAGGTATTAATCCTATAACCCAAGTATGGGCCTATAACACTGTAGGCTGAAAACACTATAGGCGGTGGGCTGAAAACACTGTAGCGGGCTGAAAACACTGTAGGCGGTGGCACCGCCTGGGCTGAGCGGTGGCACCGCCCAGCACCCGAGTGCTGGGCGGTGACACCTCTTGGGCTGGGCGGTGGCACCGCCCAGCACCGAAAGGCGCTGGGTGGTGGCACTGGCTTATTGAAGGTGGCACCGCCAAAGATCGGGAACCCAAAGAGGATTTGAATTTTGGAGCCCAAATTTTGGAGCCCAAATTTGAATCCTCTTGAGGCCTATAAATACCCCTCAAATCTCAGCTGAGATTACAACTTTTTGAGCAGCAAGAGTTTGAGAGAAAGGTCTTAGAAAAGTGTTAGCTTGTCTTCTTTTCAATTTGCTAGTGTTCACCTCATCTCTTCTCGAAAATCTGTAAGAGAGTGAACCGCTTGTAAAGAGTTGTAAGAGGGGTATTTACCCTTCCATTTCAAGAGACTTGCTAGTGGAAGGTGGGAGCCTCATCGAAGAGGGGCCTCGCCAAAGTGGAGTAGGTCATTTGTTAGAACCACTCTAAAATCGGCGTGATCCTTGGTTTGCATTTCATTATTGCTATTTACATTATTGCAAACCTTCTTATATGCTTTAGTTCCTTATTACTTTTGCTGCGCATATTTAAGAATACGCTTTCAAGATTAAGCTTGTCAAGTTCCGCTCTTATCATACGAAAGATTTTTTAAAAAACCGAAGTTTTAATCCGCTGCACTAATTCACCCCCCCCTCTTAGTGCTGCTCCGATCCTAACAGGGTTTGCTCCACAATGATTCCAAAGTTCGATTAGTATAAGACAATCAATTGTCCCTCCTTAGTTGAGTCAAATTTGTAGCATGAGGTAGGGTGGAATCCGTCATTTTATTAAAGGACTTGGTAGGAGGTCAACACCAAATATTATTGATATTGATCTTCAAGCCTATCATTAATAAAAGTAGACACGAATTGAAGATTAATATAAAATGGAAAAGATTCAAGATATTGGGAATAAAATAACTAAATGATTCAATTTCCATAAGATTCTAACAAATTTGACATAAGGTTCATATTATTAGAGCATGGTCTCCTCTATCTAAAAGGTTAGCATAGGGATCCAATCTCCAATATTGAAGGAGATCCATGGTGTGTATTTATACGAGGAGAATTAAAGGACTGATATGTAATGGGCATATAGGACTAATAAGAATGAGTATTATTAATTTTTTTATATTTTACAATAAATAGATTATTTTTTATAAGTTAGTTAATGCTTCAGATAAGATTTAAGATATAAACTATATTGAAAACCTAATGAACACCACGGTAGAGTAGATAAAACCATAATACATTGTCTAAATAGTCACTGATAATAGAAATAATTTCAAGAAGACCGTTTTATAATTGATGAAAAGAATAGAAACATTATTTTGGAGTTCATGTATAAGTCATTTCATGGAACTAATACTAAAGGATATTGGCAAGCTACTATCAGTCAATAAATGTGTAGCTCAGGCACAATTGATCATAAAGTTTATATATAATCATCATTAGGTTCATTTTTTTTATGTAAAAGGATACAATCAATGAGATATTCTAACATAAAGTCACTTAGTTTACTATAAATTTTATTATCTTAAAGTTAATACAGTAAAAGAGATAGGGTTTTAAGGCAATGATTACCTTACAAGAATGGTCAGATTCTTGGTATTTGAGATTGAGTGACGGAAAAAAGGTGCAAAAGACTATTCTTTCTTCTAGATTTTGGGATGTTATGAACGAAATTATTATTAAAAAATTTAGGGCGATATCACATGTACAACGAAAGAACAAAAAAATGAAATCCCAAAATTTTGGCAGAAAAGAAGGTTTTATCGTCGTGCAAAAGTTGTTGAATCTCGGATTTTGATGATAAAATCAATTGATAGGTTATTTGATCTAATCCATATTATTGAGTTAAGTGTGCAGGATTAACTACGATAAACAGAAAACACAAAGCAAGAATACCGGAGTCGAGTTTGATGAACCTTTAAGAGTTCGATGAATCGTCGGAGATACTGCCGGAACCAACCGAGAAGAAATCGGGAATCTGTTGGAAGTTCACGAAAGAGATCGCCGGAGGTTCGCAGAGATCACCGAGAAGTCTCAGCTACTCTTTAAAGTCATCACAAGTTCGGGAGCGTGCTTGGACCCCGTCGAAGGAAGTTCGTCAGAAAGCTCGTCGGAACAAAACTTGACGTTCGCGGTTAATAAATTGCTTAAGATGTGTTTTGTTATGTAGTTCACTTGTAATTAGGATTAGGATTAAGAAGATAAGCCTATATCCTGGTTAGGGGCCAACTGGGGCCAAAGTCAGAGTTGGTTTGGGCTAAAAGAAAGCCAAACCAAGTGAACCGGAGAGCCAGGCGGTGGAACCGCCTGGCTGGGCGGTGGCACCGCCCAGCACCCGAGTGCTGGGCGGTGACACCTCTGCCACCGCCCAGCACCCGAACGCTGGGCGGTGGCACCGCTTGGCTGGGCGGTGGCACCGCCAGCATCGGGAACCCAAAGAGGATTTGATTTTTTGGAGCCCAAATTTTGGAGCCCAAATTTGAATCCTCTTGAGGCCTATAAATACCCCTCAAATCTCAGCTGAGATTACAACCTTTTGAGCAGCAAGAGTTTGAGAGAAAGATCTTAGAAAAGTGTTAGCTTGCTTTCGTTTCAATCTGCTAGTGTTCACCTCATCTCTTCTCGAAAATCTGTAAGAGAGTGAACTGCTTGTAAAGAGTTGTAAGAGGGGTATTTACCCTTCCATTTCAAGAAGCTTGCTAGTGGAAGGTGGGAGCCTCATCGAAGAGGGGCCTCACAAGTGGAGTAGGTCATTTGACCGAACCACTCTAAACATCGGCGTGATCTGTGGTTTGCGTTTCATTATTGTTATTTATATTATTGCAAATCTTCTTATATGCTCTAGTTCCTTATTACTTTGTTTCATGATATTTAAGAATACGCTTTCAAGTTTAAACTTGTCAAGTTCCGCTCTCTTCTTCTGAAAAGATTTTTTCAGAAAACCCTAGTTTTTATCCGCTGCACTAATTCACCCCCCTCTTAGTCTTTGCTTCGATCCTAACAATTGGTATCGAGCAAGATTATCTCTCATATTTGGTTTAATACCCAAGAGAGATGGCTTACTCCGGCATGCAAGAGGGCCATTCTATCACTCGTCCACCTATGTTTAATGGGTGGGATTACACGTATTGGAAGACTCGAATGAGGATCTTCCTTATTTCTATGGATTTTGAGCTTTGGACTATTGTTGAAAACGGATTTCAAAAATCTTCTCTTAGATGAGTTTGAATGGAATGAATCGGAGAAGAAGGTTTTTGCTTTAAATGCAAAGGCTATGAATGCCTTGTTTTGTGCACTAGACAAAAAACGAATTTAATCGTGTTTCAATTTGTGATTCGCTTTTGATATTTGGAGAACTCTTGAAGTCACTCATGAAGGCACTAGCCGAAAGTGAAAGAGTCCAAAATCAACATTCTTGTGCACTCTTACTTGAACTTTTCGAATGAAACCAAGTGAGTCCATCGGAGACATGTACACCCGGTTTCTGGATGTCATCAATGGACTCAAAGCTCTTGGTAAAGATTTTACTAACTTTGAACTAGTAACTAAAATCTTAAGATCCCTCCCTAAAAGTTGGGATCCAAAAGTTACTGCCATTCAAGAGGCCAAAGACCTTAAAATATTTCCTCTTGAAGAACTCATTGGGTCTCTAATGACCTACAGAAATGACATGTCAAGCTCATGACGAAGCTCGAGAACCCCCTTCAAAAAACAGGAAGGATATGGCACTCAAATCACAAGAAGACCACTTGAAAGGAACATCAAGTGATGAGGACAGTGACAATGACATTGCACTTTTGACTCAAAAATTCAAAAAAATATTTAAGGAAGAACAAATTTAAAAATAATACAAAAAATAAATTTGAACAAAAGAAGGACCAAGTGATTTTATGCTAAAAAAAAAAAGGGACACTACAAGAACGATTGCCCTCAAGCCAAAAAAAAAAAGAGAACACCAAAGAAGAAGGCGCTCAAAGGCAACATGGGATGACTCAAGCACATCGAAGAAGAGGAGTCCAACACCGAAAGCAAGTTGCTCACTACGCCCTAATGGCCTTGAGAAGAAGAGGTAACGGATTTAATTAATGCAGATTTACCTTATCATGATTTATCAAATGCTTTCCATGAGTTATTTGATGAATGTAAGACAATTAGTAGAAAATACAAATTGCTAAGAAAGGAGCATGATAGTCTTACGTGTGCTTTTGATAAATTAAAAACTGAATATCATGATTGTCTAGCTCAATGTGTTAAATGCCATGATTTAGAAACTCTCCAAAATGAGAACTTAGTACTTAAGGACACCTTGAAGAAATTCGAGGTAGGTAGCAAGTCCTTAAACATGATCCTTACAAATAAGGGTCACGTTCCTAAAAGGAGTGGAATCGGATTTGTGAGAAGTACTCACCAAAATCCAACCACCTTCGTTAAAGGTCCTATCTTACATGTTCAACATCAAAGCAATTGCAACTTTTGTTGCAAATATGGACATATAACTTACCAATGTCCATTCAAGAAAATTAGTCCGAACAAATTGATTTGGGTTCCTAAAGGAACCATAATCAAGTCTATGCAACATGATAAACAAGTTAGATTGGTTTTTGAGGCACCCAAAAGTAAATGGGTACCTAAAAATAATTCCTTCTTGTAGAAACATACACCATCACATGCTAGGAGCAAAAGATGGTATCTTGATAGTGGATGCTCAAGGCATATGACCGGAGATCCATCCCAATTCACCAAGCTCACTAGCATGGACGAAGGCTATGTCACCTTCGGAGACAACAACAAAGGCAAAATCATTGGCAAGGGAACCATAGGTAACAAATCAAGTTTTTCCATTGATGATGTGTTACTAGTTGATGAATTAAAACATAATCTATTGAGCATTAGTCAATTATACGATAAAGGTTATATCGTTAGATTTGAATCAAATATATGCATTATTGAAAAACCAAATCATAACATGACTATGATTGCTTTAAAACAAAATAATGTCTATACCATCAATCTTGATGAACTAAGTAATGAAATGTGTTTCTCCGCCATAAATGATGATGCTTGGCTTTGGCATAGGAGATTAGGCCATGCAAGCATGAAAACAATATCTAAAATCTCATCTCAAGAATTAGTAATGAGGGATTCCGAATATAAAGTTTATTAAAGATAAGGTATCGATGCATGTCAACTAGGGAAACAAATAAAAACAAGCTTCAAACCAAAAAAAATCAAATTAGCACCACTAGACCGTTACAATTGATCCATTTGGACTTATTTGGACCAATTGATACAACAAGTCTAGGTGGAAGCAAATATGCTTTTGTGATTGTGGATGACTACTCTAGATACACTTGGACCTATTTCTTAGCTCACAAAAGTGATTGTTTCAAGTGTTTCTCAAAATTTTGTAAACTCACTCAAAGCGAAAAAGGGTTCATGATTTCATCAATTCGAGTGATCATGGTATAATTTCAAAACCATGACTTCCAAAATTTTTGTGAAGTTAATGGATACAATCATAACTTCTCCACTCCGAGAAATCCCCAACAAAATGGAGTAGTTGAAAGAAAAAATAGAAACCTACAAGAAATGGCAAGAACTATGCTAAACAGAACATAGTTTACCTAAGTATTTTTTAATGGGCCGTAAAAACTGCTTGCTACATCATGAATAGAGTCCTAATAAGACCTTCCTTATCAAAAACTCCCTATGAATTATGGAATAACAAAAACCAAATATTTCCTATTTTAAAGTTTTTAGGTTGTAAATGCTTTATTTTAAATGAAAGGGATGCCTTAGGAAAATTTGATGCAAAATCCGATGAAGGCATTTTTCTTGGTTACTCTTCCGTTTCAAAAGCTTTTTGGGTTTTAATAAAAGAACCTTAGTAATTGAAGAGTCTATTCATGTAGTTTTTAATGAAGTCTCAAATTTTAAGAAAAATGATTTTGATGATGATCTTGGTTTTGATAATTTGAATTTAAATGAACCCCCTCCTCAAAATAGCAACTTGGATGCACCTTCTTCCGAAATTTCCTTACCTAAGGAATGGAAGTATATAGATGCTCATCCAAAGGAGCTAATTATAGGGGATACATCTAAAGGGGTTCAAACTCGTTCCTCTTTCAAGATTTTTTTTTTAGCTAATGCTGCCTTTCTCTCTCAAATTGAACCTAAGTGCATTGACGAGGCCATAAAAGATGATTTTTGGATTATTGCAATGCAAGAGGAACTGAATCAATTTGAGAGAAACAAGGTGTGGGAGCTTGTTCCTAGACCTAGTGACCATTTAGTCATTGGTACTAAGTGGGTCTTTAGAAACAAGCAAGACGAAAATGGTATCGTGGTTAGAAACAAGGCTAGATTAGTGGCCAAAGGTTTCAACCAAGAAGAAGGTATCGACATTGAAGAAACCTTCGCTCCCCGTGGCTTTCGATTAGAAGCCATAAGGATGCTCCTTGCCTATGCTAGTAGTTATAATTTTAAACTATTTCAAATGGATGTCAAAAGTGCCTTCTTGAATGGTTTTATTTCGAAGAAGTATATGTCGAACAACCTCCGGATTTGAAAATTCTCTTCTTCCTAATCATGTATTCAAATTGACTAAGGCTCTCTATGATTTGAAACAAGCTCCTAGAGCTTGGTATGAAAGGCTTAGTTCTTTTCTTATTTTAAATAATTTTACCAAAGGCAAGGTTGATACTACACTGTTTATTAAACATTTTGAAAATAATTTTCTTATTGTACAAATTTATGTTGATGATATTATTTTTGGCTCTTCTGATGAATCACTATGTGAATCATTTGCCAAATCTATGAGTCTTGAATTTGAAATGAGTTTAATGGGGGAATTAACCTTCTTTTTAGGATTACAAATCAAACAACTTAAGGATGGTATATTTCTTAACCAATCTAAATATACATTAGAATTGTTAAAACGATTTAACATGGATAATTCAAAAGCAATAAACACCCCTATGAGTACTTGACTAAGTTAGATATGGATGAAAATAGTGAAAACTTCGATCAAAAAAACATATAGGGAATGATAGGTAGTCTACTCTACCTTACCGCTACTAGACCAGATATCATGTTTAGTGTAGGACTTTGTGCTAGGTTTCAATCAAATCCTAAACTATCTCATCTTAAAAGTGTTAAAAGAATATTTAGGTATCTTAAAGGAACTCCACATTTAGGCTTATGGTATCCAAAATCTGAAAAATTTGATTTAATGGCCCACGGATGGATGCCGATTTTTGGCGGATGTAGGATAGATAGAAAGAGTACATCTGGAACATGCCAATTTTTAGGACATGCACTTGTTTCTTGGACTTCCAAGAAACAAAATTCAGTAGCACTATTCACGGTGGAAGCCGAATACATTCTTCTTGAAAGTGCATGCTGTGCACAAGTTGTTTGGATGAAAATACATTGGAAGACTATGGAATTCACTTTAAAAATATTCCCATAAAATGTGATAATACTAGTGCCATATGTCTCACTAAAAATCCAATTCAGCATTCTAGAACTAAGCACATCGACGTTAGGCATCATTTCATACGCGATCATGTTCTTAACAATAATGTTGTTCTAGAATTCATCGACACAAAGCATCAATTAGCAGACATATTCACAAAAGCCTTGAATGAAGATCAATTTGAATTCATTAGAAGGGAATTAGGCATGTTGAATTGTCCCTAAAATGAGCTTCACGAAAAATGACTCGTCCTTTTCCTTTCTTTTGTAGATTTGATTTCTTCTTTCTTCTTCACTTCAAAATGATCTATTAAAGTATAACTTATTATCTTGAGGGAAGCAAACAAAAAGGGGGAAAGGAAGAAAAATTTTTTTTTTTCTTTCCTCCACGGGATGCCAACGGTGGCACCGCCAGATCTGGCGGTAGCACCGCCTGAGCGCTCGGGCGCCAGGCGGTGACACCGCTCGGTTTGGCGGTGGCACCGACCGAGCGACCCTTATTAACCCGAGGGGTTAGGGCCGGCGGTGACACCGCCCCCAACCCGAAGAAAGCTCTCCCATCATCCTCTAACCCTCAATTCTGCCTCCTAGAAGCACTGAGAAGGTCTCTTGGTGGTCCAAGTCTTCCATCTCTAAGCATAATCTCCATAAGGTAACACTTGAAATCCTTCCTTTTGATATCTCATTCCCTCTTTTCCCTTCTCTTTCCTTTGCTTATTTTTCATAATTTCATCATCATCTTGTCTAGCTAATGGCTCCTAAGAGATCAAAAGGAAAAAGGATTGAAGGAGATTCATTTGACCATGATCTTTTTAGATCAAAAGAGGTAGCCCTTAGTTTTCCAAAATTTGAAAGACGAGGTATCCATAAGGGAAAATATGTTGACTTGGATGAACTAGAAGACTTAGATCCCATTAGGTATTTTGCACACCTAGAAGCTCTACCACTACTGCAACTAGATGAACCAATCTATCCGCGATTAGTTAGATTGTTCTATGCCAACCTATATGAGGACAATAATAGCCTAAGCACTTACCTTCTAGGAACACCCATTAGAATATTTGACAACACCATTTGTGAGCTAATTGGCATAACTGAAAAAGATAGAGGATGCTATTTTAAAGGTAAATGGGGACGTCAACTCAATAGGAGCAACCTATGCGAAGCCGTAGAAACAATCTTTGCAAATCCAAACCTTGACTTCCTACCCAAGAGTTGTGAACACTTACTGCCTTTCAACGCAAAAAAATCCTTCATCACATTATCACAAGCATCATATTCCCCAAACAATTTCATCTTGACGAGATAAGTCAAATTGAGATGAGTACCATGTATTGGATTATGACCGGTCGGGATAATTGTTTTGGGTACTCAATTCGGCAACACATGCAGGATATTATGGGCAAAGATACTATTCTGCCATATGGGAGGTTAATCACTAGATTTCTTCATGCCTATGACATTTGCATCCCACACGATGAAGAATCTATCCAAAATGATAAATATAACATAATAAATAAAAACCTGCTGAAAAGACTTAGGTGCACCTTTAGCAATGGCATATGGGTTAGGCAGACCTAGAAGGACGGATCCAATTCCTCCACAAATAGAACACCCCAAAAACACCAATTCTTATGGGAAATGAATCTCCTCCTAGTCCTTTTTGGCATAACAAGCACCTTGACTCCTATCTCCTCATCCGAAAGATCGATTATGGCAGAACTGTCTCAGCTCAAATCACAGCAAGAACTGATTCAAAATCAACAAGTTGAAATTTTGAAGACACTACGACAACTGAATGAAAAAAATGGATATCATGTATCAGCATTGTGGATTACCTCCTAAGGATTAAAACTGATGTATCTTTTAATTACATTGTTTTGCTTTTAAACAACAAGTTCAAAGGATAACTGATCCTTCCTTTTAGATAACTACTTGGTATCTTTTAAGTATGTCTTGATCTGCCTGCTTTCTTTTGGATAAACTATTTCGGCAAATTTCAATGATAAACCTTGTTAAATGCTACTTTTTTTCGATGGCTTGTCTCTTTTTTTTGTTGATGACAAAGGGGGGAGAAGTGATGACCTACACCATAATGATAGCATAACTTATATGGATTACAAAAACTTGTGTGATATGATTGACTTATATGCCTTGCAAAATCCTTAAAAATATCACAAGATTGATTGATCATATCGGGTTTGAAATATATATTGAAAATCTTTATCTTCTGTCGTAGTAAAATTTGTCCCTTTTCATTTAACTTATGATTTTCATAGAAGTTTTGTATTCACTATTGTTTAAAAAGGATCACGATAAGCTCTACGGTTAGAACTTATCGGGTTATGCTTGAATCAATGGGATGGAATTCAAGTGGTTTTATCTTCTCATAATATGGCATATAGATAGGGGAGTTATGTTTAACCGTCATCAATTGATTGTCATCATCAAAAAGGGGAGATTGTTGAATCTCGGATTTTGATGATAAAATCAATTGAAAGGTTATTTGATCTAATCCATATTATTGAGTTAAGTGTGCAGGATTAACTACGATAAACAGAAAACACAAAGCAAGAATACCGGAGTCGAAGTTTGATGAACCTTTAAGAGTTCGATGAATCGTGGGAGATATTGCCGGAACCAACCGAGAAGAAATCGGGAATCTCATTTGGAAGTTCGCCAAGAGATCGTCGGAGGTTCGCAGAGATCACCGAGAAGTCTCAGCTACTCTTTAAAGTCATCACAAGTTCGGAGCGTGCTTGGACCCCGTCGAAGGAAGTTAAATCGAAGCTCGTCGGAACAAAACTTGACGTTCAGCGGTTAATAAATTGCTTAAGATGTGTTTTGTTATGTAGTTCACTTGTAATTAGGATTAGGATTAAGAAGATAAGCCTATATCCTGGTTAGGGGCCAACTGGGGCCAAAGTCGAGTTGGTTTGGGCTAAAAAGAAAGCCAAACCAAGTGAGCAGGAGAGCCAGTGGTGGAGAACCTTGGCTGGAATAGATAACACCGCCTAGCACACCGAAAGTGCTTTGGGCGGTGACACCTCCTGCCACCGCCCAGCACCGAACGCCATGGTGGCACTGCTATTTGGCGGTGGCATCGCCAAAGATCGGGAACCCAAAGAGGATTTGATTTTTTGGAGCCCAAATTTTGGAGCCCAAATTTGAATCCTCTTGAGGCCTATAAATACCCCTCAAATCTCAGCTGAGATTACAACCTTTTGAGCAGCAAGAGTTTGAGAGAAAGATCTTAGAAAAGTGTTAGCTTGCTTTCGTTTCAATCTGCTAGTGTTCACCTCATCTCTTCTCGAAAATCTGTAAGAGAGTGAACTGCTTGTAAAGAGTTGTAAGAGGGGTATTTACCCTTCCATTTCAAGAAGCTTGCTAGTGGAAGGTGGGAGCCTCATCGAAGAGGGGCCTCACAAGTGGAGTAGGTCATTTGACCGAACCACTCTAAACATCGGCGTGATCTGTGGTTTGCGTTTCATTATTGTTATTTATATTATTGCAAATCTTCTTATATGCTCTAGTTCCTTATTACTTGTGCTGCGCATATTTAAGAATACGCTTTCAAGTTTAAACTTGTCAAGTTCCGCTCTCTTCTTACGAAAGATTTTTCAGAAAACCCTAGTTTTTATCCGCTGCACTAATTCACCCCCCCCTCTTAGTGCTGCTTCGATCCTAACAAAAGTTGGTGTGCAAAAACCCACAAAAAAAAAAAAGACTACGCGTAAGAGAATTACCTTGGAAGATCGCATATCCTTGAAAACATACAAATCTATGAGAGAAGATGAAGAAGTCAATTATTCTTTAACTATCAAATATATGGAGCAGTATCTAGTATAAACAAACAATCATGCAATATTCCTCTCATGATAATCTCATCATCTAATATTATTGAACAAACAATTATGCAATGTTCCTCTCATGATAATCTCATCATCGAATATTATTGAACAACCATTATTCTCAAAAATAAATTTATATCCACTAACTATCAAATATAAAATAGAAATAATATTTTTAATAATAGAAGGAACAAAATAACATGCATCCAATGCAATAATAGCTACACTAGGCAAATGTATGGTGACCTCCCCAACAGATATTACAATAACTTTTACTCCATTGCCTATCTTGAGGTCTATCTCGCCTTTCGCCAATCTCCTAGGTCTTGTTAGAACCTCCAATTAATTGCAAATATGATAAGTGTTGAGAAATTTGGGGTGACATCACATACATAGTAGAAGAACAGAAAGAAAAAATCTCAGAATTCCTACATAAAAAAAGGTTTCATCGTCGTGTAAAAGTTGATGCACAAAAACCTATGAAACCAAAAAACTACATGTAAGAGAATTACCTAGGAAAATCGTATATTTTTGAAAACCTACATATCTATGAGAGATGATGAAGGAGGTCAACTGTCCTCCTCTCTAGTAGTGATCAACACGATAAGGGCTGTGAAGATGCTCCTCAAATCGGTACATAAAACTCTTCCTCGTGCGCACCATGCAATCAAGAAAGGGCTGCCCCTTCTTGCTATCCATACACCCCAAATAGGGGCTATAGTATGAGGAGAAGAGGGAGAAAGGAGAATAGGAGAAGGCAGATAAAAAGAACCTCTAGCCTATGGGTTTTTGGTTCCCTCCTATTTATAGAGGTCCCATGTCAACTTAACCCTAATGGATCCTACCATATTGGGTACTGGATCTCTATCTAACTACCCAAGCCTCTTAGACTAGTGAGTCTCTACCGAATAATCTCTTATGAGCTCTTATTGGATCTTATCCATTAGATTAAATAACTCAAGGGCTTCTTGGATATTTAATAAGATAGAGGCTCTAGCGGATATCTTATTTCTGACCTCTACTTATTCCAATGCCTACAATATGTGTGTGACTCTCTTCGCCTAATATCGAGCTAACCTTGGGTCATACTTGTCAGAACTCATTTTGGCTCATTTCCGACCTCTACCTATTGAAAGAAAAATAGCTGGTAACAAAGATGAGCCTTCTTGAAGTTGGAACATAAGATTTGATGAGGCAATCATATCTCATGACTTCATTACGAACGAAGATGAGCCTTGTGTGTACAGGAAGGTAAGTGGGACTGCTATCACCTTTTTGGTGTTATATGTGGATGACATCCTGATTATTGGGAATGACGTAGGAATGCTATCCATAGTAAAGGCTTTGTTATCTAGACACTTCTCCATGAAGGACTTAGGGGAAGCATCCTATATCTTGGGGATTCGGATCTATAGAGACAGATCCAAGAGGATGCTTGTCTTGTCCCAATCTAGGTATATAGAAACTATTGTCAAAAGGTTTGGCATAGAAAATTTCAAGTGAGGTCTCATACCGATGAGACATGGAATATCATTTTCTAGAAGTATGTCCCCAAAGATTCCAAAAGAAAGGGCGAACATGGATATGATACCTTATGCATCAGCGATAGGGTTTATCATGTATGCCATGCTATGTACTAGGCCTGATATAATGCATGCTCTAAGTGTCACGAGCAGGTATCAGGTGAATCCAAGCTTCGAGCACTGGAAAGCAGTAAAGTGTATCCTTAAGTATTTGAGAAGAACTAAGGATCTTTTACTAGTATATGGAAGTAGTAGCCTTAGGGTTGAAGGCTACACGAACTCAAGTTTTCAGTCTGATGTCGATGATAGCAAGTTGAATTTGGGGTATGCGTACACCTTGAATGGAGGAGCGGTGTGCTAGAAGAGTTCCAAGCAAGATACTACTGCTGACTCGACCACAAAGGCAAAGTACATTGCTGCAGTAGAGGCAGTAAAGGAGGGAGTCTGGATGAATAAGTTTATTACAAATCTAGGAGTCGGGCCAAGTAGTGAGGAGCTGATTCCTTATATTGCGACAACTACAAGGAGATTACTCAAATAAGGGAACTCGGGTCTCATTAGAAGTGTACTGAGGAGGTTCCAACTTATTAGAGAGATCATGACCCGAGGAGATGTAGTAGTGGAAAGAGTTCCATCGGAAGATAACATTGCAGATCCACTTACAAAGCTATTGTCTCATAGTGTTTTTTAGCGTCACAGGGTGCTAGTCATAGGTGCCCAGCAAGCCAATCACGTGAGTGATGGCACGTGTGACTTAATACAGAATCTTTTTGCTTATTATATTTTGGCGTATATCACTTTATAACTATTGCATAAATGCATATATATATTGTGATGTCCTTGGATTTGTGCAATGGGTATCGGATCGTGATGAGATCACGATAATGAGATTGATTCACTTTTAAACACATATCCTAAATAATCCCGGTCATAGGTTACTCGAGAGGGACATCGTGATAACCGGATAGACTGGTGTGTGTCTGTATACGATCCATATGATGGATGCAGCTGGTCTCATAGCTGCTCGTGTAGGGACACTAGGGATACATTAAGACAAGTGCTCATTGGAGAACGAAGTTTTCGATTGATTGATCCGCTTACGGAATCTTTGGATGGTTGATGATGCCTTATTGTCGGACAACGATTCCAGTAGTCCTAGTGGTGTATTTGGTCCTTAGACTTGAGACACCAAGGATGTCCTGTATGAGTGCTCCACTCTTTGATACCTGGGACTTATAGGTTTTATTGTCCCAGATCTAGTACATTTGGTCATTGGGAGTGGTAGTCGACCTTACGAGGGCTATTGAGTGTCGATAGAGGATCATCCCTCTCGGCGTCATGAGAGGAATATCCCATGTGTTCTTGCTCGGACAAATCCCTAGCCAGGGTCATTCGGGTTGAGAGAGAAAGAGTTCTTGGGAGAATCCGATTAGAGCGAGACTTCAGTAGAAACCGTATGGGTCCGACAACACCATGCTCGATATCACGGTCTGAGGATATTAGATAGATGAGGGACTATAGGTACATGGTGGCGAGGACGACATGGGTCCAATGGATTGGATTCCCCCAGATCGTCTAGGGACTACTGGAGTAGTGGCCTAGCACGTCATTAAGTAGTCGATGAGTTCCAGTGAATTATTACAGAGATAATTATTCACGAGTTAGAAGGAGTTCGATTGGTATGACTCATGGCCAACTCGATATTGGGCCTAGAGGGTCACACACATATGGTAGGCATTGCGATGAGTAGAGGTTCGGATATGAGATATCCGACGGAGCCCTTGTCTTATTGGATGCAGATCCAATACCCACTAGGGAAGGACCCATTAGGGTTTGACACGGGATCTCTATAAATAGGAGGGATTCACAGCCTCATAGGCTAGAGTCTTTGCTTGCCTTTCCTATTCTCCTCTCCCTCTCCACCTCAAAGGCCTGGAGTTTTGAGGAGTGTCGTCGCAACCCTACTGTGTGGATCACCGCTAGAGAGGAGGACGCTTGACCTCCTTCACCCTCTCCTAAGGATATGCAAGGAAGTAGGGATATACGATCTCCATAGGTAACACAATCTCTATACGCAGTTTTGTGTTTTGCGGATTTTTGCGCACCAATCTTCGCATCTATTTATCTAATTTTAACATTTTTTGGGAATCGGATTTTTTTTTTTCTTGTTCTTCCGCGCAGATATGATGTCGCCCCATGATTTCCCAACAGTGGTATCAGAGCCAGGTCATTCGATGCGAATGATTAGTTTTGAACTGCGTGTGTTGTGTTTAGGAAGAATATTGAGGTCAAAATCGTTGGATTAAAAGCAAGGAAGAGCAACAACGATTGTTGCCCTCGATATGCATGCTGCAAACCACCCCGGCAAAGAAGAACCGCAGCCAGTAGCCAGCACCACAGCCGGCGCAAGCGCATAAACACTATGCCCGCAGCAGCCGGCCGGCGGTCCGCTTGCAGCACGCTTGCGGCAAAGGGTATCGGCAGCCCGCGGGTAGAAGCGCTGCGTCACTGACCGACCCCACGGGCGATGGCCGAGGCACCGCAGGCAACGGGCCAGGCCACCGCCCCACTTGCAAAAACCCCCGCAGGGCGGTCGCGGCGAGGCAGCACCGCCGGGCTGGCGCCTGCCTCATGGGCAAAACTGCCCTGAGGCGGGGCGCGCCGGGGCGCCCACCAGAAGGTAACGCCCGGCCGGGCGCGTGCCGCTTGCTGCGAGGGCATCGCCCTCGCCCTCGCCAGCCGATAGGCCGCCGCCAAGAGGGGGTGGTACACGCACAAAGAACAGAGGGAATTAGGGTTTTGGGCAAAAGGACAGTTTTGCCCCCGTGAATTTGAGAAATTCCAGTTTTTGTCTTTTGTCCAAATTATAAAAATACCCTTAGGAATTCAGAAATTCCCTACATGTCCCTGATTTCAAAAAAATATTAAATAATTAAAAGGTTTAGTTGATTATTATTTTTTATTATTATCTAAAAGTCCTACATAATGATGATTATTTATACATGTGATGTATGATGTGTGGACGGATGATTATGGACCTTGTGATGTGTGTACTTGTGATTATTATTATTGAGGTCTGCGAACCTCCATTATATTTCTGGTTTATTGTCGGGCCTGCGTGCCTATGATTAAGTTGTAATCACATGAGGAGGCGCAACGGGAGCGTGGATGCGATAGCGGGACCCACGAGACGGACGATCGTGATGCATGGAGATGCATCAAGATGTCGACGGAACCGACGAGGACGAGATAGACGATCACAGGGCATCGAGATGCACCGTTGCACACATAGATCTTGATGTGAGTGATTAGGCTTACTGGCTCGGGCCTAATTATATTAGGTTGTGGTCCATGATCATCTGATGTGATTGCTTATACACATAATAGATATGTATATATATTTGCATGCGATGTAGATATATATTAAATATGTATATGTGTGACATGTCATATTAGGAGACCAAATTATAGAAACATCTCTCGATAATATTAAGTCGATAAACGTGAGGCAATTAGATTGACCCACGTGGCCTTCCATTGTTATAAGTAGGAACCGATTCCCGGTGTAGGTTGAGTTGGTCGAGTCCCTCGAGACTCACCTATATCGCGATTCGCTATCTTGCTTACGACATAGAGATGTCACCGGTGACCTAAGGACATGGTATGCTTAGTCGAGTCCCTCGAGGGTATATCATCAAATCGGACTCATCTTGTCTTGAAGGTGTTGACTTAACCGAAAGCATCATGGTTGGTCGAGTCCCTCGAGGCCATGGTGATTCGGAGGTCGAACAGGACGGGAATCACAATGAGTTGTGATCGCAAGAGTTGCCTACCTTTTTAGGCTTAGTGTGATTGGTCGAGTCCCTCGAGGTTACACTAAGACGATTGATTGATCCCCGATCCCCACTAGAAGTCTCGGCGGGAGACTTCCGCTTCGATGTTGAGGGTGTCGCGTGACTCGTTAGTAAAATAGTGGGAGCATATTAAGATAGAAGTCCATATCTTGATAGTTTATTTCTTGCAAAATCTGCATGTTATTCATTTTGCTACACCTTTATTTTCAGAAAATGTCATTTTCAAATCCCTTACGTGGCATACTTGATGTCAACCGCCCATCGGGTCCAAATTATATGGATTGGCTCCAGTAACTTGAGAATTGTTCTCACAGTGGAGAAAAATCGCACGCCCTTGATACAATGATGCCTACGCCTCGAAGAAGGGTCAAGCGAGGATGAGATCGCTTCGCCACATTGAAGTACATTGATGACTCCACTCTTGCTCAATGCTATATGTTGGGCTCTATGACTCGAGTTACAGAGACAACATGAAAAGATGGATGCCGGATCCATTCTCCTACATGTCCGAAAATTGTTTGAGGAACAGGGAAGGACTCAACGATATGAGATATCCAAGAGCCTTTTTCGCTAGGATGACTGAGGGGACAGGTTCAGAACCATGTCCTAAAGATGATTGAGTGGATAGAGAAACACACAGGTCTAGGAATGGTCCTAGAGGATAACTTGTGTGTGGACATTGTGCTTGATCCCTACCAGATTCCTTTTCACAGTTCATAATGAATTTTAATATGAACAAGCTTGAGGTGACTCTCCCAGAGCTCCTCAATATGTTGAGGGAGGCAGAGAGTACTATTAAGAAAGAGAAGCCAGTTCTCTACACTGGTGAGACCAGAAAGAAAAGGAAAGCAGAAAGGTCCCTTAAGAAGGGAAAGGGCAAGGGCAAACAAGGTAAAGCAAAGGTTGCTAAGAAAGACCTAGCAAAGGACAAAGGCCAGTGCTTCCACTGTGGTAATGATGGGCATTGGAAGAGAAACTGCAAAGAGTACCTTGCAGAAAGGGCTTAAACAAAAGCTTGATGAAGCTTTCGGTACATTCATGATGGGTCTCCATTTGTGGGACTCTTATGATAACACATGGGTATTGGATACCCGGTAGTGCTTATCATATATGCAATTCGTTGCAGGTTTTGGCAAGGCCTAGGAGACTACAGAGAGGCGAGATGGACCTCAAGATGGGTAATGGAGCAAAAGTTGCTGTATTAGCTGTTGGCGAGGTCGCCCTACATCTGCCTAGTGGAGCTTTTATTGCATTAGATGCATGTTAGTTTGTTCCTTCTATTATCAAAAACATTATTTCCATTTCATGTTTAACAGTTAGTGGATATAAATTTGTTTTTGAGAACAATGGTTGTTCGATATTATTAGATGATAAGATCATCACGAAAGGAACATTGCATAATGGTTTATTTATGTTAGACACCACTCCACATATCATGAATGTAAATGTGTCCAAAAGAAAATGAGATAAGTTGAACAGTGCATACCTGTGGCATTGTAGGCTAGGTCACATCCATGAAAGAAGGATTCAAAAGTTGCTAAATGATGGATATCTAGATCTATTCGACTATGTGTCATATGCGACTTGTGAGCCTTGCATTCGTGGAAAACTGACCAAATCTCCATTTAGTAGAACTGGAGAGAGAGCCAATGAGTTGTTGGAACTCATACATAGTGATGTATGTAGACCCATGTCAACTCATGCCATTGGAGGTTACTCCTACTTCATTACATTTCTTGATGATTTCTCAAGGTATGGATATGTGTACTTAATGAAGTACAAGTCCGGAGGCCTTTGAGAAATTCGAGAGAGTATAAGAATGAGGTGGAGAACCGTGATGGAAAGAGTATCAAAACTCTTCGATCGGATCGAGGAGGTGAATACTTAAGTACAGAGTTTACTCAGTTTTCAAGGACCATGGGATATTATCCCAATGGACACCTCCTTATACACCTCAGCTCAATGGTGTCTCTGAAAGAAGAAATCGTACATTATTAGATATGGTACGGTCCATGATGAGTTTCGCTGACCTACCCATCTCATTCTGGGGATATGCCCTAGAAACCGCAGCTTACTTTCTGAACAGAGTTCCAACTAAGTCGGTAGTGTCTACACCATATGAGATATGGAAAGGGAAGAAGCCTGATCTTAAGGTTGTTAAGATCTGGGGCTGCCCTGCCCATGTTAGAAGACACAACCCCGTTAAGTTAGAATCAAGGACAGAGCGATGCAAATTTGTGGGATACCCCAAGGAAACTTGTGGGTATTATTTCTATCATCTCGAGGACCAAAAAGGTCTTTGTAGCTAAGAGAGCAGTGTTCCTTGAGAAGGAACACATTCTTAACGGAGACAGTGGGAGAATGATAGAATTGAGCGAGGTTGGAGAACCAAGCTCAAGCACCACTCTACAACCTGAGTCTGTTCAGGTACCTAATACACAAGTATCAACTTTACGCAGGTCTGATAGAGTATCCCATCCTCTTGAGAGATATGTGGGACATATTAGAGCAGAGGATGTAGAGGATATTGATCCTCGGAGGACGAGGAGGCTATTATGAGTATAGACTAGGGAAGTGGAAAGAAGCCATGAATTTCCGAGATGGATTCTATGTACTCCAATAAGGTTTGGAACCTAGTTGATGCCAAGTTATTATACCCATCGGTTGCAAGTGGATCTTTAAAAAAAAGATCGGAGTAGATGGAAAGGTAGAGACCTATAAAGCAAGGTTAGTGGCTAAGGGGTATCGTCAAAGGCAAGGTGTTGACTACGAATTGAAACTTTCTCACCCAGAAAGCAATGCTAAAATCCATCAGAATTCTATTGGCTATTGCAGCACACTATGATTATGAGATCTGGCAGATGGATGTGAAAACCG
This sequence comes from Musa schizocarpa, assembly GCA_900464855.2. Taxonomy (NCBI): domain Eukaryota; kingdom Viridiplantae; phylum Streptophyta; class Magnoliopsida; order Zingiberales; family Musaceae; genus Musa; species Musa schizocarpa. Next base: position 7,341,039 of record LS990916.1, read on the forward strand.
CATTCCTCAACGGGAACCTCGAGGAGGAGGTGTATATGATGCAACCCGAGGGATTCGTGTCCAAGAACTGCCTTGAGATAAGGTGTGTAGGTTGCTTAGATCCATTTATGGACTAAAGCAAGCTTTCGAAGTTGGAACATAAGATTTGATGAGGCAATCAGATCTTATGACTTCAATTAAGAACGAAGATGAGCCTTGTGTATACAGAAAGGTAAGTGGGAGCGCTATCACCTTTTTGGTGTTATATGTGGATAACATCCTCATCATTGGGAATGACATAGGAATGCTATCCACAGTAAAGGCTTGGTTATCTAGACACTTCTCCATGAAGGACTTAGGGGAAGCATCTTATATCTTGGGGATTAGAATCTATAGAGATAGATCCAAGAGGATGCTTGGCTTGTCCCAGTCCAGGTACATAGAAACTATTGTCAAAAGGTTTGGCATGAAAAATTCCAAGAGAGGTCTCATACCGATGAGACATGGGATATCGCTTTCTACGAGTATGTCCCCAAAGACTCCAGAAGAAAGGGCGAACATGGATATGATACCTTATGCCTCAGCAATAGGGTCTATCATGTATGCCATGCTATATGTTGGGCCCGATATAGCGCATGCTCGAAAGTGTCACGAGCAGTATCAGGCGGATCCAAAGCTTGGAGCACCGGAAAGCAATAAAGTGTATCCTTAAGTACTTGAGAAGGACTAAGGATCTTTTACTAGTATATGGAGGTAATAGCCTTAAGGTTGAATGCTACACCGACTCAAGTTTTCAGTCCCGATGTCGATGATAGCAAGTCGAATTCGTGGTATGTGTATACCTTGAATGGAGGAGCAAAGTGTTGGAAGAGTTCCAAGCAAGATACCACCATCGATTTCGACCACGAGGAGGAGTACATTGCTGCATCGATGCAGCAAAGGAGGGAGTCTAGGTGAAGAAGTTCATCACCGATTTGGGAGTCGATATAGATAGCGACAAGTCGACTTCCTTATATTGCGAGAACTATGGGGTGATTACTCAAATAAGGGAACCCGGGTCTCATCAGAAGTGTTCTGAGGAGGTTCCAGCTTATAAGAGAGATCGTAACCCGAGGAGATGTAGCAGTGGAAAGAGTTCCATCCGAAGATAACATTGCAGATCCATTGACAAAGCCGTTGTCTCATTTTGCCTTTGAGCGTCATAGGGGTCTGATGGGGATCAGACACATAGGTGATTGGCTTTAGGTCAACTAGGAGATTGCTAGTCATAGGTGCCCAGCAAGCCAATCACGTGAGTGATGGCACGTGTGACTTAATACAGAATCTTTTTGCTTATTATATTTTGGCGTACATCATTTTATAACTATTGCATAAATGCATATATATATTGTGATGTCCTTGGATTTGTGCAATGGGAATCAGATCGTGATGAGATCACGATAATGAGATCGATTCACCTTTAAACACATATCCTAAATAATCCCGGTCATAGGTTTTTCGAGAGGGACATCGTGATAACCGGATAGACCGGTGTGTGCTATATACCCGTCCATATGATGGATGCAAATTTGGTCTCATAGCTGCTCATGTAGGGACACTAGGGATCTGAGATGGTGCTCATTGGAGAATGAGTTCATCGATTGATCCGCTTACGGAATCTTTGGATGGTTGATGATGCCTCATTGTCGACAGCCGATGATCAGTAGTCCTAGTGGTGTATCTGGTCCTTAGACTTGAGACACCAAGGATGTCCTCAGTATGAGTGCTCCCTCTTTGATACCAGACTTATAGGTTTGGCTGTCCCGGATCTAGTACATTTGGTCATTGGGAGTGGTAGTCGACCCACGAGGGCTATTGAGTGTCGATAGAGGATCATCCACTCTCGGCGTCATGAGAGGAATATCCCATGTGTTCTTGCTCAGACAAATCCCCGGCCGAGGTCATTCGGGTTGAGAGAGAAAGAGTTTTTCGAGAGAATCCGATTAGAGCGAGACTTGAGTAGAAACCGTATGGGTCCGACAACACCATGCTCGATATCGGTCTCGGGATATTAGATGGATGAGGGACTATAGGTACATGGTGGCGAGGACAGACAAGTCCAATGGATTGGATTCCCCAGATCGTCGGGGACTACTGCCAGTAGTGGCCTAGTACGTCCCAGAGTCGATGAGTCGAGTGAATTATTACAGAGATAATAATTCACTGAGTTAGAAGGAGTTCTGACAGGTATGACTCACGGCCAGCTCGATATTGGGCCTAGAGGGTCACACACATATGGTAGGCATTGCGATGAGTAGAGGTTCGGATATGAGATATCCGACGGAGCCCTTGTCTTATTGGATGCAGATCCAATACCCACTAGGGAAGGACCCATTAGGGTTTGACACGGGATCTCTATAAATATGAGGGATTCACAGCCTCATAGGCTAGAGTCTTTGCTTGCCTTTCCTATTCTCCTCTCCCTCTCCACCTCAGAGGCCTGGAGTTTTGAGGAGGGTCGTCGCAACCCTGCTGTGTGGATCACCGCTAGAGAGGAGGACGCTTGACCTCCTTCACCCTCTCCTAAGGATCTGCAAGGAAACAGGGATATATGATCTCCCTAGGTAACACAATCTCTATACGCAGTTTTATGTTTTGCGGATTTTTGCGCACCAATCTTCGCACGACGACGAACATCTTTTTGGGAATCGGGGATTTTTGTTTTCTTGTTCTTCCGCTGCGCATATGATGTCACCCCCATGATTTCCCAACACAGGGGTCTGATGGGGATCATACACATAGGTGATTGACTTTAGGTCAAGTGGGAGATTGCCAGTAATATGTGCCCAACAAGCCAATCACATGAGTGATGGCAAGTGTGACTTGACACGAAATCTTTTTTGCTTATTATATTTTGACATTTATCACTTTATATTAACTATTACATATATGCATGTATATATTGTGATGTCCTTGGATTTGTGCAATGAGAATCAGATTGTGATGAGATCATGATAATGAGATCGATTCACCTTTAAACACAGATCCTAAATAATCACGGTCATAGGTTACTCGAGAGGGACATTGTGATAACCGGACAGACTGGTGTGTTGTATACCTATCCATATGATGGATGCAGCTAGTCTCATAGTTGCTCGTGTGGGGACATGTTAGGACTCTAGCTAGGAGAGTCCTAATTGAGAGGGACATTCATGTAAAACCTACCTAAGCCGACCCCTATTAAAGAGGTGAAGAGGCCGGCTAGGGTTAGGAGATTGTTTCTTAGAGATAAATTAGGAGTTGTAAAGAAATAGGAGTCTTGATTAGAAGTCTAATAGGAGTTGGTTAGAAGAAGGAGTCTTGAGTAGGAGTCCTATTAGGAGTTAGGGTTTAGAAACCCTATAAATAGCCATGTATTCCTCCTCTTTTCACAAGCAATAGATGAATCTTTTCTATAGCCTTTGAGCAGCAACTTGGAGGGAGGAACCCCTATAGAGTTCCAAGGAGGCCGATCCCCTAAAGAGATCAACCCCAAGTTTAGAATCTGCAAGGGTTCTATCACTTGGTATCAGAGCAGCATTCTTGGCATCTCGCTGCCCTTCCATAGCCATCCATCAACCCTCCACAACCGCCCAAAGCAATTCCCACAATTGCTTAAGAGATCGTTGTCAAATTCCACCGTCATCTCCACCACCACGGATCATCTTTTGATCTCCCCGTGAATTGCAACAGGTTCTGGTTTTCTACCTTATTGCTGCTGCAATTTAGTTATCCTTATTTGAAAATCTCAAAAAAAAATTATTCCTATATTGCTGCATATACTTTTCGTCATAAAGTTTTCATCTCTACGACGAAAGATACATTGCAGAATTCCAACCGTATAGCACCGTCTGTTTGATCTTGCTACTGTGTTTTTTCTATCCAAATCTCTACGAAATTTTTATGACATCTTTGACATTTCCTAATAGCAGATTCCCTTTGGTTTTATAAAAAAATTCTCAATATAAACCACTGATCTTTTACGTCTAATCTGCTATACTTAAAAATCTGTGCTGCAGAAAATTTCAGCCGCATATTGTTGCCTTAACCCATCTATTTGCAATCTTTTTTGAATAAAATTTCTTATACACTTCATAGATCATCTTGGCTTCCATCTAAGATTGATCTATAAAGAAATTCATCTCTAAAAATGATTTTTTGTTGCTGCAAATTTTCGTCGTAACCTGCTGGAATTTCTCGTCGAGAATTCTGCAATCGCAACTTGCACCAATTTCCTTGCTGTTATACTGCCGAAATTTTTTTGATTAAATTAGATATCCTTGCTGTCATATAAATTATGATTTTTCTATCAATTCCCTCCTCAATTCTCTCACGTTTTTGGTGTGAATTACGTCGAGAAACCGTTGTTTCTTCGACGACAATTCTACTCTTACAAGACAGCTCATACTTGCTGCAACTTTCATTGATTTCTATCAAACCTTTGCTACCATCTACCACAGATCCAAAACTTTTATCTACAGCCCTAAAACTCTACCAAACCACACCCTCAACCTGCACCCAAAATAGCCACAAAACAAGCCTAAACCGTAGCCTACATCCACCAATCTACCAACCCTTTCGACCATCACCTCTCTCAACTAATACATGCCTTTAACCCGACAACAAAAGAGAGATCTTGATATCACAGATTAGAAGGCATATACTATAACATCTGAGGAGGTATTCAATGCTAAATTCGAAGCCTTCGAGGCACGAATGGAGGATAAGATTCAGATGCTCTTTACCGAACTCAGATTGGGCCGACCACTAAGCCTGAAGAAATCACATCAAGGAGAGAGCTTTGCCCAATCGCACCAAGCCCAAAGATATGACTTCCAAGAGAGGGGAAGCTCTATGATCAACCTCAACTATCCATGCATGAGAGTGGACTTCCCTAGATGGGAAGAAGGAGACCCGATTGGTTGGATCTCGCGCGCGGAGCGATATTTTCGGTACCACAAAATCGCAGATGCATCTATGGTGAAAATTGCAGCTATATATCTTGAAGGGGATGCTATACAGTAGTTTGATTGGTTTGAACATACTTATGGAGTCCTTTCATGGTGACAATTCAAAGAAGAACTGCTAATCCGCTTCAAACCAACCAATTATGAGAATATTGACGGACAACTAGCAAAGATCCAACAAACCTCCACCATTCAGGAGTACCAAACCAGGTTTGAAAGGTTATCTAATCAAACTCATGATTGGTCTCAAAAACAGCTATTGAGGACCTTCATTGAGGGCTTGAAGCCGGAGATCCGAGGAGAAGTTAAAGCGCGACAACCGTATACGCTAATGGCAGCCATCTCTTTCGCACGAGATCAAGAGGAGCAATTGAACCATGAAGCTTAGAGGACTAGGGTTGCTCCTCAACCAGTAATATTGAAGCCCTCAGCCCCCCCTACTATTGACCAAGTCCCTACACCAAAGAGGTTAACAGGAGAAGAGCTTCGGGAGCGATATGCGAAGGGGTTATATTGGCATTGTGACGAGCCGTGGAGCCGTGAGCATCGCTGTAGTAAAGGGAGACTTCTTATGATTGAACCAATAGAAGAAGAAGTCATTGAACATTCAGAAGAGAGCCTTGAACGTGAAGAAGAAGATGCAGAAGAAGAGTCACAATCGATCGAAGTTACGGTACATGCACTAGCCGAATACTCAAACCCACAAACGATGAAAGTTGGAGGCCTTCTCAAACAACAACCGATCACTGTTCTCATCGACATGGGCAGTACTATTAACTTTCTAAATAGTAAGGTTGCTGTCCATATGGCTTTACCTATTGAGAATTGCAGCAGGTTTGACGTTAAGGTCACCGACGGACGGATTTTGAAGTATGATCGTGAAGGGAAGCAAGAAGAGAAACTATTGCTGCAGAACCAAGAGATAATTGCAGATTTCTTCCTTCTCCCGCTTGATGATCATGAGGCCATGCTCATAATTAAATGGTTGACAACATTAGGTGATATTTCTTGGAATTTTATGCAACTAATTATGAAATTTTACAGTAAGGAGAAACAGGTGATACTGAACGAGAAACATGGGGGCGACGTAACGATGATTTGCACACAACAAATGGAGAAGATTTTGCATAAAGCATGCCGCAGATTTTTGGTACAACTTGAGCAGCAAACTAAGGGAGAGCAATAGAATTTGAAGATCTAAACCTACTTCCTTTGCTTGCTGAATTTTCAGATATATTTGACGAACCTTACAACCTACCTCTTACCCGTCGGCATGATCATTATATAACGATTCTTTCAGATAAACCTCTAGCAAATACTCGGCTATATCAATATCTACATCTCCAGAAGGATGAAACAGAAAGGATTGTAAAAGAGATGCTCAAAACAGGAGTTATTCGGCCAAGTTGCAACCTCTACTCTTCATCGGTGCTACTTGTACGCAAGAAGGATGGAACATGGCGAATATGCATTAATTACCGAGCTTTAAATGGCATCACCGTCAAGGACAAGTACCCAATACCAGTGGTGGATGAACTTCTTGATGAATTAAAAGGAGCTCGAGTCTTCACGAAGTTGGACCTCCGATCTGGTTACCACCAAATTCGGGTATGTGACGATGACATTCCAAAAACTGCGTTTCGCACACATAATGGTCATTATGAATTCTTAGTAATGCCTTTTGGACTCACTAATGCTCCTTCAACCTTTCAAAGTCTCATGAACGATATTTTTCGGAGCTATCTTCGCAAATTTGTGCTGGTATTTTTCGATGATATTGTCATTTACAGTCCTTCTCTTGAGACTCACTTTCAGCAATTACGGATTGTTCTGACGTTCCTTCGGGAGAATACTCTTTTTGTAAAGCAACCAAAGTGCAGCTTTCTCCATCAAAAAGTAGAGTACCTTGGGTATATAATATCAGAAAAAGGAGTGGCAGTTGACCCAGTAAAAATTGAGGCAATGCAAGGCTGGCCGAAACCTACAAACGTGAAATTACTACGGGGGTTCCTTAGACTAACGGGCTACTACCAAAAATTTGTTAAGGACTATGGGAAGATCAGTGCACCACTCACTTCTTTACTGAAAAAAGATGCTTTCCAATGGTCGGACAAAGCCTCTGCTGCCTTCGACAAACTTAAGGCAGCCATGACAACGACGCCGGTGCTTGCACTACCAGAATTCAATAGACCCTTCATCATTGAGGCCGACGCATCTGGAGTCAGAATTGGAGCCGTTCTCATGCAAGATGGTCGACCACTCACATACACTAGCAAGACACTATCTCCCTCCCATCAAAATAAGTCAATATATGATAAGGAGATGCTTGTCATTGTGCGCGCAGCAACGAGGTGGAGACCCTACTTGAATGGTCGACGATTTCAAATTAAAATCGACCATAAAAGTCTCAAGTACTTTTTGGAGCGAAAGATATCATCCCCTGAGTAGCAAAAATGGGTAACAAAACTTCTTCGATTTGATTATGAAATAACTTACAAAAAGGGGAAAGAAAATATTCTTGCAGATGCGCTTTCGCAGTTACCCGAGCAAGCTGAAGTTTTAGCTGTTTCACTTTCGACCAGTGACTTCCTTGAGGATATTAAGATGGAATGGCAAGAAGATTCAGAGACAAGTAAGATTATAAAAAAATTGCAGGAAGCACCAAGCTCCGTGGCTCATTACAATTGGGACTCAAAAGAATTACACTATAAGGGACGCATTGTGCTTATGATAAATTCTACTTGCATCTTCACGAGCAGATTTTGGACAAAGTTATTCTATATACAAGGTACTAAATTGAAAAGGAGTACGACATATCACCCGCAAATCAACGACCAGACAAAATTTGTAAATAGGTGCTTGGAGACAGCCCAAAGCCACCCACCAAATATGACTATCCAAGGAGAACTCCAGACCCAGCCAAGTGTCATTATTGATCGACGGATCGTGACTCGATGACGACGACCCACTACTACAGTGCTAATACAGTGGGTGAACCTACCAACAAAAGATGCCACTTGGGAGAACTATGACAACTTGAAGATCAAATTCCCAAAATTCATGAATCGTCAGCCTCAAGGACAAGGCTGATTTGAAGAGGGCGGGTTTGTTAGGACTCTAGCTAGGAGAGTCCTAATTGAGAGGGACATTCATGTAAAACCTACCTAAGCCGACCCCTATTAAAGAAGTGAAGAGGCCGACTAGGGTTAGGAGATTGTTTCTTAGAGATAAATTAGGAGTTGTAAAGAAATGGGAGTCTTGATTAGAAGTCTAATAGGAGTTGGTTAGAAGAAGGAGTCTTGAGTAGGAGTCCTATTAGGAGTTAGGGTTTAGAAACCCTATAAATAGCCATGTATTCCTCCTCTTTTCACAAGCAATAGATGAATCTTTTCTACAGCCTTTGAGCAGCAACTTGGAGGGAGGAACCCCTATAGAGTTCCAAGGAGGCCGATCCCCTAAAGAGATCAACCCCAAGTTTAGAATCTGCAAGGGTTCTATCAGGACACTAGGGATACAGTACAGGTGCTAATTGGAGAATGAGTTCACTGATTGATTCGCTTACGGAATATTGGATGGTTAATGATGCCTTATTGTCAGATTGCGATTTCGTAGTCCTAGTGGTATACCTGGTCCTTAGAATTGAGACACCAAGGATGTCCTATATGAGTGCTCCACTGTTTGATACCAAACATATAGGTTTGGTTGTCCCAGATCTAGTACAGCTGGTCATTAGGAGTGGCAGTCGACCTTAGGAGGGCTATTGAGTGTCGATAGAGGATTATCCACTTTCGATATCATGAGAGGAATATCTCATATGTTCTTGCTCAGACAAATCTCTGGTGATGAGGACAGTAATTATGATAAGACTCGGTTGACGTCCGATGATGCCTCGTGCCTCGATCAACGCGACAGCACCTGGTCAAAACGAACCAAAACGTCGGCCGAGGCGCATTAACGCCTGCTCAGGCTCGATTCTTCACGCCATGCCAACACCAATGTCAGACGCTACCAACCTGCCCCCTGCAAGCGGGCACATCAGGAAATAATAAGCTTCCCTATAAATACCCTCGCATTCCGAACGGAAAGGGGGGAGAGAGGAGGCACACAAAAAGACTTCTTCATCTGAATCCCCTTTGACATCAGCTAACTTGATCGTCGGATGGGTCGGGCCGAGCACCCTAACCCGACCTTTATGTAGGGGTGAGGCCAAAGGTCCCCGCGAGACGCAAAGGCGAGGAGTTCCTGCTCGGAGGAGACAACGACACTGTCCAAGCCATAGCACACGACCACCTTGGTGGGCTCGAAAGCTGTCTCGTAAAGATCCCCATCATCCGGACCCGAACCGAGCCGTGTCGGCCTCGAGGCCACGGCTTAAGGTTGTTTACACCAATAGTTTTGGTGCTAGAGGAAGGGCCCCCAATGTCGAGGGATCCATAGATCGACACCAACGAGCCCCCAGCCAAGGGGTCGTTCTTAAAAGAGGCGTCGGTCGTGCGCCCCTCACGCGAAGGGCCACGGGCGGACGACCTTGCCGCGACCTCAGAATGCTACTAGCATTTGTTCAATGACCCGGGTCTGCTTCCGTCCGAGGGTGCTCCTAGCGTCCCTTCGCCCGTGTCGACCGAGGCCTTCCAGAACCTTGCCCACCAGGTTCAAACTTTAACGGGAATGGTGCAGACCGTCATTCCGCTCATTTCCCAATCGACAAACCCGTCGGTGGCCCAGCTTGCGTATCGGCTGGACCCGTCTGCGCCTACGCACGTTGCCACCCTCGTACCCCCTAGCTCGCCCCAGGCCCAGGCATTTCCCCTCGGAGATCAAGCGATGGAAAACCCTATCGACCGACCCGAGCAGGAGACGCTATCCTCAGGTTCGCCAGACTCCCTCCGGGCCCAATTGCGCCTTCTTGGTCAACGACTCGATGAAGTACGGAGGGAGGTCCATACCTCAAAGGGAGAGCTCTGTGACGATCCATGTCGGGGATCACCGTTCGCGGCTAAAATATGGGACCAGTCGGTGCCTGTGAACTTTCCACTTCCCTCCCTGGACGCTTACGACGGCACCACCGACCCGACGGACCATGTGTCTGCCTTTCAGGCTCAAATGGCGCTATACGGAACTTCTGACGCTCTGATGTGCAGGGCGTTTCCTACAACCTTGAGGGGGCCTGCTCGCATGTCGTATAGCAGCCTGAAGACCGGGGGAGTCGCCTCCTTCGATCAGCTCACCAAGGAGTTCGAGCTCAACTTCACAGCTTTGGCCTGACCAAAGCCATCCGTCGCCTTGCTCCTCGGACTAAACCAAAAAGAGGACGAACCCCTCTCCCATTATGTGAATCGATTCGCCATAGAAATCCGAGGCTTGTCAGAGGCTCACCCCTCCCTGTTGATGCAGGTGTTCACGGTGGGTCTCCACCCCTCTAGGTTCTTCTGGTCCCTCATGGAGCGACCCCCCACCGCAGTTTCAGAAATGCTTCAGAGGGCCAACAATATGTTGCAGCTGAAGCCTGGATGTCGGGAAGGCGAGAGGAGCATAAAAGGCCCCGAACGGAGCAACCGCGAGGGCAGCTACCGGCCCGTCGAGGCGCAGGGTGGACCGGTCCGACAAAATGGGCACGACACGGAGGCCGTGAGCTGAAGCGACAGATCGAGGAGCTGATTCGAAGAGGGCACCTCGACGTTACCTATGACGGGATAAAGAAATTTCCCCGTGGCCCGAGGGCCCAATCGAAAGGCAGATTGACGTGATCACGGGTGGCCTGGCGTCTGGGGGAAATAGTATATCAGGGTGGAAAGTGTACGCCCGCGCTGCCGCAGCTAAAGACTATGGGACCAGGCCCGGTCCCGAGGTCACATTTCCAGCCGAGAGAGCCGAGTAGCCCGAACACGATGACGCATTGGTGGTGACCGCCAGGATCGCCAACGCCCGGGTAAAAATGATCATGGTCGACACTGGAAGTTCGGCTGACATCCTTTATCTGGAAGCTTTCCAAAAGCTCGGGCTCCTCCGCGACGTCTTGGAGCCCATGAGCTCAGCGCTCACCGGGTTCACCGGCGAGTCAGTTTTGCCGTTGGGCGCGATCACCCTGCCCCTAACCCTCAGAGAAGTATCGAGGACAAAGATGGTAATGGCAGCCTTCTTGGTAGTCGACCTCCCTACCGCCTACAATGCGATTCTGGGACGCCCCACCCTCAATAAGTTCAGAGCGGTTATCTCCACCTACCACCAGACCGTGACGTTCCCGACCTGTGGGGGGGTCGGAGAAGTCAGTGGGAGCCCCCGTGAATCAAGGCGATGCTACCTGACTGCGGTCTCCCTGCACAAGAGGAGGAGGTATGAACCGCCCCTCGAAGACCCCCGAGAAGCAAAAAAGTCATCCCAGCACCCCGAGCCAACCGATCCTATGGTGGATGTGCCTCTACTGGAGGGACGCCCAGATTGAACAGTGAAGATCGGGTCGGAGCTTCCCGATCAGGAGCGAGCCCAGCTCATCAATCTTCTCTAGGAGAATGTGGACGTCTTCGTTTGGTCACCTGTTGACATGCCAGGCGTCAGCCCTGAGGTATCTCAGCACCACCTGTGCATCTCTCCCGATGTGCGGTCGGTGAAGCAGAAGCCCCGACGTCTAGCCCCCGAACGCCAACGGGCCGTCCGAGAAGAGGTAGGGCGACTTCTGGCAGCAGGCTTCATTGAAGAGGCCAACTACCTCCGCTGGTTATCCAATATAGTCCTCGTAGAAAAACCTAATGGAAGCTGGAGGATGTGCATTGACTACACTGATCTTAATCGTGCTTGCCCAAAGGATTGCTACCCACTTCCGCGGATCGACTAGTTAGTCGACGCAACGGTTGGCCACGCCCGCCTTTCCTTCATGGACGCCTTCTCCGGATACAACCAGATCAGGATGGCACCTGAGGATCAGCAGCACACCGCATTCCTCACCGACCAAGGAGTATACTTCTACAAGGTTATGCCATTCGGATTGAAGAACGCAGGGGCTACGTATCAAAGGACCATGAACAAAATGTTTGTCCATCAGATTGGGAGAAACATGGAGGTCTAAGTCAATGATATGATCGTGAAAAGTCACACGACTGCGACTCATTTGTCCGACTTGGCCGAGACCTTCGACACACTACGAAGATACAACATGCGACTCAACCCCGCCAAGTGCGCCTTCGGTGTCAACTTGGGAAGGTTCCTCGGGTTTATCATACATGAAAGGGGAATCAATGTGAACCCCAAAAAGGTACGGGCAATCGTCGACATGTAGGCCCCTCGGACAATTAAGGAGTTGCAGCGCCTGAATGGGAGGCTCGCCGCCATGTCAAGGTTCCTGTCTCGATCGGGCGACCGATGCCTCCCCTTCTTTCGGGCTCTAAAGGACCCCAAGGACTTCGCGTGGACGGCGGAGTGCGAGGAGGCTTTCACCCACGTGAAGGAGCATCTGGCATCCCTCCCTCGCCTCGCTTCGGTTTCCCCTCGGGAAAAGCTGGGTGTCTACCTGGTCGCCTCTCAGCATGCAGTAAGTTCTGTCCTGGTCAAGGAGGCTTTTGGAGAGCAGTTACCAGTTTACTACACTAGCCATGTCCTTAATGGGCCAGAGGAGATACCCTCCGATCGAGAAACTAGGGCTGGCGCTCGTATTGACCGCCCGGAAGCTGCACCCCTACTTCCAAGCTCATCCGATTGAGGTAATCACCGACCAGCCGCTCTGATAGATTTTGTCTAAATTTGACCTTGCAGGTTACCTCCTCAAGTGATCAGTAGTGCTCGGTGAGTTCGATACTCAGTACGACCCGAGGACCGCCATCAAAGCACAGGCGGTGGCCGACTTTATCTCCGAACTGACCCAGCCCGAGGCCATGGGGCCGTAAAGCGTGAAGATAGAATGGCTCCTCCGCGTTGACGGATTGTCTGTCTGTAAAGGCACGGGGGCCGGGCTGGTGCTAGAAGCCCCCGACGGGCGCTCGTTCAAGCGCTCCCTTCGCTTCGGATTCAAGGCCACCAACAACGAGGAGTACGAGGCGTTGCTGGCGGGGCTCAGACTAGCCGTCGAAATGCAAGTTGGCGACATACACGTCCTCACCGACTCGTAGCTGGTAGCCGAGCAACTCTTCGGTGGGTATGAGGCCCGGGACCCAATCATGTCGAATTAACTGGCGGAGGTAAGAGCCCTCGTTGCCCGCTTTTCTCGCTTCACATTATCCAGGGTGCCAAGATGCCAGAATGATCGGGCGGATACGTTGGCAAAACTGGCTTCTAGATCGGGTTCCAAGGGCGAGCCCGACGTGGAGGAGCTCCCCACCCGATCCATCAAGGTCGCAGCGGTGGCCACCACTAGCCCACTAACGACATGGGTGCAGGAGATGTTACAATTCAAGCGTCACGGGACGTTTCCTGAGGACGAACCCGCGGCTCGGCATCTGCGCCGAACCCAAGCCTGGTACTGTGAAATTGGCGGACAGTTATATAGGAGGTCGTATTCACGCCCCCTCCTGCGCTGCCTGGAGCCCGAAGAGGCTCAGTCAGTTCTTGTCGAAGTCCACGGTGACATTTGCGGTGAGCACATAGGTGGGTGTACCCTGGCGTTCAAGGTGCTTCATCAAGGTTACTACTGGCCCACCATGTGCCGTGACGCGAGATCGTATGTGCAGAAGTGTGATGCATGCCATAAGCACACACCAATGCCCCGGCAGCCGACGGTACCGCTGACGCCCATCGATTGTGCATGGCCTTTCGCGTAGTGGGGGATGGACCTTCTCGGCCCCTTCCCCCTGGCTTCGAGGCAGCGGAGATATATTATTGTCGGGATAGACTACTTCACCAAATGGGTCGAGGCTGAACCACTGGCATCGATCACGGAGCGTCAGGTAGAGAGATTCGTGTGAAGGAACATTGTTATCCAGTTCGGTCTACCCAGAGTCATCATCACCGACAATGGAATACAGTTCGCCAGTGCTCGGTTCCAGGAGTTCTGTGCGACCTACAGGATACAGCTGAGGTTCAGCTCGATCGCACACCCCCAAACGAATGGGCTGGCCGAGGTGACCAACCGAGCCATCCTAGGTGGACTCAGGAGAAGGATGCTCATGGCCCAATCCACTTGGGTTGACGAGCTCCCGAGCGTCTTATGGTCCTTATGAACCACACCTAAAACCGCAACAGGGGAATCCCCTTACAGTTTGGCCTTCGGTACCGAGGCCGTCCTACCCGCTGAGGTAGAGATTACCATCCCACGCACAAAATCTTATGGCGAGGGGACGTCGGCTGAAGGACTCCGGGCCGGATTAGATTTCCTCGAGGAAAAGCGAGCCAACGCGCATCTGAAGGACCTCTCCTACAAAAGAGCCGTCCACAGGATTTACAATAGAAGGGTTCGTCCTAGACCTATCAAGCTGGATGACCTAATGCTATGCAGGGCCGAGGTAGGTAACCCGACCTGAGCACACGGTAAACTCGCTCCCAAATGGGAAGGACCTTATCGGGTCGTCGGGATTGTCCGACCGGGCACGTACCGGCTCGCAACGATGTCTGGCTATTCTTTGCCAAGGACATGGAACGTCCAAAACCTTAGGAAGTTTTTCGTGTGAGAAGGCAAAGGTTGACAACAAGCAGAATAAGAAAAATTTCTTTCATTTATAAAATTCTGGAACTACAGGACTCAACCCTGACTTACAGACCGACTGAACTCTTAGGAAAAGCTATGAAAAAATTACAAGTCTTTTATTCCTTCGGAACCTCCAGGCGATCGTCGAAAGGGACGTCCTCGGGCATGTCCACCTCTAGGTCTTCGGGATGGGAGGAGAAACGATCCTCCTCTACCTCGAGGCTGGGGTGGTGCACACAGAAGCGGGCCAGGGCGATCCGGTATCCATATTCGAAGGAAACCTGCCCCGTCCGTGTCAGCCCGAGTTTGAACCCCTCAGACTTCTTGTAAGTATCGAGCAGCTCTTTGTCTTTGTCTAGTCGGAGGCGTGCCTCCTCGGCGAGTGCCTCAGAAGCTGCTCTCACCTCTGCCTACACCTCCTCTAGCTTTGTGCTGAGGGTGCACATCTCCGTCTTCAACGAATGAAGCTCGGTCCGTTCCACTCGCAAAGTCTTCTGGAGCTCCTTATTCGAAATTTGTGACGTTTGGAGCTCCAATTTAAGGCGAGCCACCTCCGCCTCCGAGTCTGCCGCACGTTTTTCGATGACCGCCATGGCTTCCGAGCCTGCCCCGGCTCGGATCTCCTCCAATTGGCGGCGCAGCTCGGCATTGCGCCCACTAAGGCCCCCGATGATCTGACCGGCGTCACACACCTGATCCATTTGGGCCGTCGCGTAGGGAAGGCCCTGCAAGAAGGAGGAGAGGTCAGGAGGAACGCTGTCGGTTGTATAATCAGAGATAGCAAGCACAGTACTTACAATGGTCAGGGACTTGGTCGATTTGCCAAGCAAAGCCTCCGAGGGCAAGGTATATATATCCCGAGCCATGTCGGGATAAAGCGCCCCCCAGAGGAATGCGGCGGAAGAATCCCCTCTAGCCCACACTCTATCCCCCCGAGACAGGCCCCCCCAGCGAGCAACCAGGGGGTCGCTTGCTCCCCTGTCGGGATCTCACCCACCACCCGTGACAGAAACGGCTCGTTGTCGTCCGCGGGTAGTCAGCACAAATCGCGCGCGGAGGGAGGGTGTGGGTCTTTCCCTGTTGTCTCCCCACTGGGTCCCGCCGTGCCACAAAGGGGGCCCACAACTGCTCTATCCCTCCATCCCGGTGTCGCCTCAGCTCCCTTGGAGGCAGTGATCTTTGCTTTCTTCTGAGGATGTCTGGCCGCGATCTCCAACGGAGCATCCTTCGAGCCAAGCTTCGGGACGGCCGATGGGCGTGGGGAAGAAATTGGCGACGCTTGACTACCCAAAAGGGATCGGAGGTTCACCATTTCTGCAAAAAGTCAAACAAGAGTTAGAACTTGGGGCAAGCCGCGAGATACACGGACCGGGCACTATTAACGTACCCTGAGGTGTTGGACTGAGACCAGCCTCTACCAGCCACTGCTCGGTCATGTTTCGGATGGCCTGGGAGTTGGGGAGAATCTCCTTGAGCCTCCCAAGATCCCTGCGCTCCTCATCGCTAAGGATCGGGGTGGTGTTGTCAATCGCTCTCACGGACCACCGGACCCTAAAGCCCCAATCTCTCACGCAGCTGACATAGAAGAACCTCCCCTTCCATCCTTTGTTACTAGAAGGGGCCCCCCTGACTCGAAAGCCCGCTTGGGATGATAGGAAGTAACCCACTGACCCTTTGGAATGACGAAAGTAGGAAAGGAAAAGGTTGCGGGTGGGGGTGATATTGGCGTAGTGGCATTCTCCAAGGAATGCCACTAGGTAGCGCCAAGAGTTTGGCGCCACCTGAGACGGCGAAATTCGCCATAGGAAGATACAAGAGGTGATGACGGGGTGAAGGGGAAGGCGCAACCCTGCCTCCAGGGCATCTAGGGTTAGCGCGAAACCCTTGGGAATCGGGTCGTAAGCCCGCTGCCCCGGTTCGGGGGCGCTAAGGATATAATCCTCCGGGACGCTATAGCGGTCCCGGAGCCTCCTCAGTGACGATCTGCTCATGGTGGAGTCGAGGTCATGAGGACACATCAAGGCCTCAAGGGCCCGTGTCGCTTCCCCATCAGAGGATTGGACGGGGGATGGCGGAAGGGGCCTCTCCCTAGCTCTAGTGGAGGATGAAGAGGAGGAAGAAGAAGGAGAGGTCATTCTTACTGACCTTAACGGGAGATAGGAGGGGGCTACTTGGGGAAGAGACATGACGCTGGAAGCGAGGAGAACGACCAGGGAGGGGCGGCGGGATCCGAAGGAAAAGACGCAGCAACGAGAAATAGGAACGACGCCGAAAGCACCTTATTTAAAGGAGAAATCCCGCCGAAACCAGCGTCTCTTCACCTCCCAAAAGTGGGCAACAGCTCACTCACGTACTCGCCTGCCTGCCATGTCACTTTAGGGAGGCCAAAGGACATCCCGCCATAAATGAAAGCCTAACGTGGCAACCGGGGGTAAGCCAAGCAAACGGCAGAGCCCCGGCGCATCGATCCCGATGCCTGCAAGCATGCTGCGGCAAAAGAGCTGGCTCCCAAGGGCTCACAGGGCAAAGTAGTCCCCCAGCCCCCCACCGCGGGTAAGTTTGGACAGCAACGCAAGTACCTCTTCAGCCGTCGATTGCTCGAGTATGCCTCTACGCAGCCTGCCTGCATGAGCTTGTACCTCGGTCGCCGACTACTCAAGTACGCCTCTGCGCAGCCTGCCTGCCTGAGCATGTACCTCGGCCATCGACTGCCCGAGTACGCCTCTGCGCAGAGGCGTAGCCTGCCTGCCTGAGCGTGTACCTCGGCCACCGACTGCTCGAGTACGCCTCTGTGCAGCCTGCCTGCCTGAGCGTGTACCTCGGCCGCCGATTGCCCGAGTACATCTCTACGCAGCCTACCTGCCTGAACGCGTACCTCGGCTGCCGACTGCTCGAGTATGCCTCTGCACACCCGTCTGCTCGAGCGTGTACCTCGGTTGCCAGCCCCGAGACACACCTGCGTGGCCAGCTCACCTGCGTCGTGCTCCTCGGCTTCATGCTCCCCGAGAAACACCTGCGTGGCCAGCCCGCTTGCGTCGTGCTCCTCGACTCCATGCTCCTCGAGATCACGCCTGCGCGGCTAGCCCGCTTGCATCGTGCTCCTCGGCTCCATGTTCCCTGAGACCGCGTCTACGCGGCCTACCCAAAGCTGAAGCCATGCCTCGGACTCCCGTCACAACGACCGACACATAGCTTCTTTCCGGGGGGGAATATGATAAGGATAGTAATTATGATAAGACTCGGTTGACGTCCAATGACACCTCGCGCCTCGATCGATGCGATAGCACCTGGTCAAAACATACCAGAACACCGACCGAGCGCATTAACGCCTGCTCAGGCTCGGTTCTTCACGCCATGCCAACACCAATGTCAGACGCTACTAACCTGTCCCTTACAAGCGGGCACATCAGGAAACAATAAGCTTCCCTATAAATACCCTCGCATTCCGAACGGGAAGGGGTGAGAGAGGAGGCACACAAAAAGACTTCTTCATATGAATCCCCTTTGACATCAGCTAACTTGATCATCGGAGGGGTCGGGCCGAGCACCCCGACCCGACCTTTGTGCAGGGGCGAGGCCGAAGGTCCATGCGAGACACGAAGGCAAGGAGTTCATGCTCAGAGGAGACAATGACACCATTCAAGCCACAGCACACAACCACCTCGGTGGGCTCGAAAGCCGTCTCGTAAAGATCCCCATCATCCGGACCCGAATTGAGCCGTGTCGGCCCCGAGGCCATGGCTTAAGGTTGTTTACACCAACAGTTTTCACTCCGCCATCCACGCGAGGCTTAAGGTTGTTAACCACCTGGCGGAGGTTCAGGCCCTCTTTCAAGCGCCAATACTGTTGGTGTAAACAACCTTAAGCCATGGTCTCAGGGCCGACGTAGCTCGGTCCAGGTCCGGATGATGGGGATCTTTACGAGACGGCTTTCGAGCCCACCGAGGTAGTCGTGTGCTATGGCTTGGACAGTGTCGTTGTCTCCTCCGAGCAGGAACTCCTCACCTTCGCATCTCGCGGGGACCTTCGGCCTCGCCTCTGTGCAGCCTGCCTACTTGAACGCGTACCTCGGCTGCCGACTGCCCGAGTACGCCTCTACACACTCGTCTGCCCGAGCGTGTACCTCGGCTGCCAACCCCGAGACACACCTGCGCGGCCAGCCCGCTTGTGTCGTGCTCCTCGGCTTCATGCTCCCCGAGACACACCTGCGCGGCCAGCCCACCTGCGTCGTTCTCCTCGGCTCCATGCTCCTCGAGATCATGCCTGCGCGGCTAGCCCACCTGTGTCGTGCTCCTTGGCTCCATGTTCCTTGAGACCATGCCTGCCAGCCTACCCAAAGCTGGAGCCATGCCTCAGAATCCCGTCACAACGACCGACGCATAACTTCTTTCCGGGGGGGAATATGATGAGGATAGTAATTATGATAAGACTCGGCTGACGTCCGATTACGCCTTGCGCCTCGATCGACGTGACAGTACCTAGTCAAAACAGACTAGAACGCCGGCCGAGGCACATTAATGCCTGCTCAGGCTCGGTTCTTCACGCCATGCAAACACCAATGTCAGAAGCTACCAACCTGCCCCCTACAAG
Source organism: Musa schizocarpa (assembly GCA_900464855.2). Classification (NCBI taxonomy): domain Eukaryota; kingdom Viridiplantae; phylum Streptophyta; class Magnoliopsida; order Zingiberales; family Musaceae; genus Musa; species Musa schizocarpa. The sequence continues at coordinate 7,360,203 of LS990916.1, forward strand.
AGGGCACATCAGGAAACAATAAGCTTCCCTATAAATACCCTCGCATTCCGAATGGGAAGGGGTGAGGGAGGAGGCACACAAAAAGACTTCTTCATATGAATCCCCTTTGACATCAGCTAACTTGATCGTCGGAGGGGTCGGGCCGAGCACCCCGACCCGACCTTTGTGCAGGGGCGAGGCCGACGGTCCCCACGAGACGCGAAGGCGAGGAGTTCCTGCTCGGAGGAGACAACGACACCATCCAAGCAACAGCACATAACCACCTCGGTGGGCTCGAAAGCCATCTCGTAAAGATCCTCGTCATCCAGACCCGAACCAAGCCGCGTCGGCCCCGAGGCCACGGCTTAAGGTTGTTTACACCAACACCTGGCCAGGGTCATTCGGATTGAGAGTGAAAGAGTTCTTTGGGAGAATCCGATTAGAGCGAGACTCGAGAAGAAACCATATGGGTCTGACAGCACCATGCCCGACATACGGTCTTTGGGATATTAGATGGATGAGGGAATATAGGTATACGGTAACTGAGGACAGATAGGTCTAATTAATTGGATTTCCCTGTATCGTTTGGGGACTACGACGTAGTGGCCTAGTACGTCTGCAGTCGATGAGTCGAGTGAATTATTATAGAGATAATAATTCACTAAGTTAAAAGGAGTTTTGACAGGTATGACCCATGGCCAGCTCGATATTGGGCCTAGAGGGTCACACACAAATGACAAGCATTGCAATGAGTAGAGGTTCGGATATGAGATATCCGTCGGAGTCTCTATCTTATTGGATATCCAATAAGCCCCTGAATTATTGGATCCCATGGACGAGATCCAATAAGAGCCCATGAGATATTATTGGATAGAGATCCACTAATATAAAAGGCTTGGGTAATTGGATGCAGATCTAATAACTACTGTGGGAGGATCCATTAGGGTTTGACAGGAGACCTCTATAAATAGGAGGGATTCAGAGCCTCATAGGCTAGAGCCTTTGCTTGCCTCTCATATTCTCCTCCCCCTCCCTAACTTAGAGCAAACCTGGAGTTTTGAGGAGCATCGTCGTAGCTCTACTGTGTGGATCACCGCTAAAGATGAGGACACTTGACCTCCTTCACCCTCTCTTAGAGATCTGTAAGGAAACAGGGATATACAATCTCCTTAGGTAACACAATTTACTCTATATGCAGTTTAAGTTTCACGGATTTTTGCGCACCAATCTTCGCAAAATGATGAACATCTTTTTGGGAAATAAGGGATTTTGTTTTTCTTATTCTTCCACTGCGTATGTGATGTCACCCCCAAGATTTCCCAACAGAATTTAATTTCAGTTAGAAGGCTAGATGATGAAGATTATGATAGCAAATTTCACAAAGGGCAATGAAAACACAATAAGGGTTCTCTTATTATAGCTAGTGGAAAGAAATATCACACTTTGTACATGTTGCATGCCAAAGCTTGTGGTAAGCACTTAAATGCCATAGAGAAAGACTTTACCATGGAGTTGTGGCATAGGTAATTGGGACACATGAGCAAGAAGGGGTTGCAAGCTCTTTCCAAGAGAAAGATATTGCCAGACCTCAGAGGTACACATTTGAACCATTGTATTAATTATTTGGCTGGTAAACAACATAGAGTTTTATTTATTAGTCCTACTTTGTCTAGAAAAATGCATGCATTAGACCGTGTTTATACAGATATATGTGGTCCTTTGAGGACAAAAACTCCTGGTGGATCTGTTAATGTTCTTGGTATCAGTGGTGCACTTTATTTTGTCACTTTTATAGATAATTTTTCTAGAAAAGTTTGGGCCTATGCTTTAAAGACCAAAGATCAGGTTATTAATGTCTTCAAAGAGTTTCATGCCAGAGTTGAAAGGGAGACATAAAGATAACTGAAATGCATAAGATCAGATAATGATGGTGAGTATATAGGATTATTTAATGATTATTATAAGTCACATGACATCCAACATGAGATGATAGTTCCTAGTACACCTTACCATAATGCAATTGCAGAGAGGATGAACCGCACCATCATGGAAAAGATAAGATGTATGCTTTCATAAGCCAAGCTACCCAAAAGGTTTTAGGATGAGGCTTTAAGGGCTGCAGTTGATGTGATCAACTTATCACCATGTACAACCTTAGATGGTGATGTTGCAGAGCATGTATGGTCAGGGAAAGATGTTTCCTATAAGCATTTGAGAGTGTTTGATTGTCATGCATTCGTATATATTCCAGACAATGAGAGGTCCAAGCTAGATAGTAAGACTAAAAAATATATTTTTCTTGGTTGCTCACATGATCAGTTTGGTTATAGGCTTTGGGATCCAAAAAACCAAAATGTGTTTAGAAGCAGAGATGTGATCTTCTTTATGGATCAAACCTTTAAGGATTTGAAGAAGAAGGCACTAGCCAAGACTTCTGCCGAAGGATTAACAGATTGTGACCTAATTACTCCTCCAGTATATCAGGGTGATAGGGAGATGTGCAGGAAGATGGTGTAGAGCTTGATGTTGATCTACTTGCAGGATATGTTGAGCAAGAAGAAGTTTGAGAGCAACTTCCTATAGAACCTCAGTTGAGAAGATCTTCTAGACAATGTCAACCTTCTAGAAGATACTCTATATATGAGTATGTGATGTTTACTAATGCAAGTGAACCAGAGAGTTACTAGGAAGCAGTTGAAAGTGAGTAGAAAAAAAAGTGGTTAGTTACTATGCAGGAAGAGATGAATGCTCTTCAAAAGAACCACACTTATGATTTGGTACTAGTACCAAATGGAATGAAGGCCTTGAAGAATAAGTGGGTTTTTAGGTTGAAGACTTAAGAATATTGTTCTCAACCAAAGTACAAAGCTAGATTGGTTATGAAAGGCTTTGGTCAAAAGAAAGGTATTGACTTTGAAGAGATTTTTTCGCATGTTGTTAAAATATCATCTATTCGTGTTGCTCTTAGTATTGCTGTTAGCCAGGACTTAGAGGTTGAGCAGTTAGATGTGAAAACAACTTTCCTTTATGGTGATTTGGTGGAGAAAATTTATATGGAGCAACCAGAAGGCTTTAAAGTCAAAGGTAAAATAACTTTATCTACAAATTGAGGAAGAGCTTGTATGGGCTAAAGCAAGCTCCAAGATAGTGATACAGAAAGTTTGATTCATTTATGATAGAAAATATATATAAAAGAATGGCTTCAGATCATTGTATGTACATCAAATAGTTTGGTGAGAATTTTATTATTCTCTTACTTTATGTTGATGACATGCTTATTCTTTGGAAAAATATATCTACAATTAACAGGTTGAAGAAGGAACTGAGTGATAAGACCCTAAAGTCTTATCGTCGCTCTGATACCAAATGATAAGACCCTAAAGTCTTATTATCTCTCTGATACCAAATTGATAAGACCCTAAAGTCTTATCGTAAAAAAGAAGAAGAGAAGGGATGATCACTTCGAGGGCATCGGCCTCCTTGATGGCTTTGAGAGGATCGACCCTCCTTGATCGCTTTGAGGGGATCAGTCTCCTAGGGTTTGTCAAAAGACATAATAGTATTTTTCCTAGATGATCGAAAAGAAGCAATTACATCCCTATTTATAGAGTTCTGACTATAGCTAAACTAAACAGACTTAATAAATACGCAAAAAATAAAAGAAAAAATAAAAGGATCATAACAATCCCGCCTCTTTCAATTCAGCCCTGTCCTCAAGGCTAAGCAGCATCAAATTCTAGAAACTTCTCCTTTAGCATGCTGTAGGACTCCCAAGTGGCATGCTCCTTTGGTAAGTTGGCCCATTGCACCAGCACTTCAATTACAGGATGACTACGGTACATTGCAACTCGTCGATCATGTAGGACTTGTGGTTGAGCCTGAACTTCCCCAGTAGTAGAAGTGTCCGGCAAATGGCACTGCACTATTGCATCTTCACCCAATTTCCTTTTAAGGCATGCAACATGAAAGACCGGATGTATTTTAGAGCTAGCAGGCAAATCCAAGCGGTAGGCCACTGGTCCAATACGTTCTAATATCTTATAAGGCCCAAAAAACCGAGGAGATAGCTTCATGGAAGATCAGACCTTTATGGAAGTTTGCTTGTAGGGTTGAAGACGAAGGAAAACCCCATCACCCATAGTAAATTCTTGTTCACTTCGGTGTTTATCAGCTTGTTGTTTCATTCTTGCTTGTGCGGCTGTGAGGTTATCCTTTAAAAGCTGAATAATCTTATTTTTATCCATCAATTCCTTGTCCACTTGATCAACTTTAGAAGAACTAGGTACATACTTTTTGACAGATAAAGTATTATAGAGTGGGGTGCAGCGATCCTCGACGTTCTTGCTATCGTTTGTCAACTCAAAAAAAGAAGAAAAAAAAAAAGACAGAGAGAGAGAGAAGAGGTCGGCAACCATCTGCCGCACCCCTGCTGCTTCTCTTCTCCACTATCGTCATCGCTACAGGGCAACTCATTCTCCACCGTCACCACTGCTCCCTAGCCAGCGATCCTTGGCGTTCTTGCTGCAGACGTAGCTATCATAAAAATAAAAAAAAATTGTGAGAGGGTGAAGCTTCCTTCTCAACTAAGAAGGAACATTTGCTTCCTGACGTTGACCACCCATGCTTTCCTTCTCCCCCACCGCCGGCATTGATTCTTGGCCAGCAACCATTGCCGCCATTGCTCCCCGACCAGCACCCACCGTTGCCGCTATGCCTCGGCTAGCAACCTTCTCTCCTCGCTTCCCTATCTCGCTCGAGCAAGAAGGCTGCGGTCGCTATTTTGCAGCCAGCGGATCACCCCATCGCCGCTTCTACCGTTGGTGACGCTGCCCTAATCTGCCATTGTGCTACCCCCCCTTGGGTCGCAGCCGCAGCCGCTAGTTGCCACAACCCCTCCTTACAGCAGTTGCAGAAACAGAGTTCCTCTATTGCCGTAGCCCCTCGTCGATTGCAGCCACGCCTCCACCAGCCACGCCACCTCCAGCACTCCTCTTCCCCTCCAACGTCGTCGCCGCCCAATTGACCCATCACCGCTACGGGCCACCGTGTGATGATCGTCGCTCGCCTCCCAGCCGCCGCTCTACCTTGCTTTGCATCCTTTGTAGCCGAAATAGAGCACAAGCAGGTCACCTTGCTGCCCTTGTTTTCAGTCGCACCACAATCGCGGGTCCCCTTGTTGCTGCGAACATCGGCTGCCGTCACCATTGCTGCTACTGCCCAGCCAGTGACAATGCTGCTCGCCGCCTAGCCGTGATCTTGGCAGCCTCGCCCTTGCTCTGGTAACAGAAATAGGGTAAATCACTAATTGCCTTTGTTCCCGCAGAGCCACCGTCGATTCCTATTCTCCATTGCAACCTTAACCCCGACCACTTCAACGCTGCCTCTCCCTTGCTCTGCCTCCGCTATTGTAGCCACCGAATGCCATCATCGCAGTCTCAACTTGACTATTTAGCGATCGCTTCTGTGAGTCACAACAGTTGCAGTCATCGCCTTCCAGCCCCCGACGCTCTCATCTCACGCAGCGACTGAAACACAGGGCAGCAACTCTTCCTCTATCGTAGCCACCGCATCGGTGAGCCCTTGCTGACGCTGCCCCCAACTGCACCACCATCGCTACCTCTCAGCCCTCAGCAGCAACGATCCCTCCACGCAGCGACTGCAACAAGCATCGTTGCCTCTCACCAATTCCTCCTTCTGTAGTGTAATAGAGATAGAGCAATGCTGTCTTCCATCTGCGCCATCGTAGTGGTGAGCCCTTGGTAGTGCTGCCCTAACCGCGCCACCATCGCTGCCTCCCAGCCCTCAGTAGTAGCGATCCCTCCACGCAGCGACCACAGGAAGCATTGTTGCCTCCCACGTAGCGAACGCAACGACATCCCCACATCCTCGCAGCAACCCTTCATTCCAATAGTGCTACCACCGATTGCATCACAACAACAACACTGAGTAGGGAAGTGATTTATGCCCTAATCTTGACACCAGAAACAGGAGTTGAGATTACAGATTTGTAGTCTTACAAAATGGCCACCGATAACTCAATGAAATCACAAATGGAAGCATTGGAAATCAGAATTGAGAACCGGCTACAAGAAACACTTAATGATTTAAAAAAAAGCCTACTGGAGAGCTTTAGCAAATTTCAACAAGATGGGAGCTCAAGTTCTACGTTGCACAGATCTGGAAATACTAGAAAAGGGCCTCAAGATTGTGACACAATCTGCTCATACATGAAGGTGGTTGGACAGCTCGCCAAAATTTGTTAGACTTCTATAGTGTTGGAATATCAGAGTAGGTTTGAAAGATTGTCAAATCAAGCTAGAGATTGATCGAAACGATAACTTTTGGATACATTTATTGATGGGCTTATTCCAGAGATCCAGTGTGAAGTTAAGGCTTGTTAACCCCGTACTATGATAGCTGCGATCTCATTCGCACATCTAAAAAAAAAAAATCAACAGGGAAAATCATGGAAATAGAAGTAACAACCACCGGATGATTAGTAAGCCACCCACTACATCTATTCCCAACCAAAGCCTTGACACCCGAGGACTAACCTAAGAAGAACTAAAGAAAAATTTAGCAAAGGGTTTGTACTATGATGAAAAGTGGAGTATGGACCACCAATGTAAACAAGGGCAACATATGATGATTGAGCCAATTGGAGAGGAACCTAAAGCAGAAGAGTTGGACTCTGATCATGAAGGCATAAATTCTAATGAAGATGTTGAACCTATCATACATACAATGCATACATTAGCCGACTACTCTAACCCGCAAACTATGGAAGTTGCCGGAACACTAGAGCACCAGACTATTATAGTTTTGATTGATACTGGTAGCACTAACAATTTTATGGACAGTTAGATTGTTGACCGATTGGCCCACCACATTGAAGACTATGACAAATTCGAAGTAAAGATTGTTGATGGACGAATTTTCACTTGTGATAGCAAAGGTTCAAAGATAAAATTGATTATACAGGGCCAGAAGTTTCGTGCAACGATTACTATACTAAAAGACCAATCTGTTGCTTACACTATCAACAAGCGGAGACCATACTTACTTGATCAACGGGTTGTGATGCGTTACAGATAGTCTATGGCTAAAGTGCTTAAAGAGAAGCTCCTCGAGATTGATGCTACTCAGCCTTGAGGATAAGGCTGATTTGAAGAAATAGAAACTGTTAGGACCCTTTTTCTAAGCCTTTGAATAATGTTTATTGAGTCTTTTTAGTCTAGTTGTTTATTGAGTCGGTTTGGTTCACTTAGAGTCAAGTAGAGGTTTATTTAATATCTATTTATTATTAAAGTTCAAGTCTTGATGGACTCTGGGTAGAACTTTATAAATAGGGATGTAGCTACTTTTTTTCAATTATCTATGAAAAATATTATTCTGTCTTTTGACAATCCCTAGGAGGCCGATCCTTTCGAAGCGATCAAGGAGGCCGATCCCCTCGAATTAACCATCCCCTTTCTCTTTTTTTTTTTTTACGATAAGACTTTAGGGTCTTATCATTTGGTATCAGAGTGACGATAAGACTTTAGGGTCTTATCATTTGGTATCAAAGCCTATGATAAGAATTTAGGGTCTTATCATTTGGTATCAAAGTGACGATAAGACTTTAGGGTCTTATCCATAGTGCTAGAAATTCCCTATTTATAACTATAAAGTATATACATACCCATAAGAACAGGGTACATACTTTTTGATAGTTCAAATGATAAGACCCTAAAGTCTTACCATTGCTTTGATACCCTAAAGTCTTATCGTAAAATGAAGAAGAGAAAGGGGATGATCACGTTGAGGGGATCAGCCTCCTTAATCGCTTCGAGGGGATCGACCTTCCTTGATCGCTTCGAAAGGATCGGCCTCCTAGGGTTTGTCAAAAGACTGAATAATATTTTTCATAGATAATTGAGAAGAAGCAGTTACATCCCTATTTATAGAGTTCCACCCAGAATCCATCAGGACTTGAACTCTAATAATAAATAAATATTAAATAAACCCCAACTTGACTCTAACTGAACCAAACCGACTCAATAAATAACTAGACTAAACAGACTCAATAAACATTATTCAAAAGCTTAGAAAAAGGGACTTAACAGTTCCTTCCTCTTCAAATCAGCCTTGTCCTCAAGGCTGAGCAGCATCAATCTCGGGGAGCTTCTCTTTCGGTACTTCAATCATAGGCTATCTGCAACGCATCACAACCCATTGATTAAGTAAATATGGTCTCCACTTTTCGATAGTGTAAGCAATAAGTCGATCTTTTAGTGTAGTAATCATTGCAAGAAGCTCCTGGCCTTTGCTATCACAAGTTAAAACCTATCCATTAGTAATCTTTACTTTGAATCTATCACAGCCTTCAATGCGATAAACTAATTGGGTTGTAACTTTTCTGTCCATAAAATTATTAGTGCTACATGTATCAATTAACATAGTGACAGGCTGATGCTTCAAAGTTCCTTTGATTTTCATAGTTTGTGGGTTAGCATAGCTAGCCAATGCATGCACTATATATATGATGGCTTCAATATCTTTATCAGTTTCCACATCTTCATAATCGGAGTTCAACTCTTCTGCTTTCGATTCCTCTCCAATTGGCTCAATCATCATATGTTGCCCTTGTTTACATTGGTGCTCCATACTCTACTTTTCATCATAGTGTAAACCCTTTGCTGATCTTTCATTGAGTTCTTCTTGGGTTAGTCTTCGAGTGTCAAAGCTTTCGTTGGGAATAGATAGGGCCAGTGGCTTACTAATCATCTGGATGTTATCACTTCTGTTTCCATGATTTTTCTTGTTGATTTTTTTCTCATGTAGATGTGCGAATGAGATCGCAGCTATCATAGTGCGGGGTTGACAAGCCTTAACTTCACACCGAATCTCTAGAATAAGCTCTTCAATAAATATATCTAGAAGTTGTCGTTCCGACCAATCTCTAGCTTGATTTGACAATCTTTCAAACCTACTCTGATATTCCAACACTGTAGAAGTCTGACAAATTTGGCGAGTTATCCATCCACCTTCATATTCGAGTAGATTGTGTCACAATCTTGGAGCCCTTTTCTAGTATTTCCAGATATGTATAATGTAGAACTTGAGCTCCCACCTTGTTGAAATTTACTAAGGCTCCCTAGTAAGTCCTTTTTGAAATCATTAAGTACTTTTTGTAACCGGTGCTCAATTCTAATTTCCAATGCTTCCATTTGTGCTTTCACTGAGTTATCGGTGGCCATTTCGTAAGACTGCAAATCTGTAATCTCAACTCCTATTTTTGGTATTGGTCAAGGGCATAAATCACTACCCTATTCGGTGCTGCTGCTGTGATGCAGTCGGTGGCAACACTATAGGAATGAAGGGTTGCTGCGAGGATACGGGGATGTAGCTGCGGTCGCCGCATGGGAGGAAACGATGCTTGTTGCGGTCGCTGCGTAGAGGGATCGCTGTTGCCGAGGGCTTGGAGGCAGCGATGGTGGTGCGGCTGGGGCAGCACTGCCAAGGGCTCACCGCTGCGATGGCTGCGATGACGCGGATGGAAGGCAGCATTGCTCTGTTTCTATCACACTACGGAAGGAGGCGCTGGTGAGAGGCAATGATGCTTGTTGTAGTCGCTGTGTAGAGGGATTGCTGCTGCTGAGGGCTGGGAGGCAGCGATGGTGGTGTGGTTGGGGGCAGCGCCGGCAAGGTCTCGCCGCTGCGGTGGCTGCAATGGAGGAAGAGTTGCTGCCCTGTGTTTTTGTCACTGTGTGAGATGAGAGCGCTGAGGCTGAAAGGCGACGGTTGTGACTGCTGTGACCCAAGGAAGCAATCGCCGAGCAGCCGGGTTGAGGCTGCGGTGATGGCAACCAACAACTGCAGCAGCAGAGGCAGAACAAGAGGGAGGTGGCATTGAAGCAGCCGGGGTTGAGGCTGCAGTGGTGACAACCGGTAGCAGCGGCAAAGATGTAGAGCAAGGGGGCTGCAGTAACAGTGCAGATCAAGGGGGTTGAGGTGAAGGTTGCGGCGGCTGGTAGCAGCAATCGTTGCTAGCTGGAGTGCAGTTGCGACGGTGGAGAAGGAGGCAGCGAGGGTCGTGGCAGGCTGGGTGGAGAGCGGCGTCGTCGCTGACTGGGCAGCAGTGGCGACGGTGGTGGCAACCGGTGTTCGTAGCAGCAAGGGGATCCGCGACTATGGCAAGGAGGGGCTGCAGCAACCGGCGGTTGCGGCTGCGGTGCTGGCGGTCCTTCTCGCTCATGCGAGATAGGGACGCGAGGAGGAGAGGTCGTTGGTCGGGTGATTGAGCGGCGGCGAGGCGGCTGGGAAAAGTGGTGGTGACGCAGCTGGGAACAAGGGAATTCCATGAGTTGCTATGTTTTGGTCACCGCGAGGAGGGCGACAATCGGCAGCTGCGGCTACGGCTGCGACCCAAGGGGACGCGGGCGGCAGTGGAGAGGCAGCGGTGGTGGCGCAGTTGGGAGCAGTGCCACCAACGATCGCCGAGGAGGAGAGGTTGAGTGGCTGCGCTGTGACGCAAGGGGAGGCAGGCGACGGGGAAACAGCGGCAGTGGTGAAGAAAGAGTTGCCTTGAAGTGGTGGTGGGGAAGAAGGGAAGCAAGGCTGTGGTGGGCTGCGTCAAGGATCGTTGCTCTGATACCAAATGATAAGACCCTAAAGTCTTATCGTAGGCTCTAATACCAATTGGTAAGACCCTATGGTCTTATCGTGGAAGAAATGGGAGAAAAGGGAATGATAATGATCGCTTCGAGGGGATCGGCCTCCTTGATCGCTTCGAGGGGATCGACCCTCTACTTGACTCTAACTAAACCAAACCAACTCAAGAAACAACTGGACTAAACATAGTCAATAAATATTATTCAAAAGTTCATAAAAAGGGTCCTAACATTTCCTCCCTCTTCAAATCAGCAGCAAGGGGATCCGCGACTGCGGCAGCAAGGGGACCTGCAACTACGATGGTGGTAACTGCCTTTTTTCGGTCACCATAGATGCAGAGCAAGGGAGAGCAACGGCTGGGAGATAAGCGATGAATGTCGCATGGGGGAGCAGCGGCTGGAAGGCTACGGCAATGATGGCGGCTGGAAACAAGGGCAGCAGATGTGAGTTGCCCGTGATTGCCTTGTTTTGGTTACAAAAGATGCAGAGCAAGGGGGAGCAGTGGCTAGGAGGCGAGCAACGGTCTGGCTAGGGCAGCGCCGCCGATGGACAGCTACGAGGAGTGGTCTGCTGGCTGGGAAACAACGGCCGCGGCCTTCTTGCTTGGGCGAGATAGGGAAGCGAGGAGAGGAGGTTGCTGGTCGGGGCACAACCGTGGCGGTGGGTGCTGGGCAGGGAGCAGCGGCGGCGGTGGTCGTCGGCCGGGAAGCAGCGTTGGCAGTGGAGCAGAGGCAGTGGTGGTCGGCGTAGGGAAGCAAAGGTTCCTTCTCGGTTGAGAAGGAACAACGTGCGGGGTTGCTAGCTTCACCCTTTCTCACAAATTAATTTTATTATTATTATTATTATTATTTTGAATGATAGCTATGGCAACATAGCGAGAACACCAAGGATCGCCGCTCTGATAAATTGATAAGACCCTAAAGTCTTATCGTCGCTTTGATACCAATTGATAATACCCTAAAGTCTTATCGTCGCTCTGATACCAAATGATAAGACCCTAAAGTCTTATGATAAAAAAGAAGAGACAGGGGATGATCACTTTGAGGGGATCGGCCTCCTTGATCGCTTCGAGGGGATCAGCCCTCCTTGACCGCTTCGAGGGGATCGGCCTCCTAGGGTTTGTCAAAAGACAGAATAGTATTTTTCATAGATAACTGAAAAGAAGTAGTCACATCCCTATTTATAGAGTTCCACCCAGAGTCCATCAGGACTTGAACTCTAATAATAAATAAATATTAAATAAACCTCTACTTGACTCTAACTGAACCAAACCGACTCAATAAACAACTGGACTAAACATACTCAATAAATATTATTCAAAAGCTCAGTAAATGGGTCATAACATAAGATTATTGATGGACGGATTTTAACTTGTGATAGCAAAGGCCAGGAGTTTCTTGCAATGATTGCTACACTGAAAGATCAACCTGTTGCTTACACTATCAAAAAGTGGAGACCATACTTACTTGATCAACGGGTTGTGATGTGTTCAGCTTTTAAAAGCTAGCAACGTCATCTCCTGGCAGCATAGTGACAGGATCGACCTGTTGCTTCCCGATCTTGTATTTCAAGAGGCGATCCCCTCGAAGTGATCATCCCTTTTCTCTTCTTCATTTATATGATAAGACTTTAGGATCTTATCAATTGGTATCAGAGCAATGATCCTTGGCGCAGACTGCCGCAGCCTTGCTTCCCTTCTTCCCCACCACCACTACAAGGCAGCTCTTTCTTCACCGTTGTCGCTATTTCCCCAGCCAACGACCTTGGACCACCGCTCTACTAGTCATAGGTGCCCAGCAAGCCAATCACGTGAGTGATGACATGTGTGACTTAATATAGAATCTTTTTGCTTATTATATTTTGGTATATATCACTTTATATAAATGCATACATATATTGTGATGTCCTTGGATTTGTGCAATGGGAATCGGATCGTGATAAGATCACGATAGTGAGATCGATTCATCTTTAAACACATATCCTAAATAATCCCGGTCATAGGTTACTCGAGAGGGATATCGTGATAACCGGACAGACTGGTGTGCGGTATACCCATCCACATGATGGATGCAGCTGGTCTTATAGCTGCTTGTGTAGGGACACTAGGGATACAATACAGGTGCTCATTGGAGAATGAGTTCACTGATTGATCCGCTTACGGAATGCTGGATGGTTGATGATGCCTTATTGTTAGACAACGATTCCGTAGTCCTAGTGGTGTATCTGGTCCTTAGACTTGAGACACCAAGGATGTCCTGTATGAGTGCTCCACTCTTTGATACCAGACTTATAGGTTTGGCTATCCCAGATCTAGTACAACTGGTCATTGGGAGTGGTAGTCGACCATACGAGGGCTATTGAGTGTCGATAGAGGATCATCCACTCTCGGCGTCATGCGAGGAATATCCCATGTGTTCTTGCTCAGATAAATCCCTGGCCAGGGTCATTCGGGTTGAGAGAGAAAGAGTTCTCTGGGAGAATCCGATTAGAGCGAGACTCGAGAAGAAACCATGTGGGTCTGACAACACCATGCTCGATATATAGTCTCTGGTATATTAGATGGATGAGGGATTATAGGTACACGGTAACTGAGGACAGACAGGTCTAATGGATTGGATTCCCTTGTATCATCTGGGGATTCTTATACAGTGAAATATCGACATTTGGATCGCTTATGATGGTTAACAAAACTCTAATATTGGGACTGGGACATCTGGTTGGTTATCCTCTTGCATTTGCTTCAAGTAAGTTGCAAAAAAGTTTAAAATTATGCGATGTATAGATTAAAATTATGCGATGTTGCAAAAAAGTTTCTGCAATCATCATAAGTTAATTTTACAGAAATTTCCAAATACGAACATTGTTGTACATGCTGGAGGGTGGAGATGGGTGCTGATAGGGATGGGAGACAATCCTACTTATGGTGAAAAATGCAATACGTAAAACAGCATATTGCAGACAACATGGTGCACCTCAACCTGAAAAAAAAAAAAAATCCAAAGTTACATATATTAGGTAGTATTAAGTTGATGCATGTTTCACGGTCAAAGTTCAAGCACAGATCGTAATACAGAGTGCAAAGTTGTGTAGCATACCTGTTAAAACCTTTTTGTTTGATTGTGTTATAAACTTTTGATTATGTAACCTGTCCTCCAATAACATTTCTCTTATCTATAATATTGTGTTTATAATTATATAATGCTTATATTTACAGGTGTTAAAGAAATTGTCTAGTATTTGTTGATTAAGTGAGAAAAATGAAATTGAAATCGGATGGACGAGGTTATGTAAATTTAGGATTCATTTGTCAACCTACTGTATCTCGACAGAATGAACACACTAGCCAGTGTTTGTCAGAAACCAAATTGTTCTTTGTGGCTTTATTAGCTTGTTTGAAAAGAATGTAATGATGAATCAAAATCCATCAGCATTAGAGTGTTCATTGCTCGAATGCTTTCTTATGTGTCATGCATATTAGTAGGTCAGTCATCATTGTCTTTGTACTTTCTAGATGATTTAAGTTTATTAAATTCCCAGCTTTCTTTGTTTAATGTTTGGGAGGCTACTAGCTAAATCTGGTTCTTTATTTTAGTCCAAGCATTGCGAGGTCTTTGGAGGAATGAACTGGTTGCAATGAAAGGCTCATGCCCCAACTGTGGGGAGGAGGTCGGGGTCTATTAAATCATTTGCTTAGTCTATGAATACATAATCTCTGCTAGCTTGAAAAACTATGTAATGCTATAATCCATCTTATTGCTCTGCAGGTCTTTACTTTTGTTAGGGCAGAAAACTCGGCCGGACGTCCTCACCGTGCAGCTTGTCATGTATGCGAGTGCTCCTTGGAGTTTCAAACAAAGGTGGAGGTATGTAGTTTCCCTTTGTATCATATGAATGGGTGCTTCTAAACTGAAAATGCACCTGTTGGCACTCTCTATTCTCATTGTTACTGTATTAATTTCTTGTTGCCATCATATGAATCATCATGTGAGGTGTTATGTAATCATGCATTAACCCTCCCGAAATGTGAGATGCATATCTTTTTGTGGGTTTACTTATTCCTGTCCATGTTTTTGAATGTCAACTTGAGAGTTAAACAATCATAATGATCAGTATGATATACCATAATGAAATCGGAAATTAATCTCCCTTGTTTTGAAGGCATTTTTTTTTTCTTGAGATTTCACAATCATATAAAATTAAAATATAGTTATTGTATATCATAAACTTTATTCGTATGTCTCCATGTCTTTTGTCCCTCCTTGCTGAACCAGACATCCAAATACACATCTGAATCTGATTCTCAAATTCATGTTATTGCAACATTTCATATAAGATTATCTGGTCATCTAATTTTAGATTTTGATACAGAATATCAAGCTTCTGATTAGCTGAAGATTGACTACTAAGTTTTGTAATGGTAATGTTTTTTGAAAGTTTACGCTCTGGCATGTGTAATTAGGGAGTTATTGGAACTGAAAACATTTTACTTGGATATCAATAATATATATTTACAACACAGTTTGTTTTATGTTTCCTTGATGATACATTTCTTTTTTAAGAATGATGGTCATGCGATAATCTGATCATCAACAGATACTGCGATGTCGGAAGAGCATTAGATACCATCCAAATCCATTTTCTAGACTTTCATTAGTTGCGATCCATGACGATTAAAATTATCATTTTCAATTATTGATTCATTGTAATTTTGGTTTTTTTATAATGCAGCAATCCTTCACGGTACCTGGTAAGCGCTGGGTTTATGGTCGGGTATACCTGGTTCAACAGACCTAAGCTAATCATCGAAAGCGATGCAGATCGTAAAACGTTTTAACTGTGGGTTTTCTCTGATGTGCTTGTTTCACTAAGACGCTGATTGGATCCTGATCCCCACTAGAAGTCTGCCGAAGACTTCTATTTCACGTGCTGAGGGTGTCGCATGACTCGTTAGTAAAATAGTGGGAGCATATTAAGATAGAAGTCCATATCTTGATAGTTTATTTCTTGCAAAATCTACATGTTATTCATTTCTGCTGCATCTTTATTTTCAGAAAATGTCGCTTTCAAATCCCTTACGTGGCATACTTGATGTCAACCGCCTCCTTTGGTCCAAATTATACAGTTGGCTCCGTAACTTGAGAATTGTTTCTCAGTGAAAGAAAATCTGTACGTCCTTGATCTGATGATACTGCCCAAAGAAGGGGCAAGCGAGGATGAGATCATTTCGCTTCGTGAAGTACATTGATGACTCCACTCTTGCTGCTTTGCTATATGTTGGGCTCTATGACTCACGATTCTGAGAGACAACATGAAAAGATGGATGCCAAATCCATTTCTCATACATGTCAAAGTAAATTCTTTGAGGAACAAGGAAGGACTTCAGCGATATGAGATATCTAATAGCCTCTTCAGCTAGGATGGTGAGGGACACCGGTTCGAGAACCATATCCTAAAGATGATTGAGTGGATAGAGAAACTCACAGGTCTAGGAATGGTCCTAGAGGATAACTTGTGTGTGGACATTGTGCTTGGTCCCCACCGATTCTTTTCACAATTCATAATGAATTTTAATATTCATAAGCTTGAAGTGTCTCTCCCAGAGCTTCTCAATATGTTGAGGGAGGTAGAAGTACTATCAAGAAAAAGAAGCCAGTTCTCTCTAATTGGTGAGACCAAAAGGAAAAGGAAAGCGAAAAGGTCCCTTAAGAAGGGAAAGGGCAAGGTCAAACCGGGTAAAGCAAAGGTTGCTAAGAAAGACCCGACAAAGGACAAAGGCCAGTGCTTCTACTATGGTAAAGATGGGCTTTGGAAGAGAAACCTGCAAAGAGTACCTTGCAGAAAAAGGCTTGAAACAAAAGCTTGATGAAGCTTAAGGTACATTCATGATCAGTCTCCATTTGTCAGACTCTTATGATAACATATGGGTATTGGATACCGGTAGTGCTTATCATATATGCAATTCGTTGCAGGTTCTGGCAAGGACTAGGAGACTAGAGAGAGGCGAGATGGACCTCAAGATGGGTAATGGAGCAAAAGTTGTTGTAGTAGCTGTTGGCGAGGTCGCCCAACATCTACCTAGTGGAGCTTTTATTGCATTAGATGCATGCTATTTTGTTCCTTTTATTATCAAAAACATTATCTCCATTTCATGTTTAACAGTTAGTGGATATAAATTTGTTTTTGAGAACAATGGTTGTTCGATACTATTAGATGATAAGATCATTATGAAAGGAACATTGCATAATGGTTTATTTATATTAGAAACCACTCTACATATCATGAATGTAAATGTGTCTAAAAGGAAATGAGATGAGTTGAACAGTGCATACCTGTGGCATTGTAGGCTAGGTCACATCCATGAAAGAAGGATTCAAAAGTTGCTAAATGATGGATATCTAGATCCATTCGACTATGTGTCATATGCAACTTGTGAGCCTTGCATTCGTGGAAAACTGACCAACTCTCCATTTAGTGGAATTGGAGAGAGAGCCACTGAGTTGTTGGAACTCATACATAGTGATATATGTGGACCCATGTCAACTCATGCCATTGGAGGTTACTCCTACTTCATTACATTTACTAATGATTTCTCGAGGTATGGATATATGTACTTAATGAAGTACAAGTCCGAGGCCTTTGAGAAATTCAGAGAGTATAAGAATGAGGTGGAAAACCAGTTTGGAAAGAGTATCAAAACTCTTCGATCAGATCGAGGAGGTGAGTACTTAAGTACATAGTTCACTCAGTTCCACAAGGACCATGGGATATTATCCCAATGGACACCTCCTTATACACAGCTCATTGGTGTCTCTGAAAGGAGAAATCGTACATTATTAGATATGATACGGTCCATGATGAGTTTCGCTAACCTACCCATCTCATTCTGGGGATATGCCCTAGAAACCGCAGCTTACCTTCTGAACAGAGTTCCAACTAAGTCGGTAGTGTCTACACCATGTGAGATATGGAAAGGGAAGAAGCCTGATCTTAAGGTTGTTAAGATTTGGGGCTGCCCTGCACATGTTAAAAGACACAACCTCGATAAGTTAGAATCAAGGACAGAGCGATGCAAATTTGTGGGATACCCCAAGGAAACTTGTGGGTATTATTTCTATTATCTCGAGGACCAAAAGGTCTTTGTAGCTAAGAGAGCGGTGTTCCTTGAGAAGGAACACATTCTTGGCGGAGATAGTGGGAGAATGATAGAA
The DNA here is from genome assembly GCA_900464855.2 of Musa schizocarpa. Taxonomy (NCBI): domain Eukaryota; kingdom Viridiplantae; phylum Streptophyta; class Magnoliopsida; order Zingiberales; family Musaceae; genus Musa; species Musa schizocarpa. Next base: position 7,378,043 of record LS990916.1, read on the forward strand.
TTGAGCGAGGTTAGAGAACCAAGCTCAAGCACCACTCTACAGCCCGAGTCTGTTCAGGTACCTAATACACAAGTTTCAACTTAGAGATATGTGGGACATATTAGAGGAGAGGATGCAGAGGATATTGATCCTCAGACCTACGAGGAGGCTATTATGAGTATAGACTCCGGGAAGTGGCAAGAAGCCATGAATTCTGAGATGGATTCTATATACTCCAATAAGGTTTGGAACCTAGTTGATGCGCCCGAAGGTATTGTACCCATCGGTTGCAAGTGGATCTTTAAGAAAAAGATTGGAGTAGATGGAAAGGTAGAGACCTATAAAGTAAGGCTAGTGGCTAAGGGGTATCGTCAAAGGCAAGGTGTTGACTATGACGAAACCTTCTCACCTGTAGCAATGCTAAAATCCATCAGAATTCTATTGGCTATTGCAACACACTATGATTATGAGATCTGGCAGATGGATGTGAAAACCACATTCCTCAATGGGAACCTCGAGGAGGAGGTGTATATGATGCAACCTGAGGGATACATGTCCAAGAACTGTCCAGATAAGGTGTGTAGGTTGCTTAGATCCATTTATGGATTAAAACAAGCTTCCCGAAGTTGGAACATAAGATTTGATGAGGCAATCAGATTTTATGACTTCGTTAAGAATGAAGATGAGCCTTGTGTATACAGAAAGGTAAGTGGGAGCGCTATCATCTTTTTGGTGTTATATGTGGATGACATCCTGATCATTGGGAATGACATAGGAATGCTATCCACAGTAAAGGCTTGGTTATCTAGACACTTCTCCATGAAGGACTTAGGGGAAGCATCCTATATTTTGGGGATTATAATCTATAGAGATAGATCCAAGAGGATGCTTGGCTTGTCCCAGTCCAAGTACATAGAAACCATTGTCAAAAGGTTTGGCATGGAAAATTCCAAGAGAGGTCTCGTACCGATGAGACATGGGATATCGCTTTCTACGAGTATGTCCCCAAAGACTCCAGAAGAAAGGGCGAACATGGATATGATACCTTATGCCTCAGCAATAGGGTCTATCATGTATGTCATGCTATGTACTAGGCCTGATATAGCGCATGCTCTGAGTGTCACGAGCAGGTATCAGGCAGATCCAAGCTTGAAGCACTGGAAAGCAGTAAAGTGTATCCTTAAGTACTTGAGAAGGACTAAGGATCTTTTACTAGTATATGGAGGTAATAGCCTTAAGGTTGAAGGCTACACTAACTCAAGTTTTCAGTCTGATGTCGATGATAGCAAGTTGAATTCAGGGTATGTGGACACCTTGAATGGAGGAGCAGTGTGCTAGAAGAGTTCCAAGCAAGATACCACTGCTGACTCGACCACAGAGGCGGAGTACATAGCTGCATCAGATGCAGCAAAGGAGGGAGTTAGGGTGAAGAAGTTCATCACAGATTTGGGAGTCGTGCCGAGTAGTGAAGAGCCGATCTCCCTATATTGCGATAACGACGGGGCGATTGCTCAAGCAAAGGAACCTAGGTCTCATCAGAAATCTAAGCATGTTCTATGTGTTAGGATCGAGAGCACTAAGAGGGGGGGGGGGTGAATTAGTGCAGCGGAAATCTTTCAGCGATTTAAAAAACGAAAGCTACGTTCGTCCGATAAAAATGATTTCGATGTAAAAGCCGATTCACAGTTTGTATCTAAGTGTAGTTTACGCAGTTTGCGTCTAAATGCAGTTTGCGTCTAAATGCAGATTGCGTCTAAGCGCAGTTTGCATTTAAGCGCAGTTTGCGTCTAAGCGCAGATTGCGTCTAAGCGTAGTTTGCGTCTAAACACAGTTTGCGTCTAAGCGCAGTTTGCGTCTAATCACAATTTGCGTCTAAACACAGTTTGCGTCTGAGCGCAGTTTGCGTCTAAACGTAGTTTTACGTCTAAGTGCAGTTTTACGTCTAAGTGCAGTTTTACGTATAAACGCAGTTTTGCGTCTAAATGTAGTTTTACGTCTAAACGCAGTTTTACGTCTAAATGCAGTTTTACGTCTAAACGTAGTTTTGCGTCTAAACACAGTTTTACGTCTAAACGCAGTTTTACGTCTAAACTCAGTTTACGTCTAAACGCAGTTTTTACGTCAAAGCGTAATTTTACGTCTAAACGCAGTTTTGCGTCTAAACGCAGTTTTGAACTTTGAAAAGCGTTTTATGAATACGCAGAAAGCAATTTGCAGTTATGAATGGAATCAAAACGTAAGCGTAAACTGCAGTGTAAAGATCGTACGAAAACACCGATTTACGTCTGAATGCAGATTCGGAAAGATCAAAACTTAGAGACTCGTTCGTAAAAGCGCAGAGGGCAGTAGCTATGTAGGAGGTTTGCAGTACTGATAAAGTGCTTAGAGTAAAAGCAAACCAGAGATTTAGAGTAGTTCGGTCAGTCTTGACCTACTCCACTTTTGGCTTCCTCCTCCGACGAGGTCACCGACGTCAACTAGCTGCCTTCCTTCAATGGGCGAAGGCCAACTGCCCTTTTACAGTTTCACTCCTTTTGATGGGCTCAGGAGACAACCCTTACAGAATCTTTCTCTCCTCACTTTTACAATTCAGAAACTTAAAGAACAGAAGGAGGAGACTTAAAGGCTTTACAACAATTTTGAGCTCAAGAATCACCGAGAAGATCAAGATTTCGGTGTAGGTCTCTTGCTCTTTCTGTGCTGAATGGGTGGGGTATTTATAGGCCCCAACCCAGTTCAAATTTGGAGCTCAAAACGATCAAATCCCGGAATTCCGGGATCAGGCGGTTGCACCTCCTGACTGGAGAGGTTGCACCGCCTGGCAGAGCTCGAAGACTGAGCCTCTGGGCGGTGCCACCTCTGTTAGAGGCGGTTGCACCTCTCTGCCAGAGCTCGAAGACCGAGCTCAGGCGGTTATGTTTTAGACCATCAACTAGCAAAACATCTTCAATAGAGAAGTTGGATTTGTTACCTATGGTTCCTTTGCCAATGATTTTACCATTGTTGTTGTCTCCGAAGGTGACATATCCTTCGTCTATGCTAGTGAGCTTAGAGAATTGGGATGGATCTCCGGTCATATGCCTTGAGCATCCACTATCAAGATACCATCTCTTGCTCCTAGCTTGCGATGGTTTAGTTTTCTACAAGAAAGGATGATGTTTAGGTACCCATTTGCTTTTGGGTTCCTCACAAATAGATATACATTTTCTATCATGTTGCATAGAATTTGTCATGGTTCCTTTAGGAACCCAAATCAATTTGTTTGGACTAAATTTCCTGAATGGACAATAATGGGTCCTGTGTCCGAACTTGCAACAAAAGTTGCATTTGCTTTGATGTCTAACATGTAAGATGAGGCCTTTTACGAAAGTAGTTGGATTTTGGTGAGGACTCCTCACAAATCCAATCCCACTTCTTTTGGGAACATGACCCTTGTTTGTAAGGATCATGTTTAACGACTTGCTACCAACCTCGAATTTCTTCAAGGTGTCCTTAAGTAGCAAGTTTTCTTTTTGAAAAGTTTCTAGATCATGGCATTTTATGCATGAGTTTAAACTATCACTATGTTCAGCATTTAACTTATCAAACTTGTAAATAAGACTATCATACTCCTTTTTTAGCAATTTGTATTTACCACTAATAGTCTTACACTCATCAAACAATTCATGGAAAGCATTTAATAATTCATCGAATGTTAAATCTGCATCTAATGAATTTGTTACCTCGTCTTCGATGGCCATTAGAGCGTAATGAGCAACTTGCTTTCGGTGTTGGTCTCCTCTTCTTGGGATCTTTCGAAGTAGTCCCATGTTGCTTGAAGCGCCTTCTTCTTTGATGTTCTTCTTTTGTCTTGGGGACAATCACTCTTGTAGTGTCGGCTTTTTTTACATTCATAGCAGATCACTTGGTCCTTCTTGGGTTCAAGTTTATTTTTCAGATCATTCTTAAACTTGTTTCTTTTAAAGATTTTTTAAACTTTCTTGTTAAAAGTGCCAAGTCATCATCACAGTCCTCATCACTTGAGTTTTCTCTCAAGTGGCATTCAGAAGTTTTAAGTGCCATATCCTTCCTGTTCTTTGGAAGGATGTCTTCTTACTCTTCATGAGCTTTGCAAGTCATCTCGTGGGTCATTAATGACCCGATTAGTTCTTCAAGAGGGAAGTTCTGCAGATCTTTTTCCTCTTGAATAGCAGTGACTTTAGGATCCCAACTTTTAGGAAGGGATCTTAGTATCTTATTTCTGAGTTCAAAATCCGAAAAACTTTTTTTTCGAGTCCTTTTAGACCGTTGGCGACATCCGTGAAGCGGGTAAACATGTCGCCAATGGTTTCACTTTCGGTTTCATTCGGAAAAGTTCAAAAGAATGCAACAACAGATTGATTTTTGACTCTTTCACTCTACTTGTGCCCTCGTGGGTCACTTCAAGTGTGTGCCAAATATCAAATGCAGTTTCGCAAGTTGAAACACGATTAAACTCGTTTTTTTCAAGTGCGCAAAATAAGGCATTCATAGCCTTTGCATTAAGAGCGAAAGCCTTCTTTTCCAATTCATTCCAATCGATCATTGGAAAAGAAGACTTTGAAAATCCGTTTTCAACAAGGTTCCACAGTTCAAAATCCATAGAAATAAGAAAGATCCTCATTCGGGTCTTCCAGTAGGTGTAGTCCGTCCCACTGAACATGGGTTGACGTGTAATAGAATGCCTCTCTTGGTTTCCGACGTATGCCATCTCTCTTGGGTTTTAATCCGTTAGAGAGTTAACCTTGCTCTGATACCAATTGTTAGGATCGAGAGCACTAAGAGGGGGGGGGGGGTGAATTAGTGCTGCGGAAATCTTTTAGCGATTTAAAAAATGAAAGCTGCGTTCGTCCGATAAAAACGATTTCGATGTAAAAGCTGATTCCTAGTTTGTATCTAAGTGTAGTTTACGCAGTTTGCGTCTAAATGCAGTTTGCGTCTAAATGCAGATTGCGTCTAAGCGCAGTTTGCATTTAAGCGCAGTTTGCGTCTAAGCGTAGATTGCGTCTAAGCGCAGTTGGCGTCTAAACACAGTTTGCATCTAAACACAGTTTGCGTCTAAGCGCAGTTTGCGTCTAAACACAGTTTGCGTCTAAACACAGTTTGCGTCTGAGCACAGTTTGCGTCTGAACGCAGTTTTACGTCTAAGTGCAATTTTACGTCTAAGTGCAGTTTTACGTCTAAACGCAGTTTTGCGTCTAAACGCAGTTTTACGTCTAAACGCAGTTTTACGTCTAATTGCAGTTTTACGTCTAAACGCAGTTTTGCGTCTAAACGCAGTTTTACGTCTAAACGCAGTTTTACGTCTAAACTTAGTTTACGTCTAAACGCAGTTTTTACGTCAAAGCGTAATTTTATGTCTAAACGTAGTTTTGCGTCTAAACGCAGTTTTGAACTTTGATAAGCATTTTATGAATACACAGAAAGCAATTTGCAGTTATAAATGGAATCAAAACGTAAGCGTAAACTGTAGTATAAAGATCGTACGAAAACACCGATTTACGTCTGAATGCAGATTCGGAGAGATCAGAACTTAGAGACTCGTTCGTAAAAGCGCAGAGGGCAGTAGCTATGTAGGAGGTTTGCAGTAATGATAAAGTGCTCAAAGTAAAAGCAAACCAGAGATTTAGAGTGGTTGGTCAGTCTTGACCAACTCCACTTTGGCTGGCTTCCTCCTCCGGCGAGGTCACCCGGCGTCAACTAGCTGCCTTCCTTCAATGGACGAAGGCCAACTGCCCTTTACAGTTTCACTCCTTTTGATGGGCTCAGGAGACAACCCTTACAGTACCTTTCTCTCCTCACTTTTACAATTCAGAAACTTAAAAACAGAAGGAGGAGACTTAAAGGCTTTACAACAATTTTGAGCTCAAGAATCACAGAGAAGATCAAGATTTCGGTGTAGGTCTCTTGCTCTTTCTGTGCTGAATGGGTGGGGTATTTATAGGCCCCAACCCAGTTCAAATTTGGAGCTCAAAGCGATCAAATCCGAATTTCGGGATCAGGCGGTTGCACCTCTTGATTTGGAGAGGTTGCACCGCTGGCGAGAGTTTGAAAGATGAGCCTCTGGGCGGTGCCACCTCTGTCGAGGCAGTTGCACCTCTCTGCCGAGCTCGAAGACCGAGCTCAGGCGGTTGCACCGCCTCGACCGGAGAGGTTGCACCTTTTTGGCGAGCTTCGAAACTTGAGCTCTGGCGGTGCTACCTCGACGACAGAGGAGGTTGCACCGCCGATCCTCCTTTCGGAGGCCCGAGCCGGGCGGTTGCCCCTCTTGGCTGGGGCGGTTGCACCACCCGGTCTCGCTGGGAGACATAGCCCAGCGGTGCCACCTCGGCCTAGGCGGTTGCACCTCTGGTGCAATCGGTCCAAACGGTTAGCTCCATTGGCCCAATTTCAATCTTTTTCGGGGCCCAATTGCCCCAAGATTAAGCTAATGGGATCACCTCCCATTTTCCAACTTAATCAGCGTGCTAACTACGATTAAATCTAAGACAATTTCTGCAGCTTTGCTCCGATCGTCAATCGCTTCTTCCGGCGAAGTTTCGGTGAACTTCCGTCGATCATCCGATGAACCCTCGGTGATTCTTCTATGCGGACTTCGGCAAACTCCTGGACTCTCTGCGACGATCCACTTGGCGAGTTCCGGCGAGCTTCACTTTGGCAAGCTTCGGACTTCGGATCTGTTCTGTGAGAACCTCCGGCGACCGTCGAACTTCCGTCAATTCTCGAACTCCCAGCGTGATCATGATCTTGACTCGGCGCAACTCCTGCTGCTTGTCTAACTTTCATCGTAGTTAATCCTGCACACTTATCTCAACACATAGATTAGACAACAAATGACAATTGACTTCATCATCAAAATCTGAGATTCAACAATCTCCCCCTTTTTGATGATGACAATCAATTGATAATGGAGTTATCTTTAACTCCCCCTATCTATATGCCATAGTTGAGATAAGTCAACCTTGAATTCAAGACCTAAGAATTCAAGTGACGTATTGATAAGTTAGATCAGTTAAACTTAACAATACTCCCATAATGATACCCATCATGATGTATCTCTTCAAGAATGATGTCAAGGCTTGACATACATCATCAAGTTTGTATGATTGTGTTGGTAACTATTCATCATGTAATTGAATATTATCATATAAAGCTGCGAAAGACTATTACATGATGCACACATTTGAGATTTTCTAGCAAGTTTGCATTTACTTCACAAGATAGGATATCAACTCAAGACATAATGCAAACTGTAGCACATGTTCATATATCTCTTGGTGATGCAAGGATGGCATAACAATAACATTGTTTATAGCATCACTCAAGTATTTGCAACTATGACATGGCAGTGTTTATCAATTCATATGTTTCTCCCCCTTTGTCATCAACAAAAAAACATGGTAATTGTGATATCAGGAAAACAATATTAGCAAGCTTTATAGAGGAATTTTACATAGATTGCTTTGAAAACTTCTTCCCCTTTGTCATCAACAAAAAGCATGATAGCATTATCAAAAAGCATGGTAGATGTGATTCCAGCAGGTTATCACGCACATAAAGGAAGGCGTGACACATATAATAATTTGAATATCTCTTTTCCTTGTTATAGTTCGTTGCTTGAAGGAGGAAAGTCATTTTTCAAAAAGTTTTCATAAGAGTGTACAGGAAAATCCCATTTTTAGCATTCAAACCGAAAAATGAACTTCTTACATGCATTCGGTTATAAGTAAGCTACTGATTTTTGAAAACATTTGTCACATAATTTCCAACATGTTATTTGATCAAGTGATGCCAAGGCATGTGATAGTAATAACGTCCGAAAAATAAATTTAACTAGTTTAAGTATTCGGACACATCAACATTCCTAATTCTTTTCTTATGAAATCAAATTGTTCTTCACTTAGGGGTTTTGTAAAGATATCAGCTAGTTGATGTTTGGTATCAATGAACTCTATGGTTACGTCATGATTAGTGACATGATCTCGTATAAAGTGATGTCTAATATCAATATGTTTTGTTCTTGAGTGTTGTATAGGATTTTTAGTTAAGCATATTGCACTCATGTTATCACATTTAATGGGAATATCTTTAAGATTAACTTTGTAATCTTCTAAAGTGTTTTTTTCATCCATACAACTTGTGCCTGCACATGCACTTGCTGCAATATATTCACTTCGGTTGTTGATAGAGCAACCGAGCTTTGTTTCTTAGATGACCAGGATACAAGGGCATGTCCTAAAAATTGACATGATCTGATGTGCTTTTTCTATCTAGTCTCTGACCCGGTGAAGTCCAGATCGGCATAAGCTTTGTTAACTCAAAATTTTCTGATTTTGGGTACCATAATCCTAGATTTGTGGTTCCATTAAGATATCTAAGTATTCTTTTGACTGCTTTGAGATGAGATATCTTAGGGTTTGATTGAAATCTAGCACAAAGTCCTACATGAACATGATGTCCGGTGCGGTGGCGGTGAGGTAAAAGTAAACTTCCTATCATACCCCTATAAGTCTTTTGATTAAAGCTTTCTCCACTTTCATCAATTTCTAACTTAGTGGAGGTGCTCATAGGGGTGTTAATAGCCTTTGAGTTGTTCATATTAAACTTTTTAATAAATTCATAGCATATTTTGTTTGACTAATAAAGATGCCGTTGCTTAATTGTTTGATTTGTAAGCCTAAGAAGAATGTTAATTCTCCCATTAAGCTCATTTGAATTCAAGACTCATGGTTCTAGCAAAAGATTCACAGAGAGATTCATTTGTAGAGCCAAAGATAATATCATCAACATAAATCTGAACAATGAGAAAATTATTTTCAAAATTCTTGATAAATAATGTAGTATCAACCTTGCCTTTTTGTGAAGTTATTTTCGATAAGAAAAGAACTAAGTCTCTCATACCAAGCCCTTGGGGCTTGTTTTAAAACCATAGAGAGCTTTAGTTAATCTAAAACACATGATTAGAGAGGCTATCATTTTCAAAACCAGGAGGTTGTTCAACATAAACTTCTTAGGAGATAAAAGCCATTTAGAAAAGCTTTTAACATCCATTTGAAACAACTTAAAATTATTACTGCTAAGTGTAGGCAAGGAGCATCCTTATGGCTTCCAATCGAGCCACGGGGGGCGAAGGTTTCTTAAATGTCGATACCTTCTTCTTGGTTGAAACCTTTGGCCACTAATCTAGCCTTGTTTCTAACCACGATACCATTTTCATTTTGCTTGTTTAGAAGACCCATTTAGTACCAATAACTAAATGGTCATTTTGCCTAGGAACAAGCTTCCACACTTCATTTCTCTCAAATTGATTTAATTCATCTTGCATTGCGATAAACCATGAATCATCTTTCATGGCTTCATCAATGCATTTGGGTTCAATTTGGGAGAGAAAGGCGACATTTGCACAAAAGGTTTTAAGAGAAGATCGTGTTTGAACCCCTTTGATGTGTCTCCTAGGATTAGCTCCTTAGGGTGAGCATCTACATACTTCAATCCTTGGGTAAGGATATTTTGGAAGTGGATGCATCCAGGTTGTTAGTTGGAGAAGGGGTTTCCTTTAAATTCAAGGAATCAAAATTAACATCTTCATCAAGATCATTTTTCGTGATTTCAGAAATCTCATTGAAAACAACATGAATGGATTCTTCAATAATTAGAGTTCTTTTATTGAAGATCTGAAAAGGCTTTAGAAACTGTAGAATAACCAAGAAAGATTCCTTCATCGGATTTAGCATCAAATTTTCCTAAGTTGTCCTTTTCATTCAAGATAAAACACTTACACCCAAAGACTTTAAAATATGAAACGTTGGTTTTTTATTGTTCCATAACTCATAGGGAGTTTTGGTTAGTAGAGGTCTCACTAGAACTCTATTTAAAATGTAGCATGCAGTATTTCTGACCGGCCCAAAAAAATATTTGGGTAGGTTGTGTTCATTCAATATGGTTCTTGTCATTTCTTGTAAATTTCGATTTTTTCTTTCTACAACTCCATTTTGTTGAGGGTTTCTAGGAGTAGAGAAATTATGGTTGTATCCATTGAGTTCACAAAATTCCTGGAAATCATGGTTTTGAAATTCACCACCATGATCACTTCTAATTGTGAAATCATAGAACCTTTCTCATTCTGAGCGAGTTTGCAAAACTTGGTAAAAGATCTAAGACATTCACTTTTCTGTTTTAAGAAGTAAGTCCATGTGTATCTGCTATAGTCATCCCGATGATCTAAAGCGTTTGCTACCTCCTAGGCTTGATGTGGAGATGGGTCGAACAAGTCCATATGGATCAATTGTAAGGGCCTAGAGGTGCTTATTTGATTTTTAGATTTGAAGCTACTCTTAATTTGTTTACCTAATTGGCCGGCATCACATACATTATCTTTGATGAACTTGATATGAGGAATTCCTCTTACAAGTTCTTTAGATGATATTTGAGTGATTAGCTTCATGCTAGCATGACCTAATCTTCTATGCCATATCCAAGCATTCTCATTTAAAGCAGAAAAACATATTTCATTACATAAATCATTGATGTCAATAGTGTATACATTATTTTGTTTTAATGCAATCATAGATATGTTTTTATGTGGTTTTTCAATGAATGCAAGCATTAGATTCAAATCTGATAATATATCCTTTATCACACAATTGACTAATGCTCAAGAGGTTATGTTTTAGACCATCAACTAGCAAAACATCTTCAATAGAGAAGTTGGATTTGTTACCTATGGTTCCTTTGCCAATGATTCTACCCTTGTTGTTGTCTCCGAAGGTGACATATCCTTCGTCTATGCTAGTGAGCTTAGAGAATTGGGATGGATCTCCGGTCATATGCCTTGAGCATCCACTATCAAGGTACCATCTCTTGCTCCTAGCTTGCGATGGTTTAGTTTTCTACAAGAAAGGATGATGTTTAGGTACCCATTTGCTTTTGGGTTCCTCACAAATAGATCTACATTTTCTATCATGTTGCATAGAATTTGTCATGGTTCCTTTAGGAACCCAAATCAATTGTTTGGACTAAATTTCCTAAATGGACAATAATCGTCCTGTGTAGAACTTGCAACAAAAGTTGCATTTGCTTTGATGTCTAACATGTAAGATGGGGCCTTTTACGAAGGTAGTTGGATTTTGGTGAGGACTCCTCACAAATCCAATCCCACTTCTTTTGGGAACATGACCCTTGTTTGTAAGGATCATGTTTAACGACTTGCTACCAACCTCGAATTTCTTCAAGTGTCCTTAAGTAGCAAGTTTTCTTTTTGAAAAGTTTCTAGATCATGGCATTTTATGCATGAGTTTAAACTATCACGATGTTCAGCATTTAACTTATCAAACTTGTAAATAAGACTATCATACTCCTTTTTTAGCAATTTGTATTTACCACTAATAGTCTTACACTCATCAAACAATTCATGGAAAGCATTTAATAATTCATCGAATGATAAATCTGCATCTAATGAATTTGTTACCTCGTCTTCGATGGCCATTAGAGCGTAATGAGCAACTTGCTTTCGGTGTTGGTCTCCTCTTCTTGGGATTTTCGAGTAGTCCCATGTTGCTTGAAGCGCCTTCTTCTTTGATGTTCTTCTTTTGTCTTGGGGACAATCACTCTTGTAGTGTCCGGCTTTTTTTACATTCATAGCAGATCACTTGGTCCTTCTTGGGTTCAAGTTTATTTTTTCGCATCATTCTTAAACTTGTTTCTTTTAAAGAATTTTTTAAACTTTCTTGTTAAAAGTGCCAAGTCATCATCACAGTCCTCATCACTTGAGTTTTCTCTCAAGTGGCATTCAAAGTTTTAAGTGCCATATCCTTCCTGTTCTTTGGAAGGATGTCTTCTTTGCTCTTCATGAGCTTTGCAAGTCATCTCGTAGGTCATTAATGACCCGATTAGTTCTTCAAGAGGGAAGTTTGCAGATCTTTTGCCTCTTGAATAGCAGTGACTTTAGGATCCCAACTTTTAGGAAGGGATCTTAGTATCTTATTTCTGAGTTCAAAATCGAAAAACTTTTTTCCGAGTCCTTTTAGACCGTTGGCGACATCCGTGAAACGGGTAAACATGTCGCCAATGGTTTCACTTCGGTTTTTAGGGAAAAGTTCAAAAGAATGCAACAACAGATTGATTTTTGACTCTTTCACTCTACTTGTGCCCTCGTGGGTCAATTCAAGTGTGTGCCAAATATCAAATGCAGTTTCGCAAGTTGAAACACGATTAAACTCGTTTTTTTCAAGTGCGCAAAATAAGGCATTCATAGCCATTGCATTAAGAGCGAAAGCCTTCTTTTCCAATTCATTCCAATCGATCATTGGAAGAGAAGACTTTGAAAATCCGTTTTCAACAAGGTTCCACAGTTCAAAATCCATAGAAATAAGAAAGATCCTCATTCGGGTCTTCCAGTAGGTGTAGTCCGTCCCACTGAACATGGGTGGACGAGTAATAGAATGCCTCTCTTGGTTTCCGACGTATGCCATCTCTCTTGGGTTTTAATCCGTTAGAGAGTTAACCTTGCTCTGATACCAATTGTTAGGATCGAGAGCACTACGAGGGGGTGGGGCGGGGGCGAATTAGTGCAGCGGAAATCTTTCAGCGATTTAAAAAACGAAAGCTGCGTTCGTCCGATAAAAATAATTTAGATGTAAAAGCCGATTCACAGTTTGTATCTAAGTGTAGTTTACGCTGTTTGCGTCTAAATGCAGTTTGCGTCTAAATGCAGTTTGCGTCTAAGCGCAGTTTGCATTTAAGCGCAGTTTGCGTCTAAGCGCAGATTGCGTCTAAACACAGTTTGCGTCTAAACACAGTTTGCGTCTAAGCGCAGTTTGCGTCTAAACACAGTTTGCGTCTAAACACAGTTTGCGTCTGAGCACAGTTTGCGTTTGAACGCAGTTTTACGTCTAAGTGCAGTTTTACGTCTAAACGCAGTTTTGCGTCTAAACGTAGTTTTACGTCTAAACGCAGTTTTACGTCTAAATGCAGTTTTACGTCTAAACGCAGTTTTGCGTCTAAACGCAGTTTTACGTCTAAACGCAGTTTTACGTCTAAACTCAGTTTACGTCTAAACGCAGTTTTTACGTCAAAGCGTAATTTTACGTCTAAACGCAGTTTTGCGTCTAAACGTAGTTTTGAACTTTGAAAAGCGTTTTATGAATACGCAGAAAGCAATTTGCAGTTATGAATGGAATCAAAACGTAAGCATAAACTACAGTGTAAAGATCGTACGAATACACCGATTTACGTCTGAATGCAGATTCGGAAAGATCAGAACTTAGAGACTCGTTCGTAAAAGTGCAGAGGGCAGTAGCTATGTAGGAGGTTTGCAGTAATGATAAAGTGCTCAAAGTAAAAGCAAACCAGAGATTTAGAGTGGTTCGGTCAGTCTTGACCTACTCCACTTTTGGCTTCCTCCTCCGACGAGGTCACCGACGTCAACTAGCTGCCTTCCTTCAATGGGCGAAGGCCAACTGCCCTTTTACAGTTTCACTCCTTTTGATGGGCTCAGGAGACAACCCTTACAGAACCTTTTTCTCCTCACTTTTACAATTCAGAAACTTAAAGAACAGAAGGAGAAGACTTAAAGGCTTTACAACAATTTTGAGCTCAAGAATCACAGAGAAGATCAAGATTTCGGTGTAGGTCTCATGCTCTTTCTGTGCTGAATGGGTGGGGTATTTATAGGCCCCAACCCAATTCAAATTTGGAGCTCAAAACGATCAAATCCCGAATTCGGGATCTGGCGCGGTTACACCTCTTTGGAGAGGTTGCACCCTTTTGGCGAGCTTGAAGACCGAGCCTCGGGTGGTGCCACCCTCTGTCAGAGGCGGTTGGACCGCCTGACCGGAGAGCTTGCACCGCCTGGAGAGCTTCGAAACTTGAGCTCTGGCGGTGCTACCTCGACAGGAGGAGGTTGCACCCCTCTCTCTTCTTCAAGGCGAGCCCAGGGCGGTTGCACCTCTTTTGGGGCGGTTGCACCGCCAGTCTCATTTGAGGAGACATAGCCGGTGGTGCCACCTCCGGCCTTAGGCGGTTGCACCTCCTGGTGCAATCAGGGTCCGAATGGTTAGCTCCATTCGGCCCAATTTCAATCTTTTCAGGGGCCCAATTGCCCCAAGATTAAGCTAATGGGATCACCTCCCATTTTCCAACTTAATCAATGTGCTAACTACGATTAAATCTAAGACAATTTCTGCAGCTTTGCTCCGATGCGTCAATCGCTTCTTCCGGCGAGTTTCCGGCGAACTTCCGTCGATCATCCGATGAACCCTCGGTGATTCTTCTGCGGACTTCCGGCAAACTCCTGGACTCTGCGACGATCCACTTGGCGAGTTCCGACGAGCTTCACTTGGCAAGCTTCTGGACTTCTCGGATCTGTTCTCGCAGAACCTCCGACGACCGTCCGAACTTCCGTCGAATTCTCGAACTCCCAACGTGATCATGATCTTGACTCCGGCGCAACTCCTGCTGCTTGTCTAACTTTCATCGTAGTTAATCCTGCACACTTATCTCAACACATAGATTAGACAACAAATGACAATTGACTTCATCATCAAAATCTGAGATTCAACACTAAGTAGGTTCCACCTTATCAGAGAGATCGTGACCCGAAGAGATGTAGTAGTGGAAAGAGTTTCGTCCGAAGATAACATTGCAGATCCACTAACAAAGCCATTGTCTCAAATTTGTTTTGAGCGTCACAGGGGTCTAATGGGGATCAGACACATAGGTGATTGGCTTTAGGTCTAGTGGGAGATTGCTAGTCATAGGTGCCCAACAAGCCAATCACGTGAGTGATGGCACGTGTGACTTAATATAGAATCTTTTTGCTTATTATATTTTGGCATATATCACTTTATATAAATGCATACATATATTGTGATGTCCTTGGATTTGTGCAATGGGAATCGGATCGTGATGAGATCACGATAGTGAGATCGATTCACCTTTAAACACATATCCTAAATAATCCCGGTCATAGGTTACTCGAGAGGGATATCGTGATAACCGGACAGACTGGTGTGCTGTATACCCGTCCATATGATGGATGCAGCTGGTCTCATAGCTGCTTGTATAGGGACACTAGGGATACAGTACAGGTGCTCATTGGAGAATGAGTTCACTGATTGATCCGCTTACGGAATGCTAGATGGTTGATGATGCCTTATTGTCAGGCAGCGATTCCGTAGTCCTAGTGGTGTATCTGGTCCTTAGACTTGAGACACCAAGGATGTCCTGTATGAGTGCTCCACTCTTTGATACCAGACTTATAGGTTTGGCTATCCCAGATCTAGTACAATTGGTCATTGGGAGTGGTAGTCGACCTTACGAGGGCTATTGAGTGTCGATAGAGGATCATCCACTCTCGGCGTCATGAGAGGAATATCCCATGTGTTCTTGCTCAGACAAATCCCTAGCCAGGGTCATTCGGGTTGAGAGAGAAAGAGTTCTCCGGGAGAATCCGATTAGAGCGAGACTCGAGAAGAAACCGTGTGGGTCTGACAACACCATGCTCGATATACGGTCTCTGGTATATTAGATGGATGAGGGACTATAGGTACACGGTAACTGAGGACAGACAAGTCCAATGGATTGGATTCCCCTGTATCGTCTGGGGACTACGGCGTAGTGGCCTAGTACGTCCATAGTCGATGAGTCGAGTGAATTATTACAGAGATAATAATTCACTGAGTTAGAAGGAGTTCTGACAGGTATGACTCACGGCAGCTCGATATTCGGCTTAGAGGGTTACACATATATGGTAGGCATTGCGATGAATAGAGGTTCGAATATGAGATATCCGACGGAGCCCTTGTCTTATTAGATGCAGATCCAATACCCACTAGGGGAGGACCCATTAGGGTTTGACAGGGGACCTCTATAAATAGGAGGGATTCAGAGCCTCATGGGCTAGAGAGCTTTTGTTTGCCTTTTCCTATTCTCCTCTCCATCTCCACCTCAGAGTAGGTCTAGAGTTTTGAGGAGCATCGTCACAACCTTGCTGTGTGGATCACCGCTAGAGAGGAGGACGCTTGACCTCCTTCACCCTCTCCTAAGGATCTGCAAGGAAATAGGGATATACGATCTCCCTAGGTAACACAATCTACTCTATACGCAGTTTCATGTTTTACGGATTTTTGCGTACCAATCTTCGCACGACGACGAACATCTCTTTGGGAATCGGGGATTTTGTTTTTCTTGTTCTTCCGCTGTGCATATGATGTCGCCCCCAAGGATTTCCCAACACGCTTGACCTCCTCGTTGCCCCATATCGTTAAAAAAAAAAAAAAAAAAAAACACGAGGGCAAGAAGAAGCCGTAGGCACCCTGCTTCCGGCTAGCCCACCCGCCGTTGCTGCTCTCCGGCCAATGCCCACCATCGCCCCGCTTCCTGGTCGACGACCACCGCCTCAACTATTCCCTGGCCAGGAGATGACGCTGCCAGCGTCCATCCCAGCCCTACTGCCGACGCCCACCTCCCCTTGGGTCGCAACTGAAGCCGCTCGACCTCCCCCCGTCAGCGATCGTTGGTGACACTGCTTCCAGCCGCACCACCACTGCTGCCTCCTTCTTGATCGCGGCACCACCATTGCCAGCATCGCCAGTGGCTCTGGCTGTGGTGTGATAGAAACAGAGTACCCTATTTCCCATCTCCAGCATCACAACTTCCCAGCCAGCAATGACGCAAGCTGCCTTTTTCTCCACCGCCGCCGCTGCTTCCTGATCGCTCGATTACCACCGCCCGCCTCCCAGCCGCAACCCTCGCCATGCCCCCCCCCCCCCCCCACTTGGATCGTAGCCGCAGCCGCCAGTTGCCGCAACCCTCGTTGCAACGGTTGCAGAAATAGAGCTTCCTATGTTGCTGTAGCCCCCGTCGATCCCGGCCGCGACCCTCGCTGCCTCCTTCTCCACCGCCAACGCTGTGCTCCGGCTAGCAACCACCACTGCTGCCAGCCACCACAGCCTTCTCCTCAACCACTTGTGATCCTTCCGGCCAACTCCTTCGGTGGTGGGACAAAAACAGAGTACGCAACAACAAAAACAGTGGCACCATCTGCTGCCGCAGTCGCCGATTGTAAACACCATCGTCGCTCCCGGCCAACGACCAACCCCTCGTTCTGCAGCAGCTGCCCTCCAACAGTGAACGCAGCAACCACAGCAAGTACGCTGCCTTGCCTCAACCCCAGCAGCACACGCAACACCGATTCCTCTTCTCAACCTCGGCCGCATCAACGCCACCTCTCCCTTGCTTAGCATATTCTGCCACAACCACCCATCACCATAGGTTGCCATCACCGCAGCCTCAACCCCATTGCTCAGCGATCGCCCCTTGGGTCGCAGCAGCTGCAGCCACATCAACACAGTCGCCTTCCAACCCCGGCGCTCTCACCCCACTTAGCGATAGAAACAGGGCAGCTACTCTTCCTCCAATGTAGCGACCGCAGCACTGCCCTTGGCATCAACCTCCTCGGCAACTTCGCATCGACAGTGTTAATGCCCTTGACCGATAACAAAAACAGGAGATTACAGATTTGCAGTCTTACGCAATGGCCACTGATAACTCGATGAAAGCATAAATGAAAGCATTGGAAATCAGAATTGAGAACCGACTGCAAGAAACACTTAATGATTTCAAAAAGAGCCTACTAGAGAGTCTCAGCAAATTTTAACAAAATGAGGGCTCAAGTTCTATGTTGCACAGATCTGAAAATACAGGAAAGGGGCCCCAAGATTGTGACATAAATTACTCAGACATGAAGATGGAATTTTCGAGATGGAAAGATGGAGATCCAACCAATTGGATCTCTAAGGCAGAAAATTTTTTCCGTTTTCACAGAACCCCAGAAGAATCCAAGGTAGAAGTGGCCTCAATCTAGCTCGAGGGAGATGCACTCCAATGGTATGATTGGTATGAAACTTTCCATGGAGTTCCTTCATGGGAGCAGTTCAAAAGAGGGCTTCTTGTTCACTTTGGCCCATCTGAATATGAGAATGTTGATTGCCAGCTTGCCAAAATTTGTCAGACTTCTACAAATATTAGAGTAGGTTTGAAAGATTGTTAAATCAAGCTAGAGATTGGTCGGACTGACAACTTCTGGATACATTTATTGAAGGGCTTATTCCAGAGATCTAGTGTGAAGTTAAGGCTCGTCAACCCCGCACTATGATAGCTATGATCTCATTTGCAAATCTACACAAGAAAAAAATTAGCAAGGAAATATTAGCAAGGGGTTTGTACTATGATGAAAAATGAAGTATGGAGCACCGATGTAAACAAGGGCAACTTCTGATGATTGAGCTAACTAGAGAGGAACCGGAAGTAAAAGAGTTGGACTCCGATCATAAAGGTATTAAAACTGATGAAGATATTGAAGCCATCACACATACAGTGCATGCATTGGCTGGCTACACTATCCCACAAACTTTGAAAATCGGAGGAACTTTGAAGCATCAACCTATCACTATTTTGATTGATACAGATAACACTATTTTGATTGATACAGATAACACTAATAACACCAATTAGCCCACCACATTGAAGGCTATGATATATTTGAAGCTGATGGATGGATTTTAACTTATGATAGCAAAGGCCAGGAATTTTTTGCAATGATTACTACATTGAAAGATCGACCTATTGCTTACACTGTCAAAAAGTGGAGACCATACTTACTTGATCAACGGGTTGTGATGCATTGCAGATAGTCAATGGCTAAAGTGCTGAAAGAGAAGCTCCCCGAGATTGATGCTACTCAACCTTGAGGACAAGGCTGATTTGAAGAGGGAGGAATTGTTAGGACCCTTTTTCTGAGCTTTTGAATAATATTTATTGAGTCTGTTTAGTCCAGTTGTTTATTGAGTCGGGTTGGTTCAGTTAGAGTCAAGTAGAGGTTTATTTAATATTTATTTGTTATTAGAGTTCAAGTCCTGATGGACTTTGGGTGGAACTCTATAAATAGGGATGTAATTGCTTCTTTTCAGTTATCTATGAAAAATACTATTATGTCTTTGGACAAACCCTAAGAAGCCGATCCCCTCGAAGTGATCAAAGAGGGTCGATCCCCTCAAAGTGATCAAGGAGGGTCGATCCCCTCGAAGCGATCAAGGAGGCTGATCCCCTCGAAGCGATCATTATCATTCCCTTTTCTCCCCTTTCTTCCACGATAAGACCTTAGGGTCTTACCAATTGGTATCAGAGCCTACGTTAAGACTTTAGGGTCTTATCAATTGGTATCAGAGTGACGATAAGACTTTAGGGTCTTATCATTTGGTATCAGAGCCAGGTTAGGACCCTAATTATTAGGACCCTTTTTCTAAGCTTTTGAATAATGTTTATCGAGTCTATTTAGTTCAGTTATTTATTGAGTCCATTTGGTTTAGTTAGAGTCAAGTAGAGGTTTATTTAATATTTATTTATTATTAGAGTTCAAGTCCTGATAGACTTTGGGTGGAACTCTATAAATAGGGATGTAATTGCTTCTTTTCAGTAATCTATGAAAAATACTATTATGTCTTTTGACAAATCCTAGGAGGTCGATCCCCTCGAAGCGATCAAGGAGGGCCGATCCCCTCGAAGCGATAAAGGAGGTCGATCCTCTCGAAGTGATCATCCCTTTCTCTTCTTTTTTTACGATAAGACTTTAGGGTCTTATCATTTGGTATCAGAGCCATGATAAGACTTTAGGGTCTTATCAATTAGTATCAGAGCCACGATAAGACTTATGGTTTTATCATTTGGTACCAAAGTAGCGATCCTCAGCGTTCTCATTGTGGTTCATCATTAAAAAAAAAAGGGAAGAAGAAAGAAAGAAAGAAAGAAAGAAAGAAGAGAAAGAAGAGAGAGAAAAGAAGCTGCAGCCACGCACCCCTACTTCCCTTGCTTGCGGCCAACCCACCGCCGGCCGTCGCTACTCTCCGGCTAGCGACCAACCCTGCTCCGCTTCCGGCTAGAGTCCACTGTGGCCGTCGCCTCCCACTCGAGTCACCATCACTGCTAGGAGATGACACTGCTAGCATCTTATCCTACCGCAGCCCCGCTCCCCTTCTCAACCGCCGTCGGAAGGCAAATTCTTCCCCACTGCCATTGCTGCTTCCCGGCCGCTCCATCACTGCCACCCGCCTCCCAGCCGCAACCCAAACCAACCCCCCCTCCCCCGCCCCCCTGGGTCACAACCGCAGCCGCCGGTTGCTGTAGCCCCTCATTGCAGCAGTTGCAGAAATAAAGCTTCCTATGTTGCTGCAGCCCCTCATCGATCGCAGTCGCGCCTCAAGCATTGTCGCCTTCCAGCTGACCCACCACCGCTGCTAGCCACCGTGCGGCGACCGCCGCTCCCCTTGGCTCGGGCGAGAACGACTGTCGCCACTCCCCCTTTGCTCTGCCCCCTTGGTGACCGAAATAGGGCAATCCTCTTGCTGTTGTGAAGAGGTTGTCGGTCCTCTTGCTGCTGCGAACGCCGGTTGCCACCACCATCGCCGCTACTGACCAGCCAGCGACGATGCCGCTTGCCACCCAGCTTGCCACCATCGATTCCTAATTTCCACTACAGCTTCAACCTCGACAACGAACACACCGACTCCTCTTCTCAACCTCGGCCGCTTCAACACACTGTCGCATCCTCAACCGCACGTGATCCCTCGGCATCACCAACGCCTCCTTCCGTAGTGTGGTAGAGACAGAGCAATGTTGCCGTCCATCTGCACCGTGGCAACCACTACAGCGACAGGCCCTTAGCGACGCTGCCCCCAACCGCACCACCACCATCGCTGCCTCCCAGCCCTCAGCAGTAGCGATCCCTCCATGCAACGACCACAGTAAGCATCGTTGCCTCCTACGTAGCGAACGCAGCTACATCCCCGCATCCTCGCAGCAACCCTTCATTCCAATAGTGCTACCACCGATTGCATCACAACAACAACACCGAGTAGGGCAGTGATTTATGCTATAGTCTTGACGCCAGAAATAGGAGTTGAGATTACAGATTTGCAGTCTTACAAAATGACCACTGATAACTCAATAAAAGCACAATTGGAAGCATTGGAAATCAGAATTGAGAACCAGTTGCAAGAAACACTTAATGATTTCAAAAAGAGCCTACTGGAGAGCCTCAGCAAATTTCAACAAGATGGGAGCTCAAGTTCTACGTTGCCTAGATTTGGAAATACTAAAAAAGGGCCCCGAGATTATGACACAATCTACTCATACATGAAGGTGGATGGATAGCTCGCCAAAATTTGTCAAACTTCTATAGTATTGGAATATCAGAGTAGGTTTGAAAGATTATCAAATCAAGCTAGAGAATGGTCGGAACAATAACTTCTGGATACATTTATTGAAGGGCTTATTCCAGAGATCCAATTTGAAGTTAAGGCTCGTCAACCCTGCACTATGACAGCTGCGATCTCATTCGCACATCTACATGAGAAAAAAATCAACAAGGAAAATCATGGAAATAGAAGTGACAACAACCAGATGATCAGTAAACCACCCATCCCATCTACTCCCAGCCAAAGCCTTAACACCCGAGGACTAACCCAAGAAGAACTCAAGAAAAATTCAGCAAAGGGTTTGTACTATGATGAAAAGTTGAGTATGAAGCACCAATGTAAACAAGGGCAACATATGATGATTAAGCCAATTGGAGAGGAACCGAAAGCAGAAGAGTTGGACTCCGATCATGAAGGTATAAATTCTAATGAAGATGTTGTTAGGATTAGAGCGGCACTAAGAGGGAGGGGGGGGTGAATTAGTGCAGCGGATTAAAACTTCGGTTTTGGAAAAATCTTTCGTACGATAAAAAGCCGAACTCGAAAGTGCTTAACTTGAAAGCATGTTCGTAATGGTGTGCAGAAAAAGTAATGAGGAAGTAAAGCACATATGAAGGTTTGCAGTAAGGTAAATAGCAATAAGTAAATTCAAACTAGAGAACACACCAATTTATAGTGGTTCGATCAAAATGACCTACATCCACTTGCGAAGCCTTCTTCGAAAAGGCTCCCAACTTCCACTAGCAAATCACTTTGAAGGAGAAGGACAAATACCCCTCTTACAACCTTTTACAAGTGGTTCATACTCTTACAGATTTTCAAAGAGAAAGAGGGAGGTGAACACTCAAACTATTGAAAACAAAATCTTGCTAAAGGCTTTGCTAAGACTTTTATCTCAATCTTTTGCTTCTTAAAGGTTGTAATCTCAGTTGAGAATTGAGGGGTATTTATAGGCCCCAAGAGGATTCAAATTTGGGCTCCAAAATTTGAATTCTCTTGGGTTTCCGAGGCTGGCGGTGCCACCGCCGGACCTCTCGGGTGCTGGGCGGTGCCACCGCTCGGTCCAGTGGTGCCACCGCTCAGTTCTCGGGTTTTGGCCGGTGCCACCGCCTACACTATTTCAGCTCACTGGTTGCGCTCTAAACTTGGCCCAAACCAGTCCGAACTCGGGCCCAATTGGCCCCTACTTGGGGTTATAGGATTAACAACTAATCCTAACCCTAAGTAACATGCTAACTACGAATTTAAAGACATTTCCTAAGCTATTACAAAGTCCGCAAGTCAAGACTTCTTCCGACGAGCTTCCGACGAACTTTCGGCGGTCTTCCGATAAACTCTTAGAAACCATTCTGTAGACTCCCGACAAGCTCCTAGACTTCACGATTTGATCTTGGCAAGTTCCAACGAGCTTCTTCAGCAAGCTCCGATCTTTCTCGGCGAGCTCCGTGAACTTCCAACAAATCTTCCGACGAGCTTCCGAAAAACCCTTCGGCAAGCTCCCTACTCATTCTCAGCTAGTTCCGGCAGCATTCCCAATGAATCTTCGGACTTCCGTCGAACTCTCGAACTCGCAACAAATCCTTTGCGCTTGACTCTAGCACTTTGTTTCACTTTATGTCTTCATCATTATCATAGTTAATCCTGCACACACAAGCCAAAACTCTACTCCGATCTAGACAATTATTACAATGCGAATTGACATTGTTGCCCGGCACGTCATTGGTTGGCGCTTCATCCGATTCTTCAGCGCATCGTCCTCTCTTGCGGCTTATTGCCCAATCGGTAGTTGACCTTCGTAACCCCGATATCCTTGGTGCAATTCTGCTCTCCTTGGCCCGATGCCCGACATCCGAAGCCTTCTACCATCCAATATCCTGACATGATCTCCTTTGGCGCAACGTCAATTCCTCCTACGTCAACTGTCTAATCCTGATCGAGTAGACCTGCATCACTCAAAATTCAGTTAAACATCTAAACACAATCAATTAGTTTTATCATCAAAATCTGAGATTCAACAGATGTTGAACCTACCGTACATACAATGTATACATTAGCTGACTACTCTAACCCGTAAACTATGGAAGTTGGCGGAACTCTGGAGCATCAGCCTATTATAGTTTTGATTGATACTGGTAGCTCTAATAATTTTATGGACAGTGAGACTGTTGATCGATTGGCCCACCACATTGAAGACTATGATAGATTCGAAGTAAAGATCGTTGATGGACAAATTTTCACTTGTGATAGCAAAGGTTCAAAGATAAAATTGATTATATAGGGCTAGAAGTTTTATGCAACGATTACTACACTAAAAGACCGACCTGTTGCTTACACTATCAAAAAGTGGAGACCATACTTGATCAACGGGTTGTGATGTATTGCAGATAGTCTGTGGCTAAAGTGATGAAAGAGAAGCTCCCCGAGATTGATGCTACTCAATCTTGAGGACAAGACAGATTTCAAGAGGGAGGAACTGTTAGGGCCCTTTTTCTGAGCTTTTGAATAATGTTTATTGAGTATGTTTAGTCCAGTTGTTTATTGAGTCGGTTTGGTTCAGTTAGAGTCAAGTAGAGGTTTATTTAATATTTATTTATTATTAGAGTTCAAGTCCTAATGGACTCTGGGTGGAACTCTATAAATAGGGATGTAACTACTTCTTTTCAGTTATCTATGAAAAATACTATTCTGGACAAACCCTAGGAGGTCGATCCCCTCGAAGTGATCAAGGAGGGTCGATCCCCTCGAAGTGATCATCCCTTTCTCTTCTTCTTTTTTACGATAAGACTTTAGGGTCTTATCATTTGGTATCAGAGCAACGATCCTTGGTGCAGCCGCCGTAGCCTTGCTTCCCTTCTTCCCCACCACCACTACAAGGCAACTCTTTCTTCATCGTTGTCGCTATTTCCTCGGCCAGCGACCTTCGACCACCGCTTGACCACTGCTCGACCTCCTCGCTACCCCATCTTGTTCAAAAAAAAAAATAAAAGAAATAAAAAAGAAAAGAAGAAACATGAGAGGAAGAAGAAGCTGCAGCCACCCTTGCATCCCCTACTTCTGACCAGCACACCCGCCGCTGCTGCTCTCCGGCCAGTGCCCACCATCGCCTCGCTTCCCGGCCGATGATCAAGGATCCCCTTAAAGCTATCAAGGAGGGCTAATCCCCTCGAAACGATCAAGGAGGCCCTGCTCTCTGGCAGGCCGCGCCCTACAGCGACCTTTGCTGCCTCCTTCCCACCGCCGGTGCTGCTTCTCGGCCGATTGACTAACACCGCCGTTGGCCCCCCAGCCGGTGACCTCTCCTCCTCGCTTCCCCATCTCGCTCGAGCGAGAAGGACTACTGGTGCCGTCTCCCTACCGGTGGACCACCCCTTCATCGTTGATACTATCGGTGACGTTGCCCTAAATTCCCTACCACCGTGCCCCTGAAGCAACCGCGGCAGCGGTTGTCCCACTCCTCATGGCGACCGAAACAGGGCAACTCACCGCTACTGCACTTGTTTCTAGCCATGCCTCCACCAGCCTGTTAGGACTCTAGCTAGGAGAGTCCTAATTGAGAGGGACATTCATGTAAAACCTACCTAAGCCGACCCCTATTAAAGAGGTGAAGAGGCCGGCTAGGGTTAGGAGATTGTTTCTTAGAGATAAATTAGGACTTATAAAGAAATAGGAGTCTTGATTAGAAGTATATTAGGAGTTGGTTAGAAGAAGGAGTCTTGAGTAGGAGTCTTGAGTAGGAGTCCTATTAGGAGTTAGGGTTTAGAAACCCTATAAATAGCCATGTATTTCTCCTCTTTTCACAAGCAATAGATGAATCTTTTCTGCAGCCTTTGAGCAGCAACTTGGAGGGAGGAACCTCTATAGAGTTCCAAGGAGGCCGAACCCCTAAAGAGATCAACCCCAAGTTTAGAATCTGCAAGGGTTCTAACACCTGGTATCAGAGCAGCGTTCTTGGCGTCTCGCTGCCCTTCCATAGCCATCCATCAACCCTCCACAACTGCCCAAAGCAATTCCCACAATTGCTTAAGAGATCGTTGTCAAATTCCATCGTCATCTCCACCACCATGGATCATCCTTTGATCTCCCCGTGAATTGCAACAGGTTCTGGTTTTCTACCTTACTGCTGCTGCAATTTAGTTATCCTTATTTGAAAATCTCAAAAAAATTATTTCTATATTGCTGCATATACTTTTCGTCATAAAGTTTTCATCTCTACAACGAAAGATACATTGCAGAATTCCAACCGTATAGCACCGTCTGTTTGATCTTGCTACTATGTTTTTTCTATCCAAATCTCTACGAAATTTTTATGACATCTTTGACATTTCCTAATAGCAGATTCCCTTTGGTTTCATAAAAAAATTCGTAATATAAACCACTGATCTTTTACGTCTAATCTGCTATACTTAAAAATCTGTGCTGTAGAAAATTTCAGCCGCATATTGTTGCCTTAACCCATCTATTTGTAATCTTTTTTGAATGAAATTTCTTATACACTTTATAGATCATCTTGGCTTCCATCTAAGATTGATCTATAAAGAAATTCATCTCTAAAAACGATTTTGTGTTGCTGCAAATTTTCGTCGTAACCTGCTGGAATTTCTCGACGAGAATTTTGCAATCGCAACTTGCACCAATTTCCTTGCTGTTATAATGCCGAAATTTTCTTGATTAAATTAGATATCCTTGCTGTCATTAAATTATGATTTTGCTATCAATTCCCTCCTCAATTCTCTCATGTTTTTGGTGGGAATTACGTCGAGAAACCATTGTTTCTTCGACGACAATTCTACTCTTACAAGACAGCACATACTTGCTGCAACTTCCATTGATTTCTACCAAACCTTTGCTACCATCTACCACAGATCCAAAACTTTTATCTACAGCCCTAAAACTCTACCAAACCACACCCTCAACCTGCACCCAAAATAGCCACAAAACAAGCCTAAACCTTAGCCTACATCCACCAATCTACCAACCCTTACGACCATCACCTCTCTCAACCAATACATGCCTTTAACCCGACAACAAAAGAGAGATCTTGATATCACAGATTAGACGGCATATACTATGATATCTGAGGAGGTATTCAATGCTAAATTCGAAGCCTTCGAGGCACGAATGGAGGATAAGATTGGGATGCTCTTTACCGAACTCAAATTGGGCCGACCACTAAGCCCGAAGAAATCACATCAAGGAGAGAGCTTTGCCTAATCGCACCAAGCCCAAAGATATGACTTCCAAGAGAGGAGAAACTCTATGACCAACCTCAACTATCCATGCATGAGAGTGGACTTCCCTAGATGGGAAGAAGGAGACCCGATTGGTTGGATCTCGCGCGCGGAGCGATATTTTCGGTACCACAAAATCGCAGATGCATCTATGGTGAAAATTGCAGCTATACATCTTGAAGGGGATGCTATACAGTGGTTTGACTGGTTTGAACATACTTATGGAGTCTTTTCATGGCAACAATTCAAAGAAGGACTGCTGATACGCTTCAAACCAACCGATTACGAGAATATTGACAAACAACTAGCAAAGATCCGACAAACCTCCACCATTCAGGAGTACCAAACCAGGTTTGAAAGGTTATCTAATCAAAAACAGCTATTGAGGACCTTCATTGAGGGCTTGAAGCCGGAGATCCGAGGAGAAGTTAAAGCGCGACAACCATATACACTTATGGCAGCCATCTCTTTCGCACGACATCAAGAGGAGCAATTGAACTATGAAGCTCGGAGGACTAGGGTCACTCCTCAACTAGCAATATTGAAGCCCTCAACCCCCCCTACTATCGACCAAGTCCCTACACCAAAGAGGTTAACAAGAGAAGAGCTTCGGGAGCGATATGTGAAGGGGTTATGTTGGCATTGTGACGACCCGTGGAGCCGTGAGCATCGCTGTAGTAAAGGGAGACTTCTTATGATTGAACTAATAGAAGAAGAGGTTATTGAACATCCAGAAGAGAGCCTTGAACATGAAGAAGAGGATGCAGAAGAAGAGCCACAATCGATCGAAGTTACGGTACATGCACTAGCCGATTATTCATACTCGCAAACGATGAAAGTTGGAGGCCTTCTCAAACAACAACCGATCACTGTTCTCATCGACACGGGCAGTACTAATAACTTTCTAAATAGTAAGGTTACTGTCCATATGGCTTTACCTATTGAGAATTACAGCAGGTTTGACGTTAAGGTCACCGACGGACGGATTTTGAAGTATGATCGTAGGCGCCCGCAAGAGAAACTATTGCTGCAGAACCAAGAGATAATTGCAGATTTCTTCCTTCTCCTGCTTGATGATCATGAGTCCATGCTCATAATTAAATGGTTGACAACATTAGGTGATATTTCTTGAAATTTTATGCAACTAATTATGAAATTTTATAGTAAGGAGAAACAGGTGATACTGAACGAGAAATATGGGAGCGACGTAACGATGATTTGCACACAACAAATGGAGAAGATTTTGCATAAAGCATGCCGCAGATTTTTGGTACAACTTGAGCAGCAAACTAAGGGAGAGCCAATAGAATTTGAAGATCCAAACCTACTTCCTTTGCTTGCTAAATTTTTAGATATATTTGATGAACCTTACAACCTACCTCTTACCCGTCGGCATGATCATTATATAACGATTCTTTCAGACAAACCTCCAGCAAATACTCGGCCATATCAATATCTACATCTCTAGAAGGATGAAATAGAAAGGATTGTAAAAGAGATGCTCAAAACAGGAGTTATTCGGCCAAGTTGCAACATCTACTCTTCACCGGTGCTACTTGTACGCAAGAAGGATGGAACATGGCGAATATGCATTGATTACCGAGCTTTAAATGGCATCACCGTCAAGGATAAGTACCCAATACCAGTGGTGGATGAACTTCTTGATGAATTAAAAGGAGCTCGAGTCTTCACGAAGTTGGACCTCCGATCCGGTTACCACCAAATTCGGGTATGTGACGATGACATTCCAAAATCTGCATTTCGCACACATAATGGTCATTATGAATTCTTAGTAATGCCTTTTGGACTCACTAATGCTCCTTCAAACTTTCAAAGTCTCATGAACGATATTTTTCGGAGCTATCTTCGCAAATTTGTGCTGGTATTTTTCGATGATATTCTCGTTTACAGCCCTTCTCTTGAGACTCACTTTCAGCATTTACGGATTGTTCTGACGATCCTTCGGGAGAATACTCTTTTTGTAAAGCAACCAAAGTGTAGCTTTCTCCAACAAAAAGTAGAGTACTTTGGGCATATAATATCAGAAAAAGGAGTGGCAGTAGACCCAGCAAAAATTGAGGCAATGCAAGGCTGGCCGAAACCTACAAACGTGAAATTACTGCGGGGGTTCCTTGGACTAACGAGCTACTACCAAAAATTTGTTAAGGACTATGGGAAGATCAGTGCACCACTCACTTCTTTACTGAAAAAAGATGCTTTCCAATGGTCGGACAAAGCCTCTGCTGCCTTCGACAAACTTAAGGCAGCCATGACAACGACGCCGGTGCTTGCGCTACCAGATTTCAATAGACCCTTCATCATTGAGGCCGACGCATCTGGAGTCGGAATTGGAGCCGTTCTCATGCAAGATGGTCGACCACTCACATACACTAGCAAGACACTATCTCCCTCCCATCAAAATAAGTCAATATATGATAAGGAGATGCTTGCCATTGTGCGCGCAGCAACGAGGTGGAGACCCTACTTGAATGGTCGACGATTTCAAATTAAAATCGACCATAAAAGCCTCAAGTACTTTTTGGAGTGAAAGATATCATCCCCTGAGCAGTAAAAATGGGTAACAAAACTTCTTGGATTTGATTATGAAATAACTTACAAAAAGGGGAAAGAGAATATTCTTGTAGATGCGCTTTCATAGCTACCCGAGCAAGCTAAAGTTTCAGCCATTTCACTTCCGACCAGTGACTTCCTTGAGGATATTAAGATGGAATGGCAGGAAGATTCAGAGACAAGTAAGATTATAAAAAAATTGCAGGAAGCAACAAGCTTCGTGGCTCATTACAATTGGGACTCAACAGAATTACACTATAAGGGACGCATTGTTCTTATGATAAATTCTACTTGCATCTTCATGAGCAGATTTTGGACAAAGTTATTCTATATACAGGGTACTAAATTGAAAAGGAGTACGGCATATCACCCGCAAATCAACGGCCAGACAAAATTTGTAAATAGGTGCTTGGAGACAGCCCAAAGCCGCCCACCAAATATGACTATCCAAGGAGAACTCCAGACCCAACAAAGTGTCATTATTGATCGACGGATCGTGACTCGACGACGACGACCCACTACTACAGTGCTAATACAGTGGGTGAACCTACTAACAGAAGATGCCACTTGGGAGAACTATGACAACTTGAAGATCAAATTCCCAAAATTCATGAATCGTCAGCCTCGAGGACAAGGCTGATTTGAAGAGGGCGGGTTTGTTAGGACTCTAGCTAGGAGAGTCCTAATTGAGAGGGACATTCATGTAAAACCTACCTAAGCCGACCCCTATTAAAGAGGTGAAGAGGCCGGCTAGGGTTAGGAGACTGTTTCTTAGAGATAAATTAGGACTTATAAAGAAATAGGAGTCTTGATTAGAAGTCTATTAGGAGTTGGTTAGAAGAAGGAGTCTTGAGTAGGAGTCTTAAGTAGGAGTCCTATTAGGAGTTAGGGTTTAGAAACCCTATAAATAGCCATGTATTTCTCCTCTTTTCACAAGCAATAGATGAATCTTTTCTGCAGCCTTTGAGCAGCAACTTGGAGGAAGGAACCCCTATAGAGTTCCAAGGAGGCCGATCCCCTAAAGAGATCAACCCCAAGTTTAGAATCTGCAAGGGTTCTAACACCGCGCCTCCTCCAGCACTCCTCTTCCCCTCGAGCGCTGCCGCCGCCCAACCGACCCATCACCGCTTTGGGCCACCGTGCGACGACCACCGCTCGCCTCCCAGCCACCGCTCCACCTTGCTTTGCATCCTTTGTAACCGAAACAGAGCACATGCAGCTCACCTTGCTGCCCTTTTTTCCAGCCGCACCACAGTCGCGGGTCCCCCTGTTGCTGCGAACTGTCACGGACAAACTTCTAAACAGGGTGTTTGATATAATGCTTATGTATGTCCGTGTCTTTTGGTATGTTCATGCATTGTACAGCATGTAGGAGGACGGCCGAAGGCTTGATAGTCCCATTTTAGTTGGGTCGGTGGCCGCTTTAGGCTTGTAAATAAAGGTTGTGTCATGTGGACACGTGTGAGAGATTTTTGGTCTGTAATGGACCATTTTACCCTTTGTTGTGCAACTATTCAGAGCTTGTAAAGTCTGTTTGTAATTTGCATTGTCTATAAAGTGTTTTTCGGAGATGTTTGCTTGTGGATCCTGAGTGAGGCCTTTTCTCTGTCCTGTTCTCTCTTTTGTGGGACCTAAGGGACCATGGGAGGCTTCCGGGAGGCTGACCCTTGCGGACGGACACGCAAGGGTGCCGCACGACTTAGGCAAAACTAGCTAAGTCCGTGATAGAACGCCGGCTGCCGTCACCGTCGTTGCTACTGCCCAGCTACTGACAATGCTGCTCGCCACCCAGCCGTGATCCTGGCAGCCTCTCCCTTGCTCTGGTAATAGAAACAGGGTAAATCACCGATTACCTTTGTTACCGTATAGCCACCATCGCTACCTCTCAGCCCTTAGTAGTAGTGATCCCTCTACGCAGCGACTACAACAAGTATCGCTGCCTCCCACGCGGCGACCGTAGCTACATCCTCGCATCATCATAGCAACCCTTCATTCCCATAGTGTTGCCACTGACTGTGTCACAATAGTAGCACCGAATAGGGTAGTGATTGATGCCCTTAACCAACACCAAAAATAGGAGTTGAGATTACAGTTTTGCAGTCTTATGAAATAGCCATCGATAACTCAAAGAAAGCACAAATGGAAGCATTGGAAATTAGAATTGAGAACTAGTTATAAGAAGTACTTAATGATTTCAAAAAGGACTTACTAGGGACCCTTAGTAAATTTCAACAAGGTGGGAGCTTAAGTTCTACATGGCACAGATCTGGAAATACTAGAAAAGGGCCCCAAGATTGTGAGACAATCTACTCGTACATGAAGGTGGATGGACAGCTCGCCAAAATTTGTCAAACTTCTATAGTGTTAGAATATCAGAGTAGGTTTGAAAGATTATCAAATCAAGCTAGAGATTGGTCGAAACAACAACTTCTGGATACATTTATTGAAGGGCTTATTCCAAAGATTCAGTGTGAAGTTATGGCTCGTCAACCCCGCACTATGATAGCTGCAATCTCATTCGCACATCTACATGAGAAAAAAAATCAACAGGGAAAATCATGGAAACAAAAGTGATAACAACCAAATGATTAGTAAGCCACTGGCCCCATCTATTCCCAACCAAAGCCTTGACACCTGAAGACTAACCCAAGAAGAACTCAATGAAAGATCAGTAAAGGGTTTGCACTATGATGAAAAGTGGAGTATTGAGCACCATTGTAAACAAGGGCAACATATGATGATTGAGCCAATTGGAGAGGAACCGAAAGCAGAAGAGTTGGACTCCGATTATGAAGGTGTGGAAACTACTGAAGATATTGAAGCCATCACACATACAGTGCATGCGTTGGCTGGCTATGCTAACCCACAAACTATGAAAATCAGAGGAACTTTGAAACATCATCCTATCACTATATTGATTGATACATGCAGCACTAATAATTTTATGGACAGGAAAGTTGCAGCCCGATTAGCTTACCACATTGAAGGCTGTGACAGATTCGAAGTAAAGATTACTGATGGATAGATTTTAACTTGTCATAGCAATGGCCAGGAGTTTCTTGCAATGATTACTACACAGAAAGATTGACCTGTTGCTTACACTATCAAAAAGTGGAGACCATACTTACTTGATCAACGGGTTATGATGCGTTGCATATAGCCTATGATTGAAGTGCTAAAAGAGAATCTCCCGGAGATTGATGCTGCTCAACCTTGAGGACAAGACTGATTTAAAGAGGGAGGAACTATTAGGACCCTTTTCTGAGCTTTTGAATAATGTTTATTGAGTCTGTTTAGTCCAGTTGTTTATTGAGTCGGTTTGGTTCAGTTAGAGTCAAGTAGAGGTTTATTTAATATTTATTTATTATTAGAGTTTAAGTCCCTATGGACTATAGGTGGAACTCTATAAATAGGGATATAACTGCTTCTTTTCAGTTATCTATGAAAAATACTATTCTGTCTTTTGACAAACCCTAGGAGGCGGATCCCCTCAAAGCGATCAAGGAGGGCCGATCCCCTCGAAGTGATCATCCCCTTTCTCTTCTTCTTTTTTACGATAAGACTTTAGGGTCTTATCGTTTGATATTAAAGCAGTGATCCTTGGCGTTCTCACTACAATGTAACTAAAAAAAAAAAAAAAGGAGAAAATGGTTGTTACCCCGGAGGCCATCAAGAATTTCTTGCTTCCCTTCTTCCCCACCACCACCCCTGCTCTTCGGTTGGCCATGCCCTCCCTTGCTGCCTCCTTTCCACCGCTGGTGCAGCTTCCAGGCCGATCGACCAATGCCACCGCTACCCCCCCCAGCCGGCGACCTCTCCTCCTCGCTTTCCCATCTCGCTTTGATACCAAATGATAAGACCCTAAAGTCTTATCGGCGCTTTGATACCAAATGATAAGATCCTAAAGTCTTATCATAAAAAAGAAGAAGAGAAAGGGGCCAATCCCCTCGAAGTGATCATCCCCTTTCTCTTTTTCTTTTTTACGATAAGACTTTAGGGTCTTATCACTGAGTGTGTCTTTTGCAATGAAGGACATGGGGCTAGCAAAGTAAATACTAGGCATGTAGATTTCCTGTGATAGAAAAACTAAGAAGATTTGGTTATAATAGGAGAAATACATCGAGAAGGTATTGGAAAGGTTCAGTATGAGTAATGCAAAGTCAGTTGATTCTCCTCTTGTAGGTCATTTCAAGTTGTGCTCAGAATAGAGTCCATCAAGTGATGAGGAGAAGGAGAAAATGCAAAAGGTTCCTTATGCTTCAATAATTGGAAGTTTAATGTACATGATGGTATGTACGAGGCCGACCATCGCATATGTAGTGGGTGTTACCAGCAAATTTCTTAGAAATCCAAGCAAAGAGCACTGGGCAGTAGTGAAGTGGATTTTTCGATATCTCAGAGGGAGCTCTAAGGTTTGTTTAAGCTTTGGAAGTGGACCACCTGTGTTGACAAGTTACATAGATGTAGATATGGTAAGAGATATAGATACGAGATAGTCCACATCAGGTTATGTACTTACTTTTGCAAGGGGAGTTGTGTCATGGCAATCCAGATTATAAAGGTGTATTTCTCTCTCCACCACAAAGGCAGAATTATTGCTACTATAGAGGTTTACAAAGAAATATTATGGATGAAAGAATTCTTATAAGAATTAGGGTTGAAATAAGAAAATTATGTGGTGCACTATTGCCAGCCAGAGTGCTATTCATTTGTCTAAGAACCCAACCTTTCATTCCAAGTCAAAGCATATAGATGTAAGATATCACTGGATTCGAAATGTACTTGAAGAGAAGCAATTGCAGTTTTAGAAAATTCACACAGATGATAACAGAGCAGATATATTGATAAAGACTTTACTAAAAGAAAGATAGGAGATATATCAATAACTGGTCGGCATGGCTTCACTTTAAGGAGTCATGGGACAACCTCCTTTATGGGCTAAGGGGGAGGTTGTTAGGATGACAACCCACATATTCAGCCTATGTTGGGCTTTAACAGCCCACAGCCCACCTCCTCTCTTAACCTAACCCTAAATCTGATTAGGGGGTGTGGTGGCTACGAAAAGAGGAGGAAAAACTATAGCAACATTGTAGATTTTTGCAACAGCATCTTGATTCAACAAGGAGAAGAAAAAGGCAGAAAAACAAGAGAAAGAAAGGGAAGAATTTAGTAGTGTTATCATCTAGTAGTGTTATCATCTCAGGTTAGATCAGATCTATAGTAGATTCTTGTTGTGATTACTTGGGGAGAATTTAGATATTGTGCATAGTGATGTGATCCTTGTATTCCAGTTATTCTCCTATGATTGTTGCTAGGGTTTTGGGCAAGAGATTGAGATTTGTATATTCATTATTCTTATAGTAGATTATCTCTAGTTTTACCAATGATTTTTACCCTTCACATTGGAGGGGTTTTCCACATAAATCTTGGTGTTCTATTTGATTGTGATTCCATTGAATTCTGCTGCGTGTTAAGGCCTGCAAGTATTTATTCATATACAAAAGTTAGTTCTTCTTTATATCCCATCACTACAAGCCAATCACGTGAGTGATAACATGTGTGACTTGATAAGCAGTCTTTTTGTTTATTATATTTTGGTATTTATCACTTTATATTGCTTATTGTATATATACATATATATATTGTGATGTCCTTGGATTTGTGTAATGAGAATCGGATCATGATGAGATCACGATAATTAGACCGATTCGCCTTTAAACACAGGTATTAAATAATCTCAGTCATAAGTTACTCGAGAGGGACATCGAGATAACCAGACAGACTGGTATGTTGTATACCCGTCCATATAATAGATGCAGCTGGTCTCATAGCTGCTTGTGTGGGGACACTAGGGATACAATACAGGTGCTCATTAGGGAATGAGTTCACTAATTGATCCGCTTACGGAATGTTGAATGGTTGATGATGCCTTATTGTCAAACAGTGATTCCATAGTCCCACTAGTATATCTGGTCCTTAGACTTGAGACACCAAGGATGTCCTATATGAGTGCTCCACTCTTTGATACTAGATGTATAGGTTTGGATGTCCTAGAACTAACATAGCCAGTCATCGGGAGTGGTAATCAACCTTATGAGGGCTATTGAGTGTCGATAGAGGATCATCCACTCTCGGTGTCATAAGAGAAATGTCTCATGTGTTCTTGCTCAGACAAATCCCTAGCTAGGGTCATTTGGATTGAGAGAGAAAGAGTTCTTTGGGAGAATCCGATTAGAGTGAAACTCGAGTAGAAACCATATGGGTCTGATAACACTATGCCCGGTATACGGTCTCTAGAATATTAGATGAATGAGGGACTAAAGGTACATGATAACTAAGGACAGACAGGTCCAATGGATTGGATTCCCCTGTATCGTTTAGGGACTGCAGTGTAGTGGCCTAGTACATCTGCAGTCGATGAGTCGAGTGAATTATTATGGAGATAATAATTCACTAGGCTAAAAGGAGTTCTGACAAGTATGACTCATGGCCAGCTCGATACTGGGCCTAAAGGGTCACACATATATGGTAGGCATTACGATGAGTAGAGGTTCAGATGTGAGATATCCACCGAAGCCCCTATCTTATTGGATATCCAATAAGCCCCTAAATTATTAGATCCTATGGATGAGATCTAATAAGAAGAGCCCATGAGAGATTATTGGATAGAGATCCACTAATCTAAGAGGCTTGTAGTTGGATGGAGATCCAATACCCAATAGGGGAGGATCCATTAGAGTTAAATTGATAGGGGACCTCTATAAATAGGAGGGTTTCAATAGTTTATAGGCTAGAGCTTTTTGCTTCCTCCCCTATTCTTCTCCCCCTCTCCATCTTAAAGCAAGCCTGGAGTTTTGAGGAGCATCATTACAGTCCTGTTGTGTGGATCACTGCTAAAGAGGAGGGCACTTGACCTCCTTCATCCTCTCTTAGAGATCTGTAGAGATTCAGGGATATACGATCTCCTTAGATAACACAATTTATCTCACACATGATTTTTCTATTTCGTAGATTTTGCGCACTAATTTTCGCACGACGACAAACATATCTTTGGGAATTAAGGATTTTGTTTTCTGTTCTTTCACTGCACATGTGATGTCGCCCTCAAGATTTCCTAATAGTGATATCAGAGCCAGGTTGTTTGTGCAAAAATTGGTTTTGAACTACATATGTTGTGTTTTGGAGAAGCTTTTGACGTCAAAATCATTAACGCAAAAGCGAGAAAGGGCAGCAACTGTTGCTGCCCTCGCTGCCATCTATGTGCAACTAGCTTGCAGCCAATGGCCGGCAGCCTACGAGGGCTGCCAACCCATTGGCACAGCCACTGATAGCCTGTGTGCAGAGGCACCATGAGGCAGCGGTGCCTGTGGCCACTACACACATGTGCATTGGCGCCTATGACCGTTGCACCCGCAGGGTGAGGCGTCATAGGGCAATAGTGCCTTCGAGCATTGCGCCTGCGGACAGAACCTTTTGGCGGGGCAGCACCACTTGCGGGTGGTGCCTCGGGGGTAGAACCGCCCGTGGAGTGGCGACACCCGTGGGGGTGCCCACCTGTGGGGGCGGCGCGGCCTATGGGCACACTGCCCGTGGGCAGGGGCGGTGGCCCCGCACCCCCCACCGCACAAGTTACCGCCAATAAGGTGGCAACGGTCGTAGTACGGAAAAGGGAGAAAGGGGCTTAAGGTTTTCTGGGCAAAAGATAAGTTTGCCCCTTGAAATTTTAGAAATTTCAGATTCTATCTTTTACCTAAATTATAAAAATGCCCCTAAGAATTCGAAAAATTTCCTGTATGTCCCTAATTTTAGAAAAATATTAATTAATTAAAAGGTTTAATTGATTATTATTTATTATTATTATCTAGTAGTCCTATACGATGATGATTTATACCTGTGATGTTTGATATTTGGACGGATGATCATGGACCATGTGATGTGTGTACTTGTGATTATTATTATTGGGGCCTGCGAATCTTCATTTTATTTCTCGTTTATTATCGGGCCTACATGCCTATGATTAAGTTGTAATCACACGAAGAGGCATAGCGAGAGCGTGGAAGCGATAGTGGGACCCACGAGACGATCGATCACGATGCATGGAGATGTGTCGAGATACCGACGGAACCGATGAGGACGAGATGGATGATCACAGGGCATGAAGATGCACCGTTGCGTACATAGATCTTGATTTGAGTGAGTAGGCCTACTAGCTCGGGCCTGATCACATTAGACTATGGTCCATGATCATCTGGTGTAATTGCATATGTGATGTGTGATTGTTTATACACCTACTAGATATGTATATATATATATATATATATATATATATATATATATATATATATATATATATATATATATTTGCATGTGATGTAGATATATATTAAATATGTATGTGTGTAATATGTCATATTAGGAGACCAAATTAAAGAAACCCCTCTCTCGACAATATTAAGTCGGTAAACATGAGGCAATTAGATCGACCCACGTAGCCTTCCATCATTATAGGTAGGGACCGATTCTTAGTATAGGTTGAGTTGGTCAAGTCCCTCAAGGCTCACCTATATCATGATTCTCTATCTTGCCTATGATATAGAGATATCACCGGTGACCTCAGGGCATAATATGCTTGGTCGAGTCCCTTGAGGGTATATCATCGAATCAAACTCATCTTGTAATGATGGTGTTGACTTAACTGAACATCATTGTTGGTCGAGTCCCTCGAGACCATGGTGATTTGAAGGCTGAATAGGATGAAAATCTCAAGGAGTTGTGATCGGCAAGAGTTGCCTATCTTTTTTTTTGATAAGTTGAGTTGCCTATCTTTCGGGCTTAGTGTGATTGATCGAGTCCCCCGAGGTTATACTAAGATGCTGATTGGATCCTAATCCCCACTAGAAGTCTATCAGAGACTTTTGTTTCACGTGTTGAGGGTGTTATGTGACTTACCAGTAAAATAGTGGGAGCATATTAAGATAGAAGTCCATATCTTGATTATTTATTTTTGTAAAATCTGTAGGTTATTTATTTTTGCTGTATCTTTATCTTCAAAAAATGTCACTTTCAAATCCCTTATGTGGCATACTTGATGTCAACCACCTTACTGGTCCAAATTATATGAATTGGTTCCGCAATTGGAGAATTGTTCTCACGGTGGAGAAAATCGCATACATCCTTGATATAGTAATGCCTACACCCGGGGAAGGGTCAAGCGAGGAGGATGAGATTGCTTGCTACATTAAGTACATTAATGACTCGACTCTTATTTAGTGTTACATATTAGGCTTCATGACTCCCGAGTTATAGAGACAGCATGAAAAGATGGATGCCAAATCTATTCTCCTACATGTCCGCAAACCATTTGAGGAACAGGGAAGGACTCAGTGATATGAGATATCCACGAGCCTCTTCCACGCTAAGATGACTAAGGGAATACCGATTTAGAACCATATCCTAAAGATAATTGAGTGAATAGAGAAACTCACAAGTCTAGGAATGGTCCTAGAGGATAACTTGCGTGTGCATATTGTGCTTCAGTCCCTACCAGATTCCTTTTCACAATTCATAATGAATTTTAATATGAACAAGCTTAAGGTGACTCTCCCATAGCTCCTCAATATGTTGAGGGAAGTAGAGAGCATTATCAAGAAAGAGAAGCCAGTTCTCTACACTAGTGAGACCAAAAATAAAGGAAATAAAAAAAGTCCCTTAAGAAGGGCAAGGGCAAGAGCAGACTAGGTAAAGCAAAGGTTGTTAAAAAAGACCCGGCAAAGGACAAAGGCTAGTGTTTCCACTATGAAAATGATGGGCACTGGAAGATGAACTACAAAGAGTACCTTGCAGAGAGGGCGAAATAGAAGCTTAAAGAAGCTTCAAGTACATTCATGATCAGTCTCCATTTGTCAGACTCTTATGAAAACACTTGGGTATTAGATACCGGTAGTGCTTATCATATTTACAATTCATTTTAGGTTCTAGCAGGGCTTAGGAGACTAGCGAGAGGCGAGAGGTGAGATGGACCTCAAGATGGGCAAGAGAGCAAAAGTTGCTGTAGTAGTTGTTGGCAAGGTTGCCCTACATTTGCTTGGTGGAGCTATTATTACATTGGATGCATGTTATTTTATTCCTTCTATTATCAAATGCATTATTTACATTTTATGTTTAATAGTTCGTGGATATAAATTAGATTTTGAGAATAATTATTGTTCAATAATATTAGATAATAAGATCATCATGAGAGGAACATTATATAATGGTTTGTTTATACTAGACACTACTCCATATATCATGAATGTAAGTGTGTCCAAGAGGATATAAGATGACGTGAACAGTACATACTTGTGGCATTGTAGGCTAGGTCACATC
This sequence comes from Musa schizocarpa, assembly GCA_900464855.2. Taxonomy (NCBI): domain Eukaryota; kingdom Viridiplantae; phylum Streptophyta; class Magnoliopsida; order Zingiberales; family Musaceae; genus Musa; species Musa schizocarpa. The sequence goes on from LS990916.1 coordinate 7,417,455, forward strand.
TATGAGGGAAGGATTCAAAAGTTGCTAAAGAATGGATATCTAGATTCATTCGACTATGATTCATATATAACTTACAAGCCTTGCCTTCGTGGAAAACTGACTAACTCTTTATTTAGTGAAACTAGAGAAAGAGCCACTGAACTACTGAAACTCATACATAGTGATGTATGTGGACCCATGTCAACTCATGCCATTGGTGGTTACTCCTACTTCAATGCCTTTATTGATGATTTCCTAAGGTATGTACATGTATACTTAATGAAGTATAAGTCTGAGGCCTTTAAGAAATTCAAAGAGTATAAGAATGAAGTAAAGAACTAGACTGGAAAGAGTATCAAGACTCTTTGATCAAATCGAGGAGGTGAGTACTTAAGTACATAGTTTATCTAGTTCCTCAGGACTATGAGATTCTATCCCAATGGACACCCCTTATACACCTTAGCTCAATAATGTATTTAAAAGGAGGAATCGTATACTATTAGATATGGTACGGTCCATGATATGTTTTGTTGACCTACCCATCTCATTCTAGTAATATGCCCTAGAGACTATAGCTTACCTTTTGAACAGAGTTCCAAGTAAATCGATAGTGTCTACACTATATAAGATATGGAAAGGGAAGAAGCCCGATCTTAATGTTGTTAAGATTTGGGGTTGCCTTGTCCATGTTAAAAGATACAACCCCGATAAGTTAGAATCAAGGATGGAGCAATGCATCAAGGATGGAGCGATGCAAGTTCGTGGGATACTCTAAGGAAACATATGAGTATTATTTCTATCATCTCGAGGACCAAAAGATCTTTGTAGCCAAGAGAACAGTGTTTCTTGAGAATAAACATATTCTTAGCGGAAATAGTGGGAGCATGATAGAGTTGAACGAGATTAGAGAATCTAGCTTGAGCACCAGTCTACAACCCAAGTCTGTTCAGATACCTAACACACAAGTTCCAACCTGAGTGGGAGTAGGTCCGGTAGAGTATCTGTCACACCCCTTAAATTTAATTATCATTTATGAGGTATGAACCTAACTCAAAATTGATAATATTATAATTCAACAAACAAATCAATCCAAGCAAGTCATCATTATGTAGGTGCCATGCTATTCTTCTCATACAAAACACTTTAAAGTATAACAAGTGAACCGAATAATAAACACAAGCTTGTATGTCATTTTCATTGTAGCATGCATTCCATTTTTTTTTTTATCCAAAGCATAAATATAAACTAATAAGCAAAGCTTTGGATATCATATCAAAAACATAGAGGGTGCTGTGGGACCACATACATAATGTGATTAATCCATTTCTGGATGACCACCAAGCATAAGTCTCCCACGTTTGGGAGCTCCATCCACCCACGTCTGAGTGAAGTCAATGGGGCCGGTAGAGCAATCGTGGGCTCTAAGCATAACTCCCTTTATCATTTCTAGCAAAGGTTCACAATATCCCAAAAGACACCAGAGTACAAAAAGGTAGTATGAACAATAACATTTGCACATATCAAAAGCACATGCAAAACAACGTAGATATGCATATGCCTTTATCAAACAAGAAAATGCAAACAAAGCATTACATAATAAATTTCAGATATATAATAATTTTAGGATGAACAATACAATAATTTCAAATGACTAATATAAAGCTCAATTGAGGAAGAATTTAGCAAAAATCAAATTTCCAATAGGATGAAAATTAAATAGGCAAAACCCAACAAAGTTTTCGGTTCTGATAGAATTTGAATGGTACATTTCCTGAATTGTTTGAGTGACCAAGCATGCTTCAATTCACTAAAAATTGGGTGTCATTAGAAAGCTGTATCAATCTATTTTTAGATAAACTAAAAATAGAAAGTTACAATAAATAGAGTAAAGGAAGGTCAGAATTGATCATCTCTGTTTTACGGAATTGATAGAATCAATTTAAATAGATGTTTCAGAAGACAAACATACTTCAAAATTTCCAAATTATATGTCAAAAGAAAGATATGCGAACCTAGATTCCAAAGAACTAATTTTGCATAATTTAGAATTTTCACTAGAGAGCTATGAGTAATTTAGTAATAGAAGGTTAGAATTAATCATCTCTGTTTTGCAGAATTGATAGAATCAATTTAAATAGATGTCTCAGAAGGCAAATGTACTTTAAAATTTCTAAATTATTTGTCAAAGAACGATATGCGAATCTAGTTTCCAAAGAATAAAGTTTTGTATAATTCAGAATTTTTCCTAGAGAGTTATGAGTAATTTAGTAACAGAAGGTCAGAATTGATAATCTCTATTTTTCAGAATTGATAGAATCAATTAAAATAGATGTTTTAGAAGGAAAACGTACTTCAAAATTTCCAAATTCGGGTCAAAAGAAAGATATGTGAATCTAGTTTTTAAAGAACTAAGCTTTCATAATTCTGAATTTTTACTAGAGAGTTATGAGCAATTTAGTAACTGAATGTCAGAATTCATAGTATTTGTTTTACCAAATACATGAGGTCTTTTCTTTCAATTGTTTAGATATATAAATTTACTCCAAATCTTTCAATTTTTATGTCAAATTAAAGCTCTATAAGTCTCCTTTCATATGAAAGAGGCTTTTCCCCAATCTGAAATTGATGCAAAAAGTTATGGCCACATGAAAGGTCAAAATCTGAAAAAAATTTTATTCAACATTTGATGTATAAACGACATAGATATCTTACATGCAGCCAAAATCTCTCAATTTTCTCAAAATCAAGGTGAAAACAAGGATCAAAATTTATCTCTAGGATGGGTTAGAACACTTGCCTTCAAAATTTTTGATTTCCAAATGTGAGAGATTTGATGTAAAGCCTAAAGCCAAGATAAAACTTCTTCTTCTTCAATTCTTTCTCTTTCTCTTCTCCTTCAATTCCTTCTCCTCTTCTCAAGTTACGTTGGCTGTATAGTTTCCCTCAATTATACCCTAAATTACTTAGGTTTGACACATGCTAAATTAGTGAGGTGGCAAGCATGCATGAAGGTTTAGGTGTCATCTTTAGAATAAATGTAAGTGGCTCATCCTTGCTAATGACACATGTCCTCCATTTTATTTTATTTTATTTTATTTTCTTAGTGTGAATCTTTCACAAATCACCTTCAATTAATGAGATTCACATTTTGGCCCCTCACAATATTTTCAATATATTAAAAAAATATTTAGTGCTAAAGAATTATTAAAAAAAATCCTCATATTTACAAATAAATCCTTATAATTTTTTTAAAAAAATAAGGGATGTTACACTCTCCCCTCCTTAAAAGAAAATTTAGTCCTCTAAATTTGTCATACCTCTTTCGGCAAAAAGATGAGGGTAAGCTTTCTTCATTTCTTCCTCTAGCTCCCAAGTCGTTTTATTTGTAGGATGATGCTTCCAAATTACTTTAACCAGAGTAATGATTCTATTTCTTAAGATCTTCTCCTTTTTATCAATAATCCGAATGGGTTCTTCCTTGTAAAACAAGTCTTTCTCAATCACAATCGGCTCATACTTAATGACATGAGAGAGATCAGGTATATAATTTCTGAGCATTGACACATGAAATATATCATGGATATGACACATCGATGGTGGCAATGCAATCTTGTATGCAACAGAGCTAATTCTTTCAAGGATCTCAAAAGGTCCAATGAACCTTGGGTTTAACTTTCCTTTCTTTCCAAATCTTACAACGCCTTTGGAAGAGGAGACCTTTAGGAATATAAAATCCCCTACTTGGAACTCGATATCTCATCTTCTGTTATCAGCATAGCTCTTTTGCCGACTCTGAGCAACCTTTAGCCTTTTTATGATAACCTGAATCTTTTCAATAGTCTCTTATACTTTATCTGGTGCTAACAACTTTCTATCACCAACTTCCTCCCAATATATAGGCATTCTGCACTTTCGCCCATACAATGCTTCATAAGGAGCCATCTGAATGCTCGAATGATAACTATTATTATAAATGAACTCAATAAGAGAAATATCTTTATCCCATTCACCTCTCCAATCCATAACATAGGCTCTTAGCAAATCCTCAAGTACTTGAATTGTTCTTTCAGATTGACCATCAGTTTGAGGGTGATATGCAGTGCTAAACTTTACTTTGGTGCCCATAGAATCTTGTAATCTCCTCCATAATCTAGAAAGAAATCTGGAGTCACTTTACTTTGGTGCCCATAGAATCTTGTAATCTCCTCCATAATCTAGAAAGAAATCTGGAGTCTCTATCTGAGATGATCTCCTTCGGGACACCATGAAGTCTTACTATTTCATTAACATACAAATTTACAAGCCTATCAAAAGAATAAGTCATATTGATTGGTAAGAAATGTGTAGACTTGGTTAACCTATCAACAATGACCCAAATAGCATCATGCTTTCTAGAGGTTCTAGGTAGTCCTGAAACAAAGTCCATAGTAATGCATTCCCATTTCTATTCAGGAATATCTAAGGGCTGTAACAAACCTCTAGGTCTCTGGTGTTCTGCTTTGATTTGCTGACATGTCAAACACCTTAAAACATATATTCATACCTTTCCACCAATAATGACTTTGGAGATCTCTATACATTTTTATGCTACCAGGATGTATGGTGTACTTTAAATTATAACATTCGTTCAAGATCTGGTTCTTAATATCTGGGTCATTTGGAACACATATTCTATCTCCAAATCTCAATAGGCCATCATCTGAAATTTGAAAATTCAACTTCAATCTCTTTTCAACTTCATTCCTCAAGTATATTAAATGTGGATCTCGTAGTTGTCCTTCTTTAATTTGTTGAATGAGATCAGTTTGCATCTGGATAGAGGCCATCAACATTATTGAGTCTTGCCCTTTCCTCATTACATTCGAATCATAAGTTTTTTCTAATAGCTTCCATTGTTTCACAACCAGACTAGCCATAAAACTTGTAGATTTTCTACTAAGTGCATCAGCTACAACATTTGCTTTACCTGGGTGATAACGGATGGTACAATCATAATCCTTTAGAAGTTCTATCTATCTTCGCTGCCTCATATTTAACTCCTTCTGTGTAAAAATATACTTTAAACTCTTGTGATCAGTAAAGATATCAAATGTCCGTCCATATAAGTAATGTCTCCAAATCTTTAGGACAAAGATGATTGCTGCCAATTCTAAATCATGAGTCGGATAATTCAATTCATAATTCTTTAGCTGCCTTGAAGCATAACCAATTACTTTCCCTTCTTGCATCAAAACACATCCAAGGCCCTTTCTTGAAGCATCAGTATAAACTACAAATCCTTCATTACCACTTGGAATAGTGAGAATAGGGGCACTAGTCAATCTTCTTTTCAATTCTTGGAAACTTTGCTCACAGTCACCACTCCATTCAAATTTCACATTCTTTTAAGTCAGTTTGGTGAGGGGATGAGCAATTTGAGAAAATCCCTCCACAAATCTCCTATAATAACCTGTCATGCCCAAGAAACTTCTAACTTCTGTTACATTTGTTGGCACTTCCCAATTAACTACTGTTTTCACTTTCTTTAGATCAACAGATATGCCCTTTCCTGAAATCACGTGGCCTAAGAAAGCAATTTCCTTCAACCAAAATTCACATTTGCTGAACTTTGCATACAGCTTCTTTTCTCTTAATATAGATAATACATCTCTCAAGTGTTTATCATACTCTTGATTACTCATTGAATATACAAATATGTCATCAATGAATATAATTACACAATCATCTAAGAGTGGCTAAAATATTCTATTCATTAGTTCCATAAAAATTACAGGAGCATTAGTCCAGCCAAAAGGCATTACTAACAATTCGTAATGGCCATATCGAGTTCTAACGGCTGTTTTTGGAATATCCTCCTTCTTGACCTCAACTGATAGTAACCCGATCTTAGATCAATCTTGGAGAATACTTGTGCACCTTGTAATTGATCAAATAAGTCATCAATCTGGGTAGGGGATACTTGTTTTTTATGGTCACCTGATTCAACTATGTATAATCAATACAAAGCTTCAACGTCCCATCCTTCTTCTTAACTAATAGCATTAGAGCACCTCACGGTGAGACACTAGGTCGAATGAAACCCTTATCTAACAACTCTTATATTTGCTTCTTCAATTCCTCGAGCTCGAGTGGTGCCATTCTGTAGGGAGGCTTAGATATTGGGGTTGTCCCATGGACTAAATCAATAACAAACTCACCTTCCTTGTCTGGAGGTAGTCCAAGCAAATCCTCTAGGAATACATCAGGGAACTCTTTAGCCACGGAAATTTCATTTATGTGAGTTTCTTGTTCTGAATGTTCCTTTACACATATAACATAACAAAAACATCCCTTCTGCAGAAGGCGTTGAGTTTAAAGTGCCGATATTAAGCAAAGAGGCAAATCATGCCTAATACCCTCAAAGTAGAAGATAGGCTGATTTGGTATGTAGAAAGTAATTATTTTTGTATAACAATCAATACTAGCATGATAGGAAGATAACCAATCCATGCCCAGTATAATATCAAAACCTTGGATTTCTAGGAGTATCAAATCGGCGAGTTCATGTTCTCCGATAGAAATCAAACAAGATGGATGAGCCAGATTTGTAGTCAAGGAATCCCTAACAGCAGTAGTTACATATAGCAAATAATCCAGTGGTTTAGGTTGAATGCCCAAGTGACAAACAAAATATTATGAAACAAAAGATAAGTTGGAACTAGGATGAAACAAACTTTTGCATTTCTATTAGAAATATGTAGAATACCTTCAACCACTGATTTAGAGGCTCTAGAATCTTGTTCTGTGATAGCATATACTCTAGCATGGGCTGTTGGCTTAGGGGGTAGTTGCTCTTTCTTCTTGTTTAGTAGGCAGTCTCTCACTTTATGATCTAACTTTCCATAGGCAAAACAGGCTCCAATCACCCGAAAACACTCACTTGTTTCATGATTACGTCCACATTTTGTACACGATAGAGTTCCTTTCTCAAATCTAGGTACCTTTACCCACTTGTTACTTCTTTCTGCTTTATTTCCTGTCTTACTTTTACCAACAAACTTATCCTTGTTGTTCTTGTCCCTAATTTCTTGGATCTCCTCCAAGTCTTTTCCAAGTATGAAAGCTCTTTCTACTACATCAGTGTATACTTGGAGTTTTAAAGCTGATATCCGGCTTCTTATTACTGGCCTTCGTCCTCTTTCAAATCTTTTTGCTTTCCTATATTCATCATCAATCATATGCATGGCAAATCTAGAGAGCTCAGTAAATTTAGACTCATATTTGGCTACTATCAAATTTCCCTGGATAAGATTCAGGAACTCCAATTCTTTCTGCTCTCTAATACAATCTGAAAAATATTTATCATTGAACTTTTCTATAAATACCTTCAAAGTGATTGGCTCCTGTCGAGCTTCAGAAATCCTCTTCATGGTTTGCTACCAGTGCTCAGCTTCTCCTTCTAGCATGAAGGTAGCAAGAGAAACCTTCTTATCATCTGGGCAATTTAAAACATCAAATATTTTCTCTATCTGCATCATCCATTGTTCTGCTACCATTGGATTAGGCTCACCACTAAAACTGAGAGGACTAAGCTTCTTAAACTATTCAATTCCCAACCCAGTCTAATTTGAATTCTCCGTTTCATCATTTCTTCCTTGTCGGACTTGTTATTGCATTACTTGTGTCATAGCCTCTAGAGTTTTCTTAATTCCACTCAATTGATCAGAAGTAGATGCAATAGGATAAACAGATGACCTCATCATCCTTGCTTCCTAAAAATAGCAAAAGACAGCTTTTGATTAGTCTTTAAATAGAAATCACTAAAACTCAAAATTTATTACACATCTAGCATATCAAAATTCTTAGAAATCATCAAATCACGCTCTGATACCAACTCTGTCATGCCCCTCGAATTATCACATTCAGGAGGTGTGACCCTGTCTAAAATCAATAATATTATAATTCATAATTAATTCAATCCAGTATCGAATCTAACAATTTGAGGATACTAAGAATCATTCAAAATCAATATTTACAATTCATAAACCTATACGTTATATAAATCATAATCTACTTCACTCAGAGATTCACAAAATCCAAAGGCAACTCAACTAAACAGCAACCACAACACAAATCCATAATCGTAGAAATATATACAATCACAAAAAGATAATTATTTATCATAAGTTCTTATCCTTATACAACTTAAACTTATCATTCCATAAACATGATCGGTCCTTTAAACTTTTACAACACATAAGTATCAACATATCCTTAACATTACATCAGAAGTAAAGTACAACAAAAAAACCTATCATCCAACAAAGGTTAGCTTAAAAATCTTCTAGCCTTTCATTGCTTCAACCCAATTCTAGCTTTTCAGTGCATGACAAGCTACCCTGAAAAATTTATATAGCAACGGGGTGAGCATAAAGAGCTCAGCAAACGACTAACATATCCATGGAGATAAGAGAAGTTCAAGCAAGCTTAGTATCAAGATAACAAAAGTAGAAATACAATCGTTCATTTGGAATCAACTCATTTGATATAAAAAAAAATAACAAAGGGTTACCTCATTCGAAAATAGGAATTAGACATAACAATAGGAGAAAGGAAATTGGAGCATTTCATTGGCAAAAGAAGCATTTAAGCATGTATCAAATGACATATGAAGCATTTAGGTGCATATCAAAGGTATAAGAGTGTTTGGGAGCATAACAATGACATACGAAACACTTCAAAGTATAACAAGTGAACCGAATAATAAACACAAGCTTATATGTCATTTTCGATGTAGCATGCATTCATTTTTTTTTTTTATCCAAAGCATAAATATAAACTCATAAGCAAAGCTTTGGATATCATATCAAAAACATAGAGGGTGTTGTGGGACCACATACATAATGTGATTCATCCATTTCTGGATGACCACCAAGCATAAGTCTACCACGTTTGGGAGCTCCATCTACCCACGTCTGAGTGAAGTCAATGGGGCCGGCTGAGTAATCACGGGCTCTAAGCATAACTCCCTTTACCATTTCTGGCAAAGGTTCATAATATCCCATAATTCACCAGAGTACAAAAGAGTAGTATGAACAATAACATTGGCACATATCAGAAGCACATGCGGAACAACGGAGATATGCATGTGCCTTTATCAAACAAGGAAATGCAAACAAAGCATTACATAATAAATTTCAGACATATAATAATTTCAGGATGAACAATACAAGAATTTCAAAGGACTAATATAAAGCTCAATTGAAGAAGAATTTAGCAGAAATCAAATTTCCAATATGATGAAAATTAAATAGGCAAAACCCAACAAAGTTTTCAATTCTGATAGAATTTGAATGGTACATTTCCTGAATTGTTTGAGTGACCAAGCATGCTTCAATTCACTAAAAAATGGGTGTCATTAGAAAGCCATATCAATCTATTTTTAGATGAACTAAAAACAGGAAGTTACAACAAATAGAGTAACGAAAGGTCAGAATTGATCATCTCTATTTTGTAGAATTGATAGAATTAATTTAAATAGATATTTTGGAAGGCAAACATACATCAAAATTTCTAAATTATATGTTAAAAGAAAGATATGTGAATCTAATTTCCAAAGTAATAAGTTTTGCATAATTTAGAATTTTCGCTAGAGAGCTATGAGCAATTTAGTAATAGAAGGTCCGAATTAATCATCTCTATTTTGCAGAATTGATAGAATCAATTTAAACATATGTTTAAGAAGGTAAACATACTTCAACATTTCTAAATTATATTTCAAAAGAATTATATATGAATCCATTTTCTAAATAACCAAGTTTTGCATAATTCAGAATTTTCACTAGAGAGTTATGACCAATTTAGTAACAGAAGGTCAGAATTGATCATCTCTATTTTGCAGAATTGATAAAATCAATTTAAATAAATGTTTTAGAAGGCAAAAATACTTCAAAATTTCCAAATTATATGTCAAAAGAAAGATATACAAATCTAGTTTCCAAAGAACTAAGTATTGCATAATTTGTAATTTTCGCTAGAGAGCTATGAGCAATTTAGTAATATAAGGTCTAAATTAATAATCTCTGTTTTGCAGAATTGATAGAATCAATTTAAACAGATGCTTCAGAAGGCAAACGTACTTCAAACTTTCTAAATTTATGTCAAACGAACGATATACGAATCTAGTTTCCAAAGAATAAGTTTTGCATAATTCAGAATTTTTACTAGAGAGTTATGAGTAATTTAGTAACACAAGGTCATAATTGATCATCTCTGTTTTGCAGAATTGATAGAATCAATTTAAATAGATGTTTCAAAAGGAAAACATACTTCAAAATTTTCAAATTAGGTGTTAAAAGAAATATATGCGAATCTAGTTTTCAAAGAACTAAGTTTTTTATAATTCAAAATTTTCACTAGAGAGTTATGAGCAATTTAGTAACAGAAGGTCAGAATTCATAGTATCTGTTTTACCAAATACATGAGGTCTTTTCATTCAATTGTTTGGATAGGTAAATTTACTCCAAATCTTTCAATTATTTTGTCAAATGAAAGCTCTATAAATTTCCTTTCGTATGAAAGAGGTTTTTCCCCAATCCGAAATTGGTGCAAAAAGTTATGGCCACATGAAAGGTCAAAATCTGAAAAATTTCAGATTCAACATTTGATGTATAAACGTCATAAATATCTTACGTGCAGCCAAAATCTCCCAATTTTCTCAAAATCAAGGTGAAAACAAGGATCAAAATTTATCTCTAGGATGGGTTAGAACACTTGCTTTAAAAAGTTTTGATTTCCAAATGTGGGGGATTTGATGCAAAGCCTTAAGCCAAGATAAAACTTCTTCTTCTTCAATTATTTCTCTTTCTCTTCTCCTTGAATTCCTTCTCCTCTTCTCAAGTTACGTTGGCTATAAAGTTTCCCTCAATTGTGCCCTAAATTACTTAGGTTTGGCTCATGCTAAATTAGTGAGGTGGCAATCATGCATGAAGGTTTAAGTGTCATCTTTAGAATAAATGTAAGTGGCTCATCCTCGGTGGCAATCATGCATGAAGGTTTATTTTATTTTCTTAGTGTGAATCTTTCACAAATCACCTTCAATTAATGAGATTCACATTATGGCCCCTCACAATATTTTCAATATATTAAAAAAAATATTTAGTGCTAAAGAATTATTAAAAAAAATCCTCATATTTACAAATAAATCCTTATAATTTTTTAGAAAAATAAGGGATGTTACAGTAATAGCCACTCTTATTATCGTGAATCGTGAATCGTCAATTGTCAATCGTCAATCGTCATTTTTAAAGTATACAATCATCAATCATCAAGCATGCCTATTTATATCAAATCAAAACATGCATCATTTTTAAAGCCACTTTTATTATCGTGAAAATCGATAATTCATAAATTACAAAAATCGTTATGTATCATTTCGAAGGAAAACTCATTAAGCATGATCATTATGCATTACCTCAAATCAAACATAATTTTTTTTATTTTTAAAATATTCATCATGATAGGACATACGAGGCAAAGAAATCATTAAACATAAAGTATATTCATTAATCATGGTTTCATTGAGCAAATGGTATTTTCAACCAAAATCATTTGTTATTTGTTGTAGTCATTCATTTTTCTTTTTAGGTGAATCTATCTTTTCATGCTTAGTTTCCATACAAAAGCCATGCATTATTTTTAAAATTGGAAGGCAATATGAAAATCATTAAGATATACATTATTATTTCTCAAGTACATACATAGAATTAATCATTTTGGTGTGCAAGCATTAGATTAATATTTTATTATATTTTCATACAATTTTCATGATCATTTTAAAAATTACTTAGAAGGATAACCATGATTCCTAATTTATTTTTAGCATTTTTATTTTATTATAAAACATGTAATTTTCAAAGAATAATTTTTCTAAACTAATTAAAAAGAAAGTGCATCATGGAAAGCATCAAGTAATTTCAAAATAAATTAAAGGGGTTTCGATTATCTCATCGTTGAATGTCATTAAGGCGTAGTTTGCCACCTCGCCTTTGTTGTTTTTCTCCTCATCTTTAGAGGAACTCGATTCATCCCAATTCTTCTTCTTGCATTCAAAGCAAGTAGTTATATTTTTTTTTATTTTTGTTCTTTAATTTTTGTTTCATTAACTTTTTAAATTTCTTAGTGAGTTCAAGTTCACCATCACTTAGCTTATGCTTGAGTGGTCTTCAAATATTCTAAGTTCGAAATCCTTCCTCTCCTTTGAAAGGTTGTTCTCGAGTTCCCTTTTTGTCACATTATTCATTTCATAGGTCATTAAAGACTCAATTAGTTCTTCGAGAGGAAATGTTTTAAGGTCCTTGGCCTCTTGAATGGCCATAACTTTTGGATCTCAACTCTTTGGAAGGGATCTTAAAATTTTAGTTACTAGTTCAAAGTTGAAAAAATCTTTACCAAGAGCTTTGAGTCCATTGATGACATCCATGAAACGGGTGTACATGTTTCTGATGGAGTCACTTGGTTTCATCTTGAAAAGTTCATAAGAATGCACAAGAATGTTGATTTTGGACTCTTTCACTCGACTAGTGCCTTCATGAGTGACCTCAAGAGTTCTCCAAATATCAAAAACCGAATCACAAATCAAAACGCGATTAAATTCATTTTTGTCAAGTGCACAATATAAGGCATTCATAGCCTTTGCATTTAGGAAAAACATCTTTTTCTCCAAATCATTCTAATGGTTCATTGGAAGAGAAGACATTTCAAATCCATTTTCGACTATATGCCATAAATTCAAATCCAAAGAAAGTAAGAAAACTCTCATTCATGTTTTTCAATATGTGTAGTCCGTCCCATTGAAAAAGAGATGATGAATGAGAGAGTAACCCTCTTGAAGACTGAAAAGAGCCATTTCTATTTGAGTGTTAAACCAAAGTAGAAAACCGTGGCTCTAATACCAATTATTAGGATCGGAGTGGCACTAAGAGGGGGGGGGGTGAATTAGTGCAGCGGATTAAAACTTATAAGTTTGAAAATGATTCCGTAAATATGAGGAGATTTCGATTCAATAGTAGCTTGAGTAAAGTGAGAAGATAAAAACCAAAAGCTTACTATTGTGTAAATAATGATTTCAGAAAGGTAAGTACTCACACATTCAAGGAACACACCAATTTAAAGTGGTTCGGACAAATGACCTACATCCACTTACGAAGCCTTCTTCGATAAGGCTCTCAACTTCCACTAGCAAATCACTTTGAAGGGGAAGGACAAATACCCCTCTTGCAACCTTTTACAAGTGGTTCACACTCTTGCAAATTTTTAAAGAGAAAGAAAGAGATGAACACTCAAGCAATTGAAAACAAGACTTGCTAAAGACTTTGCTAAGGCTTTTATCTCAATCTATTGCCTCTCAAAAGTTGTGTTTTCTACTGAGAATTGAGGGGTATTTATAGACCCCAAGAGGATTCAAATTTGGGCTCCAAATTTTGAATTCTCTTGGGTTCCCGAGGCTAGTAGTGCCACCGCCTATCAATGGCGGTGCCACCGCCTATCAGTGTCTGACACTGACAATGTATTGGCGGTGCCAACGCTCAATCCGACGGTGCCACCGCTCGACCTCTCGGGTTCTGGGCGGTGCCACCACTCAACCTCTCGGGATCTAGGTGGTGCCGCCACCTAGTCTAGCGGTGCCACCACCTAGACTTTTTCAGCTCACTAGTTGGGTTCCAAACTTGGCCCAAACCAGTCCGAACTCGGGCCCAATTGGCCCCTAACCAAGTTATAGGATTAACCCTTAATCATAACCCTAATTATATGCAAACTATACAATTAAGACATAGTCCTAAGCAAGTTTTTAACCGGTAATGTCGAGTTTCCTTCTGGCAAGCTTTCCGACGATCTTCCGATACACCCTCGGATTTCTTCCGGCGGACTCCCAGTAGGCTCCTGGTCTTGTGGCGAGTTCAACAAGTCTTTGTCAAGTAGTCGAATCTTCTTGATGATCTCCAGGAACCTTCGACGATTTCTCTGACAAACTTCTAAAAAGTTCGGCAAGTCCCCGATTTTTTATCGGTTGGTTCTGGCAACACTTCCGACGAATCTTCGGACTCTCGGTTGACTCTTGAACACCTATTGAACTTGACTCCAATAGACTTACTTCATGTCTTCAAGCTATCGTAGTTAATCCTGCATATGTAAAACAAAACTTCAATCTAGATTATTACTCCTAAGCAATTAATCAAGTTGTCCGGCATGTCATTGGTCCCTCGACGCTTAGTCTGATTCTTCGGTACATCGTCCTCTCTTGCGGCCTATTGCCCAATTGGCCAGTTAACTCTGCAACTCTGATATCTTTGGCGCAATACCCGCTCTTCTTGGCCCGATGCCCGAATCCACGGCTTGAAGCCTTCTGTCGATACGTCGACCAATCCACCGGCCCGACGTCCAATCTTTTGACATGTTCCTCTGGCACAACATGATTTTCCTACTTTAATTGTTTCATCCTGATCGAAGCATTCTATGTCACTCAAAATGCAGATTAAATCATAAACACATATCAAGTGGTTTCATCATCAAAATACGAGATTCATCAGATTTTGCTAGATGTAAAATAGATAGAAAAAGCATAATCAGAACATGTCAATCCTTAGGTCATGCACTTGTCTCTTGTCTTCTAAGAAACAAAACTCGGTTGCACTATCTGCAATCGAAGCCAAATACATAGCGGCGAGTGCATGTTATACACAAGTTGTGTGGATGAAAAACACTTTAGAAGATTATAAGATTCACCTTAAGAACATTCCCATAAAATGTGATAACATAAGTGCAATATGTTTAATAAAAAATTTTATTCAACACTCTAGAACTAAACATATTGACACTAGGCATCATTTCATAAGAGATCATGTTAATAACCATGATATATCTTTAGAGTTTATTGATACGAAATATCAATTAGCCGGTATCTTTATAAAACCTTTAAATGAAGAATAATTTGATTTTATTAGAATAGAGTTAGGGTTGTTAAATTGTCCGAATACATGAATTTGATGTATGACTTTTCCGAACTTTCTCAATTTTTTTTAAAGGCTTTGATCAAATTGTTTCATCTCATATCTAAGGCTTTCATGAAATCCAAAATGTCAATTTACTTGGTACTAAAATTTATTTCATACAAATGTAATGATTTTTTATATACTTAATCACTTCATTGATAAATGCATCTCTCACGGATTTCACTTGTTTGAATTTTTAATGAGAAATGGATTTGATTTATGAAGTTTTATTCATGAATTTCTTTTTCATATGATGCTCCCTTCCCATGAATATTTTCTTACTATTCATGGATTTACTTGTAAGAATGGCGATTTGGTTTCAAATGAATATCTTGATCCTTTTGATGAATCCCTTCGCTTTGTTAAAATTGAAGCATGATTTAATGAAACTCATTTGTTGTCTTTTGACTTGATTCAAATCATTTTATAAATTTGGTTCTTAATGGATTCCCTATTTACCTTCCTTCCTCTTCTTTATGCAAAGTTTTGATGACAAAGGGGGAGAAGGTTGATGGAATCTTTCTCTTTAATGTTGATAACTTTTGATGTTGAGAACTTTTGAATGTTACCATGCAACAACGATGCAATATCTATTGGATAAAATAGTGTGAAACTTGCTTGAATTTTTACCACTTGCATTGTTGAATTGTTCTCCTTTTTGTTGATGACAAAGAGGGAGAAATGATACCAAAATATGGTAAATTGATGACAAATTAGCATTGTAAATGTATACAATGTATCTTATTGTAAATGCTTATCATAAATACTTATATTTTTTGCAAATACTTGAATTATAATTGGAATCGTTAAATACATCGTAACACATCGTAACATAGATACTTGAAATTATAATTGGAATTCTTAAAACATATCAAAATGTATTTCATATGCATCATAGATACTTGAAATGTTTCATGAATTGCTATTTTGATAAATGTCTTTTATCATGATAAGATATCAAGAGCTCAACTTGCTATTTACAATTGATATCTTGCCATGGAATGATGAATTGCTATCTTGATAAATGTCTTTCATTATGATAGGATATCATAAGCTCAACTTGTTATTTACAATTGATATCTTGCCATGGAATGATGAATTACAATCTTTGTCATCTTGTTATATTTCATATTTGAAATTTGTATCAAACTTGAAAATGATGATTGTCTATCATTATTAGACTTAATAATTAATGTCAAGCCTTGACTTTATTTTTTAATAAATACGTGGTATCATATTTTGAATTGATAAATCATGATAAGTATCATGATGTGTATGCTGATAAGTTCAAATGAATATAACTTATTGGTTTGAAGCTTGAATTCAAGAATATCTTTTCTCAAGTATAACATAGAGATAGGGGGAGTTATGGTTAATTATGTCATCAATTGATTGTCATTATCAAAATAGGGGAGATTGTTGAACCTTGGATTTTGATTATGAAATCAATTGGTAAAGTATTTGATCTAATCTATATGTTGAGATAAGTATGCAGGATTAACTACAATAGCAATAAAGGTATAAAGTAGGTGTTGGGCCAAAGTCAGAGATCGGATGAGATGTCGAAGATTTGGACGATGTGTCGGAAGTTTGCCAGAAGCTCGACGAGAGTTCGTCGGGAGCTCATCAAGAATTCATCAGAAGATTGCTGAGAGTTCGTCGGGAGTTCGCTGGGAGTTCGTTGAGAGTTCATCGGAAGTTCACCAAGAAGTTCGCCGAAAGAACAATTGATATACCAGACAAAGATTGCTTGTTTAAGTGTCTTAATTATTGTAGTTAGACCTTAAGTTGAGTTAGGATTGGGAGGTAATCCTACCAACTCAGTTAGGGGCCAACTGGGCCCTTAATAGGGATTAACTAGGCCAATTGAACAGCCCATTCAGCACCTGAAGTTAGTCGGCGGTGGCACCGCCGAGTGACGGGGTCTCCCAAGTGGTTTGGGTGATGGTACTGCCCAGACTGGGCAGTGGTACTATCGGTAGTAAATGCTACCAGGTAGTGGTACTGCCCTTGTTAGGTGGTGGTACCATTGGAGCTCGGTTTTCGAGCTCTATCAAGCGGTAGTACCACCCAATGTCAGTCTATAAGTGGTAGTATCGCCCAATAATGGCGGTGGTACCGCCAGTACCCCGAAATCTTGGGAGATGACATTTTTTTGCTCTAATTTTGAAGCCATTAGGGCCTATAAATACCCCACCCTTTTCTACATGAAAGGGCAACAAAAGTGCAATGAAAGTATGAACAAATTCTAAGTATTAGTGTGGTAAAAGTGTTATAAAAGTGAGTAGAGTCCTTCTCCCTCTCCTTAGACTTGTAATCATTCAAAGAGGTGTAAGGCTTGTAAGGGTTATCTCCTAAACCCGTGAAAAGGAGAGAGTATTGTAAAGAGGTGGTTGATCTTCGCCTATTAAAGGAAGATCATTAGTGGACGTCGGTGACCTTGACGGAGGAGTAATCAGAAGTAGATGTAGGTCACACCGACCGAACCACTATAAATTCTGGTTTGTATTTCTATTACTATCATTTACTTACTTTGCAATTGCTTCACTTCCTCCTTGCTTAGCTTTCACTGCCCTTATGAAAGAACTCACTTTCAAGCTATCTTTCGGTTTCTATTTTAAAGTACAAAGTTTTGTTTAAACCAACATTTTTATTCGCTATACTAATTCACCCCCCCCTATTGTCGACTCGATCCTAATAGCAAGAACACCTAGGATATTCCTCTCATGACACCAAGGGTGGATGATCCTTTATCGACACTCAATATATCTCGTTAGGTTGGCAACAACTCCCGATGACTGATTGTGCTTGATCTATAACCTCCAGACCTATAAGTTTGGTATCAAAGAGTTGAGTACTCATACAAGATATCCTTGGTATCTCAAGTCTAAGGACCAGTTACACCACTAGGTTGACGGAATCATTATCTGATAATAAGGCTTCATCGACCAACATTATATGAACGAATCAATTAGTGAACTCATTATCCAATGAGCACTTGCATAGTATCTCTAGTGTCCCCACACTAGCAGCTATGAGATCAACTACATCCATTATATGGATGAGTATATAGTACACTAGTTTGTTTGGTTATTTTGATGTCCCTCTTGAGTAAACTATGATCAGGATTATTTAGGATCTAGTTTAAAGATGAATCGGTCTCATTATCGTGATCTCATCACGATCTAATTCCTATTGCACAGATCCATGGATATTAGAATATATTCATATAATAAGTAATATAAAATAATAAAATACTAAATAATTATAATAAGTAAAAAGACTACACGTCAAGTCACATGTGCCATCACTCACGTGATTGGCTTGCAAGGCATCTATAACTAGCAATCACTCACTTGACCTAAAGTCAAATACCTTTGTGTTTGATCCCTATCAGACCTCTGTGACGCTCAAAGATAATTGAGACAATGATTTTGTTAGTGGATCTGCAATGTTATCTTCTTATGGAACTCTTTACACTTCTACATCTCCTTGGGTCACGATCTCACTGATCAGGTGGAACCTCCTCAGAACGAGCTTTGACTTGTGATAAGACCTGGGTTCCTTCGCTTGAGCAATCTCCCCGTTGTTATCACAATATAAGGGAATCGACTCCTCGTTGCCCGGCATGACTCCTAGATTTGTGATGAACTTCTTCATCCAGACTCTCTCCTTTGTTGCCTCTGCTATAGAATGTACTCCGCTCCTATGATCGAGTTAACAATAGTATCTTACTTGGAGCTCTTCCAACATACTGCTCCTCATTTCAGGATATACACATACCACAAATTCAACTTGCAATTATCGACATTGGATTGGAAACTCAAGTCTGTATAGCCTTCAATCCTAATGCTACTACCTCCATATATTAGTAAAAGATCCTTAGTCCTTCTCAAGTACTTAAGGATACACTTTATTGCTTTCCAGTACTCCAAGCCTAGATCCGCCTATTACCTTCTCGTGACACTAAGAGCATGCGCTATATCAGGCCTAGTACATAGCATAGTATATATAATAAACGAAGCAATACCTAAAGCAATCACTTTTTTGTGCCAAGTAGTATGTCCAAGTGTATCTACTATAATCGTTTACAATGACAAAGGCATATTTGCTATCTCCTAGGCTTGATGTATTAATTGGTCCAAATAAATCCATATGGATCAATTGCAATGGTCTAGAGGTGCTTATTTGATTCTTTGGTTTGAAACTACTTTTTATTTATTTTCCTAATTGACATGCATCACATACATTATCTTTAACAAACTTAATATTAAGAATTCCTCTTAAAAGTTCTTTGGAGATTTAAGAGATTAGTTTTATGCTAGCATGACCTAATATTCTATCCCAAAGCCAAACATCATCATTCAAAATCGAAAAATATATTTCATTACAAAGATCATTAATGTCTATAGTGTATACATTATTTTATTTTAGGACAATCATAGATGTAATTTTGTATGGTTTTTCAATAATGTAAGCATTGGATTCAAATCTAATGATGTATCCTTTATCACGTAATTGACTAATTCTCAAAATATTATGCTTTAAGCCATTAACCAATAATACATCTTCAATCAAAAAGTTGGATTTGTTACCTATGGTTCCTTTGCCAATGATTTTACCCTTGTTGTTATCTCCGAAGGTGACATACCCTTTATCTATGCTAGTGAGCTTAGAGAATTGAGATGGATCTCCGGTCATGTGCCTTGAACATGTTGAATCTTGTATTTTGATGATGAAACCAATTGATAAGTGTTTATGATTTAATCTATGTTTTGAGTGATGCAGGATGCTTCGATCACGATGAGACAATTAAAGCATGAAGAATCATGTTGGGCTGGAGGAAAACATGTCAGATGATTGGACGTCGAGTTGGAGGATCGGTCAACGCATCGACATAATTCTTCAAGCCATGGATTCGGGCATTGGGCCAAGAAGAGCGGATATTGCGTCAAGGATATCGGTGTTGCGGAGTCAACTGGCCAATTGGGCAATAGGCCACAAGAAATGATGATGCGCCAAAGAATCGGATGAAGCATCGATGGACCAATGACATGCCGGACAACATGATTAAAGCTTAGTAATAATTGTCTAGATCAAAGTGTGTTTTTACATATGCAGGATTAACTACAATAGCAAAGCATAAAGCAAAATGTAGTCTCGGAGTCAAGAATGTGATTTTGTTAGGAGTTCAAGAGTTCATCGGAAGTCCGGACGTTCATCAGAAGTTCTGTTAGAACCAACAGAGAAGTCCAGGAGCTTGCCAAAGAAGCTCATCGAAACTCGCCAAGAAGATCATCGTGAAGTCCAGGAGCTTATCGGTAGTCCGTTGGAACATTGCCGAGAGATCGTCAGAAGTTCGCTGAAAGATCACCAGAAGAAACCTAGACTTATAAAGTTGTTTAGCTTAGGAAATATCTTAAATTTCAGAGTTAGCACGTAATTGAGATTGGAATTGAGCCAACCCAATTAGGGGTCAGTTAGGCGGTAGTACTGCCAGTCTAGGCGGTGGTACTGCCTAGTGGCAGGGAGCTAGGTGGTGGTACCGCCAGATTGGGTGGTGGTACCGCTCAGTGCAGTATCAGTGTCAGACTAACACTGGCGGTGGTACCGCTCAGCACAAGCGGTGGTATCGCCCGAACCCAAGAAACCCGAGATGAGATATTTTTATGCTCCATGTTCGAATCAACTTGAGGCCAATAAATACCCCTCTCATCCCTATTTAACATACACAAGCACAGAGAGTTTAAAAATGAGAAAACGCTATAGAAATCACTTGATAAATCCCTCCTTTAGCTTAAACTTAGAGTTCTGTTTAGAGAGAAGTGTGTGTGCTTGTAAAGGTTGTCTCCTAAACCTATAAAAAGTAGAAGAAGGGTATAAAAGGTGGTTGGTCTTCGTCTATTGAAGATAGACTGATAGTGGATGCCGGTGGCCTCGATGGAAGAGGAATCAGTGGAGTGGATGTATGTCACGACGACCGAACCACTATAAAATTGGCATGTTCTCTAGTTTGCATTTTGTTAGAACCCTTACAAAATCTAAACTTGGGGTTGATCTCTTTAGGGGATCGGCCTTCTTGGAACTCTATAGGGGTTTCTCCCTCCAAGTTGCTACTCAAAGGCTGCAAAAAAGATTCATTTATTGCTTAACAAAAGAGGATGAATACATGGCTATTTATAGGGTTTCTAAACCCTAACTCCTAATAGGACTCCTACTCAAGACTCCTACTCAATTAAGACTCCTACTCAAGACTCCTAATATGACTCCTACTCTAAGAGTCATATTCCTTTACAACTCTTAATTCTTCTCTATGAAATAACCTTCAAACCCTAACCAGCCTCTTCACCTCTTTAATAGGGGTCAACTTAGGTAGGTTTTACATGAATGCCTCTCTCAATTAGGACTCTCCTAGCTAGAGACCTAACAGACCTGCCCTCTTCAAATCAGTCTTGTCCTTGAAGCTGATAATCCATGAATTCTGGGAATTTGATCTTTAAGTCATCATAGTTCTCTCAAGTGGCATCTTTTGCTGGTAAGTTCGCCCACTGTATTAGTACTTCAATAGTGGGTCATCATCGTCGAGTCACGATCCATCGATCAATAATGGCACTCGACAAGGTATGGAGTTCTCTTTGGGTAGTCATATTTGGTGGGTGGCTTTGGGCTGTCTCCAAGCACCTGTTTACCACTTTCGTCTGGCCGTCGGTTTGCGGGTGATACGCCATACTCTTTTTCAATTTAGTGCCCTTATAGCATAATTCTTTTGAGTCCCAATTGTAATTAGCCATAGAGCTTGGTGCTTCCTCCAATTTTTTTATGATCTTATTGATCTCTGGATCTTCCTGTCATTCCCTCTTAATATCCTTAGGGAAGTTGCAAGTCAAAAGTGAAATGGCCGAAAATTCAGCTTGCTTAGGTAGCCGTGAAAGCACATCTGCAACAACATTCTTTTTCCCCTTTTTGTAAGTTATTTCATAATCATATCCAAGAAGCTTTGTTACCCATTTTTATTGCTTGGGGGAAGATATCTTTTGCTCCAAGAAATATTTTAGGCTTTTATAGTCGATCTTGATTTAAAAGCATCACCCGATCAAGTACGATCTCCATTTAGCCACCACATGCATAATCGCGAGCATCTCCTTATTGTAAATAGTCATCTTGAGATGGGAAAGAGATTATGCCTTACTGATATAAGCGAGGGGGTGACCATCTTGCATTAGTACAACACCAATTTTGACTCCGGAGGCATTGGCTTCAATAACAAAAGTCTTATCGAAGTCGAGTAGCGCTAGTATGGGTGTTGTCATCATTGCGGCCTTAAGTTCGTTGAAGGTGGTGGTGGATTTGTTCGACCATTGGAAAGTATCTTTTTTTAGCAAGGTAGTAAAGGGTGCACTGATCTTTCCATAGTTTTCCATGAACTTGTAGTAGTAGCCTATTAAACCGAGAAAGCCACAAAGCAATTTTATGTTCCTTGGGGTCGGCCAGTTCTACATTGTTTGAATTTTAGAGGGGTCCACTGCCACATCTTCCTTTGATATGATATGCCCAAGATATTCCACCTTCTATTGAAGAAAGCAAAAATTCATAGCGGTCGTTGTGTGTTCAAAAGGTGATTTTCGGTATGTCTTCTTCGCACACTTATATTTGATGATACCCGGATCAAAAGTCCAGCTTTATGAAGATTTATGCTCCCTTTTATCTAGCGATTCATCTACTATTGGAATAGGGTATTTGTCCTTGATAGTTATGCTATTGAGAGCTCGGTAATCAATACACAATCACCATGTTTCGTCCTTCTTTCGTACGAAGAGCACCGATAAAGAGTAGGGGCAGTAACTTGGCTGAATAACTCCTGTTTTGAGCATCTATTTTACAATCCTTTCTATTTTATCCTTCTGCAGATATGGATGCTGATATGGCCGAGTATTTGTAGGAGTTTTGCCCAGAAGAATTGGTATACAATGATCATGCCGACGGGTAGGAGGTAGGTTGCATAGTTCATCAAATATATCTGAAAATTCAGCAAGTAAAAGAAATAGGTTTTGATCTTTAAATTATATTAGCTCTTCCTTAGTTTATTGCTCAAGTTGTACCAAAAAGTCGCTGCATGCTTTTTGCAAAACCTTCTCCATTTGTTGTGTGCAAATCGTCATTACGTTGCCCCCATGTTTCCTGTGCAGTATCACTTATTTCCCCTTACTATAAAATTTCATAATTAGTTTCAAAAAATTTCAGGAAACATCACCTAATGTCTCAACCATTCAATACTGTAATGTCGATCAGTTATGGCTCTTCTTCTGCACCTTCTTCTTTATGTTCAAGGCTCTCTTATGAATATTCAATGACCTCTTCTTCTACTGGTTCGATCATAAGAAATCTCCCTTTTCTACAGCGATGCTTGCAGTTCCACGGCTCGTCGCAGTGCCAACATAACCCCTTCGTAGATTGCTCCCGAAGCTCTTCTCTTGTCAACCTTTTTGGTGCAAGGGCTTAGTTAATAGTAGGGGGGGCTGAGGGCTTCAGTATTACTAGTTGGAGAGTGACCCTAGTCCTCCAAGCTTCATGGGTCAATTGCTCCTCTTGAAGTCGTGCAAAAGAGATGGCTGCCATAAGCATGTACAGTTGTCATGCTTTAACTTCTCCTCGGATCTCCAGCTTCAAGCCCTCAATGAAGGTACCCAATAGTTATTTTTGAGACCAATCATGAGTTTGATTAGATAACCTTTTAAACCTGGTTTGGTACTCCTAAATGGTGGAGGTTTGTCCAATTTTTGCTAGTTGTCCATCAATGTTCTCGTAATCGATTGGTCCGTAGCGGATCAGTAGTCCTTCATTGAATTGTCACCATGAGAAGATTTAATGAGTATGTTCAAACCAGTCAAACCACTATATGGCATTCCCTTCAAGATTTATAGCCATAATTTTCACCATAGATGCGTTCGCGATTTTGTGGTACTGAAAATATCGCTTCGTGCATGAGATCCAACCAATCGAGTCTCCTTCTTCCCATCTAGGGAAGTCCATCTTCATATGTGGATTGTTAGGATTGATCATAGAACCTCCCCTCTCTTAGAAGTCATCTCTTTGGGCTTAATGCGATTGGTTAGAGCTCTCTCCTTGTTGTGATTTCTTTGAGCTTAGTGGTCAGCCCAAATTGAGTTCGGTAAAGAGAATCTGAATCTTATCTTCTATTTGTGTCTCGAAGGCTTCGAATTTTGTATTGATTGCCTCCTTAGATGCCATAGTATATGCCTCCAAATCTGTGGTGTTAAGATCTCTCTTTTATTGTCGGGTTAAAGGCATGTATAGGTTGAGAGAAGTGATGGTCAAAAGGGTTGGTGGATTGGTGGATGTAGGCTGCGGTTTAGGCTTGTTTTGTGGTTGTTTTAGGTATAGTTTGAGGGTGTGGTTTGGTGGAGTTTTAGGGCTGTAGATGAAAGTTTTACATCTGTAGTAGATGGCAGAAAAGGTTTGATAGAAATCAATGGAAGTTGCTGCAGGTATGTGTTGTCTTGTAAGAGCAGAATTGTCATTGAAGAAACAACGGTTTCTCGATGAAATTTCCACCAAAAACTTAAGAAATTTGAGGAAGAAATTGAAAGCAAAATCTCAGTTTATATGACAGCAAGGATGTCCAATTTAATCAAGAAATATTTGGCAGTATAACAGCAAGGAAATCAGTACAAGTTGCGATAGTAGAATTCTCGTTGAAAAATTTCAGCGGTTTGCGATGAAAATTTGCAACAACACAAAATCAGTTTTAGAGATAAATTCCTTAATAGATCAATCTTAGATGGAAGCTAAGATTATCTATGAAGTGTATAAGAAATTTCATTCAAAAAAGATTTCAAATAGATGGGTTAAGGTAACAATATGCGGCTGAAATTTTCTACAGCACAGATTTTCATGTGTAGCAGATTGGACGTAAAAGATCAGTGGTTTATATTGAGAATTTTTTGACAAAACCAAAGAAAAATCTACTGTTAGGAAGTGGCAAAGCTTTCACAAAAAAATCATAGAGATTTGGACAGAAAAACTAGAGTAGCAAGATCAAAAAATCTATGCTATGCGGCTGGTATTTTATAGTGTAGGGATTTTCAAGTATAGCAGATTAGACGTAAAAGATCAATAGTTAATATTGAGAATTTTTTAACAAAACCAAAGAAAAATCTGCTGTTAGGAAGTGTCAAAGCTATCATAAAAAATTTATAGAGATTCGGATAGAAAAAACATAGTAGCAAGATCAAATAGTCTATGCTATGCAGTTGAAATTTTGCAATGTATCTTTCATCGTAGAGATGAAAACTTTGCGATGAAAAGTTTATGCAGCAATATAGAAATAATTTTTTTTTTTTTTCGAATAAGGATAACTAAATTGCAGTAACATAAGGGAGGAAACCATAACCTATTGCAATTCACAGGGAGATCAAAGGATGATCTGTGGTGGTGGAGATGACGACGGAATTTGATGATAATCTTTTTAGCAATTGTGGGAATTGCTTTGGGTGGTTGTGGAGGGATGATGGATGGCTGTGGAAGGGCAGCGATATGCCAAGAACGCTGCTCTGATACCATGTGTTAGAACTCTTGCAGATTCTAAACTTGGGGTTGATCTCTTTAAAGGATCGGCCTCCTTGGAATTCTATAGGGGTTCCTCCCTCCAAGTTGCTGCTCAAAAGCTGTAGAAAAGATTTATTGCTTAAGAAAAGAGGATGAATATATGGCTATTTATAGGGTTTCTAAACCCTAACTCCTAATATGACTCCTACTTAAGACTCCTACTCAATCAAGACTCTTACTCAAGACTCCTATTCCTTTACAACTCCTAATTCTTCTCTAAGAAATAACCTTCAAACCCTAACCGGCTTCTTCACCTCTTTAATAGGAGTCAACTTAGGTAGATTTTACATGAATGCCCCTCTCAATTAGGACTCTCCTAACTAGAGTCCTAACATATTTCTATTATTACCATTTACTTTACTACAAACTATTTTACTTACTTATTGCCTTCAATACATTTACGAAAACGTGTTTCAAGTTAAGTTTCCAAAATTGGTTTTTATCGTATGAAAGAATTTTCTAAAACCAACATATTTTACCACTGCACTAATCACCCCCCCCCCCCCCCCCCCCCTCTTAGTGTCGACTCTTTTCCTAACAGTTGGTATCAGAGCCTCGTGATTTCTCATTTAGTTTAACACCTAAGAAAAATGACTCTTTTTGGCTTTGAAGAGGGTCACTCTCTTATTCATCCTCCCTTTTTCAATGGGATGGACTACACATATTGGAAAACTCGAATGAGAGTTTTCT
Source organism: Musa schizocarpa (assembly GCA_900464855.2). NCBI lineage: Eukaryota > Viridiplantae > Streptophyta > Magnoliopsida > Zingiberales > Musaceae > Musa > Musa schizocarpa. Next base: position 7,443,779 of record LS990916.1, read on the forward strand.
TGCTTTCTTTGGATTTGAACTTATGGAACATTGTTGAAAATGATTTTCAAGGTCTTCTCTTCCAATGAACCATTGGAATAATTTGGAGAAGAAGACATTTTCTTTAAATGCAAAGGCTATGAATGTCTTATTTTGCGCCTTAGACAAAAATGAGTTTAATCAAATTTCTATGTGCGAAATGGCTTTCGAAATTTGGCATACTCTCGAAATCACACATGAAGGCTCTAGTAAAGTTAAAGATTTAAAAATCAACTTTTTGATGCATGATTTTGAACTTTTTCATATGAAACCAAGCGAAACCATTAGAGATATGTACACCTGTTTTACGGATATTGTCAATGGTTTAAAAGCACTTGTAGAAGTTTTTTGGATTTTGAACTTATAAACAAAATTTTACGTTCTCTTAATAAGAGTTGGGATTCGAAAATAACGGCTATTCAAGGATAAAAAAATTTGAATACTTTTTTGATCGAAGAACTTATCGAGTCTCTAATGACCTATAAAATGACGTGCAATGTATGTGAAGAACTTGAGAACCACCTTCCAAAGAATAGAAAGGATTTCAGACTTAGAACAATTGAAGAACACTCGAGCATAAGCTCAAGTGATGATGAAATTAAACTCCTCATGAAATTTAAAATGTTCATGAAACAACAATCAAAAAATAAAAATAAACTTAAAAAGAACACAAATTGAGATGAATCAAGCTCATCCAAAGATGAGGAGAAAACCAAAGGCGAGGTGGCAAACTACGCCTTAACGACATTTGACGACGAGATAAACAAAACTCCTTTAATTTATTTCAAAATTACATGATGCTTTTAATGAGTTATTTTTAATTTAGTTTAATTATTTTTCTTGAAAATTATATGTTTAATAATGTAATGAAAATGATAAAAAAAAATTGGGATCTTGCTAGTAATTATGAAAATGATAATGAAAACTGCATGTTTTATGATAAAGAAATAAAATGTTAGATTTAAATCTAATGATAAATCCTATGCAGGTTTTTAAGAAGAAATAATGTGTGTCTTGATGATTTCCATATTTCTTTTTTATTTTGATTGAAGATGCTTCATGTTTAATGAAATCATGCTTAATGATTTAATGATGCATAATGATGTAATATCTTAATGAAAATGTTAAGAGGTTTGATATCCTGCTTAATGTGAATCTATGCATGATGATTTGAAGAAATGATGACTTTTGTGTAATTTATGGTTTATTGATCTTGATGGTTTTATAACGAAATTTATTTTCGATCCTAAATGATTGATGCAAGTACTTATTTGGTATAAAAAGACAAATGCATACTTGTATGAAACTATCTTAAAATGAAACATCTATCTTATTGAGTTTTGAATAAGAGATTAAAATATATATTTATATTATTTTGAATCTCTTGAACTATGAAAGTGATTTTAATGATTTGATAATTTAAATTTGAATATTTTTTTATCCAAATCATGATCTTGGTTCCTTGATATTTATAAATTAAGATTTATTTTGAATCGAGATCGTTTTTGTTCTCTCATGACTTTATTTGCTATAGGAAAATCTTTATCTATATCATTGATATTGAATTCTTAGAATCAAAACTTGATAATTTCTTTACATAAATCAAGATCCCTCACTTTTATTTTCAAATGACTTCTTATATTTTGTTAAAGAGAATACTTATCAAAATGAATCATGTCTATTAGTATTTACATCATATTTGATATTATCTTTCATGACATGATGTTGTTGTAAACCTCATGTTATAAGTAAATCATTGATGTAAAAATTGTATTCTTTCACTCTACTTCTTCCTTGATTACAATAAAGGGGAGAGAAAATTGCTAGTTTGAATGTTAAATTTAGCCAAATTGTAAAAAATGCATAAACTCTCCTTATACATTCTTTTTTGGATCATGATCTTGATTTCTCAAATTTTAGACTTAAATCTTCTTTTTGAATCAAGATTATTTTTCCTATCATGCTTTCTTGTCAAAAATGATATATGATCTTTTAACATTCATTTTTGTTGTTTACCTTTGTCATGAAAATTGTTGTAAAGGGAAAAGAATTACAACATTGTATTCTTCCCTTCATTTTGACATTAACAAAGGGGGAGAAATATCGCTAGCTCATCCTGTAAAATTAAGAAACTTGCACTTTGCAAATGAAGCAAAATTGCTAGCTCAAATATTGCAAAGGAAGCAAAAATTTGCTAGCTTGCAAATTGCATGGAGAAAGAAGTGCTATCTTGCTTATCTCAAGAAGCAAAACATGTTAACTTACATATGTAACAAAATTTACAAACTTGTATATTTCAAGAAACAAGAGTTATTTTCTTGAACATCTCAAAATTGCTAGCTTACATGTTTTAAAATGTTGTAAAATTATTGCTAGCTTGCATGATGTTAAAACTAAAGATTATGCTTAGTATGCGATGATTTGAACTTGTATTTCCAAACATTTGAAAGTTACACTTCTCCTTTTTGTTGATGACAAAGAGGGAGAAGTATGATCATATTATTCATGATGACGGGTTGTAAATATTCATGATGAAATTTATAATTACATATTGATAGGGGGAGTTAAGGTTAACTCCGTCATCAATTGGTTGTCATCAGTAAAAAGGGAGAGATTGTTGAATCTCGTATTTTGATAATGAAACTAATTAATAAATATTTATGATTTAATCTGCGTTTTGAGTGAAGCAGGATGTTTCGATTAGGATGAGACAATTAAAGTAGGAAGAATCATGTTGGACTAGAGGAAAACATATCAAAAGATTGGACATCGAGTCGGAGGATTGGTCGACGTATCGACAAAAGGCTTCAGGCCATGGATTCGGACATCAGACCAAGAAGAGTAGATATTGTGCCAAGGATATCAGAGTTATGGAGTCAACTGGATGATTAGGCAATAGGCTGCAAGAGAGGATGATGCGCCGAAGAATCGGACAAAACGTCAATGGACCAATGACATGCCGCACAACATGATTCAAGCTTAGTAATAATTGTCTAGACTGAAATATATTTTTACATGTGCAGGATTAACTAAGATAGTAAGGCATAAAGCAAAATAAAGTCCCGGAGTCAAGAACGTGATTTCATTGGGAGTTCAAGAGTTTGTCAAAAGTTTGGACGTTCATCAGAAGTTCTACCGGAACCAATAGAGAAGTCCAGGAGCTTGCCAAAGAAGCTCATTGAAACTCTCCAAGAAGATCGTCGTGAAGTCCAGGAGCTTGTCGGGAGTCCACTGAAACATTGCCGAGAGATCGTCAGAAGTTCGTCGAAAGATCGCCGGAAGCTCACTGGAAGAAACCTAGACTTACAGACTTGTTTAGCTTAGGAAATGTCTTCAATTTCGTAGTTAACACGTAAATGAGATTGGAATTGGGCCAACCTAATTAGGGGTCAGTTGGGCCCATTTAAGAACTATGTTGGGCCCAATGAAAAGGCCCAAATAGTGCCCTAAGAGGTGACATTGTCGTGGCACAGTCTCCGTGATTGTGTCAGGTAGTGGTACCGCTAGTCTGGGTGGTGGAACTACCCCTGGCAAGGTGCCAAGCGATGGTACCGCTAGTCTGGGCAGTGGTACCGCCCAGTAGCAGCGAGCTAGGCGGTAGTACCATCAGACTAGGCGGTGGCACTGCCTAGTGCAGTGTCAGTGTTAGACTGACACTAACGGTGGTACCGCCCGAACCCAGGAAACCCGGGATGAGATATTTTTAGGCTCTAAGTTTGAATCAACTTGAGGCCTATAAATACCCCTCTCATCTATGGGTAACAAACACAAGCACAGAGAGTTTAAAAGTGAGAAAACGCTATAGAAATCACTTGAGAAATCCCTCCTCTAGCTTAAACTTAGAATTCTATTTAGAGAGGAGTATGTGTACTTGTAAAGGTTGTCTCCTAAACTTGTGAAAAAGAGTAGAGGGGTGTAAAAGGTAGTTGGTCTTTGCCTATTGAAGGAAGACCAATAGTGGATGTTGGTGGCCTCGACGGAAGAGGAATCAGCGGAGTGGATGTAGGTCACGATGACCGAACCACTATAAAATTGGCATGTTCTCTGGTTTGCATTTCTATTATTGCCATTTACTTTACTACAAACCATTTTACTTGCTTATTGCCTTCAATACATTTACAAACATGTGTTTCAAGTTAAGTTTCTGAAATCGATTTTTATCATACGAAAGAATTTTTCAAAACCGACATATTTTACCGCTGCACTAATTCACCCCCCCTCCCCTCTTAGTGCCAACTCTTTTCCGAACAGAACATCCACTATTAAGGTACCATCTCTTGCTCCTAGCTTGTGATGGTAAACATTTCTAAAAAAAAAGGGTGATTTTTAGGTACCCATTTGACCTTGGGTGCCTCAAAAATCGATCTACTCAACTTATCATGTTGCATTGAGTCATTTGAGGTTCCTTTAGGAACCTAATTCAATTTATGTGGACTCTATCTGAGTTTACAACTAAAGTTGCATTTGGTGTGAGGTGATACATTCAAGATAGGGCCTTTAACAAAGGTGGTTGGATTTTGGTGAGAGCTACACACAAATCCGATTCTGCCTCTTCTATGAACGTGACCCTTATTGGCAAGGATCATGTTCAGGAACTTGCTACAACTTCAAATTTCTCTAAGGTTTCATGTAGTTATAAATTTTTAAGTTTTTATAATTCATCACTTTTTGTGCAAGCAGCTAAACTATCATCATGCTTAATTTTTAATCTATCAAAATCACTAACAATAGAAGCTTACTCTTTTTTCAACAATTTATATGTTTTACTAACTAATTTACATTCATCAAATAAATCATGAAAAGTGCTTAATAATTCATTAAAATATAAATTTGCATCTAATGAATTGCTTACCTCATCTCCGATGGCCATTAGTGTGTAGTGAGCAACTTGCTCTATGTTGGTTCCCTCCTCTTCTTCAGATGCACTTGAGTCATCCCAAGTTGCTTTAAGGGCTTTCTTTTTCATTGGTTGCTTCTTCTTTGCTTGGAAACATTCGCTTTTAAAATGTCCCAGCTTCTTTCATTCATAGCATATAACTTGTTCTTTCTTGGGTTGAATTTTATTTTTAGTATCATTTTTAAATTTATTTATTTTTATGAATTTTTTGAACTTTCTTGTTAAGAGTGCCAACTTATCATCATAGTCCTCATCACTTGAATTTTCTTTCAAGTAGTCTTTATGAGTTCTTAGTGTCATATCCTTCCTGTTCTTTGGTAGGTTATTCTTAAGCTCTTCATGAGCGTTGCAAGTCATCTCATAGATCATTAGTGACCCGATAAGTTCTTAAAAAGGAAAGTTATTTAAATCTTTGGCCTCTTGAATGATCATTATTTTAAGGACCTAACTCTTTGGAATGGATCTCAAGATTTTATTAACAAGTTCAAAGTTCGAAAAACATTTGCCAAGAGATTTTAAACTATTGACGACATCCACAAAACGGGTGTACATATCGATAATAGTTTCACTTGGCTTCATCCGAAACAATTCATAAGTGTGAACCAAAAGATTTATCTTTGACTCCTTTACTCTACTAGTGCCTACGTGAGTGATTTCGAATGTGTGCTAAATATCAAAAGTCGTTTCACAAATAGACACTCGATTGAACTCATTTTTATCTAAAACACAAAATAAGGCATTATAGCCTTGACATTTAAAGCAAAAGTCATTTTCTTCAACTCATTCCAATTATTCATTAAAAGAGAAGATTTTTTAAAGTCATTTTCCATAAGATTCCATAACTCAAAAATTCATTAAAATTAGAAAGATCCTCATTCTAGTCTTCCAATATGTGTAATCCGTCCCATTGAACATGGGTCAATGTGTAATTGAATGACCCTCTTGATTGCTAGCAAAAGCTATCTCTCTTGGGTTTTAAACCAAATCGAGAGTGATCAAACTCTAATACCAATTGTTAGGATTGAGTCAGCACTAAGAGGAGGGCGTGAATTAGTGTAGCGAATAAAAGCGTTGGTTAAAAAAAAAAAACTTCGTACATTAAAATAAAAAAACGATCTCGGAAGATTGCTTGAAAGCATGATTGTTCATAAGGGTAGTGAAAGCCAAGTAGGGAGGAAGTGAAGCAATTGCAAAGTAAGTAAATGATAATAATAGAAATGCAATCTCTGTCCGATATATCAATTGTTCTCTCAGCGAACTTTCTGTGAACTTCTGACGAACTTTCGGCAAACTCTCGACGAACTCTCAGTGAACTCCCAATGAATTCTTGGTGATCTTCCAACAAATTCTCGATGAGCTCCCAATGAACTCTTAGTGAGCTTGTAGCAAACTTCCGACACATCTTCTGAATCTTCGACGTATTGTTCGATCTTTAACTTCGGCCCAACATCTGCTTTATGCCTTCATTAATATCGTAGTTAATCCTGCAACACTTATCTTAACATATAAATTAGATCAATAATTTACCAATTGATTTCATTATCAAAATCTGAGATTCAATAACTCTAACCTCGCTCAACTCTATCATGCTCCTATTGTCTTCGCCAAAATATGTTTCTTCTCAAGGAACACCACTCTCTTGGCTACAAAGACCTTTTAGTCCTCGGACAATAGAAATAGTACCCACAAGTTTCCTTAGGGTATCCCATGAACTTGCACCGCTCCGTCCTCGATTCCAACTTATTGGGGTTGTTTCTTTTAACATGAGCAAGGCAACCCCAAATCTTAACAACCTTAAGAGCAGACTTTTTCCCTTTCCATATCTCATATAGTATAGACACTATCGACTTAGTTGAAACTCTATTTAGAAAGTAAGCTGCGGTCTCTAGAGCGTATCCCCAGAATATGATGGGTAGGTCGACGAATCTCATCATGGACCGCACCATGTCTAATAGTATACGATTCCTCCTTTCAGATATACTATTAAGCTGAGGTGTATAAGAATGTGTCTATTGGGATAGGATCTCATGGTCCTTGAGGAACTAGGTGAACTCTGTACTCAAGTACTCACCTCCTCGATCTGATCGAAGAGTCTTGATACTCATTCCAATCTGGTTCTCCACTTTATTCATATACTCTTTGAATATCTTAACGACCTCAAACTTGTACTTCATCAAGTACACATGTCCATACGTAGAGAAATCATCAATAAAAGTAATAAAGTATGAGTAACCACCTATGGCATGAGTTGACATGGGTCCACATACATTACTATGTATGAGTTTCAACAACTCAGTGGCTCTCTCTCTAGTTCTACTTAAAAGAGAGTTTGTTAGTTTTCCGTGAAGGCAAGGCTCGTAAGTTACATATAACTCATAGTCGAATTAATCTAGATATTCATTCTTTAGCAACTTTTGAATCCTTCCCTCATAGATGTGACCTAGCCTACAATGCCACAGGTATGTACTGTTCACGTCATCTTATATCCTCTTGGACACACTTACATTCATGATATATGGAGTAGTGTCTAGTATAAACAAACCATTATGCAATGTTCCTCTCATGATGATCTTATTATCTAATATTATTGAACAATAATTATTCTTAAAAACTAATTTATATCTACTAACTATCAAACATGAAGTGGAAATAATATTTTTTATAATAGAAGGAATAAAATAACATACGTCCAATATAATAATAGCTCCACTAAGCATATATAAGGTGACCTCGCCAATGGCTACTGTAGCAACTTTTGTTCCATTGCCCACCTTGAGGTCCATCTCGCCTTTCACCAATTTCCTAGGTCTTGCCAGAACCTACAAGGAATTGTAAATGTGATAAGCACTATCGGTATCCAATACTTATGTGTTATCATAAGAGTCTGATAAATGGAGACTGATCATGAATGTACCTGAATCTTCTCTAAGCTTCCGTTTCACCCTCTCTACAAGGTAGTGTTTATAGGTCCTCTTCCAGTGCTAATCTTTATCGCAATAGAAGCATTAGCATTTGTCCTTTGCCGAGTCTTTCTTAGTAACCCTTACTTTACCCGGCCTACCTTTGCCCTTGTCCTTCTTAAGGAACTTTTCTGTCTTCATTTTCTTTCTGGTCTCACTAGTATAGAGAACTGGCTTCACTTTCTTAATAGTGCTCTCTACCTCCCCTAACATATTGAGGGGCTTAGGGAGAGTCACCTCAAGCTTATTCATATTAAAATTCATTATGAACTATGAAAATAAATCTAGTAGGGACTAAATCACAAGATCCACACACAGGTTATCCTCTAGGACCATTCCTAGACCTGTGAGTTTTTCTATCCACTCAATCATCTTTAGGACATGGTTCTAAATCATTGTCCCCTTAGTCATTCGAGTATGAAAAAGGTTTTTTGATATCACATATCACTGAGTCCTTCCTTGTAAATAGTTTACAGACATGTAGGAGAATGGATCTGACATCCATATTTTCATGCTATCTCTATAACTTAGGAGTCATAGAGCCTAACATGTCACACTGAGCAAGAGTGGAGTCATCTATATACTTCACGTAACAAGCGATCCCATCTTCATTTGCCCGTTCCTTAGGCGTAGGCATCATTGTATCAAGGACGTACGTAATTTTCTCTACTGTAAGAACAATTTTCAAGTTGCGAAGCTAGTTTGTATAATTTGGACCAATGAGACAGTTAACATCAAGTATGCTACGTAAGGGATTTGAAAGCGATATTTTTTTGAAAATAAAGATACAACAGAAATAAATAACATGTAAATTTTATAAAAAAATAAACAAATAAGATATAAACTTCTGTCTTAATCTAGTCTCACTATTTTTCTAGTCAATCATGCGAGACCCTTAGCATGTGAAATGAAAGTCTCTGGTAGACTTCTAGTGGGGATCGCGATCCAATTAGTGTCTTAGTATCATCTCGAGAGACTTGACCAATCACACTAAGCCTAATATCAGGTTTTATTATCAAGTAATTTGTAAGCTAGAAAATTTAGCAAGTGTTACATCATGCAAGCTATCAAGTTTTAGATATGCAAGGTAGCAAGATAGCAAGTTTACAACATACAAGCTAGCAAAAATTTTGAAAGCAAATGCAATATAGCTTTCTTGTTGAAGTGTGTAAGCTAGCGATTCTTGCTTCCTATTGCAATGCACAAGTTGCAAGTTTTGCTTCTTAAGATAGGCAAGATAGTGATGTTCATGATAGCAAGCTCTTTCTTCTCTTTTGAGAAGTGCCATTTTTGCTTCCTTTGCAAAGTGCAAGCTAGCAAAATTATACATTATTTTACAACATGCAAGCTAGCAATTTGACAATTGTTACTTCTCTTTGAAGTATGAAGGCTAGCAAATTTTTGAAAAATAATGCAAGATAACAAGCTAGCAAGATACAATGTTTTATATGAAGCAAGCTAATAAGTTTTGCATTATGCAAGCTAGTGAGGATTTTGCAAACTTTTTTACACCTTTTGATATATTTAAGATAGTGTTTTTTTGCATCGACTTAAAACATGCAAGCTAGCATTTTTGCATTTCTTGCAATTCTTTCTCCATATATCATCATTCAAGCTAGCAATATTTCTTGAGTTTTGCAAGTTTATAAATTTTGCTAGATGTGCAAGTTTAGCATGTTTTGCATTTTCTTAACTTGTGCAAGCTAGCTAGCAAGCTAGCTATCTCGCCCTTTGTCATTATAAAAAATACGGGAATATACAATTTTGTATATCTTTTTTTCTTTACAATAATTTTCAAATCATGACAAAGGATGAATAACAATGATGAAAAATCAATTTATGAATGCCAAAACAATTTTTCATCATTAATATTTGATCATTGCATGTATCATTATCATAAGTTAAAGTATTGCATGCATAATATCAAATCATCATTCATAATTACATTAATGTTTCAATCATTATTTCGATATGTTTGTGCATCATTATAGTTTCAATTTACAACATACTCAATTTTAAAACTTTACATATCATCCTTATTCTATGTATGATACTAAAAATAAATCAATCATCATATCATACATGATACTCATAAGCTAGCAAATTTATATCATTTTAGAGCATCAAAACAATATCATGAGTATTTTATGCATTCATATCATCACATGAAGAGTATCAAGAAGAATTAGGTGATGAGATATGCTTCAAGAATATAAGGAATTATACAAAACCAAAAAATTATATCATGAAAGATGAGATCATGTGAATACCAAAAGACATGATTCATATAGTAAATCTCTTCTTTAAATAAAATACCAAGAAAAAATCATAGGAGTACAAATAAGAGATCTTGATTCAAAAAATCTCAAGTAATTCCAAGAAACCAAGATCATGATTTTGATAAAACTCATTCAAATTCAATCATCAAACTCATCAAAATCTCAACATTACTTTCAAGAGATTCAAAATGACATAAATAATTTTATTGATCTCTTAGTGAAAAATCGATAAGGTAGGGATTTGAGAAGTAAAAATGCATTCCTCTTTTTGTTTCCACTCATTGATTGGTTTCATACATGCATGTTATTTTCTTTTATGCCAAATACATGCATCATTCAATAACACCGAAAAAGAACTTTCAAAAGATCACAAAAACTATCATGCATAAGTTTGAAATATAAACTTGTTAAGCATGCTTTCAAATCATCATTACATTTTCATTAAGACATCAAGCATGGTTTCGTTGAACATAATGTTGAATGATTCATAAAGATGTCTAACCTTTTTAGACTAAATATGTGTGATTGACTTTATATTAGCATACCCAAATATTTGTTCTTATGTCAAAACCATGCATCATGTTAGGATCGAAAAGTAGATTTCATCATGAAAACCATCAAGACCAAAAAAGTATAACATATTAAACATAAGGCTCCTTTAAACAAGAGATTTGATTTATCATTTTAATTCCAATGATAATATATTTGTTTTTTTATGTGTTTCATTTTAAGTGATTGATTTCATATAAACATATTCAAGTTTTTCATATGAAAACCATACATCAACATTTAAAATGGAAAAATAAAAAATCATCAAGATCAAAAAGTGTAACATATAATTCCAAAATATATGATTTCAAATCATTACTTCAAGTCCTCATGCATAAAAATCATCAAGTATGATACAAATATTTATTTTCAAAACATTCATCATCATAAGACATACAAGCCAAAGAAATCATTAAACATAAAGTATATTCATCAATCATGGTTCATTGAGCATAAGGCATTTTCAAACAAAATCGAAAATCAATATGAAAATCATCAAGATATACATTATTGCTTCTTAAAATATACATAGGATTTATCTTAAGTATTAGATTTAAATCTAACATTTTTATTCATTTATCATAAAACATGTAATTTTAATGATCATTTTCAAAATTACAAGAAGGATAAGTATGATCCTAATTTTTTTTAGCATTTTCATTATATTATTAAACATATAATTTTTAAGAAAAATAATTAAACATTTTAAAACTAACTTATTAAAAGCATCATGTAATTTTGAAATAAATTAAAGGAGTTTTGTTTACCTCGTTGTCAAAAGCCGTTAAAGCATAGTTTGCCACCTCACCTTTGTTGATTTTCTCCTTGTCTTTGAAGAAGCTTGATTCATCCCAAAGTGTTTCCTTCTTCTTGCGTTCATAGCAAGTAGTTGCGTCCTTTTTAAATTTCATAATGATGAGTTCAAGTTCACCATCACTTGAGCTTATGCTCGAGTGGTCTTTGATTATTCTAAGTCTGAAATCCTTCTTGTTCTTTGGAAGGTGGTTCTCGAGTTCGTTTTGTACCACATTGGTCATTTTGTAGGTCATTAAAGACCCAATTAGTTCTTCGATTAAAAAAATATTCAAATTTTTTTATTCTTGAATAGCCATTATTTTCAAATCCTAATTTTTAGAAAGCGATCGTAAAATCTTATTTACGAATTCAAATTTAGAAAAGCATTTACCAAGAGCTTTTAAACCATTAACGACATCGGTAAAACAAGTGTATATGTCAACAATGGTTTCGCTCGGCTTCATTCGAAATAATTCAAAATCGTGTATTAAAAGATTGACTTTAGAATCTTTGACTCTAGTAGTGCCTTCGTGTGTGATTTCAAGAGTATACCAAATATCAAAAGTCGTTTCTACATTGAAACACAATTAAACTCAGTTTTATCCAAAGTGCAAAACAAAGCATTCATAGCTTTCGCATTTAAAGAAAAAGTCTTCTTCTCCATATCATTCCAATGGTTCGTTGGAAGAGAAGACCTTTGAAATCCATTTTTGATAATATTCCATAAATTCAAATCCAATGAAAGCAAGAAAACTCTCATTCGAGTTTTTCAATATGTGTAGTCCATCCCATTGAAAAAGGGAGGACGAATGAGAGAGTGACCCTCTTGAAAGCCGAAAAGAGTCATTTCTCTTGGGTGTTAAACGAAATGAGAAATACGAGGCTCTAATACCAACTGTTAGGAATGAGTCGAAAATAAGAGGCGGGGGGGGTGTGAATTAGTGCAGCGGTAAAATCATGCTGGTTCTGAAAATTTCTTCGTTTCATATGATAAAACCGATTTCGGAAACTTGAAAGCGTATGTGAGTGTAGGCATAGTAAAAGCATAGTAAGGAGAGGCATTTTTCTTATAAAGGTAAATTGCATAAAGTAAAGGCAAACTGGATTTTTATAGTGGTTCAGTCGTCGTGACCTACATCCACTCTGTCGATTCCTCTTCCATCGAGACCACCGGCATCCACTATCGGTCTTCCTTCAATGGACGAAGACCAACCACCTTTTACAGCTCTTTCTCCTTTTACTAGGTTTAGGAGATAACCCTTGTACCCCCACTTACTCCTCTCTCAAACTATTCTAACATTTAGAACTTGGAGAAAAGTTCACACAAGATTACAGCAGTGTTTCTTTCCTTTTTTACTCTCAATACTTGTGTTAGTTAACCAGGGATGAGACGGGTATTTATAGGCTTCAAGTTGATTCAAACTTGGAGCCTAAAAATGTCTCATCTTAGGTTTCCTGCATACTGATAGTACCACCGTCATTCCTAGGCGGTACTACCGCCGCTGGATCTACCACAAGACGGTACCACCGCCTGATAGGGGCGGTACCACCACTAGCAGCATTCACTATCGACAGTACCACCGCCCAGCCTAGGTGATACAACCGCCCATAATTCCTGGGGTGTTGTTCCCCAGGTGGTGCCACCGTTGGCCAAGCTTTCAACATCCTGGTTGGGCCTTGAATCCGACCCAAACCAGCCCAACTTCGGGCCTAGTTGGCCCCTAAAAGAGTTGATGGGATTACCTCTCAATCCTAACTCTAATTATGTGCTAACTACAATTCCTAAGATATATTCTAAGTAAAATAAGTCTGATTTCTTCCGGCGATCTTCCGACGAACTTCCGACTATTTCTCGACAATGTTCCGATGGACTCCCAGGAAGTTCTTGGACTTCATGACGATCTTCTTGGCAAGTTCCGACAAGCTTCTTTGGCAAGCTCCAGGACTTCTCGGTTGGCTCCGGCAGAACTTCCGATGAACGTCCGGACTTCAGACGAACTCTCAAACTCCCAACGAAATTGCGTTCTTGACTCTGAAACTTCATTTTGCTTTATGCCTTACTATTGTAGTTAATCTTGCACACATAAAAATACCCTTCGATCTAAACAATTATTACTAAGTATGAATTATATTGTCCGACATGTCATTGGTCTATCGACGCTTCGTCCGATTTTTCAGCGCATCGTTCTCTCTTGTGGCCTATTGCCCAATCGGCCAGTTGACCTCTGTAACTCTGATATCCTTGGTGCAATATCCTCTCTTCTTAGCCCGATGCCCAAATCCATGGCCCGAAACCTTCTATCGATACGTCGACCGATCCTCCAGCCCGACATCCAATCTTCTGACATGTTTTCCTCCGGCCCAAAATAATTCTTCCTGCTTTAATTATCTCTCCCTGATTGAAGCATCCTGCATCACTCAAAACACAGATTAAATCATAAACACTTATCAATTATTTTTATCATCAAAATTCAAGATTCAATAACCCTTTCTTTCATATTTATGTCAATAAATTTGATATCAAAAGCCCTATCTAAAACACCTCTTAACAGCAAGTAAAGGTGTAGCACAGATTTGAAAACTACAACAAAAAAATTACAGCAATCGTGCAAAACAATTTTAACATGAATGAACACAACACACGGAATTTAAAAGCCAATCATTTGCATAAGCAACCTATCTTTGATACTACTATTGAAAAATCTGAGGCAACATCACATGCGTAGCCGAAGAATAGAAAAAAAAATCCTAGAATTCCAACATAAATATGGTTTCATTGTCGTGCAAAAGTTGGTGTGTAAAAACCCATAAAACTGAAAAATTACATGTAAAAGAATTACTTAGGGAGATCGTATATCTCTGAAAATCTACAGATTGGTGGGAGAGGATGAAGGAGGTCAATTGTCTTCCTCTCTAGCAATGATCCACATGGCAGGAGCTACGAAGATGCTTCTCAAATTGCTGCCCAAACCTCTTCCTCGCGCGCACCACACAATTAAGAAGGGCTGCCCCTTCTTGCTATCCACACGCCCCAAATAAAGGCTGTAGTATGATAATAAGAGAGAGAGAGGAGAATAGGAGGAGGGAGCAAAAAATAACCTTTAGCCTATGGGTCTTTGGTTCCCTCCTATTTATAGAGGCCCCCTATCAAATTAACCCTAATGGATCTTACCATATTGGGTACTGGATCTCCATATAACTACCCAAGCCTCTTAAATTAGTAGGTCTCTACCTAATAATCTCTTATTGGCTCTCATCCATGGGATCCAATAATTCAGGGGCATATTAAATATCCAATAAAATAGGGGCTCCAACGGATATCTCATATCTGAACCTCTACCCGTTGCAACACCTGTCATATGTGTGTGACCCTCTAGACCCAATACCGAGCTAGTTATGAGCCATACCTATCAAAACTCCTTCTAGCTCAGTGAATTATTATATCTATAATAGTTCACTCGACTCATCGACTACAGACATACTAGGCCACTACGTTGTAGTCCTCAAATGATACAGGGGAATATAATCCTTTGGACCTATCTATTCTCAGTTAGCATGTATCTATAGTCCCTCATCCATCTAATTTCCCAGAGTTTATATGCTGAGCATGGTACTATCAAGCCCATATAGCTTCTACATGAGTCTCACTCGAATCGGGTTCTCCTTAAGAATTCTTTCTCTCTCAATCCAAATGACCATAGCCATGGATTTGTCAGAGTAAGAACACATGAGATATTCCTCTCATGGCACCGAGAGCAGGTGATCCTTTATCGACACTCAATAGCCCTCGTAAAGTTGGCTACCACTCTCGATGATCGGCTGTGCTAGATCTGAAACCTCTAGACCTATAAATCTTGTATCTAAAAGTGGAGTACTTATACAGGATATCCCTAAAAGGAGATGGATAGATCAATGAAACTCATCATGGATTGTACCATGTCTAATAGCGTACAATTCCTCCTTTCAAGAATATCATTGAGTTGAGGTGTATAAGGAGGTGTCCATTGGGATAAAATCTCATGGTCCTTTAGGAACTGGGTAAACTTTATACTTAAGTACTCACCTCCTCGATCTGATCGAAGAGTCTTAATACTCTTTCCAGTCTGGTTCTCCACTTCATTCTTATACTTTTTGAATTTCTCAAAGGCCTCGCACTTGTACTTCATTAAGTACACATATCCATACCTTGAGAAATCATCAATGAAGGTAATGAAGTAGGATTAACCACCAATGGCATGAGTTGACATGGGTCCACATACATCACTATGTATGAGTTCTAGTAGCTCAATGGCTCTCTCTCTCGTTCCACTAAATGGAGAGTTAGTTATTTTTCCATGAAGGCAAGGCTTGCAAGTTGCATATGACTCATAGTCGAATGGATCTAGATATCCATCCTTTACCAATTTTTGAATCCTTCCCTCATGGATGTGACCTAGCCTACAATGCCATATGTATGCACTATTCACCTTATCTCGTTTCCTCTTAAACATACTTATATTCATGATATGTGGAGTAGTGTCTAGCATAAATAAATCATTATGCAATGTTCTTTTCATGATAATCTCATTATCTAATAATATTGAACAACCATTGTTCTCAAAAACTATTTTATATCCACTGACTATCAAACATGAAATGGAGATAATATTTTTTATAATAGAAGGAACAAAATAACATGCATCTAATGCAATAATAGCTCCACCAAACAGATGTAGGGTGACCTCGCCAATAGCTACTATAGCAACTTTTGCTCCATTGCCCATCTTGATGTCCATCTCGTCTCTCGCCAATCTTCTTGGCCTTGCTAGAACCTGCAATGAATTGCATGTATGATAAGCACTACTGGTATCCAATACCCATGTGTTATCATAAGAGTCTGACAAATTGAGACTGATCATGAATGTACCTGAAGCTTCTCCAAGCTTCTGTTTCACCCTCTCTACAAGGTACTCTTTGCAGTTCCTCTTCCAGTGCCTATCTTTGCCATAGTGGAAGCACTGGACTTTGTCCTTTGTCCTTTATTGGGTCTTTCTTAGCAACCTTTGCTTTACCTGCTCTGCCCTTTCCCTTGCCCTTGCCTTTCTTATGGGATTTTTCTGCTTTCCTTTTCTTTCTGGTCTCACTAATGTAGAGAATTGGCTTCTCTTTCTTGATAGTGCTTTCTGCCTACCTCAACATATTGAGAAGCTCCGGGAGAGTCACCTCAAGCTTGTTCATATTAAAATTTATTATTAACTGTGAAAAGAAATCTGGTAGGGACTAAAACACAATGTCCATACACAAGTTATCCTCTAAGACCATTCTTAGACCTATGAGTTTCTTTATCCACTCAATCATTTTTAGGACATGGTTCTAAACCGGTGTCACCTTAGTCATCCTAGCTCGGAAGAGGCGCTTGGATATCTCATATCGCTTAGTTCTCCTCTATTCCTCAAACACTTTGTGGACATTTAGTAGTATAAATCTGACATCCATTTTTTCATGTTGTCTCTATAACTTAAGAGTCATAGAGCCCAACATATAACACTGAGTAAGTGAAGTTATCAATGTACTTCACATAGCGAGCGATCTTATCCTCGCTTGCCCCTTCCTCGGGCGTACGCATCACTGTATCAAGGATATATGTGATTTTCTCCATCGTGAGAACAATTCTCAAGTTGCGGAGCCAATCCGTATAATATGGACCAATGAGGTGGTTGACATCAAGTATGACATGTAAGGGATTTGAAAGCGATATTTTTTGAAAATAAAGATGCAGCAGAAATAAATAAAATGTATATTTTATAAAAAATAAATAATCAAGATATGGACTTCTATCTTAATATGCTCCCACTATTTTACTAGTGAGTCACACGCCACTCTTAGCACACGAAACGAAAGTCTCCGGCAGACTTCTAGTGTGGATCAGTATCCAATTAGCATCTTAGTGTAACCACGAGGGACTCGACTAATCACACTAAGCCCGAAAAGTAGGCAATTCTTGACGATCACAACTCCTTGTTATTCCCATCCTATTTGGCATCCGAATCACCATGGTCTCGAGGGACTCGACCAACCATGATATTCGGTTAAGTCAACACCATCATTACAAGATAAGTTTGATTTGATGATATACCCTCGAGGGACTCGACCAAGTATACCATATCCTCAGGTCACCGGTGACATCTCTATGTAGTAGGCAAGATAGCGAATCGCGATATAGGTGAGCCTCGAGGGACTCGACCAACTCAACCTATATCGAAAATCGGTCCCTACCTATAATAATAGAAGGTCATGCGGGTCAATCTAATTGCCTCACGTTTACCGACTTAATATTATCGAGAGAGGGGTTTCTATGATTTGGTCTCCTAATATGACAAGTCACACATATACATATTTAATATATATCTACATCGCATGCAAATATATATATACATATCTAGCATGTGTATAAGCAATCACACTAGATGATCATGGACCACAGCCTAATGTGATTAGGCCCGAGCTAGTGGGCCTAATCACTTACATCAAGATCTATATGTGATGCAGTACATCTCCATGCCCTGTGATCATCTATCTCGTCCTCATCGGTTCCATCGACATCTCGACGCATCTCCATGCATCGCGGTCGTCTGTCTCATGGGTCCAACTATCGCTTCCACACTCCCGCTGGGCCTCCTTTTATGATTACAACTTAATCATAGGCACGCAAGCCCGATAATAAACGAGAAATATAATGGAGGCTCGCAGGCCCCAATAATAATAATCACAAGTACACACATCACACGGTCCATGATCATCCGTCCACACATCATATATCACATATATAAATCATAATCATGTAGGAGTACTAGACAATAATAAAAATAATAATCAATTAAACCTTTTAATTAATTAATATTTTTTGAAATCAATGACATGTAGGGAATTTTATAAATTTTGATGGGCATTCTCATAAAAAGGAAAGAATTGGAATTTCGAAAATTCACAGGGGTAAAACTATCTTTTTGCCCAAAACCCTAAACCCCTCTCCCTCTCCCCTATTGCTACCGTCGGCGGCAACCTGTGCAGTG
Organism: Musa schizocarpa; assembly: GCA_900464855.2. NCBI lineage: Eukaryota > Viridiplantae > Streptophyta > Magnoliopsida > Zingiberales > Musaceae > Musa > Musa schizocarpa. The sequence goes on from LS990916.1 coordinate 7,462,329, forward strand.
GGGGGGCAGGGGCGCTGCCCCTACCTACGGGTGGCTCACCCGCGGGCAACGCCGCCCCAACAAGTGGGGGCCCCTACAAGCGGTGCTACACCCCACAAGCGTAGTGCTTGTGGGTGCAATGCCCATAGGTGCCACGCTTGTGGGCAGTGCCCTCGTGGGCAGGCACCCCTACGGGTGGCGCCCCTACAAGTAGGCGACCCCGCGGGTGGCGCTACCTCCGTGTGCGGCGCCCCCTTCTTGCGAGTGCTGAGCCGCCCTTGCAGGCTAGTTGCCCCTATAGTCAGTGCTGCAAGCAACGGCGACCTCTACGGGTCGCTCGCCCGCGGGCGAGCATCACTGCGAGCGCTGTGCTCGCAAGCAGTGCCCGCGAGTGCCACCGCCTGCAGCTGCAACTGTGCGCAGCAACTGTTGCTACACGTAAGCGGCTTGCTTGCATGAAGATGGCAGCAAGCCTACCATCATTGATTGCAATAAGGGCAGCAATAGTTGATGCCCTTTCTCGCCTTTTCCGTCAACAATTTTGACATTAAAATCTTCTCCAAAACACAACACACATAGTTCAAAACCAATTAATCGCACGAACAACCTAGCTCTCATACCACTGTTGAGAAATCTTTGGGGGCAATATCACATGCGCAACAGAAGAACAGAAAATAAAATCCCCTATTCCAAAAGAGATGTTCGTCGTCGTGCGAAGATTGGTATGCAAAATATGTGAAATAGAAAACTACGTATAGTAAAGATTATGTTACCTAGGGATGTCGTATATCCCTAAATCCTTACAAATCTCTAAGAGAGGGTGAAGGAGGTCAAGCGCCCTCCTCTCTAGCGGTAATCCACACAGTAGAGCTACGACGATGCTCCTCAAAACTCTAGGCCTACTCTGAGGTGGAAAGGGGGAGACGAATAGGAGAGGCAAGCAAAATCTCTAGCCTATGAACCATTGAATCCCTCCTATTTATAGAGGTCCCATGTCAACTTAACCCTAATAGATCCTCCCTTATTGGGTATTGGATCTTCATCTAACTACCCAAGCCTCTTAGATTAGTGGATCTTTATCCAATAATCTCTCATGGGCTTTTATTGGATCTCGTCCATGGGATCCAATAATTCATGGGCTTATTGGATATCCAAAAAAGATAGGAGCTATGGCGGATATCTCATATCCTAACCTCTACTAATCGCAATGCCTACAATATGTGTGTGACCCTCTAGGCCCAATATTGAGCTGGCCGTGAGTCATACTTGTTAGAACTCCTTCTGGCTTAGTGAATTATTATCTCTATAATAATTCACTCGACTCATCGATTGTGGACGTACTAGGCCACTATGCCGTAGTCCCCAAACGATACAGGGGAATCCAATCCATAGGACCTGTCTGTCCTTAGTTACCATGTACCTATAGTCCTTCATTTATCTAATATTCTAGAGACCGTATATTGAGCATGGTGCTTTCAAACCCATAAGGTTTCTACGTGATTCTCGCTCTAATCGGATTCTCCCAGAGAACTCTTTATCTCTCAATCCGAATGACCCTAGCCATGGATTTGTTTGAGCAAGAATATATATGGCATTCCTCTAATGACACCGAGAGTGGATGATCCTCTATCGACACTCAATAACCCTCGTAAGGTTGAACATCACTCCCGATGACCGGTTTTATTAGATCTGAGACATCTAAATCTATAAGTCTGGTATCAAAGAGTGGAGCACTCATATAGGACATCCTTGGTGTCTCAAGTCTAAGGGCCAGATACACTACTGGGACCATGGAATCATTGTTTGACAATAAGGTATCATCAACCATCCAATATTTCGTAAGCAGATCAATCAGTGAACTCATTCCCCAATGAGCACTTGTATTGTATCCCTAGTGTCCTCACACGAGCAACTATGAGACCAACTACATCCATCATATGGACAGGTATATAATACATTAGTCTGTTCGATTATCTCGATATCCCTCTCGAGTAACCTATGACCGGGATTATTTAAGATCTGTGTTTAAAGGTAAATCGGTCTCATTATCATGAACTCATCATGATCCAATTCCCATTGCACAGATCTAAGGATATATATATATATATATATATATATATATATATATATATATATATATATATATATATATATGCAATAAATAATATAAAGTGATAAATACCCAAATATAATAAGTAAAAAGATTGTATGTCAAGTCACACGTGCCATCACTCACGTGATTGGCTTGTATGGCACATATGACTAGCATTATGAAAATATCTCTTGATGATGAGTTGCAAGCATTATTACTTCTCAGTTCTTTGCTAGAAAGTTGAGAGACACTTGTGGTTTGTCACTATGGTGTTGTCACTATGAGTTAAGTAACAAGCAGTTCATGCATAGGTAGAAGCAAGTCAAGACCAAGAAAAAATATTGTTTGCTATAACTGTGATGAAAATGGTCATTACAAGAACTAATGTAAACAACCTAAGAAGAGCAAGAAAAAGAGAAAAGAAGTGAAGTCTACAAAGTCAAAAGATAATACCACAGCTATAGTGCAGTGTGGTGATTATTTGATTTTATCTCCTGATAATATATTTTCTTGTGTGTGTTAGGATCTTGAGTAGGTGATTAACATAGGTGCTTCTTATCATGCTATACTACAGAGGGAGGTTTTTGCTACTTACAAGCTGAAAATTTTGGTGTTATCAAGATGGGCAACTATGGTACGACAAATATCATTGGCATGGGTGATATCCACATAAAGACCAACCTTGGCTACAAGTTGATGCTTAAGGATGTGAGGCATGTGGTTGATTTGAGGCTAAATTTAATTTCAATTGGAAGACTAGATGATGAAGACTATGATATCAAATTTCAAAAAGGGCAATGGAAGCTTAGTAAGGGTTCTCTTGTCGTAGCTAGTGGAAAAAAATGTCATACCTTATACAAGTTGCAGGCCAAATCTTGTAGTGAGTAGTTGAATGCTACAGAGAAAGACTTCAGTATGGAGTTGTGGAATATACGATTATGACACATGAACGAGAAGGGGTTGTAAGCTCTTTCCAAGAGAGAGGTATTGCCAGACCTCAAAAGTATCCATCCGAACCCTTGTATTGATTGTTTGGCTGATAAACAACATAGAGTTTCATTTGCTAGTCCTGCTATGTCTAGAAAAATATATGTATTAGACCGTGTTTATACAGATGTCTATAGTCCTTTGAGGATAAAAACTTCTGGTGGATTTGTTGATGTTATTGGTATCAGTGGTGTACTTTATTTTGTCACTTTTATAAATAATTTTTTAAAGAAAGTTTGGGCCTATGCTATGAAGATCAAAGATCAGGTTATCAATGTCTTCAAAGAGTTTCATACCACAGTTGAAAGGGAGACAAAAAGGCAATTGAAATACATAAGATCAGATAATAGTGGTGAGTATATAGGATTGTTTAATAATTATTGCAGGTCACATGGTATCCAACATGAGATGATAGTTCCTAGTACACCTCAATATAATGCTATTGTAAAGAGGATAAACCGCACTATCATAGAAAAGATCATATGTATGCTTTTATAAGCCACCCAAAAAGATTTGGGATGAGGCTTTGAGAACTGTAGTTGATGTGATCAACTTGTCACCATGTACAACCCTAGATGGTGATGTTGTAGAGCATGTATGGTCAAGGAAAGATGTTTCCTATAAGCATTTGAGAGTATTTGGTTGTCATGTATTTGCATATGATTCCGACAATGAGAGGTCCAAGCTGGACGGTAAGACAAAAGAATGTATTTTTCTTGGCTACTTACATGATCAATTTAGTTACAGGCTTTGGGATCCAAAAAAGCATAAGGTGTTTAAAAGCATAGATGTGATCTTCTTTGATAATAAAACCTTTAAAGATCAAACCTTTGAGGATTTGAAGAAGAAGGCACTAGTCAAGACTTTTATAGAAGGATTAGTAGATTGTGACCCAATTACTCCTCTAACACATCATGGCGATGGGGGAGATGTGCAGGAAGATGGTGTAGAGCCTGATATTGATATTCCTACAGAACATGTTGAGCAACAAGAAGTTAGGAAGCAACTTCTCGTAGAACCTCAATTGAGAAGATCATCTAAATAATGTCAAACTTCCATAAAATTCTCTACAGATGAGTGTGAGATGCTTACTGATGTAGGTGAACCCGAGAGTTACTAGGAAATAGTTGAAAGTGAGCACAAAAAGAAGTGGTTAATTGCTATGTAGGAAGAGTTGGATGCTCTTCAAAAGAACCACACTTATGATTTGGTGCTACTACCAAAAGGAATGAAGGCTTTGAAGAACAAGTGGGTTTTTATGTTAAAGACTCAAGAATATTGTTCTCAACCAAAGTACAAAGCTAGATTGGTTGTGAAATGTTTTAATCAAAATAAATGTATTGACTTTGAAGAGATTTTTTCTCCTATTGTTAAAATGTCTTATATTCGTGTTGCTCTTGGTATTGCTAATGGCCAGGACTTGGAGGTTGAGCAGTTAGATATGAAGACAGATTTCCTTCATGGTGATTTGTAGGAGGAAATTTATATGGAGCAATCAGAAGACTTCAAATTCAAAGGTAAAGAGAACTTTGTCTGCAAGTTGAGGAATAGCTTGTTTGGGCTGAAAGAAGCTCCAAGATAGTGGTACAGAAAGTTTGATTCATTTATGACTAAAAATAGATACAAAAGAACGGCTTTAGATCATTGTGTGAACATCAAATGGTTTGGTGAGAATTTTATTATTCTCTTATTTTATATTAATGATATGCTTATCCTTAAGAAAGATATGTCTATAATTGATAGGTTAAAAAAAGAACTGAGTGAGTCTTTTACAATGAAGGATATGGGGCCAGCAAAGCAAATACTATGCATGTAGATTTTCCGTGATAGAAAAACTAAGAAGATTTTATTGTCATATGAGAAATATATTTAGAATGTATTGGAAAGGTTCAGTATGAGCAATGCAAAGCCAGTTGGTTCTCATCTTGTAGGTCACTTCAAGTTGTGCTAAGAACAGAGTCTGTCAAATGATGAGGAGAAGGAGAAAATACAAAAAGTTCCTTATGCTTTAGCAATTTAAAGTTTAATGTATGTAATGGTGTGTACGAGGCTAGACATCGCATATGCAGTGGGTGTTACTAGTAAATTTCTTACAAATCCAAACAAAGAGCATTGGGTAATAGTGAAGTTGATTTTTAGATATCTCAAAGGGAGCTCTGAGGTTTGTTTATGTTGAATCTCAAATTTTGATGACGAAATCAATTGTAATTTGTTTGATCTAATCTATATGTTAAGAAAAGTGTGCAGGATTAACTAAAATAGTAGTAAGACATAAAGCAGGTGTAGTGCCAGAGTCAAGATCGAGATCATGTTGGGAGTTCGAGAGTTCGTCGGAAGTCCTAACATTCATCGAAAGTTCTACCGATACCAACCGATAAGTCCAAGAGCTTGCCAAAGAAGCTCATCAGAACTTGCCAAGAAGATCGTCGTAAAGTCCAAGAGCTTGCCGGGAGTCCGCCGGAGCATTGTCGAGAGTTCATCGGATGTTCACCGGAAGTACGTCGGAAGCTTACCGGAAGAGCAATTGATGCACCGGAACAAGAAGAGTTGTGATCATGTCTTAATTATCATAGTTAGAGCGTAAATTAAGTTAGGATTGGGAGGTAATCCTATTAACTTAATTAGGGGCCAATTGGGCCCTTAATAGGGCTGATTTGGACCGGATTGAATAGCCCAATCAGCCCCTGAAAATATGGCCGACGGTGGCATCGCCCAGAAGACCTAGTCTCCCAGGTGGTATAGGCAATGGTACCACCGAAACTGGGCGGTGGTACCACCAGCAGTTATTGTTGAAAACGGTGGTACTACCCTTGTCGGGCGATGGTACCGCTAGAGCTCGGTCTCCGAGCTCTGTTAAGCGGTGGTACCACCCAATGTCAGGTGTCAGGTGGTGGTACTACCCAGTAATGGCGGTGGTACCACTAAGACCTTGAAAATCCGGGATTAGACACTTTTTGGCTCCATTTTTGAAGCCATTGGGGCCTATAAAAACCTCACCCTTTTCTACATAAAAGGGCACGAAACATATTGGTATAATCTTGAGTTCTTGAATCTTAAACTATTGTAAAAGTTAGAGTTCTCCTCCTTCATCTCTGAGCCTTGTAACCATCCAAGAAAGAGGAGTGAGTCTTATAAGGGTTCATCTCTTAAACTCGAGAAAAAGAGAAAGTGCTGTAAAGAGGTGTTCGATCTTCACCTATTGAAGGAAGGCCTTTAGTGGACGCCAGTGACCTCGTCGGAGGAGGAATCCGAAAGTGAATGTAGGTCATATTGACCGAACCACTCTAAAACTCGATTTGTGTTTACTTTGAGCAATTTACTTTTATAGCAAACTACCTCTCCTCCTTATTGTGCTTTTACTATGCCTACGTACGCTTTCAAGTAAATACCTTCAGAGATCGACTTTTATTTTACGAAAGCTTTTAAGTTCAAATTCTCTCCGAAACAGATTGAATCGAAACCATTTTCGTCGGAATTAGTTTTAATCGAAACAAGTCTTTTGAAATCATGAAAGTTTTTCGTTGCACTAATTCACCACCCCCCTTCATAGTGCTGCTTTTGATCCTAATAGTTTAAGCTTTGGAGGTGGACCACCTGTGTTGACAAGTTACACAGATGCAGATATGACAAGAGATAATAATACGAGGAAGTCCACATCAGGTTTTGTACTTACTTTTGCAGAGGGAGCTATGTCATGGCAATCCAGATTGTAAAAGTGTATTGTTCTCTCCACCATAGAGGTAGAATATATTGCTGCTATAGAGATTTGTAAAAAAATATTATAGATAAAAGAATTCTTACAAGAATTGGGGCTGAAGGAGAAAAACTATATGGTGAATTGTGATAGCGAGAGTGCCATCTATTTGTGTAAGAACTCAACTTTTCATTCCAAGTCAAAGCATATAAATGTCAGATACCAATGGATTCGAAATATACTTGAAAAGAAATAGTTGCTGCTTCAAAAAATTTATACAAATAAAAATGAAGTAGACATGTTGATAAAGACCTTATTGAAAGAAAGGCAGGAAATGTGCCGATAGTTGGTCGACATGGCTTCACATTGAGGAGTCATGAGACAACCTCCCTTATGTGCTGAAGGGGGAGGTTGTTGGGCTGAAAGGCCATAAGTTCAGCCCATAGTGAGCTTTAATAGCCTATAGCCCACCTCCCCTTTAATCTAACTCTAGATCTAATTAGGAAGGTGTGGTGGTTGCAAAAATAGGGAAGAAAAACTATAGCAATAAAGCAGAAAATTGTAGCAGCATCTAATTCAAAAAAGAGGAAAAAAGGGTAAAAAATAATAAAAGAAAAGGAAAGAAGACAAGGACAACGCAGAGAGACTATTCTCAATCATCTAAACAATATTCTCATCTTAGGTTAAATCAGATCTACAGTAGATTTTTACTATGATTACTTAAGGAGAATTTGAATATTGTGTACAGTGACGTAATCCTTGTATCCCAATTATTCTCTTGAGATTGTTGCTTAGGTTTTAGGCAAAAGACTGATATTTGAATATTTATTATTCTTATAGTGGATTATCTCAAGTTTACTATATGGTTTTGACTCTTCATGTTGGGAGGATTTTTCACGTAAATCTTGGTATTATATTTGATTATAATTTTTATTTAATTTCACTGCGTGACCTGTTAGTATTTGTTCATATACACAAATTTAATTCTTTATATCCCATAATTTTAAGGAGGTGGAGGTGAAGGTGGAGTTGGAAGAGGAGGAGATGGTAGAGGGGAGGAGGGCTCACAGATTTTAATTCACTTCAATCATATGAACCAATTCAAAAATTTTAGTAGAGCAAAATTGGCATTTATAAAAAAATAAGTGCCCCAAGTAAAAATGATTAAGAGGGTTGTCATATGACAAAAAATAATTATAAAATTTTAATTTGATAGATTATTCTATATTCTTTGTACCTGTCTAGTCTTTTGAAAATACTTATAAACTTTTGTTATGTTCCTATGACTTATATTTTCTTAAGTAGTGTAGTTACCTCAGTTGTGAACTAACACTGCCCACATATCTTTAATATAACAAATTCTATACTCGAAATGAGATTTTAGAATGAAACAACATCCCAAAGAAAGAGTGATCCAGTGCAGTCTCCTTCCAGAATCCAGAGACAACATTTCAGAGTTGAAAACACCAAGTGTTTGGTGGAGTTTAATATCATTTATTTGAGCATTAAACTCCACATATTCTTAAATGATGCACAACAATTTGGTCCAGTATTTCAAACATCCAACTGCTACAGTATTGTGCACTTTATGTATATGAGATAGAGGCCTCCTTAATTTTGTAAGTTTTTTAAAATATTTTTACCCTTTCAAAATAAGATGACAACAATGTGATTTATCTAGGCATCAATTCTTCTAAATACTGAAGCCGTAAAAAGCACGATTTGTTTGCTTCACTGTGATATAATATTGGCCTCGGAAACGATTGCTTCCTAAAGTTCGCAGATAGAGTGTCCCTTCTGCAGAAACTACGCGGTTATTGAGTTAAATTAATGGGAATGTTCAAATTACAACCTTAAAACAATTCTCCAGTGTCCCACTTTGAGGACATCAAATACAAAGCCAGAGTTCATCTTCGAAGTTACTGGTGGGAGATGAACCATTGCAGATGTGTATTAGAACTGCAAGATGCATACCACAAATCAAAACCTTTTTCAAATGCCCAACCTTAAGTCCAAAACAGTGCTTGGGTTGGCTTCGTTGTTCTCTAGCGAAGGGGGGGGCAAGTTGAGGTCCAAATCGTAGTTCCCAGAAGATGAACAGCCCACAACATTGTCCTCCTCTCTCTCCCAGTGATGCCGCTTGTGCCCCCCAAGAGCCTGGCCAGCGGCGAAGCCCCTCGAGCAAACGTCGCATTTGCACTTGTGATAGCACCTCGTTGCCTCACCCGCCTCCCATGCTCTCTTCCAACTCCGGCACGCATCTTCTGAACCTACTAGGACGCCGCCACTTGTCTGCTGCGGCTGCGGGAAGGAGAAGGGCTGCATTGCGTCCGCGCGCTCTGGTTCCGCCCGGCAAAGCGCTCTGATGTTCCTGTGAGGGCCACGGGAGAGCAGGATGAGGCTGGCGGCCACCTCGTACTCCTCATCGGTGAAGTGTTCCTCTGGAGTCGGGCTCGCGAGGGGGAGCGGACGCCGGAGGTGTGGCGGGGGATTGATGCCGCGCCACTGGCGCTCGGGGTGGCAGCGCATGTGCCCGAACAGGGCCTTCCAGGAAGAGAAGCGCTTGCCGCACTCGGTGCACGGTGGGGTGGTGGCCTTCGGCCCGGCGGTGGTGGCAGCCGCCAGGTCCGGCTTTCTTCGGGGCTTTGTCTTCGCCATGGTCGAGGTGGGAGGGAAGGAGAAGGGCCCCAGGTGGTGTTGGAAAGTTGGATCCCGGTTATGAGGGACGAAGCCATGGGATGGCTTGTACTTGGGTTTGGGAGGGAGAGGCCGAGCGTTATTCTCATCCAAGTGCTGTAGGGTTGGAGGAGTGAGTTGGTGAAGAGGTTGGTAGGGAGGAGGAGGAGGAGGAGGAGGACGGTAAGGGAGGTTGATGGAGGAAGAGGAGTCCATGATCATTCGCTGCATGCGGAAAAGTGGAAAAGATGGGAGGGGAAGCGGCTTTGAAACCATTCATGGGGGCGGCAGTTTGAGCGGTTCCTGCTGCTGCTCCAAACAGTTATTTAGCCTCTCCTGCACGAATCCTAAAGCTAGTATATCCACGGAGGAGGAAGGACCTCCACGTTTCTGCTTTCATGACCCGTGCATCGATGGTGGATGATGATTTAACTCTGCCCCTCTGATCGTCTCCTCTCTTTTTAGGTGTCCCCCTGTATAAATCTGTAACGTAGAGGGCAACCTCATGCAGCGTCAGTTCCTCCACGAATCTTATAGCTTGGATATCCACGGACCAACGTTCCATGCGGAAAAGGATTTGAGGAGGACCTCCACGTCCCTGCTTTACGAGCCCTGCACGGCGGTCTGTTGATGATTTATGATTTATATCGTTTGTCTCTGTGAGGACGGCTCGACGTCGATTTGCATGATATCTTATCATCGTCGTCGACGTCTATCATCATTAGCAACTGATGCATAAATTGATCAAGCTGAGGAAATTTTGTTCATATCTGAAATAAATTAAAAAAAGATTAGTTGCTTGTTTCTTTAAAGCCCTACAAAGACTACAGCGGCACAATGAAATTGGGATAACAGATACATCTTAATTATCCATTAAACTTTCACACCATTTTACCTTTGGGCACCATTTGGTGCCCATAAGCTTAGCCTCTCATCTGAGATGGGTAAGTGTACGTCCATATAAGCTCTTAAACTTAGCCATCAGACGGTCAATAAGCGGGCATCTGTATAAACTCTTAACCAAATTGGGATTTACTAACATTGTAACCGTAAGTCCAGTTTAATTTAACTTGTAGAGTTCATTCTAGGGTTGGCTGGTTGGTAGAACTTTGTTAATGTAGTCCATATCACAATTAAGTCTCTTGTGAAATTATCATGATAGCATCACTCGGATCTAATGGGATAACAGATAGGTTTACAAGAGAAATACAAAATTAATATGATAAGAGAGATAGAGAAAATGATAAAATATAAATAACTTCAAGAGTTCTTTTAATTTATAAAATTTAAAATAAATCTTATATTTTGAGATATAAATATAAAATAATATGCAATTAGACATCAGCATTATTCGATGTAACCCATTATGACTAATATTTGATGCTTGAAATGTTTGAAATATTCATATGCATGAGATAAAAAAAAAAAAAAAAAAAAAAAAGAGCTGAGAGGATAGTGTCATATGACTAAAGAATGAAAGAATCGATATATAAGTTTGACTCAACCTATAGAAGTTTAAGCCCTTAGATTGAATTGGTATCTAACCTAATATATATTAATCCTAACCTATTTGATATAAGCTCATCGTTATAAGAAATATGAAATAGTATTTAAGCCAAGTGAACAAAAATTGATTGAATGAATAAAAAGAAAAGATTAATTGCCCCATTGTGTCTAGAAAGATTTCAATAAGAAAATACACTAAACCCATATATAAAAAGGGGAATATATTAAATAGATGCATGTGTACGAGATAATAAAAGACGGGCTAAGAGAGGATAATCTTATATGACTTAAGGATTGGAAAAAAATAACTTATATATATATTAGGTTTAACGTATAATATAAAAGTTTAAGTTTTTTTATTGAATTTATATTTGAGATGATATATATTAATCATAATTAATTTGATTCAAACTCATTATTGAAAGATATTTGACATGGAAGCATGAAAACAAATGGAAGAGTATATTAAAATATATTTATTATTTATAAATAATAGAATTAAGTTTCATTTTAACCCCTTTCGTTTTGGGTATGAATCTCTTAAACTCTTATGGTTTACTCGTATACAAAATAATCCCTACATTTTCAAAATTATAATAGATAAGTTCTTTCCGTCTGAGTTAACAAACGTTAAGATCTGCAGCATGCTGACTCATAATAAATAATTAATATAATGATACGTATAACTTAACATTTAAAAAAAATTAAAACCTCCATCAATAGCGGGATGAGGCATCATTGTGAAAGTGACCACTAGTAGTATCATCGAATCGCTGTTGCTTAACAGAGCATTGTATGCATACAATATCTCTATATATTGATGATGACTTAGGAGCTTCCAGTTCTACCTTAGATGGTTATGCAGCTCGCTATCTCAAAGGTACATGCCACCACATTGCCCACCATGACGTTGCTCGCCACCATGAATGGCACCTGCTTCAATCTCAATGAGTACCACCATACCTTATAAGCCACCTCCCTTATGAAGCACAACATCACGAAGATGGTGAGCAAGCAAAAGGAGCGATTGAGCTACTCCATATGGCCCTCCCATACTTGCTCGCTTTCCTCGACTAGCTTATCAAGGAAGAGGAAGTGATGGAGGCCATAGTAATGAACGAAGTCGGAGAGGTAGAGGTAGGAGAGGCCAAAGGTAAATGTGAGGAAGAGTTGGATCATCAAGTCATAAGCGCGACAAGTGAGGGTGTAAAAGTGGATGAAGTGGAAGGTGGTGGAGACGAAGATGTCCAAGAGGAGGAAGAGGGACCAAGAGATAATTGTGTACCTAGCGTCGGATTGATCGACGCATATCCACTTGAGACAAGACCAGAAACTCTTGAGCTTATCATCAACGCAAGAGAGGCTGCATGCGTATGAATCCTTGCTAGATAGCAATGATTTAGTGCTATTGTTGGTGGTCACTTCTATGACAATGCCACCTCTCGCCATTGATGGAGGTCTCCATTTTTTTAATCTTAAATTTTAAATATTATTATATTAATGGTTTATTGTGAGTTAGCATATCATGTAAAAAACTTTAACGTCTATTAACTTAGGCTTGACAGAAGGGATTTATACGCTATATTTTTTAAAATATAAGGGTTACTTTAGACACAAGTAAATCATAAGGCTTAAGAGGTCTATGTCTAAAATCACAGGGGCTAAAATAGATATTAACCCAAAATTATATATGTTATTATATTAATAATTTATTATGGATCAGCATGCTAATTCTAATATCTATTAACTCAAACTTGATTGAGGGACTTATATAGTATATTTTTTAAAATGTAAGATTTATTTTAGATATGAATAAAACAGGGTTTAAGAGATTTGTGGCCAAAATTATAAGGGTTAAAATAATCATTTAACCCTAAATAACATAGATAACCTTTGTAAAATTATGTTGTGAATTGACATAGTTACGACCACACCATCGAGTTGCAAGAGACCGTTCACCTTAAACTAGTTTCCGGGTGATTCAACAGCATTTTTCATATAATATTAAAATGGTAAGCAGTATGTTTGTTAACTTTTCATGTCTTGAGCTTTATTAATCATTTATCGAGCAAAGCATAGTTTTCTATCCTGACAAATCATCCCATAATATGTTAACCACCGACTTCTGGGTCCTTTTATATGGTGCTTTTGTATATACCCTTGCCAAGTTTAGGAATAAAATATTTAGGAATAGATATTGCTTTTATACTTCCTATCAAGCTATGAAAAGACATGCTTAGCCTTCGCTTGGCTCTTCTTCTCTCATTATGTTTTCTGATTATTCTTGTACTTCATCTCCGTTTTAATGGTAAGCAAAGCTCACTATATTTCTCATGTAAATATATAAAAAAATTTAGATAAATATACCTCTTTATTTATAGTTGTTCTTTCGTTACTTATTAAAAGGTATCAAACATTGTAGGGTTTTCATGCATTAGAATTATTTTTTGATTGACTTGGATACTCTTATTTTTTTAATATTTATTGACTACAGTTCATACTTTTTATTTGTGTGAAGCCTCATCTTTTATAAAAAATTAATGAGATTAAAGAAGACTTTAATTCATAATGAAAAAAAATCTCATCGTCTAGTAATCATTTTTATTTTATTATATATATTATAAAATGATTAAAATGGTATGCTATAATTTGATGGATGTCTAATGTAATTGGAATTCGAGAATTACAATATCTAATGCTCTAATTGGAACTCAAGAATGTGATTTTTTTTGTTTAATCTTATATCTTTGTTATTATTATTATGTTTAAATAATCTCACTGTAGGAACGACCTTGGAAGAAGTTTTTTCATATTATGATAACATTGATAATCTAGGCAAGACATCAAGGTTAGTTGAAAGTAAAGTGTCAGATAGCTTACAGATTACTAATCGAAGCATATACTTAGACCTATTTTATTTTGATTAAGATGATGAAAATGATGATATCTTTGAATATGAACATGTCCAAGAACAGGAAAGAGAAAAGATTGAAGGTGATACTAATCTGGATAGTTGTTGGTGAGAGAGTTATTTTAAATGAGGTTATGTATAATAATAACTTTAAAGGAATGCTGGTGGAATATAGTGGAAGTCAAGATGATGGTTTATTGTTAAATGTCATCATTTCTTATGGTTGAGATGATGAATTTACTTCAAATAACTTTTTGTTTGGTTATGTATAGACTATGTATATATAGTTTTCTAATGACATTAATTATTAACAAGTAGCTTAATATCAATTTATTATAATATTGACCGTTTCTACAAGAATTTTGAGATAGGATGGAATTCAAAAAATCCTTGATTTAAAGAAACTTAAAAACCAAATATGATGCAAATAGAAGTTATAAGGTAAATGATCAATGTATAGTTTTCAATTGTGCATGAATTATAGTAACTTATTGTTACGGATAAAGATGGGGTGTTTGATGTAATATTTTGTTTATGCTTTACACAATATACAATCTATCATGTAGAGATAAACTTGCTCAGAAATAGATCATCTAAGTAGCTATTTTGAGGGTTTTCTAGCTTTGTAGAGTAGGGCAGTGTATCAATCGAGTGGCATATGGCTATATGGACATTTAGAATAGTGTCTAAGGTTAGTTTACTATCTTGTTCCATAATAGTTTTATGTGGACACTAATAGAGACTTTTGGCTACAATAGACCACTTTGGACCCTTTATGGTATGACTGTTCAAAACTTTCGAAGTCTATATTTATAATTTATATTGCCTATTAAATGTTTATTAAAATAACTGTTTGTGAATCCCAAGTTAAATATTTTCACTAACTCATCTTTTCTTTTATAGGTCCTTTAGAGATTATATGAGGTTTTGGAGAGGTTGACCCTATGTTGACAAACACACAATGGTGCCATATAACTTAAGCAATACCAACTAAGTTTGTAACAAATGATATTAGAGCACGACAATAACACTTCAAAACACTTGACATACAAATGTGGGAGACATAGTGGGGCTACGTTGAAGGCAACTAGCATAGACAATCATTTGAGGGAAATGAGCATTGAGATATAGGGAAATGAGTCACTTTTGGGAGAAATAGGCATTGAGATGTAGGGAAATGAGCCACTTAGAGGAGCGGATATCCGAGATTGACATTCAGATGAATGGCCAACCCTTCACGCGAGAGGCACAAAGGTATTAGGATTAAGAGTGCACTAAGAGGAGGGGGGTGGTGAATTACTGTAGTGGAAAACTTTCACGATTTCAAAAACCTTGTTTCGATTAAAGCCGATTCAACTCAATTCGTTTCTGAAGGAATTTGAGCTTGAAGTCTAAAGTGAAAAATGCAAGAGAAGACTAAGGTGATTTGCAGCAGTGTAAATCACAAAAACGTAGATTTCGTAAAGTCTTCATAGAAAGCCGATCTCGGAAGATATTTTATGTCAAAGCGAACGTAGACGTATTTAAAGCATAGTAAGGAGGAGAGGCAGTTTGCTATAAAGGAAAGATGCTCAAAGTAAATGCAAAACTAGATTTTAGAGTGGTTCGGTCAACGTGACCTACATCTACTATTGGCTTCCTCCTCCGATGAGGTCACTGACGTCCACTAGATGCCTTCCTTCAATAGGCGAAGGCCAATCACCTTTTACACCCCTCTTCTCCTTTTACTAGGTTTAGGAGATAACCCTTACAAGCACTCACTTTCCTCTCTAAATAGAATTCTAAGTTTAAGGCTAGAGGAGGGATCTTTCAAGTGATTTCTACGGCGTATCTTTGCTTTTAAACTCTCTATGCTTGTGTGCTTTTACTAGGGATGAGAGGGATATTTATAGGCTTCAAGTTGATTCAAACTTGGAGCCTAAAACTCTCCCATCTCGGGTTCCCCGAGCACGAGCGGTACCATTGCCTGCGTTGGGTACCACCGCCTAGGGTGCAGTGCTGGGCGGTACCACCACCCAAACTAGCGGTACCACTGCTTGGCACCCTGCTAGGGGCAGTACAACCGCCCAGACTGGCGGTACCACCACCTGACACAATCTCGAAGACTGTGCCATGACGGTGAGACTTCTTGGGGTATTGTTTGGGCCTCTTATTGGGCCCAACACACTCCTTACACGGGCCTAGCTAGCCCCTAATTAGGTTGGCCCAAATCCAAGCCCAATTATGTGTTAACTACGAAATCCTAAGACATTTGCTAAGCTAAACAAGTCCCTATGTCTATTCTTCCAGTAAGCTTCCGGCGATCTTCCGGCGAACTTCCGACGATCTCTCGACAATGTTCCGACAAACTCCCAGCAAGCTCCTGGACTTCACGACGATTTTTTTGGTGAGTTTCGATGAGCTTCTCTAGTAAGCTCCGAGACTTCTCGGCTGATTCCGCCAGAACTTCCGACGAACGTCCGGACATCCGACGAACGTCCGGACTTCCGACGAGCTATCGAACTCCCAACGAAATCGCATTATTGACTCCGGGACTTCATTTTGCTTCATGCCTTGCTATCGTAGTTAAGCCTACACATGTAAAACATACTTCCATCTAGACAATTAATACTAAGTATTAATCAAGTTGTCCAGCATGTCATTGGTCCCTCGACGCTTCGTCCGATTCTTCGGCGCATCGTCCTCTCTTGCGGCCAATTGCCCAATCGGCCAGTTGACTCTGTAACTCCGATATCCTTGGCGCAATACATGCTCTTCTTGGCCCAATACCCGAATCCATGGCCAGAAGCTTTCTGTCGATACTTCGACAGTTTCTTCGGCCCGATGTCCAATCTTCTAATATGTTTTCCCCCGGCACAATATGATTCTTCCTACTTTAATTGTCTCATCCTGATTGAAGCATCCTACGTCACTCAAAACACAGATTAAAATCATAAACACATATCAATTGGTTTCATCATCAAAATACGAGATTCAACAAAAGGGACAAGTGAGCTGAGAATAACATATAGTGCATAAAGATTGGGATGGCTGAGTTAAGCTACGGCTCAATATTGGCAACCAAACTTCATAATACTCAAGGCAAGCAGGACACTTGGTAAAGGACTAGATCTTACAAAGTGGGATGTGTTACGTAGTGACTGAAAAAGTTATATAAAGCTTATAGAGGTGAAAGAAATTACTTACTCGATAAATTTGATACTATTGTAACGGCTTATATACAGACGATGGGCTATCTAGGCCATCTCAAGACGACCAAATTTGATTCCATAGAATCAAGTTGGACATCACTATTACTACAGGAAATCAAATTATATTATTATATTACAAAAATATTCCAACAATATGAATTGTTTCTTAATATTATTCAACTATATAATTTATTATCATAAATTGGTAATTCTTGAAATTAGGGTAATGTTTGCAATTTCCTCCACGTTTGTATACCAATGCACACAACCCTCACTCTATTAAAAAATAATGATATCATATGCTCTTTTATTTTGACGTTCAATAACTAACTTGATAGTTAAATGAACTAACTTTAAATTCAAGATAGTACAAAGTCAAAATATTAAAACATTAATACCTTATGAGTTGCACATGATAAACTAATCTTAGAGCATTAGAATACTCTTATCTTGAAGTTTCAGTAGTTCTAAGGTCAAATTTGAAAAAAGTAAAATTTTAAGATATTATAATATGATGTCAATTATTTCCTATTAGATTTTGAATATGTTTGACTTTTTAATTCACTCCTTTATAAATACATTATTAAAATTTTTCTTGGTTTTTGAGGATTATGGTAGAAAAAAATACAAAAGAAAAAAATTATTGCAAATATTTCTATTTGTGCTATGCTTGTATACAATCATGATAGCTTCATATTTTTACTAAAATTGTTAGGATCGTAGTGACATTTTATATGATTTTAAAGTTAGATCAATAAATCCATATCGGAAATGCATTTAACCAAAAGTGTGAATAAGGGTAGCAAGTGATGTAAATTAGTAAGTAATAACAAAACAAAGGCAAGAGAAGGGATACAAACTAATTTATAGTGGTTTGGTCTTCCTAATATACATCCACTCCCGTTTCCTCTTCCCTCGAGGCTATTGGCTTTCACTATCGATCTTCTTTCCAACAAGTGAAAATCAATTACCCTTGTTACAACTTTTCTGCTTTTAATAAGCTTATGAGAGAATCTTTACACTCTCTCTTTTACAAGATCTCTCACCTCTTATAACTTAAATTCACTTCTAAACTTAAGAAGGAGGAAGAGACTCAAATACTTCTTGAAAAGAGAGTTTACAACACTTTTGTGCTTAAGAATTCATGCTCCATCAAGCAATCATGAGTAGGGTATTTATAGACCCCAAAATGCTTCAAGAATGAAGCCAAAAATTCAAATCCCTAAAATTTTAAAGTACTAGTTATACTATCGTCGACACCAGGTGGTACTACTATCATAATGGGGCCAAATTAAGGCTTTGGTAGTACTATTAGGATTGAGTCAGTACTAAGGAGGGGGTGAATTAGTGCGTACGTAAAATTATATCGAGTCGAAAAACTTCATAAGATAAAACTGTATAAAAAAGTGTTTAACTTTAAAACATTCGTAAGAGTATGCAACTAAAGTAATGATAAATTAAAGCAATTGCAAAGTAAGTAAATGACAGTGAAGAAAGAAAGCACACTAATTTATAGTGATTTGATTATTGTGACCTACATTCACTACCGATTCATATTCCGTCGAGGCTAGTGACATCCACTAATGGTCTTCCTTCAATGGGCGAGGACCAACTATTGAATCTCAGATTTTGATGATGAAACCAATTGATAAATGTTTATGATTTGATCTATGTTTTGAGTGATGCAGGATGCTT
Source organism: Musa schizocarpa (assembly GCA_900464855.2). Taxonomy (NCBI): domain Eukaryota; kingdom Viridiplantae; phylum Streptophyta; class Magnoliopsida; order Zingiberales; family Musaceae; genus Musa; species Musa schizocarpa. The sequence goes on from LS990916.1 coordinate 7,481,060, forward strand.
CGATCAGGGAGAGATAATTAAATAAGGAAGAATCATATTGGGCCGGAGGAAAACAAGTCAGAAGATTGGATGTTGGGCCGGAGGATCGGTCGATGTATTGACAAAAGGCTTCGGGCCATGGATTCGAGCATTGGGCTAAGAAGAGTGGATATTGCACCAAGTATATCGGTGTTACGGAGGTCAACTAGCTGATTGGGTAAAAGGCCGCAAGAGAGGATGATGCGCTGAAGAATCGGATGAAGCGTCGATGGACCAATAACATGCCGGATGACATGATTTATGCTTAGTAATAATTGTCTAGATCGAAGTGTGTTTTTATGTGTGCAGGATTAACTACGATAGTAAGGCATAAAGTAAATTGAAGTCCTGGAGTCAAGAACATGATTTCGTTGGAAGTTTGAGAGTTCGTCGGAAGTCCAGACGTTCGTCGAAAGTTCTGCCGGAATTAACCGAGGAGTCTTGGAGCTTGCCAAAGAAGCTCATTGGAACTCACCAAGAAGAACATCATGAAGTCCAGGATCTTGCCGGGAGTTTGCCGGAACATTACCGAGAGATTATCAGAAGTTTGCCGGAAGATCGCCGGAAGAAACTGGACTTATCTTACTTAGAATATGTCTTAGGAATCAATGTTAGCATATAATTGCTAGTCATAGGTGCCCAGCAAGCCAATCACGTGAGTGATGGCACGTGTGACTTGATACAGAATCTTTTCGCTTGTTATATTTTGACATATATCACTTTATAACTATTGCATATATATATATATATATATATATATATATATATATATATATATATATATATATATATATATATATATATATATATTGTGATGTCCTTAGATTTGTGCAATGGGAATCGAATCGTGATGAGATCACGAAAATGAGATCGATTCACATTTAAACACATATTCTAAATAATCCCGGTCATAGGTTACTCGAGAGGGACATCGTGATAATCGGACAGACTAGTGTGCTGTATACCTATCCATATAATGGATACAACTGGTCTCATAGCTACTCGTGTAGGGATACTAGGGATATAGTACAGGTGCTCATTAGAGAATGAGTTCACTGATTGATCCGCTTACGAAATTCTAGATGGTTGATGATGCTTTATTGTCAGACAGCGATTCCGTAGTCCTAGTGGTATATCTGGTCCTTAGACTTGAGACACTAAGGATATCCTGTATGAGTGCTCCCCTCTTTGATACCAGACTTATAGGTTTGGTTATCCCAGATCTAGTACAGCTGGTCATTGGGAGTGGTAGTCGACTTTACGAGGGCTATTGAGTGTCGATAGAGGATCATCCACTCTCGGCATCATGAGAGGAATATCTCATGTGTTCTTGCTCAAACAAATCCCTGGCCAGGGTCATTCGGGTTGAGAGAGAAAGAGTTCTCTAAGATAATCTGATTAGAGCGAGACTTGAGTAGAAACCATATGGGTCTGATAGCACCATGCTCGATATACAGTCTCTGGGATATTAGATAGATGAGGGACTATAGGTATATGGTAATTGAGGACAGATAGGTCGATTCCCCTATATCGTCTGGTGACTACGGTGTAGTGGCCTAGTACATCCGTAGTCGATGAGTCAAGTGAATTATTATAGAGATAATAATTCACTGAGTTAGAAGGAGTTATGACAGGTATGACTCACGGCCAGCTCGATATTGAGCCTAGAGGGTCACACACATATGGTAGGCATTGTGATGAGTAGAGTTTGGATATGAGATATCTGACGGAGCCCTTGTCTTATTGGATATCCAATAAGCACCTGAATTATTGGATCCCATGGACGAGATCCAATAAGAGCCCATGAGAGATTATTGGATAAAGATCCACTAATCTAAAAGGCTTGGGTTATTGGATGCAGATCCAATACCCACTAGGTGAGGATCCATTTGGGTTTGACGAGGGACCTCTATAAATAGGAGGGATTCAGAGCCTCAAAGGCTAGAGCCTTTGCTTGCCTCTCCTATTCTCCTCCCCCTCTCCACCTAGCCTAGAGTTTTGAGGAGCGTCGTTGCATCCCTGCTATGTGGCTTGACCTCCTTCACCCTCTCCTAAAAATCTACAAGGAAATAGGGATATATGATCTCCCTAGGTGACACAATCTACTCTATACGCAGTTTTAAGTTTCGCGGATTTTGCGCACCAATCTTCACACGACGATGAACATCTCTTTGGGAATCAGGGATTTTGTTTTCTTGTTCTTCCGCTGTGCATGTGATGTCGCCCCCAAGATTTCCTAACAGTGGTATCAGAGCCAGGTTGTTTGTGCGATAGATTGGTTTTGAACTACGTGTGTTGTGTTTTGAAGAAACTTTTGACGTCAAAATCGTTGACGCAAATACGAGAAAGGGCAACAATAGTTGTTGCCCTCGATCTGCGTGCGTGCAGCGTAGCCGCACACAGGCAGCATAGGGGCTACGTATGCAGTAGTCGGTCGGCGGCCTGCTTGCAATAGGCTTACTACCGGCGGGGCTGGCAGCCCGCGGGCAGAGGCGCCTGCGGCCACTTCTCCCGCAGGGTGAGGCACCGTAGAGCAGCGGTGCCTACCGTTGTTGCTCCCGCGGGCGAAACCCCCTCGTAGGGGCAGCTGCCCGGTGGGACATCACCACCTGCGGGCGTTGCCCCGCGGGCAGAATCGCCCGCGGAGGCGGCGGTGCCCATAGGGGCAGCACTCGAGATCACTTACACGTCACAGACTTAGCTGGTTTTGCCTAAGTCGTGCGGCACCCTTGCGTGTCCATCCACAAAGGTTAGCCTCCCCGAAGCCTCCCATGGTCCCTTAGGTCCCATAAAAGAGAGAATAGGACAGAGAAAAGGCCTCACTCGGGATCCACAAGCAAACATCTCCGAAAAACACTTTATAGACAATGCAAATTACAAACAGACTTTACAAGCTCTGAACAGTTGCACAACAAAGGGTAAAATAGTCCATTACAGATCGAAAATCATTTACACGTGTCCACATGACACAACCTTTATTTACAAGCCGAAAGCGGCCACCAACCCAACTAAAATGGGACTATTAAGCCTTCGACCGTCCCTCTACATGCTGTACAAAGCATGAACACACCCAAAAGACACGGACATATATAAGCATTACATCAAACATCCTGTTTAGAAGTTTGTCCGTGACATTCTCCCCCACTTATTCCTTTGACGTCCTTATCGAAGCCTTTGTCGACACTGCAACTCCTCGCCTCTGCTGAGTCTTCAATCTTCTACTCCAGCTGCAATGCGTCTCTTGGCTCCCAGCATCTCTCCGCTGCTGTTTTTGAGTAGTCAAACCTTTTGATCCGCCTTGCTGCTTCAACTCACCAATGACTCTGACTCTAGTGTGGGGTTGGCTGAGTTGTGTTGATCCCTGTTGGTTCCTGCAGATCCTCCAGATGAAGGAAAAGACCATCCTTACTGCGCTAGTCTCTCAAATGCCTCATGCTGTTTGAACTGGGTGGATGCTTGTTGGAGCTTTTAACGAGCATCGTCTCGTAAACTTCTGAAGATTTGGGTCCTTCCTCCACAAACATTGCTCATTGACTCTTCTTTTACTTAGTTGTCACATCCAAGTAGGTTCGCATCACTTCTACTTTCGATTGGCATTTCGTTGGGAAATGAAGCGGACAATCTACTCTCAGTAACACTGATCACCATTGGTGAGGATTTGACAACTATTGTCTTCAATTATCTTCGAAGGGTCTTTGAACATATGTAGAGCTCCTCTGCTAGATAGATAAGAAAATTGGGGTACTCGGTTTCGCCCATTCTCTTAAGGGTTGAGAAGGCAAAGGTTACTTGACTTCGCCTACCTCCTCAAGGTTGTACTCCATGCATCGAGCTGGTTACTAGCCTTCGCCTGCTCTTTGCTCACACTTCTGAAGCACTTGAAGTGTTTGCACTCCTTTTGTTGAGTTAGCTACTGTGATTCACCTTCTCAATGCCATCGAACTTCTGGAATGCAGGAAGTTTTCACCCCAACTTGGAGTAATTCTCTAATAGATTTGGTCACCTCTAGGATTGTACCGTCTTCTCCATCAACCCTGCCGCCTACTCCCCTGAGTAGCGAAGATACAGCACCGCGTACTGACTACTTCGTTCCTTGGTCGTATACTCTTACATGACCCGAAGTCCTTCACTTTCGGCAATCTTAATGAGAAACTCATTGACACCGGTCTTACGAAGTTCCTAGGCCTTTGCCCTTCAGCCTTGTCTCGGTACTTGGAGTTTGCCTCTGCATGCTCCACCTCCTCGGCCCCTTTCATGACCAAGCGCTCTCCCTCCATGAGAGCAAGGGATCAATGACTTTCACGGAAGTCCCGCCTCTGCGGTACCATGGCGCTGCCATGCCCATGACACTACTATCCGTCGCCTCGCATCTGCATCCCTTTTCTTCACAATCAGTAGATATGCCTCTGTGGTACTCCTTCGAGTCCACCTTCATTCTATCTGATGTTTGATTTTGGGTAGCTAAGTCCCTCTGGACTCGTTGTCGCTTCCTCGCCCCTTTCGACCTCTTGCTTTAACACCTCTGTGTTCTCCAAGCAGCACCCTTTGGTCGATGGAAAGACAGACTGCAACTCCCATGCATGGCCTCTGCCATCACGTTGTAGGGTTTGCACTGATTCTGTTCTCCTTAGCTTCCTTGGTTGCAACGTTCGCTTACTCGACCTTGTCCTCTGACTTGTCGGGCTCCCTTAAGCGAATATGAGCTCTGGAGCAGTCCAACTCTCCAGCTGCTTCGATCATACCACTGTATGATCAAGTCCCTGCCATGGGACTCACTGGTACTTGCTTTCGAACTTTTCCCTTGGTGGAACACAGCCCCCATATGCTGATGACCAAGGCTTTCATCCGATGCAAAATTCAATGCACGCACGGAAGACCCGCCTCTGCGGTACCATGGCCTTCACTCCTTGAATCCATAGCCCTTCTTGCCGTTGTGTTGTTCACCGAAGTGGAGCTTCCAGTAGCTCCCGATCATACCTCCGTATGATCTAGTCCCTCACGGGGCTAGGTTGTGTGAATCGCATTGCCACGAACTGTTCCACCACGATCCGCTGCACCATGTCGCCTCCTGGTGACATCTCCATTGCATTCTGATCCTTGTGGGATAAACTCGAATTGTGGTCCCTCCATGTGTGGCCTCTGCCAATACATCGCAGGGTCTCTTCCACCTTCGATTTTGTTTGCTCCTTTGGCAATCGACCTTCATCCACCCACTCTTGGGTCACACCAAGATGAAGCACCGCTCTAGGACAGTCCATCGCCTAGTAGCTCCCAAAGTCCCCGACCCGGCTGCAATTAGTGCACCATTATGCGGATCACGGGCCTCTACCCTACCCGGCACAATCTTCGCTGCTTACCGCCTCCTTTATAGCAACTTGAATGATAACAACTGTGGCATATTCTTCAAGAGTACCCGCCTCTGCGTCCTCTTGCCCCGTGCTAAGGCCTTGAACCCAACTTCTCCTCCCGCCAAATTGAGTAAGCCTTGGTTCCTCCATCAAATGCTCCTCCGTGATAAAGTGCATGTGCCGAAGCTCCCTTCGTCTTTGGCACCATGCAAGATGAGTCCGCTCAACCCAGAATGAATGACCCATGGAACAACATGATCTGCTCTTACCTTTGCAAGAGTTTATGTCCTTGACCTCTGTCCAAGGAAAGCACTATGCCTCGGTCCATGTTCCATCTTCTATCTTTGACTCCCTTCATGCGGCTTGGGTGCCATGCCACGTTACACCCAAGTTGCTCGCTCCTCGATTTTTTTTGCATTGAGTTGATGGTGGCCCTCGCGCCCACCATTCCACGGGTCAGCCCTCCCTTGAGTCCGATATCCGTATCGACTCCAAGTGTGCCTTCATTTGTGTTGCCTTGGGTCACTCCCCCACTTGATCTCGCAATGCATCCACCAATGCATTCTCTCAAGCGAGATCATGCGATGACTCCTCGCCGCTTGCTCAGTCCATTGAGCTTCGTGGAGTTGTTGTTTGTTGAGGTACTCCTCCTCAACTTATGAGGTCTGTCCCAATGATTCTCCCTCTGGAGAGCCGGGACTTATCCCTCATAGATAACTGTCCCATTGGAGCAACATCTCTCTTCGTTTCAGAGACCACCATCCCCTTGGACTACTCCGATCTGCTGAACAAACAGTGCATTGTTCTACCTCCTGCAAACACACTTGCTAGATTGTGACTCCACATCAATACAACCCCCGCTGCACCCCTCAAGGCCTAGCAACATGCTGAACTAGTTGCACCCTTCAGCCTCCTACGGACGTATCCTTCACATGCCGAAGAGAAAGTTTCAATGCTCCATGGCGCCGAGTTTCGGTTGCCTTGGGATGGCCACAAACATTCCGTCGTTCGCATACAAGCCCATGTATGAGTACCAAATTCTTCGAGCTAGCAATTCCCCTCACCTCTGTGAGCTTTGCATAACTCGTTTGGTCGTTGAGCAACTCATTCCACCTTGCATGGTCTCATCTTTTACCAAGCGCCTCGCTTGCCTTGAGCACCATCAAGTATAGTTGTCAGCGTTGGAGCCGTAGCTCAAACTTCGACCATCCCAACCTTTGTGCGCTTCACATTCTTCCAAGCTTATATGTTCTCATGGTGCCTCTTCTTGGCGAAGGGTTAGCCATTCCTCACGAATGCCAATCTCGGATCTTTCGCTCCTCGAAAGGCGACTCCTTTTCCCTACATCCCCATGCCCGTTTTCCCCCCAAGCGATTGGCGTGTCTTTGACGCCCTCAACGCTTGACCCCCTTAGGTCCCCCCCGCTTGCATACTAAGTGTTTCTATGAGTGCTTGTCGCTCGATACCATCTATCACGGACTTAGCTGGTTTTGCCTAAGTCGTGCGGCACCATAGCGTCCCGCCGCCCAAAGGTCGACCTCCCCGAAGCCTCCCATGGTCCTTAGGTCCTACAAAAGAGAACGGGACAAAGAAAAGGCCTCACTTTCGGGATCCACAAGCAAACATCTCGAAAAACACTTTATAGACAATGCAAATTACAAACAGACTTTACAAGCTCTGAACGGTTGCACAACAAAGGGTAAAATGGTCCATTCTGGATCAAAAATCACTCTGCGTGTCCACATGACACAACCTTTATTTACAAAGAAAGCTGCCACCAACCCAACTAAAATGAGACTATTAAGCCTTGGCCGTCCCTCTACATCTTTGTACAAAGCATGAACATACCAAAAAAGACACGGACATACATAAGCATTACATCAAACAACCTGTTTAGAAGTTTGTCCGTGACATCTTGGCTGCCCGCCCAGAATGACATGCGTGGGCGCCACCAATGTGACATCGCCGCCCATGATGGCGTCCGCTTCGCGGTGAGGGTGGTGGCGCCCTCGCCCCACCACACAAGCCGCTGCCAACAGGGTGGCAGCGGCGACGACAGTAGGGGAGTAGGGCATTAAGGCATTCTTGGGCAAAAAGATAGTTTTACCCCTCTGAATTTCAAAAATTCAAATTATGTCCTTTTATCCAAATTATGAAAATACCCCTATGAATTCAAAAATTCCCTATATGTCCTTGATTTTATAAAATACTAATTAATTAACAGGTTTAGTTGATTATTATTTTAACCATTATCTAGTAGTCCTACATGATGATGATTAATTATACATGTGATGTATAATATATGAACGAATGATCATGGACCGTATGATGTGTGTATTTGTGATTATTATTATTAGGGTCTACGATCCTCCATTATATTTCTCGTTTATTGTCGGGCCTGCGTGCCTATGATTATGTTGTAATCACATAAGGAGGCGCAGCGGGAGCGTGGATGCGATAGCGGGACCCACGAGATGGACGATCGCGATGCATGAAGATGTATCAAGATGTCGACGGAATCGACGAGGACGAGATGGACGATCACAGGGCATGGAGATGCACCGTTGCACATATATATCTTGATGTGAGTGATTAGGCCTACTGGCTCGGGCCTAATCACATTAGGTTGTGGTCCATGATCATCTGGTGTGATTGCTTATGCACATACTAGATATGTATATATATTTGCATGCGATGTAGATATATATTAAATATATATATGTGTAACATGTCATATTAGGAGACCAAATCATAGAAACATCTCTCTCGATAATATTAAGTCAGTAAACGTGAGGTAATTATATTGACCCACGTGGCCTTCCATCGTTATAAGTAGGAACCGATTCCCAATGTAGTAATTATATTGACTCACGTGACCCACGTGACCCACGTGGTAATTATATTGACTCACCTATATTGCGATTCACTATCTTGCGTACGACATAGAGATGTCACCGATGACCTGAGGACATGGTATGCTTGGTCGAGTCCCTCAAGACCATGGTGATTCGGAGGCCAAACAGGACAAGAATCACAAGGAGTTGTGATCGGCAAGAGTTGCCTACCTTTTAGGCTTAGTGTGATTGGTCGAGCCCCTCGAGGTTACACTAAGACACTAATTGGATCTTGATCCCCACTAGAAGTCTGCCGGAGACCTCCGTTTCATGTGTTGAGGGTGTCGCGTGACTCGTTAGTAAAATAGTGGGAGCATATTAAGATAGAAGTCCATATCTTGATAGTTTATTTCTTGTAAAAATTTGCATGTTATTTATTTCTACTGGATCTTTATTTTTAGAAAATGTCGCTTTCAATTCCCTTATGTGGCATACTTGATGTCAACCGCCTCACTGGTCCAAATTATACGGATTGGCTCCGTAACTTGAGAATTATTCTCACGGTAGAGAAAATCGTGTACGTCCTTGATATAGTGATGCCTGCGCCCGAAGAAGGGGCAAGCGAGGATGAGATCGCTCGCTATATGAAGTACATTGATGACTCCACTCTTGCTCAGTGCTATATGTTAGCCTCTATGACTCCTGAGTTATAGAGACAACATGAAAATATGGATGCTAGATCCATTCTCCTACATGTCCGTAAATTGTTTGAGGAACAGGGAAGGACTCAGCAATATGAGATATCTAAGAGCCTCTTCCGCGCTAGGATGTCCATAAATTGTTTGGGCTCTATGACTCCTGAGTTACATAGATAACATGAAAAATTTGTTTGAGGCGCATTGCAGTTGGAGCAGAAGATTGAAGACTCAGCAAACGCAAGGAGTTGCAGTGTTGGCAAAGGCTTCGACGAGGATGTCGAAGGAATAAGTGGGGGAGAATGTCACAGATAAACTTCTAAACAAGATGTTTGATGTAATGCTTATGTATGTCCGTGTCTTTTGGTATGTTCATGCTTTGTACAACATGTAGAGGGACGATCGAAGGCTTAATAATCCCATTTTATTTGGGTTGGTGGCCGCTTTAGGCTTGTAAATAAAAGTTATGTCATATGGACACGTGTGAGAGATTTTCGATTTGTAATGGATCATTTTAACCCTTTATGGTGCAACTGTTCAGAGTTTGTAAAGTCTGTTTGTAATTTGCATTGTCTATGAAGTGTTTTCGGAAATGTTTGCTTGTGGATCCCAAATGAGGCATTTTCTCAAACCCGGTCTCTCTTTTGTGGGTCCTAAGGGACATAGGAGGCTTCGGGGAGGCTGACCTTTATGGATAGACACACAAGGGTGCCGCACAACTTAGGCAAAACCAGCTAAGTCCGTGACGCAAGGGTGATTAGCTTTAGGTCAAGTGGGAGATCGCTAGTTATAGGTGCCCAGCAAGCTAATCACGTAAGTAATGGCATGTGTGACTTGATATAGAATCTTTTTGCTTGTTATATTTTGGCATATATCACTTTATAACTATTGCATATATGTATATATATATTGTGATGTCCTTGGATTTGTGCAATGGGAATCGGATCGTGATGAGATCATGAAAATAAGATTGATTCACCTTTAAACACATATCCTAAATAATCCCGATCATAGGTTACTCGAGATGGACATCGTGATAACCGGACAGATTGGTGTGTTGTATACCTGTCCATATGATGGATGCAGCTGGTCTCAAAGCTGCTCGTGTAGGGACACTAGGGATACAGTACAGGTGCTCATTGGAGAATGAGTTCACTGATTGATCCGCTTACGAAATGCTGGATGGTTGATGATGCCTTATTGTTAGACAGCGATTCCGTAGTCCTAGTGGTATATCTAGTCCTTAGACTTGAGACACAAAGGATGTCCTGTATGAGTGCTCCACTCTTTGATGCCAAACTAATATGTTTGATTATCCCAGATCTAGTATAGCTAGTCATTGGGAGTGGTAGTCGACCTTACGAGGGCTATTGAGTGTCGATAAAGGATCATCCACTCTCGGCGTCATGAGAGGAATATCCCATGTGTTCTTGCTCAGACAAATCCTTGGCCAGGGTCATTCTGATTGAGAGAGAAAGAGTTCTCCGGGAGAATCCGATTAGAGCGAGACTCGAGTAGAAATCGTATAGGTCTGACAGCACCATGCTCGATATACGGTCTCTGGGATATTAGATGGATGAAGGACTATAGGTACATGGTAACTGAGGATAGACAGGTCTAATGGATAGGATTCCCCTGTATCGTTTGGGGACTATGGCGTAATGGCCTAGTACGTCCGTAGTCGATGAGTCAAGTGAATTATTACAGAGATAATAATTCACTGAGTTAGAAAGAGTTCTGACAGGTATGACTCACGGCCAGCTCGATATTGGGCATAGAGGGTCACACACATATGGTAGGTATTACGATGACTAGAGGTTCGGATATGAGATATCCGATGGAGCTCTTGTCTTATTGGATATCCAATAAGCCCTTGAATTATTGAATCCCATGAACGACATCCAATAAGAGCTCATGTGAGATTATTGGATAGAGATCCACTAATCGAAATGCTTGGGTTATTAGATGCAGATCCAATACCCACTAGGTGAGTATCCATTAGGGTTTGACAGGGGACCTCTATAAATAGGAGGGATTCAGAGCCTTATAGGCTAGAGCCTTTGCTTGCCTCTCCTATTCTCCTCCTCCTCTCCATCTCAAAGCAGACCTGGAGTTTTGAGGAGCATCGTTGCAACCCTGTTGTGTGGATCACCGCTAGAGAGTAGGACACTTGACCTCTTTCACCCTCTCCTAAAGATCTATAAGGAAACATGGATATATGATCTCCCTAGGTAACACAATCTACTCTATACGCAGTTTTATGTTTCACGGATTTTGCGCACCAATCTTCGCACGACGATGAACATTTCTTTGGGAATCGAGGATTTTGTTTTCTTGTTCTTCCGCTGCGCATGTGATGTCGCCCCTATGATTTCTCAACAATAATTAGAGTTAGGATTGGGAGGTAATCCCATCAACTTTGTTAGGGGCCAATTGGGCCCGAAGTTAGGCTAGTTTGGGCCGAATTCAAGGCCCAAATAGGATACTGAAAGCCTAGCCGGTGTGGCACCGATATGGCCAACGGTGGCATTGCTTGGGGAACAGCACCCTAGGAATTTTGGGCGGTGGTACCGCCTAGGCTGGGCGATGGTACCATCGATAGTGAATGTTGCCAATGATGGTACCACCCTTGTCAAGCGGTGGTACCGACCAGTAGCAGATCCTACGGTGGTAGAACAGCCCAAGAACGACAATGGTATCGCTAGTACTTAGGAAACCTAGGATCAAACCTTTTTAGGCTCCAAGTTTGAATCAACTTGAAGCCTATAAATACCCCTCTCATCCCTAGTTAACTTAAGCAAGCACAGAGAATTTAGAAAGGGAAAAACGCTATTGTAATCTCTTGTGAGAATCCTCCTCTTCTAGTTTAAGTGTTAGAACAGTTTGAGAGAGGAGTGAGTGCTTGTAAAGGTTGTCTCCTAAACCTATGAAAAGGAGAAGAGGGGTGTAAGGAGGTTGATCTTCTCCTATTAAAAGAAGATTGATAGTGGATGCCGGTGGCCTCGACGGAAGAGGAATCGACGGAGTGGATGTAGGTTACGACAACTGAACCACTATAAAAATTCAGTTTGCATTTACTTTTGTGCAATTTATCATACTGCAAACCTCCTTACTGTACTTTTACTACGCCTACACTCGTATATGCTTTTAAGTTTCCAAAATCGATTTTATTTTATGAAAGAGATTTTCTTAAACCGACGTTTTTACTACTGCACTAATTCACCTCCCCCCCCCCTCTTAGTGTCAACTCGTTCCTAACAGTTGATATCAAAACCTCGTATTACTCATTTGGTTTAACACCCAAGAGAAATAGCTTATTTCGGCTTTCAAGAGGGTCACTCTCTCATTCATCCTCCCTTGTTCAATGAGATGGACTATACATATTGGAAAACTCAAATGAGAGTTTTCTTGCTTTCGTTGGATTTAAATTTATGGAGTATTGTTGAAAATGATTTTCAAATGTCTTCTTTTCCAATGAACTATTGGAATAATTTGGAGAAGAAGACTTTTTCTTTAAATGCTAGAGCTATGAATGCTCTATTTTGCACCTTAGTCAAAAACGAGTTTAATCAAATTTATATGTGCGAAATGATTTTTGAAATTTGGCATAATCTTGAAATCACACATGAAAACACTAGCAAAGTTAAAGATTCGAAAATCAACTTTTTGATGCATGATTTTGAACTTTTTCTAAGTAAAACCATTGGAGACATGTACACCCGTTTTACGGATGTCGTCAATGGTTTAAAAGCACTTGGTAAAATTTTTTTGAATTTTGAACTTATTAGTAAAGTTTTATGATCACTTTCTAAAAATTGGAATTCGAAAGTAATGACTATTCAAGAATAAAAAAAATTTGAATATTTTTTTTATCAAAGAACTTATCGGGTCTCTAATGACATATGAAATGACCAATATGGCACAAAACGAACCTGAGGACAATCATTCAAAGAACAAGAAGGATTTCAGACTAAGAACAATCAAAGACCACTCGAGCATAAGCTCAAGTGATGGTGAACTTTATTGAATCTCGGATTCTGATGATGAAGTCAATTATAAAATTGTTTGATCTAATCTATATATTGAGAAAAGTGTGCAGGATTAACTATGATAGCAGTAAGACATAAAGCAGGGTTTGTGTTGGAGTCAAGATCGAGATCTCATTGCGAGTTCAAGAGTTTGACGAAAGTCCGGACGTTCATCGGAAGTTCTACCGAAACCAACTGAGAAGTCTAGGAGCTTACCAAAGAAGCTTATCGGAACTTGCCAAAAAGATCATCATAAAGTCCAGAAGCTTATCGGGAGTCCACCGGTACATTGCCGAAAGTTCGTCGGATGTTCACCGGAAGTACGCTGAAAGCTCGTTGGAAGAGCAATTGACGCATCGGAACAAGTAGCACTATAATCATGTCTTAGTTATCATAGTTAGAGTATAAATTAAGTTAGGATTGGGAGGTTATCCCACTAACTTAATTAGGGGCCAATTGGGCCCTTAATAGGGCTGAATTGGGTCGAATTGAGTACCCAATTCAGCCCCTGAATTCCTGGCCGGCAGTGGCACCGCTTGGAAAGCAACACCCCAGGTGGTGGTACCACCCAAACTGGGTGACGATACCGCCAGCAATTATTGTTGCTAGCGGTGGTACCGCCAACAGTTATTGCTGCTAGCAGTGGTACTGCCCCTATTAAGCGGTGGTACCGCCCAAACTAAGTGGTAGTACCGCCTAGTGTTAGGTGTCAGGCAATGGTACCACCCAGTAATGATGGTGGTACTGCCAGAACCCCGAAAATCTAGGATTAGACACCTTTTGGCTACATTTTTGAAGCCATTGGGGCCTATAAAAATCTCACCCTTTTCTGCATGAAAGGGCACAAAAGCATTAAGATAATCTTGAGTTGTTAGGGTGTAAAAGTGTTATAAACAAGTGCTAGAGTTCTCCTCCTCCCTTTCTAAGTTTTGAGATGAGAGGTGTGAGACTTTTAAGGGTTCTCTCCTAAACCCGTGAAAAGGAGAAAGCATTGTAAGAGGTGGTTAGTCTTCACCTATTGAAGGAAGGCCATTAGTAGATGCTAGTGACCTCGTCAGAGGAGGAATCCGAAAGTGGATGTAGGTCACATTGACCAAATCACTCTAAAATGGATGAATTGCTATCTTTGTCATCTTTCATATTTGAAATATTATACTTGAAAATGGATGTCATGCCTTGATATCATTTTGATAATGTTGGATCATGATAGTAATCATGATGTGCATGTTGATAAGTTTAAATGAATCTAACATATCAGTTTAATACTTAAATTCAAAGGCTTTGAATTCAAGAGTGTCTTTTCTCTAGAATGACGTATAGATAGGGGGAGTTAAGGTTAACTCCGTCATCAATTGATTGTCATCATAAAAAAGGAGGAGATTATTGAATCTCAAATTTTGATGATAAAGTCAATTATAAAATTGTTTGATCTAATCTATATATTGAGAAAAGTATGTAGGATTAACTATGATAGTGTCAGGATCAGGGTCGGCATTAAGAGGGGGGGTGAATTAGTGTAGCGAAAAACTTTCGTCAGTTCAAAAAGACTTCGTATGAAAACCATTTTGGAAATATCTATAACTTGAAAGCAAACGAAAGTATAGTTAATGTAAGGCAATAGAGGCAGTTTGCAGTTAAGATAAAGAGCAGAATATAAATGCAAACGAAAATTTAAAGTGGTTCGGTCAATCTTGACTTATATCCACTTTTGGCTTCCTCCTCCGATGAAGTCACCGACATCCACTAGAGGCCTTCCTTCAATAAGCGAAGGCTAATCACCTTTTATACCCCTCTTCTCTATTTGTCGGGTTTAGGAGATAAACCTTACAAGCACTCACACTCTTCTCTTACAGATTTCTAATACTTAGAGTAGAGGAGGGAAATCTAAAGAGATTGCAGCAGCGTTTCTCTACCTTTAAACTTTCTATGCTTGTGTGCTTTAACCAGGGATGAGAGGGGTATTTATAGGCTTCAAGTGAATCAACTTGAAGCCTAAATCTTTCCCATCCCGGGTTCCCCAGGCATGGGCGGTACCACCGCCCAATGTCAGTTTGACTAACACGGTCCTGGGCGGTACCATCGCTTGGGGGCCAGTGCTGGGTGGTACCACCGCCCAAACTAGAGGTACCACCACCTGGCACCCTGCCAGGGGCGGTACAATTGCCCAAACTAGCGATACCATCTCCTGATACAATCTCGAAGACTATGCCACGACGGTGAGTCTTCTTGGGGCACTGTTTGGGCCTCTTATTGGGCCCAACACAATTCTTACATGGGCCTAGCCGGCCCCTAATTGGGTTGGCCCAAATCCAAGCCCAATTACGTGCTAACTATGAAATCCTAAGATATAATCTAAGCTAAACAAGTTCCATAAGTCTATTCTTCCAGGGAGCTTCTAGCGATCTTTCGGCGAACCTCCGACGAACCCTCGGCAATGTTCTGACGGACTCCCGGCAAGGTCCTAGACTTCACGATGATCTTCTTGGCGAGTTCCGATGAGCTTCCCTGGCAAGCTCCAAGACTTCTCAGCTAGTTCCTCCAGAACTTCAGATGAACGTCCGGACTTCCAACGAACTCTCGAACTCCCAACATGATCTTGATCTTGACTCCGGGACTTCATTTTGCTTCATGTCTTGCTATCGTAGTTAATCCTGCATATATAAAATATACTTCGATCTAGACAATTAATCCTAAGCATTTAATCAGAAGCCGGGACACTACAAGAGCGAATGTCCCCAAGCTAAGAAGAGGACACCAAAGAAGAAGGCTCTTAAAGCAACATGGGACGACTCATGTGCAACCGAAGAAGAGGAGCCAACCAACATCGAGCAAGTTACTTATTATGCACGAATGGCCGTTGGAGATGAGGTAAAAAATTTAATTGATGCAAATTTAACATTTGATAAACTATCAAGTGCTTTTCATGAATTGTTTGAATAATGTAGAATATTGAGTAAAATGTATAACTCTTTGAAAAAGGAACATGCTTCTCTTATTAACAACTTTGATAGAGTAAAGATTGAGCATGAAAATAGCTTAGCTTCGTGCACAAAATGCTATGAACTAGAAATATTTCAAAAGGAAAACTTATTATTCAAAGAAACCTTGAAGAAATTTGAGGTTGGTAGCAAGTCCTTGAACATAATCCTTGCCAATAAGGGCCACATTTATAAAAAAGATAGAATTGGATTTGTGAATAGCTCTCACCAAAATCTAACCACCTTTATTAAAGGCCCTACCTTGCATGTATCACCTCACACCAAATGCAACTTTTGTGGAAAACTTGGACATGTTGCCTACAAATGTCCATTCAAGAGATATAGTTCACATAAATTGATTTGGGTTCCTAAATGAACCTCAAATGACTCAATGCAACATGATAAACTATATATATCGATTTTTGAGGCACCCAATGTCAAATGGGTACCTAAAAATCATCTCTTTTTGTAGAAAAATGTACTATCACAAGTTAGGAGCAAGAAATGATACTTTAATTTTGGATGCTCAAGGCTTATGACTAGAGATCCAAAATAACTTATAAAGCTCTCTAGCCAAAATAATAAAAAAGGGATCATAAGAATTAAAACTGTCAGTTACAAAATGATACTTATATAAGATCATGATGGAATAATTATTTGAAATCTTATGTGATAAACACTTGATCTTGATCTCTCAAACCTGAGAATTCTTATGCATAAGTTCCCTTTCTCACTTCTTCCAGATATCTAAATTTCTCGGATACATTCCCTCAAAATTTTTTTGAATCGAATTCTATCAAACAAGATCATTAATTTGTTCAATTTCATTTTCACACTTTTCTTGATTCTTTGGATCACTCACTTAAATCACGATCTTATAGTATGCACAATGAGCCATATGCATTTTTACATATGAGTTGTTACAATTCTTGTGTACAAATTTTATATGGTGAATCATGAAATTAGATTATGCGTTTTTTTTTATATACGAGTTCGATATAATGTTTAAGTATGGTGTGCATTTTATATGATGAATCATGAACGTACAATCTTTAATACAAATCTTCACCTCTTAAGATGTGAATTTTACATGATGATGTAAATAAGGTTGTGTGCTTCACAACAATACAAATCTTGTAAAATTGGAATCACCTATGACAGCAACACACACCAATGTGAGCAGTGCTCACTGGCTGTAGGTGGTGGCACCACCCAGCTGGCGGTAGCACTGCCAGTTGTCATGGGTGGCAGGCAGTAGCACCGCCAAATGTCACGGGTGGCAGGCGATAGCACCGCCCATCTAGCGGTGCCACCGCCCGCAACCTCTGCCCTATAAAAAGGCACTTAGGGCTGGCGGTAGAACTGACCCCAAGCCCTCCTACATTCCTCTAAACACCTCTAAACATCTCTCCACCCCTCATTCTCCTTGATCCTCCTCTAGAAACTTTAGGAAACCCTCCTCTTCTTCAAATCCAAGGATCAATCTCAATCTTTCAAGAAGATCACTATAAGGGTAATTTTCAAACCTCTTCTTTCAATTTATTGATAGATCTTGCCTCTTATGTGAAGCTTTTAGAAGATCCTCTAGGGTAAAAGGGAAGAGGAGATTAGATGAAAACTAGCCAATGTACAAAAGAGATGCTTATTCCTCTCTCAATTATATTTATGCACTTGAAGGATATGGAATAGATTTTTTTCAACTTACCATACAACAATCTTAGATTGTTACATAAAGTATAAGCATTATGTTAAAAGATGACATTATTTCTATAAAATATTTAATTAATAAATATAACAAGTATAGTGTATAAGGTCATAATTCTTTATTTAATTTATATACATTTCCCTTCTTCTACCATGATATATGTTATGACATACAAAGAAAGTTATAATATATAGTGATGATTTCAGTTTCTAGATGACCGTGGTCAGTTTCAAAAAACTAAAACCTTATGTATAAAGTTGAATTGAACATAATCTTTAAAGCAACTCACTCTTGTAATGAATAATTCATCCATCAAGATATATTGCTTCAATATTGTAAATTGTTTTTACAAATAATCAAGTGTTGGCCCATCATGTTTCTAAGACAACTTCTCATTAGCCTGATGGGCTGCCTCCTCTTAATGACAATGCAATTTTTCCCGGTAGCGTTTGATGAGCTTGCTCCAATATCATCTTCAGCATTAGAAGTGTTGGCAAAAATATTAGTTTAGTAATAATTATTATTTATTTGTTTATAGTGTTTGAAATAGCATATGATCCAACATTATTGTAGTTTTGATATTAAAACTAATGATAAATAACACCAAGTTCTACTAAATGTGGACCATATAGAAAATATGTTGTGAATAGTTATCTTCAATTCTTTTCATGCAAATCTAAAAGCTTGTTTCTTTTACTAATTTTGCTATATTCGTCAATAGTTTTTATTGCTTCGTATGCTTGTTAAAATTTAGATCTTGTTTCAAAATATTTTACTAATTGAATTAATTTTATTCTTTAGCCATCGCTATCAAAGAGGCTATAGCTAGAGATGACGTCAAATCATATGATATAAAAACTTTTATCATTCCTTCTCTACATAATCCTGTAGTCTCTATGACCCTTAATATCATAAATAATAAACCATAATGCATTATGCATTGTTATTATTTTACTTCCAGATGAACTAAAACTTATTAAAATACATGTCTCTCAAATATTATCGATAAAATTGAAATGATTAAATGTGAACTTGTAGAAAAGATAACCCAAATGAAATTTCAAATATTAACTTTCATCCGTGAAAAGCATTATTATAACAATCGGTTCTATGTTTTCTTGAAAAGAAGGTTGAATATAACTAATACCAAATGAAATATAGCTATGTCATTATATTACATAATTGTTCCAATATAATGTATTATTTCTCAATATTATTTAATTATATAATATATTGCCATAAATTGACAATTCGTGAGAGCGGGTTAGAGTTCCAATTTCCACTACAAAAGTAGACCAACAAACAAAATCCTCACTCTATTATATTATAACAATATTCTAAGCGCTTATATTTTAATGATGAATAACTTACATGATAGTTAAATGAAAAAATTTTAATTTCAAGTCACTAATTAGTAATTAGTTGAAACATTGCTATAAAAAGAAAGTATAAATACCTTATTAGTTGCGCATGATAAACTAGAATCGGACCATTAAAACACACTCATCCTGAACTTAAAGTGGTTATAATATTAGAGTAAGCAAAACTAAAGTTTTGTAAAATTTTTATAGAATTGTGACATTTTAGATTTTTAATATGTTTGACTTTTTAGTTAACTCCTTTTAATAATACATTATTAAAATTTATCTTTTTTAGGATTTGAGTAAAAGAATTAACAAAAAAGCAAAGATAAATAATTACAAATATTTTCAAGTTTATTATCCATAAATACAATATTGATAACATCATATTTTGATTTAAATTATCATGAGATAATAGATGTTTATTGTAAAATATTATTCTTCTAATATAAAATTATCAATAAAGGACTTGAACAAGTCAAGTTGACAATTAAAACATCCGTATTTTAATATTTTTAACTTGTATGAATAGGATCATCAACTATATTCCTCAACATAGTGAACAAGATAATATTCAAATATAAAATTATAATAGTGAGAATTTTCAATCCACATTTAGATTTTTACATATTACAAGAATACTAAATTGACAACATAAAAAATTAAGTTGGGTCTCTTTTCAAATAAGAATTCTATACGTGGAGAGTTTTACACCATGCTTTATATAATTCATCTCAAGAAGAGCATAACATATTAAACTACTAAGGTATTAATTAGTAATTCACAAAGTAAACTTTAATTCCTCTCTTATTTTCTTTTATGCACTTGAAAGTTATGAAATATTTTTTTTTTAATTTAAATATTAATAGTGTTATATAAACTATAAGTATCATGTCAAAAGATAATAATATTCTTATAAAATATTTACTTTATGGATATAACATGTATAGTTTATAAATTGTATGATGTCACGATTCTTTATTCAACATTTATACATTTCACTTCTTCCATTTTTTATATTATTAGATACTACGAAAGTTGCTATATACAATGATGATTTTAGTTTACATGAAAAGTGTTAAAATAATATAGCCTTATGCATAAAATTCAATTGACCCCAATCTTTATATAACCTCACTCTTGTGATGAATAATTCATCCATCTACACATTACTTCAATAATACAAAATTTACTTTTTTTACGAATAATGAAATGTTACTCCATCACGTTACGAAGACAACTTATTGGGTTAACGATCTTCCTTCATTTAACGACAATGTAATTTTTTGCACTAGCATATAATGAGATTGCTCCAATATCATCTTAAGAATTAGAATAGTTGGCTAAAATATTATATTAATAATAATATAGTTTCACCTGCTTAAGATATTAGGAATAATATATGATCATGCATTATGCATGTTTCGATGTTAAAACTTATGATTAATAAGTGGACCATAAAAATAAGTGGTTTGTGAAAATTTGTCTAGTTTTTTTAATGCCATCAAGATAGCATTTTTTTAAACTAATTATGCGATATCATTCAACATTTTAGATAATATCATATGATTTTTAAAATTTAGATCTTCTTTAAAATATTTTACTAACATGAATTACTTTTATTTTTTAGCCATTGCTATCAAAGAGGCGATAGTTAGGGATGAGAACAGATCTCTTGATATTAAACCTTTAATCATACCTCCCCTTTATAATCCTTTACATCTTACATCTCCTTGAGCTAATTTTTTCTAATATCATAAAAAATAAATTTTAATGCATTATGTATTTTAATTATCATAATATGTGATGATTAAAAAATGATAAAATAAAAGTCTCTAATACTATCGATAAAATTGATATTGTTAGATGTCAACTTGAAGAAAAAATGACCCAAATTAAATTATAAATATCAATTTTGAGCAGTTATAGATTGTCCATAATCATGACAAGTATTGTTATATCAAAGAATGTCGTCTTTCTATTTCTAGAAATAGAAACATCCAAGTTTATAAGAAAAGAAGTTTTGACATCACTATTAACACATGAAATCAAGTTATATCATTATGTTACAGAAATTTTCCTACAAGATGGATTTTTATTTTATATTACTCAATTATATAGTTTATTATTGTAATTGTGAAATTCTTCTAATTGAGGTAGATTTTTAATTTCCTCTACAAATGCAAACCAATGTATATAAAACTAACTCTATTAAAGTATAATTATATTATTAGCTACTAAGTTTCGATAATGAATAATGTAGTCGCTAGTTAAATGAACAAATTCTCAGTTCAAGTCACTAGCATTTAACAAGTCGAAACATTTCTATAAAAAGAAACTCTCAATGCATTATAAGTTACCTATAATAAAATAATCTTAGAGCACTAGAATGTGCTCTTCTTAAAATTGAAGTAATTGTAATGTCAATATTGACAAAACAAATATTAAAGATATTTTAATAAAATATCAAATTTGTCTTCTTAGATTTTGATTATGTTTGACTTATTAGTTCACACCTTTATATAATTGATTATCAAAATTCATCTTTCTTATTTAGCATGAGGGAAACAAATTATCATAAAATGAAAGATATTTTTTTACAAATATTTCTAACTTTGTCATGCTTGTTTAAAATCATGATAACATCATATTATGACTCAAATTATCATGATATACTTGATGTTTATTGAAATGTTTTGTGCTTTTGATATAAAATAATGATCAAACATCTCCAATAAGTCAAACTGACAATAATTTCATCCATATTTTGATATTTTTATCTTGTACAAAGAAGATCATCAACTAGGTTCATGAAGAAGGTGAACAAGATATTATTCAAATCATAATTTCTAAGAGTGAGAATTTTTGCACCAGGTTTAGATTTTTAGAAATTACAAGAAAGTTGATTGTCAAAAAAATTAAGTTAGTTTTATTTTTAAATAATATTTCTATTTGTGGATATTAGAACCATGCCTCGTGTATTTGATCACAAAAAAAACATAAAGTATTAGATAACTAAAGGATTACTAGTCAATTTACAAAAGAGATGCTTGTAACTCTCTCAATTATATTTATGCACTTGAAGGATATGGAATAGATTTTTTTCAACTTACTATACAATAATCTTAGATTGTTATATAAAGTATAAATATTATGTTAAAAATGGCATTATTTCTATAAATATTTAATTAATAAATATAACAAGCATAGTGTATAAGGTTACAATTCTTTATTTCATTTATATATATTTTCCTTCAACCATGAGATATGTTTTTGCATACAAAGAAAGTTATAATATACAATGATGATTTCAGTTTCTAAACGACCATTGTTAGTTTCAAAAAACTCAAACCTTATTTATAACGTTTAATTGATCCTAATCTTTAAAGCAACTCACTCTTGCGATAAACAATTCATCCATCAAGATATATTGCTTCAATATTGTAAATTTTTTTTACAAATAATCAAATGTTAGCCCATCATGTTTCTAAGACAACTTCTCATTAGCCTAATGGTCTTCCTCCTCTTAATGAAAATGTAATTTTTTCCGGTAGCATCTGATGAGCTTGCTCCAACATCATCTTCAACATTAGAAGAGTTGGCAAAAATATTAGGTCAGAAATAATTATTATTTATTTGTTTATAGTATTTGAAATACCGTATGATCCAGCATTATTTTAGTTTTGATATTAAAACTAATGATAAATAACACCAAGTTCTACTAAATGTGAACCATATAGGAAATATGTTACGTGAAGAGGTATCTTCAATTCTTTTCATTCAACTCTAAAAGCTTATATCTTTTACTAATTTTGCTATATTCGACAATAGTTTTTATTACTTCGTATAATTTTTAAAATTTAGATCTTGTTTCAAAATATTTTACTAATTTAATTAATTTTGTTTTTTAGCCATCGCTATCAAAGAGGCTATAGCTGGAGATGACGTCAAATCATTCGATATAAAACATTTTATCATTCCTCCGCTTCATAATCCTGTAGTCCCTATACACCTATAGGCTCATTGTTTTAATATCATAAACAATAAACCGTAATGCATTATGTATTGTCATTATTTTACTTCAAGATGAACTAAAACTTATTAAAATACATATCCCTCAAATATTATCGATAAAATTTAAATGGTTAAATGTGAGCTTGTAGAAAAGATAACCCAAATGAAATTTCAAATATTATCTTTCATTCGTGAGAAGCATTGTTGTAACAATCGGTTATATGTTTTCTTGAAAAGAAGGTTGGAGATAACTATTACCACATAAAATATAGTTATTTCATTATATTACATAATTGTTCCAAAATAATGTATTGTTTCTCAATATTATTTAATTATATAGTCTATTGCCATATATTAACAATTCATGAGAGCGTGTTAGAGTTTCAATTTCCACTACAAAAGTAGACCAACAAACAAAATCCTCACTCCATTATTTTATAACAATATTCTAAGCTCTTATATTTTAATGATAAATAACGTACATGATAGTTATATGAAAAATTTTAATTTCAAGTCACTAGTTGGTAATGAGTTGAAACATTGCTATAAAAAGTTAGTATAAATACCTTATTAGTTGCGCATGATAAACTAGCATTGGACCATTAAAATACACTCATCCAGAACTTTAAGTGGTTATAATCTTAGAGTAGGCAAAACTAAAGTTTTATAATTTTTTTATAGAATTGTGACATTATAGATTTTTAATATGTTGATTTTTTCGTTCACTCCTTTTAACAATACATTATTAAAATTTATCTATTTTAGGATTTGAGTAAAAGAATTAACATAAAAGCAATGATAAATAATTACAAATATTTTAAGGTTTATTATCTATAAATACACTTTTGGTAATATCATATTATGAATTAAATTATCATGAGATAATATATATTTATTGTAAAATATTTTCTTCTGCGATAAAATGATCAACAAAGGACTCGAACAAGTCAAGTTGAGAATCAATACATCCGTATTTTAATATTTTTAAGTTATATGTAGAGGATCATCAATTGTATTCCTGAAAAAGGTGAACAAGATATTATTCAAATATAAACTTGTAATAGTGAGAATTTTTAATCCACATTTAAATTTTTACATATTACAAGAATACTAAATTGACAACATAAAAAATTAAGTTGGGTCTCTTTTCAAATAAGAATTCTATGGAGAGTTTTACACCATGCTTTATATAATTAATCTTAAGAAGAGCATAACATATTAAACTACTAAGGTATAAATTAGTAATTCACAAAGTAAACTTTAATTCCTCTCTTAGTTACTTTTATGCACTTAGAAAGATATGAATTTTTTTTTTCATTTAAATCTTTATAGTGTTATATAAACTATAAGAATCATGTTAAAAGATGATAATGTTCGAATAAAATATTTACTTTATGGATATAACAAGCATAGTTTATAAATTGTATGATATCAAGATTCTTCATTCAACTTTTATACATTTCACTTCTTCCATTTTATACATTATTAGATACTACGAAAGTTGCGATATATAATGAAGATTTCAGTTTACATAAAAAGTGTTAAAATAATATAGTCTTATGCATAAAATTCAACTGACCCCAATCTTTATATTACCTCACTCTTGTGATGAATAATTCATTCATCTACACATTACTTCAATAATACAAAAATTATTTTTGTTATGAATAATGAAATGTTAGTCCATCACGTTTCAAACACAACTTCTTATTGGCCTAATGATCTTCCTTCTTTTAATGACAATGTAATTTTTTTGCACTAGCATATAAAGAGATTGCTCCAACTTCATCTTGAGAATTGGAATAGTTGGCTAATATCTTATATTAGTAATAATATAGTTTCACTTGCTTAAGATATTAGGAATAATATACGATCACGCATTATGCATGTTTCGATGTTAAAACTTATAATTAATAACTCCAAGATCACCTCAATGTGGACCATAAAAATAAATGGTTTGTGAAAATTTGTCTATTTTTTTTATGTCATCAAGATATGGATTTTTTTAACTAATTATGCTATATCATTCAACATTTTAGATAATATCATATAATTATTAAAATTTAGATCTTTTTTCGAAATATTTAACTAACATGAATTACTTTTCTTTTTTAGCCATTGCTATCAAAGAGGCGATAGTTGGGGATGAGAACATATCTCTTGATATTAAACCTTTAATCATACCTCGCCTTTATAATCTTTTACACCTTACATCTCCTTGAGCTAATTTTTTCTAATATCATAAAAAATAAATTTTAATGCTTTATATATTTTCATTATCATAATATGTGATGAATAAAAAATGATAAAATAAAAGTCTAACACTATCGATAAAATTGATATGGTTAGATTTCAACTTGAAGAAAAAATGACCCAAATTAAATTATAGATATCAATTTTGAGCAGTTATAGATTGTCCATAATCATGACAAGTATTGTTATATCAAAGAATGATCTCTTTCTATTTCTAAAAATAGAAACATCTATGTTTCTAAGAAAAGAAATTTTGACATCACTATTAACACATGAAATCAAGTTATATCATTATGTTGCACAAATTTTCCAACAAGATGGATTTTTTTTTTATATTATTCAATTATATAGTTTATTATTGTAACTGTGAAATTATTGTAATTGGGGTAGATTTTCAATTTCCTCTACAAATGCAAACCAATGTATATAAAACTAACTCTATTAAAGTACAATTATATTATTAGCTACTCGGTTTTGGATAATGAATAACGTAGTCGCTAGTTAAATGAACAAATTCTCAGTTTAAGTCACTAGCATTTACCAAGTCGAAACATTTCTATAAAAAGAAACTCTCAATGCATTATAAGTTATATATAATAAAATAATCTTAGAGCATTAGAATGTGCTCTTCTTAAAATTTAAGTGATTGTAGTGTCAATGTTGACAAAACAAATATTTAAGATATTTTAATAAAATATCAAATTTGTCTTCTTAGATTTTGATTATGTTTGACTTATTAGTTCACACCTTTATATAATTGATTATCAAAATTCATCTTTTTTATTTAGCATAAGGGAAACAAATTATCACAAAATGAAAGATATTTTTTTACAAATATTTCTAACTTTGTCATGCTTGTTTAAAATCATGATAACATCATATTATGACTCAAATTATCATGATATACTTGATGTTTATTGAAATGTTTTGTACTTTTGATATAAAATAATGATTAAACATCTCCAATAAGTCAAACTGACAATAATTTCATCCATATTTTGATATTTTTATCTTGTACAAAGAAGATCATCAATTAGGTTAATGAAGAAGGTGAACAAGATATTATTCAAATCATAATTTCTAAGAGTGAGAATTTTTGCACCATGTTTAGATTTTAAAAAATTACAAGAAAGTTAATCGTTAAAAAAATTTAGTTAGTTTTATTTTTAAATAATATTTCTATTTGTGGAGATTAGAACCATGCCTCGTGTAATTGATCATAAAAAGAACATAAAGTATTAGATAACTAAAGGATTACTAGCCAATTTACAAAAGAGATGCTTATTCCTCTCTCAATTATATTTATGTACTTGAAGGATATGGAATAGCTTTTTTTCAACTTACTATACAATAATCTTAGATTGTTACATAAAGTATAAACATTATGTTAAAAGATGGCATTATTTCTATAAATATTTAATTAATAAATATAACAAGCATAGTGTATAAGGTCAGAATTCTTTATTTCATTTATATATATTTCCCTTCTACCATGAGATATGTTTTTGTATACAAAGAAAGTTACAATATACAATGATGATTTCAGTTTCTAAACGACGATTGTCAGTTTCAAAAAACTCAAACCTTATATATAATGTTTAATTGATCATAATCTTTAAAGCAACTCACTCTTGCGATGAACAATTCATCCATCAAGATATATTGCTTTAATATTATAATTTTTTTTTTTTAAATAATCAAGTGTTGGACCATCATGTTTCTAAGACAACTTCTCATTAGCCTAATGGTCTTCCTCCTATTAACGACAATGAAATTTTTTCCGGTAGTATCTGATAAGCTTGCTCCAACATCATCTTCAACATTAGATGAGTTGGCAAAAATATTAGGTCAGTAATAATTATTATTTATTTATTTATAGTATTTGAAATAGCATATTATCCAGCAATATTTTAGTTTTGATATTAAAACTGATGATAAATAACACCAAGTTCTACTAAATGCGGACCATATAGGAAATATGTTACGTGAAGAGGTATCTTCAATTCTTTTCATTCAACTCTAAAAGCTTGTTTTTTTTACTAATTTTGCTATATTCGACAATAGTTTTTATTACTTCGTATAATTGTTAAAATTTAGATCTTGTTTAAAAAAATTTTACTAATTGTATTAATTATGTTCTTTAGCCATTGCTTTCAAAGAGGCTATAGCTGGAGATGACGTCAAATCATTCGATATAAAACCTTTTATCATTCCTCCTCTACATAATCCTGTAGTCCCTATACACCTATAGGCTCATTGTTTTAATATCATAAATAATAAACCATAATGCATTATGCGTTGTCATTATTTTACTTTAATATGAACTAAAACTTATTAAAATACATATCTCTAAAATAATATCGAGAAAATTGAAATGGTTAAATGTGAGCTTGTAGAAAAGATAACCCAAATGAAATTTCAAATATTAAATTTCATCCGTGAAAAGCATTGTTGTAACAATCAGTTATATGTTTTCTTGAAAAGAAGGTTGGAGATAACTATTACCACATAAAATATAGTTATGTCATTATATTACATAATTGTTCCAAAATAATGTATTGTTTCTCAAAATTATTTAATTATATAGTCTATTGCCATAAATTAACAATTCGTGAGATCGTGTTAGAATTCCAATTTCCACTGCAAAAATAGACCAACAAACAAAATCCTCACTCCATTATTTTATAACAATATTCTAAGCTCTTATATTTTAATGATGAATAACTTACATGATAGTTATAAGAAAAATTTTAATTTCTTGTCACTAGTTGGTAATGAGTTGAAACATTGCTATAAAAAGATAGTATAAATACCTTATTAGTTGCGTATGATAAACTAGCATTGGACCATTAAAATACACTCATCCAGAACTTTAAGTGGTTATAATCTTAGAGTAGGCAAAACTAAAGTTTTATAAATTTTTTATAGAATTGTGACATTATAGATTTTTAATATGTTTGACTTTATCGTTCACTCTTTTTTACAATACATTATAAATCCTTAACTCCTCATCTGGCTCCTCTATTTGGTTCCTTATAATAAAATAGGTAACGAGTTCGCTCAATCCCATGTATAGATGATCGAAAACCAAGTTGCTAACTCTCGCCATCAGCCAATCGAGCCGCAAGAATGTTAAAAGAGAAAAGTATCTTATTCGAGTGATTGCAGAACACGATCCGCGATAAGAAGCACATCCATCAGAAAGGCCCAATGCTCCTTTGCAAGACTTGCCACTCTTATAGAAAGGAAATCTTATAGAAAGGAAAGGATAAACTGTTAAAAACTAACTGCTCTAGCATCTTTCCATCTATGCGACATCTCTTGCTTTCTGGGAGGGTAGCGCAGGCCAAATACTGAAGCCCTAAGAGTTGCGATAGCCACTCGAAGCTAGAAAGAAAAGCTGCCAACGGAAAGAGGGCGTGGCTGTAAGTCTCTATTTTAGGATTTGAGTAAAAGAATTAACATAAAAGCAAAGATAAATAATTACAAATATTTTAAGGTTTATTATCTATAAATACACTATTGATAACATCATATTTTGAATTAAAATATCATGAGATAATATATATTTATTGTAAAATATTTTCTTCTGAGATAAAATAATCAACAAAGGACTCGAACAAGTCAAGTTAAGAATTAATACATCCGTATTCTAATATTTTTAACTTATAAGTAGAGGATCATTAACTATATTCCTGAACAAGGTGAATAAGATATTATTCTAATATAAAATTATAATAGTGAGAATTTTCAATCCACATATAGATTTTTACAAATTACAAGAATACTAAATTGACAACATAAAAAATTAAGTTTGGTCTCTTTTTTCAAATAAGAATTCTATGGAGAGTTTTACACCATGATTTATATAATTCATCTCAAGAAGAGCAAAACATATTAAACTACTAAGGTATTAATTGGTAATTCACAAAGTAAACATCAATTCCTCTCTTAGTTACTTTTATGCACTTGAAAGATATGAAATGATTTTTTTCATTTAAATCTTAATAGTGTTATATAAACTAAAAAATCTTGTCAAAATATGATAATATTCGTATAAAATATTTACTTTATTGATATAACTAGCATAGTTTATAAATTGTATGATGTTACGATTCTTTATTCAACTTTTATACATTTCACTTCTTCCATTTTATACATTATTAGATACTACGGAAGTTGCTATATATAATGAAGATTTCAGTTTACATGAAAAGTGTTAAAATAATATAGCCTTATGCATAAAATTCAACTGACCCCAATCTTTATATTACCTCACTCTTGTGATGAATAATTCATTCATCTACACATTACTTCAATAATACAAAATTTATTTTTGTTATGAATAATGAAATGTTAGTCCGTCACGTTTCGAAGACAACTTCTTATTTGCCTAACGATCTTCCTTCTTTTAATGACAATGTAATTTTTTGCACTAGCATATAAAGAGATTGCTCCAACTTCATCTTGAGAATTGGAATAGTTGGTTAATATCGTATATTAGTAATAATATAGTTTTACTTGCTTAAGATATTAGGAATAATATACGATCATGCATTATGCTTGTTTCGATGTTAAAACTTATGATTAATAACACAAAGTTTACCTCAATTTGGACCATAAAAAAAATGGTTTGTGAAAATTTATCTATTTTTCTAATGTCATCAAGATAGGGTTTTTTTTAACTAATTATGCTATATCATTCAACATTTTAGATAATATCATATGATTATTAAAATTTAGATCTTTTTTCGAAACATTTTACAAACATGAATTACTTTTCTTTTTTAGCCATTGCTATCAAAGAGGCGATAGTTGGGGATGAGAACAGATCTCTTGATATTAAACCTTTAATCATACCTCCCCTTTATAATCCTTTACACCTTACATCTCCTTCAGTTAATTTTTTCTAATATCATAAAACATAAATTTTAATACATTTTGTATTTTCATTATCATAATATGTGATGAATAAAAAATGATAAATTAAAAGTCTCTAATACTATCGATAAAAAAGATATGGTTAGATGTCAACTTGAAGAAAAATGACCCAAATTAAATTATAAATATCAATTTTGAGCAGTTATAGATTGTCCATAATCATGACAAGTATTGTTATATCAAAGAATGCTCTCTTTCTATTTCTAGAAATAGAAATATCGAAGTTTATAAGAAAAGAAGTTTTGACATCACTATTAACACATGAAATCAAGTTATATCATTATGTTGTAGAAATTTTCCAACAAGATGGATTTTTTTTTTTATATTATTCAAATATATATTTTATTATTATAACTGTGAAATTCTTGTAATTGGGGTTGATTTTAAATTTCCTCTACAAATGCAAACCAATGTATATAAAACTAACTCTATTAAAGTACAATTATATTATTAGCTACTAGGTTTCGATAATGAATAACATAGTCGCTAGTTAAATGAACAAATTCTCAATTCAAGTCACTAGCATTTACTAAGTCGAAACATTTCTATAAAAAGAAACTCTCAATGTATTATAAGTTACCTATAATAAAATAATCTTAGAGCATTAGAATGTGCTTTTCTTAAAATTTAAGTGATTGTAATGTCAATGTTGACAAAACAAATATTTAAGGTATTTTAACAAAATATCAAATTTGTCTTCTTAGATTTTGATTATGTTTGATATATTTGTTCACACCTTTATATAATTGATTATCAAAATTCATCTTTCTTATTTAGCATGAGGGAAACAAATTATCACAAAATGAAAAATATTTTTTCACAAATATTTCTAACTTTGTTATATTTGTTTAAAATCATGATAACATCATATTATAACTCAAATTATTATGATATACTTAATGTTTATTGAAATGTTTTGTACTTTTGATATAAAATAATGATCAAACATCTCTAATAAGTCAAACTGACAATAATTTCATCTATATTTTGATATTTTTATCTTGTATAAAGAAGATCATCAACTAGGTTAATGAAGAAGGTGAACAAGTTATTATTCAAATCATAATTTCTAAGAGTGAGAATTTTTGCACCATGTTTAGATTTTCAGAAATTACAAGAAAGTTGATCGTCAAAAAAATTAAGTTAGTTTTATTTTCAAATAATATTTCTATTTGTGGAGATTATAACCATGCCTCATGTAATTTATCACAAAAAGAACATAAAGTATTAGATAACTAAAAGATTACTAGCAAATTTACAAAAGAAATGCTTATTTCTCTCTCAATTATATTTATGCACTTGAAGGATATAGAATAGATTTTCTTCAACTTACTATACAATAATCTTAGATTGTTACATAAAGTTTAAACATTATGTTAAAAATGGCTTTATTTCTATAAATATTTAATTAATAAATATAACAAGTATAGTGTATAAGGTCACAATTCTTTAATTCATTTATATATATTTCCCTTCTACCATTAGATATGTTTTTGTATACAAAGAAAGTTACAATATACAATGATGGTTTCAGTTTGTAAACGACCATTATCAGTTTCAAAAAAACTCAAACCTTATGTATAACATTTAATTGATTCTAATCTTTAAAGCAACTACTCTTGCGATTAACAATTCATCCATCAAGGTATATTGCTTCAATATTGAAAATGTTTTTCACAAATAATCAAGTGTTGGCCCATCATGTTTTTAAGACAACTTCTCATTAGCCTAATGGTCTTCCTCCTCTTAACGACAATACAATTTTTTCCGGTAGCATCTGATGAGCTTGCTCCAACATCATCTTCAATATTAAAAGAGTTACCAAAAATATTAGGTCAGTAATAATTATTATTTATTTGTTTTTTGTATTTGAAATAGCGTATGATCCAGCATTATTTTAGTTTTGATATTAAAACTAATGATAAATAACACCAAGTTCTACTAAATGTGAACCATATAGGAAATTTGTTACGTGAAGAGATATCTTCAATTCTTTTCATGCAACTCTAAAAGCTTGTTTCTTTTACTAATTTTACTATATTTGACAATAGTTTTTATTACTTCATTTAATTGTTAAAATTTAGATCTTGTTTCAAAATATTTTACTAATTTAATTAATTATGTTCTTTAGCCATCGCTATCAAAGAGGCTATAGCTAGAGATGACGTCAAATCATTCGATATAAAACCTTTTATCATTCCTCCTCTACATAATCCTGTAGTCCCTATACACCTATAGGCTCATTGTTTTAATATCATAAACAATAAACCGTAATGCATTATGCGTTTTCATTATTTTACTTTACGATGAACTAAAACTTATTAAAATACATATCTCTCAAATATTATCGATAAAATTGAAATGGTTAAATGTGAGCTTGTAGAAAAGATAACCCAAATGAAATTTCAAATATTAACTTTCATCCGTGAAAAGCATTGTTGTTACAATCGGTTATACGATTTCTTGAAAAGAAGGTTGGAGATAACTATTACCACATAAAATATAGTTATGTCATTATATTACATAATTGTTACAAAATAATATATTGTTTCTCAAAATTATTTAATTATATAGTCTATTGCCATAAATGAACAATTCTAGAGAGCGTGTTAGAGTTCCAATTTCCACTACAAAAGCAGACCAACAAACAAAATCCTCACTCCATTATTTCATAACAATATTCTAATCTCTTATATTTTAATGATGAATAACTTACATGATAGTTATATGATAAATTTTAATTTCAAGTCACTAGTTGGTAATGAGTTGAAACATTTCTATAAAAAGATAGTATAAATACTTTAGTATTTGCGCATGATAAACTAGCATTGGACCATTAATATACACTCATCGAGAACTTTAAGTGGCTATAATCTTAGAGTAGGCAAAACTAAAGTTTTATAAATTTTTTATAGAATTGTGACATTATAGATTTTTAATATGTTTGAGTTTTTCGTTCATTCCTTTTAACAATACATTATTAAAATTTATCTATTTTAGGATTTGAGTAAAAGAATTAACATAAAAGCAAAGTTAAATAATTACAAATATTTTAAGGTTTATTATCTATAAATACACTATTGGTAACATCATATTTTGAATTAAATTATCATGAGATAATATATATTTATTGTAAAATATTTTCTTCTGCGATAAAATGATTAACAAATGACTCGATCAAGTCAAGTTGAGGATCAATAAATCTGTATTTTAATATTTTTAACTTATATGTAGAGGATCATCAACTGTATTCCTGAACAAAGTGAACAAGATAATATTCAAACATAAAATTGTAATAGTGAGAATTTTTAATCCACATTTAAATTTTTACATATTACAATAATACTAAATTGACAACATAAAAAATTAAGTTGGGTCTCTTTTCAAATAAGAATTATATGGAGAGTTTTACACCATGCTTTATATAATTCATATCAAGAAGAGCATAACATATTAAACTACTAAGGTATTAATTAGTAATTCACAAAGAAACATTAATTCCTCTCTTAGTTACTTTTATGCACTTAGAAAGATATGAAATATTTTTCTTTTCATTTAAATCTTTATAGTGTTATATAAACTATAAGAATCATGTTGAAAGATGATAATATTCGAATAAAATATTTACTTTATGGATATAACAAGCATAGTTTATAAATTGTATGATATCATGATTCTTTATTCAACTTTTATGCATTTCACTTCTTTCATTTTATACATTATTAGATACTACCGAAGATGCTATATATAATGATGATTTCAGTTTACATGAAAAGTGTTAAAATAATATAACTTTATGCATAAAATTCAACTGACCTCAATCTTTATATTACCTCACTCTTGTGATGAATAATTCATTCATCTACACATTACTTCAATAATACAAAATTTATTTTTGTTATGAATAATGAAATGTTAGTCCATCAGGTTTCAAAGACAACTTCTTATTGGCCTAATGATCTTCCTTCTTTTAATGACAATGCAATTTTTTGCACTAGCATATAAAGAGATTGGTCCAACTTCATCTTGAGAATTGGAATAGTTGGCTAATATCTTATATTAGTAATAATGTATTTTCACTTGCTTAAGATATTAGGAATAATATACGATCACGCATTATGCATGTTTCGATGTTAAATCTTATGATTAAGAACACCAAGTTCACCTCAATGTCGACCATAAAAATAAATGGTTTGTGAAAATTTATCTATTTTTTTTATATCATCAAGATATGGATTTTTTTAGCAAATTATGCTATATCATTCAACATTTTAGATAATATCATATGATTATTAAAATTTCGATCTTTTTTTGAAATATTTAACTAACATGAATTACTTTTTTTTTTAGCCATTGCTATCAAAGAGGCGATAGTTGGGGATGAGAACAGATCTCTTGATATTAAACCTTTAATCATACCTCCCCTTTATAATCCTTTACACCTTACATCTCCTTCAGCTAATTTTTTTTCTAATATCATAAAAAAAATAAATTTTAATGCATTATGTATTTTCATTATCATAATATGTGATGAATAAAAAAAATGATAAAATAAAAGTCTCTAACACTATCGATAAAATTGATTTGGTTAGATGTCAACATGAAGAAAAAATGACCCAAATTAAATTTTAAAATTCAATTTTGAGCAGTTATAGATTGTCCATAATCATGACAAGTATTGTTATATCAAAGAATGCTCTCTTTCTATTTCTAGAAATAGAAACATCCATGTTTACAAGAAAAGAAGTTTTGACATCACTATTAACACATGAAATCAAGTTATATCATTATGTTACAGAAATTTTCCAACAATATGGATTTTTTTTTATATTATTCAATTACATAGTTTATTACTGTAATTGTGAAATTCTTGTAATTGGGGTAGATTTTCAATTTCCTCTACAAATGCAAACCAATGTATATAAAACTAACTCTATTAAAGTACAATTATATTATTAGCTACTAGGTTTCGATAATGAATAACGTAGTCGCTAGTTAAATGAACAAATTCTCAATTCAAGTCACTAGAATTTATCAAGTCGAAACATTTCTATAAAAAGAAACTCCTAATGCATTATAAGTTACCTATAATAAAATTTTCTTAGAGCATTAGAATGTGCTCTTCTTAAAATTTAAGTGATTGTATTGTCAATGTTGACAAAACAAATATTTAAGATATTTTAATAAAATATCAAATTTGTCTTCTTAGATTTTGATTATGTTTGACTTATTAGTTCACACCTTTATATAATTGATTATCAAAATTCATCTTTCTTATTTAGAATGAGGGAAACAAATTATCACAAAATGAAAAATATTTTTTTACAAATATTTCTAACTTTGTTATACTTGTTTAAAATCTTAATAACATCATATTATGACTCAAATTATCATGATATACTTCGTGTTTATTGAAATGTTTTGTACTTTTGATATAAAATAATGATTAAACATCTCCAATAAGTCAAACTGACAATAATTCATCCATATTTTGATATTTTTATCTTGTACAAAGAAGATCATCAACTAGGTTAATGAAAAAGGTGAACAAGATATTATTCAAATCAAAATTTCTAAGAGTGAGAATTTTTGCACCAGGTTTAGATTTTTAGAAATTACAAGAAAGTTGATTGTCAAAAAAATTAAGTTAGTTTTATTTTCAAATAATATTTCTATTTATGGAGATTAGAACCATGTCTCGTGTAATTGATCACAAAAAGAACATAAAGTATTAGATAACTAAAAGATTACTAGCCAATTTACAAAAGAGATGTTTATTCCTCTCTCAATTATATTTTTGCACTTGAAGGATATGGAATAGATTTTTTTCAACTTACTATACAATAATCTTAGATTGTTACATAAAGTATAAACATTATGTTAAAAGATGGCTTTATTTCTATTAATATTTAATTAATAAATATAACAAGCATAGTGTATAAGGTCACAATTCTTTATTTAATTTATATATATTTCCCTTCTACAAAGAGATATGTTTTTGCATACAAAGAAAGTTACAATATACAATAATGATTTCAGTTTCTAAATGACCATTATCAGTTTCAAAAAACTAAAACCTTATGTATAACATTTAATTGATCCTAATCTTTAAAGCAACTCACTCTTACGATTAACAATTCATCCATCAAGATATATTGCTTCAATATTGAAATTTTTTTTTATAAATAATCAAGTGTTGGCCCATCAAGTTTCTAAAACAACTTCTCATTAGCCTAATGGTCTTCCTCCTCTTAATGACAATGTAATTTTTTCCGGTAGCATCTGATGAGCTTGCTCCAACATCATCTTCAACATTAGAAGAGTTGGCAAAAATATTAGGTCAGTAATAATAATTATTTATTTGTTTATAGTATTTGAAATAGCGTATGATCTAGCATTATTTTAGTTTTGACATTAAAACTAATGATAAATAACACCAAGTTCTACTAAATGTTGACCATATAGGAAATATGTTATGTGAAGAGGTATCTTCAATTCTTTTCATGCAACTCTAAAAGTTTGTTTCTTTTACTAATTTTGCTATATTTGACAATAGTTTTTATTACTTCATTTAATTGTTAAAATTTAGATCTTGTTTCAAAATATATTACTAATTGAATTAATTTTGTTCTTTGGCCATCGCTATCAAAGAGGCAATAGTTGGAGATGACGTCAAATCATTCGATATAAAACCTTTTATCATTCCTCCTCTACATAATCCTGTAGTCCCTATACACCTATAGGCTCATTATTTTAATATCATAAACAATAAACCGTAATGTATTATGCGTTGTCATTATTTTACTTCAAGATGAACTAAAACTTATTAAAATACATATCTCTCAAATATTATCGATAAAATTGAAATGGTTAAATGTGAGCTTGTAGAAAAGATAACCCAAATGAAATTTCAAATATTAACTTTCATCCGTGAAAAGCATTGTTGTAAAAATCGGTTATATGTTTTCTTGAAAAGAAGGTTGGAGATAACTATTACCACATAAAATATAGTTGTCATTATATTACATAATTGTTCTAATATAATGTATTGTTTCTTAATATTATTTAATTATATAGTCTATTGTCATAAATTAACAATTCATGAGAGCGTATTAGAGTTCCAATTTCCACAACAAAAGTAGACCAACAGACAAAATCCTCACTCCCTTATTTTATAACAATATTCTAAGCTCTTATATTTTAATGATAAATAACTTACATGATAGTTATATGAAAAATTTTACTTTCAAGTCACTAGTTGGTAATGAGTTGAAACATTACTATAAAAAGATAGTATAAATACCTTATTAGTTGCGCATGATAAACTAGCATTGGACCATTAAAATACACTCATCCAGAACTTTAAGTGGTTATAATCTTAGAGTAGGCAAAACTAAAGTTTTATAAATTTTTTTATAGAATTGTAACATTATAGATTTTTAATATGTTTGACTTTTTCGTTAACTCCTTTTAACAATACATTATTAAAATGTATCTATTTTAGGATTTGAGTAAAAGAATTAATATAAAAACAAAGATAAATAATTACAAATATTTTAAGGTTTATTATCTCTAAATACACTATTGGTAACATCATATTTTGAATTAAATTATCATGAGATAATATATATTTATTGTAAAATATTTTCTTTTGAGAAAAAATGATCAACAAAGGACTCGAATAAGTCAAGTTGAGAATCAATACATCCGTATTTTTATATTTTTAACTTATATGTAGAGGATCATCAATTATATTCTTGAATAAGGTGAACAAGATATTATTCAAATATAAAATTGTAATAGTGAGAATTTTCAATCCACATTTAGCTTTTTACATACTACAAGAATACTAAATTGACAACATAAAAAATTAAGTTGGGTCTCTTTTCAAATACGAATTCTATGTAGAGTTTTACACCATGATTTATATAATTCATCTCAAGAAGAGCATAACATATTAAACTACTAATGTATTAATTAGTAATTCACAAAGTAAACTTTAATTCCTCTCTTAGTTACTTTTATGCACTTGAAAGATATGAAATAATTTTTTTTTCATTTAAATCTTAATAGTGATATATAAACTATAAGAATCATGTCAAAAGATGATAATATTCTTATAAAATATTTACTTTATGGATAACAAGCATAGTCTATGAATTGTATGATGTTACGATTCTTTATTCAACTTTTATACATTTCACTTCTTCCATTTTATACATTATTAGATACTATGGAAGTTGCTATATATAATGAAGATTTCAGTTTACATGAAAAGTGTTAAAATAATATAGCCTTATGCATAAAATTCAACTGACCCAAATCTTTATATTACCTCTCTCTTGTGATGAATAATTCATTCATCTACACATTACTTCAATAATACAAAATTTATTTTTGTTATGAATAATGAAATGTTAGTCCATCACGTTTCGAAGACAACTTCTTATTTGCCTAACGATCTTCCTTCTTTTAATGACAATGCAATTTTTTGCACAAGCATATAAAGAGATTGCTCCAACTTCATCTTGAGAATTGGAATTGTTGGCTAATATTTATATTAGTAATAATATAGATTCACTTGCTTAATATATTAGGAATAATATACGATCACGCATTATGCATGTTTCGATGTTAAAACTTATTATTAATAACACCAAGTTCACCTAAATGTGGACCATAAAAATAAATGGTTTGTGAAAATTTGTCTATTTTTTTAATATCATCAAGATAGGGTTTTTTTAACTAATTATAATATATCATTCAACATTTTAGATAATATCATATGGTTATTAAAATTTAGATCTTTTTTTTAAATATTTTACAAACATGAATTAATTTTATTTTTTAGCCATTGCTATCAAAGAGGCGATAGTTGGGGATGAAAACAGATCTCTTGATATTAAACCTTTAATCATACCTCCTCTTTATAATCCTTTACACCTTACATCTCCTTGAGCTAATTTTTTCTAATATCATAAAAAATAAATTTTAATGCATTATATATTTTCATTATCATTATATGTGATGAATAAAAAAAGATAAAATAAAAGTCTCTAATACTATCGATAAAATTGATATGGTTAGACATCAATTTGAAGAAAAAATGACCCAAAATAAATTATAAATATCAATTTTGAGCAGTTATAGATTGTCCATAATCATGACAAGTATTGTTATATCAAAGAATGCTCTTTTTCTATTTCTAGAAATAAAAACATCCAAGTTTATAAGAAAAAAAGTTTTGACATCACTATTAACACATGAAATCAAGTTATATCATTATGTTATAGAAATTTTCCAACAAAATGGATTTTTTTTTTTATATTATTCAATTATATAGTTTATTATAGTAACTGTGAAATTCTTGTAATTGGGGTAGATTTTCAATTTCCTCTATAAATGCAAACCAATGTATATAAAACTAACTCTATTAAAGTGCAATTATATTATTAGCTACTAGGTTTCGATAATGAATAACGTAGTCGCTAGTTAAATGAACAAATTCTCAGTTCAAGTTACTTGAATTTACCAAGTCGAAACATATCTATAAAAAGAAACTCTCAATGCATTATAAGTTATCTATAATAAAATAATCTTAGAGCATTAGAATGTGCTCTTCTTAAAATTTAAGTGATTGTAATGTCAATGTTGACAAAACAAATATTTAAGATATTTTAATAAAATATCAAATTTGTCTTCTTGGATTTTGATTATGTTTGAATTATTAATTCACACCTTTATATAATTGATTATCAAAATTCATCTTTTTTATTTAGCATGAGGGAAACAAATTATCACAAAATGAAAGATATTTTTTTACAAATATTTCTAACTTTGTCATGCTTGTTTAAAATCATGATAACATCATATTATGACTCAAATTATCATGATATACTTGATGTTTTTTGAAATGTTTTGTGCTTTTGATATTAAATAATGATCAAACATCTCTAATAAGTCAAGCTGACAATAATTTCATGCATATTTTGATATTTTTATTTTGTACAAAGAAGATAATCAACTAGGTTCATGAAGAAGGTGAACAAGATATTATTCAAATCATAATTTCTAAGAGTGAGAATTTTTGCACCATGTTTAGATTTTCAGAAATTACAAGAAAGTTGATCGTCAAAAAAATTAAGTTAGTTTTATTTTCAAATAATATTTCTATTTGTGGAGATTAGAACCATGCCTCGTGTAATTTATCACAAAAAGAACATAAAGTATTAGATAACTAAAAGATTACTAGCAAATTTACAAAAGCGATGCTTATTCCTCTCTCAATTATATTTATGCACATTAAAGATATGGAATAGATTTTTTTCAACTTACTATACAATAATCTTAGATTGTTACATAAAGTATAAACATGATGTTAAAAGATGGCATTATTTCTATAAATATTTAATTAATAAATATAACAAGCATAGTGTATAAGGTCACAATTCTTTATTTCATTTATATATATTTCCCTTCTAATATGAGATATGTTTCTGCATATAAAGAAAGTTACAATATACAATGATGATTTCAGTTTCTAAACGACCATTGTCAATTTCAAAAAACTCAAACCTTATATATAACGTTTAATTAATCCTAATCTTTAAAGCAACTCACTCTAGCGATGAACAATTCATCCATCAAGATATATTGCTTCAATATTGTAAATTTTTTTTACAAATAATCAAGTGTTGGCCCATCATGTTTCTAAGACAACTTCTCATTAGCCTAATGGTCTTCCTCCTCTTAACAACATTGTAATTTT
This sequence comes from Musa schizocarpa, assembly GCA_900464855.2. Taxonomy (NCBI): domain Eukaryota; kingdom Viridiplantae; phylum Streptophyta; class Magnoliopsida; order Zingiberales; family Musaceae; genus Musa; species Musa schizocarpa. The sequence continues at coordinate 7,522,003 of LS990916.1, forward strand.
TTCCAGTAGCATCTAATGAGCTTGCTCCAACATCATCTTCAACATTAGAAGAGTTGGCAAAAATATTAGGTCCGTAATAATTATTATTTATTTGTTTATAGTATTTGAAATAGCGTATGATCCAGCATTATTTTAGTTTTGATATTAAAAATAATGATAAATAACACCAAGTTCTACTAAATATGGACCATATAGGAAATATGTTACGTGAAAAGGTATCTTCAATTCTTTTCATGCAACTCTAAAAGCTTGTTTCTTTTACTAATTTTGCTATATTCGACAATAGTTTTTATTACTTCGTATAATTGTTAAAATTTAGATCTTGTTTCAAAATATTTTACTAATTGAATTAATTTTGTTCTTTAGCAATCGCTATCAAAGAGGCAATAGCTGGAGATGACGTCAACTCATTCAATATAAAACCTTTTATCATTCCTCCTCTACATAATCCTGTAGTCCCTATACACCTATAGGCTCATTGTTTTAATATCATAAATAATAAACCATAATGCATTATGCGTTGTCATTATTTTACTTCAAGATGAACTAAAACTTATTAAAATACATATCTTTCAAATATTATCGATAAAATTGAAATGGTTAAATGTGAGCTTGTAGAAAAGATAACCCAAATGAAATTTCAAATATTAACTTTCATCCATGAAAAGCATTGTTGTAACAATCTGTTATTTGTTTTCTTGAAAAGAAGGTTGGAGGTAACTATTACCACATAAAATATAGTTATGTCATTATATTACATAATTGTTCCAAAATAATATATTGTTTCTCAATATTATTTAATTATATAGTCTATTGCCATAAATTAACAATTTGTGAGAGTGTGTTAGAGTTCCAATTTCAACTACAAAAGTAGACCAACAAACAAAATCCTCACTCCATTATTTTATAACAATATTCTAAGCTTTTATATTTTAATGATGATTAACTTACATGATAGGTAAATGAAAAATATTAATTTCAAGTCACTAGTTGGTAATGAGTTGAAACATTGCTAAAAAAAGAAAGTATAAATACCTTATTAATTACGCATGATAAACTAGCATTGGACCATTAAAATACACTCATCTAGAACTTTAAGAGGTTATAATCTTAGAGTAGGCAAAACTAAAGTTTTATAAATTTTTTATAGAATTGTGATATTATAGATTTTTAATATGTTTGACTTTTTCGTTCGCTCCTTTTAACAATACATTATTAAAATTTATCTATTTTAGGATTTGAGTAAAAGAATTAACATAAAAGTAAAGATAAATAATTACAAATATTTTAAGGTTTATTATCTATAAATACACTATTGGTAACAACATATTTTGAATTAAATTATCATGAGATAATATATATTTATTGTAAAATATTTTCATCTGATATAAAATGATCAACAAAGGATTCGAACAAGTCAAGTTGAGCATCAATACATCCGTATTTTAATATTTTTAACTTATATGTAGAGGATCAACAACTATATTCCTGAACAAGATGAACATGATATTATTCAAATATATAATTGTAATAGTGAGAATTTTCAATCCACATATAGATTTTTACATATTACAATAATACTAAATTGACAACATAAAAAATTAAGTTGGGTCTCTTTTCAAATAAGAATTCTATGGAGAATTTTACACCATGCTTTATATAATTCATCTCAAGAAGAGCATAACATAATAAACTACTAAGTTATTAATTAGTAATTCACAAAGTAAACTTTAATTCCTCTCTTAGTTACTTTTATGCACTTGAAAGATATGAAATAATTTTTTTTTCATTTAAATCTTAATAGTGTTATATAAACTATAAGAATCATGTCAAAAGATGATAATATTCTTCTAAAATATTTAATTTATGGATATAACAAGCATAGTTTATAAATTTTATGATGTCACGATTCTTTATTCAACTTTTATACATTTCACTTCTTCCATTTTATACATTATTAGATACTATGGAAGTTGCTATATATAATGAAGATTTTAGTTACATGAAAAGTGTTAAAATAATATAGCCTTATGCATAAAATTCAACTAACCCCAATCATTATATTACCTCTCTCTTGTGATGAATAATTCATTCATCTACACATTACTTTAATAATACAAAATTTATTTTTGTTATGAATAATGAAATGTTAGTCCATCACGTTTCGAAGACAACTTCTTATTTGCCTTACGATCTTCCTTCTTTTAATGACAATGCAATTTTTTGCACAAGCATATAAAGAGATTGCTCCAACTTCATCTTGAGAATTGGAATTGTTGGCTAATATCTTATATTAGTAATAATATAGATTCACTTGCTTAAGATATTAGGAATAATATACGATCACGCATTATGCATGTTTCGATGTTAAAACTTATTATTAATAACACCATGTTCACCTAAATGTGGACCATAAAAATAAATGGTTTGTGAAAATTTGTCTATTTTTTTAATATCATCAAGATAGGGTTTTTTTAACTAATTATACTATATCATTCAACATTTTAGATAATATCATATGGTTATTAAAATTTAGATATTTTTTTTAAATATTTTACAAACATGAATTAATTTTATTTTTTAGCCATTGCTATCAAAGAGGCGATAGTTGGGGATGAAAACAGATCTCTTGATATTAAACCTTTAATCATACCTCCCCTTTATAATCCTTTACACCTTACATCTCCTTCAGTTAATTTTTTCTAATATCATAAAACATAAATTTTAATGCATTTTGTATTTTCATTATCATTATATGTGATGAATAAAAAATGATAAAATAAAAGTCTCTAATACTATCGATAAAATTGATATGGTTAGACATCAACTTGAAGAAAAATGACCCAAAATAAATTATAAATATCAATTTTTAGCAGTTATAGATTGTCCATAATCATGACAAGTATTGTTATATCAAAGAATGCTCTCTTTCTATTTCTAGAAATAGAAATATCGAAGTTTATAAGAAAAGAAGTTTTGACATCACTATTAACACATGAAATCAAGTTATATCATTATGTTGTAGAAATTTTCCAACAAGATGGATTTTTTTTTTTATATTATTCAAATATATATTTTATTATTGTAACTGTGAAATTCTTGTAATTGGGGTTGATTTTAAATTTCCTCTACAAATGCAAACCAATGTATATAAAACTAACTCTATTAAAGTACAATTATATTATTAGCTACTAGGTTTTTCGATAATAAATAACATAGTTAAGCTAGTTAAATGAACAAATTCTCAATTCAAGTCACTAGCATTTACTAAGTCGAAACATTTCTATAAAAAGAAACTCTCAATATATTATAAGTTACCTATAATAAAATAATCTTAGAGCATTAGAATGTGCTTTTCTTAAAATTTAAGTGATTGTAATGTCAATGTTGACAAAACAAATATTTAAGGTATTTTAACAAAATATCAAATTTGTCTTCTTAGATTTTGATTATGTTTGATATATTTGTTCACACCTTTATATAATTGATTATCAAAATTCATCTTTCTTATTTAGCATGAGGGAAACAAATTATCACAAAATGAAAAAATATTTTTTTCACAAATATTTCTAACTTTGTTATATTTGTTTAAAATCATGATAACATCATATTATAACTCAAATTATTATGATATACTTAATGTTTATTGAAATGTTTTGTACTTTTGATATAAAATAATGATCAAACATCTCTAATAAGTCAAACTGACAATAATTTCATCTATATTTTGATATTTTTATCTTGTATAAAGAAGATCATCAACTAGGTTAATGAAGAAGGTGAACAAGTTATTATTCAAATCATAATTTCTAAGAGTGAGAATTTTTGCACCATGTTTAGATTTTCAGAAATTACAAGAAAGTTGATCGTCAAAAAAATTAAGTTAGTTTTATTTTCAAATAATATTTCTATTTGTGGAGATTATAACCATGCCTCATGTAATTTATCACAAAAAGAACATAAAGTATTAGATAACTAAAAGATTACTAGTAAATTTACAAAAGAAATGCTTATTTCTCTCTCAATTATATTTATGCACTTGAAGGATATAGAATAGATTTTTTTCAACTTACTATACAATAATCTTAGATTGTTACATAAAGTTTAAACATTATGTTAAAAATGGCTTTATTTCTATAAATATTTAATTAATAAATATAACAAGTATAGTGTATAAGGTCACAATTCTTTATTTCATTTATAAATATTTCCCTTCTACCATTAGATATGTTTTTGTATACAAAGAAAGTTACAATATACAATGATGATTTCAGTTTGTAAACGACCATTATCAGTTTCAAAAAAACTCAAACCTTATGTATAACATTTAATTGATCCTAATCTTTAAAGCAACTACTCTTGCAATTAACAATTCATCCATCAAGGTATATTGCTTCAATATTGAAAATGTTTTTCACAAATAATCAAGTGTTGGCCCATCATGTTTCTAAGACAACTTCTCATTAGCCTAATGGTCTTCCTCCTCTTAACGACAATACAATTTTTTCCGGTAGCATCTGATGAGCTTGCTCCAACATCATCTTCAATATTAAAAGAGTTGCCAAAAATATTAGGTCAGTAATAATTATTATTTATTTGTTTTTTGTATTTGAAATAGCGTATGATCCAGCATTATTTTAGTTTTGATATTAAAACTAATGATAAATAACACCAAGTTCTACTAAATGTGAACCATATAGGAAATTTGTTACGTGAAGAGATATCTTCAATTCTTTTCATGCAACTCTAAAAGCTTATTTCTTTTACTAATTTTACTATATTTGACAATAGTTTTTATTACTTCATTTAATTGTTATAATTTAGATCTTGCTTCAAAATATTTTACTAATTTAATTAATTATGTTCTTTAGCCATCGCTATCAAAGAGGCTATAGCTGGAGATGACGTCAAATCATTCGATATAAAACCTTTTATCATTCCTCCTCTACATAATCCTGTAGTCCCTATACACCTATAGGCTCATTGTTTTAATATCATAAACAATAAACCGTAATGCATTATGCGTTTTCATTATTTTACTTTAAGATGAACTAAAACTTATTAAAATACATATCTCTCAAATATTATCGATAAAATTGAAATGGTTAAATGTGAGCTTGTAGAAAAGATAACCCAAATGAAATTTCAAATATTAACTTTCATCCGTGAAAAGCATTGTTGTTACAATCGGTTATACGATTTCTTGAAAAGAAGGTCGGAGATAACTATTACCACATAAAATATAGTTATGTCATTATATTACATAATTGTTCCAAAATAATATATTGTTTCTCAAAATTATTTAATTATATAGTCTATTGCCATAAATGAACAATTCTAGAGAGCGTGTTAGAGTTCCAATTTCCACTACAAAAGTAGACCAACAAACAAAATCCTCACTCCATTATTTCATAACAATATTCTAAGCTCTTATATTTTAATGATGAATAACTTACATGATAGTTATATGATAAATTTTAATTTCAAGTCACTAGTTGGTAATGAGTTGAAACATTGCTATAAAAAGATAGTATAAATACTTTAGTATTTGCGCATGATAAACTAGCATTGGACCATTAATATACACTCATCCAGAACTTTAAGTGGCTATAATCTTAGAGTAGGCAAAACTAAAGTTTTATAAATTTTTTATAGAATTGTGACATTATAGATTTTTAATATGTTTGAGTTTTTCGTTCACTCCTTTTAACAATACATTATTAAAATTTATCTATTTTAGGATTTGAGTAAAAGAATTAACATAAAAGCGAAGTTAAATAATTACAAATATTTTAAGGTTTATTATCTATAAATACACTATTGGTAACATCATATTTTGAATTAAATTATCATGAGATAATATATATTTATTGTAAAATATTTTCTTCTGCGATAAAATGATTAACAAAGGACTCGATCAAGTCAAGTTGAGGATCAATAAATCCGTATTTTAATATTTTTAACTTATATGTAGAGGATCATCAACTGTATTCCTGAACAAGGTGAACAAGATATTATTCAAACATAAAATTGTAATAGTGAGAATTTTTAATCCACATTTAAATTTTTACATATTACAATAATACTAAATTGACAACATAAAAAATTAAGTTGGGTCTCTTTTCAAATAAGAATTATATGGAGAGTTTTACACCATGCTTTATATAATTCATATCAAGAAGAGCATAACATATTAAACTACTAAGGTATTAATTAGTAATTCACAAAGAAACATTAATTCCTCTCTTAGTTACTTTTATGCACTTAGAAAGATATGAAATATTTTTCTTTTCATTTAAATCTTTATAGTGTTATATAAACTATAAGAATCATGTTGAAAGATGATAATATTCGAATAAAATATTTACTTTATGGATATAACAAGCATAGTTTATAAATTGTATGATATC